>OY728145.1:839278103-840655603 GCA_963277665.1 Viscum album | reverse complement strand
TCTTAATATTTATTATTAAATCATATAATAATGTATATGTTTTTTTTTGATCGTTCAAGATAAATATAATATTATATTTTTACAATTTGAATAATCCCACAACAAATGTTCTCCCTCAAATATTCTATCACATAACTTCTCATTTATATATTGCTCAAAGACTCTGAAAAATTATTGTTATATGCATGAAATAGTTATGAAATATAATTTATTTAATTTGGAGAATTATCTATACAAAAATTAACTATATCAAGTACTGATCTATGCATTTAGATATACTCTTACATACTGTATGCAATTACATTTACTGATTTTGATGAAATATATCAACTGTTTGAGAAATATATAATATTATGAAAAATATAGGTTTTGAACATAATTACCACTGCACACTTCTCTCTATGCTCTTAAACCTATTTCACACGTATATACTTCATGTATCACAAGAGAGAGAATATGCTATTTAGAAGTAGAAAATCATCAGTTATTTTGTGTGGATATTGCACGATACACTTCCCTCGTGAATGGATTTTAATGCGATTACTTAGAGTCCGCATAACTTCTTAGATACTCCTGATCTGTGAAAAAAAGTTTAAAAAAACGTGTTCTCATCATGGAATCTTTACATAATTATCAATAATTATAACATATGCAATACATGCACTATATAATGCATTATAAAAGTCCATATACTACTTCAACACTTCATTTAAATTCACATAATATTGAATCTCTCAAAAAATAACACTGCATACACAAAGAATTTCATCTACAAAACCCTTTTCCACCAATCATCGTCTGTAAAATTCATGGAAACATGAAAATCATCGCCACTATAAGCTCAATTGTGAACTATATGCCTCGTGGATTCATCTTTGATGGAAGGAAACCTATGTAGGACTTCACCATGAATCATTTTCCTGTGAATCACCATAAAAAAGAACCATAATAGAGAAGAAACATAATTTTTGAAGCACTCTATCCACAAATGATGTTGTTTATGGATTACCATGGTATTTATATTCCCAATTAAGTACTGTCAATCCTAAAAATAACTATATAATCAGTGTATATTTCTTCTCATCAAAGCACTCATCATCATGAAGAATATCATTTCATTGTATAAATCATCCATATTTAGTTTCATAAAATCTAGATGAACCCTAATGAATCCTTTATGTAATCTAAGTTTGTGAGAGCTCGGATGGGAAAACCATTATACACAAGGTGCTTCGTCCATAAAGATATTGTTAATAGGAGGATGAATTGTTATCCTGCGTTATTGGGTAGTCAAATTTTTAATGTGGTTAATTAATCAAACAATCGAGGATATTTTTGTTTTTAAGGGACAAATTGAAAGTACCCACGTAATTAAGATCCACATTGAAATGGAAACATGAATATTCTCTACCATAAAAAAATTGTCCCTAGGGTCGGTCAGAAATCCCAACCCACAGCCACTGTGATCCCTATCTTGGTGGCACTACCTCCACTATTCTAGGGGAAGCTTGACCCATCCTATACAAACCTTCATGTAGGTGCGCTATTCTCCCTATACACGGGTCATCTCCCTTGGGTCCTATACATGGTCCTATATACCTTCCTACCACCTTTGGTAGGCCTTCTTGTTGGGGTTGACTCTTGGGTCACCCTAAATGTTGTTGAGCACTATCCTATTGTGCGTATTGTGGGTGATGTCTTATTATTTTAATAAAGGACACATAAAAATACTTACATGATATCTAAGTACAATAAAATTAAAAGAAATATCCAATAAAAACACAAGGCAATAACAAGTCCCAATTCCTCTTCCTTCAAATTATCTATACTTAGCGTAAAAAATGAGTCCACGGAAACAGTTAGCAATGAAATTTATGATCAGCAAAATCAATCATCACATTTTCTAATACCAATAAGAGATATGAAAGTGTTAAATCAAATTTTATAAAATGAAGAATCTTCCATGATTGAAATCAAATTATAATAGATAAATCCATAACAATTCTCTTTGTATCACCATTTTATCCATAAATAATCTCCAGGTATAACAATATAATAAACATATTGACACATTATGAAAACAATATCTACAGTAAGGTTTAACTACATGTAAAAAAATTCCAGTTGAAAGAAAATGAAATAATAAATAAATAGACATAAATTTTAATTTATAAATGTTGTATTTATATATAAAAAAGTTCTGAATTTTTTTATAATCATGGGCAAATAATAAAAGGATTTGGAAGGAAAAAATTTAAATTTTTTTATTTAAAATAATGTCCCTTACCACATTAACAACATTTGATTCGTAAACCATAAGAAATAGTAACATTAAAAAATTAAAATCATAAATATAAATTAATTACTGATATAAAACTTCAAATGGTCTGTATATATATCTCATAGAATGATATGGGTTCCTGATAACAAAATATGCATCAATTAAAGGAAATTGGGACAAAGTCACTTACATTGTGTCTAACTTGTCAAGTGTAACTTTGTCTTACTAAAAAATAAACTTATGTTAGATATTTAATTTCTTGAGTAACTTTTCATGTTAATTATTCATTTCAATTATTACCATGAAATATAAAATTACATAATCAGTTAAATTTACATCTTTTATTTTGAAAATATTTGGCTTACATGTCAGAAATGGATTTGATAGGTTGATTGTTGGTCAAATATGTCATTAGTAAACACCTCAAGAAAAAAATCATGAAATATTTATTATATTTATAAATTTATTATACCTTTAAAACTAATCATGAAATGTGGTTATGAAAAATTAACTACGTTATGATTATGGAAATGGTAGTTCGTACATACGCAGTAGTAACATTTCCACTTTTCAATGATAATTATAGAAGGAAATTATGGATTATTTTATCTTTAAATAATTATTTTAAAATCCTAAATACCATAATAATTCATTAAATATACTCATATATATCATCCATGTGATTTAGTGAGGAGGATGTGTCACATTGTTTCGTTAAAGTTATAGTCCACACAAACACAAGAATGATGTTATCATTTTTAGTGTATGAAATAAAATAATATATTATTTATTCATAATGATAAATATGTAATGGATACTATAATTATGTCATTTATATTCCTATATACATTAAATTTATCTTTTTTACAATCCACGTATAGCGTTAGTGAAAAATGAAACACATCACTTTTGGGAGGCGGTGGTCTTCCATGCACACAAGGGACGATATTGTATTTCCGATAGAATGGAATGTAATAAGGAATATGTTGTAGAATTAATATATAATTATATATTTATATAAAAAATATCATTTATATATATAGTTTAAAATTTTCATTATAAAAATATGTGAGAGGAGATAATGGAAAATGAATGACATTGGTTCCAGAGATGGTAGTCTGTCGTACACACAGATGATGATTTTGTATCCCATTTGATGGAAAAGGATATTATTTTAGTTATTAAATTAAAATAATAAAATTTTATTATATTTAAGATAATGTTTTATTATAAATTAATAATTTGATAATATTTTATGGAGGTTGAAGAATAAATAAAACAAAGATGCTTGCATAAGGGTGATACCTCTTTTTCAAACAACCTCCTCGGGTAAGAAAAAAATAAATAATAGGATGGATTTCAAACAAAACCAATGATTTTAGGATTTTTTATAGAAGAAATTATGGTAATTGAGTAGGTTTGTTCTTAACCAAATAGGTTTTAATGTGTTTAGACGATAGAAGTGGTGGTGGCCTTTTAAAATGGAGGATGAGTTGCATTTTTCTAAATACCAAAAACTATTCAATAATTGGAATTCACTCTCACCCTTGGTTCCTAAAAATTGAAAAATAATGTAAATTAGGTATGATATATTAAATAAAATACTCTACACCACAAAAATGGTTTTAAATGTATTTTTACTAACTTTTAGTTTGCCTTGTGTTTACCATTTTAGTTTTCACTATGATAACTTGCATTTTTGTCTAGGTAATGTTGCATTAAATACAAGAAATAAAGTTATAAATATAAGATAAATTGTACCAAATAGTTATAAATATGAAATACAATTTAAAAATTAAAAATACTATGTGTGTAATTTTAAAACAAGCGAATGAATGGCATAAAACCTCGTTTTACCCACTTCCATGGTAATGATCCTCTTTCCAATATACTGGTCAATATAGTAATCATAAAAGGACCATTGGAACATGAATGGAATATGGTTTCTATTTTTACCCATATACCCATAAATTTTTAGAGTATATGATTTTATATAATTTAAAATCATTTAATAAATTATTATTTATTATACAATGACTTCAATTTCTTGTTTGAAAATATTCATTTAATTTAACATCAATAAAACCCTATAAATATTTAAACTAAAATATATTTTCAAAACACAAGTATATAATGTTATATATATATATAAATTCATTTAATAAAATAATTTCTTGAATTAATATCACTTTAAACAGGTATTGTATCACTAATTTTTTTTCTATTAATTAAATAATTAATGGGGTAGAATTTATAAAGCATTCTAAGTAAATATATATTAAATAAAATTTAAAAAAATAAATTAAACTCATTAATTTAACATCATTATACTCAAAATTACCCTCAATATTATTTCATGTATTTTTTTCCTATGTGATCATATAATTTAAATATAAAAGCAAGAGTGTGACATTTTGTATTTTTAATTACTTAATTTATTACTCTGGTCACATTCATGTAAAATTTATTAACAAACACATTAAAATAGTTACTAATGTAATAATTTCTTAAATAACTCCATAAAACCTAATTTATAGAAGTGTTTAGTACATTTTAACCTATATATTTCTACTTTAACCTCCTAGTAATCTCTTTTTTATCCTAACTACATTAAAATATTTTTTTAATATATTCACAATTCATTATGACCAAAAATTATGCTTACTTTATTATATATTTATGATTAAATACCTGGAATATATTTTAAAAAATTAAATACACATAATTAAAAATATTTAATTTAAAACAAGACGTATAGATGTGATGAAAAAGTTGTTTTTCTAGAAGTGTATTCTTCATGTAAAAGTTGATTTTATATTAACCCAGTCAATAATAATAATCATCAAATGAATCTAAATTATTATTTATTAATACATAAAATATAAATTTATTTTAAAAAAATCTTTCAATATGGGTATTATTAAATAATTATAATTTATAATCTTTATTCCCTTTAAAAAAGTTTTCAGAAAAACAGTTTTTAAACGAAAAAGAAATATTAAAATATAATATAATGATAATTTTGTTGCAATTAATTGGATTAAAAATAAATCAATAATTTATATGTTACATGAAATTATATTTTAATCATAATGGTACTTTTAAATTCAATAATTTATTGAACATAATTTGCAGTTTTACAAAAGTCATTATTTTGACTATTCAGTAAAAGATCAATATTTCCCAAAAAATATAAAAACCATACTCAAAAATTTATATTTGATATTATTATTTAAAAAACTAATTTAATTTTATCAGATATGTTTTTTAAATGTTTTAAAAATTTATAATAATTTTTTTAAAATTCAATAAAATTCATTATTAAAGGAATCATTTTTTTAAATAAGTATATTACATTAATAATGAAATTATAAACAATTTATATTGGGTATGAAATTTATATATAAATATATATCATAAATTAGTTTATACTATTTATTCCTTCCAATTTGACAATTATGATATAATGGTTTAATATTACCCATGTTTTTTACGCTCTATGTTGTGTGTCGAACATAAAATTTAAAATAGTTTTCTTTTCTAAAATATCATTGTGTTACAACCTCCCCCTTTAATAAATTATGTAATTTCAATTTTTGATTTATCTCAGTACTAAAAATATTTACATTTGAACATTCTTTTTTTTGAAAGCCATGTTGTAAATTTGGTCAATAACTATTCTTATTATTAAGAGAGAAAATAATGTATTGACGTCATTTGAAATAATTTATTACTTGGTTTAAAAGTAAGAGAACTTCAGTAGGATGTGAATATATTTACATGGAATAAAATAATAATATAAAACAATTATGGTGAGTGATAGAGATAGTTAATCATAAAAAAAATTTAATGATTAATAGAAAGTTAAGGACGTAAAAACCATAAATATTTGATGAGTGAAAAGGAAATTTGATTCATCATAAATGAACATAATAGGATAAAATTTTATTTTAAAGATTTTTTTCATAGATTTGAGGAATTTAACTACTTTATTAACTAAAACAACAAGTAAATATACATAATTTTCTATTTTAATTTAGGTAATTAATAAATTTCCACCACACTCTCATCTTTTTTAATGATTATTAACCAAGATGATTATTTTGTGCCTGAAGCACTAAGATGAACATATATATGATCACATTATCCCAAAAAGAAAGTAATATATTCCTTTTAACATTTGACACTAACCAAAACTCAATTTTTATCCTAGTGTAATATATTTACAAATATTTTACTAATCCTATTTGAAAACAACATTAATCCCATAATCACTGAATCATTTTTCAATCCCATAGTTATCAATATAATAAAACATATGTTTTGGAAAAAAAATTTATCAATTTATTTCAAAACAATAAATTTTAAAGAATGGTATTGTCCTCAAAGAATTACATTGACCAATGGTTGTTTATTCACCCTTATTTCT
Source organism: Viscum album (assembly GCA_963277665.1). NCBI lineage: Eukaryota > Viridiplantae > Streptophyta > Magnoliopsida > Santalales > Viscaceae > Viscum > Viscum album. Next base: position 840,648,893 of record OY728145.1, on the reverse strand, counting down.
CTTTTGTTTGGGATTTAAGCCCCACAACATTTCCTGTTATGATGGGTTTTCACACAACCTTCGAGCTGTCACTTTTCATTAAATTTCATCCTTATAAAATTCCAATAAATATATTTAACATCCTTAAAAATAAGATAAATAATCAAAGATCACATAAAACATGAATGAATTTAATACCTTAAAACACATTTTTTTAAAAAGTGAAGGCATACTTAAAAATAAACAAATGATTTACATTTACATAATCACAACACAATATCAACCAAAATAACTTTAGCCACTTTATTATATAATCACATAAATCATAAAAATGGGTTTCTAAAATAATGATCTTATGTTTAACCTTTAATATCCTTGGAGTTTTCACTAATTCACCAGATAGGCCAGCATAGACTATAATAGTAGAAATTGATTTTCCATAACCTTATATTCCTAATCACAATGATTTCCACCTAGAGTAAAAAATGATACATGATTAGAATAATTTTACATCTTATTGAAACTAAAAAATCTACCCATTTACTATATATATATTATATCATTCTTTGATTTTTTATGACTCTTTTAATTTTAGTCATGAACCATGTGACCAATATTATCAAACATGTAACAATCCCAGAATCATAAAAACCATTCCAAAAAATTTCTTTTACCACACTTGTAATATGTTTTGGTATTACCTAAAGTATTATTATTTGGTTTCTTCTCCATTTACTATCAACTTGATCATTTATTACTCTTGTTATCTCACGGAAAACTAGTATAAAAAAACTATAAATATATTTTCCCAAAACAAGTAAAAATTTTATCATAAATTATAAATTATTTTGTTGTTTAATCTCTTCATAGAATTGAATTAAATCCTAATTAAAACTTAAAAATTTTACTTTTTCTAGTGAATAAATATTCAACATAACAGGACAATATTTCAAAATATTCTTCACAAAAAGAAAATTTAATCTTCATATTTTTGCTTGAATTCAAAAAATTGTTTCTCCGTCCTATTTAAAAAATATTTGGGAAATATTTATCAAGGAAAATATTCTTGAATGTGTCCCATTATATAGCATAAATATCATATTTCTCTATGGTATTCTTAACCAAATACAAATATCTGTCAACTTCTCCTTTAAAATGATAAATTTCAAGGGTTACCTTTTGATGTTTTTGAACATCACATGACTTCAATTATATTTTCCAAATAATTGATCCACCCTTAGGCTAACACAATTTCCAATGACCCACATAATAATGGAGGATGTTTTATCAAAAAATACTATACAATAGAAATGTTTCTCTATGGTAGATATGGCTACTCTCTAACATGGATTTAACCACATTTTATAGACTGTGTTAAATGATCCATCGAAATAACAAACTATTCAATTCTCATTCGAAGCATGTCAAGATACTCATTTCAAAAAATATTTTCATCCTAGTGCCTTCATACTAAATCTTAATTATTTCAACTCAGGAAAATGATTTTAAACAATAATATTTTAGATAAAGAAACATTGTATTATTATAATTCTATATCATTTAATCTTAGCCATAAATTTTAATCTTTAAAAAAATATGCTCTTAACATTATCGCAACCTATAAATTTATCATAATTATCTTGTAATACCAACTATAAAGACCTTGACTTAAACATTACATCATCTCATGTTTTAGTCATGGATTCACCCCCTTTCACCTAGAGGATCTTTTCCTGTTTTCAGTTTCAAACAATTATGTCATAACTCAAACCTAACAAAATAATATAATAGAAACTTGGGGCTTCCACTTAGTATCCAATTTTCTGGCAACGTAAAAACATTAAGAAAAAACAAGATTTATTTTCATAAAAAATGATCATGACAATAAACTTGGCCTCCTCTATTCCCGTACCAATCCATAAGCCCTATGTGGAATATTTTAAAATATTAGGATGAGTACAATGAAAATTGTGATGCACATAAACAACTACTAGTGTAGTGAAAAATTATTTTTGACCTTGATATTATAAAACAAGAACAATGTATTCAATAGTGAATGTGACACACAACATTGATCTTAAACAACTAATGAATTAAAATTCAATAAATTTAATATTTTCGATGGCGTTTTGAGCACACAACCTTGAGTCTAAATGAATCGTAATGTAGTATAATATTATAACCAAAATATTAAATTAGAGGGTGCGAATTGTAATAAAAAAATTATAAAAAATATTTTAATCTATTTATTATTAGTAAAATGAGAATCTTGTAAAATAAATAGAAATGATTTTGGAAAAATTGATTTTTTTTCTAAAAGAGAGTTTACTCAAGCTTTGCTCCCATAACTCAAAATTAGTTTTTACCAAAATTAGAGAACATTGTTAAATAAAATTGACATCATTTTTTTATAATAATATTAAAATTAACTTTGGAATAATATCTTGGTATTTTTCTAAAATATTTAATTTATTAATGATTAACATCAAATATTGAAATTTAATTGATAATTTCCTTTTCGATTAAATTAATTATAATGTAAAATTATATTTTAATGTAGTTTTAAAGTAAAATTAATTAATTTATATATCTATTAATACAATTTAGGATATTTCAATCATTTTATTATTCAATTTTTATAAAATAAACAATTTAAACAATTGAATTTTTTCTCATTGAAAACCCACATTCTCGTCGTGTCTACATGATTAATTGTAGATTAAATTTTTTCAATTAATTGATTTTTTTTTTGAAAAATATATTACACAATTTTAATTATCATAATTCTTACTATTTAATAATGTCAATGTATTTTTTCCCAAAATTAATCAGGAAACTACAATTATTATTTACCATGGGTAAGTTAAAAATGGATTTACCTAAGGGTTAAACAACAAAGATATGGTTTAAAATGATGTAAAACTTTTATAAAATATATTGTCTAGATATATGTAGAATTTATCTAGTATAATCCTCAATAATACTCCATTTTGGACTCTTCTATCAAAGTGTAAAATGTAGTTACAACTTTTTCATTTAAAATATTAGAAGTATTTCACTAACTTGGCTTATAAAAGGCCGCCCTCCCTACTCTCATATTTAAACCATCCAATCCCTTTATATTAGAAAATAAATACAAACATATCACTAAAATACCCATTAATTTTTTTTAAAATACCTATTTTTGGTATAAATAAAAATAAATAAGGATTATGGTTCAAGCTTTAGGAGGTTACATAGAGAAGAGGTAAAGTTCTTGAATGAGAATTTTAATTTTATTTCTTCCTAAACCATCATATAATATTATTGAAACATGATTACATAATAACCAAAATATATTTTAGATACTTATATTTTTTAGGGTAAGTAAATGAACTAAAAACATACCAATAATATTCAAATGGGTTGTGAAATCCCTATTTTTGTGTACGGAGGACTACAATTTCGTGAAATGATAACATTCGTATTTCCAGGGTGTATACATCGCCTTTGAAATGGAATAAAATTTTTCCTTAATAAGTCATCGAATTTTCAGTTTCAATTGGAATGATTAAATCCAAGGGTTTTTTACTTAAGTATTTCCAGGTGGTGAACAATTTTAAAACTCAATTCTTTTTATTGGGTTATATTACTTCTTCATGGTATGTGATATTATATGATTATCATTGAAATTAATTTTGATTATATTATTTTTTATTTGAACTTTATTATATTTCTTTTAATTTTATACACATAATCCATTCATTTATTAGTCATGACTTCAATTTTGTGATCATTGAAAGGTTTTATTTCACAATATCAATTTAATAGAGATTTGTTCATATTTAATTTTAGTTAATGAAAGTTATTTGGCCATTTACTAATAATCCAATTAAAATTTCTTCTCAATTTGTTATTCATGATATTTTGATGTAATAATTCCATTTTCACTACTCTATTCTAATTTTTTTCTATGAAAATGTTTTTATGAAAATCCAACTTCTTTTCTATCATCGGTCGGAAATATTTTTTCATCCAAATGTTTATTTTATAAAAACTTTTCCCTAAATTTTTTAAACCTTTTCCTAATTATTTATTAAATAAATTTTTACCCATTTTTACATTTAATTAGTTTAAATGAATTTTCATTTAATTTTCAAAATAATGTCTATTTTCTTTTTTACTAAAACAAATAAAGTAACATTTGTGTTTACTAGTACGGAAGAAATGAAATTTCCACCTATCTTGAAAAATCACATGTTTTATGGATTACATTACAAGTTTTAAATATTGATTTGGATGAAAATGATTTTTAATATATTTAAGTAACTTTTAGTTTTTAAAAAAGTTATTATACAAATGAAAAGGATATTTTCTCCATGTAGGTTTTTAAAGATCATTTTTTGGTATTTTTATTTCCCAATGAAAGAAACAATTTTTTCTTAATTAAATCAGTATATGTTGTATTTAAACCATCATTTTTCATCCTTTGGATGGTTTAGGATAATTTTGACCAATAAATAAATTAGCATTAACTTTCTTGATTCATTATTGTAGTCAAAAAATTCCGATGAAGTATTCACTTCTCTTTGATCATTGAACACTAAATTTACTCTAAATATATATTTTATTTATCATGGATTTTCTTATTTATTCAATTTTATATCATGTATATATTTTCTATTTTACTTTAAAATTTATTTTATTAACTAGGGAAATATTGGTAAACTGTATTATTTCTTTAATACGGATATTTAATGGTAAGGTAAATTTTTTATGATGTAAATGAATCATTCGATATATGGGGAATGATTTATATATGCATACATGTTTGGGGATGGTTATAAATATCCCCTTGATGCATCGGTAGACTCATTAGGTGAATTAGTAAGTTAGTATAAAATCAATTGTCCAAATAAGATGAGCTTTTACCAAGTAGTTTTAAATTATCTTGTGATAGTTTTTGATCGTAGATGAAAAATGATCCTGAGTTATTGAATCCTAATAATTAATATTTACATTCATTATGAATTTAGTTAATATTATCCATGATAGTTTCACATTGATATAATCATTGGATGTAATTCTTCTCAGTTTATTGATTACATATCATTGGTGTTCAGTTATTTACTTGTCCACATTTTTTATTCTTAATGATTTATGATTTAATCCATTGTACTTAAATATTACTATGAATTTTATATCACCCTTATTTTGTCCTTTCACTAGCATATTATACGGTGTAATATGATTTATGTTCAAATATATTCTACAGGGAAAATTGATTTTCTACAAAAAAATATTTTAATTTTTGTTTTCAAATATAATAAAAGATTAAAGTATGTATCAATTTTGTTTTATCATTTGGGATGTGATTCATTGTATCTTATTCGATTTTAATAAAGTAGACACCAGATTTTGGGATACTAGGGATAGGGTCGCAACATTTGATATTAGAGGACATTTTGTAAAACCCTTAGGATATAGATTTGTGAAAACATAGATTATGGATCACAACCATATAATAAAATTTGATGATAAATACTGAAAATCAACCTAATTTTTTGTTAAGGTAGAGATTATATGGGTTTTCCATGAAATTTATCTTATTCTGGATAGTAAAAGTGGTCGTTGTTTGGGCAATGAGGCATCTAGAGGAATAAATCCAAAAATGGGGTAATTGGATTTAATTTATCATCTCTTGGTGAAAGATAACAGGCCTTGCTATAAACCTAGTTTGACATGCCTTAAGGATATACTTAACATAATTCACATTTTCTTTACAAAACATTATTAAGTATTTGAAAATATTATGATAATAAATATTTCTAAGTTAAAACAAATGTGAATTATATTTATGATTTTAAAATCATATAAATGATTTTATTGTTTTCCCACTATGTTTATTATTTCTCACACTATACTTATTGGTTGTAGTCAATGGATTAAACCTGAATAAATAATATTAATAACCTGTCCCATCTAGAAATGTTGTGGGTATTAAACCCATGACCAAAGGATGATAATGGTTTAACAACTAGTATTTTCCTACCCAACTTCTTGGTAAATATTTCATTGCTCTTAGTTAAATTAATTGATTACAATCTATCATTAATGAATGAATGGTTTTAGTGTTGAGGTTTATATATTAATGGGTTATATTGGACGACTTGTCTTAAACATATTTCTTTTAGAAATTAGTTTGAGAAAGATAAAATAAAACTCCACCATTTTATAAATATTAGTATTCATTAAAAGTGACTTTTAGTTATTCAGGAATAAAAAATCATTTTGGATATTCATTTATAGGATTAAATGATGAATTGTAAATTGATCAAATCAAACACGTATGATGAAATTGTGTTTATAAAATAGTAAAATATAGAGTTAGTATATTTTAATATATTAATTGTAAGAAAAATAATTTCTCATTATTAGAAAAAATATTATGAAACAAATAAATAACTCATTACATTCATATTTGATTGATCAGAAGGTTTTTTAAATCATCACAGATTTATGGTACTGTGGCCCTAAACTTCCATTTTATCAAATTCATTTGCAAGTATATTCTTTTATTTTCATTTATAGTAAAATTATTTCTAAACATTAGGATAAATATTTTTAAATAACAAAATTATCCTATAACATTCTTATCTGATGAATGAAAAGTATTTTTAAATCATTACTGATTTATGGTTTAGAGGCCCCTAAATTTCAACTGATTGCATAAACTTTCTTTTGATCAGTTACCTTAATCACACTTTAAAATTATTTATAATTATATTGTATTTTTATATCATAACTTTCCACCATCATTCTTCTACTTATAAACCTAGTTATGTTTTATTAACGATGTACTTTTTTACATACATTTCACTTTCATTAAGTGGATATTTTATTAATCCTTATTTTTATGTGGTTTTTTCAATAAAAATATTTCCAAATTTCATACCCTTATTGCAAAGGTCAAGTTCAAATTTGAGGATAAATTTAATTTAATGCAGGAATAATGTAAAAATATGGAATTAAAAAAGAATAAATTTTTATTCAATGTCATATGAGACACACATTATTAATAAAAAAACCCCCCAAAAATATATTTCTCCAAATTTAATATCTTTGATACCTTGTGAAACATAAAACCTAGAGTCTAAATGAATCATAATATAGTATATCACTATAACCTAGTTGTTAAATTTTAGGTTATTAATACTTGTAACAAAACTCAAAAAATTATTCTTATCATTATATTATACATAAAATAAGAATCTTTAAAAAGAAAAATAGATGTTCTCTCAAAAACCAGTATTTTTTTTTCAATGATGGTTTAGCTGCGCTTTGAAACAATAATATAAAATTAATTTTTACTAATTTAAAAGTATATATTAGATAAAATGAAAATAACTTTATAATTCATAATATAAAAATTTAATTAGGGTGAATTTTTTATAGATTTGTAAAATATTTCATTTTTGATTAATAGTGAACAAATGAATTTTATTCAAAAACCAACTTTTATTTTGAATTATATAAAACATTAAATTATATTTTTGTTTTGTTTTAAATTAAATTAATTTAAATTAAATATCTATTAATCCATTTTTTTCATTTTAAACATTTTTTTATTTAATTTTCATATTAAAACATTGTAATCTTTTGAAAACATTCTCTTTAAAACCCCACTCTCTCATCATGTCTATGGGATTAATTTTAAATTAAAATTTTCTATTTATATTAAATGAATTTTTCAAAATGGAATAAACATTTAGAATCATAATAATTTATATTATATAAAACGTTGATCTTATTATTTTTCAAAAACCAATATTTAAAATAATAAAAAATATTTATCATGGTTAAGGTAAAAATTGGATTACATGGGGGGAAAATTAAATATACATGGTTTAAACTGACCAAAAAATTATAAATTTTTTTTATGGAACTTATTACACCATATTATGTATAAATATCTAATATTTTTAATACGTTCTAAAATGAGAATTTTTTTATTTCATTCTCCACCTCCTTAAATTATTATTGAACCCTTAAGATTTTATAAAAAATAATATCCCATATTCTTAGAATTTTTATTTTAATTTAAATACCTTCAACCATCCCCACATATATTAAATGTCTTATGAAATAATTATTCATGTTAACGGAAGAATATTGCCTCACGAAATGAGGTCATTCTTCTTTCTATCACTATTTATAAAGGTTGGTTATTATGATGGATGTAAAGTATATATATGATCTTTATAACAAAAATTTACATCTAGATCCATTATAATATATACACATATTTTTATTTCCATCATTGAGTGGATATGATAATGTTGATATGTGTACGGTGAACTATCCCCTAGGGAAATGGTTTCATTTGATTTTAATTAACACTTTACATGAAATATAATAAGGATATAGTTAATGAATATATTTGAAATAAATAAAGTAATTATTATATTAATTACATAATAATAATTTTTAAAAGATAATATATCATTTTGTTTCGTACCTTTTCACTCACTTAAAGATGATAACATTATTCATATATGTGTGGACTACCTCCTTCAAAAAACAATGTGACTCTGTTTTCATCACCACACTACATAGGTGATAAGTATAGGTATATAGAATGAATAAATATGTTATTTATGATATTATGAAAAAAATTCAGTATTAAAATATTACTCACCTCTTTTGCATACCGCTCTTTTAAAAATAGAAATATTTCTCATGAGTACAAATAACCTACCATCTCTATGATAATAACATAATTCATTTTCCATAAACATATTTAATGGTTAGTCTTAAAAGTAAAATTGATATATAAATATGATAAATATTACACAGTTATTATTTGAGAAATGGTGAAACTATATAATATTTAGAATAACCAAAAGTTTCATGACAAAGAACCAATCAAAAAACAAGGTAGTTAATTATCAAAATAATAAAAATAATAAATAATTGTTAATGAATGGGTGATAAAATTTGATAAAATTATAATATATGATATTATAAATATTAATATTTTTTTTGGAATAAGTTAATATCATGTTTAAAAAAATATAGGAGGTCAAATAATATTTAACAAAAACGAATCCAAAGGTAAGAGAATCTGTCTCAGTTTCCCTTAATTGAAGCATATTGTAAGTTCAGGCACCTAATTTCTTTAATATGGTGTATATAATTACTATTTTGAAAGTAATATCATGATTCCTTTATAATTCACAGTATTTTTTAGTTTCAAATTTAAATATTTAATTCAAGGATATTGGACTTAAGAGTTACAAAGTGATAAAGAATTTCATAACGCAATTCCTTTAAATTGAATTATATTACTTCATAATTTTATTTCATATTCTAAATTTGTGGAATGACTTATTATTTTATTATAATATATTTATATCTTTTTATATTTTTTTACATTTGAAATACATAATTAATTCAATAATTTATTCTCAAATCATCTTTATTATCATTGTTAAGATTTATTTCAAAATCTCATTCTAATCGAGATTGTTTATTCATGAATTTAAATTGAATGAAATTACTTGACCATTTATAAAAAATAGTTTAATTTCACTCTCATATGGATATTCATGTTATTTTAATGTAAAATATAAATTTTTTACTAGTTTTTAATGAAATATTTTGGGAATGTTTTTAATAAAATATGACTTCATTTCCCTCTTTGGTCAAAAACCCATTTTCTTCAAAAAACCATATTTTCTAAAAAAGTTTCAAATTGATTTTAACCATTTAAAATTGAAATGATAAATAAATATTTGACCATTTTTTATTTTTATAAATTTAGAAATGAACATTTGTGTTGTTTTTAAAACAATTACTTTTTAAATTTTACCTAAAAATTGAATGGAATATTTGTTTTAACATGTACGATATGAATGAAAATTACAACCATAATTAACAAATAAAATTTTTAATGATTACACTATAAGTTTGAAGGATTATTCTGAAATAGACATATTTTCAAAATATATTGTGAACTTGTAGATTTAAAAAAAAGTATTTTTAAAATGAAAAGGATATTTTACTCAATAATGTTTTAATGATCTTTTTGTAGTATTTATATTCCTAAAAAACAACAATAATCCCATTATTATTACTCAAATTGATATATTTTATATTGATACTATAATTATTCATCATTTATTTGGATTATCATCATTTTGTCATTGGAAGGTACTGACATTCACTTTCTTGATTCAATTATTTAGTTATTAACTTCCCCTTGAAATATTTTATTTCCACTGATCATTGTTCATTAAATACCACCTAAATATTCATATTATTTATCATGTATCTTCTCATTGATTACACCATATCTCCTTTATACATATTATGTTTAACTTCGATAGTTATTTTATTGAATGGGGAAATATTAGTAATATTTATTCATTCTTCAATATGTATATTTAATGGTAATGCATGTTTTCATGAATTAAATCGATTATTAAATATATGATGAGTGATTTAAACATGAATATGTTGTTGGTTTATAGTTATAGAGATCCCTTATATGCATCAGTACTATCATGTGGTAAATCAGTAAGAGTTAACAAAAATCATTTTTCCAAACGTGATGAGTTTATAACCATTAGTTTTAAAATTTCTTGTGAATAGTATTGCTGATAGATATATCAGGATCCTGAGTTTATGATGACAATTAATTAGTCATTTACTTCATTAGGAATTTTTTTATAATCTATAATATTTTTTCATTGATATTATACTTTGATACACTTTTTTCTCAGTTAATTGATTACAAGGCATGTGGTTTAAGTTATTTACCTTTCTATATTGATTATTCTTATTGATTCATGATTACTTCTTATTTAAATAACCCTTATTAATAATTTGATCCCACCCTTTATTATTTACACTCACTAGTATTTTAGAAAGTGTGCTATGATTTATATACAATGATATGATAGATGGAATAATGATATTTAAATATATATATATATATATATTATAATTTTTTTTGAAATGTAATACAAGATTCAAGTAAGTATCTCTCTTAACAATAATACAAAAATATTTATTATTTCAGGATGTGATTCATTGTATCTTAAGCCAATGTAATAGAACAGACATGGGCTCCAAGGTATTAGGGTCTAGGTAGCTATAAACTTGAAAACCCATATAATGTTTACCTTAATTTTAAATGTTCTTTGACTATATGAAACAAACAAAAATAACATTAATAACACACAAAAAATTTTCTAAAAGAAAACCTTTAAAAGCCATCATAAAAACATTAATTCAGTTTAGGATACCTTTAGATTCATATTCATAAAACCATTACAAAACTCTTTTACTTATAATAACCATACAGCCAACATCCAATATAATCATTACCCAATACATTGGAGTTCAATAATGTGGATCAATCCTTGTATAATATATTATTGGATCAAAATTTTTCCGTAAACTAAAACATGGATCAACCCTTTATATAATATATATCAGGCTCATTTGTGAGCTATAGTGGGGCTTGACCCTTCATATTATTTATATTGGGCTCACCCGTGAGAAATAATGAGGCTTATCCTATCATGATTACCTGTTATTCATATAATGATAATGTATAATATAATGAATGAAAATTTGTTATTTCCCCTATTTATCATAAAACCCATTGAGAAACACATCAAAACTCGTATGCAAAAATTTCTTAGATATAATAATGCCCATTTATCAGCACAAAAGTATACAGAAATAGGGAAAGTGGTTTTTTTATTTAAGAAGACATGAAATATTAAAATTGAATCTATAAACAAAATAGTTTTCATCGAGGTTGGAAAAATTTTTATCGATGTATATAATAGAAATATAACATTCCTTATGTTTTTTTTAAAATTTTTAGTATAAACATGTAATAATATTACATTTGAAACCAATTGAAATAAATTAATGGGATACATAAAATTCACTTGATAGAATTTTTCATTTCCCTATAAAAACATTCATAAAATTATTTCAAAAACATGTAAATTTAATAGAAATAATTGGGTGGAAAAATTAAATATGGTTTTTTAAAAGGAATGTCTCTTACAACTTTAAGAATGTTTGAATCGTAATCCCCATGAAAGAATAAAATTAAAAATATCTTTTAAATATCATGGTAATAAATTAATTCATGATATAAATTGAAAAAATTGTTTTATATAAACCACATAGAAGTATATAGTTTCGTAACATCAGAATATTCCTCAGTGAACAGAAATTGAGTTGAAGTACTTTACTTTGAGTCTGACGTGTCATGTGTCTCTATATCTTCCAAAATAATAAACATATATTAACTATTTACTTTCTTAAAAAATTATTTCATGTTTCCTATTTCATTTATTTCACCAATTAACATGTTATATACAATAACATTATTAATTATGTTTACATCAGCTGTTTCAATGATATTTGGCTTATGTTTTAAAAATTACTCTGGTAGGTTGACAAGTGGTCAAATATGTCATTATTCCACAAATCTAGAATAATAATAATGAAATAATTATCATATTTATAAATAAATTATACATTTAAAACTATTAATTAATTATGGTTGTGAAAATTAAACTATGTAACCATCATTGAGACAATTGGTCGTACATTCGAAAGAGTAACGATTCCATTTTTAAAAAATCAGTAGGAAAAAAATGTATAAATTATTTTATCTTAATATAATGATAATAACATCATAAATAGCATATTATTTATTTAAATATACTCACATATGTATTCAATGTTATTTATTGATGAAAAAAATAGTCACATCACTTCATTTGGGCAAAAGTCCACATGTAAGACCGAACGACTGTATCATTTATCAGTGTATGAAAGAAAAGGATATATTATCCTATTATAATTATAAATATTTAATTACTATAATAATTATTTTCTATATCACATGTATTCACTAAAATTATCTTTATTAAATTTCATGTAAATGTTTATTGAAAAATAAATCACAACGATTCGCAATATGGTTGTCTATCGTACACACAAATGGCTTTCTCATACCCCCACAGAATGGAAGATAAAAATATATATGCGATATAATTAATAAATTAATATAAATATATAACAAATATTACATATATATACATTAATTTCATCATTATAACGATCAAAGAGTGGTGATGATAGAAAATGAATGACATTAGTTTATGAAGTAGCAGTCCTCCGTACACACGAATAATGAATTTGTATTTAATTTAATTGAAGAGGATATGGAATTTGGTCATTATACTAATAGAATAACATCTCTTTATATGTTATATATATTTTTTATGATATATTCATAATTTGAAATTATTTTATAGAGGTAGAATAATAAATAAAATAATTAATCTCTGTTAAGCTTGAAATATATTCTTCGGAAAACCTCTTTAAGTAAGTACCAATATTTTACTTAGGATGGATTTCGGATAAAACAAAATATTTTATTATATTTGGAAGTGATTAATTTAGGTATTGTTTTATGTATTTTATGAACGATTGGGTTATTATCGTGTTAATTAGTGAGGAGAATTTATGAAAAATCATAATGGAGAGGGAGCGACATTTGTATACCTCAAACAATTTAATAATGGGAAATCACACTCTCCCAAAGTGCCTAATTTTTTTTAAAAATATTGTACTAATGGAATTTATGGTCTATCCAAACCTATAAACCACTGAAAACACATGTTTTAAACAATTAGTTTCTTTAATTCTATATTACATAATTTTTCCCATTTTAGTTTTCACTATTGTAACAAGGCTTTTTATCTAGGTAATTTATCATTTAAGAATAAAAATAAATTGATACTTATAAAATTAATTGTATCTACTATATATATATATGAAATTTTTTTATAAAATTGATGAACACCATGGGTGGAAAGTTAATTTTAACACAAGCGCATGGAATGTGCAAACTTTATTTTACCCTTTACCTTGGAAATGAAGCTTTTTACTTTTTAAGGGTAAATATATTTATTATAAAAGGTCCATTGGTCTATGAATAGAATATTGTTGAAATTTTCAAACATATAACAAAAAAAATAGAAGGGGGTATTATTTTAATTAATTTTAAATCATTTAATAGATTATTATTCATTATAGAATGATATTAATGTCTGTTTTGGCACTATTAAACTTATTTGACATTAAAATGTCAAGATAAAGGTTTAATTAAAGTATAACATTTTCAAACATGTATACCATGTTATATTAATTTAAAAATTCATGGAATAAAATAATTCATTCAATTTATATACACATCATCATTTTTAGTACCATTTATTTTATTTTTCTATTAAATAAATAATTATTTAGTTGCATAAGAATTTGAAGTGATTATATAATTAAAAAAATAAAAATATTAAGTCTAATGAAATTAAATTCATTATGCTCAAAATGACCCCCAATATTTCTTCACAAAACTATTTTTTCTTATGTTAACATATATTTCAAATTTAAAATCACGATAGTGACATTTTTCCATTATATTTATATAAATTATTATATCGGTCACATTTATGGGAGAGTGTCACAAAAGTATATAAAGATATATAATAAGTTAATAAGGTTCAAAATATTTACAAAAAATATAATTTATATAAGTTATAGGTTATTATAACCATTATCTATTTAGTTTATACACTGGTAAACTTGTATTCACCTTAACCGTAGAAAAATATTTTTTACCATTTTCACAGTGCATTATGTCTAAAAATTAATATGAAATTATTAAATAATTTAGACTCGAAATATGTAATCTATTTTAGAAAATTAAATCCACAAAATTGGAAGAATTGAGTTTAAATTAGAACCTACAAACACGATGAAAAAATGGATTTTACGCATGGCCTAAAGGACTTCAGATTTTTTATTATGGATAACCCACCTCTTTTAACTGGGTTAAGAGGTAACCCTTAAATTGCTCAATTGGGTAGAGGCATAAGACCCAAACATGACCCAATGGCCTAAGATAACTAACACCCCAAAACATACTTCCCCTATATATATATTCTTTAATTAAACTCTTAACCTTATAAGGTTGTAGAGCTACCCTTTCCCCGTGCATGCACGGTGCCTGATCTCGATCTAGATGGCATACCCTCTCTTTTGCCCCAAGCCAATTTCCCTACAAAAATGGGTGTTGTTTCCTGAATCCCATCAAGATATTCACCTTTGGATGAAACAAGTACTTCTTTTCTTCATCATCCATCCAATATTATTACTACCGCACCATTTCTTCTCTATCGCACCATCTATATGAGCTCCTCCACTACATGATGCCCACCACCCGATATTTTACTATTCACTGAAAATCAACATTTATCTAGAAAATCAAAAAAAGACCTCATGATAATTTTTATATTATTATTTAAAAAATTAGGTTCATTTTACAAATTAAATTTTCTAAAAGTTCTAAAATTAAATATCTTATTATATTCCAAATATCAAAAAATTACATTTTTGAGGAAATCCTAATTTTTTACAATAAATGTAAATTACTAGAAAAATTTTCAATAATATATTTTGAGAAAGAAATTTATAATTATATATATATATCATAAAATATAAAATAATATTCATACCTAAAAATTTATTGGAGAGTATATAATGGTTATATATTTCTGTTTTGTCATTTTATATTGATGTTGTGTGTTGAAAATTCTATAGAATGTAGTTTTATTTTCTAAAATATAATGGTCTTATAGTCATGATTATCTTAGAAATTCTAAATTTCATGAACGAGCTCTAAAACCTCACATGATTATGGCTCGGTGTGATGAATAATAGGTGGTTAGAGAATAAACATTGTTTCCTAAGATAAGGGAGGAAAAAAAGCAAAGAAAAAAAATATGGAGGACAATTTACTAAACCAAGGGGTTTAAAATGACTAGGATGATTTTGAAGGAACCTATTTAAATTTGTATAATAACCAAGAGAGGACCTTTTTCATTTTATAGTTTCTCGTTGATTTTATTTGGATGCAAGGTTGAAGCAACTTATCTTAGAGATGAAAACTTATGAGAACAATTTTGGATGATGGGTGATTCGATCTATAACCAAGAAGAGTTAGTAGTATTTAAAATTCATTTCGTTGATCCCACATATATGTAACTATGAAACTTACAAGTATAGGAATAAATCCACAAGTAGTTATTATATGGATCACTATATAGATCATACACATATCTAAGGGTGAGTGGAATTTTATCCATCCATACATAACATGTATGGGGCCTCCTCTACATGGTTATGGTTCTCATGCAGAGAAAAAACTTATTGAGCTTCACCTTATTATAGTGATATTAGGAAAATTGGGAATTATAGGAAACACTCAATCACTAAGTAAAAATTGGATTATTTTTTAAAGTTATGGTTGGGCCTAATATAGATGATTTGAACATAAATTCATATCATATACTAATTATAGTCAATAAAATTATAGTTCACATAAATGAATGACCCTTATAGATATTTGGATCATATATTGTGAAATGATGAAAACGTTTTCACTATAGTTTATGGCCATTCAAATAAGGGGTAGAGGCTAACACAGAAATGTGAAAGGGGGAACTATCATACGTTATTTGTTTGATGATGATGTATGTTACTACTATAATCAAGACACACTCCATTTTATAGATCAGTATCGAATATAAATAATGAAATGAGGTATAATTATTTTAAAGATTTCATCTAATACCAATAAAAACGGTATAGGTGTCACGATAATTCCTATTAAGACATGAATCATGTCCTATATTGTTTGAGGAAAATAAGATCACCTATATTGATCTGACTAATAAGAAGGGGATATGGTTGTTTTTTCCTTAAAAAAATTTTTCCACCAGCATTTAGTCTCTATATAATGACTATATTATGAAGGTGAAGTGATTCCATATTAGAAGTGAATTTCTCTTTTGGGGGATATTTAAAGTCTCACAAGAAAATAAGGATGTATGATTTCAATGTGGAAAATGAAATAAGGATCTTTCTGATGGTCATTATCTAGTTCATTGGACCTTGAAGTTATACATTAACATTTCTACATATCCTGAAATGTTCTGAATCAATACATAGGTATCTCTTAAAATAAAATTACCCTATACTGATATGAATCTTGTATAGGGTTCATGATTTTTTGCATTGCGGCTAGGACTGTGATAAGATATCCGAACATACGTACATATCATTTTCCACTAAGAATCAACCCATATATAGTTCATCAAAGAAAACTATCCCCTGCATAGCCCTAGTTTGTATGCAGGGAATGAAATAAAAATGAATTATTATTTTATATAGTGTGGTTGGTCCTAGAATAAGGGATTTGAGCATCACTGTGTTTATTGTGACAATAAGAAGCAAAACATATATAGTTATTCAATATAAATAGGTTATCTCTATATATTTGTCTTATATTTAGGGGAAATGGAATTTTAAATTCCATCACTGGTCTATAAACTATAGAACCAATGTTGGAATTTCTGAAATTGATCTGGACCACATGTAGGTGGACCTGAGAATTCACCCCAATGATAATATTGATGCATTTTTAATTCGGTAAATGTTATTGTGGAATATATGTGTGGTCTTAGGGAAAATATATAATAAGTAAACAATATTAAAAGAATATTCAGTATAATTACACATTATTTCAATTATAAATGATTTTTACTAAAAAATATAGTTCTAAAATAGATGACATTGGAGAGATTACATAGTGTTCTTATCACTTACGAGATGAGAAATGATGATAATGATTCTATGGAAATAAGGAAGATATAAATAAGTGCCACTCAATTCCCTGAGAAATATCCCTCAATAATATGTTCAGGAAGTAGATTTGGTGCATTAAATTATGTCATTCCTTTCCTAAAATCGTCAAAGGGGAAGGAATGTATAATGGTAAACTTATTATTTTATTGATTCATTTTGGAAAATATGGAAATATAGTAGAGAAACATTCTAATAATTTCCAAGATGATAAATAGGATGACGATGAAACTCCCATGTAGAAAATTTCATATAGTGTGAATGGTTGTAAGAATACTCTATAGAATTTCATCAGAAAGAGAGTCTACTTTTACAAGAAAATGATTGTTACAAATATTTTGAGGTAGATAAGATGGAAGACTGTGTGGATCATGAAGAATATTCTATGGTGTTTGTCACATGTTACTGCTAGACAATGGAATATTGTGATGATGATAAATGATATACAAATGTAGTGTTTACCTCCATGATAAACTAGAATATTCTATTGATGTTGTCGATAATTGGATAGCTAAAACAAATAAAGAAAATAGTTCAGTCATGATGTCAAACTCTATATATTGAAGTAGGAAGAATAGAAGTTTGAGTTGAATGTAAATATTAAAAATATCATATCAAAAAGAAAAATAACCCAGATAAATTAAATGATATCAAAATCAAGGCTGAATAATTGAACAATTTTACCAATGGTTTGATTCACATAATAAAATATCACTTCAATTTTATCAATGAAGTTGAGGAAAATTTTTTGGTAATATGAACAATGGTTAATTATCTAGATAAAATTGATATTCCTTATATGATATTTGGAAAGTAGGTTTCCCAATTAATAAAATAATTGAAATTCCAATTTGGAGGTCTAGAAAATATACAAAGGAATGTATAAATGGAAAGTGGTCACATTAATGAAAAATAACTGGTATGGTAGTTAATTTTAAACTAGAAGCAGTAATGATTGACGTCAGACCACATGATCCCATTATAATGTTGAAGATTGATTAGGGCATGAATCAGAATTAGAAGATGCAGATAACTAAAGGTATAACACCTAGTATCATATGTTATTTTCATATATAGAGGATAAATTCATAAAATGTATTTCCTATAGACAACATGTATCGAAAGGATAAATAGAAACAACGGAATCCAAACATACTTCAATATTCTATGAATTATTTTCTAGACAACTATTTTTTTCGTAGAGGATTCAGGAACATGGCTAGATATTTCTCATCAAAAATGAAAAGGAATATACTGAAGTAGAACCAACGTATTCCTGCATCAGTTCATAGGATCATCTAATGAGCTAAGAATGAAAAATATATTTTAATATCTACCTGATGAGGTTGAAAGAGATCATGAATATCAGAAAAAACCAACTATGAAGTCAAATACATGGAGTAAAATGAAATTATATGATTAGGTAATGTTTAAAAATATTACCTTTGAATCATCAGATCTCACTAGAAAATGTATGGTTAATAGTGTATACACCTCTCATATGACAATAAATAAGAATATAATCACAAGAATTTTTTAGGATAAGCTTCGTTTTATAGGATTTAGAAATAATGATGTTATGAATATTATTGAATTGTGAAAATAAATGTTCAGGGGTAGTGACATGAGATGTGAAGATATATTTCTTATTAAAGGACTCATTCATAACTTGATAAGTGAAAGACAATTTATTGAGATAATAAAATCCATAAATCTTTAAGAAAAAAATTCTATCATCAAGGTAAAATATGGAGTTGTTTTTTTAGAACAACATGTCACAAAGGAGAATATATACATTTTATGTGGGCAAGAAGAAATATGTTTCTTATCTAAGGATGAAGGAAATCAACTATGTAATAATCATCTAGGTCGTATAAACTAATAATCCTTGGAAAGCTAATTTTATTGTGATGTTTCTCGATATCTCCCAAAGTTATGATGTGAAAAAACTCATTCATATGATTCTTGTCAACAAGGAAATATTACATAAAAAATGTATATGGAAAAATATCAAAGGTTAAAAAAAATTCATGGATTGGTTTGTATTGATGCATGTGATTATATTTCACCAAGAGATATTATTGGGAGTAGATGTTATATTATGGGAAGATAAATTATGTCATTTTCATTGATGATTTTAATAGAATGACATGGGTCTCAGTTATCACTCACAAGTCGGAACCGTTTTGTTACATAACATGTTTACTAAGGGAAGTTGAAGAGATTATATATCAAAAGATCCAAAATATTCAAAACAAGAATAGAATAAAGTTAAAAATTAGTCATGTGGAAGATTATCTCAAGAAATCAGAGACAAAGAACAATGTTTTAGTATTAAGAACACCACAACATAATTGAGCGGTTGAGAAGATAAATTTAATTATCATAAGTATGCCTAGAATTATTCTTATTGACAAAGACCTTCTAGATAAATTATTGAGAGAAGAATTATTTAACTTAGTCAACATTTCTAATAGAGAAATATTATGTAAAATGAAGGAAATACTCCCTAACAGTTATGGTGTGGAAAGAATACAAAATTAAAATAATTTTCCATCTTCAAAAGTATGTTTTTATTATTAATAAGAATATATACTAGAATTTTGTACATTGTGGAGTCTAATGGATGTTTTTTAGATACTTTGGAAAAATCAAATCCTATAAATCCTTCATTACGTAGTTGGAAAAAATTATAATGATAAATGATGTTCTTTGTGGTGGAATTAAGAATTATATTCAATAAACCCATCAAAATTCTTAGGATGATAGTGCTAAAGGGGTGAGAAGATTCAGGTAAGTGAATGTACCATTGGAATAATCTGAAGAATATTTTGATGATGGACATGGTAAATATATATAATGAAACCAAAGAGATGAGACAAAATTTATAAGCTGAATATCATCAGGGATTAGATGACTCTAGTGCAGCTAAGGAAGATAAATAATATACATAAAGAATGTTTCTTTTCAAAACTATAGCAAAATTTTACAAAATATGATTTAAGATATGATATTCTATGTCCTGAAATGAATGATGAACTAGACCATATAGAAAATAATCATACATGGGAGATTATTTCAAGGCAAGATGACAAAATTGTTATTGGGACCAAATGGATTTTTAATAACATGAAATATTAAATTGGAAAAAATTTAAAACAAATAATGAATGATATAAAAGGGATACTCTGAAGTAGAGTGTATTGATGTTGATGAAAAATTTATTAATTTTTCAAGGTTAGAAAAAAATTAATTATTCTTGGCCATAATAATGAAAAAGGAAATTAATTTTTTTCAAATGGATGTCAAGTAAACATTTCTGAATTGGGTTCAAAAAGAAGAAAATTATATTCAATAAATTGAGAGTTTTCAAATTCATTAAGATCATAAAAAATAATTTTAGTCAAAAAGGCTCAATATGGGTTAAATAAGTCAACACGAGAGTAGTATTCATAACTTTATCAATATTTAATGAAGCTTAATTTTTATCATGGTTGATTTGATTATAATATCTTTGTCAAAAACAAGAGTAATAAAAGGATGATGGTGATGGAATATGTTGATGAAATAATATTTTAGTGATCAAATTAAGTGTAGTTAAAATAGTTTGCAGTGTTCATGAAATCTAATTTTGAAATGTCAATCATTGTTGAGCTGTCATTTTTCCTTAGTTTATATGTAATGCAAGGAAGACATGAGAAATTTATTTTGTATTCAAAATATTCCAAAAGGGGTTCTAAGAATATTTGGGATGGAAAATTGAAAACAAACAAAAACTTCGATCACTATATAGATGAAATATTCAAGTGATAATTAAAGAAAATAAGGCAGTATCACTGAATATTGATAGATCATGGGCAATTTATTATACATCACAGTTCCATGACCCAATATTTTTTTTCTACATTCCAATAATAATGGTATCAATTATATACCAAGTAAATAAACTTATATGAACTGAAAATAACACTTCTATATATCAAGGGTGTGGTGGATTTTGATTTACTATACAATTAATAATTTTATCAATAGTTATGCGGATTTACATAAGTCGATTGGTTTGGTTCAGCAGATGATCAAAATTTAACATCAGATGGTGTATTATCACTTCTCATATTATGTATTACATGGATAAGAACAAACTATATTTTAATTCATTGAGATTCACAGAATCAGAATATATTTTATTTCATTGAAATTTAATAGATCATACAGTTCAATAGAATCCACACACCTAAAAGGCATGGATATGGGTCCCCTATCCACAATTAATGGGGGTTTTTTACTATATATTGATATTTTTTCATTACCATGCATCAAACCACAAAAAAGTGATCTTTGGGTTCATTGAATATGGAGGAGAAAATGTCTTAATCAAAAACAAAGGAGAAGCTGATGGGGGAGCAGAAAATAGTGGGACAATTAAATATGGTGATATAAAAAAATTGTATTTCAATCATTAAGAATCATTTAAATGAGTGTATTGTGGTTTCATGATATAATAAGTAGACATTTTCTAGTTAAGAAGAGATTTGTAAGGGTGAGCTTGTTCTATCTTTTGGTATCAAGAAGGTTTCATATGGTACGTTTGAGAATAAAGTTATTCATTTTTAAAAATTACACGATACTCTTATTTCTCATACTAATATTTAATCATGTCCACTTAGAGGTTTTTTATGTAATTTTTTCACCACTATCTGGTGTTATAAAAGTAAAATTGATTTCATGATGAAGAATTTTCAAAAGGATAGTTCTTTAATTGTGTAAGAGTTGTCAACAATACCAATGGAGAGACAGTTGGAAAATCACTCTAAATTATAATTTTGGATAGAATGTGTTTATTGAAAAGGATTAATGTTGTAGAAGAAGGATGGTAGTCAAATAATATGCGAAGATATAGCATAGATATCTGATATCAAAGGGAACGATATCTCTGATATCACAGAGCATGAATACGAACTGATCTTCTGAAGCATGAATATTTGATCTCGTAAAGCACAATATATCTGATCTAAACTCAATAATCCCTAAAATATTGTAAGATGATCTCGCATTGAGATCATTCTTTGTACATGAACACAATGCATGATTATAATAGGATATCATAGAGAGATTATGTGAAGAACGTGATGACACCACATGATTGTCATAGGATCTCATAAAGTGATCATGCATAGTGCATGAAAAAAATCATGATTATATGAGGATCTTAAAGATATATTATGAAAAGATTATAAATAAAAGGAATTATTTCTTCAAGTCTCTTATAGAGAGATCAATTGTTTCACTTAAAGGCATTACATGGTTATCAGAAGATCTCTCAGTGGGTTTACGAAAATCACACAAGATTTTCAGTTGATCTTGAGAAGATATCACATTAAGCATTTCAGGATGAAAATAAGAAAATAATGGAGGTATCTCATAATTGTTTCAAAATAAGAGACAAAATTATTTCCTTTGGAATCTTGTGATATGGTATTGTGAAGCATTATACCAATGATTTTCTTAAAATTTCATGACGGGCTTAAGAGAAGCCCATGATTATCAGTGGGATCTCACGAAGCATTGTATGAAAGTGTCACTGGAGATATTATGTTTATTTGATCTCATAATGGGATCATGTGACATAATCAAATACAATGATTATAATCAAAAGAATCAATTTCAATAGGTTATCATGAGAAGCGATCACATAAAGTGTGTGATACAGATTTCTCAATCAATGAAACCTATAGATGTGTGTAGTTTTTTGAGTAAAAGTTATAGATTTATGCCTAAAATACCCCCCTAACCTATCGTTAATAGGATATAATGTTTGATTAATTTGTTTGATGAGATGAAAAAGTATTTCAAATAACCTCAACAAAGTGTTTCATTTCGGATATGCAGTCTACATAATTAGGAGAAGGTCTCATGAAAGGATCTCACAAATAAGAATCATAATGCGAATAATTAATAGGGTGTTATCATTCATATGAAAACCTATTAATATATTATAATTCATGTGATCTAAAAAAGGTCTTGGTTTTTGTGTGATCTGGATATCTCATAACCCTCAAATTATGTAGTTGTAATTATCCTCATAATAAGATGGTCAAGCAAAATGGATCTCTTATCTGGATATCACAAAGGGGTTTTGTACCAAGATCTCATGATCCGAGCAACATTCCAGGGTTTCACAGAGAATTTTGACACAATGTTTTTGACATATAATTGATTAAACAAGAGAATTAATACACCCAAAAGTGTGAATCAACTGAAAATGGGTTTTTATATGAGTCTATTAGTGGAAAAGTGCATAAATCCATAGAGATAGGGTAGTGATATTTCAAATTTTGTATGGTTGTAAACCAAGGGGGAAAGTTATTCCACTCCAAAAAATCTAACAACACTGAGATTTATTGGATTTGGTACATTGTAACATTTCTATTTTATTCTTCGTTGATGTAGTTCAGTGACAGTGAACTAAGTTAAATTTTTATTTCCAATGTTTGTTTTAAATTCTAATTATACAGTACAAGGGGAGGTAGAGATAAGAGAGATTTCAATGATGGTGAAACTAGATCTAAAGAAAAAAATGTTTTAATATATCATAACTCTATTACCCCCCCCCATTGAATTTAACCTAGTTATGCTAACATCTCCACACTATATATGAATCTTATATATAGTGAGGGGTATTTTTGGCCATTGGCTGGGTAAAACATGAAATTATAGATCGCTAGTATAGCCATAACTATTAAATTATCAAAACAGAAAAAGGGTTAAAAAGCTTATATTGAACAATTACATAGTGTAAGATAATTTCATAGTTTTATCCTAGTATGGGAATGGAACTAGGATAATTTATCTAGGTTAACCTCATATTTCCTTCAAATTAAATGTTGATTAAGAATGAAAAATTGTAACATGAACCAACAAAGTGGCATGGGCCCCAAAGGACCTAGGGAGGCCTGAAGTATTGAAGACTGAGAGAATCTTCTCCTAATAATTTTTAACCCCTCTACAGTCAAACTATATAGATTTTGAATGTAGAAAGGATTAGAACCATGAACATCGATAGATGCATGGTGGTCAGCAACCCGGTTTCCCTCACGCCATGCATGAACAACTTTGATGTTATTACCAAGCATAAACTGGCATTTTTTATGACATAGTGAATCAACCAAAAATAGGTTCCAATGCCAAGAACGACATTATGGAGCATCATAGATTCTTTTTTGAACTCCAACAGCTCTATCCACTTATACTGACGTAAATGGAGCCCAAGAAGCATCTTCTTAGCCTCTCCTTATTGGGAAGAACTGAGGCTCAAGTGGCCAGAAGAGGCCATCAAGACCGAGACGTCTGAATCAAAGACAAACCTACCTTTTTGCAGAGCCCCCATCATACAGGACCCATATATATTATACATCAAGTTCGAGGAAGTGGGCCCAGGAGTCCCATTGTCCACTTCTTTTTTCGCTGCAAGAGATAGAAATTGAGATAGATGCTAGAAGTTTCGAGAGAGAGGGAGCCCCTCGCTAGTTGGGGAGTAGGCAGACCATGTTGAGTAGGAGAATTTTTATCTAAAAAAATGGCTCTTCCCGATTCTTTACCACCTTCATGGTTTCACCAGTTTCTCACCATCCAAAAACTCTAACAACCCGCATGCAGGATCAGTGTGTGATCCAACCTCCCCATCCCTTTTTCTCCGGCATAGTGAAACCACCTCTTGAGGAAGGACATGTCCACCATGTTTTGATCCTGATGGGAGGTAAAATTGAAAAAATACTCCCAAATTTCACATTCCTAATAACTCTCAAAGAATATATGAGTCAAACTCTCTTACTAATGGCGGATACACCATAGGCATCGCGAATCTAGAGGGATGTTGCAACCTTTGATATTTTCCTCTATTGGAAAATTCAAATTTCCAAACCTCCATATGAGTAAGTTTTACTTCACAGGAATGCGACGAGAACATAGAGTTCATCCCAATTTTCCATCTGAACATGTTGCTCCATGGAGCAATAGAAATCTCGGGATGTGAAGGCTTGTGAGGTAGAAAAAATTAATACAAATATGTCTGTCTCCGAAGTGAGGTCGATGAGATTGAAAATTTCTTGATGGTCTTCATCTTGTACAACCTTAATGAAATGTGGATAGATTCTATCCTCCCTAAAAGAAATAGAGGTGACAGTACAACCTGGAAAAAAAAGGTTGTTACTGATCCAATTATGACTCTAGAAGGATATATATCCCTTCTTAATGATCCATTAAGCCTGGGGTTGGAGAAAGTTTAAAAGTGGTGAAAATTCAGACAAATGTGGGGAGGTATGAGATTCAGTATAGGGCGAGATACTTGGGTATGAGATGTATATTGAAATCCCCTAGAGTATACGTTGTTCAAGTAATTCCCAAGCCATCTTTCCATGCATATAGGTAAGGGAATATGTGAGGCTTCATACGTTCATCCCATCATCATGCATAGGTAATTCCATCATACGTCATGATTTCTTGTGATGTTTCCCATCCGCGGTCAAATCCCTAATAAATTTGGCCAGAATATTCTTCTTCCTATTAATAGTTCCCATGGGAACATTAACATCTGAGAGCATATGGAAAGTGGATTCTAGGTGGACACCATTTACAATTTTTATCCTCCCCCCAAAAGATAGGTATCTGTTCTTACAGTTGAGGATCTGGTCCATCATTCTATTTATCAACAAATCAAATCCCCTTATTTGAATCCAACTTGATGAAATTGGAGACCCAAGTTACTCTGTAGTAAAGGTCTCTCTTTTCATATCGAGGCTCTGCTAGACAAAGGAAATCTGACTGGTCGTACACCTATTGGAGAAGAAGAATTTTTTTTCCTTGTTGACCACATTACCGCT
Organism: Viscum album; assembly: GCA_963277665.1. Taxonomy (NCBI): domain Eukaryota; kingdom Viridiplantae; phylum Streptophyta; class Magnoliopsida; order Santalales; family Viscaceae; genus Viscum; species Viscum album. Next base: position 840,622,251 of record OY728145.1, on the reverse strand, counting down.
CAAGATACTGTACTCTTCCATCATCTTGTTAAAGTCCCTAATAGGTATTTTATTGGCATTCATGAAAATGAAGGTTTCATATACAAACATTATATGGGAGGTGGTGGGAGACCTTTGAAACTTTTGAAAATGCATGATCACTCCCTTACTAATGTTTCTTTTGACGAGATGGCTGAGGACATCCATATAGATGATAAAAATACACGTAGAGATTGGATCACCCAGTATGAGGCTATGTGTGGACTTGAAAAAACCATAATAAATCCCCTTGAATGAGACTTCAAGACATGAAGAACTGAAATATCTAAAGAGTATATCAATGTTCCATGTACCTTCCGACACCTTATTGATGAAACCCCAATCAACACGATCATAAGATTTAATCATGGCCGGATTTATGGCTATGTTAGAGCAATGAGTTCTAAAATTGATGTCTGGAATCATTTCTTGAGCCATAGAAATGACCCACTGTATCGATCTCCCCTTCACAAAGCTCTGCTGCACAAATGAAATCCATCGGGGGAGATGTAAGGAGATCCTGGAATTAAGAATATAGTCCATGATCTTACAAAGAATGTATCATAGGCTCACAGACTGATAATGCTTGATGTAGTTACAATTATTTATTTTATAGAAGATCACAATGGTAGTGGCAGTCACAAATATTCTATAATTTATGGCCATGTTATATTGACTGTGATCTCCATGATTTTTAGTATGATTAATCTCAATATCACTAATCATGGAGGTCAATAAAAAAATATAAGATCACAATAGTCATGGTTGGTATTGTAAACTAGGTTGAATAAGAAGAATATTCATATCTCCTAAGTGTGTACATCCAGGATTGATATTGGCCATCCAATTTGAAATTATATGGTGAGGACTTGAATGTTTTTTAGTTTAATGTCATGAAATAAGGAGGTGTTATAGGATTCACATGGATATGTTTCATATTAAAGGTTTAATAAAAAAAATTATGGTGAGAAATAACTAACTTGATAAAAATGATTGAATGGTCAATCCCATAGTCTAGGTAAAGGAATATTTAATATTTGTGTGGATGGACTCTATTTAAGAATCTAAGGCATCATAACATATTAAAAATTTATACTAATTGACTTACATGTACTTATAAAAATATCTGGGTAATGATTTTCATAGATAATATATTGTATATATGAAGGTGGATCAAAAACCAATATAAGGGTAGTTTTCTAGTTATAGTTTCATGCATTAACATATTTTGAAGACCCAAATGGTGATCTTTCTCATATATAGGACAACGATCACTTTTGTCTATCAAAAACCATTACTATGAGGAATTCCTTATATGAATAAATATGACAATAAAAAATGTGGGTTCCACTATTAAGACCCTAGTCTTTTACACATATTGTTTCATGATTTTTAGTGTAATTTAATATCAAATTTCAATCCATGGATCGTAAATTCTAGTGTCCTGGAAGACCGGGTAAAAAAACTGAAAACATGGGTCTAAATAAAAATTTTATTTATTTAACCTCTTTTATAACTTCATAACATCCTTTGAGCTCTTAATTATTCATAGGATAACGTGGGGATAACATGAACAAAGATATGAGATAAGAAGGCCATGTAAGGGAATTAATATTAAATTAAAGCTTATCACATGGGTTAGAAGGAATTAAATAATGATATAAAAAGGAATGGAACATGATTAAACATAAGTAATAACAACCTTAGATCATATAATCATAGATTCATAATAATTATGTAGCAACATAAAACATTACTTTAGTATTATCCTAGGCTCGTTTCACATAGAGGAGCATGAGTCAAAGCTCATTGCACAGAGAGGTGCATGAGTCATGGCAACCACCAAGACCATTTCCCATAACATCTCATTAGACTAAAATTTACCCAATAAATTAGAGCTATATATTCTAACACCCATCATAACATTTTTAGGAATATGTTTTCCACATAAATAATCATATATATTGAATCGAACATAAACATAAGGGTTACCAGGGAAATAATTGGACATCATAATTATATCAAAAGTAATATCAAAATGGAATATCATAGTGATGTCCATGAAAGGATGTATTTAAATTATACATTTACATTAATATGGGAATATAGGAATATATAATGATATTTGATTTCAAACTAATGTGAAATTAGTTTTTAATAAACCATAGAAACAAAACATTTCCGTGTTGTTTAGGGGAAAACATTCAAGACTCCTTAAAATAGAAGAGGCATAATTGATTGTATAAAACCAAAATTGAACCAAGGTAGTTTTTAATTGTAAAATGAGTGATTTTATAAAAATAAGGGAGGATTGAAATATATTATAGAGTACACTTGGTGATGGTTAACAATTTTGGAGGCTTCTATAAATTAGGCTTGTTTATTAAGTAGCGTTGAGTTTGGAACCTTTTAAAAACATGTATTTCCATGAAAATAAGGATGAATGGATATTTATACATGGGTTTTGAACATATAAAAATAATTTATAAGATGTAAATAAAAATAAAATATAATTTAATTTTAGTTAAAAATAGAGGAAGAGTAACCCGAAAGAATAATGGAGGTTCGGGTAGAATCCCTTGCCTTATGTAAGAAATTATTTTTGCAATGGATCTTAATTTCCAGAATAATAAAATTGTATTTATTAATTAATATTAATAAAACCATTTTTACATTTATTTTTTTTATAATTTTATTAATTTCATTAATGTCCATTTTGGTGGGTTATGAGATTCAATTTCATTGTTTGGGAGCGTTGATTTTATTGGTTTTCATTATCAGTTTACTTGTATACGAGTATGGAAAATTATATACAGTGGGAATAGTTTGAAAGAACATAAAATATATGTTATTAATGTAATTAAATTGTATTAAAATGCCATTTTTTCATAATTAAGGATGGTTAATTAGATAAATCATTATTGATAATTATTTAGACTAATATAGAGATATTTTATCCTATGAACTCATCTTGTTTTATAAATTATTTTCATGTGTAAATAAATATTTTAAGAAAATTAAATAAGATATAGTACATATATTAAAATTATTCTAAAAAATTAAAATGGTTTCATTACTATCCATGAAGTCAAAATTGACAGGTTAAAGCATGTCATCCAGGAAGGTGGTAAATAGGCACCTCACAGACGATGTTTTCATTCTTAAAGTAAAAGAGACAGGAGAGGAGATTTGATAGAGAATAATTCCATAAGCATGATAAAATTATAGTATATGTAAGATAATTTAGTTTTAATTTCCTTTGTAAGATGGTATATGAGGATAGAAAATGAAAATAAAGTAACATGAAAAGAAATTAAATGAAAACCGAAGAGGGTTTTACCTCTCAATGTATTCCAAGAGAAACGCCATCTATCCATGAACTTGGAGCATCAATCTCCACCATCTTCCAGCTACTTCCTATAGAAGGCTGGTAGAAAGTATCACCATGAGGTCAGTTGGTGTCCATACCAGTCAGAAAACTCTCACTACGGCCTCAAGGAAATCCTCACCGGCCTGTGGGTTTGTCTCTCCCCTGAACCTGGGTGGCCTCAGCGCTAAAACTCATGCAATGCACTCAGGCATCTTGCACCATCTGATACTGGGCTGGTGGAATCGGTGGCCCAATTGGTAAAGGTACAGCTTTTGCCTCCACTGGAATGGGCCATGCACCAAGGCCTCATCGCTCGGTGGGCTATCTATGCGTACAACTCTCTGGACACTAGCTAGTCATCCGAGTGGAAGAATTCTGAAAAAAAAAAAACAGATGCGATGTGGTAAATATTTATATCTCGTGTGCTGACCTAGTTGAGATGAATTAAATAAAACTTTTGAAAACACACACACAATCGGTGTTTTCTTGCACTGAGTCACAAATCAGAATTCAAGGTCCTGGTTTATTGATACGTCATCCACCGCACCAACATTGGACTCCCTAGACAGAAAACCACACTCACTACCCAAAACACTATTACTTCACAAAAATGATCTGAGTCCTATGTTCTGGGGAAGAATAGACTCCACTAAATCCAATTTGTCACGACCCGTCCCCCGAGGCCTATGTCGTGACTACCCCAAGCCTGCCTTCCATAGGCCATGGGCTGGTGACTAGTACCAAAGGCGTAATTCCTTAAAACTGGGAAGGAATTGCCTTTATAACCTATAAACACACACAATAGATATGAAAAAATGTAAACTGTATAACCAACAAGTGAGTACAGTAAGTAAAAATGGGCCAGAATACATGCCCAACTGGAAAGTACAAGAAACTGAATGATCAAGTACTACTTAGAAAAAAGGAAAAATATCTACGAGGTCATCCTCCAAGGATCCAACCTAAAGGGTAGGTACAGATTGCATCCCTAGTACTCCACATCTTCCAATCTCCTCCATGTACCGACATGATGTATCTTCCACCTCCGGGTACCGCCCAGTCCTGGTACTCTCAGCCTCTGTCAACGATGTCTGTTATCTCCATCCAATACAACGAGCTGCGGGTATAGCCCGTGTAGGGGTGAGTATGACGATACTCAGTAGGGACCCCGACACCTTCAATGTATCAAAAAAATCTATCAAAGATAATCCACAAATTATGAAATCAAAATATAACCCCACTTGGGTATATACCCTTACATATACCTAAGTTATCAAGTAATCAATCTCAATCATGAGAAAAAAACAAAAATTACTGACTCAGCTCAATAAATATTTTATTATAGTTGTTGTAACATTTCAAACCCATGGATACTGGAGAAATCCTCCTCTATCGAGTACATTGGGCATGCCGCCACAATTAGGCGCTTCCTACTAACCTTGGACTGCTGAGGTACTCATCCTGTCAAGTATCGTGGTTCTACTGCGTCACACAGAGGCGGTCCCCACCATGGGATTGCCACCACAACCAGGTGCTCCCCCTCAAAACATGCAGAGGTACTCCTCTTGTTGAGTAATATGGGTCTGCCGCCACAACCAGGAACTCCTCCGCCATGGGTCTGCCACCACAACCAGGCACTCCCCACTGGGCTAGTCAAGTCACTCCGAGTTAATCAGTCAGCAGTCGTCATGTCTCATCTAACTACTAGGTTTCCACACAAATGATTACTCGTCTCTGGAAGATCCTCTCTACAAGATACTATTTGATGTTCCAACTAAAACCATATCCCATGAATAAGTATCTCAAAGTTCTGTCATGTCATAGGGGTATCAACACAACTGATGGCTCACCAATCGGACTCCCAGTCTGTGAGTTATTAGCCTTTTAGTCTCGGGTGCCCGGTTGGATTCGTTCATGATCCAACCTGACCATATCTCAAAAATCCCACAAATACTAGTGTAAAATACTCAATGGGACCGCCATTCTCCATGATTTCCAGCGTCGCTTATGGAACGTCAAACCGACGTCTGGTGCCAAAGATATGGCCAAAATAAAGTAAAGGGTCGTAGTGGGTCCGAGTCCGGTCCAACCCGGTCAAACAGACCCAGCCCAACCTCATCTAGACCGACCTATTTTGGGTTGACCCTGCCTAACCCATTGGGTCTGTCCTGGCCCATTGGGTTTGGTCGGGCCCGCTGGGCCCCACCCAAAAGGCTGCGAGCAACCGCGGAGAGCCGCAAGGGCACAGGGCATCTCGGCCCAGCCTAGGGCAGCTCAGCGCGGAAGGGTGCAACGAGGGGCCGGTTCAGTAGAGGGCCACACGGCCGGGACGCAGGGGAACAACTGTCACATGGGCATGGCCGACAAGGGTGTTGCAGCTGGAGACGGCCCCACGGCTGGTGAGGCGGTGTGACCTATGAGTGTGGTGCGGCCAGCTAAGGAGGCACGGAGAGCGAGGGCATCTTGACCGGCGAGGGCAGCACAATCGGCGAGGGTGGCACGGTCGGGGTGCGGTGCGGCTGGGGCACAAGGGCAGGTTCATCCGGCAGTCAAAACGTCGCAGGGTCCACTCAGGTCGCTAAGGCCGCAGGTGGCGCGGCCGTTGGCTTCGTCACCTTCGTTGCTGTTTTGAAGAACACCACAAAAAAGATCAGTGGGGGTCGGGCCATGTTAGTTTGGCCCGAACCCTCCGCGTTTAGGGTGGTATAAATTGGTTCATCAAGGACAAAGCACAACAAGCCTACCAAGAATGGAAAACATCCCCATTCTTTGTTTTCAGTAAAAGAAAGAACATGGGAATAGATCATAATTATATAAAATTATACCCTTACTTGTTCGTTGTTCATCAACATTGGCACGAGAAGGTGGACGTCGATTTGTTGTAGATGAACATGTCCTCCATCGAAGGAGGTTTTAAGGAAGAAAGTCGAGGTTGAGGACGTTCTCCATCAATGGAGCGTTCATTTTCGGGAGAGCGTTCTTTGTTGGGAGATGATGTTCTTCGTTGGAGAACTTTATTCCTCCCAAGATCTCTCATCTCCCAAGTCCCACCAAAATAAAAATGCAAAGACAAAATAATAGATTAAGTTGTATATTATTTAATTTTTGACACAAATTTAAAAATGGTTTAAGTAATTAATTGATATGTTGGATCAATTAATTAATGTGGAGGATTTGTCATAATAAATTATATGTGTTCGCACAATAAGGGTGGAGAAGATCAAGAGGCTATCCCTCATTTATGAGGGAGTTTAGAGGTCTTCCTCTCCCACCATTATTAGAGGGGTTTAGTCCCAGGTGATCCCCACACCGTAACCTCTCATGAGAGGTTAGGTTCGGGTGCCCCCCCACCTCTATAACCTCTAATGAGAGGTTAAGGTGTGGTTTTCCCAACCTCAAACTTTCACATGGGTGGTTATAAAAGATAAAATAAAATAAAACATGTGATTTTTTTTATTTTATTATTTCCATGAAAAACCCCAAAAACTAACTTTCACCCTTGACCGACTGTCGTCGAGGAGAACGTCTTTTTAAGCGAACATTGGCGCTGTGATTTCAATGGTGCCCTCAGATTTCAATTCCAAACACCATTTCAAAAGATAGAAAAACCAGCTTGTACATTTACTGAACTTACCAGAACAAAACATCAGAAATTGATTCGGGGCACACCGGGCCTCGGAATAATGCACCGTCAATTTTTGCAGACTCGAAAAATTCCCATTTAATTAAAAAAAATTACATGGAAATTCCAGGTCATTACAGGTTACCTAGTATATATTGAACTATTACATAGTGTAAGATAATTTTAATGTTTTATCATAGTATGGGAATGAAACTAGTAGAATATAACTATTTTATCCATAGATTTCCATCAATGTAAATTTTTATTTAGATTAAAAATGGGGCAGATGAACTGAGAAAGTGGCATGGGCCCCAAAGGACGTAGGGAGGCATGAAGTAATGAAGACTGAAGGAATCTTCCCCTAATCAATTTTACGCCCTCCGGTGTCAAACTATACAGATTGTGAATGTAAAATGGATTAGAACTAGGAACATCGAATGAATCATGGTGGTCAGCAACCTGGTTTCCCTCACACCATGTATGAACTACTTTTATGTGATTAACAAGCATAACATAACATTTTTTAGGACGTAGTGAATCGACCATAAAGAGGGTCCAATTCCAAGAAGGATATCGGGGAGCATCCTAGAATCTTTATCAACCTCCAACAGGTTGATCCTCTTCTGGTGACAAAACTGGAGTCCACGAAGCATCGACTTAGCCTCTACTTGCAGGGAAGAACCAAGGACCAAGCAGACATAAAAGGCCACCAAGACCGAGAAATCTTTATCAAAGACAATCTGTCCTCCTTGGAGATCCCCCATCTTATGGGAGCCATCCATATTCCACTTCTGGACCAAGGTAGGGGGCCTTGGAGACCTATTGGCCACTTCTGTTTCCGTTTCTATAAATAGAAACTGAGATTGAAGCTTGATGTTTCTAGAGAGAGGGAGCCTCTCGCATATTGGGGAGGACGCAGACCATGTTGAGGAGGATAATTTTCTATCTGAAAACAATGGATCCGCCTGATTCTTTACCACCTTCATGCTTTCACCTGTTTCTTGCCATCCAAATAATCCAGCAACCTACATGCATAATCAGCGTGTGTTCCAAACATTCCATCCCTTTTTCTCCTGCACCGGGAAACCACCTCTTGATAAAGGACATATCAGCCATTTTATGATCATGATGAGTGGAAAAATCTCCAAAATACACCAAACATTTACATTCCCTATAGCTCTCAAAAAATAGATGAGTCAAACACTCCTCCGTATAGTGGATACCACATAGGCATCGCGAATCCAGAGGGATGACGCGTCCTTTGATATTGAACTCTGTAGAAATAGCCTAATTTCTAATACTTCAGAGGATGAAGTTGTACTTCACGGGAAAGGTACTATGACATAGAGTCTCATCCCAACTGTCCATGTGAACATGTTTCTCCCTAGTGCATAAGAAATCCCTAGAAGTGAAGGCCCCCGTGGAAGAAAAAATGAATACAAATCTACTTGGCTCTGAGGTGAGTTCGATGAGACTGAAAGTTTCTTATTGGTCATCTTTCAGTGGAGCATTAATAAAATAAAGATAGAGGCTATCATCCATAAAATAAATAGAGGTGATTGTACAGCCTAGAAAATTGAGGTGGTGACTGATCCAATTATGATTCCAAAAGGATATATCTTCCTTCCCAATGATCCACTGAGCCTGGGGTTGGAAATATTTTAACATTGGGCATAATTATAACCAAAGTGGGGAGGTATGAGACCCATTATATGCCATTATACCAAGTTATAAGATGTACATAGTGATCCCCTAGATCCTACATTGTTCAAGGACTTCCCAAGCTAGCTTTCCATGCAGGCACGTAAGGGTATCCATGAGGCTTCAGACATTGATCCCACCTGCCTGCACAAGTCATTCCAACCAACTCGAGGATGTCTAGTAATGTTTCCCTTCCATGGTCGAATCCCAAATAAATCTGGCCAGATTATTCTCAATCCTATTAATAGTTCCCTTGGGAACTATGACATCTGAGAGCGTGTGGATAGTGGAGGTGAGGTGGACAATATTTACAAGTGTTATCCTACCCCCGAAGGATAGGTATCTGTTCTTCCAGTTGAGGATCCGGTCAGTGATTCTATAGATCAAGAAATCGATTCCCCTTATTTGAATCTAAATTGAAGAAATTGGAGGCCCCAAGTGCTCTGTATGGAAGGTCTATCTTTGCACATAAGGGCTCTGCATGACTAAGGTAATCCGACTAGTCGTACACCTATTGGATATGAAGAAATTTCTTTTTTCCTTGTGGATAAAAAGACCGCTCAAGAGACGGTACTCTTCCATCAACTTGATAAAGGATCTAATAGATCTATTATTAAAATTCAAATAAATGAAGGTGTCATCTAGAACCATTATTTGGGAGATGGGGTAGACCTTTGACACATTTGGAGAGGAATGATCACTCACTTTTTAATGTTTCTATTGACGAGATAGTTGAGGACATCCTAGCAGAGGATAAAAAGACTTGGAGAGATTGATCACCCTATCTAAGTTCGTGTGTGGATTGAAATAACCATAATACTTCCCCATGAATGTTACGGCTATCCATGAGGAACTAAAATAACTAAACAAGAGATCAATGTTCCATGGAGAGAATCTCATAACTTCCAGTACCTTATTGATGAAACCCCACTCAACACGATCCTATTATTTACTCATGTCCCGCTTTATGGCTATGTTAGATCAACGGGTTCTAAAATTGATGTCTCGAATCATTTCATGAGCCAGAACAATGGCCCACTATATCGATCTCCCATTCACAAAACCGTGAAATACGAAGGATATCCATTGGGGGAGATGTAAGGAGATCATGGAATTAATAATGTTGTCCATTATCTTATAAAGAATGTATCACAGACTCACCGACCAATAATTCTTTCTGGAGTTAGGAATATTAATTTTATAGAAGGGAACAATGGTAGTGGCGCTCACAAATGTTCTATAATTTATGGCCATGTGATGTGGACATCGATATCCATGATTTTTAGTATGATTAATCTATATATCACTAATCATAGAGGTAAATAGAAACATATAAGATCACAAGAGTCATGGTTGGTATGGTAAACAAGGTTGAATAATAGGAATATTCATATTTCCTAAGATTATACATCCATGATTGACATAGGCCATGAAATTTGAAATCATATGGTGAGGAATTACATGTTGTGTAGTTTAAATTCATAAAACAAAGAGGTGTTATAGGTTTCACATAGATGTAATTCATATGAAAGGTGTCATAAACATTTTATTATATTGAGAAAAAACTGACTTGATAAAAATGAGTGAATGGTCAATCACATAGTCAAGGTGAGAAAATATTTAATATTTGTGTGGATGGACCCTATTTAAGAATCTAAGGCATCATAAAATATTTAAAAATTATATAAATTGAGTTACATGTACTTATAAAAATATTTGGTGTAAGATATACATTGATTACATCTTGTAACAATTCAGGTGGCTTAAACGCCAATATAGTGGTAGTTTTATTATTCTAGTGTCATGCCCTAACTTTTTCTGAATTCCCAGATTGTGATCTTTCTCATATATAATACACGGATCACTACCATCTCTCCAAATACCATTACTATTGGGCCTCCCTTATATTAATCAATCTCACAATCAAAAATGTGGGTTCCACTATTACCACCCTAGTCTTTTACACATATCATTACATGGTTTTAAGCATAAATAAATATCAAATTACAATCCATGGATCGTAAAGTCTAGTTTCTTGGAAGACTATGTAAAAAAACTGAAAACATGGGACTAAATAAAAAATTTATTTATTTAACAACTTTTATTCTCTCCTAACATCCTTTGTGACCTTAATTATTCATATTATAACATGGGGATAAAATGAAAAAAGAGATGAGATAAAAAGGCCATATAAGGGAATAAATATTAATATAAAGCTTATCGATTGGGTTAGAAGGAATTAAATAATGATATAAAAAGGAATAGAATGTGATTAAACATAAGGAATAATAACATGTTATCATATAATTATGGATTCATAGTAGTGAGGTTGCAACATAAAAAATTACTTTTGTATGAGCTGAGGCTCATTGCACGTAGTGGAGCATGAGTCAATGCTCGTTGCACATAGAGGTGCATCAGTCATGGCTACCACCAAGACCATTGAAGATAACATCTTATGAGACTACACATTACAAAATAAATTGGACCTCTATCATGGAACACCCATCATAAAATGTCCATGAATATGTTTTCCACTTAAATAATCATACATATTGAATTAAACATAAACATTAGGGTTACCATGGAAATAATGGGCATCATAATTCTATCAAAAGAAATACCAAAATGGAATACCATAGTGGTTTCCCTGAATATATGTATTTAAATAATACATTTACATTTATAAGGTAATATAGGCATATATAACGACATGTTATTTCAATCTAACATGAAATTAGTTTTTAATAAACTATAGAAACCAAAAAATTTAGTGCGGTTTAAGGGAAAACTTTCAGGATTCCTTAAAATTGAAAAGGCATAATTGTTTGTATAAAAACAAAATTTAAACAAGGTAGATTTTCATTTTAAATGAGTGATTTTATAAAAATAATGGAGGATTAAAATAGACTATGGAGTACACTTGAATATGGGTATGAATCCGAGAGGTTTCCATAAATCAAGCTTGCTTATCGGGATGTGTTGAGTAAGGAACCATTTAAAAACAAGTATTTCCCAGAAAATAAGGATGCATGGGTATTTATACATGGGTTTGTAACTTATAAAAATAATTTATAAGATGTAAATAAAAATAAAATTTAATTTAATTTGGTTAAAAATAGAGGAAGAGTAATCTGAAATAATAATGGTGGTTCGGGTGAAATCCCTTGCCTTATGACTGAAATGATTTTGCACTCGATCTTAATTTTTCAAAAACTAAAATTAGATTTATTAATTAATAGTTACCGAATAATTTTTACATGTATTTAATTTTTTATAATTTTATTAATTTCATCAATTTCCCATTTTTTGGGTTATGAGATTCAATTAAATTGTTTGGGAGCGTTGATTTCCCTCGTTTCCATTATCGGTTTACTTTTATATGAGTATGGAAAATTTTATAGAGTGGGAATAGTTTTAAATAACTGAAAATATATGTTACTAATGGAATTACAGAGTATTATAATACCATTTTTAAGTGAGGATGGTCAATTAGATAAACAATTAATGATAACTTTTTAGATTAATTTATATTTTTTTATATCAACAAACTCACTAGTTTTATAAATTACTATCATGTGTAAAAAAAATTTCGAACATTGAATAAGATATAACACATATGTAATAATTTTTTTCAACAATTAAAATGGTTTCATGACTATCTATAAAGACATAATTGATAGATGAAAGCATGTCATCCACGAAGGTGGTAAATAGGCACCTCACGGATGATGCTTTCATTCTTAATGTAAAAGAGACAAGAGATGAAATTTGATAGAGAATGATTCAATAACCATGATAAAATTATATTATAAGTAAGATAATTTAGTTTTCAATTCCTTTGTATGGGGGGATATTAGGATACAAAATAAAATTAAAGGAACGTGAAATGAAATTGAAAGAAAACGGAAGAGGGTTTTACCTCTTGATTAATTCTTCTGTAGAACCTCAATATGTGATAAAATACGGTCTTTTGTTAAGACCAAAATCTCATGTATGTGGTGGAAAAGTCTTGGAAGAGTATTGGTATTAATATATAAAAGGTTATATTCTTGATAGGTGAGAGCAGAAGAGGTGGTGAGAAGTGGTATTTTTAGGGGATGAAGGGGGTGTTTTATCATTATTTTATTCAATATTTTTTTATTTTTCTCAATAAAATAAATTGTGTTGATTCATGATAGTAAATAAAATAATATTTAATTTGTTTTTATAATATTATCAATTACAACATCCATGACTCAAGCATAACTTAGAAGAGGTTACAATATACATTTATTCACTACAATCATGTCCCACTTTTCTTTCTAGAGTCCCACTTGAATAGTAGTTTCACACTCATTAAAAAAAGGTTCACCCAATAACATAAGAAAGAAATTTTTTTAATATTTATTATTATATCATATGTGAATGAATTTGTTTTTTTCGATCCTTCAAGATAAATATAATATTATATTTTCACAATTTGAATAATCCCATAATAAATATTCTCCCTCAAATATTCTATCACTTGACTTCTCATTTATATATTGCTCAAAAACTGTGAAAAATTATCTTTATGTGCATTAAATAGTTATGAAATATAATTTAATTATTTTGGAGAATTATCTATACGAAAATTAACAACATCAAAAACTGATCAATACATTTAGATATACTCATACATATTGTATGCAATTACTTTTACTGATTTTAATGCAATATATCAAATCTTTGAGAAATAAATAATATTATGAAAATTATATGTGTTGAACATAAGTACCACTGCCCACTTCTCTCTATGCTTCTAAAACTATTTCACCCATATATTATTCACTTATCATATGAGAGACAATATTCTATTTATAAGTAGAAAATCATCAGTTATTTTGTGTGGATATTGGACGATACACTTCCCTTGTGAATGGATGTTTAAACTGATTACATGGAGTCTGCATAGATTCTTGGATACTCCTGATCCGTGAATTAGTGTTTAAAGGAATCATTGTTCATGGAATGGAATCTTTACATAATTCTCAAATAGTATAACATATGCAATACATGCACTACATAACGCATTATCAAAGTCCATATACTACTTGAACACTTCATTTACATTCACATAAAATTGAATCTCTATAAGAATAACACTGCATACACAACGAATTTCATCTGCAAAACACTTTTCCACCAAGCATCATCTGTAAAATTCATGGAAACATGAAAATCATTGCCACTACAAGATCAATTGTGAACTATATGGCTTGTGGGTTCATCTTTGATGTAAGGAATACTATGTAGGACTTCACCATGAAGCATTTTCTTATGAATCACCATAAAAAAGAACCATAATAGAGAAGAAACATCATTTGTGAAGAACTCTATCCATAAAGTATGTTTTTTATGGATTATCATGGTAATTTTATTCCCAATTAAGTACTGTCAATCCTAGAATTAACTATATAATCAATGTAGATTTCATCCAGAAAAATCAGTCATCATCATGCAGAATTTCATTGCTTTGTGGAAATCATCCTTATTTGGTTTCATAAAATCCAGATGAACCCCAAATAATCCTTCATGAAATCTGATTTTGTGAGAGGTTGGCCGGGAAAACCCTCATACACGAGGTGCTTCGTCCATAGAGATATTGCTAATAGGAGGATGAATAGTTATCGTACGTTATTGGGTAGTCCACATTAATATGGGGTTAATTAATCAAACAATCAAGAATATTTTTTTATTTTAAGGGAAAAATAGAATATACCCACGTACATTCATTCCAAATCGAAATGGAATCATGAATATTATCCACCATAAAAAAAAATTTGTCCCTGGGGTCGGTCAGAAATTCCGACCCACGGCTACTGTACTCCACAGCATAGTGGCACTACCTCCATTATTCTATGTGAAGCCTCACCCATCTCATACACACCTTTAGGTAGGTGCTATGTGCTCCCTATACATAGGCCATCTCCCTCAGGGCCTATACATGGTCCTACATACACGCCTACCACCTTGGGTAGGCCTTCGTTTGGGGTTTCACTCTTGGGTCACCCTAAATGTTGTTAAGCACTATCATATGGTGCGTATTGTGGGTTATGTCTTATTCTTTTAATAAAGGACACATGAACATACTTATATGATATCTAAGTACAATAAAATCCAAAGAAATGTCCAATAAAAACCCAAGTCCATATCAAGTCCCAATTCATCTTCCTTCAAATCATCTACATTTAGTGTAAAAAATGATTCCATAGAAACACTTATCAATGAAATTGATGATCGTCATAATCAATCATCACATTTTCTAATACCAATAAGAGATGTCCAAGAATTAAATCCACTGCCATAAAATGAAGAATTGTCCATCCCTGAAATCAAATTATAATAGATGAATATATAATACTACTCCAGGTATCACCATTTTATCTATAAATATTCTCCAGGTATAACAACATCATAAACATATTGACACATTATGACAACAATATCTATACTATGTTTTAACAACATGTGAAAAAATTCTCATTGAGAGATAATGAAATAATATATAAATAGACAGAAATTTTACTTTTTAAATATTTTATTTATATATAAAAATCATCACAAATTATTTTTAGAGTCATGGACAAATAATAAAAGGAGTTGGAAGGAAAACATTTAAATTTTATTTTTTTAATAAAGTCCCTTAACACATTAACAACATTTGATTCGTAAACCATAAGAAATAATAACATTAAAATAATTAATGTCATGAATATAAATTAATTAATGATATAATATTTCAAATGGTCTGTATATATATCTCATAGAATGATATGGGTTCATGATAACAAAATATGCATCAATAAAATGAAATTTGGATAAAGTCACTTACATTGTGTCTGACATGTCATGTGTAACTTCATCTTACTAAATAATAATCTTATGTTAGTTATTTAATTTATTGAGGAACATTTTATTTTAATTTTTCATTTCATTTCAATTATTACAATGTTATATAAAATTACTTAATCAGTTAAATTTACATCTACTGTTTTGAAAATATTTGGCGTACATGTCAGAAATGGATTTGATAGGTTGATTGTTGGTCAAATAGGTCATTAGTAAACAACTAAGGGAAAAAATTATGAAATATTTATTATATTTATAAATTTATTATAATTTTAAAACTAATCATGAAATATGGTTATGAAAAATTAACTACGTTATGATTATGGAAATGGTAGGTCGTACATACGCAGTAGTAACATTTCCAATTTTCAATGATAATTATAGAAAGAAATTATGGACTATTTTATCTTTAAATAATTATTTAAATATACTAAATAACATAATAATTCATTAAATATACTCATATATATCATCCATGTGATTTAGTAATGAAGATGTGTCACATTGTTTCATTAAGGTTATAGTTCACACGTACACAAGAATGATGTTATCATTTTTAGTGTATGAAATAAAATAATATATTATTTCTTCATAATGATTAATATGTAATGGATTCTACAATTATGTCATTTATATTCCTATATTCATTAAATTTATCTTTTTTATAATCCATGTATAGTGTTAGTGAAAAATGAAACACATCACATTTGGGAGGCGGTAGTCTTCCATGCACACAAGGGATAGTATTGTATCTCCGATAGAATGGAATGTAAAAAAGAAATTTGTCATAGAATTAATATATAAGTATTAATTTATATAAACAAATATCATATAAATATATGTCAAATTTTTCAGTATAACAATATTTTAGAGGAGACGATGGAAAATGAATGACATTGGTTCCAGATATGGTAGTTTGTCGTACACACATATGATAATTTTGTATCCCATTTGATGGAAAATGACATTATATTGGTTATTACATTAAAATAATAAAATTTTATTATATTTAAGATAATTTTTTATTATATAATAATAATTGGATAATATGTTATGGAGGTGGAAGAAGAAATAAAATAAAGCTGCTTGGATAAGGGTGATACCTCTTTTTCAGATGACCACCTTAAGTAAGCACAAAATCAATTATAGGATGGATTTCAAACCAAATAAATGATTTTTGTATTTTTTATATAATAAATTATGGTACTTGATTAGGTATTTTCTTAACCAAATGGGTTTTAATTTGTGTTGAGGATATGAGTGGAGGTGGCCTTTTAAAATGGTGGATGAGTTGCATTTGTCAAAATACCAAAAAAATCTTCAATAATTGGAAGTCACCATCACCCTAGGTTTCTAAAAAATTGACAAATAATGGAAATTAGGTATGATATATTATGTAAAATACTCTACCCCACAAAAAGGTATTAAATGTGTTTTTACTAACTTTTAGTTTCCCTTGTGTTTACCATTATAGTTTTCACTACGATAACTTGCATTTTTTCTTGGTAATGTTGCATTAAATAGAAGAAATAATGTTATAAATATAAGAAAAATTATACCCAATATTTATAAATATGAAATACAATTTATAAATTAAAAATATTATTCCTGTTATTTTAAAACAAGCAAATGAATGGCATAAAACCTCGTTTTACCCACTTCCATGGTAATGATGTTCTTTCCAATATAGTAGTCAATATAGTAATCATAAAAGGACCATTAGTCCATGAATATAATATGGTTTATATTTTGAACCATATACCCATAAATTTTGAAAGGATATGATTTTATATAATTTATAATCATACAATAAAATATAATGTATTATACAATAACTTCAATTTCATGTTTGAAACTATTCATTTAATTTATCATTAATAAAACCCAAAAAATGTTTAAACAAAAATATAATTTCAAAACACAAGTATATAATTTAATATATATATATATATATATTCATTTAATAAAATAATTCCTTGAATTAACATCACTTTAAATAGGTATAGTATCCCTAATTTTTTTTCTATTAAATAAATAATTATTGGGATGATATTTATAAAGCATTATAAGTAATTATATATTTAATAAAATTAAAAAAATAAATTAAACTCATTTATTTAACATCATTATACTAAAAATTACCATCAATATTATTTCATGTATTGATTTTTTTCTCTGTGATCATATAATTTAAACGTAAAATCAAGAGTGTGACATTTTTTATTTTTAATTACTTAAATTATTATATTGGTCACTTTCTTGTAAAATTGATTAAAAAACACATCAAAATAGTTCCTAAAGTAATAAGTTTTTAAATAAATCCATAAAACCAAATTTATAAAAGTATTTAGTTCATTTTAACACTTATATTTCTACATTAACATCTCGATAATCTTTTTTTACCCTAACCACATTAAAATATTTTTTAATATATTTACAATTCATTTTGACAAAAAATTATGCATACCTTATTATATAATTATGATTAAATACATGGAATATATTTTACAAAATTAAATACACATAAGTAGAGAAGTTTTATTTAAAACAAGGACCATAGATGTGATGAAAAAGTTGTTTGTCAAGAAGTGTATTCTTCATGTAAAAGATGATTTTATATTAACTCAGTCATTGATAATAATCATCAAATGAATCTAAATTATAATTTACTAATACATAAAATATAAATTTATTTTAAAAACTATTTCATTATTGGTTGTGTTAAATAATTATAACATAGAATCTTTATTTCCTTTAAAATAGATTTAGAAAACCAGTTTTCACAACAAAAAAGAATGATTATATTAAAATAAAATATATTGATGATTTAGTTGTAATTAACTGAATTAAAAATAAATAAATAATTTATATGTTACTTGAAAATATATTTCAATCATAATGGTACTTTTAAATTCAATAATTTATTGAACATAATTTGCAGTTTTACAAAAGTCATTATTTTTACTATTCAGTAAAAAATCAATATTTCCCAAAAAATATAAAAATCATATTCCAAAATTTATATTTGATATTATGAATTAAAAAAAGAATTTAATTTTATCAAATATATTTTTTAAAATTTTTAAAAATTAATAATAATATTTCTTTGTAAAAATCATAAAATTGATTATTAAAGGAATAATGTTTTAAATAATTATATTACAATAATAATGAATTTATAAACAATTTATATTGGGTGTCAAATTTATATATATATATATATATATATTATAAATTAGTTTATATTATTCATTCCTTCCAATTTAACAATTATGTTATAATTGATAAATATTTCACGTGTTGTTTACGCTCGGTGTTGTGTGTCGAACATAAAATTGAACATAGTTTTCTTTTATAAAATATCATGGTGTTACAACCACCACCCCTTAATAAATTAGGTCATTTAAATTTTAAATTTATCTCAGTAATCAAAATTTTGACATTTTAACATGCCTTTTTTTGAAACCCATGTTGTAAAATTGGGAAATAACTATTCTTCTCAGTTAGAGAAAAAATAATGTATTGATGTCATTTGAAATAATTTATTACTTGGTTTCCAAGTAGGAGAACCTAAATAGGATGTGAAAATATGTACATGGAATAAAATAATAATGTAAAACAATTATGTTGAGTGATAGAGATAATTAATAATAAAAAGAATTATTGATTAATAAAAATTTAAGGATGTAAAAACCATAAATATTAATTGAGTGAAAGACCATTTGATTCATCATAAATGAACATAATAGGACTAAATTTTCATTTTAATTATTTTTTCATTGATTTGAGGAATTTCATTACTTTATTAACTAAAACAATAAGTAAATATACTTAATTTTCTTTTGTAACATTGGTAATTACTAAATTTCCACCACACTTTCATGTTTTTAATAGTTATTAACCAAGATGAATTCTTCATGACTTTAGCCCTAACATAAACTTATATGTGATCACATTATCCCAAAAATAATTTAATATAATCTTTATATCATTTGACACTAACAAAAACCCAATTTTTTTCATAAAGTAATATATTTCCCAATATTATAGTGATCCTATTTGAAAACAACATTAATCACATAATCACTGAATAATTTTTCAATCCCATAGTTATCAATATAATAAAATAGATGTTTTGGAAATAAAATTTATCAATATATTTGAAAACAATAAAATTTAAAGAAGATTGTCGTCCTCAAAGAATCATATAAACCAACGGTGGATTATTCACCCTTGTTTCTCTTTGGTTTGGGGTTCAATCCCCACAACATTTCCTGTTATGATGGGTTTTCACACAACCTTCGAGCTGTGATTTTTAATTAAATTTCATCCTTATAATATTCCAATAAATATAATTAACATCCTTAAAAATAAGATAAATAATCAAATATCACATAAAACCTAAAATAATTTAATACCTTAAAAACCATTCTTAAAAAAAGTGAAGGTATACTTAATAATAAACAAATGATTTACATTTATATAAACCCCACAAAATATCTCCCAAAATAACATTAACCACTTTATAATCTCATCACATTAATCATAAAAATGGGTTTCTAAAATAATGATCTTATCTTTAACCTTTAATATCCTTGGAGTTTTCACCAATTCACCAGATAGGCCAACATCAACTATAGTATTAGAAATTGATTTTATACAACCTTATATTTCTAATCACAATGATTTCCACATAGAGTAAAAAATGAAACCTGAATTAGCATAATTTCACAACTTATTAAAACAAAAACATCTCCCCATTGACTGTATATATATACAGTCATTCTTTGATTTTTTATGACTATTTTTATTTTACTCATGAACCATGTGACCAATATTATAACACTTGTAACAATCTAAAAATTATAAAAACAATTCCCAAAAATTTTTTTACCACACTTTTAATATGTTTTTGTATTACCTCAAGACTTATTATTTGGTTTCTTCTCCATTTAATTCCAACTTAATCATTTCATATTCTTGTTATCTCATGGAAAAATAGAATTAGAAAACTAAAAATAAATTTTCCAAACACAACTAATGAATTTCTCAGAAATTATAAATTATTTTGTGGTCAAATATCTTCGTAGAATTGAATTAAATACTAATTAAAACCTATATATTTTACTTTTTTGTGGATAAATATTCATCATAACAAGCCAATATTTTGAAATTTTCTTCACAAAAAGCAATTGAATCTTCATCCTTTTTCTTTAAATCAAAAATTTTTTCTCCATACTATTTCAAAAATATTAGAGAAATAATTATCAAGGAAAAGATTCTTGAATGTTTCCCATTATATAACATAAATATCATCTTTATCTATGGTATTCTTAACAAAATACCAATATCTGTCAGTTTCTCCTTCAAAATGATAAATTGCAAGGGTTACCTTTTTATGTTTTTGAACATCCCATTACATCAAATATATTTCACAAATAATTAATCCAACCTTAGGCTAACAAAATTTCCAATAACCCAGTGAATAATGAAGGATGTTTTATAAAAGAATAATATATAATAGAAATGTTCCTCTACGGTGGATCTGGATACTCTCTAACATGGATTCAACCACAATTTATATACTGTCTCAAATGATCCATCACAATAAAAAATGGTTCAATTATAATTTGAAGCATGAAAAGATACTTATTTTAAAAAATATTTGAGTCCTAGTGCCTTTATAATAAATCTTAATTATTTCTCTTAATGAAAATGATTTTAAACAATTATATTTTAGATAAAGAAACATAGTATTCTTAGAATTCTATATCATTTCATCTTATCCATAAATTTTAATCTTGAAAAAATATTCTCTTTACATTATCCCTTACTATAAATTTATCTTAACTATATTATAATACCAACTATAAAGACCTTTCATTAAAAATTACATCATCTTGAGTTTTAGTCATGAATTCACCCCCTTTCGCCTTGAGGATCTCTTCATGTTTAGGGTTTCAAACAATTATGTCATAACTCAAACCTAAAAAATTCATATAATTGAAATTTAAGGCTTCCACTTAGTATCAAATTTTCTCACAACATAAAACCTTTAATAAAAAACAAGATTTTATTTTTATAAAAAATGTTCATGACAATCAACTTGGCCGCCTCTTTTCCCTTACCCATCCATAATCCCTATGCCAAATATTTTAAAAGATTAGGATGAGTACAAAGAGACCTTTGATGCATATAAAAAACTACAAGTGTAGTGAAAAATGATGTTTGACCTTGAAATTATAATACAAGAACAATGTATTCAACAGTGCATGTGACAAACAACATTGATCTTAAACAACTAATGAAAAAAAATCCATTAAATTTAAAATTTTCCCTAGCTTTCCGAGCATACAACCTTGATTCTAAATGAATTGTAATGTAGTATAATATTATAAACAAATTTTTAAAATATAGGGTTTTAATAGTAATACTAAAATTATGAAAAATATATTAATCTATTGATTATTCATAAAATTATATTCTTTTAAATGAAAAAGATATGTTTTTTGAAAAATTGATTTTTTTTATAAAGGAGTGTTTACTCACGCTATGCACCCGTAACTCAAAATTATTTTTTACCAAAATTAGGGAAATTTATTTAAACATATTAAATAATTTTTTAAACTATATTATAAAAATTAACTTTTGGATAATTTCTTGGTATTTTTCTAAAATATTTAATTTGTTAATGAACAGCATAAAATATTGAAATTTAATTGATAATTTCCTTTTCGCTTAAATTAATTATAATGTAAAATTATATTTTAATGTAGTTTTAAAGTAAAATTAATAAAATTATATATATATTAACACAATTTAGGAAATTTTAATCATTTTATTATTTAATTTTTATAAAATAAACAATGTAAACATTTGAATATTTTCTTATCGAAAACCCACTTTCTCATCGTGTCTACATGATTAATTTTAGATTAATCTTTTTTACTTAACTGAAATTATTTTTGAAAAATCTATTACACAATTTTAATAATAATAATTTTTATTATTTAATAATTTCAATTTAATTTTTTCCTAAAATTAATCGGGATACAACAAATATTATTTACCGCTGGTAAGGTAAAAATGGATTTACCTAGGGGATAAACAACAAAGTTATGGTTTAAAATGATGTAAAAATTTTATAAAATATATCTTCTGGATATATGTAGAATTTATCTTCTATAACCTTCAATAATAATCCATTTTGGACTCTTCTATCAAGTGTAAAATGTAGTTACAACTTTTTCATTTAAAATATTAAAAT
The DNA here is from genome assembly GCA_963277665.1 of Viscum album. Classification (NCBI taxonomy): domain Eukaryota; kingdom Viridiplantae; phylum Streptophyta; class Magnoliopsida; order Santalales; family Viscaceae; genus Viscum; species Viscum album. The sequence continues at coordinate 840,599,400 of OY728145.1, read as the reverse complement.
TGTTCCACTGACTTGACTTATAAAAGGCCACCCTCCCTACTATCATATTTACACCATCAAATCCCATTCTATTGGAAAATACATAAAAAACTAACACTAAAATATCCAGTAATTTTGTTTAAAATACCTATTTTTGGTATAAATAAAAACAAATAATGATTTCGGTGCAAGCTTTAGGAGGTTACACAGAGAAGAGGTAAAGTTCTTGAATGAGCATTTTAATTTTATTTCTTCCTAAACCTTCTTATACTATTATTGAAACATGATGATATAATAACGAAAATATATTTTAGATACTTATATTATTTATGATAAGTAAATGAACTAAAAACATACCAACATCATTCAAATGGGTTGTCAAATCACTATTTGTGTGTACGGCGGACTAGCGTTTCCGGAACTAATAACATTCATATTTACAGTGTGTATAAATCTATTTTGAAATAGGATAAATTTTTTCTTAATAATTCATGGTATTTTGAGTTTCAATTTGAATTAATACATCCAAGTGGTTTTTACTTATGTATTTCCTGGTGGTGAAGAATTTTAAAACTCAATTCTTTTTATTGGGTTATATTACTTCTTCATGGTATGTGATGTTATAAGATTATCTTTGAAATTAGTTTTGATTATATTATTTCTTATTTGAACATTTTTTATTTTCATTTTCATTTTATACACATAATCCTTTCATTTATTTATTCTCACATTAATGTTGCGGTCATTGAAAGGGTTTATTTCACAATATCATTTTAATAGAGATTGTTTCATATTTAATTTTAGTTAATGAAAATTATTTGACCATTTACTAATAATCCCATTAAAATTTCTTCTCAATTTTTTATTCACAATATTTTGATTTAATAATACCATTTTCACTATTTTATACTAATGTTGTTTCTAAGAAAATGTTTTTTTAAAAATCCAACATCATTTCTATCATCGATCAGAAATATTTTTTATTCCAAATGTTTATTTTCTACGAATGTTTCCATAAAATTTTTAAACATTTTCCTAATTATTTATTAAATAAATTTTTACCCATTTTTACATATAATTGTTTTAAAATAATTTTCATGTAATTTTCAAAATAATGTCCATTTTATTTTTTACTAAATCAAATAAAGGAATATTTGTTTTAAATAGTATGGTAGAAATGAAATTTCAACCTCTCTTGACATATCACATGTTTTAAGGATTCCATTATAAGTTTTAAATATTTATTTTGATGAATATTATTTGGAACATATTTCAGTAACGTTTAGTTTTTAAAAAAGTTATTATCCAAATGAAATGGATATTTTCTCCATGGATGTTTTTAAATATCATTTTATGGTATTTTTATTTCTCAGTGAAAGAAACACATTATTCATAATTAAATCAGTATATGTTGTATTTAAACCATCATTTTTCTTCTTTTGTATGTTTTAGGATCATTTTGACAGAGAAACAAATTATTATTAACTTTCTTGATTCATTGTTGTAGTCATTAATATTCCCATGATGTATTCACTTCACTTTGATCATTTGACATTAAATTTACTCTAAATATAAATATTATTTATCATGGATTTTCATATTTCATCAATTGTATATCATGTATTTATTTTCTATTTTACTTTGAAATTTATTTGATTAACTAGGGAAATATTGGTAAACCGTATTATTTATTGAATATGGATATTTAAGGGTAAGGCATGTTTTTCATGATGTCAATGATTCATTCAATATATATGGACTGATTTTTATATGCATACATGGGTGGGGATGGTTATAAATATCTTCTCAATGCATCAGTAGACTCGTTCGATGAATTAGTAAGCTAGTATAAAATAAATTGTCCAATCAAGATGAGCTTTTACCGAGTTGTTTTAAATTATCATATGATAATATTTGATGGTAGATGAATAATGATACTTAGTTCATGACTCATAATAATTAATATTGACATTAATTATGAATTTAGTTAATATTATCCATGAAATTTTCACATTGATATAATATTTGGGTGTAATTCTTCTGAGTTTATTGATTACATATCATTTGTGTTCAGTTATTTAACTTCCCTCATTTTTTATTCTTAATGATTTTTTATTTCATCTATTGTACATAAACATTACTAAGAATTTTTATCACCCTTAATTTCTCCTTTCCCTAATACATTATATAGTGTAATATGATTTATGATCAGGGATATTCTAGAGGGAAAATCGATATTCTCAAAAAAATCTTTCAATTTTTGTTATCAAATATAATAAAAGATTCAAGTATGTATCAAGTTTGTCTAATCATTTGGGATGGGATTCATTGTATCTTATTCGATTTTAATAAAGTAGACACCATCTTTGGGGAAATTGAGGATAGGGTCGCAATAATTGATATTAGAGGACATTTAGTAAAAACCTTAGGATATAGATTTGTGATAACATAGATTATGGAACATAACCATATGATAAAATTTGATGATAAGTATATAAGAACAACCTAATTTATTGGTAAAGTAGAGATTATATGGGTTTTTCATGAAATATATCTTTTTCTGGATAGTATAAATGGACGTTGTCCAGGCAATGAGGTATCTAGGGGAATAACTCCAAAAAGCATGTAATTGGATTTAATTAATCATCTCCTAGTGAAAGACAACAAGCCTTGATATGCACCTAGTTTGACATGCCTTAGGGACATACTTAAAATAGTTTAAATTTTCTTTACAAAACAATATAAAGGATTTGGAAAGATGATGATAATGAATATTTCTATGTTAAACCTAATGTGGATTGTATTATAAATAATTTGTTATGATTTTAAAATCATATAAATGATTTTATTGTTTTCCCACTATGTTTATTATTGCTCACACTATATTTATTGGTTTTAGTCAGTGGATTAAACCTAAATATATCATGTTAACAACCTGTCACATCTCGAAATTTTGTGGGTATTAAACCCATGACAAAACGATGACAGTGTTTTAAGAACTATAATTGTCCTACCCAATTTCCTAGTAAATATTTCATTGTTCTTAGTTAAATTAATTGATTACAATATATTATTAATGAACCAACAGTTTCAGTGTTGAGGTTTTTATATTAATGGGCTATATTGGACAACTTTTCTTAACCATATTGCTTTTAGAAAATAGTTGGAGGTAGGTATAATGAAACTCCACCATTTTATAAATATTAGTATTAATTAAAAGTTACTTTTAGTGATTCAGGAATAAGAAATCATTTGGGTATTCATTTATTGGATTACATGATGAATTGTAAATTGATAAAATCAAACATGTATGTTGAAATTATGTTTATGAAATAGTAAAATATAGAGTTAGTATATTTTCATATAATAATTTCTAGTAAAATAATATCTCATTATTAGAAAAAATATTATGAAGCAAAAAAATAACTCATTACATTAATATTTTATTAATCAAAAGGTTTTTTAAATCATCACTGATTTATGGTATTGTGGCCCTAAACTGCCATTTTATCACATTCATTTTCAAGTACATTATTTTATTTTTATTTATAAAGAAATAATTTCTAAACATTGGGATAAATATTTTTAAATAACAAAAATAACCTATTACATTCATATCCAATAAATGAAAAGGTTTTTTAAATCGTCACTGATTTATGGTTTAGAGGACTCTAAATTTGAACTGATCGCATTCACTTGCTTCTAATCTGTTACCTTAATCACACTCTAAAATTCTTATAATTATATTATATTTTTATATCATCACTTTCCACTATAATTATTATACTTATAAACCTATTTATGTGTCATTAAAGATTAACTTTTTACATATATTTCACTTTCATTAAGTGGATATTTTATTAACCCTTATTTTGTTGTGGGTTTTTTAATAACAGTATTTCCAAATTTCAAACCCTTGTTACAAAGATCAAGTTCAAATTTGAGGATACAATTAATTTAATGTAGGAATAATGTAAAAAAATAGAATTAAAAAAGAATAAATTTTTATTCAATGTCATATGAGACACACAATACTAATCAAAAAAACCCCCAGAAATATATTTCTCTAAATTTAATATCGTTGATACCTTACATAATATAAAACCTGGAGTCTAAATGAATTATAATATTGTATATCATTATATCCTAGCCGTTAAATTTGAGGGTATTAATAGTTTTAACAAAATTCAAAAAGTTATTCACATCTTTATATTATACGTAAAATATGAATCTTTCAAAAGAAAAATAGATGTTCTCTCAAAAACAGTATTTTTTCAAAATGATGGTTTTGCTGCGCTTTGTACACAATCATATAAAATTAATTTTTACTAATTTAAAATTATTTATTGGATAAAAATAAAATAACTTTATAATTCATAATATAAAAATTTACTAAGGATGAATTTTTGTATTTTTCTAAAATATTACATTTTTGATTAATAGTAAAAAAACTGAATTTTACTCAAAAACCGACTTTTTAGTTTGAATTATATATAACATTAAATTATATGTTGGATTGGTTTTAAATTAATTTATATCAAATTAGATATCTATTAATCCATTTTTTCATTTTAAACATTTTCTTATTTAATTTTCATATTAAAACATTGTAATCTTTTGAAAACTTTCTCTTTGAAACTCCGCTCTCTCATCATGTCTGTGGGATTAATTTTAAATTAAAATTTCCCATTTATGTGAAATGAATTTTTAGAAATGGAATAAATATTTAAAATCAGAATAATTTATATTATATAAAATGTTCTTCTTATTGTTTTAGAAAAACCAATATTTAAAATAGTAAAAATTATTTATCATGGTTAAAGTAAAAATGGATTTACAAGGGGGTAAATTAAAAATACATGGTTTAAAATGATCAAAAAAATATATAAAAAAATTTATGGAAATTATTACACCATATAATGTATAAATATCTATAATTTTTACTACGTTCTAAAATGAGAATTTTTTTATTTCATTCTCCACCTACTTAAATTTTTATTCAACCCTAATGATATTATAAAAAATAATATTCCATATGATTAGAATTTTTTTAATTTAAATACCTTCTACAATCCACACATCTATCAAGTGTCTTATGAAAGAATTATTCATGTGTACGGAAGACTATCGCCTCATGAAATGATTTCATTCTTATTTCAATCACTATCTATAAAGGTTGGTTATTATGATGTATCTAAAGTATATATATGATCTTTATAACAAAAATATACATTTAGATCCATTATAATATATACAAATTTTTTCTTTCCATTTTTTAGTGGATATGATAATGTTGACCATGTGTACGGCGAACTATCCCCTTGGGAAATGATTTCATTTTATTTTAATTAACACATTACATGAAAGATAATAAGGATATATTTAACGAATATATTAGAACAAAATTAAATAAATATTATATTAATGACATAATAATAATTTTTAAAAGATAATATACTAGGTTTTTTCATACATTTTCACTCACTTAATGATGATCAAATTACTCATATATGTGTGGACTACCTCCTTCCCAAAGAAATGTGACTCTGTTTTCATGAGCACTCTGCACAGATGATATGTATAAGTATATAAAAAGAAAAAAAAATTTATTTATGATATTATGTAAAAAATCAGTATTAAAATATCACTCTCCACTTTTCCATTCCGCTCTTTTAAAAATCTAAATATTACTAATGCATACAAACAACCTACCATCTCCATGATCATAACATTCCTTATTTTCCATAAACATATTTAATGGTTGGTCTTAATGGGAAAATTGATATATAAATATGATAAATATTACACATTTATTATTTGAGAAATGGTTAAACCATATAATATTTAAAATAACCAAAAGTTTCATGACAAAGAACAAATGAGAAAGCAAAGTAGTTAATTCTTGAAATAATAAAAATAATAAATCATTGTTAACGAATGGGTGATAAAATTTAATAAAATGATGATATATGATATTATAAATATTACTATTTTTTTTGAATAAGTTAATAACTTGTTTAGAAACTATATAGGAGGCAAAATAATATTTTACAAAAAGGAAACCAAAGGTAAGAGAATTTGCCTCAATTTCCATTAATTGAAGCATATTGTAAAGTCATGCATCTAATTTCTTTCACATGATGTATATAATTCCCCTTTTAAAAGTAATGTCTTGATTACTTAATAATTCATGGTATTTTTTAGTTTCAAATTTAAATATTTAATTCAAGGAGATTGGACTTAAAAGTTACAAAGTGATAAAGAATTTCATAACCCAATTCCATTAAATTTAATTATATTACTTCATAATTTTATTTCATATTCTAGATGTGTTCAATGACTTATTATTTGATTATAATATATTTATATCTTTTTATATATTGTTTTACATTTGAAATACGTAATAAATTCAATAATTTATTCTCCCATCATCTTTATTATCATTGTTAGGATTTATTTCACAATCTCATTCTAATTGAGATTGTTTATTGATGAATTTAAATTGAATGAAATTACATGACCATTTCATAAAAAACAATTTAATTTTATTCTCATTTGTATATTTATGTCATTTTAATGTAAAATTTCCATTTTTTACTAGTTTTTAATGAAATATATTGAGAATGTTTTTAATAAAATATGACTTCATTTCCCTCTTTGGTAAAAAATCTACTTACATAAAAAAAATTTCTAAAAATGATTCCAAATTGTTTTTAAACAATTACAATTTAAATTTTATATAAATATTTGACCATTTTTTTAGAAATTTAGAAAGGAACTTTCGTGTTGTTTTTAAAACAATTATTTTTTAAATTTTACCTAAAAATTGAATGGAATATTTTTTTAACTTATACAATATGAATGAAAATTACAACCATAATGAAAAAATAAAAGTTTTAATGGTTCCACTATAAGTCTGATGGATTATTTTTAAATAAACATATTTTCAAAATATATTGTAAACTTTTAGATTTAAAAAATTTATTTTTAAAATGAAAAGGATATTTTCCTCAATAATGTTTTAATGATATTTTTATAGTATTTATATTCATAAAAAACAACAAAAATACCTTTATTATTACTCGAATTGCTATATTTAATATTGATACTATAATTATTCTTCATTTATATGGATTATCATCATTTTTTCCTTGGAAGGTACTGACATTTACTTTTTTGATTCATTTACCTAGTTATTAACTTCCCCTTGAAATATTTTATTTCCACTAATCATTGATAATTAAATACCCCCTAAATATTCATATTATCTTTCATGTATCTTCTCATTGATTAAACTATATCTCATTTCTGCATATTATGTTTTACTTTGATAGTTATTTTATTAAATGGGGAAATATTAGTAATCTTTATTCATTCTTCAATATGTATATTTATTGGTAATTCATGTTTTCAAAAATTAAATCAATTATTAAATATATGATGAGTGATTTAGATATGAATATGTTGTTGGTTTATAGTTATAGATATATCTTATATGCATCAGTGCCCTCATGTGGTAAATCAGTAAGAGTTAACAAAAATCATTTTTCCAAACGTGATGTGTTTATAACCATTAGTTTTAAAATTTATTGTGAATAGTATTAGTGATAGATGTATCATGAACCTGAGTTTATGATGACAAATAATTAATCATTTACTTCATTAAGAAATTAGTTTTTATAATCTATAATATTTTTTCATTGATATTATATTTTGATACACTTTCTTCTCAGTCAATTGATTACAAGGCATGTGGGTACAGTTATTTACCTTTCTATATTTATTTTTCTTATTGATTCATGATTACTTCTGATTTACATAACCCTTATTAATAATTTGATCCCACCCTTAATTATTTCAACTCACTAGGAATTTAAAAAGTGTACTACGATTTATATAAAATGATATGATAGATGGAATAATTATATTTAAAAAAACAATATATTATAATTTGGTTTTGAAATGTAATACAAGAGTCAAGTAAGTATCTAGCTTACCAATAATACAAAACAATTTATTATTTCCAGATGTGATTCATTGTATCTTATGCTAATCTAATAACACAGACATTGGCTCTAGGGTACTAGGGTTCAGGTTGCTACAAAACTGAAAACCCATACAATGTTTACCTTTATTTTAACTATGCTTTGACTATATGAAATAAACAAAAATAACATTAAAACACACACAAATGTTTCTAAAATAAAACCTCTAAAACCCATAATAAATAACGTTTTTTCCATTTAGGATACTTGTAGAATCATATTCATAAAACCATTTCAAAACTATTTTATTTATAATAACCATACATCCAACTTCCAATATAATCATTACCCAATACATTGGAGGACAACAATCTGGATCAATCCTTGTATAATATATTATTGGCTCAAAAATATTTCATGAACTACAACATGGATCAACCCTTTGTATAATATATATCAGGATTATTTTTGACCTATAGTGGGGCTCGACCATTCATTTTATCAGTATTGGGATCACCCGTGAGAAATAATGAGGCTCATCCTATCATGATCACCCAGTATTCATATAATGATAAAGTACTATATAATGAATAAAAATTTATTATTTCCCATATTTATCATAAAACCCTTTGAAAAACACATTTGAACTCTTATGCAAAACTTTCTTAGATATAATAAAGCCCAATTCTCAACACAAAATTATACAAAAAGAGGGAAAGTGGTTTTTTCATTTAAGAAAACATGAAATATTAAAATGGACGCTATAAAAAATTAATGGTTATGGAGGTTGGAAAATTGTTTTTTGATGTATATAATAGAAATATAACATTGCTTATGTTTTTTTAAATGTTCAGTATAAACATGTAATAATATTACATTTGAAAAAAATTGAAATAAATTAATAGGATACATAAAATGTACTTGATAAAATATTGTATTTCTCTATAAAAACATTCATAAAATCATTTCAATAACATGTAAATGTAATATAAATAATTGGGTGGAAAAAATAAATATGGGTTTTTAAAAGGAATGTCTCTTACCACTTTAACAATGTTTGAATCGTAATCCCCGTGAAAGAATAAAATTAAAAATAAATTTTAAATATCATTGTAATAAAGTAATCCATGATATAAAATGAAAAAGGTGTTTTATATAAACCACATAGAAGTATATAGTTTCACAACATCAGAATATTCCTCAGTGAACAGAAGTTGAGTTGAAGTCCTTTACTTTGAGTCTGACATGTCATGTGTCTGTTTATCTTCCAGAATAATAAACATATATTAATTATTTACCTTCCTAAATATTTCTTTCATGTTTATTATTTCTTTTATTTCACCAATTACTATGTAATATACAATAACATCATTAATTATATTTACGTCGGGTGATTCAGTGATATTTGGATTATGTTTTAAAAATCACTTCGGTCGGTTGACAATTGGTCAAATATGTCATTATTCAACATATATAGAATAATAATAATGAAATAATTATAATATTTATACATAAATTATACTTTTAAAACTATTAATGAATTATGGTTGTGAAAATTGAACTATGCAACCATCATTGAGACAATTGATCGTACATTCGAAAGAGTAACGATTCCATTTTTTAATAATCATTATGAAAAGAAGGTATGAATTATTTTATCTTAATATAATGATAATGATATCATAAATAAAATTTTATTTATTTTAATATACTCACATATATCATCAATTTGATTTATTTATTAAAAAATAGTCACATCACTTCATCGGGACAGAATTCCACAAGTAAGACCGAACAACCGTATCATTTTTCAGTGTATGAAAGAAAAGGATATATTATCTTATTATAATTATAAATATGTAATTAATATAATAATTATTTTTTTTATATCACATATATTCATTTAAATTATATTTATTAAATTTCGTGTAAATTTTTATTGAAAAATAAATCCCAATGATTTGCAAGATGGTTGTCTGTCGTACACACAAGTGGCTTTATCATACCCCAACAAAATAAGAGATAAAAATATATATGTGATATAATTACTAAATAAGTATAAATATATAAAAAATATTATATATATACATTTATTTTATCATTATAACCATCAATGAGAGGCGATGATAGAAAATGAATGACATCAGTTTACGAAGTAGTAGTCCTCCGTACACATGAATAATGAATTTGTCTCCCATTTAATGAAAGAGGATATGGAATTTGGTTATTATATTAATAAAATAACATCTCATTATATGTTATATATCTTTTTTATGATATATTCATTATTTTATTTTATTTATTAGAGGTAGAATAATAAATAAAATAATTAATCTCTGTTAAGATTGAAATATATTCTTCGGACAACCTCCTTAAGTGAGTAGCAAAATGCTTCTAAGGATGGATTTGGGATAAAACCAAATATTTTATTCTTTTTCAAAGGGATTGATTCAGGTATTTTTTAATGTATTCTATGAACCATTAGGTTATGATTGTGTTAATTAGTGAGGAGAATTTATGACAAATTATAACGAAGGGGGAGCGGCATTTGTATACCTCAAACTATTTAATAATGGAAAATCACTCTCTCCCAAAGTACCTAATTTTTTTAGAAATATTTTACTAATGGAATTTATGGTCTATCCAAACCTATAAAACACTAAAAACACATTTTTTAAACAATTAATTTAATAAATTCTATATTTCATAAATTTTTCCATTTTAGTTTTCACTATTGTAACAAGCATTCGTATCTAGGTAATTTATCATTTAAGAATAAAAATAAAACGATACTTATAAGATTATTTTTATCTACAATATATAAATATAAAATGTTTTTTTATAAAATTGATGAACAATGTGGGTGGAAAATTAATTTTAACGCAAGCGCATGGAATGTGCAAACTCCACTTTACCCTTTACCAGGGAAATAAAGCTTTTTTACTTTTTAGGGGTAAATATAATTATTATAAAATGTCCATTGGTCTATGAATAGAATATTATTGATATTTTTAAACACATAACAACAAAATTAAATGGGTATTATTTTTATTAATTTTAAATAATTTAATAAAATATTATTCATTATAGAATGACATTAATGTCTATTTTGACACTATTAATCTTATTTGATATTGAAACATCAAGAAAAACGTTAAATTAAAGTATAACATTTTCGAACATGTATACCATGTTATATTAATTTAAAAATCCATGGAATAAAATAATTCATTCAATTTATATAAACTTCATCATTTTTAGTACCATTTATTTTATTTTATCTATTAGATAAATAATTATTTTTTGGCATAAGAATTTGAAGTGATTATATTATTAAAAAAATAAAAAATAAATAACTATAATGAAATTAAATTCATTATAATCAAAATGACCACCAATATTTGTTCACAAAATTATTTGTTTCTTATTTTAATATATATTTTATATTTAGAATCAGGATAGTGACATTTTTCTATTATATTTATTTAAATTATTATATCGGTCACCTTTATGGGAGAGTGTCACAAAAGTATATAAAAATATATACTATGGTAATAAGGTTCAAAATATTTACACAAAATATAATTTAGACAAGTTTTAGGTTATTTTAACCATTATCTATTTAGTTTAACCACTGGTAAACTTGTTTTCACCTTAACAGTAGAAAAATATTTTTACCATTTTCATAGTGCATTATGACTAAAAATTAATATGAAATTATTAAACAAATTATACTTTAAAAATGTTATCTATTTTAGGAAATTAATTAAATAAAATTGGAATAATTTAATTAAAATTAGAACCTAGAAACACGATGAAAAAGTGTATTTTATGAATGACCAAAAGGACATTAGATTTTTTATCATGGATAACCCAACTCTTTTAACTGGGTTAAGAGGTTTCCCTTAAATGGCTCAATTGGCTAGAGGCATAAGACCCAAACATGACCCAATGGCCTAAGAGAACTAACTCACAAATACAGACTTTCCATATATATATATATATACTCTTTAATCAAACTCTTAAACTTATAAGGTTGTAGAGCTAGCCTTACCCCATGCATGCACGGTGCCTAATCTCGCTGTAGATGACATACCCTCTCATTTTTTCCAAGCCAATTTCCCTACAAAAGTGGGTGTTCTTTCCTGAATCCCATCAAGATATTCACCTTTGGATGAAACAATTACTTCTTTTCTTCATCATCCATCCATTATTATTTCCACCGCACCATTTCTCCTCTGTCTCACCATCTATATGAGCTCCTCCGCTACATGATTCCCACCACCCGATATTTTACTATTCACTGAAAATCAATATTTATCTAAAAAATCAAAAAAACAACCTATAATAATTTTGATATTATTATTTAAAAAATCAATTTCATTTTACCAATTAATTTTTCTAAATTTTCTAAAATTAAATATAGTATTATATTCCAAAAATCAATAAAATTCATTTTATAGTAAATCCTAATTTTTTACAATAAATGTAAATTACTAGAAAAAGTTTCAATAATATATATTGAGAAGGAAATTTAAAATTATATATATATCATAAAATAGAAAATAATATTCATATCAGAGAATTTATTGGAGAGTATATAATGGTTATATATATTATTGTGTCGTTTTATATAGATATTGTGTGTTGAACATTCTATAGAATATAGTTTTATTTTCTAAAATTTAATGGTCTTGTAGTCATGATTATCTTTGAAATTATAAATTTCATGACTGAGCTCTAAAACCTTACATGAGTATGGTTCGGTGTGGGGAATAATAGGTGGTTAGAGAATAAACCTTGTCGAGTAAGATAAGGGAGGACATAAAAGGAAAGAAAAAAATCCGGGGGACAATTTACTAAACCAAGGGGTTTAAAATGAGTAGGATCATTTTGAAGGAACGTATTTAAATTTGGATCATACCCATGAGAGGGTCTTTTTAATTTTATAGTTTCTCGTTGATTTTATTTTGATGCAAGGTTGAAACAACTTATCTTAGTGATGAAAAATGATGAGAACAATTTTGGATGATGGGTGATTTGATCAAAAACCAAGAAGGGTTAGTAGTATTTAAATTTCATATTGCTGGTCCCACATATATTTAACTATGAAACTTATAAGGATAGTAATAAAGACACAAGTGGTTATTATATGGCTCCCTATATAGATCATACACATATCTAAGGGCGAGTGGAATTTTATCCATCCATACACAACATGTATGGGGCCTCCTATACATGGTTATGGTTCACATACAGAGAAAAAAATTAATGAGCTTCACCTTATATTAGTGAAATTTTGAAAATTGGGAATTATAATAAACAATCAATCATTAAGGAAAAATTGGATTATTTTTTAAAGTTATCTTTGGGCCTATTATAGATGATTTGAACAAAAATTCATATCCTATTCCAATTATAATCAATAAAATTGTAGTTCACATAAATGAATGTCCCCTATAAATATTTTTCACACATATAGGGGAATGATAAAAACAGTTTCACAATAGTTTATGTCCATTCAAAGAAGTAATGGAGTCCAACACACAAATGTGAAAGGGGGCACTATCATACGTTATTTTTTTGATGATGATATATGTAACTACTCTAATCAAGACACACTCCATTATATAAATCAGGATCCTATGTAAATAATTAAATTAGGTATAATTATTTAAAGGATTGGATCTATTCCCAATAAAAAGGTTATAGGTGTCCTGATGTATCTTATTAGGACATGAATCATGTCACATGTTGTTTGAGGAAAATAAGATCACCTATATTGATCTGACAAATACAAATGTGAAATGGGAGTTTTTTCCTTAAAAATTTATCCACTAACATTTAGGCTCTAAATATTGACTATATTATGAAGGTGAATAGATCCCATATTAGAAGTGAATTTCACTTTTGGGGGATATTTAAAGTCTTACAGGAAAATAACGATATTTGATTTCAATGTGGACTATGAAATAAGGATCTTTCTGATGGTAATTATATAGTTTATTAGACCTTGAATTTATACATTAACATTGCTACATATCCTGAAATGTACGGAATCAATACATAGGTATCTCCTAAAGATAAAGTACCATACACTGATATGAATATTGTATAGGGTTCATCATTTTTTTGCATTAAGGCTAGGACTATGATAGGATATCCGAACATATGTACATATCTTTTTCCACTCAGAATCAACCCATATATAGTTCATCAAATGAAACTTTCCCCTGCATTTCCCTAGTTGGAATGTAGGGAATGAAATAAAAATGAATTAACATTTTATATAGTGTGGTGGGGCCTAGAATAAGGTATTTTAGCATCACTATGTTTGATTTGATAATAATAATAAAAACAAATATTGTTCTTCAATATAAATAGGTTCCCTCAATATATTTGTCTTATATGTAGTGGAAATGGAATTTTTATTTCCATCACTGGTCTATAAACTATAGAACCAATGTTGGAATTTCTGACATAGATCTGGCCCACATGAATGAGGACCTAAGAATTCACCCCAATGATAATATTGATGCATTTTTTATTCGGTGAATGTCATTGTGGAATATATGTGTGGTCTTGGGGAAAATATATAATATGTAAACATTATTAAATGAATATTGAGTAGAATTACACATCGTTTCAATTATAAATGATTTGTACTAAAAAAATATAGTTCCAAAAGAGATGACATTAGATAGGTTACATAGTATTCTTATCACTTACGAGATGGGAAATGATGATAATGAGTCTATGGAAAGAAGGAAGATCTAAAGAAGTGCCACTCGATTCCATGAGTAATATCCCTCAAGAATATCTTTAGTAAGAAGATTTTGTGAATTAATTTATGTCATTCCATTACGAAAATATTCAAAGGGGAAAGTAATGTTTAAAGTTAAACTTATTCTTTTATTGATTAATTGTGGAAAATCTGGAAATATAGTAGAAAAGCATTCTAATAATTTCCAATATGATAAAGAGGATGGTGATGAAACTCCTAAGTAGAAAATTTCAGATAGTGTGAATGGTTGGAAGAATACTTAGTAGAATTTCATCCGAAAGAGAGTCTACATTCACAAGAAAATTATTATTACAAATATTTTGAGGTAGATAAGATGGAAGACTGTGAGGATCATGAAGAATATTCTATGGTATTAGTCACATGTTACTTCTAGACAATGGAATATAGTGATGATGATAAATGATATCAAAATGGAGTGTTTACCTCCATGATAAACTAGAATATTCTATTGATGTTGTCAATAATTGGATAGCTAAAACAAATAATGAAAATATATTGGTCATGATGTCAAAAACTATATATAGAAGCAGGAATAATAGAATACTTAGTTGAATGTAAAAAATAAAAACATCATATCAAAAAAGAAAAATAACACATATAAATTAAATGAGATCAAAATCAAGGCTGAATAATTGACCAGTGTTACCAATGGATTGACTCACATAATAAAACATCACTTCAATTTTATCAAAAAAAAATTGAGGAAACTTTTTTGGTCATATGAACAATTGTTAAGTATCATGATAAAATCAATATTCCTTATATGATATTTGGAAAGTAGGATTCCCAATTAAAAAAAAGTGAAATTTAAATTTGGAGGTCTAGAAAAATTTTCAATGTAATGTCTAAAGGTAAAGAGGTCACATTAAAGATAAAAACTGGTATGTGAATTAATTTTAAACTGTAAGCAGTAATGATTGACGTCAGACAACATGCTCCCACTATAAGGTTTAAGATTGATTAGGGCATGAAATAGAATCAGAAGATGCATATAACTAAAGTTAAAACTCCTCGAATCATGTGTCGTTACTATATATAAAAGTTAAATTAACAAAATGTATTTCCTATAGACAAGATGTATTTAAAGGATAAATAGAAACAAAGTAATCTGAACATACTTCAATATTCTATGAATTATTTTCTAGAAAAATATTTTTTTGTGGAGGATTCAGAAACATGGCCAGATATTTTGCATCAAAAATGAAAAGGAATGTACTGAAGTAGAACCAAAGTATTCATGCATCAGTTTAGGGGATTATCTAATGAGCTCAAAATGAAAAATAAATTTTAATATCTACCTGATAAGGTTGAACTATATCGTGAATATCATAAAAAATCAACTATGAAGTCAAAGACATGGAATAAAATGAAATTCTATGATTAGGTAATGTTTTAAAAGATTACCTTTGAATCATCAGATCTCACTTGATCATGGATTATTAATAGTGTATACACCTCTCATATGAAAAGAAATAAGAATATCGTGCCAATAATTTTTATGGATAAGCATGGTTTTATAGGATTTGGAACTAATGATTCTATGAATATTATTGAATTGAGAAAATCTATGTTCAGTGGTAATGAAATGAGATGTATAGATATCTTTCTTATTAAAGGTCTCATTCATAACATGATAAGTGTAAGTCAATTTATTGACATAATAAAATCCAAAAAGCCTTAACCAAAAAATTCTATCATCAAGGAAAAATATGGAGTTTTTTAGGAATAACATGTTACAAAGGATAATCTATACCTACTCTATGGGAATTATGATATACATTTCATATCTAATGAAGAATGAAATCAACTATAGAATAATCATCTGGTCATCTAAACCAATCATCCTTAGAAAACCTATTTGATTGTGATTTTTCTCAAGATCTCGAAAAGTTATGATTTTAAAAAACTCATTCATGTGATAATTTTAAACAAAAAATGATTACTAGAAATATGTATATGGAAAAATATCCAAGATCAAAAAATAAATTTTGATTGGTTCATATTGACTCATATGGACATATTTCACCAAGAGATATTATTGGAAAGATAAATTATGTCATTTTCATTTATGATTTGAAAACAATGACATGGGTCTTAGTTATCACTCACAAGTTGGAACTGTTTTGTTATATAACATGTTTACTAAGGGAAGTTGAAGAGCTTCTATATCAAAAGATCCAAGTGATTAAAACCTTAAATAGAATAAAGTTAAAAAATAATCTTTTGGAGGATTATATCAAGAAACAAGAGACAAAGAACAATATTTTAGTAGTAAGAACACCACAATATAATTGAGTGGTTGAGATGAGAAATTGAATTATAATAAACATGGATTCAATTATTATTATCGACAAAGACCTGATAGATAAATTATTGAGAGAATAATTTTTTACATTAGTCAAGATTTCTAATAGAGACATATTATGAAAAATGAAGAAAATACTCCATAACAGCTATGGTGTTGAAAGAAGACAAAATTAAAATAATTTTCCACCTCCAAAAGTATTTTTTATTATTATTAATAAGGTGATATAATAGAAGTTTTTACATTTTTAAGTCTAATGGATTTTTATAGATACTTAGGAAAAATAAAATCATATAAATCATTCATTAAGTTGTTCGAAAAAATTATAATGATAATTGATGTTGTTTGTGGTGGAATTGATAAGTATATTCAACAAACCCATGAAAATTCATTTGAGGATAGTGATAAAGAGGTGAGAAGATTCAGGGAAGTGAATGTACCAATGTAATAATCAAAAGAATATTTAGATGATAGACACTTTAAATATATATAATGAAACCAAATAGATGAGAAAAAACTTTATAAGTTGAATATCATCAGGGATTAGATAGCACTAGTGCAGGTGAGGAAGATAAATAATATACATAATGAATGTTTCTTTTCCCAACTTGAGCTAAATTATTCAAAATATGATTTAAGATATGATATTTGGTGTCATTAAGTGAATGATGAACTCGACCATATAAACAATAATCATACATGGGAGATTATTTCATGGCTAAATGATAAAATTGTTATTGGGACCAAATGGATTATCAATAACAAGAAAACTTAAAATGGAAAAATTTGAAACAAATAATTAATGATATGAAAGGGATACTCTCAAGTAGAGTGTATTGATGTTGATGAAAAAATTATTCTATTTTCAGGGTTAGAAAAAATTTATTATTCTTTTCCATAATAATGAAAAGGGAAACTAAATTTGTTTTCAAATGGATTTCAAGTAAACATTTATGAATTGGGTTCAAAAAGAAGAAAATTATATTGAATAACTGGATGGTTTTCAAATTCATTAAGATTATAAAAAATAATTTCAGTTAAAAAAGGCTCTATATGGGTTAAATAAGTCACCAACAGAATAATATTCATAAATTATCAATATTTAAAGAAGCTCAATTTTTATCATGGTGGAGTTGATTATAATCTCATTGTCAATAACAAGAGTAATCAAAGGATGATGGTGATAGTATATGTTGATGAAATAATATTTGTGGGATCAAATGAAGGGTAGTTAAAATAGTTTGCAGAGTTCAGGAAATCCACGTTTGAAATGTCATTGATTGTTGAGCTATCATTTTTCCTTAGTTTATATGTAATGCAAGGAAGACACGATAAATTTATTTTGTATTCACAATATTCCAAAGAGGTTCTAAGAATATTTTGGATGGAAAATTTAAAACAAAAGAAAACTTCTATCACTATATAGATGAAATATTCAAAGGATTATTGAGAAAAATAAGGCAGTATCACTGAATATTGATAAATCATTGGCAGTTTATTATTCTTCACAGTTACATGACCCTATATTGTTTTTCAACATTCCAATAAAAATGATATAAATTATATCCCATGTAAATAAACTTATATGAACTGAAAATAATATTTCTATATATCAAGGGTTAGGTGGATTTTGATTTACTATACAATTAATAATTTTAACAATGGTTATAGGGATTTAGAAAAGTTGATTGAACTAGTTCGGCAGATGATCAAAATTCAACTTTAGATGGTGCATTATCACTTCTCATATTATGTATTATATGGATAAGAAAAAACTATATTTTATTTCATTGAGATTCTCAGAATCTGAATATATTTTATTTCATTGAAATTTACTAGATCTTAAAGTTCAATCGAATCCACACACTGAAAAGGTGTGGATATTGGTCCCCTGTCCACAATTAATGGGGTGTTTTTACTATATATTGTTAAATTTTCATTACCATGAATCAAACCAAAAAAAAGTGATCTTTGGGTTCATTGAATATGGATGATAAAATGTCTTAATCAAAAACTTGGGAGAAGCTGATAGAGGAGCGGAAAAAAAGAGAGACAATTAAATATGATGATAAAAAATTGGTATTTAAATCATTAAGAATCATGTAAATGAGTGTCCTCTGGGTCCATAATACTAGAATTATAAATTTTCTAGTTAAGTAGAGATTTGGAAGGCTGATATTGTTCTATTTTTGGTATCAAGAGGGTTTCATATGGTAGGTTTGAGAATAAAGTTATTCATTTTTAAAAATTGCATGATACTCTTATTTCTCATACTAATATTTAACCGTATCTACTTAGAGGTTTTTTAAGTAATTTTTTCACCACTATCTGAGGTTATATAAGGAAAATTGGTTTTCATGCAGAATAATTTTCAAAAGGACTGTTCTTGAATTGTGTAAGAGTTGTCAACAATCCTAATGGAGAGATTGTTGGAAAAATAACTCTTAATTATTATTTTGGATAGAATGTGTTTATTGAAATGTATTCATGTTGCTGAAGAAGGCTGGTTGTCATATAATATGTGAAGATAGATCATAAATTCATTTTATCAAAGAAAATGATATCTCTGATATCATAGAGCATGAATATGAACTAATCTTCTGAAGCATGAATCTTTGGTATCGCAAAGCACAATATTTCTGATCAAAACTCAATAATCCCTAAAATATTGTAAGATGATATCCTATTGAGATAATTCTATGTACTTTATCACAATTCATGATTCTAATAATATCTCCCAGAGATATTATATGAATCACTTGATGACACCACATGATTTTCATAGGATCTCATCAAGTGATCATGAGTAGTGCATGAAAAAAGCATGATTATCTGAGGATCTTATAAGGATATTATGAAAATATTATAAATAAAAGGAATGGTTCTTAAAGTATCTTATATAGATAACATTGGACTCACCTAAAGGCATTACATGATTATCAGAAGATCTCTCAGTGGGTTTACGAAAATCAAACATGATTTTCAGTTGATATTGTGAAGATATCACATGAAGTCTGTCAGGATGAAAATAAGAAAATGATGGAGGTATCTAATAGTTGTTTGAAAATAAGAGACAACATTATTTCCTTTGGAATCTTCTGATAGAATATTGTGAAGCATTAGACCCATGATTTTCATAAAATTTTGTGATGTTATTTAGAGAAGCACATGATTATTAGTGGGATCCCGTAATAGGATCTCATGAAGCACTGTATGAAAATTTCACCGGCCCTATTATGTTCATTGGATCTCATAGTGGGATCATGTGACATAATCAAATACAATGATTATAATCAAAAGAATCACTTTAAATAGTTCATCATGTCAATCGATCACATAAAGCGTGTGATACATATTTCTCAATCAATGAAAGCTATAGATGTGTGTGGTTTTTTGAGATATGGTTGTGGATTTAGGCCTAAAAATACCCCCTAACCTATATCTAATTGGTTATAATGTTTGATTAAGTTGTTTGATGAGACGAAATAGTATTTCATATAACCTCAACAATGTGTTTGATCGAGGACATGCAATCTATATAATTTGAAGAAGGTCTCATTAAAGGATCTCACAAATAAGTATCATGAAGCGAATAATTAACAGGGTGTTTTCATTCATATAAAAAACCTCTTAATATCACATAATTCATGTTATTTGTACAAGTTCTTGGTTTTTGTGTGATATAGAGATCTTACAGCCCTCATAATCTGTAGTTGTCATGATCCTTATAAAAATATGGCCTAGAAAAAGGGATCTCTTATCTGGATATCACAAAGGGGGTTTTCACCAAGATCTCATGAACTAAGCTACATTCCTGGGTCTCAAAGAGGATTTTTACACAGTGTTTTTGACATATAATTGATGAAACAAGAGAATAAATGCACCCACAAGTGTGAATAAACACAAAAAGGGTTTTCATATGGGTTTATTAGAGGAGAAGTGCATTCAATTCATAGAGAAGGGGTAGTGATATTTCAAATTGTGAATGGTTGAAAACCAAGGGGGAAAGTTATTCCACTCCAGAAAATATAACAACACTGAGATTAATTGGATTTGGTACATTTGGACATTTCTATTTTATTCTTCTTTGATGTAGTTCACTGAGGCTGAACAAAGTAAAATTTTCATTTCCTATGTTTGTTTTAATTTCTAATTATACCGAACAATGGGAAGTAGAGGGAAGAGAGATTTCAATGATGGTGAAACTATATCTAAAGAAAAAAAGTTTTAATATGTCATAACTCTATTCCCCCCCCCTATTGAATTTAACCTAGTTATGCTAAAATATCCCCAATATACATGAATCATATATATAATGAGGGGTATTTTTGGTCATTGGCTGGGAAAAACATGACATTATAGATATCTAGTATAGCCATAATTATTAAATTATCAAAACAGAAAAGGGTTAACCAGTATATATTGAACAATTACATAGTGTAAGATAATTTCATTGTATTATCCTAGTATGGGAATTGAACTAGGATAATATATCTAGTTTAACCTCGTATTTCCTTCAAAGTAATTTTTTTAAGAATGGAAAAGGGGAACATGAACCGACAAAGTGGCATGGGCCCCAAAGGACCTAAGGAGGCCTCTAGTAATGAAGACTGAGAGAATCTTCTCCTAATCATTTTTACCCTCTCTAGAGTCAAACTATACAGATTCTGAGTGTAAAAAGGATCAGAACCATGAACATCGATAGATGCATGGTGGTCAGCAACCTGGTCTCCCTCGCACCATGCATGAACCACTTTGATGTTATTACCAAGCATAACCTGGCATTTTTTATGACATAGTGAATTGACCACAAATACAGTCCAATGCCAAGCACGACATTGTGGAGCTAAATAGATTTTTTTTCAACCTCCAACGGCTCTATCCACTTCTAGTGACATAACTAGAGCCCAAGAAGCATAGTATTGGCCTCTCATTATTGGGAAGAACTGAGGCCCAAGTGTCCAGAAGAGGCCATCAAGACCGAGACGTCTGGATCAAAGAAAAACCCACCTCCTTGTAGAGCACCCATCTTACGGGATCTATCCATATTATATGTCATGTTCGAGGAAGGCGTCCCAGGAGACCCATTGTCCATTTCATTTTCTATTGCACGAGATAGAAATTGGGATAGAAGCTAGAAGTTTCTAGAGTGAGGGAGCCTCTCGCCAGTTAAGGAGGAGGCAGACCGTGTCGAGTAGGAGATTTTTCTATATGAAAACCATGGATCTACCCAATGCTTTACCACCTTCATGCTTTCACCTGTTTCTCACTAGCCAAAAACTCTTGCAACCTACATGCAGGATCAACGTGTGATCCAACCTCTCCATCCCTTTTTCTCCGGCACCATGAAACCACCTCTTGAGAAAGGACATGTCCTCCTTGTTTTGATCATGATGGGAGGTAAAGTTTCTAAAATACTCTAAACTTTCACATTCCCAATCACTCCAAAAAAATATATGAGTCAAACTCTCCTACTTATGGAAGATACACTATAGGCATCACGAATCTAGAGGGATGTTGCAACCTTTGATATTGTCCTCTATTGGAACAGCCTAATTTCTAATCCCCCAGATGAGGAAGTTGTACTTCACGGAATGCGACGAGAACATAGAGTTCATCCCAACTATCCATCTGAACATGTTTCTCCATGGAGGGGCAGAAATCTCATGAAGTGAAGGATCGGGTGGTAGAAAAATGAATAAAAATCTATATTTCTTGGAGGTGAGGTCGATGAGATTGAACATTTCTTGATATTCTTCATCCTATACAGCCTTAATGAAAGGCGGATAGATTCTATCCTCCCTAAAAGAAATAGAGGTGACAGGACCACCTGGAAAATGTAGGTTGTGACTGATCCAATTATGATTCTAGAGGGATATATCTCCCTTCTTAAGATCCACTGAGCCTGGGGTTGGAGAAAGTTTAACAGTGGAGAAAATTCAAACAAATGTGGGGTGGTATGAGATTCTTTATAGTCTGGGATACTAGGGTGTGGGATGTACATAATGATCCGCTAGAGCGTACGTTTTTCAATGAATTCCCAAGCCATCTTTCCATGCATGTAGGTAAGGGAATCTGTGAGGCTTTATACGTTCATCCCATCATCCTGCATAGGGAATTCCATCCCACGGCATGATATCTAGTGATGTTTCCCTTCCGTGGTCAAATCCCTAATAAATCTGGCCATAATATTCTCCATCCTATTTATAGTTCCCTTGGGAACTTTGATAGTTGAGAGCATATGGAAATTGGATTCTAGGTGGACACCATTTACCATTGTTATCCATCCCTTGAAAGATAGGTATTTGTTCTTATAATTGAGGATCTGGTCCATGATTCTACTTATCAGGAAATCAAATCCCCTTATATGAAGTCGACTTGAGAAAATTGGAGCCCCCAAGTACACCATAGGAATGGTCTCTCTTTGCACATTGAGGCTCTGCTAGACTAAGGCAATTCGACTAGTCGTACACCTATTGGATAATAAGAATTTTCTTTTTTCATTGTTGATCACATTACCGCTCAAGATACTATACTCTTCCATAAACTTGTTAAAGTCCCTAATAGACCTTTTTTCATTAATGAAAATAAAGGTGTCAAATGAAAACATTATATGGGAGATGGAGGGATACCTTTGAAACTTTTGATGATTCATGATCACTCCCTTACTAATGTTTCTATGGATGAGATGGATGAGGACATCCTGATAGAGGATAAAAAGAAACTGAGAGATTAGATCACCCATTCTGAGGCCGTGTGTGGACATGAAAAAACCATAATACTTCCCCATGAATGTTACATCATGCCATGAGGAACTGAAATATCTAAACTGTAGATAAATGTTCCATGGAGAGAATCTCATACCTTCTATCACCTTACTGATAAAACCCCATTCAACACGATCATATGATTTACTCGTGTCTAGCTTTATGGATATGTTAGAGCAATGAGTTCTAAAATTGATTCCATGAATCATTTCTTGAGCCAGCAAAATGGTCCACTTTATCGATCTCCCCTTCACAAACTATTTTGCACAAAGGATATCCATCAGGGGAGATGTAAGGATATCCTGGAATTAAGAATGTTTTCCAATATCTTATGAAGAAAGTATCACAGACTCACCGGCTGATAATTCTTGATGGAGTTACAATTCCTTATTTTATAGAAGAGCACAATGGTAGTGGCACTCACAAATATTCTATAAATTATGGCCAAGTGAATTGGAATGCGATCTCTATGATTTTTAGTATGATTAATCTCAATATCACTAATCATAGAGGTCAATAAAAAAACATAAGATCACAAGAGTCATGGTTGGTATGGTAAACTAGGTTGAATAATAAGAATATCCATACCTCTTAAGTGTGTACATTCAGGATTGACATTGTCCATGAAATTTGAAATCATATGGTGATGACTTAAAAGTTTTGTAGTTTAAAGTCATGAAACAAGGAGGTGATATAGGATTCACATGGATATCACTCATATGAAAGGTGTAATAAACTTTTATTTATGTTTAGAAAGAACTAGCTTGATAAGAATGATTGAATGATCAATCACATAGTCATGGTGAGGGAATATTTAATATTTGTGTGGATGGACCCTATTTAAGAATCTAAGACATCATAAAACATTAAAAAAAAAAAAAATTGGGTTACATGTACTTATAAAAATATTCGGTATATGATTTCCATAGATAATATCTTGTATAAATGCAGGTGGCTCAAACGCCAATATAGGGGTAGTTTTCTTGTAATAGTTTCATGCATTAAATTATATTGAAGGCCCAAATGGTGATCTTTCTCATATATAGGACAAGGATCACATTCATCTGTCTAAACATCATTCCTATGAGGCCTTCCTTGTATAAATAAATCTGAAAATAAAAAATGTGGGTTCAACTATTACGACCCTAGACTTTTACACATATCATTACATGATTTTTAGAGTAATTAAATATCAAATTACAATATTTGGATTGCAAATTCTAGTGTCTTGGAAGACTAGGTTAAAAACTGAAAACATGGGTATAAATAAAAAAATTATTTATTTAACATCTGTTATGCTCTCCTAAAATCCTTTGATCTCTTAATTATTCATAGGATAACTGGGGGATAACATGAACAAAGATATGAGATAAGAAGGCCGTATAAGTGAATAAATATTAAAATAAATCGTATCACATGGGTTAGACGGAATTAAATAATGATATAAAAAGGAATGGAAAGAGATTAATCATAAGGAATAATACCCTTTTATCATATAACCATCGATTCATAATAATTATTTAGCAACATAAAACAATACTTTAGTATTAGCTGAGTCTCGTTGCACATTTAGGAGCATGAGTCAAATCTCATTCCACATAGAGGTGCATGAGTTATAGCGACCACCCAGACCATTTACCATAACGTCTCATCAAACTACACATTACCCAATAAATTAGAGATCTATCTTGTAACACCCATCATAACATTTTCAGGAATATTTTTTCCACATAAATAATCATACATATTGAATCAAACATAAACATAAGGGTTACTATGGAAATAATTGTGCACCATAATTCTATCAAAAGTAATATCAAAAGGGAATACCATAGTGATGTACATGAAATGAAGTATTTAAATCATAAATTTACATTAATAAGAGAATATAGTAATATATAATGATAAGTTATTACAAACTAAAGTCAAATTAGTTTTTAATAAACCTTAGAAATAAAACATTTCAGTGCTGTTTAAGGGAAAACATTTAAGATTCATTAAAATGGAAGAGGCATAATTGTTTGTATAAAACCAAAATTGAACCAAGGTATTTTTTCATTGTAAAATTAGTGATTTTATAAAAGTAATGGAGGATTAAAATAGATTATAGAGTACACTTCAAGATGGATAAGAATTTGGGAGGCTTCCATAAATCCACCTTGCCTATCAGGAAGTGTTGAGTATGGAACCTTTTAAAAACATGTATATCTCATAAAATAAGGATGAATGGATATTTATACATGGGTTTTAAACATATAAAAATAATATATAATATGTAAATAAAAATATAATTTAATTTAATTTTGGTCAAAAATAGAGGAAGAGTAACCCGAAAGAATAATGGAGGTCCGTGTGGAATCCCTTGCCTTATGTCTGAAATGATTTTTCACTAGATCTTAATTTCCAGAATAATAAAATTGGATATATTAATTAATAAGTAAAGAAACATTTTTACATTTATTTTATTTTTTATAATTTTATTAATTTCATTAATGTCCCTTTTGGTGGGTTATCAGATTCAATTTCATTGTTTGGGAGCGTTTATTTTCTTGGTTTTCGTTATCGGTTTAATTGTATATGAGTATGGAAAAGTATATAGAGTGGGAATAGTTTTAAAGAACTGAAAATATATGTTATTAATTGAATTAAAGTGTATTAAAATACCATTTTTTCATAATTGAGGATGGTTAATTACATAAATCATTAATGATAATTTTTTAGATTAATTTAGAGATCTTTTATCACAACGAAATCATCTTGTTTTATATATTACTATCATGTGTCAAAAATATTTTTAGAATATTACATATGATATAATACATATATTATAATTATTTTAAAAAATTAAAATGGTTTCATGACTATCCATGAGGTTAAAATTGACAGATTAAAGCATGTCATCCAGGAAGGTGGTAAACAGGCACCTCACATACGATGTTTTCTTTCTTAAAGTAAAAGAGACAGGAGAGGAGATATGAAAGATAATTATTCCATAAGCATGATAAAATTATAGTATATATAAGATAATTTAGTTTTCATTTCCTTTGTAATATGGGAGATGAGGATAGAAAATGAAAATAAAGTGACATGAAAATAAATTGAATGAAAATGGAAGAGGGTTTTACATCTTGATTAATTCTTCTTAAAAACCTCATTATGTGATTGGATTTGGCCTTTTGTTAAGACCAAAAGATCATGGATGTCGGAGAGAAGTTTTGTAAGAGTATTTGTCTTAGTATATACAAGGTTAAATTCTTGAGAGGTGAGAGTAGAAGAGGTGGTGAGCGGTGGTATTTATAGTGGAGGAAGGGGGTGTTTTATCGTTATTTTATTCAATATTTTATTATTATTTTCAAGAAAAGAAACTATGTTGATTCATGAGACAAAATACAATAATATGATATTTTTAATTGTATAATATTATCTATTACATCATCCATGACTCAATAATGACTTTGAAACTTATTTATTTACATATACTGTTAATTACTAAATTTCACTATTCACTATAAATTAACGTATTTTAGAAAACTACCAAAAATTCACCCTAACCATTTCTGGACTTGTAGAATTTAAAAATGATCTCTATTTTATATAAATAATTTTCAAAATATGATAAATTTAAATTTAAATTTAAATCATTATTTACTTATAGAATTAAAATTTTAAAATTTAAATTGCTTTTCAACCATTGTGAAAATGTTATTATGGTCTCACGAAAATATCATGTTATCATAAGACATAACTAAATAATTTATGAATAAAATTTATTAAAATTAAATTTCTTTTAAGTTATTAATTCATCCAAAAAATTCTTATTAAATTTTAATGATGTATAAAAATATCAACACTTAATTAATATTTTTTAAAATATTTATTTTCTTATACTTTGATATAATTAGATCTTATTTTCACTTTTAAGATTTATAAATTTTATTTACATTTCCATTGGTGAAGTCACTATTCATTTTTCTGGTTTACTATTAATAAATGTTACATTAATACTTATAATTCCAAGTTACTATTTAATTGATATAGGGTCCTTAACTTCTAGAAATGGATGTTATTTTATTAATTATTCACTTATAAAATTTACATTATGCAATTAATGTGATTTTATGTGATTCTATTGTATGATATAATTACAAGATTGGGATTTCATTCACAATAGCTTTGGGTCATTTCATCCATGACAATGTTTCGAAGAAGTAAAATATCAACCAGATTAAGAGGCCTGGACACATGGGGGAAAAGTGTGATATTTGATGTGTATTTTTTGGGATTTTTAGTTGGTACAATAGTAGGAGGTTTAGATTTTACTATGTTTTCTGAAGGAGTGTGAATCAATACACACATATTCATTTGATGGAAAATTCCCCATACTAATTTGGTTCAAAAACTAGGGGAATACATTGTTTTCATTTTGATAAAGTGTTAAAAAAAGTCTTGGGTACCTTTGGTTCAATTTTGGGATAGTTTAGAGAGAATAATACAAATTAGAGGAATATGAGATATTAATAGTCCATGTAAACCCCTGAAATAATGGTTGTATAAGACTATCATAATCCTTGGATTCCTGATGAAATATTGGGGGTTACCAAAGAAAATAATATTAATACAAAAGGGGTAATAGAATTTTATTTTTTTGATATATAGATTAGACTACCTCTCACATTGTATGAATTCATATAAGATAGACGAAATATTTTATAATGTTTATTATCATACATATATAAATTTATTCTGCATATTATAATATCATGATACTATGATTGATTTAACTTTAATTGAATAAAATGTATCACATAATGCTAGTTAGAGTTACTTGTCAGGTCCTCTAAACTCATATGATTTATTCTTGGCATAGAAAAAAGGATGAAATTAATATATTGATTGAACAAGAAGATATTTCAGGAAATGTTACATGTATGGGGTATATATTGTAAAGGGAGTATGAATATATTAATATATTTATCCCTCGTAGAGGGATATGGTTTAGAGTGATGAAAATTCATAGTGAAGCCTAAAATAGAAGTTCTATCCTTCACTACATATCCCATTCTATAGAAATAAATCCACACATACTTATTATATTTGCTTCCTATAAATATTTTATATTTATATAAGGACAAGGTAATCTCATTTTGTATAAATTTCACTCATGTATAATGAATTTTCAATGAAGAGTTATGTTATAACGACAAGGAAGGAAACCTAATGTGGATAGGGTATCAGCACTAGAATGAGGTGAGACAACCTTCTCTAAGTGTAGGTTTTTTTTAAAAAAACACATCATTTGTTGGTAAACACATAAAGATGATACATTTTATATAGATCTATCTCATACAAAAAAGGGAAGATATGTCCCACAATGTAAAAAAATTTCATGTAGTTTTTCATCATGTGGTGAGAAAAATGGTTTTATGCAGTTTAAGTTCATACAATATAGAGTGATATGTCATGTAGTTTATGTTCTTTTGATAAGGACCACTATGAATTTTCATGTATTATAGTGAGGAATAATATGTCTTATTGTTTAATATAAAGTAACCAAGATATGTACCTTGCAGTTAAAAATCATGATGTATAGACGTTGTACTGACATAACTCATCAGGATATAGGTTTTAAAGACCGAACAAGTGTAATGCCCCGACCCCAATTACCCAGAGTCGGTGCATTAATTACATAACCTTGGCATGATCACAAGAAAGATCAAATCTCGAAAGACCGATTGGTTTGGTAGCCTTGGAAAAACTAGATATATTCATAAGTTTTACATCACATCATAAAATGAAAAGCTACTACAACAACATAATGACTCCATAATTCACACTCATATCCCCACATAATATCCCTGCAGGTCATTCATAATTTACTTCTTAACTTCCTGGGAAAAATAAAACATAGAAAAGGGGTGAGATCAAATGCCCAGTAAGGATAACAATATAGCGGAAACTTTCATAAATAAGAATAAACATTTAAGGCAATGTATAACTAAAACAAAAGCCTTTTAAACTTTAACTTCAACATAGTATGGCATAAATAAAATGAAATAATGCCATTTACTTATTCACATGGATATTCTACTAATCGAATAATCACATGAAATATCAATAACCACTTTCATAATGATGGAATGCATAATGCCATACTATCATAACCACATAGCCAAGGCCTCGTGCCAAGACTACAAATAAGATTTTGCCAAGACCTTGTGCCAAGACACAAGTTTGTCTCATGAGACCTACCGATGCAATTTTTTTAGAAGATACTTTCTTTTAAAATTGCTCAAATATACTCCAGTGTTTTTCTGAAAACATTATGCAAGCTTCTAAAAACAAAATAACTAATTCTGAGACTGCTCGACTAATTACAGGCCATGATGGGTCCACGCCCAATCCCTTCCTGTCTACCACACTCGAGAGTCGGGTTTTCTGAAAACATTTTTAAGCTTGCGTTAAGTACGTATACATTTGCACTGGATTTTCATATATTGGAGTGAAATATCTCTATTTTGAAATCACTTAAAAATCACATAATTATAAAATAAAACCTTTTGAATAAACGTAATAGTCGAAGGGGTTTATACACCGTATAAAATAAAGTTGTGTATAAAACAAAATATGCCTCAATGAAAGGAGATTGAGATGAAGACCTTAGAAAGATCATTTTTAAAATAAAATAGATCTATTATGTGTATTCACTATAAGTACACATAAAGAAAGTACAAATACAAGATACGACATAATAATATCATGACATAATTTGAAAGTAGGAGATTAACTCAAAGAATGGAAGTTGGGTTAAGAAGTTCCCTTATAAACCTCTTATAAAAAGTCAAACAAGGGTATAAATGACTTTAACCCAAATTCTTTTAAATATTAAAAATGTTTTGAAATACATTTTGAAGAAACATGGTTGTGGATGATAACGAGATCCCAGTAGATTATTACGTATAAACAACCTCGGATAATGAAGAGATTGTGAAATAACCCTTACCAATTGGTAACTTATGAAACATAGAACCCATGAAAGAGGTATAATACAATGAATATGTAAATATACATAAATTAGAGTGTATTACACAAAGAATATAATTATGGGTAGTACATACACCACACAAAAGGTGATGCTGACAATATGGCATGAATCTCACGGGAATAAGGAGTGATATGAAAACCCCTTACCACGTTAATCAACTGAGTCGTATGGACAAAAGTTAATAACCACCAAAATATTTACAGAATAACATAAATATAAAGATAATCATGATAATATATATCAAATGCCAGTACACAATACACCACTTTCAATAATTTAGTGGCGAATAATGGAAATCTCACGGAATTGAATGTGAGATAAGAAAATCCCTTACCTTGTACTTTTCCTTGGTTGGGGTAGGTTAACCTCCTGTATAATGGTGAAATAATTGTTATTAAATTATAAAAGAATCATATACATTAATATGATATCATATATGATCTTTTAATATTGATTTGATAATAATATCTTAGTATTATCGTTGTTTCGGGTGTTAACTTACTTGTTTTATTTTATATGTTTTGTTACGTAAGCCATGTTTGTAATGGATAGGTTGTATATTATTCATATCCAGAATGATATAAAGTCCTTAAACATTATTTTTAAATCATGAAATGATAATTATACTTGAATGGATACGATGGAGAATGAATCTTATCGCGTTTGTGCAGACGGTAGTCCGTACGTACGCACGAGCGACAATATCATTCTTTTGATATTAAAATAATATATAAATGGATGTTATATCATATATACAGAATAATTAACATGTTATATTTATTATTTACATGAGTTGCACATCATTATCATACCCATCCAAATAATAATATATTGACTAACAATTACACCACGACGTGGAGACGGTAAGCCGTACGTACGCACGTATGGTAACATGTTATTCAAAGGGTGGATAGAATACTGAATATGGTTGTACCATATTTATAATAACATCACAGTATATGTGAGATACTGGAGTTATTATTTTAGAATGGTAAGAACAAAGAAAGAAGAAGTGGAAGAATAAAGGAACTTGAAAAGGGGTGGTGAAAACATTACCTCTTCTTCGGGTTCTTCCTTTTGATTTGATCAAAAGGGCTCCTAGGTTGGATTTCTGATCAAAATAAGGCCTCTAGGTTGTATTGAGGGAAGTTGGGAGAGTATTTGGGCAGAGTTTGGCCGAACCAAAAGGCTTTGAAGGTGTGAAGAAATGAGAAGGAGTGGTCTCCTTTTATAAGGGAGAGGAGGGCCTCTTTAGGAAAGAGTGAAAGTATTACTTTATAATATAATTATATTCGGTTTATAATGGTCCAAAAATCATTGAGGTCAACGATAAGATGACTCATATTCTAAATAACATCAACCAATAAGAATTGGACAGGTTTTAGATAATATTTTAATCCTTATAATCTTATTTACTTAAATGATTTATTAATGAGGTAAACATTGCATCATTATTGTGTCATTAATAATTTAACATATTTGATGTCTCAAAATTATAAATAAAATATCATTATCTAGGAAATCTTTTTATATTTCTAATGAATATTTATAATCGAAAATCCAACATGTATAACCCTATGTAAAAATTGTTCTTCTAAAAGATGTAAGCTTATGCCATTTTTATTTTTATTTTAACTTTATTAATATAATGTGTCCCTACCACATAAAAGTGGCTCTAAGGGGTCCCCAGATCGACCCAAGGATGCCCATGGTCGGGTATGTGTCCGCCAATAAGGTTAGGACACGTTTTAGGGTAATTTTTTATTATTATAATATTAATTTTTAACCCTTATTTACCGGATTTACCCTTTAACCATGGTAAATAAAATATTTACCGCAGTAATTATTCAAAATGTGTAAAAATAAAAGTGACCTATTTACATAATTTGGACATCCTGATTCGAAATATGTAATCCATTTTTCCAAATTCAAAATACATAAGTGGACGAAATTAATTTCAAATTAATTCCCGTTGTTAAAATAAAAAGCGTGTTTTTAAGAGATAATAACTATCAAAAGATTGACACTTGTTTATGTCTGGTTTAATTGTGAAATTATGTCCAATGACAAACATTAAATTAAATGGTAAAAATATATTCTAAATATACTTTAAAACCACTCAAATTCATAATTTATCAATATTAATTATTTTGATTAAAAAAGTTGATTTTAATTAAAATTTAGTAATTTTCACTATTCATCAAAATATAAAAGTTATCCGAAAAGTACCAAAATTTCACCTTAGGCTAAATTAGATATTCCGAATCCAAAAATGAAGTCCATTTTGAAATATAAAATATATATAATTTTAAAAAGTAGGTATTACTATTCATAACGGCTAGTTTGATTGGTTGTTAGAACTCGAGGTTGCGTACAACACACACTATCGCATTATTCGAAGGGAAACGTACCGTGGAAGCTTGGGGTGTTACATTCTCCCCTCCTTCAAATAATTGTGTCCTTGCAATTTCTAGGGTATTACTGCATAAAAAGGCTTGGGTGGTTCTTCATCATAAGTTCCTCGGGTTCCCACATTTCCTCTTCCATCTTATGATTTCTCCACAAAACTTTTACCAGACGCGTCGTCCGGTTTCTCAGTACTTGTTCTCTTGTATCAAGAATCCTAACGGGCTCTTCACAATAAGACATATCGGGTTCCAGTTCTAATTCTTCATAGGTGAGTACATGTGTTGGGTCAGGCATGTATTTTCTCAACAGAGATACGTGGAACACATCGTGAACTTTGGAGAGACTTGGCGGCATTGCCAATCGGTAAGCTACAGCCCCAATTCGTTCTAGAATTTCGAAAGGTCCGATGTACCTAGGACTCAATTTACCATTCTTACCAAAACGTATGACTCCCTTCCATGGAGATACCTTCAGGAAAACATGATCACCGACTTGAAATTCCAAATCCTTCCTTCGATTATCGGCATAGCTCTTCTGCCTACTTTGAGCTGCTTTGATGTGATTTTGGATTACCTTCACCTTTTCCACCGTTTCCTCCACCAGTTCTGGGCCTACAAGTTTTCTTTCACCAACCTCATCCCAACAGGTTGGTGTACGACATCTCTTTCCATATAACGCTTCATATGGTGCCATATGAACACTCGAATGGAAGATATTGTTATAGGAAAATTCTACCAGTGGTAAATATTGATCCCACATACCCTAAAAGTCAGGTGAGCAAGATCTCAACATGTCTTCTAGGGTTTGAATAGTCCATTCTGATTGTCCATCTGTCTGAGGGTGGTAAGCAGTGCTCAAATGAAGTTCAGTATCCAGGGATTTCTGAAGACTTTTCCAAAATCTTGAAGTAAAACGGGGATCACGATCAGAAACAATCGATAGGGGTACTCCATGAAGTCTCACAACTTCATTAATGTATAGTCTTGCTAGACGTTCCAGGGGTAGATCTTCTCTTATAGCAAGAAAATGTGCTGAATTGGTATGACGATCAACAATAACCCATATTGCATCGTTCCTTCTAGGTGTCTTTGGTATCCCCATGACAAAGTCCATCGTAATATTGTCCCATTTCCACTCCGGTATGGGAAGAGGTTGCATGACTCTTCCAGGCTATTGCCTTCCAGCTTTCACTTGTTGACAAACCATACATCTTGACACAAAATCAGAAATCTCCCTCTTCATGTTGTCCCACCAAAAATGTTCCTTCAAATCTCTATACATTTTGGTGCTCCTAGGGTGTATAGAGAAAATGGAACTATGAGCATCATCCAGCAATTCCCTTTACAGATCAGGTAAATCAGGAACACAAAGTCTCTTCCCGAATTTCAAAATTCTATCTTCATACACAAAGTCTCTCAATCTCCCATCATTCACAGCATTAATCTTCATCTAAAATTCTTCATCATCGGTCTGAGAACTCTTAATCCTTTCTAGTAAAGATGGTTTGGCAACCATTTGAAAAAGCATTGATGTTTCACCTTCCCTGGTTATTCCCATGTCCATCTTCACTAGATCCATGAAAATTGGATCCCTTTCAATTCTCATCATGTTCAAAACTCCATGGTCTTTTCTGCTCAAAGCATCTGCCACCTTGTTTGCTTTCCCCGGGTGGTAGTGTATCGTGCAATCATAATCCTTGAGTAATTCAAGCCATCTCCTTTGCCTCATGTTGAGTTCTTTTTGTGAGAAAATATACTTCAAACTCTTGTGATCAGTATGAATCTCACATTTTTCACCATAGAGGTAGTGTCTCCATATCTTCAAAGAAAAGATCACAGCTTCTAACTCAAGATCATGAGTAGGATAGTTTTGTTCATGAATTTTCAACTGTCGTGATGTATAGGCAATAACTCTATCATTCTGCATAAGGACACAACCAAGTCCTTTCTTTGATGCATCACTATAAATAACGAACCCATCATTCCCCGATGGTAGAGTCAATATATGAGAATTGACTAATCTTCTCTTCAGTTCTTCGAAACATTCTTCACACTCTTTTGTCCAAACAAATTTAACCCCTTTACATGTGAGATTCGTTAATGGGTTAGCCAATCGGGCAAAATTCTGGACGAAACGTCGATAATAACCTGCCAAACCAATAAAACTACGTACCTCAGTTATACTCGTAGGTGCTGGCCATTCTTGGATTGCCGTGGTCTTAGAAGGATCAATAGAGATTCCATCTTTAGAGACAATATGGCCATGAAAATAAATATCCTGAAGCCAGAATTCACACTTGCTAAACTTCCCATATAATTCATTCCTCCTCAGAGTCTTCAAGATAATGCGCAAGTGATTTTCATGATCTTCGTAGGTTTTGGAGTATACCAAGATATCATCAATAAATACCACCAAAAATTCATCGAGATACTCCTTGAAAACTCTATTCATCAGATCCATGAATACAGAGGGTGCATTAGTCAATCCAAACAGCATTACGGTAAACTCGTAATGCCCGTACCTGGTTCGAAATGCTGTCTTCGGAATGTCTTCCTTCTTCACACACAACTGATGGTATCTAGATCGAAGGTCAATCTTTGAAAAGTATTGAGCTCCATGCAGTTGGTCAAATAAATCATCAATACGAGGTAGGGGATACTTGTTCTTTATCGTTATAGCATTGATCTCCCTGTAGTCGATACATAACCTCATAGATCCATCTTTCTTTTTAACAAAAAGAACAGGGGCTCCCCATGGAGAAACACTAGGGCGAATAAATCCCTTATTACTCAATTCCTCTAGTTGTTTCTTTAGTTCGACTAATTCTACAGTGGCCATTCTATAAAGGGTCTTCAATATAGGCCTTGATCCAGGAATCAAATCAATGGAAAACTCCACTTCTCGTTCTGGAGGATGTCCAGGTAAATCTTCCGGAAATACATCTACAAATTCTTTCACAACAGGTACCTCCTCTATTTGAACATTCCTTTCCTCACCGACAGTTATTTCATTCTCTTCCTCCCCAATAATTGAATTAAGTTGAGCTACTGGGGTGGATCTAAATAAGAATTAGGTGGTGACGATTCTGCTCTAAAAATAAGGTGTTCCTTATCATTATCATCAAGAATCGTAACCTCTTTCTTATTACAATAAATCTTCGCATCATAGTCCGAAAGCCAGTCCATACTGAGGATTATATCAAACTCAATCATAGGTATGACGATGAGATCAGGAGATAAAGAAAATTTATGTGCTCTAATGGGGACTGATTCACAAAACTTTGTTGCAATGATACTTCCCTTCGGAGTTTTAACTGACAACTCCATTATTAAATCAAATTGGAAATATCTAATTTTCTTAGAAAAATGGGAAGATATGAAATAATGCGATGATCCAGAATCAAATAATGCATTTGCTAAACTTGAGGAAACCATTAAATTACCTGCCACCACGTCTTTCGGAGCTTCTACCGCAGCAGTAGTGATAGCATAAGCCTGGCCTTGATCCCTTGGCCTTTTCTAAGGTAAGTTCTCCTAACGCTTAGGAAATTCATTTGCATAATGCACCATCTCCCTGAAATTGTAGCACTGAACGTTGGTAGCTTCCTTCTTCCCCTTGCAATCACGAGCTTGGTGGCCTTTTTCACCACACTTGTAACAGACTCCCATTACCTTCAAGCAAGTACTAGGGTGTTTCTTCCCGCATTTACCACAGGATGGATATTCAACCTTTCCCATCTTCCCCTTATTTCCATACCTAGATTGATCAGCAGGTCTCTTCTTCTCTTGCTTTGCTTTAAAGTCATAAGACTTAGAGAATTCCTTTTCGGTCTTGATAGCACATGAGACAATGTCTTCGTACGATGAAAAAGATTGTGAGACTAATGCTCGACGGAGAAATGGATTTAACCCATCAAAGAAACGATCAATCTTACTTCTTTGGTTACATATATAATCACCAGCGTACCTTGCTAACCTTGTAAAGTTAGCCTCATACTTTGCGACATTCTCATCCTCCTTCTGTCTCAGACTTAGAAAATTGCCTTTCCATATCTGCTCGATGGTCGCGAGGGAAGTATTTTTCTAAAAAAATATCTTTGAACTCCCTCCATTCCATATTTGATACTTCATCATCTTCCTTCATGTTTTGAATCAATAACCACCATTGATCAGCATCTCCAGTGAGGCGGTAAACTGCCATGATAACTTTTTCCCTTTCACTGCTCCCCAAAGCCTGAAATATTTTCTCTAGGGAATTTATCCACTGCTCGACTACTAAGGGATTTGTATTCCCATTGAACGTTGGTGGTTATTGCCTCCTGAATCGATCTAACATTGATCCTCCACACTGCGGATCAGGGTGCTCCATACGGGTAAGGTTATTATTCATAACCTGAGTAAGTTGTCCCAGTATGGTGATTAGCTGATCGGCACCAGTTGCATCACCAGCCCCACTATAATTATCTTGAGAAGGAGGGAAATCCCTACATGGAATGCGTGCATTGATACAGTTTCCATTTCTTCCACTAGGCGCCATTTCTAAACAATTGCATAAACTAGATCAGTTTATGAATCAAAATACATAA
Organism: Viscum album; assembly: GCA_963277665.1. NCBI lineage: Eukaryota > Viridiplantae > Streptophyta > Magnoliopsida > Santalales > Viscaceae > Viscum > Viscum album. The sequence continues at coordinate 840,561,523 of OY728145.1, read as the reverse complement.
TCCCATACTTATAAAACACTCAACATAAATTGAACTATTTATGGATATAATCCATAATCATAAAAATGTTTTCTTTGAGGAATTATATACTCATAAACCCTTCATAATGATTTGTAAAGAAAATGAGAGTTATCCTAAGCATATCCCCCGGGAGTGTCGTAACCAAGAGTGCAGCAAGGCCCGTTGTCGTGCACCAGTTCCTGTTCGAGTCTAGCTCAAAGCGTTGTTTTCGGGTTTTACCCCTAGGTACATCTGTGCCAGAGCCGCCTCTACCTTCTCGTATCCAGACAGGGATGTATTGCTCGGAAAACTCACAAAATCTCTACAATACCAAAATTCTAGGAAGTTCTTCTATACTAATCCTCAATGTTCATCTTAGGTCTATGTGCTCTAATCAGAGTTTATCTAAATCTAGCTTCCAAGGTTTGTACTAAACTTCCTCTGATACCAACTGTAATGCCCTGACCCCAGTTACCCAGAGTCGGTGCATTAATTACATAACCTTGGCATGATCACAAGAAAGATCAAATCTCGAAAGACCGATTGGTTTAGTAGCCTTGGAAAAACTATATATATTCATTGGTTTTACATCACATCATAAAATGAAAAACTACTACAACAACATAATGTCTCCATAATCCACACTCATATCCCCACATAATATCCCTGAAGGTCATTCATAATTTACTTCTTCACTTCCTGGGAAAAATAAAACATAGAAAAGGGGTGAGCTCAAATGCCCAGTAAGGATAACAATATAGAGGAAACTTTCATAAATAAGAATAAACATTTAAGGCGATGTATAACTAAAACAAAAGCCTTTTAAACTTTAACTTCAACATAGTATGGCATAAATAAAATGAAATAATTCCATTTTCCTATTCACATGGATATTCTACTAATCGAATAATCACATGCAATATCAATAACCACATTCATAATGATGGAATGCATAATGCCAGACTATCATAACCACATAGCCAAGGCCTCGTGCCAAGACTACAAATAAGATTTTTCCAAGTCCTTGTGCCAAGATACTAGTTTGTCTCATGAGACCTACCGATGCAATTTTTTTAGAAGATACTTACTTTTAAAATTGCTCAAATATACTCCAGTGTTTTTCTGAAAAGATTATGCAAGCTTCTGAAAACAAAATAACTAATTCTGAGACTGCTCGACTAATTACAGGCCATGATGGGTCCACGCCCAATCCCTTCCTGTCTACCACACTCGAGAGTCGGGTTTTCTGAAAACATTTTTAAGCTTGCGTTAAGTACGTATACATTTGCACTGGATTTTCATATATTAGAGAGAAATATCTCTATTTTGAAATCACTTAAAAATCACATAATTATAATAGAAAACCTTTTGAATAAACGTAATAGTCCAAGGGGTTTATACACCGTATAAAATAAAGTTGTGTATAAAACGAAATATGCCTCAATGAAAGGAGATTGAGATGAAGACCTTAAAAAGGTCATTTTTAAAATAAAATAGATCTATTATGTGTATTCACTATAAGTACACATAAAGAAAGTACAAATACAAGATAGGACATAACAATATCATGACATAATTTGAAAGTAGGAGATTAACCCAAAGAATGGAAGTTGGGTTAAGAAGTTCCCTGATAAACCTCTTATAAAAAGTCAAACAAGGGTATAATTTACTTTAACCCATATTCTTTTAAATATTGAAAATGTTTTGAAATACATTTTGAAGAAACATGGATGTGGATGATAACGAGATCCCAGTAGATTAATACGTATAAACAACCTCGGATAATGAAGAGATTGTGAAATAACCCTTACCAATTTGGTAACTTTTGAAACATAAAACCCATGAAAGAGGTATCATATAATGAATATGTAAATACACATAAATTAGAGTGTATTACACAAAGAATATAATTATGGGTAGTACATACACCACACAAAAGGTGATGCTGGCAATATGGCATGAATCTCACGGGAATAAGGAGTGAGATGAAAACCCCTTACCACGTTAATCAACTGAGTCGTATGGCCAAAAGTTAATAACCACCAAACTATTTACATAATAACATGAATATAAAGATAATCATGATAATATATATCAAATTCTAGTACACAATACACCACTTTCAATAATTTAGTGGCGAATAATGGAAATCTCACGGAATTGAATGTGAGATAAGAAAATCCCTTACCTTGTACTTTTCCTTGGTTGGGGTAGGTTAACCTCCTGTATAATGGTGAAATAATTGTTATTAAAATATAAAAGAATCGTATAAATTAATATGATATCATATATGATCTTTTAATATTGATTTGATAATAATATCTTAGTATTATCGTTGTTTCAGGTGTTAACTTACTTGTTTTATTTTATATGTTTTTTTACGTAAGCCATGTTTGTAATGGATAGGTTGTATATTATTCATATCCCGAATGATATAAAGTCCTTAAACATCATTTTTAAATCATAAAATGATAATTATACTTGAATGGATACGATGGAGAATGAATCTTATCGCGTTTGTGGAGACGGTAGTCCGTACGTACGCACGAGCGACAATATCATTCTTTTGATATTAAAATAATATATAAATGGATTTTATATCATATATACAGAATAATTAACATGTTATATTTATTATTTACATGAGTTGCACATCATTATTATACCCATCCAAATAATAATATATTGAATAACAATTACACCATGACGTGGAGACGGTAAGCCGTACGTACGCACGTATGGTAACATGTTATTCAAAGGGTGGATAGAATACTGAATATGGTTGTACCATATTTATAATAACATCACAGTATATGTGAGATACTGGAGTTATTATTTTATAATGGTAAGAACAAAGAAAGAAGAAGTGGAAGAAGATAGGAACTTGAAAATGGGTGGTGAAAACATTACCTCTTCTTCGGGTTCTTCCTTTTGATTTGATCAAAAGGGCTCCTTAGGTTGGATTTCTGATCAAACTAAGGCCTCTAGGGTGTAGTGAGGGAAGTTGGGAGAGTATTTGGGCAGAGTTTGGCCGAACCAAAAGGCTTTTAATGTGTGAAGAAATGAGAAGGAGTGGTCTCCTTTTATAAGGGAGAGGAGGGGCTCTTTAGGAAAGAGTGAAACTATTACTTTATAATATAATTATATTCGGTTTATAATGGTCCAAAAATCATTGAGGTCGAATATAAGATGACTCATATTCTAAATAACATCAACAAATAAGAATTGGACAGGTTTTAGATAATAGTTTAATCATTATAATCTTATTTATTTAAATGATTTATTAATGAGGTAAACATTGAATCATTATTGTGTCATTAATAATTTAACTTATTTGATGTCTAAAAATTATAAATAAACTATAATTATGTAGGAAATCGTTTTATCTTTCTAATGAATATTTATAATCGAAAATCCAACATGTATAACCCTATGTAAAAATTGTTCTTCTAAAAGATGTAGGCTTATGCCATTTTTATTTTTATTTTAACTTTATTAATATAATGTGTCCCTACCACATACAAGTGGCTCTAAGGGGTACCCAAATCGACCCAAGGATGCCCATGGTCGGGTATGTGTCCACCAATAAGGTTAGGACACGTTTTAGGGTAATTTTTTATTATTATAATATTATTTTTTAACCCTTATTTACCGGATTTACCCTTTAACCATGGTAAATAAAATATTTACCGCAGTAATTATTCAAAATGTGTAAAAATAAAAGTTACCTATTTACATAATTTGGACATCCTGATTCCAAATATGTAATCCATTTTTCCAAATTCGAAACACAGAAGTGGCAGAAATTTATTTAATATTAATTTCCATTGTTAAAATAAAAAGCGTGTTTTTAAGAGATAATAACTATCAAAAGATTGACACTTGTTTATGTCTGGTTTAATTGTAAAATTATGTCCAATGACAAACATTAAATTAAATGGTAAAAATATATTCTAAATATACTTTAAAACCACTCAAATTCATAATTTATCAATATTAATTATTTTGATTAAAAAAGTTGATTTTAATTAAAATTTAGTAATTTTCACTATTCATCAAAATATAAAAGTTATCCGAAAAGTACCAAAATTTCACCTTAGGCTAAATTAGATATTCCGAATCCAAAAATGAAGTCCATTTTGAAATATAAAATATATATAATTTTAAAAAGTAGGTATTACTATTCATAAAAGCTAGTTTGATTGGTTGTTAGAACTCGAGGTTGCGTACAACACACGCTATCGCATTATTCGAAGGGAAACGTACCGTGGAAGCTTGGGGTGTTACAACAAGGATAACTCACAAGCATTTCTCATTTGTCTTGATCTCATTAAATCATTCAGTTCTTCAACTAATTTTATTTGCATTCAGTCCTTTAAAATTAAACATCCTTAAATAATATTCCCTAAAACCTAATGATAAGGATAATAATTGATATCGAAATTTATGACTGTTAGAGTAACCCATTCTTGACATTCATTGATATTACAAAATTTTAGATTAACATTCATCACATTAAAAAATTTCATGATCAAGGACTATAATAGTTTAGTGAATTTCTAAACTTGTAACAAATTATTCTAATTTGGGGAATTATTATTAACATCCCCTGTAAATATATTCCCCATTTGTAGTCTTACATATAAAAATTCTTCCTAACATGGGGAAATTAAAAATAAGAAATTATGATCATATATTCCTAATATGGGTAAAAATAAAGGAGATATATACTATTAACATTATAATTATAGTAATAGAACATTATATGAACATTTTAATATCATATCCTGTATATCAAAGATCATATATATGAGTCTTGGAATAATGATATGTTGTTCATAAGGCATAAATAATAAGGATGATAAATCATTATATATAAATCATGAACCATAATATCATGTTAGATTACAGTGGAACCATAATATATATAGAAAACCATTTAATTTTTTATGGTTAACTTCAAGAACATCAATGTATTAGATCAGGACACACAAGTTTACTATAGTGGATCAGGATTCAACGGTTACCAACTGTTGATCGGGACACCCCTGTTTCCCATCATGGATCAAGAGTAACATATTTACCATTTTCAATAAAACCCATATAATTATTTCCCACTAGTTTATCAACAGGGATAAATCTATACCAAATTAATTGAAGGGATATATAGTTTTGTCCTGTCACATAACGAAATCATACAAATGTGTTCCATAATATAATAAAACATTCATCATATCTTGACCCATAAGAAGAGATGGATCTCATAAACATCGTATTATGATACATGAAATGAAATGGGTATCATAAACATATCTTCATATCATAAAAATTTGGAAAAGATATAGGTTTCGAAATCATTTAATAATAAAATAACCGATGGAAAGAAGTAGCTTTCATAAGAGTTATGTCATGGTATAACCTATGAAAGAGAAACATGATTCATAAATAACATGTAATCTTAAAAATAAACCATTAAAATAAAGAATAATAATGGTTTCCATGGACTATATCCATGTTAAATCATAAACTACATAAAAGGATGTAATCATACATTGAAACTAATTTTGAATTATCTTTTAAAAACAATTATTGTGGAAAATATCAGTTATTCTTTGAAAAACACTTTTCAAAACATAAAACATTTTAAATTTCATTTTATTTGAAATTATATTAAAAATATATAAAAGAATCATTGAAAATAATTTAAATACTTTTCTTTAAAAATTACTTGAAAGTATAAATTTGAAAAAAAATTAAACGCATTTTTAGAAAAACTTGTTTTAGGATAAAACATATTTTCGGCCGAAGAGAAAAATAAAGTCGAATTTTCTGTTTTTAAAAAAATTAGTAATATTAAGTACCAAAGAGTCTCAAAATGGTACTTATACATGAATAAATAATTCATAACCATATTATAAGAAAAATCATGAGATTTATTGTGATATGGATCAAAATATTTCATTAATGGAATCAAAATTGTAAACATTACATATAAATGACGAGATTATAACTATAAAAACTTACCACTTGGGTAGATTGGAATCATAATTCACATGAGATAATAAGATTATATTAAGTTTAAAATAGTTGGAAAATACATTAACTCGTTATACAACAAGTCAAAGGTATTATATATAACTAATAAAATAAAGTAGGGTTGTGACATAAAATATGTCTCACAAAAGGAAAATTGAGACAAAATTACCGGGACAATTTGGTAACTTTTGAACCATTAACCCAATGAAATGGAGATCATAAAATTAAAATTTAAATACCCATAAACATAGGAATAATAATAATAGAATAAGTTCATGGGTAGTATATACACCTCAAAAAAGAAATATTAGTTTAATATAACATAACTATCAAAGTAATAAATGTGAGACTAGAAATCACCATAATATATGAGTAAATTTTGAATCATGATACCCAAGGATGAATAAAATAAATTTAAAAATAAAATATCATCAATTAAAATAAATTCATGAAATAAAATTTCATGTCATAGTATTTTCACCACATAAAATAATAATGTGGTGAATTTGTCATGTATCTCACAGATATAAAAAGTTGAATAAAATTCCCTTAATTCTTGAGTAAATATTGAATAATGAAATCCTTGAAACAATAAAATCAATTGAAACTTGTAATATAATGAAATAACCAAAATTAATTATATATAATTTCATTTGCAATTATATACACCACCAAAAACAAGAGAGTGGCGAATATGGCATTTATCCCACGGATATAAAAATGTAAGATGGAATATTCTTACATTATGCCTTGACTATCTTGGTAATCATTTAAAACTCCTATATAGAAAATATTATATTTTTATAATTCTAACATGGAAACACATTATTATAATTCATATGATACATAATTTTATTATGACATTATATTACCCATTTATTAACAATTCTAGGTCAATATTATATTTCGGGTAATAACTACTTTGTTTTTCATATATGTTTGGACTTGTTATTTTCTTCCCTGTTTGATTGATCCTTATTTCCTCATTTCCATATTTTAATACATGATATAAATATCGTATATATTCATTATATAATTATTTATAATAATATATAAAATATAGATAAAAATTTTTGATACATTGTTCTTGGAGACAGTATGTTGTATGTGCGCATGAATTTTGTTTTTATTTTCTTTTCATATTGAATGAAAAAAGGTAAATGATATATATATATATATATATTATCATTAATTTATAATTATTATTTCATATATATATCATGTTATTATTAAATATGTCTTAAATTCATTCTATCTATTGGGTGAACGAATCACATTTCTTTGAGGAGGCAGTTGTCCACATGTCCACAAATGATGTTATCGTATTCTAAAAAAGGGAAATCATGAAGGTATGTGTTATATAATAATTTCAAAATCCTAAATAATTTATAAATATCATATAAATCATATGAAAATATATTTATATCATCATTCCCAACCATGAAAGGTGGTAATGGGAGAACGAACGACATCAGTTTGCAAGGCGGTAGTCTATCTTACACATGAATGATGATTATGTATCCAATTTGGTGGAATTTTTTTTTCTTATGGATATTAATCTTAACATAAAAACATAAAATTTTATTTATTATACTGATGGAATTAAATAATTATGTAATAAGAATAATTTAATGGGTAGATAAAGAAATAATACAAAAGTGCTCGTTGAAGAACGTTACTTCTTCTTCGGGTAACATTTTTTGGTTTACACAAAAATAATTCATTAGCATGATTTATAAAAAAATTTAGGATTATAAGACGATGTGAGGGAATTTTGAAACATATTTATGTTGTTTTTTATGATCCAAATGTTGTTATAGGTGTTAATAAGTGAGGGGTTGAGTGCCCTATTACTTTGGAGGTGGAGTGGCATTCTTGTAAATACCAAAAGGTAAAAACTATTGAGAGGTCATAATTACATAATGTGTCCCCAATAATGGTCCATTTTAGATCAAAATTGTTACTTGGTCTATGTATGTCAATAAAATGGAAGTGGGATAAATTTCTAGGTCATTTTTTCCCTAATGATTAAATCTTAACCACTAAGTAAACTCATTTTTCTCTAAATAATTGTAATTAATTTTTATTATTTTCAATAATATTTTAGGCAAAAAATTATGTTAACCTTTATATAAATCATAAATTATGGTTATTCCAAATATTGAATCCATTCAGTTAAATTTTAGTCTTATAAGTGGAATAAATTTATTTGAAATAATCTCGTAGACATGACCAAACATGGGGTTTTAAAAGTGCAAATGTTCAAATGTTTGAAATGTTTTTATATAAAATTTATATTTAATATTTATTAAAATTAACTAAGTTGTATTAATATAATTTTTATTTATATAAATATACTTTAAATCCAATTTAATGTATAATTTTACTATATAAATAAAATATACAAAAATACAGATTTCAATTTAAATTCACTGCTTTTACTATTCATCAAAAAATGAAACTTCTCAAAACAAATTCATAAAATAACACAAAGTAAAATTTTTTATTAATATTTTCAAAAATATTTTTATTCTTTCAAATAAAAATTAAAAAAACAAAAATTTGTGTTAAAACATGTCATCAATTAAAAGGTTGTAAATCTACCTTTTAAAATAACATAACTTTGTATGCCTAAACTGGATTTGTTCTTATATTATGCCTATGAAAATTATTGAATGAATGTAAAAGAAATAGGTTGAATTTATAATATTTAAACTTCATTAAAATATTTCTCTAATATTTATTAATTTAACTTGCCTTTAAGGGAATAAAAAGTATTTTTTCATATAAAATTTCTTTAATAGTCAAATTGTTTTTATTTTAATTTTTAATTAATTGATAACCAAATAATTAATTCTATAGAAATTTTTTATCCATTATTTCATAATTTAGTTAATATCATTCATATTTGTCATTATAATGGCTCGGTAATAACTCTTCCAATATTTTAATAATAATATTTTTGTTCGACAACACTCTGTCCTACATGTAGTGATAGGAATCGAAGGAAATTGGAATTGTGTGTAACACAAGACAAGTATAGTGTTTTTTCACTATAATATAATATAGATATTTCATATATTAGTAACATAACATCTGTTTGTGTAGAAAGAAACTATATCTTGGTCTAGTGTTCAATGAAATCCATCAAAGTCATTATTTTATTAGAATACAAATAATTCATAAAAACTCAAGGTGTTACATTATACCCCACATAAAACAAATTATTCCTTAAAAATTCTTTTATGTTTTAAATGTTTTAAAAATGAAAATTTCATTTCAAAGAAAACACATTGTAAAAATGAATACTAAAACATTATTTAAGAAAATATAGTTGGAAACATAACAGTTACCTAAAGAAACACATAATTAAGATTCCATATAAGAGAACATATGTGTAAAGTGAATATTAGGACAAAAAAGATAAACAAACGCTCATTTAATTATGGATAAATATAGGAAATTGACCATTAGATGTGGGCGATCCAAAGAATAATAACTATCACCAAATCATAAATATGTGATGATCTAAGGGACCATTTTATTCAAAGGAAATGATGGTACTTTGATATTTTTTTCATTTAAGACCCTTTTTATAGAGTCGAATAATTTTTCATAAAATATATACTTTGCAGTTCGCATTCAATTTCATAAGCACGATCTAACCATATATTTGTTAGTTGTTAAATTTTGAAATCATCTCTTACTCCAATAAATTAAGGGGGATTTTTCAACCCTAAAACACTAACAGATCATGAAATCCAAAAATAGAATGATAATTCATTCCATCTTTCTTTATTTAATATCATAGAAAAAATTGTCAGAATCAGTCATCCAATATTCATAAATCCTCACTTTTCAATATAATACTTTAATCTCTAAAACCTAATTCAAATTTTAACTTAAGAAATTCCATAAATTTTTACACTTGTTACACTTCTAAAATTTGAAAATACAAAAATTTAGAAATAAGGTCACTCAATTTTTCAAAATAATATTTTGAATTGATACTCTATATATCATAAAGTATCTCTTGGTTTACACATATCAAAAATTTCAATACCTTCTTTATGTAATCTCATGAACTATTGTAATTATTTGAATTACCATAGAACCTTAACAAAAAAAATAATTCATTCCCATTACTTGAATAAAATTAAAAATTAAAAATTATATTCCATAGATCCAATATGTTTTTATCCTCCATAATTGATATCATAAACTACAATATCAATTAACTCTTAATATAATTCTAATGACTCTATAATAACCAATTTACTCTATTCTCCTCCAAAATCGATTTATTCAAAATAAACAACATTTTATCAATATCAAGAACATATTAAAGGTCAAATTCGATTAATAAGGTTTTTTCCATAAAATATAATCATTCCATAAAATCATTTTTCTCAATCATATGTTCTGTTATAAATTCTATTTCATGTCCAAAATCTAAAACTTATACTGAACAATTCTTATATATATCATGATTTGTGTAACAAAATATTTGAATTCCAAAACATAAATCTTTCATAAATCACACTTATTTATCAAAAAAATAAATAATATTCATCATTGTATTCCTCAATACCACTTTACTAATATATTAAGTAAGAATCATTTATTAACATTCGTTATAAAGTTTTTAACTATATTATAAATGAAACTGTTAGAACAAAAAATACCTTTCACATTTCAACCATGGTATCTTTATAATTGGTAGAAAAAACCATTAATCATAAAACATTGTTTATTCTATTTATGATATTTCACCTTTGGACATCAATTTTCATAATTTCCATAATTTCCAAACTTAAAACATTCGATTATTGATACTATAGGGAGGCCAATATTCTAATTAACTAAACTCTTCATTTTTTACATTGTAATTACATAAATTATGTCCTTCTTCCCTATATATAAGTCATATTTTCATTCATTTTCATAAATTCCAATAAATTTTCTTATACGTTAACTCACCCATATACTTATATAAATCCCTATAAATATCCTTATAAATATCCCTATTGATCTCCCTATATAATTTTAATCTTAGTTTCCAAATTTTGACTAATTCGTTCTTGTGAAACCATTTATTGAGTCCGAGGATTAACATACATTTATATTAAAAGTATTAATATTTACCACATTAAAAAATTACATATATGAGGACCATAATAGTTTAGTTTCTTTGGAAGTGTGGAACACATTCCTCAATTTTTTTTAAATATCTTCAACATCTCTCATAAAGATCTTCTACTTTAGTACTCCTACTTAAAACCGTTCTTCATAACCTAGCGAAAGGAAGAAAAAGAGTTGGTGAGCTTAAATTCTCAGTACGGGTAAAAATAAAGGATATACATAATCATATCATGATAATATGAGTAAAATAATATGATAATAACATTTTAAGATCATACCCTATATATCTGAGATCACATACATGAGTCATGATATAAATATTCGAAGTTCATAAGAAAAGAATCATAAGGGTGATAAATTAATATAAATCCCTCATTAACCATAACCTCATTTCATATATGTGTTCACCATCATATATATACGATACTATTTCATGTTTTAGGGTTATCTACCAAGACCATCAACGTAGTGAATAATGTCACACTTATTTCCCATAGTGGATAATGATGCACTTGTTTCACATTATGGGTCTGAATGCAAATTTTTCCTATTGTTGATTAAGAATTTTGACTTATTTCCCATACTTCTGTTATCAAATATAAATATTAACTCAATTAATTGGAAGGTGATATATGTCCCACCCATTAAATAATGAAATCATACAAATGTGTTCTAGAAGATAATAAAATGTTCATCATATCATGACCCATAAAAAATAAATGTTTTATTAAATACATATTATAACCCCATACATTAAATGGGTATCATAGACATCTAATCATACCATAATCTATGAAAAATATAAATGTTTCATAATCATTTCAAAAAAGAATATCACATGGAAAGAATTTTGTTTCATAGTAATTTTATCATGGTATAACTCATGGAAGGGAAACAATTTTCATAAACAACTAGTCATCTTAATCATAAACCACTCAAATAAAGAATAATAATGGATTCCATAGACCATATCTATGTTAAATAATAAACTATATCAAATTATGTCATCTTATATGGAAAATAATTTTGAATGTTATTTTTTAAAAATCATGAGGAAAATATCTTTTCTTCTTTGGAGACCACTCTTTAAAACATAAAACAATTTGAAAATTTTTTTATTTGAAAATAACTTTTAAAGAAATATAATTTAATTTTTGAAAATAATTGAAATCACTTTCATCAGAAAGAATCTTATAATTTTCTTTAAAATCATTTTTGAAAACATTTTTATAAGACCTGGTTTTTAGAGAAAATTGATTTCTAACTGTATAGGGAAATAAAGTCAGATTCTCATAAAAATATTTTCATAAGTATCTTAAGTACCAAATACTGTATAAATGGTTTTCATACAAGAATATATCATGAATAACTAGAGGATATTAGGATTCATGATTGTTCTTGGGGTAGGGATCATCATATTTCATCAATGGGGGAAAATAATAAACAATCATGAAGAATTGTATGTTTATAACTGTAATCTCTTACCACATTAGTAGAATTGAATCATAATCACCATGAGATAATAACATTACATGAATATTAAATATCATAAAAATGATTTTATTCATTACACACCATGTCAAAGAGTAATATATACACCTCGTATAGGAATGTATGTGCATAACATAACATGTTTCTCCGAGAAGGAAAATTGAGAAAAAATTACCTTAAACAATTGGTAACTTTTTAATAGTAGACCATAAAAAATAAATATAATAAAATGGATAAATAAATAACCACAAATTTAATTATAATAATAATAGAATGTATTCATGGGCAGTATATTCACCACAAACAAAATAATTTGTGAATAATCCATAAGTCTCAGAGAAATAAATGTGAGACCATAAATCCACTTACTATTTAAATAACATTTGAATAATGATCAAAATTAAATAATAACATAAATTGAAACTTTTAATATAATTAAAAAAAATTAAATTAATTATATAATAGTTAATATAGTAGTATATACACCCCATAATAGAATCATGTTGTCAATATGGCATGTATCTCATATATATAACATGTGAGTTGAAATTATTTTACTATTTGAGTAACTTTTAAAAAAATTTATTTATAGAATAATAAGATTAATTGAAACATTTAATAAAATTAAATAAATTATATTCATTATATAACATTTCAGAGGTAATTATATACAGCACACCAAATAAGTGACTAGTGAATATGGCGTGTATCTCACAGATATAAAAAAACTGAGCCAAAATTCTCTTTCATTAAGTCTTGACTTTATTCATACATTTTTAAACATCCTATATAATAAATACAATATTATAATACATATAGCACTTAAATATATTATCATATGTCATGACATATTATATTTGATTATTACTTTTTATTTCCCCTTGTTAACAATTCAATGTTAATTTTATATTTCGATTAATAACCAATTTTTTTCCTATATTATTCGAATTGTTATTTTTGGTCCTTATTATTAGATCATGATTTACTCATTTAAATAATTTAAAACGTGATGTAAATATCATATATATTCAGTATATAATTATTTATAATAATCAGTAAAAGATATAAATATAAGTTGAGATACACCATTCATGGATACGGTAGGTTGTAAGTACGCATGAACGCTATTTTTGTTTTCATATCGTATTGAAAGAAATATGGTAAATAAAATATATGTATATATATTACCATTAGATTATAATTATTATGTCATATATATATATCACATGTTATTATTAAACCCATCCATTAAACTTTCAATGTAATGTGTGAATGAATCACATCGCTTCAATGAGAAGGTAGTCCACACAACCATAAACAATGTTATTGTATTCTCAAAAAATGGAAATAATGAAGTTATGTGATATATAATAACTCCATAAGAATATAGACATCATAAAAATCATATATATAATATAAAATCATTAATTAAATTATTATTTCTTACCATTAAATGTAGTAATGGATGAACGAATGACATTGGTTCATGATGCGGTAGTATTTCATACCCACAAATGATGATTTTGCGTCACATTTGATGTATGTGTGTGAATTTATAGGTCATAACCATAGAATTAAATACTATAATTATATTAATTATACTTAGGAAATTATTTAATCATGTAATAAAAACAATTGAAGGGCTGGAGAATGAAATTAAAATAAAGCATTCATTGAAGAATGTTACCTCTTCTTTGAATAAATCCTTTTATGGCACCAAAGGACTTCATTTGTTTGATTTATAACAAAATTGAGGCTTATAGGTTGAGAGGAGGGATTTTTTATTCTTATTTTATATGATTTTGGATGATCCAAAGGGCTTGGGATGTGTGAATAAGTGAGGTGGGTGAGTGACCTTTTATAGTGGTAGAGTGTCATTATTATAATTTAAAAAAGGTAAACACACGCAAGGGGAATATCTTATATAATTTTCCACGAATAATGTTCCATTTTTATACCAAATATTTCATTGACTAAAAATGGGTAAATATTTACTTTTTACAAGTTTCTAGGTCCGTTTTCTTTAAGTTTAATGTTTAACCTTCAAGTAAACTCATTTTTATCTTAATCACTTTAAGTAATATTAAATATTTTCACGAATATTTTTGGTCAAAAAATTTATTTCACAATATTACAAATTATAATTATACTTATTAAAAATATGGTATCCATTTTTCCAAATTTCAATCACAAAATTTCAATAAATTAATTTAAAATAATCATATAAACAAGACGATACAATGGATTTTTAAAGTGCAGATGTTCATATGTTTGAAAAGTTTTTATATACAGTTTTCATGTAAATTTTTTTAAATGAAATAAATTGTCTTTATATATGTACAATTTATCAAAATATACATTAAACCCAATATAAAATACAATTTATATATATAAATTAATTTTATGAAAACGCAGTTTTCAAATAAATTTTTGTTTTTTTTACTCTTTATCAAAAAATGAAACATCCCATAAAAATACCAAAAATTAACCCAAAGTAAATTTTGATATTCAAAATTCAAAAATAAAATTAATTTCTTAGTATATAAATTACAAACATTGCAAAAATTTATTTTAAATTAATTTTTCTATTAAATAGAGATAAAACTACCTTTTAGAATAATACATCTTTATATACCTAAAACTCGATTTATTCTTATTTTCCACCATTAAAACATATTGGACGAATGTAAATGAAGTTTTTTGAATTAATAATATAAAAATTTCAATATTTTATCACTCTAATAGTGATTAATTTAATTTTTCAATCTAAAACTCCATCATTGGCATAAAAAAAATTTCCATAAAAACATGTCCCTTATATTCAGTTGGTTTTTATTTTCATCTAAACATAATTTATTTCCAAAGAATTAACTTTGTAAACATTTCTAAACCATAGTTTCATAATTTAGTTATATCATTCATATCACCCATTCCAATATCTAGATGATAACTATAATAATATTTTAATAATAAGATTGTATTTTGGTAACACTGAGTATTATGTGTACCTCAAGCTATCAAAATAACTTCATATTTTTTGTCACAGAAGATAGAAATATTGTTTCATATACTACAAGATAATCTAACTGTTCTGTACAGCGCATTCATAACGTGGTGTCGCATATAAAGAAGTCATAACTATTCATACCGTTCAATGTAATCCATCAATGAAATTTAATTTATTTGGAAAACATTAATACATAAATACATGGGGTGTTTCCACTACCTCCTTAGCACTGTTAATCCCCATGATCTTGAAAAAATTTCTCTATAAACACCATTAAAATTATGAAACCACATACTCAATGATAATGTAATATAAATTTTTCTTCTGTTGATGAGATACAATCTTCCAAGACAATTTAACCCAGATTATGTGTTTATTTTTGAGTGCTTATATAATTGGAGTGGTGAGGCTGGTGTCAACGGTTCTAATATCCCCAGTCCATCATCTTATAATGTGAATTCCTAATTAAAATTAATTTCTTCAATGAATTCCCAATAAATCAATGGTGGTGTTAGTAATAGGCATGACCTCTAAAATAAACATATTCCAGTTTCATTATTCTTGGGTGTCTGATTAGATCATTCACTATGGGTTAGCTAACTTAATTGGATATATACTCTAATTTAATTTAATGTACCTCTCTTTTTCTATAGTTGATAGATATGTAAAAACATTATTCTCTTGTGCGTCACATATACGAGGATAGGCATCAATTCATGGTTAAATTTGAGATCTGGGAGGAAGTAACCTAGTCTCAATCAATTTAAGAGATTTTGATATTGTATTTGAAGTATCAGATTATGAAGATGTATCCCGTATATTTTATAACTCAAAATATCTCCAAAACATTGTAGAATCTACTTATGTCAAACAATTTTTATAATGAATATGATGGGGGTGAAATATATAAAATCCCCCCCCCCCCATGGCCCTATAGAATGGGGTACATAGAAAAATAAAAATCACCAAATCATTTTGGGATACAGTAAGGGAGAATGATTCCTTTATTTTTCCATATGATTATGTGAAGAGTTTTAAATTTCTTCTAACCATATGGGCCAAGTCACTTCACTATAAGGAATACCACTATAAGAAGGCACAGGTATGTCGTCATGGGGAAGGAATCGATGTGTAATTCCAATAATTATTTATCAGTTAACCTCAATCTATTTCTTGATATGAATGGTATGCTCTTCAGTACAAATTTCTTTTTTATCCTCAAGGGGTACAATAAGAATATATGGTGACACCCATTCCTTTTTCAATGGTAGGATGGGTTTATTATGGTCAGAGTCTCAATGTGGACCCCATATATTAGATATTTGGATGACATCATGCATATTATCTATAAATGTTTTACTCTAAAATAAACAAAATGATCGATAATTCCTTCTAAAGGGGTAGTCATATTATCATTATGTCATTCCACACCAATACTACGGGTAGAATATGGCTCAACCAACTATTTTTAAGTGATTGAAAATGTGTAAAATCATTCTCATTAAGAGTGAATCTATAAGAAATTGGTGAAAATTTATTGGATATGGTCAGTATCATGTTGATTTAAATTTCAGTGAACAGGCGATCCTCAAATGTTGTGTATCAATTTTAGGTGGTCAGCAACCATTATACCATTTTGTGTGATGAATTACATGAAGGTTTCAGGCACAATGGAAGCATGGTTGGGCCTATACCCAACATTGATTTTTACCATGATCAATGATTATTTTTGTATCAATACCATGATGAATACAAATCTCTATGAAATATATTCAATGATTTAGATAAAGAACGAAGTGGAATTAAAACATTAGAGATGATCTTGAACATCATGTTTATTATTAATTTAATTAATTTCATAAATAAAATAATACCTGGATCTTTGGAATTTTTATCATTGATGATGGTGATCGTCCAGAATGACCATTCTCGATTATCTTTTTGTACTTCCAAGGATCTAGACTAGAATCCCTCTAGTAGTGATCCACACGTGCTTCGATGGCCTCTAATCGACACCACGCGTTCTCCGGGTGCTATCGTGGTGAAGCGAGTGTCAGGTTTCATTTGGTCTTGATCGCTTGTTCTTCATCCTTGAAGAATGTCTCTCATTATTGAGAGGGGTGGGAAGATTACTTGAGAGATAAATTTTTTATCTCAACATTTCTCAATTCAACTGGTGTGTGGTTCGGTACCTGAAATAATTGACGTATGTGTCTATTTATTGACATGGGGATTCAGTTACAATATTTAACTGTGTAACTAAAATTAAAAATATTCATAACCTTATAGAAAATCCATGTTATAAATAATAATATTTTGTCATTATTTAAGTTGTTCCAAATTGTGAAAAACTAAATTATAAATAAAATTCTGTGTCACAAAATAATAGCAGCATTATTTTAATATTTTTCAACTAGTTAAAAAATTATTTATTTTATTGAAAATAATTATTTTACTACCATATTGGCCTTGGGCCGCTTGAACTCCATTTCTATTTATTGAAAACCCCAACAAATAAATAAATAAATTATTCTCTTAAATAAATATTTTACTTACAAACTAGTAAATAAATATTTATTAAATGTTCAATAAATAAATATATTTTATTTAATTTATGCAATCATGTTAACTTGAATAAAATTATTCCACGGACTTGAGAATAATATTTATTTTATTAATTAAATTCAAATAGTATTTAACTGAGACCACTAGAAACACTTAGTTTGGGACCCTCTAGGATTTTTTCTTGTTGGCATTAGACAGGCTTGCCTAAATTCCACATGTACTATCTAGAAATGAGTCAAGGCACCCAAAAGAAAGAATGTAAAGTCTCAAAAATGAAATCCACATATGAATGCTCATTATGTAATATAATATAATCATCTCAATATCTCATCAAGAAGGTTTCGTGATAGTTTCATCAACCTTTATTCCTGATACATCATTCTTTGACTACCTGAAATAAACATGTCTTTAAACCATAGCCATGGAATTTTTCATGATGGTTCTATTTCAATCTGAGGGTCGAGATATCAACTTCCATAAATGAAAGGGACAAATCCTTCCTCAACTTATCCATTAATAACATGCCACACGTGACACACCAAACATACCCTACTTTCCTCCAACTATTTGGGTGACGTTTTTCATCAGTAAATCAAATTGTGTGTGTTGTGACACAAATGAATGATAAAATTATAGACTAAGGATCATTAAAAATTCCCGCAGATAGAAATAACTGATGACACCAAAACATGCTGAATTTCCACTGGAGGGTTTTTTCTCATAATCACATGTCTTGGAGTTTACCATGTGCAAACTTCATCAGAGGAAGTCTCATCTACTTACGATTACTCGCACCAAATGGTATTTATCCTATGTTTCACATCATAGTATTTCATCTAACCATATAACTATATTTAAGAATATTTTTATGGAATTTCAATTTTCTCATCGTAGCGGGGAACTGCCATGACCTTATCAATGAAATGAATACTCGAGGACATTATAACATTATATTCATTTAGAACAATCAAAAATATGTAATATGATGTTTAATAATTAAATACATTAAATATCAATGTAATCAAAGTAAAAATTGTTTATTCTAGGACACCAAATCTAAGAAACCCCCACATAGACTAGAGCTAACTACCTACAACTTTCAGATTTCTAGACCTCACATAATGATCATGTTTATGCTGAATCAAACCTTTAGTAAAGGGGTTTTCCACATTGTCTTCCATGGAAATAATGCACACTGTAACTTCAAACCTTTGAGAAAAATCCCTCAATAGATGATAATTCTGAATTATGTGCTCTGTCCGCTGATTTGACCCAGGATCTTTTGTGTGAACCACTACTATAGTGGCCTTAACAAACACTTCACTACCCCACACATGTAAATTCAATAACATGGATTTTCATCCACTCTAGAACTCATATAGAATACCATTTTAAAATTTATTTGGTACTTGGTTTAGTATGTGTGTCTCTATTTTTAACGCATACCCCCAAAAGGATAACGGATAACTTGCATGACTCGTCATTGATCTCGCTATGCCCAACAAGGTGAAGTTCTTTCGTTCTCTTATACAATTCCATTGAGGTGATTATGGAGGTGTGGGTTGGGATAAAATCTCAAACTCTTGTAAGTAATTAATGATGTCCTGATTAAGATGTTCCCCAGCTCGGTCCGAGCAGAGTTTCTTAATCTTCTAACCATGCTGGTTCTCAACTTCCTTCTTGAATTCCTTGAACTTATCAAAATAATCTGACTTATAAATCCTTAAGCAGATATATCAATATCGACTAAAATAATCATTAAAATATAGTAATTATGATTACCCACTGATTGATTCAATTGGAAATGGCCAGCACATCAGTATAAACCAATTCAAGAATCACTTTATCCCTTTCACCATTTCCACTAAAGGGGGTTTTGGCCATTTTACCTTGTAAACAAGTATGACATACAACAATTTATTTTATTACAAAAACTAATCTAAATATCCATCTTGATGTAACTTTTTCAAGTGTTTCTCATTTACATGACCTAGTCAGTGATGCCAAATTTGGTTGTGGTATGATTCATGTGAAGTGTCTTTGTTATAAACTACCATTACATAGTTTCTGTAATCTAACACGTAAAGTCTATTGTATAGATGTGCCCTACCAAAAAAATGATATCATTGTAAAAGAAGAAACATTCATTAACAAACATGAAAAAAAATACATCTATCTCTAGTATGGATACATAAATTATGTTTTTTGGTAATAGAAGGCACATAAAAACACCCATTTAAAACCGAGATCATCCTAGTTAGCAACGTGAGGTGGTATTCCTAGATAGAAACAACAGTAAGTCTAACTCTATGGGATGCTCACATATCTACCTCCACTCATCCAATCTTCTGGAATATACATGGTTCATTTATTTGGATACATATGTGAGCACCAAAATTTTTATATAATTCTCAATTTGTTGAAACAGATAGATTGATTTCGATAAAAAAACACACCTGAAGCTTCCCCTTGCATCTAAGGCTGGGTGAAGTTCTTCTTCTAGTGGCCTTTCTTTCCACATACGAAACAAACATAATCTAGTTCCCTTTTCTCCCCTTTAATCTCCCTTTTCTTGGAAGGCCGTGAAGATTCTTTGGGATTCAATATCATCTCTTTATCTTTCCTCTAATTCACTATAAGGATAAAAGGATTTTCACACATCATAACTTTTTCCACATGTTGAATGGGGACAAGAAGACTAGATAGTGACTTATTAATATTTTTAATGTTAAAATTAACAACAAATATGTAGAAGCTTTGAGGGAGTGATGAGATAATGAGATCGGTTCCTGGTTATTCAAGAATTTTAAACCATAGAACCTCCAGAGACTCAATGTAGCCAATGAGCATGACTACATGAGGCCCAACTAAGGAACCTTCTCCAAGATTACTCTGAAAGGGTGCAATAGATATCTCAAACCATTCTTGTCTTTCTATCTCCTGGTAAATACCATTGAGGTCGTCAATAATCCTATAAATATCCATGTATTCATGAGACTTCATGAGTTCACTATACATTGATGATAGAATCAAGCATTGAACATTGACTGTGTCATTCATATGTTACTCATAGACCAGGAAATCCTAATCCCTCACATCTTTGTCAGTTGGATTAGGTAATGCTAAATCCATCACAAAAGACTTCTACTTATAGCATAGGATAACCCAAAGGAGTATAAACCATTCCTAGAAGTTACTGCCAGTGAGGATATTATCTTTACCCAGAATTGATCGTAAGGATATTGTGGTTGAAGAGCTTGTCATTTTTATTCTACAATTAAAATATAAGATCATTAGTACGTTCATGATTAAATTTTAGGAGAAATAATAAATTTTATTAATTCTCCCATTATTTTATCAATTCCCCATGGCCCTCACCATTTAACATGAAATATACAGTTGTCATGGAATTCTAGTGGCAAGGATCCATATTCCCTTTACATAACCCCAACAATAGTTGGTCAAGTTTCTTGAAGGTATTTAGGTGGGTAGTTCTTTTCCAACTATATACTTGTATCCCCTTGAACTGTTGAGTGGTCTCCCTAATCTTGAAATCTAGACTTTGGATTTTATCAACTCTTGCCTCTAATATTACACCTTGTCTAGAAAGTGATATTCCTCTTGATGTAATATGGTTAATTTAACCTGAAAATTTTTATTATTTATTCCTATATAAAAGTAAGTGTCCCCACAAGAGTTTGTCAAACACATAGTTTTATTGGGTTTTGACCTTAATCAAGTAAAGAAGGCATGGCCAGACTTAATATTTTATTTGAGGGATTTTTATCTCTTATACCTGAATTGATTATTATCATTATCATGTTCTTGTTAATATTATGTGTAACTTACTAAAATTATTAACCATGTCTTGATAACATTTAAACGGAATTCTAGTTTAATTTTGTTCCATCATGCATGCTTGTTTAATAAATTAATTATATGATCGTGACAACCCATCCATAATGATAAACCATGAAACTGGTAGAAATAAAATAATCTAAAGGTAATGATCACGACATATTCTAATGTTTAGTTTGTCTATCCATTGATTAACTAACCCTAACCTAGGGTAGAAACATATTCATCCTTTTGGGTTCGTGTTTACAGCTTTCAACATGTCCACCACTGTATCTGCCAGGATTGGTTTCATCTCGGCTCCATTTTGAATTTCCTCCACTATAATGGGAGTTATATTTATTACATATTCATTTTCTAACTGAGCTGCAGTTGTGGGGTAAAAGGGGGTTTTACATAAAAAAAAATGGCATGTAGTCCCTATATATTAATGAGGATAAGGCTCACAGGAAAAATAGATTAATTGAATTTAAAAAATAAAAGAAACTATCCACATACAAAAGTATGGATCTAGCTCATGATCATCCATACTTGAAACAATATTTATGCATAAATAACAATAGAATTTAATTCTTTAATCATTCTTGTTTAATATAAATCACACTCTACTAAATTAATTATCATCTTTAATTAATCAATCCTTTTAACTTAAACCCTTTTCTGAATTTCCTTGAGGTTCTCATCCATTATAATTTTAAACAAATAAATTCATTTAAAATTATCATAGTACGTAACATGTACCTTGGAGGGAACCTGGTGAATTCCTATTCATAACTACCCAATGAGTAGAATTGGAAGTTATAGAGATGTTAAATTAAACAAATATATATATATAACACCAATCATGTGTCGTGCCTCATCATTACGCCAAAATTATGGTACATGTCTCAAGAGTTTGTATAATAAAATAATAATTTTAATAAATCTATGTAATTTGGAAGAGTACACGACATGTAGCTCCAACTACACAGTGTATAGTATTTTTCACATTCCATCTGAAGTACATGCCTAGGGAAACAACATGTGAATGTATTTTGGAAATACTCATAGTAAGTAGCATGTCCAGTGGGCCACATGTTGTGTAGTCCCTCATTACATGGTCTTCATCTATGGAAGCCATGTATGGGGAACACAGTCCAACCCTAACCTGAAGGGACTACATGTCATGTCTAGTGGGCCACATGGCGTGTATTTCAGAAACAGTGTGCCACCTGTTCCAAGTAAACACACTCAGTCATTAAGACTTATAGAAAATTCACTAACAGGGCTTGGTTTGGTGAATAGACATGGTGCATTGATCCTTGGCTTCACGGCATATATTACAGAATACACATCGTGTGTTCTAGTTTTTTATGATCAAGAAGCTTTGGTACCTCTAGATGAGATCCTCTATTTTATTTTAATCAAAATTGAAAGAAAATAACATTTTTGTAAGGTAAAAAAGAAACAAATGAGGATAAATAGATCTTGAGATTCCGATTTTTAGATGATTATCTTCAATTGAAAAAACTAAATTATTACATGCATAAATTGTCAAAGAAATATTTATATAATTTTAAACTATGATGTAACCCATCTGATGCCACTTAAAAGTTCCGAGCGCAACAGAAGTGCGGTTGGGCCAGTACCAAACATTGATTTTTACCATGATGAATGATTATTTTTGGATTAATATGATAATGAACATCAGTCTCCATAGAATAGAATCCAAGATTTAGATAAAGAAGGATGAGGTCTGAAACCTTTAGAGGGGATCCTACACAATATGTTTATAATTATTTTAATTAATTTCATAAGGAAATAAATACCTAGATCTTCGGAGGTTTCTTCTTTGATGATGTTGATCATCGGGAATGACCCTTCCAGATTATCTTATCCCACTTGTAAGGATCCAAACTAGAATCCCTCTAGCGGTGATCCACAGTTTCTCTAAAGGTCTATGATAAACGCCACTCGTTCTCTAAGTGCTAGCACGATGAAGAAAGTGTCTTGTGTCAGTCACTCTTAATCACTTGTTCTTTGGCATTAAAGTACGTATCTCCTTCTTGATAGGAGCAGGAAGATGATTCTAGAGAGAAATTGTTTTACTCAACAATTCTCAATTCACCTGGTGTGTGGTTCTATACCTGGCACAATAGACGTATGTTTTTATTTATTGACATGTGGATTCATTTACAACATTTAACTGTGTAATAGAAATTAAATAAATTCATAACCTTATAGAAAACCAATGTAATTATTATTAATACCGTGTAATTATTTATTGTGCAATAACATGTGATAAATAGAATTATAAATAAAATTCCATGTAATAAAATAATAGCAACATTATATTAATTTTTTCCATCTCGTTAAATAATTATTTATCATCCTTAAAATAATTATTTTACTACCCAACTAGCCTTAGTCTACTCAATCTCCACTTCCATTTATTGAACCTCCGAATAAATAAATAAATAATTTATTCACTTAAGTAAATATTTTATTTACAAACTAGTAAATAAATATTTATTAACTGTTTAATAAATAAATATATTTATTTAATTTATGCGATCACCGTAACATGAATAAAATTATTCCACAGTCTTGAAAATAATATTTATTTTATTAATTAAATTCAAATATTATTTTACCAAGTCCACCAAAAACACATAGTATGGGACCCTCTAGAATTCATTCTCATTGGCATTAGGCGGGCTTGCGTAAAGTCCAATTGTAATGTCTAGAAATGGGTCAAGGAACCCAAGAGAAAGAATTTAATGTCACAATAATGATATCCAGATACAAACGCTCACTGTTTAATATAATCCATGCAACACAATATCTCATCAAGTCGGTTTCATGATACTGTCATCAACCGTTATGCATGACATGTCATTCTTTGTCTACCTAAAATAAAGTCACCATTACACCATGGCCATTGAATTTCATACCAAAATCATGTTTCAATCAAAGCACCGAGACATCAAATTCCATAAATGGATAGTAAAATCCCTTATTCGACTTATCCATTAATAACATGCCACTCGTGATGCACCCAACATACCCTACTTCCCACCAACTCTTTGTGTGATACGTTTTGTCAGTAAATCAAAGTGCACGAGTCGTGACACCTATTAATGATAATATTAATGACTAAGGATCATTGCACATGCTCGCAGATAGAAATATCTGATGACACCAAAACATGTTGAATTCCTAATAGTGGGACTGTTCTCATAATATTTTGTTCTGGAGATTACCAAGAGTGAAATTCAGGTAAGGAAGTCTCATCATCTTATGAGTACTCTCACCTGGTGGTCTGCATGCTATTTTTCTCTTTATAGTATATTATCCAACTAGTAGAACAATATTTTAGAATATTGTTATAGAATTTGAAGGTTCTCATCATAGCGGGGAACATTCATGAACTTATCAATAAAAAAATACTCTAGAACATTATTACATCATATTCATCCAGAATAGTGAACAATATGTAATAATATGTTTAGTATTTAAATACATTAAATATCCATGTAATAAAAGTACAAATAAATGTTTCTAGAACACCAACTCCAACATCACATCGTACCATTTGGTGGTATGAAACATGTTGTACTATTTTCTGGGATAGCACCCACTATTCCATTTGGTGTGACGGTTCCCTTGAACATTCCTTTTCCTCTTTTGGGAAATATATTGAATATGTTCCTTGGGATTATCCAATGACATGTTACCATCATCGACCATCATTTCTGTAGATCATTGATTATGAAACACTCTACGATAATATAGACCCACATACAATATGAAGGGTTGAAATTTTTTTTTCTTTTTCAACCCTAGTTTGTTAGGATTCATAGAATTTGGCTATGTGGTCATGATTTTCTCCAAGTAAATGTTAACTTACCATAGGACCTGATCATCATAGAAGGAGGGTTTTGTCTTCCTCATACATTCCAAGTCACGATGCCTTAATATTATTTCAATTTGAGTGTAAAAAAGATAGATATATATATTCATAGGATTCAATATCTATATAGGTGGTTCCTGATAAGATCCTTATTTGGTTCTATGAATAGAAACCTCTATATGTTGTGTTATGTTCACAAACACTTGGAATCTACCAAAATGTATTAAGGGGATGAGAAACGTTGACAACTCATATTAAATGTTCTAATAACATATATCTATTTATTGATCATAGGAAATAATTACATACAAATAGTATATTAAACCCTTATATATTTTAATGAAATACCTCACTCACTCATTGCTTTTATTATTACATCTCTAGAGGTAACAAATTATTCATTTCTTGAGAAGTTATCTATACTGGAAGAGGAACTAAAGAAGGAAGACTTCCCTACATTAAATATACCTAGAAATGAGGCAATTATACTAGAAATGGTATGTACATAAATGGTCTTCATAATTCATATGAGTTTGGAAGAATATTTTGGTTTTAGATTATCCAACACAGAACCACACTGGTAAGAGAAATTGTTGATTTTGTGTTATGTTTTCCCATTACTTATAATGAAGAAAAAAAATTGGATCTCGAATTGGGGTGGTGGAGTAGTCTACTCAACCTACGCAAGATACTATCTCTTTTATAGTTTTACCAATGCATGTATGGCATAATTATAATTCATATGGATAATGAGAGAATCCTGTAATTTTGAGGATACTTGTATCTAATTATAGATCTAATTATTTTCCTAAATTTGTGGATGAAATCCTCCTAGTGGTGGGACCATGTGTTGATGAATGAGAACTATATATAAAAGAGAAGAATGATATGATCTAAATTCAATAGGGTTGCTCAATTATTCATTTACTAGTTTTGAATCCACCTCTTATTTAAGATGGACAACTGAAGGAGGCTTGGAGGATTCAACTAGTTTACCATACCTTATGGGTATGATTCCACTAGGAAAGTCAATAAGGATTCTCTCAAGTCATTTTATTCTTCCATTGAGATGAGAAATATTCTCTTCTACTAAGATGACTTCACCATGGTTGGGTGGTAACTAGGTAGAGAATTTGGACACACCTATATCCTTTTTAATGGAATGATGGTTTTCATACTGAGTTAGTCTAATAGTGATATCATTTACTGAATCATGATACATGATAGAATATGTTGATACCCTTGGGGGATTTTCCACAATCATGTTGAGTTCATACATACTTTATGATACTAGAGATGAATCCATGGTTAAAAATGTCAAGATCAAACCACCATAATTTTTTACTGGGGTTCTCCATGGGATTCCACAGTCACCAATTCTATCTATGATGAAGTATAAAGGTTCAATATTACAATGATAAAAATTTTATTCAAGCCCACTGTCAAGTCGCGCCGATGGGCCTTGAATATATTTAAAATGGTTGGGATGTGGTCATAATCTGATGTTTCTGTTGTATAATTTCCCAGAAAGCATCTCCTTCAATGTTTCCTAAATTTTTTTATCAAGGAAAGGGTAAATTCCTCTATAGATTCTTGTATAATTTGGGTCACATATCACGGTTGATGACCACGGTGAACATTATATCACCTTTCCAGGTCCTTGGTGTTTGATTTGACTTAGAGATTTTCATCATACACTTATCTGTGAAATGGAATGTATGTGTTTCTATGATCTAATAATAAGCTCCCAAAGTAGTAGTGTAATGACCCACATTTTGAACCGGGTTAAAAAGGGGGGGAAATTTAACATTTTCAATTACTGAACCGATCATTTTTAGAATCGGGCTTCAGAACGAGGTTCCAAAAGTTTTAACCCTTATTTTTAATGTTTTTGGACATGGGTGAATTCCCATTAAGGTATCCGAGTGTCTTGAGGGGTTCTGGGATTTTCGGACCCAAAGACAGTTGGTTTTTAAAGGACGGATGTAGGCGCATGGTTGGTGCATTGTTTCCCAAACGGTGTGGCCCAAACCGTGCGGCCTAAAATAGGAAGGCAGAGGAGTCTGCACAGCCTGCGCATGGTTTCCCAAAACCATGAAGCCAGCCTGTGTGGGGTGCCCTGGGTGTTCAGTGGGGTGCCACATGGTTTGCGCATAGTTTGGCAAACTCTGTGGGTTAAACCCTGCGGTTTGGGTGTGTTTGGTATTTTAATTTAATTAAAAATAAAATAAAATAAAATAAAAACTAACTAAACACACCTCAGCCTCTCCCCTATCACTCGACGAATAGCCCAAGGGGACTCTCCCTGCCGCGCGCTCGACTCCCCCACCTCGGCCTCCCTTCGACTGGCGATTGCTCCTTAGTTCTTGGTGATTCTTCTTCTGAATATCTATGGTAAGTCTCCTCCCTCCTTCCTCCTCTCCTCTTGGTTGATTTTAGGGTTTACCCTTGCCCTATTTCTTGTTCGGCTGAACCCTAATGTTGGGATGGGTTTTTATTTTGGTTCCCTTCTTGTTCTGCTCGTTCTAGGGTTATGTGGAAGGTCCCTCTGGAACTCATTGGCGTGCGCACGACATCCGCCACCGAAGGCTAGGTGGATTGCAGTTATTTCGAACCGTCGGGTTGTTTCTAAGGAAAGCTTTTTCTACCGTTGGTTGTTTGGTAGCTTCCAATCAATATCTTTAGTTGTTTTAAGGTCTGTAGTGTGTTTTTTATAGTGTGTTTACGGGTTCGGGATGGTTTTGGGTTGCTGGAGCTTAGGCGACATCTTTAGTTTGAAAGCACCAATAGGCAGAGTGGACTGATAGATCCACCTTAAGGTAGGGTCCCTCTCATTGGCCTTTAATTTAAAGTGAATCATTTAAAGAGTTTAATATCGCATTATTTTAGTATATTAATAATGCAAGTTTAGTTTCAAGCGAATGGTTCTATGCAATGAGTGTGAATTGTAGGGACAAGTTAAAAATGGTTGTGTGCTAACAAAATAATGATTTAACAATAAACCCCCTCAATCAGAGGTGCACTATCATCAAGATAAAATGTAAGAAGTATAAATTTATGCTATCCTTCTTTTCCCAGCCTTTGTGATAATCACTGAATGGTATGTCTGGATGCTTGTTTCTTCTTTGTTTAATTTTACCAATTGGGAAAATACTATGTTGCCATAACGCCTAAATTTTCACATGAACCCTTGGACTATAATTGCCCTTGAGATAAGGGGGTTAAGTGAATTTGATAAGAATGGATTAAATGAGATGGTAAAAACTAGGTGAAAGGACTATGACGCATGCATTTTTAATCATCCTACCATGTTTAGGCAACTAGATATAATGACCCTCATGTGGAACCATTTGCCCAATTTTCCATGTTTAGGAAAATTGGATAAAATGACTTTGAATAGGGAACGTGCGTTGAATGACATAGTTGAATGTGTTGGGTCCTAAATTTGACTTGGTTAATTTGATCACATAAGATGTAATGCCTTATGTCTGGTTTGAAATGCATAGGATGTACTACCTTATGCATTGTGATATAAAACTGATGATGAATGTGTAGATTATGAATGTGGTATTTCAGTTTAAAATTCATAGGATGTGCTGCCTTATGCATTATAATATAATGACGATAATGATTGGGAACGATTATGGATGGGAGGCATGCATACCCCATGCCAGCTTACTTGAGTATGGGTGGGAGGCATGTCTACCTCATGCCAGATGTGATCTCTATATTTGTATGGAAGGGAGTCATTTATTCCCCTTGCCAGTTGAATTATAGGGACGATAGGCATTCTTAACTCGTGACCGCTATTCACTATATGAATGATGGAAGGGAGTCATTCATACCCCTTGTCAGTTGACTGATAGGGATGAGAGGCATTCTTACCTCGTACCCACTAATCACGAATGATGGAAGGGAGGCATTCATACCCCTTTCCAGTTGACTTATAGGGACGAGTGGCATTCTTACCTCATGCCCACTAATCACGAATGATGGAAGGGAGGCATTCATACCGCTTTCTATTTGACCTATAGGTACGAGAGGCATTAATAACTCATGCCCAATATCTTCAGCTGATGGGTGGTATGCATTCTTACCCTACTCCATATTTTATAAATAATTACATGTGTAACTGTAGTGGCATGATCAGACTGATCTCCCGGCTACGAGCCGAAGCTAGTACAGCTGTCAGGTTCCTGTGGGAAACTTGGAAGGGTGTTGTTATTCTATTTTGTTCTCCTTATTGAATCCTGCTACACTTTCTTACTACTTTAATTAATATTACACTTTCTGGTTTGGGTTAGACACCGGTGGTGCTGGCCTACTGAGATTTATATCTCACACCCTACTCGGGCCGCCATTGCACTAGGTTACCAAAGTAGACCTTCTTATTTTCAAGACCTAGGTTGGTTGATGTGTTGATTGTACCTGGGGATAGGAGTAAAGGATCGAGCGAGATCTCAGGATGCTCAGGAGAACACCCGTCGGGCCTTGCTATCTTTTCTTTATTCTTTTACATTTTATTATAAGCATGTTGTATTATTTCCTGTTTTCACATTGTATCATTCATTGTCCCTGTATTGTGTAAAGTGGATTTGGCCACCTTTTATAAGAATGATCACTATTTGACATCCACTACTTTCTATCCATTGTTTATCTATTACTACTTCCGCTATTGAATGTTATTTACTCTGAGATATCATTGTGTTACTCTGACATGAAGGTATAGTCTCCCCACTATCACCTCCCGAGACCCTCACTGCTAGTCAGCAGCCTCTGGCATACGGGGAGACGAGCTTGATGCCATCTGGCGACCGGTCCGGCCACCGGTTTGATGGTGAGCCGGGCTGGGATGTTACAATGTGGTATCAGAGGAGCTTTTTATTCTAGTTTTTTTTTACTATTTAGTGACAATAGACAGGGATATGAAAGTGATAGAATTTGGTAATAAGCTATGTTCGGGAGTTTCTAACCCATGTACAAAGAAAAGCCATGTTTCCACGAATGAAATTGTTATTTTAATGATTTTGATTTTTACGGTTGATTTGATTTCACCATTGAGTGACGCACATGGTTTCTGTTGATACTGTTGATTTAATTGGGGTTTCCATTTCTGTTCCAACCCAATGATATGAGGGTATGCCATTTCATGCATCATATAGGCACTTTGTTAGAAATCACATGCCTTGCATTATTCCATGCCATCTAGGATGCATTAGTGGATTCTTGCCATAGTGATAGGTGATGTAGTAGTTTTTCCATGCTTTTGTGATATAACATGTTTCTGTGTTACTGCTTTCGATGGCATGCTAGGTTCATTTAATATGGAATTAGTTTCTTTGACCAAATTAAATGATTGTAATTATGATGGGAGCTAGTTTCCAGTTGTAAGGTGTATGGGCGCCTTATAGCTGGGAATGGGTAACCTGTGTGATTGAATTTTTAGAAAAAGGGGTTGCTAACGTCAAATTTTAAAATGAATGGAAATTGTTTTTAAATGAAGGGAGCCAAATGCCAAATCGTAAAGTGTATGGGAACTTTACGGATTGGTAGGTGGCCACCCGTAAGACCGGATGATTGTTGGAGGATGTTTAATTTTTGAATGTAATTTTTTTTATCTAATGGGAGCCAAATTTCAACCCATGGAGTGTATGGGCGCTTCATGAGTTGGAAAATGGCAACCCATAATGAATAAAATGGAAGGATGTTTTGTGTATTGCTTGTGTGTGTAAAAGATGGTTGGTTTTGATCTGAGGTGAATTGGCTTGTTGGGACCCTCATAGGTCACCTGAGTTGTTTAAAAGGAATTTATATTGATAAATTGACTGAAAAGAGATGGGATTTCTGATAAATGTGTAGTGGTTAAAAGGACGTTTGTTGAGACTTTCTTTCTTTTCTTTGAGATGTTTGTTAAAAATGATCAGGTGCCTAGTGATTTTTGGTTTTGAAAGGTTACTTGTTGTTTTGAATTGAATATTTTAAAGTGATTAAAAGAATGAATGTGATTAAAGATAAAGGTCTTAGAAAAGGAATTCGTAGTGGTTTCCTATGTTGAAACCATGTGTGAGGGTAGCTGAGTTTCTCTTGAGTGCCTTGGAATGAAACATTAGGCGTTTGTCTGTAGGCTGGTTTCGTTTTAGTAATAACGTTAAATGCTTGGCTTTTGATCCGGTGACTTTTGTTGGGAATGACCAAGAGCCTGTGTCAATGCTTGTTTTATGTGAGGTGCTAGCCTGTGGTAGGTAGAACCCTTAGTGTTTTACTGTTTTTCTTATACGGTGAGTTTTTAGACGTTGGGTACAGTTCGAGTGTCATTGTCCCTCATATGACTTTTGGTTACCATTGAAACCCTTGTTCAGATGGGTGGTCATGTTTCTTTTGACCTCTTCGTGGACTTGAGCATCGGGTAATGCTCTGTATCAGTTGGTTAGACATGCCTTGTGCATGGTCGGTTGTTTTTCTGATTGTTTGACCTTTTCTTTTCTCAGTAATGGATGACTTGACATGTATTTGTCCTAGTTAATGGTTTTATGAGGTAATACAATGTTTGACTAAATCTCTTATGTTGTTGTGTACGGTCTTGGGTCATCTTTGTGGTAGAGTGACCTAAGCAATTGAGAATCAAGTTGTCCCAATGCTCTGGATGATTTTTGAAAGACTTGGGTGGTTGACATGCCAGTCTTGTTGTTTTGGATTCATTGTAAGTTTTGACGTGGTGATCATGGCTTGAAGGAGTGACACACATCTGTTTAAGTTGTTATGAACCAGTTCTCTTAGGATAAACTGGTCTTTTCTTCTTTTGAGGACCGACACTACTGAGGTGGGAAGCTTCGTGCAGTTTTAGTAAAGTGTGTACTTCTGGATGGAAGGAACACGCCAAGACAGACCATTTAGAGATGGTCGTGTGTGTATAAAGGCATTTGAGGCTTTTTAATATTGTTGTATGTCCTTGCTTGATCAACAACATGACTTTTTTTCTGGTTCGATGTATATGCAACCCCCTTTTAAGAAACACCATTGGTCATGGACGACATCGGTGGTATGTCGTGAACAATCACAGAATGCCTTGTGCGGGAAAAAGACAATGTGATCGGTTTAGAAATCTTGATTTGTAGACAGGTGAAGCCGAGATTCTTCTTTAGAGTCAACCAGGGGTGGTTCGACTGTTTTCTTTTCTAGTTTTTGGGTATGACTAACTAGAATCCTCTTAAAATCCTTTTAGTGCACTTTGTTATGTGACGAGCATGTCCCCTATCTTGTTTTCATCCTGGATGCACTATGAGTGCGTCGGTCTTACGTCGTGCTAATGTTTTTAAAATATGTTGAGCTCTTTTGGTTGTTCTCTTTTGGTGTTGCACGCAGGATGGATGGTTTCTCTTGTGGTTTGATCATAGAGACATCACTGGGAGTAGGGTATGGGCTTTAGAGAACGTTCTCGTAGTAAGTGTGAGATACCTCGGGAGAGGGCATCCTTGTTCATCTTAAAGCATCGACCGTCTAAGTCCGGTGTCTTCTTGAATAGTCAGCTGGAGTGTCTTCACTTTTTTTCACTTGGGTTTTGAGGTCAATGGGAAATCGACATTTTGATCGTTTCTAAATCACACTAGGTGCATCATTGGAACTCTTGGTGCATGTTTTTGAAAGAAAGTTTCAAAGGTGGTGGAGCGGTGGTTTGAGTTTTGACCCATTAACGTAAAAATTCTAAGGTAGGAAGTACCTTAGATTGGTTGCTTGGAGAGACGATGATGAGATTGTGTATATGGTATGATGGGCTTGGGTAATAGTTGTTTGGGTGTTTCAGTTGGAAGGCGAGCGTTGGCTCGGGTGTTGATGACTTAAGTGTCGTGTGCTTAAGTGGATGATCGTGGAGCGTTGGTCGTTTGGAGACGTAACGCAATCGTTGAACGAAGCTTCATGACCCTTATAGGTTGAATGAAGTGTGCATTGTTCCTAAGGGCTTCTCTGGGATGATAAGTTCTAAGGTGGGAAGGTTGTAATGACCCACATTTTGAACCAGGTTAAATAGTGGGGGAAATTGAACTTTTTCAATTACTGAACCGATCGTTTTTAGAATCAGGCTTCGGAATGAGGTTCTGAAGGTTTGAACCCTTATTTTTAATGTTTTTAGACATGAGAAAAAGCCCATTAAGGATTCTGGGTGTCTTGATGGGTTCTTGGAGTGTCGGACCTGAAGACAGCTGGTTTTTAAAGGATAGCTGTAGGCGCACGGTTGGAGAATGGTTTCCCAAACCATGCAGCCCAAACCGTGCGCCCTAAAAAATGAAGGCAGAGGATTCTACACGGTTTGCGAATGGTTTCCCCATACCATGGGTCCAGCCCGTGCGGGGTGCCCTGGGTGTCCCGTGGGGTTCCGCACGATTTGTGCATTGTTTGGAAAACCGAGCGGGTTAAACCGTGCCTTTTGGGTGTGTTGGGTATTATAAATTAATTAAAAATAAAAAGAAATAAAATAAAACATAACTAAACACACCTCACCCTCTCCCCTTTCACTTGACGAACAGCCCAAGGGGGCTCTCCCTGACGCACACTCAACCCCCCACCTAGGCCTCCCTTCAACTGGCGATTCCTCCTCTGTTCTTGGTGATTCTTCTTTCGAATCTCCGCGGTAAGTCTCCTCCCTCCTGCCTCCTCTCCTCTTGGCCGATTTTAGGGTTTCCCCTTGCCCTATTTTTCATTCGACCGAACCCTAGGATTGGGATGGGTTTTTGATTTCGGTTTCTTTCATGTTCCGCTCATTCTAGGGTTATGCAGAAGGTCCCTCCAGACCTCATTGGTGTGCGCACGACATTCGCCGCCGAAGGCGAGGCTGATTGTGGTTGTTTCGAACTATCGGGTTGTTTCTGAGGTAAGGCTTTTCTACCGTTGGTTGTTTTGTAGCTTCCAATTAATATCTTTAGTTGTTTTATGGTCCGTAGTATGTTTTTAATAGTGTGTTTGTGGGATTGGGTTGGTTTCGGGGTGCCAGAGATTAGGCGGCAGCTTTAGTTAGAGAGTTCCAGGAGCCGAAGTAGACGTATGGATCCACCATGAGGTAGGGTCCCTCTACTAGCCCTTTAATTTAAAGTGAATAATTTAAAGAGTTTAATAACGCATTTTTTTAGTATGTTAATCATGCATGTTTACTTTCAAGTGAAAGATTCTGTGAAAAGAATGTGAATTGCAGGGACAAGATAAAAAGGGTTGTGTGCTAACTAAACGAACGATTTAATAATAAAACCCCTCATTTAGAGGTGCGTTTTATTTAAGATAAAAAGTAGTAAGTAGACATTTATGCTTGCCTGCTTTGCATTGCCTTTGTAATAATTACTGAATGGTATGTTTGGCTTGTTGTTTCTTATTTGTTGAATTTTCCCAAGTGGGAAAATGCTATGTTTCCATAATGCCTCACATTTCACTTGAACCCTTGGACTATAATTTCCCTTGAGATAAGGGGGTTAAGTGAATTTTATTAGAATGGATTAAATGAGATGGTGGAAACTAGATGCAATGACTATGATTCTTGCATTATTAATCGTCCTGCAAGGTTTAGGCAACTAGATGGAATAACCCTCATGTGGAACCCTTTGACCAATATTCTATGTTTAGGAAAATAGGATAAAATTACTTTGAATAGGGAACGTGCGTTGAATGATATATTTGAATGGGTTGGGCCGTGAATTTGACATGGTTAATTTGAGATCATAAGATGTAATGCCTTATGTGTGGTTTGAAATGCATAGGATGTACTACCTTATGCATTGTGATATAAAACTGATGATGAATGTGTAGATTATGAATGTGGTATTTATGTTTGAAATGCATAGGATGTACTGCCTTATGCATTATAATATAATGACGATAATGAATGGGAATGATTATGGATGGGTCGCATGCATGCCCCATGACAGCTTACTTGAGTATGGGTGGGAGGCATGTATACCCCATGCTAGATGTGATCTCTATATGTGTATGGAAGGGACGAATTTATACCCCTTTCCAATTGACTTATAGGGACAAGAGTCATTCGTACCTCATGCCTGCTATTCTTTATACGAATAATGGAAGGGAGGCATTCATACCCCTTAGCAGTTGACAGATAAGGACGAGAGGCATTCTTACCTCGTGCCCACTAATCACAAATGATGGAAGGGAGCCAATCATACCCCTTTCCAGTTTAATTATATGTACTAGATGAATTCTTACCTCATGCCCACTAATCACGAATGATGGAAGGGAGGCATTCAAACCCCTTTCCAGTTGACCTATTGGGACGAGAGGCATTCATACTTCATGTTCACTATTTTCTGCTGATGGGTGGGAGGCATGCGTACCCCATGCCATATTTTATAAATAATTACATGTGTAACTATAGTGGCATGATCAGACTGATAAACTGGCTATGAGCCAAAGCTGGTATAGCCGCCAGGTTTCCTTAGGAAACTTGGACGGGTGATATTATTCCATTTCATTCTTCTTATTGAATCCTGCTACACTTGCTTACTACTTTAATTAATATTACACTGTCTGGTTTGGGTTAGACACTGGTGGTGATGGCCTACTAAGATTTATATCTCACACCCAACCTGGGCCTCCATTATACTGTGGTACCAGAGCAGACCTTCTTGTTTGCAGGACCTAGGTTGGTTGTCGTGTTGCTTGTACCTAGGGATAGGATCAAAGGACCGAGCGGGAGCTCTGGATGCTCAAGAGAATGCATGTTAGGCCTTTTTGTCTTTTCATTATTCTTTTACATTGTATTGTAAGCATGTTTTATTGTTTCCTATTTTCACACTGTATCATTCATCATCCATGTATCTTGTAAACTGGCTTTGGCCACCTATTATAAAAATTATCACTATTTGTCTTCCGCTGCAATCTGTCCATCGTTTATCTATTACTACTTCCACTACTGAATGTTATTTACTCTGAGATACCACTGGGTTACTCAGACATTAGGGTATAGTCTCCCCACTATCACCTCCCGAGACCCTCGCTGCTAGTCGGTAGCTTCTGGCGTACGGGGAGACGTGCTTGAGGCCATGTAGACAGCGGTCCGGCCACCGGTTTGATGGTGAGCCAGGCCGGGAAGTTACAAGTAAGATGTTGCAACATAATCCACAAAATTATATATATGTTATTATGGGTAAGACAACATCAGGGGCTTCATCCTCTAGACTATACCACAATCTTCCTCTAAAGATACGATTGAGTAATTGAGATGGTACTCTCAGACCAGAATGTTAACCGACAAGAACTGGGGGTGTTGTGACGGTTACATCATATGTTAGGGCATTAAGTACAAGTTTTCTATGTCGAATGATGTGTATGATCAGTTTTTCGGGTGGTTGGGTATAGAATCTGGATTTTTCATATGGGATCCATATTGTCTAATGGTTTTCAAATTCATTAGAACATTTTGTGATTTCATTTTTATGGTAGGGAATCTTCAAATTCCTGGAGAGGAAACAAAAACAAAAAACTCATTTTAGAAATATCAAATATATATGTGTGTGTGTGTGTGTGTGTGCGATTTCATGGTCAATTAATAACTTTTACAAGTATAGAAAACTGGTCCTTTGCCATATGTAAGAGGATTTGTATAGTTAAAAGTTTTACATCTAGTTTATTATTTCTATTTTTGAACTAGGATGGGGAGACCTAGAGGTTTTGTTACTTATCCTATCTTAGATGATTTCCAA
Organism: Viscum album; assembly: GCA_963277665.1. Taxonomy (NCBI): domain Eukaryota; kingdom Viridiplantae; phylum Streptophyta; class Magnoliopsida; order Santalales; family Viscaceae; genus Viscum; species Viscum album. The sequence continues at coordinate 840,523,836 of OY728145.1, read as the reverse complement.
TGGGGTTTATTCTTGGTACTAGAGACACCCATATGTTCTCTCTTAAATAATTAGGTATGGCATTTCATTGTTACCGAAGGAAGTCATTGAGGTTTTGTATCGATGAAACTTAGGAACTCACATTGTTTGAGAGGATATGAGGGTGATTTTTCACACCTTATTTGTAGGAATTATTCCTTATTTTAGGAATCTCTTATATATTTAACATATGTTCATGAATCCTTCCCAAACCCTTGTATGAGACAATTTACCCCTATGTAAAAAATATTATCAAATTCTTTTATTGATGTTAAAAATTATTCACATTATAAGTTCTAAACTATTACCGTATTAATTTTTGAAACCTTGGTTTATACCCAAATTTGGGAACTCTAGGGTTCATTACCTTGAAATGAGGTGGTTGGTATTATACACTGTGGATTGTACCTCAAAGAGGAATCCAACATATCTGCTGAGAATAGGAATCAAAACCCATATATTTTGGATAAATTTATAAATAGAGAAATGACATCAGGTTTTGAACTCAATGTGGTTTACTAGATATTATTATAAGTATGTGATTCAAAGATAATGTTATATAAGGGAATGTTGAGGGTTTATACCTAAAAATTAGGCTTGAAATAGAGTCACTTCAATCATGTGGATGGAATGATCATCATAGATCACTAGGCCCCTATGGGTCAAACACTATTTCGGAGACAATATGTAACATATTATAAGTCATATAGCTTCTATAAATACTGTTAGAGATAAAAGGGGGTTGAATACTAGGGATTAATTGATATTCCTAACATAGTATCTTGGTTTGGTGAAGGTATATTTCTTATATTGCACCTTGTAGGAGGCCCATTCATGGGAACAAAGAGGAATATACAAACTTGGGTTTTTTTAAGGAATATTTAATAATTATTCCTAGAAAGATTCCCTTGTGATTATTATGTGGAATATATCAACACAAGTTATACTAAGGAATGGTTTGGGATTAAACATAGTGGGAGGCCCATATATGGTAGACAAGAAAATTATATTAACTCGGGATATATTAAGTAATGGTTGGGGCATAAACACATAGATATTCCAATTAAATGAAACTAGGAGGAATATATCAAATAAATGTTTATTAATAAATCCAAAATGAGAATCTCAACTAAAGGAAAATATGTTGGTATTTTTTTAGAAGCCTAATAAAAGTACAAAGTCTAGTCTATGACTTATGTGAAGAAAATGAGGGTGGTGGCTTAAACCTACTAAGATGCAATATTTGAATAAATGTGAGAGGAGAATCAATGTGTGGGATTCATAATTAATTATAAATAAAAAAGTAGGCATATCAACTAAATATATATATAGAAATTCCCTTATAGATATATCAATATGAAGAAATATGATAACAATGATATAAACAGGAATCTTAGGATGAGAAGATAAGATAAAATTAAGCGGAGGCATCTCGAATTTAGGTTTTTGAAGGTATGGTTCTGTCTTTCACATTGAAGGATACATAGGTGTTGACCAATTCCTTATCTGATGATAGATGAGGAAATATGGGAGCACACATTTGGGAATGAACCTGTGATCCAGAAAAAATATCAACACACCCTAACGTGTATATCGATGTCATATATTCATTTCTTCCTCTGATGGAAAAAATACAGTGTTTATCAATGGTTTTTTTGAATATAATAGTACTTATATAGAAATATGGACTTAAAATGGAATGATAGAGTATGACTCTCAATTTTATCACCAAGGGTTAGGTGATTCCAAGACCAAGAGGTTGGGTAATTGTATGACCATGAAAGGGTTAGGCACTCAAAACTGGTAACATGACTAAGGGCATGTTACAGAGAGTACATGATAGATGTTTTCGTAACCAATGGTTAGTAACCCCTACTACATGGACATTGTAAGAAAATCGGGATATATGAGCTTGACCATGAGTGACCATGATTTCATGACTGAGGTGTATAACTATCAGGATGAATAAGGATTGTATAGAAGTGCCCCATAAATCATAGGTTCATAATCAACGTTATGTAACCTAGTACATAATAATTCTTCATGAATATATATGGGCACATGGTCCAAGGATTCTTGAATATTCCACATGAATATGGTCACCAAATCCATCATAAAACCAAAGGTTATCATAATATATAATGAATGAAGGCATAAAGTAAACGTGCTTTCATGTGATCAAGAGTGATATCATCAAAAACCCATCATAAATATCCTCTCTAAACCAATATCATATTCTAAGTCATGGGAATTGGGGTTCATGAATTTATAATGTGAAGATACACTATATGAACTCACTAGTTAGGTATTTTCCACTCAAGTTATCTTTATAGGTGATGAGTTTCATACCTGTGGATTCATAGAGGCCTCAAATGATTGGGTCCACATAATTCATGGATGCATGACAATGTGAACATAACCAATGGTTCAAAAAATGGATCACATGATATGTAAATATTCATTATATATTGTATATTCTAGGGGATTATTAGGCTGGGTTTCACATGGTTACCAAGAGAGTTTCTTCTAGAGTAACATCCTTTATTTCCCTTATCTCCTTTTTCATATTTCTTATCTATCTATTTTTGTATAGACCATATATCTATGTATTTATACATGTGTTAAGGATGAAATGGGAGTAATTATAAACAAAGGGTTATAAGATCGCTACCTCATTTCATGGTGAAAAGTCCATTTGCATGATCATAAGATGGTGGAGTTATATTGAGCTTGTCAGATAGTCTCATGTCACTGACTGATCTCTTGATTGATCTACATGTCACATAGAGGTCACTTAACCCATATGGTTTCATATGATCATATATTACTGCAACTATCATTTTCATTTCCTTGATGTATTGTGTGATCCAAAATGAGCATAAAGTTTCCTTCCATTGAATTTACCTTTCATTCTATTCCTATTATAAGGGTGTGTTGCATAATAATGAGAAGTTGTAAATCTACATTTCCATAGATAACATTTATCATTTTTTGTTGTTGCTTTACCACATTCATCTATCCCCAGTTTAATCAAATCCGAAATATGGAATACTTTATAGTACAGTAAAAAAAATTATATAGGTTGGTTTACCACATCATTATGTTTCATTCAATGTAGTAGATTATTCATTGGATAATAACATGCCTGAATAATGTTGATTGAATGAATAGTTGTTTGATACTTTATCATGGGTATTTTACTTGGCATATCTATGTGATATGGATGGATTTATGTCTATAGATAATCCTCCCCATGTCATGCGGTATGGTTTTCAAGGTTGAATATAATGATTATAAATTGTAGAATGATTTTATTTAGCAGATTTCATTTTTTCATTTTGAATATTAGTGACGTTATATTATATAAGGAAAAGAGAATAATGGATATACAAGAGTAACTGGGTTTACTCTGGGCTTTCACATAAACAAAACTCATCCAATACCTCCTTCACACAACTGAAATGTGGCAATGATCTGGTCCATATCTACAGTGGCTTGTGTGTGTACCCACCCTGCTTCCATGGATTGCTAGATGTGTTGGTTCCATTGTGTTGTAATGGAAACTCTTACACATGCTGAGTTAAACTGACTTTCTAGGTAGAAATGTAAGGATTAATTTTTTATTAACCACTGCTCAAAATGCTTTAAATTTAATCTAATCATTGATGTTATTTTTCAATAAATTTTCATTTTCCTAACATCATCAAATATTCAAAAAATATTTCCTGAAAAATAATTTTTATTTGATGGTATTTTTTCATAGTTATTCAATAAATCTCCCAAATTCATTTCTTATAATAAATATGTTTTTCATATTCTTCTAACTTCTCAAATATTCCATGGTAAACTACACAACACACACTTAATGGAGTTAAAAATGACAAAAACATAGGCATAATGAATGATAATTTTATAATCAACCAAATAATTACCACCATTTATGTTAATAAATAATTATGGAATTTAAAACATTTATGTTCTAAATAAATCCAATTAAATTGAACCATTATGTTTTAAAATAATCCATACATGTCCAAAGTCTGTTTTTCTAACAAATCAAAGCAGGTCCACCTATTATGTCATGAATAAATACTTGCACTTCCAAGATTCAATATATTATGAGATATATCACAATAAAAAATTAATTGGAGGTAAATATAAGACACCTCAAAATAACATCAATATATATGGGTTACATGAGATAGTAATAATTTATTTTACCATGACAACCTATGTAAATAAAATTATATTCATATCATTTCCAAATGGAATCACATAATAAGTTATCGAAAGAAAATTGATTGATAAAAAAATTAACCACAAAAATTATATTTGAAAATGAATTTGGAAGTATATTTATAAAATATAACTCCATATAAGTTATATAATTTATAATAATAGATTAAAACAAAATAAAAATAAGAATGTTTCTTTAAGGAAAATCACTCAACATTACTAAAAAAGAAAAATGTATGAGTCACTTTTGAAAATATCATTTTCGATCAATTAAAATAAATCGTTTTCAATAATTATATATAATGATAATTTGATAATGGATCCTTGGAATCTCTTAATTTGTATCAAGAGGAAATAATGACTGAAAGATAAAATCTATGAATGGGAAAGGAAAGAACATTCTCCACATTTAAAAAATAGTTTCTTGGAAAGCCACATCATAAAAAGGGTGATAAACATTTCAATTGAAAAGTGGTAAAGCTAAATTTGATGACCAATATAAACCAAACATATTTTAATTTCAAAATATTAAAGGTTGAAAATGGAATAAAGCATCAGTATAGATATGGAAGGAAAATATTACATACAGAGAGGATGAGAATCATTTTTAATATCATCAAATTGAATAGAAATAAATACTTAAAATAATACATATATGATGTGAAAATATAATTCCCCTTCAAATAAACATTAAAAAAGATATATATCACCATAGGATAGAATAAAATAACATATTTCTATTTATTACCATTTATTCATTTAAATTTATATTATTCCTTATACATCTATTAACAAGTTGAGGTTTACTTTAGGACATGATTATTTTATCATTTCACATATGTTTTATAATGATGATGTTAATCCATGTTATTTGATACCAACTTCATCACTCCCATTTTAGAAAAAATATTCATTGTCTTTTCTTTTAATGATTTATATACCCCTAGGTTAATATAAAAAATCATATGGGAATGCTTCATTGGAACAGAATCTATGATGAGCTTATTTCATTTGTTGCATCTAACTGATTAAATTATAGTGATTGTTAATTTTTTTTGTCTTTCTATAACCATATTACTGACATATTATAGCCCATAATATTATATATCCATTAAATATGTTTTGTAACTAATAATTGACAGAAATGATGAAAAATTGAACATTTTACTCAATTATGGTGGTAGTTCTCATATACATGCAGACGACACCAATTTTTAATTAAATACAGAGAAGATGGAATTTGGTTTATACTTTTAGAATATTAATAACATAATATATAACATATTTTTTTCATTTAAAACTCCCAATAAAACATCCATTTAATTTTTTTATGAAAAAAACATTCCACGCTAGGAATGTGGTAGTCCACACATATGCATGAATGACATTTTAATTTTTAAAATGATAATTGTGTAAGGGGTTAAATCTCTAGAACATGAAAACATATGTGAGTATAAAACATATATTTATGTTTACCTCAATAATTCATCCTGATACTTTTGATGCTTCCCAATAATTGAGGGTTCAAGGGTTTTATAGTTAAGTGATTATACCACCATGTTAGAGTGTCAAATAATGAATGAATAAGAAAACATAAAAAATTCCATAAAAATAATCAGAATACATGGAAGAAACAAATACATTCACCAATGACAATAATTAATGTAGAATATATTATCAATATAAAATCATGTTTATTCCATCATACAACATAAACTTCTTACTAGTATGATTGCATATGTTGAAAAAAAGGAATACAATGATATGAAGGTCAACATCCATCCACTTATCATGTAATCATCATCATAATGTAATTTTTCATTGAATAAAGGGAAGATTAAAAAGGGAAAAAAGGATAAAATAATAGAGAAAAACATGAAAGACACGAGAGCAGACCCCCCCCCCCCCCCCCGGTCAAGAAGGAACCTAGGGAGTCCAAAAATGATGAAGAATGAGTGAATTCTCTTTGATAAATTCAATCTCATTGGGCTAGATACTTCTGGTAGTGTGAAGAAACACCTCCAATGTGCTATTTAATTCCAATGAATCTAATTGGTCTATGACCCTGTTCCCCTCTTTCTAGGTCAGAAGATACTCACATTGGAACTAATCATTCTTCTATATTTTCAGATGACATATCTAATAGACCAAGGAGATTCGCCATACCCTTTCAAGGATTTATGCACATTGATGGAGTCCGCTTTGATTTCAATGATTTCAACATCATTTTTCATGCAAAGGCTAAGCCCAGTCAGTATTTCCTTCTTCTCTGCTTGTAGAGAAAAACCCTGGAACTATCTGGCCGAGAAAGCTATGTAAACTGAACAGTTTTGGTCTCATGAAACTCCCCCTCCACGCGGGTTCTCTTGGACACACGAGCCATCTGTATTTAGTTTCAATCCCACTGAGGGAGGACTCTATTATACTCAGTTGTGTTTCATGATTCTAGGAGACATGTCCACATTGGTGACCTCTTGGAACTGATGGAGAGTAAGAGCTGCCTTCATGTCCTCTTTGTCGTGTCCAGGTCCATTAGTAGATTTTCACCAAAAAAAATAATGATACAAGTTGACACTCGCACCCCATCATGTTTCAATTTTTCCTGCACCTTCTAGATGCTCCAGCACACCACATGCAGCACCACTACTCAGGAAACCCTCTCTGGGCCTCCTCCCTCAGAGCCTTGGAGCCACTAAAAAAGAAAGGTGAGGTAAATACATATGAGGGTTGGGGCGTAGAGAACTCCCCCAGGACATTCCACACCTCGCTTTCCCTGTCATTTCGAACAACATATGGGTGGTTCTCTCCTCACAAGGAACACTACAGTAGATGCACCTAGATTCAACATGGATACCACATCTACAAATATATTCATTAGTCAGAATGGATCTATTACGAATCCTTCAGGTGATAAAATTGATCATGGTGGGGATGTTTTTCACCCAAACAAGCTCATCCCAACCCTCGAGCTGAATCTATCATTTACAGATGCGATGGAAATCCATCGAAGATAGCAGGACCGAGGAGGAGGCCGTGAAAACACATTTCTCCTCCTCCTCATTAATCTCAATGAGTTGAAAGAAATTATATTTATCCTTATCCCAAAATGAGTTGGTGAAGCTAGGGAAGATACTGGCCTCATTGAATTAAATATCAGTAGTTGGGCTTCCGAGGAATCCCAGCACTGCACCACAACAATCCTGATGCCAAAAAGACATATCTCCCATCCTCACCACCCATCGAGTGAAGTGATGGAGCATATCAATAGTAGGATCTATCACTGACTAAATGGAGGAATGATTCCCCTCTGCCGAGTCCTGGGGGCAAATTGCATATGACTTCATGGTAGTCCCTCAAAGGGTATTTCATTCTAGTATACTCCATTTCAATATAGTATGCACGTAGTATAGGGTGTAATCTAGGTTACATACATTTATACCTCCTTCATTCACCGGATGCACCATTTTCCCCTAGGCAACCCAGTGATTCTTCCTCTCCAATAACAAATACCAGAGGAAATTGGAAATAATCTTATCGATCCTATTAATAACCCCATTAGGAAAATTTATGGAGGACAGACCATGTATCGGAGATGCCACCAAAACGCTATTCACCAAGGTAATATGTATGACAAAAGACAAGAAATTATTTTTTCATTTAAACACTCTATCTAAAACCCTGGTCAAGAGAGTGTCATATTCCGGAATCTGAATCCTCCCATGTGAGACAGGCATGCCTAGATAGACCATAGGGAACTCGACCCATTGAAATCCAACTATATTGTTAATAGTTTTCACTCTCTCTGTGGAGCACCTATTGGAAAAAAATCACTATTTCTATAGTTAATGGCCTAACCACTACAAGGAAAATATTTCTCCAACACTCTGTTAAATATTCTTATTGATATACACTTTCCATTCAAGAAAAAAATGTTATCATCGACAAACATAAGGTGAGATATTTTCAGGGGCCTTGACCGACGTCTATACGACAATATGTATCCATTATTGATGCTCCTATAAATGAGTCATCTCAGAACGTCCTGAATGATGATGAACAACAATGGAGAGATAGGGTCCCCATGCCTGATGCATCGGGTAGACTTGAAGAATCTATAATACTTTCCCCTGAAGCTCACTAAGATCCATTAGGAACTGAATCAGTGAAAGGTAATATCAACATTCTGAGAGTTGAGTCCCATACCTAACAACACTCTATTAATAAATTATACATAGTTACCTAAGTGTCATGGATGACTGAGAATAGTGTGAGTATAACTTGGTAGGGACACACAAGCCTGATCCCATATATTACCCATAAAACAAAGTGTATAAATGTGATATGATCTTCATTATAAATAATGTATTTTGAAATCATAAATAAATAAACATTGTAGATACTCATGTTCTAGAATTAAGTAAGGGGTCATCCCAAACAAAATTTAAGTAGATATAGGTCATTTCAAAACAAATCTAGTAATAATGCCAACAAATATCTAGTCTACATCCAATTCATAGGATAAAGACAAAGGATATCCAGTAATATCAGGCATAGTATTGTTACCAACCCAAATGTTTATTAATGGAAATTCTTCTTGAACAATTAAAATGACTTATTATGTATAACAGTTATATAAAATATGCACTTCCTTGGTTTTATGTTTTTGGATTTCCAAATACCATTATGAATTGTGATCATTTCTAATATAGTCATTGAAGAGTGATCACATGATTAGTATAATTATTGGTCTCTAATAAATTCAATTTACTTAGAAAAAGGAAGAGATGGCCTCATCCAGTAGAATTTCTCTATACGAAGCTCATTTGTTAGAGCTATGAAAGGATGTGGCATCCCTGGGATTCCCTCTTGATCAAGCCCACTCAGAGCTTCAATATGTTATACTTGAGTGGAACTTCCTATGAGAGAAGTGAAATTTAATCGATTTTACCACTCGAGCGATTTTATCTAGGCCTCCCCAAGAGTATGTCACCATCCCACACCTTACCCTTTGGACTTATGGTATTATTATAAGGGGTTATGTATCAATACCCAACCAATATAACTATTTACATTATTTTTTAATATTGAATATACATTAATTTTATTATTGTTACTTTGTAAATTGTTTTTAATTTAAAAATAGTATTTCATGTTAATTTTAAATTAATAAATATATTTTGATGAATTAAGGGATATTTGAATTAAGTAATATTTTAAAAAAAAATTATTTCTAAATTACTTTTTATTAAATATAAATTTTCTTAAAATATTTATTAATTCAATTGTAATTTATGTTAAGGTTTGGAAACTATTTTTTTCAAATCCCCTGAATTTTCAATAAATGTTGATTTTTATACTAAAAGTAACAATTGAAATATTTATAAAATTATTTAGATAAAATGAATAATATATATTCAATTAGGATGTAGAAATTATCCATTAGCGAATTTTTCATAATTTTCTGAGATAGTCGTATTTTTGGGTAAATAATAAATACCATTTAAATATATAATGTGTTTTATGACATCATAATGAACCAATAGTGCTTTAATAAAATACTATAAACATTATGTTCTGCCTATATGTTTTTTCCTTTAAAATAATGAGATTTTATTTTATTTTATTTCGATTGATTTTATGTCACCTTAGTGGACACTCCAAGACTTATAAAAACCTTTGTGTTTTAAAATGATTTCCATGTGAGTATGGCTCAAATCCACAAAATTAAGCCTTATATTTTAATAAGTTTGGCCATTTTACATATAAAATAAAATTTTCCACTTCCCTTTGGTAGAAACCATGGGAAACAAAGGTGGGTGGGTTTTTTATTGTTTTAATGTTTGGTGTCCAAAACCTAAATAATAAAGCATTCCCACTATTTCCCTATATAAACCCTCACATTATCCCACTTTTATTCACTAAAAACCTTTAATCACGTCCCTACTCTTCCCCCATATCTCTAGTATCCCCTAAAGGCACCCCAAGATTCCAACGAGCCTCTCTCAAACCCCTCCAAAGCTTTTTGGATCACACTTCCTAGTAAGGGATTTCTTCCAGCCTAATTATTTTCTCAATTTCATTATGTTGTTATACCATTTTATTTTCAATTAAAAATATTGGGGTCTTATTTCAAACTTCATCCATACTTACCTTCTTATGTTTAGATGATTATAGACCCCTTTCTCTCTCATTAATGCCTCCCATGTGGACTCATTACTATGCCGAAATTTCGTAAGGGATTTATCTCTCCTCATTTGCATACAAGAAATTATTTTATTTTATGAATCTAAATTAAAATATATATATTGGAAAATGTATCTATATGACTCCTTTACTTTCTATTTCATTTACATATTATTAAATACCCCTTTCTCTATCATCAACCATTTTTATGAAGTCTTATTTCATACAGTTATGTGGCCAAAATTTCACCGTGATTTTGCTAGCCCGCGTCATTGTGTAGTGAATACCATGCCCATTTCCCTATCAAAGGTATTCACCTTTTTGAACATTTACTTGTTTATTATATATTTTTAGGTAATAATTCCACATTACCTTATTGTGAAATGAATTATGATGTTTAATGGATCCATGTTGTATGATCCATGTAGCACACTTATGCATGAAATGAAACAATTAAGAAGGGGTTGTCACGATAGCACTCCAATGAATTGGGTAAAGATTTTTATCCTTATAAATCAATTGAAATGATGGTTTACTCATGATAATTTTGCTTAAATGAGGTTTTACTCACTCCCCATGTGCAAATAGCCTTGTATCATTATAATATCATGCCCAATGTTGTTTCCACATTTCCATGTTATGATAATCATGATAAATCATGCCTTTATGTTCATGATTCTATTATGATACATTGATATGATTTTTTCCTTACATGTACTATATTCATCAAGTTAGGTCTTGTTTAGTTATTACTAGGATTTATATTTCATCCTTTTCTTATGCATGTCGTTAGGTTATCCCATGAAATGATAGGTACGAAAGAATTTTGTGGTCATGTAAACGGAATTTTCAATAAATATGTTGGGTTTTATGTTCATAGTTGTTGTGTAATGTTACTATTTTTCCCAAGACACAAGACCTCTCAATACTAACATATTTTTTAAGTGAAATTATATGTAATAAATAATTTTTAAGTGATTAATATAGAGAATGGTTGTTATAGTCAGTATGAGAGGATAAGTTTAGTTGTTTTTGGGATTCGGATTAGAAAACCCTAGTGAAAGCCTTTGGATAGGACTATGTATAATAAAAACATTCCTAAATTTCGGTGAGTATTGAGTAAGTGTTTATCAAGAAAATTAATTCCTGACTAGTAACGAGAAGGTAGAGGTTGCTCTGGTACAGATGTATCTAGGGGTAAAACATAAAAACACAGCTTTGAGCTAGATTTGAACGGGAACGGGTGCGCGACAATGGGAATTTATACACTCTTGGTTATGAAACTCTCCGAAGATATGATTTCGTAAATTCATAAGCTTATTATGAACCATAATTTAGGGAATACAAAAATTCCCATAAGAGTATATGTTGGGAATTAGATCATGGATAACATATATTGAAACCTATAATTTATAAAGTAAAGGAAATAAAAGTAATTTATAAGTCATCTATTTTTTGTCTTTTGATTAACCTTTATGTGTTCCCCTAACTTTCATATTCTTCCAGAAAATGGTCGTTAATAGTAGGACTCGAGCTAACAACTGATGCAATGATTGATGTGATGACAGTTCTAATGAGATGTGCAATCCAATAGGAGAGGTAATCATGAACTTTGTTACGATACACTTTCAGTTAACTCCGGTTTTGAATAAAAATAGGGGATAGGAGGATTTTTCACCCCCCCCCCCCACCCCCCTAAGAAATAACAATTAACAATAATGTTCTTCCTGAGACAAAGTCCTCTTAATTATAATGAATCATCTGATCCCTTAATTTTCGTACAATGGATCGACTGAATTGAAATGATCTTCTTCATCCTTCAATGTTCTGACAAAGAAAATGTAATTCTAGATACTTATTGAATGGAGGGTAAACCTGATCACATGTGTATATTGATCAAAAATAAGAAGCATGAGGATTATACTAAGGTGTTGGAATGGAGTGATTTATGGAAAATGTATTTCGATAAATATTTTCCGTGCACACACCGACTTAATATAGAAAGGGAATTCCCTTCCCTCAAGAAAAAAGAAGACAAATCCATTGGAGCTTACGAGGAAAACTTCACAAGGCTTTCACGGTACACCTCCAGCTTATGCATTACACTTGAATGCAAGGCTGACCATTTATTTGGTGGGATAAAACCTAGCCTACTGAAATCCCTAGATATCCTTAACTTCGGGAGCTATGGGGAAATTGTTCAATGTACCCTCAAGTTCAAATTGGAGATAGATGACTCTCAAGGGTATCAAAAGGATAAGAAGTATAATGTGGACTTTAATTTTGGTAGTTTGATGGATAAATGCAACGGGGTTAAGAAAATCCAGCACCCCACTACCAAAAGGTATGGAAAGAAGCACCCTGAATATTTCTTGAAGGGGAAGAAGAAATGGTTTAGGTGTGAAAGATAAGGGAACCATGCCATTAACTGTCGAGAAAGAAAACCCGTGGCTATGATAGAGGAGAGAAACAATCTATTATACTCTTAACAAGGTCTTTATTACTTCAATTGCAATGAACAAGGGCACTTTGTATACTAGTGCTCTAAGCTAAGTGTTTTTTGAGGTAACCAACAACTTTTAAGGCAGCAAGGGAGTGCTTTTTCCATCGCTGCCAACAAAGTGAACCCCGACAATGAATTTGTTACATGTACACTAATTATTCAATCATGAATATAGAACATACTTTTTTACTCTGGTTCTATGAATTCTTTTATATCTTAAATGTTTAGTAGAACAATCTCAACCCCACCACAAATCATGGAAGTAAAGATGTTGGTGATAATGGGAAATGGGGATACCATTATATCCCATGAATATAACTCCTCCCCTATCATAATTTGTGGATAAAACTTCCCGAAGAACCATATCATACTCCCTCTGGTGAAATTTAATGTAATTCTTGTCATGGATTAGCTTTCCCTATATAGAGCTAACATAAATTACTGTTAGAGGGAAATCACTCTCCATATGGAAAATCGACCCTCAATTTAGCACAAGTTCATGGAGAAGGATGAATATTCCATAGAACCATCAACCCAATCATGGATATTACTGAACTATTAGCATGTGTATATTGCTCAGATGACTGTGTCTAAGGAAGCAACTGTCCATGAAAATATGTATATTGTGACTGAATTCATAGAAGTGTTTCCCAAAGAATTTCCTGGTCTTACTACTAGAATAGAAGTTTTATTCTCAATTGATCTTATACTTGGGGATTTTATAATATCAAATAGATTTTATAGAATGGATGTTGTGGAGATTGAGGAGATGAAGAAACAACTATAGGAGAATCATGAAAATGGGTTTATATGCCCATGTGATTCACTAGGGGGTGCACTAGTCCTCTTCGTCAAGAAGAATGATGGTTCAATGCGCCTTTGCGTTGATTATCATGAGCTCACAAAAATCACGACATAGAACAAGTATCAAATTCCATGAATTTATGGCTTGTTCGATCAACTATGTGGTGCAAAATAATTCCCCATGCTGGATTTGTAGTCAGGATATTACCAAGTAAGGGTGAAGTAGGATGATATCCCCAAGACTACTTTTCATGAGACGTATTGGAACTATGAATTCATAGTAATGCCTTTAGGAATCACTAATTCTTATGAAATATTCATGGAATTTATGAATAGAGTCCGAATAGATTACCTCGAAAAATTTGTGGTTTTCTACATTGAATATATTATAATGTACTCCAAAACCAAGGAGGATCATGAGGAGCATCTAAGAATTGTACGAGAGACCTTTCAAAAGAAGAATCTCTATTAAAATTATATCAAGTGTCTGTTTTGTTGAAGGAATTCTCATTCATGAGTCATATCATCACAAGAAATGTGGTATTCATGCATCCGTCCAAGAAAGATACCATTGATGGATGGTCAAGGAAATCATTAGTGAGAGATATTTGTATCTTGCTGGGGTTAGATGGATATTATCACCGATTTGTGAGAAATTTCACATTATTTTCAAACCATTTCACCAATATAACTCAAATGGGAGTCATGTTTCCTTAGAGTGGTTAATTTGAAAAGAGAATCAAGGAGTTGAAAAGTGGCTTATCACTGCACCTGTACTCACATTAGCCACAAGTGGATAACTTTTTGTGGTATTTAGTGATGCTTCCAAAAAGGTATTGGGTAGTGTATTGATGAAAAATGGAAAAGTATTTACATATTATTTAAGGAAATTGAATGGTCATGAGAAAAACTATCCAAAACATGATCAAGAGTTGGCTATGGTAATCATCACTTTACAAATTTGGTGACATTACATCTTTGGGGAGAAGTGTAAAATATATACAGATCACAAAAGCCACAAGTATATTTTCATACAGAAAAAGTTTAACATGAATTAACAAAGATGGGAAGAGCTGATCAAAGACTATAAATTCTCAATTCATTACCATCCTATGAAAGCGAACAAGGTGGTGGATGCTCTAAGTAGAAAAGAATTGTCAATTCAATCATTGATGATAATTTAAAAGGATCAAATATTCATAGATTTGATTATGATGGACATGGGAATCATAAAAAATGGAATATCATCAATCATTTCCCAAATGACTGATCAACCGTATGTTTTAGAAAGGTTAAAGGATACTCAAAATGATGATGTGGGAATTCAAAAGAGAGTGGAAACTATCAGAAAAGGTAAATCCTTGAAATAAAATCTTAATGATGAAGGAATTTTGAGACTTTGGATAAGAATATGTGTTCTATAAAATCTAGTGTTAAATACTAAAAAATTAGATGATTCACATAGTTTAAATATATGCATTCCCCCAGAAAACACAAAGATATATCGAGATCTCTGAGAGAATTATTTTTGGTATAACATGGATACAGAGATCACTGAGTATACAAAAATGTGCTTTTTATACCAGCATGTGAAAGATAAGAGGAATAATTCTAAGGGGATGATGCAGCCATTACCCAAACCAGCATTGAAATGGAAGAACATATACCATGGAATTTTCCACCGAACATCTGAAAATATCCAATGGAAACAATGATATCCGGGTTTTTGTGGATCATGTTACAAATACTGCATACTTCATTGAAATTATTGAGGGTTTATAATTAGATCAACTTGAATTGTTATATATTAGATAAGTGTTCAGGCTTCATAGATTACCACTATATATTGTATCTGATCAAAATCAAAAAATCAACATGATTATCTGGAAGAGTCTTCAACAAGATCTGAATATTGAGTTGAACTTCATTATGGCTAATCATCCTCAAACTGATGGCCAATCTTAGTGGACTATCTAAAAACTTGAGGACATGTTGAGAGCATTCTCAATAGACATAAAATGATTATGGGACCAACATCTTCCTAATATTGAGTTCTCTTACAATAACATTTCCACCTCAAGCATCAAAATGGATCTTTATTAAAACCCTAATGGGAAGAGGTGCATAATAGTGGAATTTTGGGATGATGTTGGGGATCAAAATCCCCCAAGTCAAGGAAATGGTTAAATAAATGGTGGAGAAGGCAATGAAAATATAGTAGCACATTAAAGCTACTCAGAGTAGACAAAAGATCTATGTAGATAATAGTCGATGAGACCTAGAGTTTTTTGTTGGAGACAAGGTATTCCCCTTCATATCACCATGGAAGAGAGTTATGAGATTTGGGAAGAAGGGAAATATAAGTACAAGGTGCATTTTCCCTTTTGAGATCCTCGATCGCATTGGATCAGTTGCCTATTGACTAGCAATCTCAGAACCTATCTCATGTACATGATGTATTTCATGTATTAGTCTTGAAGAAGTACATACCTAACCCATTGCATGTACTCAATCCAGAGGTGGTACCATTGGAGAATAAACTCTCCGGTGAGGAGAATATGTTGAAGATATTAGATCGTAGAGAAACATTTCTACGAAATAAGTCAATTTCTCTTATGAAAGTGTTGCGGAGAAAACACAAACATAAAGATACAATGTGAGAACCTAAAGAAGTGATGATGTTGAATTACCGACATCTGTTTTAGTGTGGGAAAAGGAAATTTTGAAGGCAATATTTCTTAAGGGGGAATATTGTAATGGACCAACAAATTATTAATGAAAATTACTCTTGATCTATTTAAATATCTTATTCTGTAAAATGGATCTATAAAATATGAAATTCCAAGGTTTTATGTTTTTGGATTTCAAAATACCATTAAGAATTGTGACTGTTGCTAATATAGTTGTTTAATAGTGATCACATGATTAGTATAAATATAAGGCTTTAACAAATCTCATTTACTCAGACAAAGGAAAAGATGGGATCATCCTGTAGAATTTCTCCCTACGAATCCCATTATTCTCTGCTCATAAAGGAGGTGGCTTCACTAATCTTCACTCTTGACCAAGCCCTGGTTGAGGTTCATCATGTTAATCTTAAGTGGAACCACCTATGAGAGAAGTGGTAGTTAAAATGTATTACCACTCAAGCGATATTATCAGAGCCACCCCTAAGAGTATTTCACCATCGCACACCTTACCCTTTGGTCTTATGCGAGTATTATGAGGGTTATGGAACAATACCCATGCACTATGACTATTTACATTATTTTTTATAGAGAATATATATTCATTTTATTATTGTTACTTTGTAATTTTTTAAAAAAAATAGTATTTTTAGTTAATATTCAATTAAGAAATATATTTTGATGAATTAATGATTTTTTTAATTCCATAATTTATCAATAAAATATTATTACTAAATTTATTTTTATTAAAAATAAATTTTTATATAATATTTATGAATATAATTGTAATTTTTGTTATGGTTTGAAAGTTGTTTTTCTCAAAACCCATGAATTTTCAATAAATATCAATTTTTATTTTAAATCATGAAATTAAAATATAAAGAAAATTATTTATATAAAATGAATATTTTTTTCACAATCAGGTTATTAAAATTTTCCAACAATGGATTTTTCATAATTTTTTTAGACATTTGAATTTTTGGGTAAAAAATAAATACTGTTTAAAAAAATAATGTGGTTTATGACATCATAATGTACCAATAGTGAAGTAATAAAATTCTATAAACTTTTTTTCGTCAAATAAATGTTTTAAAATTAAAATTATGTGATTTTATATTTTTTTGATTTATTTTTTGATTACTTGGTAGACACACCATGACTTATAAAACATTTTAACATTTAAAATGATTTCCTTGAGAGTATGACTCACCTCCACATAAACAAGTCTAATATTTTAAGAAGTTCAGACATTGGAATTATAAAATAATTTTTTACCCTCCCCATTGGATAAATCTATTGGAAAAAACCGTGGGTGGGTTTTAGGTTTTGATTAGTTTAATGTGTGGTGTTTAAAACCTAAATATTAAAGAATTCCCTCTATTTTCCTATATAAACCCACCCAATCGACCACATCCCACAACTAAAAACCCTAGGATTCCATCCTTAATATTCCACCCCCTCCCCCGTCTCTATTATCCTCTCAAGTATCCCCAATATTCCAATAATTTTCTCTCATGCCCTGCCCAAGCCTTTGGGATCACACTTCCAAGTAAGGGATTTCTTCCTTTCTCATTTTTTTCTCAATTTTTTATATTGTTATACCATTTTATTTTCAATTAAAAATATTGGAATTTTATTTCAAACCACCCACATACAACCCTAATTATGTATTAATGACTATATACCCATTTCTCTCTCAATAATGCCTCCCATGTACACCGATTACTATGCCGAAATTCCATATGGTATTTCTCTGTCATCATTTACATTCAAACAATTCTTTTATTTTATAAATCTAAATTCCATTACATATATTGGGACATGTATCTATATGACCCCCTTACTATATATTTCATTAACATATTATTAGATATACATTTCTCTCTCATCAACGATTTTTATGAATACTTATGTCCCGTCGTTCTCCTGCCAAAATTGCATCGCAATTTTCAAAGAAAAAGTCATTGTGTAGTGAATACCATGACAATTTCCCTATCAGAGGTATTCATTTTTACGAAAATTTACTAATTAATTATGGAGTTTCACGTGTGAATTACACATTCCTTTATCATGGAATAAATAATGATGTCTTGTGAATCCATGTTGTATGATCCATGTGGCACACTTATGCTTGAAATAAAATGATTAAGAAGGGTGTTCTCGGATAGCACTCCAATTCATTGGGTAAAGATTAGTATCCTGATACTTCTAGTGCAATGGTGGTTAACTCATGAAAATTCAATTTAAATGAGGTTTTACTCATGATCCATGTGAAATGAGCCTTCCCTCATGCTAATATCATGATAAATGTTGTAGCCACATTTACATGGTATGATAATCATGTTATATCATGACTTTATGTTCATATTTCTCTTATTCTCCATTGATATGTGTATTTCCTAAAATGTAATATATTATTCGTGTTATTCCATGTTTTCTCCATTAATAGACTTTATAGATCACCCTTTTCTTATAAATTTCCTCATGTAATCTCATGCAATGCTAGGAACTAAGGAATGTTGTGGTCATGTAAAAGATTGTATCAATAAAGATATTGGGTTTCATATTCTAAGTTGTTATGCAGTGTTCCTAATTTTCCCAACACACTAGACCTCTCGATCCTCAGAATTTACTTAAGTGAAATATTATTTAATAAATCATGTTTATGTGTGTAATAAATAGAAGGTTTGGTATAGTTTTTTATTACTAGGAGTATGTACAAGGAAATAATAATAGAATCACATTTTAATCCAAGGAATATATCTAAGGATTTATAAACTATTTTACATTCAAATCTACAGAACATTCATATGGAATTTAAAACCAAGACCAAGGTCCACCAAAGTGGGTCACATCCACATCCACAATTATAATTAACAAGTGTAGGTAAATCCAAATATTATCATCTCTAAATCCAAGGATCCCTCTCAAGGCATTAAATATTAATTCTAGCCGCCACTTAGAATAGTGTCATTCAATATCCCAATTTCAAGGAACAAATCTATATTAATCCAAATTATATAATATCCAAATCCTAGTGTCATGTCCAAGTATTTCTATGTAACACCCCAAGATTTCATTGTAAGTTATTTTCTTTAAAGTAGTTACAAAGATTGCGCTAAACGCAACACCGAGTTTGAGTGCACCATGAATTACCAAACTAGCTATTCAAAAAGTAGTTATGAATACTATTCACTAAATTTTAAATTTTATATACTCTATATAATATTAAAATCCATATTATGTGTTTTTTAGATATAATATATAAACATATTCAATTTTTCTGATAAAATAAGTATTGTTCAAAAAATACAATTTTACCGCCTTTTAATGGTGAAACCTTTTTAAATAAAATATTTTCTAATTTTTTATATTAAATTTTACTAAATAAACTTATTATTTAGAATTCGGACATACAAATTTAGTTTGGATAAAATTTTGGTTTTTTCTGACAACTTTCATATTTTGGTGAATAGTGAAAAATACTAAATTTTAATTGAAAACCAATTTCTTAATTAAAATGATTTATAGTGATAAATTATACTTTTTAAGGGTATTTAATTGTTATTAGATTATCTTTTTACCATTTAATCTTATTTTTGTCGTTGGAAATAATTTCACTTAGAAATTGGACACAAACAATGCCAATCTTTTGATAGTTATTATTTCTTAAAAACAAGCTCTTTGTTATGAAAACATGATTTAATTTTAAATTATTTTCATCCACTTTTTTGTTCTAAATTTTGAAAAATGGATTCCATATTTGTAATCAGGATGTCTGAATTGTGTAAATAGGTAACTTTTATTTTTAGACACTATGAATATTTACTTCAGTAAATATTTTATTTAAAGTGGTTAAAAGGGTAATTCTGGTAAATAAGGGTAAAACAATACTATTATAACAATGTAAAATTTCTCTAACTATGTCATAATCCTATTGGTTGATACATATCCGAGCATGGGAATCCTTGGGTCGATTTTAGGACCGCATGGTGCCACTTGAGAGTGACAATGACACTTTATATTAATTATTTTAAAGTAAACACAAACATGACATAACCATATACCTTTTAGTAAACAAAATTTACATGGGGTTATATAATTTATCTTTTCAACTATAATGATTAATTTGTAAGATAAAAATATTTCTTATAATGGTATTTTTTATAATTTTTAGACATCAAATAAATAAAATTATATAAGACATAATAATGATACAGTGTTTACCTCATTAATAAATGATGTAAATAAATAAGATTATAAAAATTATAACAATATCCAAAAAAATTAAAATTCTAATTCAATGATTTTATTTATAACATTACTCATCTTATATTCTACTTTATTATGTTTTGGACCTTTATAAATTGAAAAAAAATGTATAATAAAATAATATTTTCAAACATTCCAAAAGAACCCCTACCCTCCTCTTATAAAAACCTAAAACTTCTAACCCATATCTCACACTTCTCAAGCCCATTTTCTCGTCTAAACATTGACTAAATAAAATCCTCACATACCTATCTTCCTCTTATATTCCTTACCTTAGGCATAAGTCACTTCAAGGAAGCCTTTTGGTTCAAACCAAAGGGAGTTACCCGATTTAAAGGTAATATCTCCTCTTAAGTTCTTTTCTTTTATTTTACTTCTCCAACCCCCTAAAATATCTTTATTTCTTTATTTAATAAAAACAATATTATCCTGAATACACTATGTTTTTTTATAATATGTATTTGAACTAAACTTACACACACCTCCTTCTCATGGGTATAGAACATAATGTTTCTTTGGACGGCGAACTATTGCCTCACGAAACGATGACTGTTCAGTTTTCTACTACCACCTCTAATAGTGGACATTATGATGACACAATAATTATATATGATATTTATTTTATCCATAATCTTCTGTAATTCACTTTTACAGTATTCCCTTATTCTTTTCATGTTGTATATATACGATAATTTCATTTGAGGAAGTGCGGACTACCGCCCCCTCAAAGTGATATGACTCATTCATAACATACATGGAACGTATAAAAAATGGTTTTAATTAACATACATAAAATATATAAAATATTATATTATACTGTAATAATAATATAAATATGTATCATTTGGTTGTCTTTCCTTTTAAAATAAAGAAATGTATGTAGCGTTCGTGCTTACATACAGATTACTGTCTCCATGAACGCGATAAGATTCATTCCCCATCGCAACCATTCATGAATAATTGTTATTTTATTATTAAAAATAATATTTAATAACATAATATCTCTTTGGATATTAATCTAATACATCCTATCCATAACAAACATGACTTACGTAACAAAACATATAAATGAAAACGAATCAATTAACACACGAAACAATGATACTACTAAAATATTATTAACAAATCAATATTAAAAGAATAAATATGATATCATATATATGTATACATTTATTTAGTAATTTAATAACAATGATTTAACAATAATACCGGAGGTTAACGTACCCTTGACCAAGGAAAAGTACAAGGTAAGGAGTTTCTTATCTCACTTTTAATTCTGTGAGATTTACATTATTCACCCCTTATTTATTGCATGTGGTGTATTGTATATTTCCATTTGATATATAATATCATTATTTTAATTATAATCATGGTATTATGTGATTTATTTGGTGGTTATTAACTTTTGTTCATATTCCTCGATTGATTACAACATGGTAAGGGGTTTCCATCTCACTTCTTATTTCCTTGAGATTCATGCTATATTTCCACTATTTAATTTAGTGTGGTGTTTCTACTGCACATGATTGTATTGATTATATAATATAATTTAATTTAAGGGTATTTAAATATTCATTTTATGATCTTTCTTTCATGGGGTGTATGTTTCATAAGTCACCAAATCGGTAAGGTAATTTTTAATTTCGATTTCCACTTAATGGGTTTTATGCAAACATCATTGATTATTTTACACCAAGATTATGTGTAAAATAATTATTTATTTATTTATGTAGTAATATCCACTCACATTTTTCTGGATAATTTTTTGATACACCTAATCACTCTGTTGATAAATTCTCAAGTGATCGATATGAACCTAATAAGAGTAATCTTAACTCAATTTTCATTCATTAAGATAGCATCCTAGTCATTGGTGTTGTTGTTACAAGAATATGTGTTAATGTCCTATAATTGTTTTACACTAACTATCCAATCATATTTAGTGTATTTATATTTTTCACACATAATTATTTCATTGATTTATCCTTAACCTAAGGATACGATCTTTATGTGGGACTTCATCTCAACTTACATTCCATTGAGACTTCTTTGTTGTTAGGCACCAATTCATTTTTATTTGGTGTATATACTATACATTGACTTAATATATCATGAATCCCTTTATTCTCATGATATTATTATGTTTTGAATAATACAATTATTTTTATTAAAGTGTCTCTCATTTGGTTTGGAACTCTAACTAAAATATAATTTTAAATGTTTTAAAATATTATTCTTCTAAATTATTCTCATAAATTTCCATGTTTTAAACATGGTTATAAGGAATTATTTATATCAACATTAATGTTTTAAAATTAAAATTCTTTTTATAAGTCTCAAAGTGGTAGGGGAACTTTGATTCAAAAATATATTTTAAACAACGTCTTAATATATAGTGATACTTTTAAATGTTTTCAAGAAAAATGGGGATATTTATATCAAATTGATTTGATGGTTATTTTCATCTATGTTAATATCCATAATTATTATAGATTGAGGTTAATTTATTATAATACAATCTTCCATATTGTGTTTAATGAGTTATATTTTCCTATGGATGTGTTATTTCTATACAATTCATGGTTTCAGGTTAAAGTGTTGACATTTCGTATACTAGTTTAAAACGAATGTTTATGTTTTGTTTCATCATTTTTTATAAGGAATTTATTGGACTTAGTGTGTGATGGGTGGAGCCCAATATAGATCTTTAATGCATCGGAAGGTCTCATGATCCAATTAGACGTGCAATTGGCTGAGGCCTTTCCCAATTTGATATATGGTTTTGTCCGAGGCCTAAATCATTTTTAGAATTTTTGACCAAGGCCTTGACAAGATGTTTTAGAATGTCCGGCATTATGCATTCCATCATCATGAAATTGGTTATTGATATTACATGTGATTATTCGACTAGTATAATATTCATGTGAATAAGTAAATGGAATTATTTGATTTATCGTTGCCATATTATGTTGAAGGTTAAGTTTAAAAGGCTTGTGTTCTAGTCTTATACATTGCCATAAATATTTATTCTAATTTATGAAAGTTTCCAAAATATTTTTATCCTTATTGAGTCTCTGAGGTCACCCCTTTCTTATGTTTTTTTTCTATATGCAAAGAAGTATTTTACGATTAACCTGCTGGAATATGCTTAGGGATGTAAGAGTTTTCCAAGGGGACACAGTTTTGGTTATTTTATTTTATTTCATGATGTAATGTAAAACTTATGTACATATCTATTAATTCTAAGGATACTAAACTGATCGGTATTTTAGGACATGATTCCTTGTAATCATGCCAATGTATTAAAATAATGCACCAGCTCCGAGATTCTAGGGTCGGGGCATTACAGCTGGTATCAAAGGAAGTTTACTATAAACTATAGAAGGTATATTTGGAAAAAAAATATCTGATTGGGAAACACTACCCTAAGATTGAACTTGAGGATTATTATAGAAATACATCCAAAAATTATGGTAATGTAAATATTATGTGGGTTTTCCAAGAAATACATCCTTTTCTGGATACAAGCAGGTAGAGGCGGCTCTGGCACAGATGTACCTAGGACTGAAAACTCTAATAAGGAGTTCTGGGATTGACCTTGGGTATCCTGGTACATAACAATATGCCTTTCTGCACTCTTGGTTATGAAACTCCTGGGGGATATGCTTTGGATAATTCACATTTTCATTACAAACCAATTTGAAGGATTTTAATATAAGATGAGAATAAATAACCCTGGTTAATTCAAAGGCATTTTGGATTGAAAATAAAGTGTTATAAAATTCTATAAATGATTTTATGACTCACACTATGCTTTATTGTGTTACTCAATCGATGGATTCCAAGAAATTCATAGTAACATTGAACATGATTTAAAAGGTGGAAACAGAAGTGGAAATGAGAAACGAAATGGAATGATAATAGGTGTAAAAGATATCTTTTTCATGCCGAATTAGTTTTAAAAAAATATGATCTACAACATATATATTAACCAACTCCCTGACTCAACAAATTAGAGAAAGACAATGAATGATAAGAGCTCCAGCAGTGTTGATCATCGAGAAAAGAAATCTCAATTTCTATCTGGCATGAAATATGGAAGGAGACACCTATGGAAGTGCCTCAATAGAACAAAGAAATTATTTATGTGTGGGAAATAAGGACATAAATTAAAGAATTTCAGAGGAAAAATGAAGAGTGCTATAGAGGAAAATAAAAATAATCCCAAGAATCCATTTACAGTCATTTTTTGTAAATGTAGGGGACTTAGGAATTACCCAAGTGAATTCCCTTTTCTATAGGATAACCTCTTTGTCAAGGAAGAACCTATGTGGAAATAAATGGATGGTGAAATGTTTAAAAGTATTAGAGCTCTTTGTTGATGGGATTACATTGGAAGACTTTTCTCTTGTATGTGTAACCCTACAGTTTGTTATGTGAAAATGCTATTTTTGGAATAATTATCTTTTCTATCATTGATATGGTTATAAATAACTATTTTGGTTTATATGATCCTCAAATTTTAGGGAATTACAAATTTTTAAATATTGGGATGAAAATGAAAGGTATGAGCTAACATTTGTAGTGAAATTATGTTATGGTTATTTAGAGTAATTTATCTCATTTTAATAATGTTAGAAAATTTAGTTTTTGAAAAAGGACAACACACATACCATGTGACAACCCATTGCGTCGGACAATTCTACGGTAATCGTACACACAACTCGAGTGTAATTGTGATTTTATCGCCCACCACTGGACTATATTAAGTCCCTGGTTAGTGTGACTAATTATTTTTAGTTAAATGATTTTATTGATCAATAATTAGTTTCTTTGGGATCTTATGTCTTATCAAATGGATATCCTTAGTATAGGAAAATTATTTTTGGATTAAGTGATAAATGTTATTTTGGAAGTAGTTTGTTCTGTTTAGAACACTATATACCTAACAAAAATAGAATACTATTGGATTTCATTTGAGGAGTAATGGTGTATTTTTATCTTTGTTTTTACTGTGAATATATAGAGATTTGGGTTAATTTGGAAATTATTAACCTATCATATAGAATATGTGATTAGGTTAATTACTTTTATGTATGTGACTTTAAGAGTAGTCGATTGTATTTGGAGATGCAATTTAACATGGCAGAGTACGTAATAAAATTCTTCTATGTTTTGGGTGTCAATATAAGTTTGGATTATATTGAAGGATTTTAAGGACTATTGTTTATTGAATGGTATTTATTGAACTTTGGGTATTTTTGGTTTAATTTTAGAAATTAATATTAGTATTTATTTCTCTAAAGGATTATCCTTTTTTGGGATCATCTGATCTTGTACTAACCATTTTGGTTTTTTTTAATCTTTAAAGACATGTTTAATATATAGTTTATCATTTTTGGGTCATTTTATTCTCTAGAAGTTGATTGTAGCACTTCAGGTGTGACCAAGCCATCTTGAATAATCATCATTTGAAATAAATATGAGTTAGTGGTAGAAATTTATTAAAGGATGAAACTCTCCATAAAAATTAAGTATATATCTTCATTGTCTTATGAAATCTCATAAATAAATTCCTCAACTTTATGAAATGGAACTTAAAACAAAAAAATGTTTTCCATTTACTATTCTTATTGGGAAACTAATGATTATTTATCCCATCACAAGTTTATAGTTTTCTTGTTGTTAACTTTCTTCTGATCATGTTTTCTATCACTCATCATAAGAACTTGACACTTAGTTTATCTTCCTTATCCATGTCTTCTTACATGGAATCCTAGTATGGGTTATCTCATGTGACCTTTTTAATTATTGTTCATTCTTTTAAAGTGACATTTTTATTGACTTTTCATCCGATGGGGGACATTCAATGAAGTTTCCAAGCCCAATTATAAAAATTCTGAGGACACATTTTAAAAAATTGGGGAATAATTTAACACCCCAAGATTTCATAGTATGTTTTCTTCTTTAAAGTAATTCAATAGCTTGTGTTACACGCCACACCAAGTTCGAGTCCACCGCCACTTACCAAACTAGCCTTTCAAAATGCTATTATGAATAGTATTAATTGAAATTGAAATTTTATATACTCTATATCATTCTAAAATCCATATTATGTGTTTTATATCTATAATATAAGAACATATTCAATTTTTCAGATAAAAGAAGTATTTTTCAAAAAATGAAATTTTACCACCTTTTAATAGTGAATCCTTTTTAAATACAATATTTGACACTTTTTTTATATTCAATTTGAAAAACTAAACCTTTTTTTGAATTGGGACATACAAATTTTGTTTTTATAAAGTTTTAGTGTTTTTTGGATAACTTTCATATTTTGATGAATACTGAAAAATACTAAATTTTAATTGAAAACAACTTTTTTAATTAAAATGATATATATTGTTAAATGATACTTTTGAATGGTTTTTAAGTATAATTAGATTATATTTTTTCCATTTAATCTAATGATGTTCATTTTAAGTAATTTCACTATGAAATTGGACACAAACAATTGACAATCTTTTGATAGTTATTACTTCTTAAAAACACGCTCGTTGTTATGAAAACAAGAATTATTTTTTAGTTAATTTCTACCACTTATGTATTTAGAATTCTGAAAAATGTATTCCTTATTTGGAATCATCGTGTCAAAATTGTGTAAATATGTAACTTTTATTTTAAGTCATTATAAATATTTACTTCATTAAATATTTTATTTATTATGGTTAAAGGGGTAAAACTGGAAAATAATGGTAAAAATATAATATTTTAATAATATTAAATTACCCTAACATGTGTCATATTCCTATTGGTTGATAAATATCTAGCTATGGGAATCCTTCGTTTTATTTTGGCACCCCATGTTTCCACTTGAGAGTGATAATGACACTTTATATTAATTATTTTAATGTAAAGGCAAAAATAACATAACGATACATATTTTAGGAAATAATTTTTACATGGGGTTATATAAGTTATATTTTAGGCTATAAATATTGATTTGAAATCTAAAAATATTTCCAATATCATGGTATTCTTTTAATAATTTTTAGACATCAAATAAATAAAATTATTTATGACATAATAACGAGGGAGTGTTTACCTCATTAATAAATGATCTAAATAAATAAGATTATTAAAATTTAAAAAAATTTCCAAAATGTATCAAATTCTTATTGGATGATTTTATTTCGAACCCGATTCATCTTATATTCGACTTTAATGAGTTTTGTCCCTTTAGAAACCAAAAATCAGTATATAATAAAATAATATTTTGAAACATTCCTAAAGAACCCCTCCTACCACTTATAAAAATCCCTCAATTATAACTCATCTCTCACACCTTTCAAGCCTCTTGGATCGTCCAAAATATTCCCAACTAAAATCTTTACATCCCCCTCTTCCTCTTAGAAGCCTTACCTTAGGCAGAAAGAACTTCACGGAATCCATTTGGTTCAAACCAAAGGGAGCTACCTGATTTAAAGGTAACATCTCCTCTTAAGTTCTTTTATTTTATATTACTTCTTCAACCCCCTGAAATATATTTATTCCTTTATTTTATAACAACACCAATATAATAATTATACTAGGTTGTTTTTATGAGATTTATTTGAAATACACATGTACACACCTCCATCTAATGGGTATAGAACAAAATGTTTCTATTGACGGCGAACTAATGTCTCATAAAACGATGATTATTCAATATTCTACTAAAACCTCTTATGGAGTTCATTATGATGGAACTGTAATTATATTTGATATTTATTTTATCTATCAACTTTTTTAATTACCTTTTACAGCATACTCTTATTCTTTTCAAGTTTTATATATACAATAATTTCATTTTCAGAAGTGTGGACTACCGCCCACTCAAAATGATATGACTCGATTATAAGATACATGGAATGTATAAAGGATAGTGTTAATGAACTTACATAACATATAAAAAATATTATATTATACTGTAATAATAATATACCAATGTATCATTTGGTTTTCTTTCCTTTTAAAATAAAAAATGGATGTAGTGTTCGTGCGTACGTGAGGATTACCGTCTCCACGAACGTGATGAGATTAATTCAACATCATAACCATTCAAGAATAATTTCCATTTGATTATTAAAAATAATATTTAATAATATAATATATTTATCTATATTTATCAAATACATCCTATCTATAACAAACATGACTTTTGTATCAAAACACATAAATTAAAACAAATCAATTAACACATGAAACAATGATACTATTAAAATATCATTCACAAAGAAATATTAAAAGATCATATATGATATAATATTTATGTATGTGGTTATTTTATAATTTAATAACAATGATTTAACTATTATATAATAGGTTAACTTACCCTCGACCAAGGAAATGTACAATGTAAGGGGTTTCGTATCTCGCTTTTAATTCCGTGATATTTCCATTGTTCGCCACTTATTTATTTCTTGTGGTGTATTGTGTATTTCCATTTAATATATATTATCATGATAATAATTTTATTCATGGTATTATACTATTAATTTTGTGGTTATTAACTTTTTATATGCCTCGATTGATTACAACATGGTAAGGGGTTTTCATCTCACTTCTTCTTTCTGTGAGATTCATGCTATATTGCCACTATTTCAATTAGTGTGGTGTTTATACTACCAATGATTGTATTACTTATGTAATATAATTAAATTTAATGGTACTTACATCTTCATTGTATGATCCTTCTTTCATGTGGTATTTGTTTTTTAAGTCTCTAAATCAGTAAGGGAATTTCTAATTTCGATTTCCACTTATTGGATTTTACGCAATCTTCATTGATTATTTTACCCCCAGATTATGTGTGAAGTCTCTATTTATTTATTTGTGTAGTAATTTACATTCCCCTTTGTCTGGATATTCTTTTGATACACCTAATCACTCCGTTGATAAATTCTCAAGTCATTTATATAAACATGATAAGAGTAATCTTAAATCAATTTTCATTTGTTGTGTTAAACATACAAGTCATTGGTGTTGTTGTTACAAGAATATGTGTGAATGTACTATGATTGTTTCACACTAAATATCCAGTCGTATTTAGTATATTTATATTTTTCGCGTGTAATTATGTCATTGATTTATCCTTAACCAAAGGATACGGTCTTTATAAGGGACTTCATCTCAACCTTCTATCTATTGAGACTTCTTTGTTGTTATACGCCGATTCAATTTTATTTGGTGTATATACTATACTTTGACAAAATATATAATGAATCCCTTTATTCTATTGATATTATTATGTTTTTTACCTCAATTATTTGTATTCAATCATCTCTCATTTGGTTATGAACTCTAACTAAAATATCATTTTAAATGTTTTAAAAAATTATTATTCTAATTCTTTCTCATTAATGTCAATGATTTAAAAATTGTTTTAAGGATTTATTTATATAGAAATTAATGTTTTAAAATAAAAATTCCTTTTAAAAGATTCAAATTCGTATGGTACACTTTAATTAAAAAATCTATTTTAAACAACTTCTTGAGAAATAGTGATAATTTTAAATGTGTTCATGAAAAAGGGTGATATTTAACTCAAATAGATTTAATGATTATTTTCATCTTTGTCAATATCCGTCATTATTCTCAATTAAGGTTAATTTATTATAATAAAATCTTCCATGTTGTATTGAATGAGTTATGCTTGAATGTGGATGTGTTATTATTAATACCATTCATGGTTTATGGTTAAAGTATTTAAATTTCCTATGATAGTTTAATACGAATGTTTATGCTATGTTTTAACATTTTCATATGAGGAATACATTGGGCTTAATATGTGATGGGTGGAGCCCGCTATAGCTCCTCGAGGCATCGTTAGGTCTCATGAGAAAATTAGTCATGGAATTGGATGAGGCCTTTTCCAATTCGATATATGTTTTTGGCCAAGCCCAAATTCATTTTTAGACGCCTTGGATAAGGCCTTGACCAGATGTTTCAGAATGTCCGGAATTAGGAATTATATCATTATGAAATTCGATATTGATATAACATGTGATTATTAAACTTGTAGAATATCCATATGAATAAGTAAATGGAATTATTTAATTTATCTTTGCCATATTATGATGAAGTTTAAGTTTAAAAGGCTTCTGTTCTGCTCTTATACATTGCCATAAAAGTTTATTCTTATTTATTATATTTTCCGCTATATTGTTATCATTACTGAGCATATGAGCTCACCCCATTCTTATGTTTTATTTTTTTCCAGGATACAATGAATTATATTACGATTAACCTGCAAGAATTTGATTATGGATATAAGAGTTTTCCAAGGGTAAACGATGTTGTTTATTTATTTTCTTTCATAATGTAATGTAAAACTTATATATGTATCTAGTAATTTCAAGGATACTAAACTGATCGGTATTTCGGTACTTGATTACTTGTTATCATGCTAATTTATTAAAATAATTCATTGGATCCACGCTTCTAGGGTCGAGGAGTTACATTCTAAATCATTTGTTATAAATCTGATCCATGGAACTTTTCCAAGGTATTGAAAAAATTAAATTCAATGAATTTTTCTAATTAATTCCAAACTTATATTCAATATGAATCCTTCAATAATGTATATTGAATCCAAAACTGATATCAAACATAGAGCATAGATCTATATAATATGTCTAATTCGTCCTTTGAATCTCAATATATCTTGGTGTTTGGTACATTCCTCCCAAACCATTTCATGTTTCCTAATTGATTCACCTTCAAAGGTGCCCCCGATAATTATCACTACCCATTTCCTATATGATCTATCTATTTAGTCAACATATCACTGGGGAACCCCCTATGATCCTTAATGTCCCATCATTGCTAAGACACCCCATCTATTTTCCATTATCACATTCTAATCACTTGATTCATCATCCATCACTCAAATTGATGATCCTCCATCAACATCATCATCATAATAATCCCTTGAAGTCATTGTCCAATAGGGTAATCCCATACTAGTGTCACACATGGGTTATGTAATCAAGTCCATACCCTACAAAAATCACCCTAGGTCAGTTTGTTTTCCAATACTATACATAACTCTTCATGGAGTCTACCAAGATTGATATTTACATCTTTATAGAGGATGAATAATAACCCCACACCCAACTCAACCTGCCTAATGTATCTAAGGCATCTCAGGGTTCCATCATGGGTACATGGCCAATTATCTAAGTCCGTCACTCTCTTATATTATGAGGCATCAAGGGAACCTATGCTCTTGGATTTAGTGTCTAATTCCTTAAATTAAATTTAAAACCCTCTGATTCCACACATCACAGGGAAAATATTTATAATCAAGTCCACAAACATCAATGACTAAGGCATCAAAATAGTTCACAAAGTTCGACCATATCCCTTGACTTGTTTTTAAGTCAATATTTACTATAATTTATATAATTTAGAATGTGGTCACCCGCCACTACAGAGAGACTACACATCATATAACATATAATCCTAATTCATAATACCACCATTATGTATGAGGGTCCACATTCTTAAATTTTGGAGTTATTCCCTTTTAAGGAGTAGCTCGAAAGCTCTCACTAGATCTCGTCCAAGTCCAATAACCATTATTCAAACACTAGTGACTATAATTGTATCCATAGTGGAGAAAAATTAGTTATAAAAAATTATAATTAGTTATAAAAATAAATTTCAACTATTTATAATGAATTAAACAAAAAATTTAAATATGTCATAACATATTACATCTCACAAAACACCCTCATTGCACTTAAATTGCAAAATATTTCATGCCAAAACCACAAGGAAGGATCCAACACATCCCCATCAATGTTCTAAAAAATTATTTTTCTAAATCAATTTTATTCAATTTTAGATAAAATAAAATGAAATTTATACAAAAAAATTAACCCATTAAAAATACATCTGATGAAGTGTAGAAATTGTCTTAAGATATCCTATCACCATAAAATATGAACGCCCCATCATTGCCTAATGATTTCATAATGTTGTGGGGAAAGTGTCTCTAAAATTACTAAATCATGTTACCCAAATTACAAGGAAGGAAGGAGAGGAATAATAGAATAGAATGGAGGGATTAATTAACCTCAAATTTCAAATATGTCAAACCAAAATCTACTCAACTCAAAATGGCAAAGAATGAGGAATGGGGTAGGAGGAGGTTGGCCTTTGGACATGCAATTGCGAGAGAATTTTTTTTTCAATCATAAGAAAACAAGAAGAAAAATTAATAATTTTTGTTATTTCAATTTTTCACATGGTTTGGTGAAAAATTTATCAAACCATGTTCCAACAATGTATGATTCACGGTCCATGGTTTCTCCCTTTCCTAGTTGGGATGCTCCATTAAACAAACCTTGAACCAACTATTCATAAACTTCCCCAAACAAAAACATTGGTCTCACATTATTTATTTACAACAATGTATTGACTATGTGCCTCAGGACTAAGAAAGAAAAAGTCTCATTATTACCATTATAGTATTCATGATTCACCCATAGATGTGATTTATGCATGGAAAACCAACGTTCTAATATATAAAATTAACGGGAAACCACTTTATGATAATTGTAATACACATTTTCTGCAAAATGATGCACAAAAAACTAGGTATCATGGAAATAAATACTACAAAATAAATTAAATTTAACTTTATGTTCACAATACTCTCCTAAGTGTTGTGTCTTAGAGATAATATATTATTTTTTAAAGGTGAATCTTGTTAACAAAATTAAAGGGTTAGTTTTTCATATTTTGTTTTAAATATAAAAATAAAATTTAAATGGTTGGAAATTATATACAAATTTAAAGGATTTAGGTATTTATAACTGGATTCCTCCACTCTAAGAACTCAGGTAGGGATTCTCTAGGCATCAATGGCCATTACCCCAGTCTCTCCCTCACTATATGGATCGACTCTCACTTTTCTCTTTAGCCATTCATCTAACCTTTTTCTATTTTTAAATTTGTACCATCTTTCTCTTTTCCTAGCAATCAATATTAGACCTAATGTTACATATCATCATGGTGGTTACCCTAATTTCTCAAACTCATCATCAAAAATTAATTAATATTTGACATGCATGAATCTAATTGTGGGGACACGCTTTAGGAAACATCATCCTTCAGTTGAAACCATTAAAAAGTTTGTAATTGGTTCTTGGGGATTATAATATCATGAAGTTTTGGGAATTCATGAAAATAGGAACATGATGATTCATTTTTCATAAGAGGAGGACTAGATAATGATGTGGTCCAAATCTCCTCACAAATGCATTTGATCATGCATTTACCTATCTTGATTTTCCTATGATTTATACATGAAACATGATGCTCCATCAATTGATATCTGGGTTAGTTTTCCCAAACTCCCTCTTCCATTCCAAAATACTATTATTATATATATGTGTGGTAATCCGATCGGCCGATTTTCATGTTTGGATAGTATAAATGATTTAGTATATCAACCCATTTTCCTATGTATCTAGTTTGAGGTCGATATTTCCAAGCCACATTTTTATTATATTTTTATCACGGTTGGGGATCAATTTCGATGCAAGAAACTAGTGATATTCGATTTCTAGAGAGATTTATTATATTAAGGTCGGTGCCTGGGTAAATTGTCAACTATTTGTTGGCTTGCTCACTAGTTTTACCCAATGGATGTGAATGATGTTTCACAGAGTGGGTATTATTATCCTACGGCTCTTTTAATTGAAAATTTTGGAATCAAGGAACCATTTTTGGTTCCTTATCTTCATTAGTAAAAAGTTTCTAATGATCTGAAGGTCATTAAATTTTTTGATATCTTATAATGTGGTTTTGGTGTCGACTAATTGGTAGTGAAGGTCCTAAAAGAGAACTGACTGAATCAATCTTTGGTTTCTTATACATTTTTTGAGACTATGAATGATGGATGCATGTATTATTCGAAGGATTATTCTCCTAGTTCTAGTTACAAGGAATATTTTAATGATCCTTCAATGTCAATCCCCACTTCATCATATCTGGTTGTGCCAGACCAGAATGAAAAAATCAATCAAAAATAAGGATCAATTGGACAGTAAGAAATTCTATTGGACCATGGTCCAGTCTCGGATCACATAGGTGGGTCTCATGTGGTATATGAGGGAGGTCCAATAGGTTGCAAGAAGATGTATATTTCAGGGAATAGAGTGAATTCAGTGAATAGGTCCAAGGTTATAAGTGATATGGATACCATAAAAATTAGCAATCTCTATAAATATTTGGTGTATGAGGGTTTGGTCATGAATCAGAAGACATTCCAAAAATTCTATAGAGGTCTGAAGGTTGATCTCTTGGATCAGGACTAGGGGCTATCCAGATTTGGGATTTCATACACCATTATCATAGGAGTAACCCTTTGGAATACAGGTTCTATCAGAACATGATTAAGATGTTTATATTTCAATTCAAATATCTATTATCACTGACTAGGGAACTAGAATTAGAGGACTTCAAACCCCATGGAAAGAAATGGACTAAAAGGGAACCGTGATGCAGAGTACTACATTGTGACAAAAGTAATGGGAACTGAGGGGAATAATGACTACTCATAACTACCTGAACAAAAAAAGGTCATATAGAAGGGAAAAGGAAATGTAATTTTAAACAAAGACTCCATACCGTGAATTTAAGATTCATTCAAGTCTAAGAGGTATAAATCTTATGGAAAAGTGTGGATACATCAAGAATGAATGTAATTGTGGTGTGGAGGGGAATAAAGAAGGACAGGAAAATAAATACCTTAAGCTTATTTTCCATTCTAAGGAAAAAATCTATGATAATGCTATCATACTTAATTCCCAAATGGAGGATGCGGATATAATATTAGATATATAGGTTTGAATGGATTTTAGAAAGGAAAAAAAGGGACTCGATCAACCAACAAGATTTTATTTTGTCATTTGGTTTAAATTAATGGTTGATCACTATAGATGAGTACATCCAGACATGGGAAAACCTAGACACTCACTTTGAAGATTAAATTTATGAATAACAAAGTATAAATATTGATACACTGTAGTGGGGACTATACTAGTTAATTTATTTCAAAAATAATATCCTTTTTTAACAATTACTTGATTTTTTTATGTTTTGACTGACCTTCATCACTAGACTTGCATGGTTTCCCACTTTTTTCATAAAAAATATTTTGAATAAAAAATTTTACATTTATTAAAATGATTGAGTTGTAATTGGTTGGTGCCAAACAAATCAAGATGAACAAATAGTTAATATAACTATATGTTTTTTAGATAGTGTTTATTGTCCCATCATATATTAGTATTTGGATGATGATTAATCCCGATATTCGTTACTGATATCTGGAGTACTGTAAATAATAACAATTCTTGGGAATTAAAAATTCAATATAAAATTTTTTACTGAATATATTCTTACAAACTAGTCATTGGATATGGGTTTCTAGAAAAAAAATAGATATTGGATTCCTGACTATGTTTATCAAATAGTGAAAAGTTAATATTCACATTGGTTGAATAATTTCTGAATGATCATCTAGTAGAAAAAAATTATAAATTTAGAAATAATATAGGTAGAAAAAATTATGTTGGAGGAAACATGGATGTATAAAAAATTATATCAAATGGAAAAAATAGTGATTATAATAAACTGAGTAACATAAAGATCTCTAAAAAGAGGTAATATGTAAAGTTTATCACATAGACATGTACAATGTTCATGTTTTGAAGTTGTGAATTTGTATCTACTAAATGAAACAAGTTTTTTGGAAAATCATTTTCAAGAGATATTAATTTATATAAGTTTCAATGTGAGAATAATTATATTGTTTTTTCTGAATGATTAAAAATAAAAAAAATAACTAAATGGAGTATTAGTGAAGATTACTATACGGAATAATTCAATAATCCATCATATATATAAGTTCGTAGGATGTTGTTTAAAATGATTATTTATATGAAAGATTAAATCCTATAAAGATGTATCATATGAAACCTTTAGGATCTTTATAATGATTTTGTAAGGTGAAAAAGAGAATATTCTGATATGGTCATTAAACATTCCAATAATCATAAAGTAAACATAGTGATTCAATTCAATATTTTATGTTCTCTGAAGGGATCATTGACATTGAGATATTAGTTTGTTTCTAAGAAGTTTTTTGAATCTAAAATATATAGATCATAGAAGGATGTAAAGTAAATAAATAATTATGTTGGATTTTTAATTTTTGAGTGAGTACCTTGGATTTAATGTTCACATTTCAACTTTAGTTTTTTTAGAATGGATTCCAATATAAAAGAGAGATTTTTGACTGATAATTTTGTTGTAGTTGTAAGATTTTGTAACGATGTGAGGTATTGGACCCAAAGCATGAGAGTGTTTCCATCTTATTTGAGTACTGGATGGAGAAGTATCACATGTAAAAGTACAAAATGAGGGGTATTTGATTAAGGTGGTACATAAGAAGTATATTAAATAATGTATATCATATGAAAAATGAAAATAAAATGAATTGATTGAAAAGAACTATTTTTAAAAAATTTCATATAGATGTTTTTTCTCAATATGGTGAAATATATTTAAAAGGAGGAAGAAGAACATATACGAAGTTAACCGTGAAGATAGTTCAAATAGAAAAATAAAACCTTATTTATGCTCTTTGGTGAATGTTTTTTATTTTGTGGAATATATAGTTATATCATACACTCTGTGAGAGGAACACTTGAAAAATCATGGTATTACAATGTTATGAAGTAATGGAAATTCCATCTTTTCTATAAAGCACCAAAACATTTTTTCAAGTGTTTTATTATTTGATTATTTCACAAAAATTAAAAGAATTAACTATTCTTATGGATTAGTAAACCTTGTAAACACTTTTTTTCTTTTAGGAATGCCAATATTTTTAGGGGAGTCATTCCTCAGTAGTATGAGGTGAAAAATTTATAAAAAAATGATAAGATGATTGATTCTCACTATCACCCTATTCATGATGACATAGATCTCAATTAGTACTTTTAGTTTGTATCATAGAAAGGTCCATTAATAGATTCTTTACTTTGTGATGTTTGAAAAAAAATATGGCTACCATGGATTCTTAGAACATTGTTAATGTTTAGGGGATTGTAATATTTTATGGAATGATTTTTCTTCTCTTGAATAATATAATGTTACCCTATATTTTTTTGTTAGCAATAATGATTTAGAATCTAAAGCATACATTTTTCCTCCTCTTATTGAGGTCCACCATAAACGACTATAGATAAGAAGAAACTAAAGACTGATGGGTAATCTAGAAATTTAATAATTCCATCCCTATTTAAAAAAGAATGTATAAGGTTCAAAGTAATTCGAATATCCAAGGGCCTCATTGATAAGTCTAGAAATATTTATGATGGAAATATAAATTTTAAGAATGGAAAGTTATATTTTCATATATTTATGTATGAAGATCATAAAATTAGATGTGATTAATCTATTGGTGACTTTCTTACAAGGGTTTCTATCATTTCAAGAAAATCTATATGTCATAGTGAGAAGTTTTAAGATTCAACTATAGTTGAGAATATCTTAGAAATTTATCGAAATAAATTCAAATCCATGGTATCACCCTTAAAATATAGAGATCCAATAATTTTATCAATGGATGATCGGTGTAGTATTATAATCATAATTAAATGAGAAGATAAATAATTATCAATAATAAGGAATAGGTTCCTCAGGAAATGTCTTTCAAGGACACTAAGAAAGTGAAGTCTAAAATGTTTCCCGATTAGCAAATCAATGACTCTAAAACTGAATATTTAGTATGTAAAAAAATTAACAATGCTTGTATTATTTTAGATTAGTTAATATAGTCCCATAAAAGTATAAAGGATGGTTACAGATGAAGTGCAATAATTTTAAATCCACTAGAAATTTCACAAAAAAATGTACAGGGATAAAAGAAGATGAAAATAGAAATGATGAAGGAAAAATTCATGTATATATCTAATAAAGAATATAATCTATTAAAATTAAATTTCAAAAGGAATGAATAAGATTTTATCTGAATATAAAAATAGAAACTTTTTTTAAAATGTGACGAAGATGATGATAGTGAATTTGGAGTTGAATATTATAATTATCAAATGACTAAAATGTTTCTTATTATAAAAGTGAATGATGATAATTTTACCATTAATAAAATATTAATATTTGAATAAGAATAATATGAAACTAATATTGGTTTTATTCCAAAAAAATAAAAATAAAGGTATGTCTTTAATAGATTATTTAAATTTAAAAATGGATAAATAATTTTGAAAATAGAATATCAATCAAAAAATAATTATTAATCAACTAATAAAAATACAATATCGATAAAATGTAATGATTATGTGATCAACTTAATCGATGAAGAGAAAAACTTCAAAATCAAAACATGAATAAAATATAAAATTAAAGAAGAAATTAATTAATCTTTTTTAATAAAAACTTATTGAATATAATGAATAATAAACTTCCAAAACATGTTTTGTGAAGTTGGTAAAATTTATAAGAATTATAATCCATATAAATAACAATTAAGGTCATCCTAAATGGTTCACAAAATAAATCAATGCCTATATAAGAGTGAAAAATTCAACAGAACCATTTTTGAAGTGAAAATAAGAAATTTCACAAAAATCAAATCCCTTTGGAATCAAGGATTGTAGAAAATCTATTATAACTTGAGTCTCTATTAAGGATGAGATTAATTATAATATGAAGAAGAAGATGTCATAGGGATACCAAACAAATTATTGAATAAATATCCATGGTTTATTGTTGGAAAGATGATAAAATACTGGTGCATAGTTCTTTCCATCATGTTATGTATATGGTTGGATATTCTATCCATTGATATCCCTTATATTGCAGATGCACTAAAAATATAGATAAAATACATA
This sequence comes from Viscum album, assembly GCA_963277665.1. Classification (NCBI taxonomy): domain Eukaryota; kingdom Viridiplantae; phylum Streptophyta; class Magnoliopsida; order Santalales; family Viscaceae; genus Viscum; species Viscum album. The sequence continues at coordinate 840,484,159 of OY728145.1, read as the reverse complement.
GGTTTAATTTTAAATAATATAATTAATCCAATAGGTATTGGAGTGAGAGTATGAGGGGGTGTCAACTGACTTAATGAATGCAACCAGAAGAATACAATTTGAGAACTAAAATTATATTTCAATGTTTATAAACTTTTTTTGAATGGATTGATCAGACAAAATATGTTGCTACATGATTCCTTGTTATTCCACTAATTGAGAAAAACTATTTTAATGTTATAAATAAATATCATGTGAATGAAGACAAAGTAAGGTATAGGGCCTAATTTTTTGAATGTAAACTCAAGTACAAAAAAGGAGAATAACCATGGATATTATATTGTGGTGTTCGTCTTATATGAATAGATATTTTATCATTTTATGAATTTTAAATGTTACAAATTAGGGATAATACATGTTTTAAATGGTGAGTACCACATATTCAAATTCATTAGATATTATCTTATTAAAAATTAAAAATATAAATATAGAAGCTACTTATTTTATGATGGGATGAAACAAAACATGATTCATGTTTCACATCTCTATGAATATGTAAGCCGTGTTATTTTTAGAAGAGTTAGTTATATTATTAAAGAAAATTAATATGAGAAAGGTGTAATGAGAGGACATAATACCAAGGGAAATTGTTTCCATGATATATATTTATAATGATCAAACTATCTAGGTATGATTAGATAAAATCCATTATAGAGTAGAAGGATATGGAATATGTTACAAAATAATATGATAAAGTTGAAAAATGAGATAATTTATTTATGATATTCTTGGAAATAAAAGAATATGATATTGGTGTTGTTCAATATGTTAGAAATGGGATATTTCAAATTCAGTACATAATAATATTGAGATGCATTCCACTCATCCCTTAGAGCTTATTTCTTTTACATATATGGTTCCTTGAGAAATCAATCAATAAATGAATATAATAAATTTATTTTCTTTATTGATGATTTTACCCTTATTAAATGTATCATCTTTTTAAATTTAAATTAGAGGACCTAAAAATGCATAGAAGTTCCAATAAAAGACTCAAAAAGAAATGTGTATGTGGTGTGTGATTAATTGATTTAGGGAAGTTGATTGAAATGTAATAGAATAAACTAGATCCCTTGGAGTTTAATCCTAAAGAATTTGAAAAGTGGGTAGAAATATTGTGGTGTTTAATTGATTTAGGGATAGAAAAATTGTATTCTATTACACTATATGCCAAGTATTAGTGGGAACTAACATAGGTCATCTTTTGGATAGAAAAAATTATTTGATATATTAAGTGAATAATTGATTTATGGTAGAAATATTTCAACACAGTTAAGATTAATAAGTTGGGTTACACAAATGTTGATTGGGGAGGTTGTTTTGATGATTGAATATCTACACCTTGTAGAGTATTCTTTTTATATGATAGTTGTGTGAACTTCAATACAAATAAGTGGTGTCCAGTAACTCTCAACACTACTGAATATCATATAATAGTTTCCACTGAGCTTCATACAATTTATTATGCATGAATAAAATTTTATAAGATTTTTTAGTTGGTGTATAACTACCCCTTTTCTTGAGTAGTGATAATAAAAGTGAAATCAATCGCACTAAAAAACTAGTATAATATTCTAGATCTATGCACATTGATATTAAAAATCACTTCATCAATTATCTTGAGGAAATTTAATAGAATCATATATGATTTTATTCCCAAAATGGATAATTTTTATGATATATCCACTAAAAATTCACCAAAGGAATCTTTGTTTGAAGTTGAGGTTGATTATGGGTCTAGAACCGCACTCTCTTTAAGTATGTGGTGTGTGTTATTAATCCCCTCTTCCATCCTTCTTTTGGAAGTATAGTCAATGGGGATAAAATATATAACACAAATCTATCCATTGACATTTTAATTAAATATTTTTGTGGATCATATATTTAAGGGGTTATTAAATTGAAAAAAAGGTTATCTAAGAATGTGTGATATAATTTATAAAAATTTCATGTGATTATTGGAATTCTTACATGTTGGATTCAATTGTGACTCACTGCTTTTAAAAAACATGTAATTATTCGTTAATTATTATTTTTTCTTGCTTAATGTTAATTCATCTATAATTAAAATTGTTGTATCATAATCTATTAAATGAGTACCATATTTTTAGTGATATATGTTCCTTCGACGAAAAAAATACAAAGGAGTAGATTAGTGAGACCAAGAGGTTTTTAGGTATTGTTTTTAGAACAAATTGGTTTATAAAAATTAAATACTACTTTTTATCTTGTTTTTTTCTTTATATAGATCCCACGAAAATGGTTGATCATTATATATAATGTTAATAGCTTGATCTGTAATAAAATGGAGTCAAACTAATCAATGTGATTTAAAAAATGATGGGACCATATATTTTTCAAATTTTATTAATAGTTCCATAAAATAAATATGTACTAAAAAAGTTGAATTAATTGATTAATTTCTGATCTCAAATGCACCCAAAATGATATACATTCATTGGAATTCATGATTCTAGGTAGTTTTGGTCAATGGACGAATTTGGTGGAACCTAGTCTCTAAACATAGTTTTTTTGTAAAATTGTATTCAATCAGTGGTTTATTGACTAATATTACTAGGTAGTGAGAATTTAAAATATCCATTAGGTGAAGAATATTTAAAATATCATCAAAAAAAATTTTGTGGAAGTTTTGTTGAAATAATGAGTGAAGAATTTCCAATCAGAGAAACTAAATTTGTTTAAAGAATTTATATTCGATTATGAGATGAGTGAACCCTTCCATAATAGTAACTCGAAGAGCTTAGATCATAATAAATAGGAAGAGATTACAAATATACTTGTAAAAAACATAATATGAGAAGTGATGATGTTTTAGATAAAGAATGAATCATGTCTATGAGAATAATTTTGTCGTGTTTTGGAATTGGATAAAATTTTCGGAGGGATGGGAATCTGTCGTAGGTTACTGAATGAAGAAATTAGAAAATTTTTACTAAATAGAGTGTTTTTTAAAGTTACCAGATGAATTCATCCTATAAATACATCAGATATATGAATTCATAAAAATTATTTTTTAAATAAGTTTTGTGTCACCTAATAAATATTGAGAGATTTTTCTTTTTGGACTATGTACCACATGAAACCGCATAGGAGGGATGGATAGCTAATGAAGGTAATTGGAAGGAGGTGTACGAGATTAATTATACATAATAGATTATATTAATAGAACAAATACTTGACAGAGAATTAATAATATGGATATATTTTTAAAAATTTCTAGAGAAAATTTGTTTCACTCTATAATGCAAGAATGTAAAGAGGATGAAGAAGGATTAGTAATATGATATGTAGGGAGAAATTTAATGAAGTTCAATAATAATAGAATAAATCCTATCAGGAAATATTCATTTTTTAAAAGTTATATGATATTTTCTTTATGAGCTGCATATCCATTGTTAAAGGAATATATTTCTTGAACATGGTGTATATTCCCAAATTTTTTAAAACAACCAAAATATTTTCTTTGTTGGTTGTGTGGTCTTGTATTGTTTCCAAAACATTCCAATTACTAGTGAATCTATTTTATTAGTGAAACCTATAAATACATGTTTCCATATTATTGTTCTTGTTTTTTGATTTTTCAGGATATTCAATTCTAACTAAATAATGATGAAGGATTAATCTAAATCAAATAACATAAAAAAATATTATTATTGATTAACACAAACCTACTATAAGTGATCAGAGAGTTTCTGATTGGTCATTTCACTAAAAACACAAGACACTTCAAGGACATCAATCCATGTCTGAAAAAAACAACATAAGTTGTTCTAGATCTTGGATTCTCAATTGTAATGTTAATTTGGAAAATTTTATTTACAATAGAATTCTAAAAATTAAAATTCTTCAAAAATACTTAAATAAAAATGAGTTTGGTTTTACAACCTTCCCACCATAGCAATTAATTTCTTCAAGATTCACTCATTGTATGTCTAACATTAGTCGTTACATATTCTATTTTCTAATTAATTAATTATTTTTATCATTTCACAATATATTTCCAAACAAGATTCCACTAAAAAATTATAACTGTGAGGTACATTATTCATCAAGATCCAAACCCCCACTCATATCCATAAAACACCATGGTATATCCTACCAACACCAGTCTATACCATGAAATCATAGTTTATGTAGTAAATTAATCCATAGTCTCATAGAGATCCCTACCATAAGTATTAACTCGTACGGTATGATCTCAGTTTATAGAGATCCCCACCATCAGAATCACTTACTAAACTTCATATACAACAATCCAATTACCCACTTGGTGAAATTTATATCTCATGGGCCCCAACTAAACATTAAAACACCATTCAATACTCCCATGGCTATTTTTTCGTAGAAATGTTGAGTCTAACAATTTAATGCATTACCATTTCACCTCCTGGTCAAAATAAATTAATCCTTAAAGGGTCCCATAAATTGATTAAACACCCTTATTGAATTTTGAACATGATTCAAATTTTAATTCCCTAGTCAAATATTTAGATGACCAAAATAATTTTAATACCCCACTCATAAGAACAAAAAATTTCAGATCTGATTTACACTCATACTACACTAAAATCCAATGGATCAAAATACCAATACATAAACTTCATCAAACATCAGATCAAAATCCTATATCTAGTATTCTCTAAATAACAACATATAACCATATTCATCTATCCATTGGTATCAAAACTGAATCTTTACTATTCAATGACTATTATCATTACAGCCATGACCATTCCAAAATGTGCTTCATATCTCACTAGTCCATTCCCCTTCTATTACTATACACAATGACCATATGTGACCATCAGTCACATAACCCAGTGCTAACATGATGTGGAAAACACTAGGAATTTCTGTATCATAAATTATTCTCCATGGAATACCTAAATATTAAATTCATAAATATTTTCACATCATTTAATGGGCAATGGATTACTTCATTTGTTAGTAACACTCATTAAGTGTATCCTAAATACATAAAAATATTATATGTGTGTCACTCCACCCAATATATGATCATCTATATTATCAAAAAAAAATTACACCATCCATGGTTTCATCATCATCCTATAAGGAATCTCCTCTCCTCCACAATGAAACTTAATTCCATCAAACCCATATGCATTCCATCACCAACATTTGTCATTGGAACACCAATGGACTCTCATGGATCTATAAACCAAACTATATTTCCCATAACTATTGTATGCTATTAGGATCTCATCCAAATGTAATTGGAAAATAATCCCATAATACCCAAGCACAAAGCACAGGTCTGGCTCCCGTGAGTCTTGTATCATCAATCCCAAGATAAAATTCCTAAATCTCTAATCATAATCCACTCGCATGCCAACTTCATCAATACAGAAGCACCATTAGTGATTATATTCAAAAAAAAAATCCATTTAAATTATTCCATGGACTACTATATGATCATCTATCATCCTTAGAATCACATCAAGGTTATAATTTTCTAACTGTTCTCAATACATCCTTGATCCAACTATCTTAGATCAAAAACCAATATTTTTTTTCCAAAACTCAAAATCAATACCAATAAGTCTAAAAATCATACTAATATTTTCCCATACAAAAAAACTTATATCCACAAGAACCTAAAATCATTTAACTCTAAAAACCTCAACGAATCATCATTCCAATACCACATACATGGTAGCACCTCTAGGGAAACTAACTCATTCCATGACATCTACCCATGATTCCCTTTTCTAACGGAACTCGTAACCCTAGATAACTTATCACTATGGTTACCCTCATATATCACATCTCATCTCATCTCATGAATAAACCCCAACCCACAAATTTTTGGATCCCCATGTCAGGCCTCTATACTATCCTACCTAACCCATTATTCCTTTCTCAAAATTAATACCTTTCTATTTAAATATCTAACAACGTAAGTAAACTAACTTTACAAACTACCCCCTCTATGTTTATATAATATATATAACAAGATTCATATGCTAACTCTTCAGTCTAAAAGGTTATACATTCTCATCAGACATCAACATATGTAATTACCGCCTTTATAATCACAATCATAAGTTCATCCTTGCTATGTATCCACATACAGGAACCACCCCTCAACTATCATGTTCTCAAATATTAGTATATACATATATAATGAAATTACCTTAGATAAACATAATTGAGTAAACCTAAACATATGACTTGGTTAAGTATAACGCCATAGATAGGTTATATGGAAAAAATAAATATTGTTCCATGTTGACACTTTAAATAACTGAACCCTTTTTCTAATTATACACTATGAGTTCATATCCAGGGAATCTAATACCCATACTAAAAAATGAAGGCTAGTATATATCACATTTAATAATGGAATATATATTTGTCAACATGTAACATGTCACCATTGATTCTCAGGACGTGTGATTAGATGGAAATATATATCATGGTTTTACTAAGTAGAATGTGACCATTGAGTTATAAAGGATGAGTGGTATATATGTTTATACTGACACATTATATAGTCTAAGATTTTATCAATAGTTATAACAATCATTCATAGAAATATGAAATTAATGTGATTCCTACATCCCAATAAATATGTATGTATATATGAATCATACCACTACGTTAAGAGACAAAAACTAATATAATGGTAATGAAAAACTCATTGTGTTTCATGAAAGTTAAAATTATAAAATTAAAAAAGTAGAAAAAAATAAAAGAAATCCTATATCCCTGGTATCATAGTCATCCCACTAGGATGTTTCTTAATGATCCCCCAGTCTAATAACAATCACATGTTCCCACGCATTCATATATCACCATTAAACCATCATCTATGTAGTAACATGAAATAAAAATCTAATAAAATATCTGATGTTAGTCACATAAATGATTTAATACCCCTTTTTTATGTCCCTTTTCGGGCCCATTCATTAGTTTCTAAACCATATTTACCACTAGGCAATAGTCATCCCTCCCCATATGTTAGACATTGTGGACTATCAATGGTCGTCTAGGTAGTTTTTGAGGGGAGGAAATTTACCTTTTTTAGAGTTCACATTAATAAAAACATAACCAGATAATAAACAACACTATAACAATATTTAAATAATATGTAATTAATAAGCATAATTTTTAATTGAAATAATAAATATAGAAACATGTAGTAAAACAGACTCATGAGCAAGTTACCCTACCATATTTAAAACCATTGGGCCAATAAGATATAAAAAAAATGACGCAATGGATCTACATCCATCCCTAATTATCTCCTCATCACAATTTTCAATCCCGTCAAATCTATCCCACTAGATAATGCTACTCAGGGCCTCTTCCCAATCTAGACATCTGATCGGCTAAATATTCTTGGGTACCAATGAGCCCTGTCCACTCGAGTAATGTGTGACTAAAACATAGTTGGGAACTAATTATGTGTTCTTTTATATAAAAACTAAATCTAGTATATATGTGAGATATGATCATCTAGATAAGTGATAAAATGTGTAAATTAAAATAAGTAACCACATTAAATCCTCGGGTTCTAATTTCAAACCATGATTTAACCAAAACCAAATTCATAAAAAGCCAATCTATCTTTGATAATGCATTGAAATTATGCCAAAAAATAAATGGAAAAAGGATTATTCAAACGAAAAAGTACTTTTAAATCCATTAGTATAAGTATGAGTAGTATATTTTTAGGAGCACATCCTCGAAAATCAGAATAGTGTCACATCCCAATCCCAGGAGTGAGTCTTTGATATTCCAAATAATTTCACATCTGAATCCATGGATTGTGTCTATGGAATTCCACATTAATTTAAGACTCTAGCAGTGTGGTTCACATTCCCTCCCTTGATTACATGTAATATGTTCAAGTAAATCCAAATCATATAATTCAAGTATCCAATTAGCATGTCTCGAGAAATCTAAATCATGCCCAATGGTCGGCTATGAGGGTTTCATCCCCTACAACTATTATGAAGATTAAATCTAAGGTAATAAAAAAAATAATGTCATAATAAAATGACCATGTCAAAGTTATTACAAATCATTTGTTATAAATTTATACCATGTAAATCAAATAAATTATTACAAACATAATCAAACTAAGGTACATGACCCATTGAATTCTAAACCTATAGTCAATCAACATCCATTGAGCATGTACAAAGCATACTAAACAAATATCAGGAATGAAGTATAGATCCTGGGATTATGTTAATATAATCCCATGAAACTTATAACACTATGGTGGTAGTGTTCCATAATGAAATAAACACACGTGTCATCATTAATTCGTGTTCTAAGGTAACCCTCCCCCCCCCAATTATAACTACCCATTTCCTACACACACCCCCATTAGGGTGAATATATTACTAGATGATCCACTATAGTTTGTGAGGTATTATAATATCTAAGACACCCCACCTGGGTTCCATTTCTCATTCCTATCTCCCAAGGAATCACCCATCACTCGGAGGGTGTATCCACCATCGACATCCCCATTGTAATCAACATATGACATTATTGGTCTCATAGTAAATATCATACATGTCTCGCACAATTTAGAGGGACTCAAGAACATCACATTCCCATGTAACTGTAGTTCATTCTTCATTTCAAACCTATCCATTAATCTCCATAGTGTTTAACCACCCATCGAATCATATCTAGATAGGGGATTAATTCTCTCCCCACTTGTTAACACAACTAGCCTACAAGCTCTAATTCATCTCACAACTCCATCATGTTCTACTTTGTGAATAAAACCATTTCAAATATCATGCATCCTAAGAGTCATTGAGGCCACCTTATCTAATGAACAATATGTCTTGTTTATTTTAATTAATTTACATACCTCGGAGTCCATACATCAAAAGTTATATAATTTTTAATTAAGGCCTCAATTGTCGGTGGCTGTGGAAATAGACAAATGAAAAAGAATCTATACTGGCCATTGGAACTATCTTCATCCTAGACATTTCATTTTAAAAAAACATAATAAAATTAGAAAGGCGTCGATCCACATCGTAGTAATACAAGACATAAAATACCATATAAATGTACTTCATAATAAAAAGGGGATTGTATGAGCGGAAACCTGCCTTTATTATTATGTTATTCTGGTTTAAAACATATATAAACTACTCTCTCCTTAGATCATCCATTTCTAAACACTGTCTCTTGAAAACCCAAGTCCCTTAAATCCAATAATAAAACAAATAGTTAGTTATAAAAAATTATAATTACTTATTAATTTTTTTTAACAATTTATATTTGACTAAACAATTTAATTCCATTATGAATAATTCCAAAACTCTAAATGGACACCATCCTCATAATAAAACCATGACCAAAAATATTCTAATAACACATGGAATTCTCTAATTAAATTCCCATTCAAAATTACTTATAATTTGAAATAATAAAACTATTAATTTAATTAAATTTATTCTAACATGCATGAAAAATAAATAAAAAAATTAATTCCATATATATAATGTGTGACAGCATAAAAATACCATCTCATGTTATCCAATCAAAAATATATATGAAATCTACATGTTTCTCGGGTGATTTCAAAATGAATTTGTGAATTAATTTTTGAAATTAATAAATCAGGTCTCCCAAATAAGATTGGAATGAAGGATATGAAGAATAAAATATACTAGAGGGTTAAACTCATCAACAAAACCCCTAAAATCACACCAAAATTTATGGGGTTGAAGGAAAAAGAGGGTATGAGGAGGTTGTCCCCTACACACCAGATATAAGTAGAAGTGGGAATACCCTCTTAAAAATTCAGGTTGTAAAATAAAAAAAATTAAATTTGACTTCATCACATAGTTCAAAAGCGTGGTTTGAAAAACTATGTGAGAAGCATGAAATGATTACTACCCAAGGATACCTCCCTCACATAGTTTTTCCAAATAATTAGTAAAAAAATATAAAAACAATGTTCAAACCTTTGAAATAAAAATGAATTCATTTTGTCTAGTTTGTCTTCAATCATAGAGTGGTCATAATCATCATCCCCAAGAAATAATAAGTAGCATGGTTTCCATAAATATATAAAATCATTACCCTTAGACTCAATCTAATAATACTAACATCATGCTTTATAAAATAAAATAAAAACCAATGTAGTGTTAGGTTGTTTCATGGATTCTCCAAAACTGTGTACACCAAACCCTGCACCCAAGCCTGAAATTATAAAAACTTGACAAATTTAACTCAAAAATCATGAAAAACACTCGATTAGTATAAGAAAATATCATGAAATAGACCGTATCCAAAATTATCAAATTAGGATTCTACAACTCTCTAATTCTGGAAATGAATCTCAATTCTAAAAATGTCCTACACTCTAGATTTCTAAAAATTCATATTCCCACCGAAATTCAGAACGTCTAATGGAATAGTGTTTTACATATTCATAATAATTTTCCTATAAATATAAAAACATTTCACAATACTAGTTATAATGTTGCTATTATTTTAAGATAATATAATATACCATGAGGTAAAAATAGAATACATAATGAAATAGTAGTAATGGAAAGAGATTTGGAAATTTCTACCTTACTGCTTGAAATAATATCTATAAACATTTGATAAAGGATTTGTCTCAAAGTCCTTTGAAAAAAACCTCAATTATGTTTCTAGGAATGTTGGGATGTATTTATGAGGATTTTGGTTTAGATATGGGGCTTGTGCTATAATGATATGTGGTATAATCAATGACACCTTTTAACAGTTAGAGGATTGAGATTTTGTATTAATTAGTGGACTATTTAAAAAAACAAAAATTAGACAATAATGGTGATGAGATGATTTTTAGATGATAAATTCCTAAATAAATCATTATTCAACACATTTTCATCATGATTTATATCTTTTCCCTTTTTTTAGAACTTTTACCATTTTGGATTTTAACATGCTACAAAATTTCTACCTAAGTAATTTATATTTATAACTAAACATAAAATGGTTCTCATAGAATAATTTTGGTCTTATGATTCAAATTATGAAATCAAAATCATTAGGTATAATTTAATAAGTGAAAATAATAATTCTAAAATAGTTAATGCATAACGCATTGATAACTGTTTATAGAAAAAACATATCTTAATGTCTAAAATGTTAAATAGATTTTTATAGATTATTATTAATAATTTATAATTGTGTAATTTTAATAATAAAATTATTATTTAGTCCTGAAAAAGGTGTCATAAATTTTAAATTATTCTTATATTCTAATTATTTAAAAAATAATAATCATATTTGTTAAAACAACATTATTCACTACACGCCAAAAAAAGTAATATTTTAATAAAAATTCCTAAAATAAATTCTTGACTAATAATTTTATATTGAATCCAAAAAATAATTTAATTTTATATAAATTAAATTAAAAAATATATTATTTTAACTTTTAAATGGAAATGCTAAATATAATAAAAACTATATTTATAGGAAAATGTCTTTTTTATAATTTTAACTATCCAAATTGTTAATTTATATAAATTACTTAACTTATGTCTTAAATATATTATTAATAAAATCAATTCCATTTTTCCATAATATTTTATTCCTCTTAATATAAAATAAATATAATATAAAACAAAAAGAAAAATTATAGATTTAGGCATAAAATAAATTTATAATTATTCTTTACATAGTTAAAAAATTTAGATAAGGTTTATATTATAATTAAATATTATTTAAATAACATTAAAATAATGATAAATTATTTTTATATAAATATAAAAGGCATAATTATATAGTATATTAAATATATAAATTTTATAATAAATATTCTTTACCAAATAAATTCAAAATTATTCATTTATTTTAAAAAAACTATTTTACTAATATATCATTATAAAACCCATTATTTAAATTTATAAAACATCATATATGACATTCATAGAAATAATAAACTAATTTTTTTTTACAATTATATATTTTAGTAATAAATTATACTTTTATCTATTCTTTATTACTTTAGAACTATATTAAATTAGATTTTATTTCTAAAAATGCACAACTTCATTATACCTATCTGATACATGTTTTTAAAATAACAATATTTCATATGATCAAACTTCAAATGAACCTATTTATAATGGACATATTTCATTCCAATATATACACTTACCAAAATCACTCAACCTATAAATTTATTCTTTTTTTTATTTCTTAAATCTTGCATCTCATTTCTATATATATATTTTTGGTTCTCAAAACAATATTTTATTCATTTATTATTATCTTTCTTGCTTCATGTTTTTTTATATTAGTGGATATTATGAAAGGTAAAATATTTTTAGGGGAGTCACTAGTTTTAATGATATATTCCTTCTTTATTTTTTAACCACTTTTAAGTAATGAAATTTTAGTACATATAATCATTCATGATAAATAATAGACTGTTTTATATGATGGATGGTTTCATGTAACTTTATTTTAATCTTCCATTATAATTGAATAATGTTTTTTAGTTTGTTTTATATCATTTATGACGCATTCTGAAATCAATTATTAATTATTTATAAAGAATATAGAAACATTATAGTGAATTGTAGATATTTAATTTATGTAAATATAATAAGTCTTAAAATATGGTGAGTTTATTTCTCCCCCATTAAATAAATTAAAACCTCTAAATTTTAATTTTAATTTTTTTTTAGTATTGAAATAAAAAATATATATATATTAGATAAAAAATACTAATGATATAATATCAACATTACTATATTAGGTATGATAAAATACCCAAATCTTTCTTCATAATAGATATGTAACACAATGGGATTTTTGTTTGAATTTCCCTAAATGAAAAATATGTTAAATACTGTGTTCCTCACACTACCTTGAACTTAAATGAACAACCGTGTACTAAATAAATATTAATATTTAAATATCACCATTATATCCATGTTATTGGTGTGGCATGTATAAAGTAATGTAAATACATTATGATATAATTAATTATATAAAGTTGTACATAATACAAATTTTTTGATTAATACCTAGTAAATAATATCTCAATTATTTTAAAAAAAATCTTGTTATATTAGAGGAGGGATTTGTTAGAAAATTATATAATGTATCTAAGGTGTTCTTATCCATGTAAAAAATGTTATTCACAATAGATGAATGATTTTAATATAATATATATTTTATAATGTTTATAAAATATTTTATAATTTATCTAATTTTGGTTACTATATAAGGAGTGAGTGTAAATTCATTTTATACCCCAAAAATATATTTTCTACAAAAATGGTTTTTATTGCATTTAGTGTGTAGATATTATGATTAATTTTTAATATATTCAAAAAAACATATTTCATAAAATGTATATGATTTTTGTAAAAATAATATCAAAGTTATATTAATAAAACACATTAATATTTTTCAAGAAAGGCTTATTTTTTTGTAATGAAAATAATTATTTCTAAAAAACAATCACTTATAATCTTTTAATAACTAAAATTTCATTGTTCCAATGGGTTTTTTTATTATTAATAGACACCAAAGTTTAATTTACTAAAAATAATTCATATAATGTTATGACAATAAATATTATATATAATTTTCATATAAAACAAATTGTTTTCTTTAAATAGGTATATATCAAAACAAAGTTGTTAATTGGGTTTTGTAAACATATAATAAAATTATTATTCATCACTTAATGTTGAATCTAGAAAAACTCTATTTCATATTTGGATTCATGTGGTTCAAATTTGATAATGATGTTAAATTCATTGTTTTAGTTATATGGAATAATAACCATGATAAACTTTTTTCACCCATATAAAGTGTAAAATGGATAAAATAATGTTAAAACTTTGGTATAATGCCTAAAAATTCATCCAAAACTTGATTTTAATCCATTAAACATTGAGTGGAACTTTCCACTTTTTATTTTAAGGGTTCGATATGTAATCATTTTTCCTAATTCTATAAAACAATAAACCTAAAATATTAGTGGAATATTAAAAGGTGAAATATTTAGTTTTAAGCTCATGTACATGGGTTTTTAAAGGAATGAGACCATATCTTTTGTGACATATAAGGGGTTTAGATAATATTATTTGTTAGGATGAATTAGATGATAATATATTTAGAGTTTTGAGATACCATTACAGGTAAATAAGTCTAAGTTCTATAATCTTTTGAAAATGAATGATACCCCATTATAGGTTTTATTTCATGGGTGTATCCGAAGATTAACGATATATTGGGTGACATTGTAAGGAATAAAACTCTTAGGTTTAATAAGTGTTTCATTGTAAAGTTTAATAAATGATAGACGACTTTACATTTAAAGGAATTAAGTTGATATGTATTGATAACCTATATGTTTAATATAATCAATGATGTTGAGGTAAATATGATTAGTTAGGTCAAAGGGTTATTAGATTTTAGAGAATATGTTTTATCATATACATAATCATGGAAATGAAAAATTATTTTCGTGAATGTGTTATTAATTTCATTTTTGAATAATTTTACTATTTTTGTTAAAATGTATTTTCAGATTCTATAAATATAGTGTTGTATAAAATGATATTTTTTGAGGTATGAAGGTTGAGTTAACATTTAGATGTACATATGATTTTATTGAGGCTTTATGGAGATTCAGAATATTTGTGGAATAGATTACAATATTTTAGGGAATGTATGCTTAGGGAATATACATTTTTTGTATGTGGATTTATTATAGATTGATTTTGTTTGGGGATAATTTTTAAGATGATAGAGGAAGAATATGTGGTCACATAGTTTTGATTTTTATTTGGTTATGAATTTATTTAGGTAATTTTTTATGATCATTAATGTTTTCTATTTATGAAATGTTTGAATTTTAACTTTTTTAATTAATTTATAGGGATTATATATTAATATAGTATTTATTAATTTGAAGTTTTATTTATATTGGATATTTTTTATCTGTTGCTAAGCTTTTTTTGTTTGGAAAAAGATTAAATCATGATAAAAACCATACTTTTTCTAGAAATTTTAATTCATTTAAATAAAATTTTATTTATTCAAGCATGAATAATTCATCATTTATCATTTATAATATGGGACGAGGAATTAATGGAAAAAATCTTGAAACACAACCAATAATGGAAATTAGGTTCTATATTTAAATAAATCAGGTAGGTATATTTAATCGTGTTCTCTCTATTGATGGTAAAAGGATCCCTAAAATCCTATAATATGAATTATTAAATGAACATGTTTTCCTTTTACAATCATTTTTTTGAATTAATGGTATCTTCTATCTTTGGTTGTAATGAAATTTTAATTCAATGAGACTTCTTTGTTGAACATTTTTTCTTAAAAGTATGATAACTTTGAGAATAATTTATATCCTATTTTGTATTGCTTTATATTGATATCTATATTTTCATTTCCCACCAATTTTCTCGTAATATTAGAACTCAATCATGTGTTACTATAAGTGGAATTCATGTTTACCTTTTCTACTTTTCATAATAATCTTTTAATATGAATTTTTATTACGTTTATTTTCAAAAAAATGTATTTTTAAATATTGAAAATGATTTTCCATTCATGGTAGTATGTTTTATCGTTTAATCTAAGGAATTGATTTTGAAAATTTATAAAATATAAAAATAATTTGTGTGAATTTAATTTATTTTTGTAGGGTAAACTGTAACACCCTATCATTTTAGTTTATATCACTTTAAATGAATACTATGTTTAGTAGAGTTTTCCACACACAACCATGATCATAATTGAACCACCATATATAATGTAATTTTTTTATTTAAATGTGAATGTTATAACCTATATGTTAGTTTGGAAGGTACATAAAAGAGTAACTGAATTAAAAAATATGTATAGAAATGTTTTCATTAATAATTTTTTTATAAATGTTTAGGAAATTAGAACTCATTTATTTTAAAATAAATGATTATGAAAAATCAGCAGATATATTTTTTAGAAAAAAAATTACACTGTGAAGACATTTTACCAATGTAAATTAAGCTAATTGATATAGTTGAACAATTTTAATGAAATTTATAGATCATATATTTAATAAAATAAATAAACATTAATATAATGATGGTTACTAGGTAAGAAATGAAAATTATTTAATTTAATACCATGAAAATAAATTTTCATCAAAAATAGTTTTTATTACATTTTATGTATGAATATTATGATTTATATACCCCACATTTAGAAATTATATTTGATAAAATGGACATAATTTTTTGAATAATCATGTCATTATAATGAAAAGATAATTATTTGGTATTTATATGTAAAGGTTGAATTTTTAGTGAATAATTAAAAACAACATTCAACTAATTTTTTTGAATTATTTAGAAATTAATTTTTGGTTAAGTGGGAACCCTCAGAAGAATAAAACAAAATTTAAAAAAAATATAAAGTGTGTAAACAACATAAACAAAATCTGGAACACAAATACTTAGAGTATGATCCCAAGGGGATATATTGTAATTTCAAAGACATATCCCTTAAATTTATGTAGGGGAACATTAAGTATTTCCTCAATCATGAATGATATGATTTCAAAAACCATAAGTTAATCATCAATAGGGAGTCTTTCATCTTTAAATTATAAAATCACCATATCTAGTGGCATATCTAATGACAACTTGACATCATCACAGAGACCACAAAGATATTATTATCCATTAAATTAAAGATCCTACTCTAATTAAAGATTTATTATTGTTCTTTATGCTATAGTATGTTCTTATACATAATCCCTAATAAACCAATCCTATATTACATTCATCTTTTTAGATAATTGATCATTGAAGAAAAATTCCCCCACATCATGTTCTTCATTTTAATTTCTATGGTTACTAGTATAATGATAATTAGCCTCACATATTTTCATAGGACTCTCATTTGAATTACGGAACCCTAATTTACCTGAATTTTAGGTACTATTAATTTACATTTGGATCCATTAGTCCTCTACCCTTAGATCATGACCTTTTAATAAATTTCTTTGTCTTAATTTTTTAATCCATTTAGATTTTAACCTTATTCCTTAAATACAATAAGAAATTCCCTGATGAAAAAATTCAATTTTTCCCTTTACATAATCCCAATCTTGAGTACTCATCATTTTTGGTAAAACATTAACATCTAGATAAATGTAATATGTAATAGAAAACATGAACCTTGAATCATTCTGATCAAATTAGGTATCAATTTTACATAAGACCAATTATTATAAATTACAAACGACTTATAAATTATTTTCATAAATTATCAATAAAACTCAAGAACGCTTTATCATTTTTTCGTGAGTAACACATTTTAGACAAAAATGTCTATTTTAAAGTGATAATGAATTCTTTGAGTCATACCAAGAACATTTTGTATCATATTGAGGTGTGGCTAATATTTAAATATCAAAAACGACTTATTGATCATTTATCTAAAGTATTAAAACATTATAAATGCATTTTATTAGTTTGGAGTACGTTAGTTCTCTATTTTACAAAAAATTTCTACACGTTTAAATAAAAAATATGCACATGGTGTCATTCCTATCACACCATGCTTCAGCTAAAGGTTTGGAAGATTCATACACATATCAAATGACATTTGGATAATTGTTCAGAAGTATCAAAATAATTTTAATGTAATTTATTATTTTTCAGTACATCAGTTTTCATTTTTTCTAAAATGTCATTTCAAATAAGAAACATTCACTTTTGAGCCATTATAGTTACAAAAGGTATTTGTTTTTTGTGAAACAAATTAATACACATCACAAATGAATTTTGAGTCATTTTAATAAATTATTATGGATATTTCGATATGGTTGATTTTTTTTAAGAGAGTGAATCTTTTTAAAATAAATTTCATTTTTATATAGATAACAGACACTTTGATTCATACCAAGAACATCTTGTATCAGATTGAGGTTCACCTAATTCCAAAAGATCAAAAATTACTTATGAATCATTGTATTAAACTATAAAAACAATATGATTTTGTTTTCTCAGTTTTCAGTATGTCAGATATCTATTTTTCTAAATATAGTGTCATTTTAGAATATAAAATAGTACTTTGATTAAAACCATCCACACTATGGAGGAAACATGAAATAAAGTGATAAATTAAACACTTTAGGGGTGAAAATTTCTTGAGGGTAAAAAAATTAGTGGGTGTCTTTGTATAGAAAGGCATTAAAGATGGATAAACCAGCTCAACTCGAACAAAAGAATCTACAAACATGGAAAAACAATTATTATGTGAGTAATACTAAAAAAATAAATTAACCATAAATATTAAACTATAAATTAATTTTATTGATAGTGGTCTAACTCTGAAAATATAAATATTTCATATGTGATTGAGCAAAGATAGAATCATTTCACTTCCTACAATGGCATGATTGATGGATAACAATATTCTAAAATAAACAAACTTTGCAAGGAATAATGAAATCAAATCTATGTTCGATTATATAATTTTTTTTAAAAAAATTTTGTGAAATTATATCATAACATTACCTTTATATATTTCTAATTGGTTTCCTTAATTATAGTTTGCTCTTCCATGGGATTGGTAACATCATCATGTGTATAATTAATTGTCTGCATGAGTATGTAGAAATTTAACTTAGATTATGTTAATACATTAAAACTCATATAATATAATGATGAAAAAAAATCATATAATCAAAAAATAAACTTTCACCTTCTCATTGTACTCTTTTTATTTTTTTAAAAAGTTTGAGTGATTTGGTCCCTCTATCGAGAATCCATATCCTCTCTTCATGGTCTCATCTAATCTATAAGACATAGTTTATATTTAGACTACCATGAAGTAATTGTGATCTCCTAATAAAAGGGTCAACCTTGATTTAATTTTTATCTAACCTATCATTTATTTTGTTCATTGGAATGATAATCGACCAATTCATGATTGTTAGATCATAGACATAAGATAGTTTCACTACTTGTGATGCCATTATAAATGGATCGTCTTTTTCCCCTTCCATGCTAATAATCACCATCATAAAGCCCATTTTATTTACATTCACGACAAAGATATTGTCAACTAATTTGCAATGTAAAATCATCCTTTCATATTTTCTAGAATCCAACTCACATATCTATTTGATAATACCAAAATATGACTTATTTTTATAAATTGGAATTCTATCCATTGAACTACATATGTGCATTACTTCATCCACACGAATGACACCCCAATTTTCATCATACTTATATCATCACATTCTTTTGTATAGAATATATAACCATTGATTACAAACCCATTTTAAGATATAACATTTTCAATTTTCATCTAGCTAGCCATTGAAGTCATTCGGTAATTGAATTTGGATTTTTAGATATCTCCTTATATATTTGATCTCAAAACCATCCTATTAAATTTTTATTATGTCTATTTGATATCTATCCTTCATCCTATGATGGATATAAATATTTATGAATTTATTTTTGGGATTCAATATGTGGATCAACATATTAATTGTTATATATAATGTAAAGGTGTGCTTGTTCCCACTCTATCAAGTTAACTGTAACAACATCACATCAATAAATCCATTCACCCATAATGAATTCACTATGATTAGACTTTGGGAGAATGAATTTGTTAACATCTAATAATTTATCTGTACAAAATTAAATACTTTCTTCAACAATATATTATATTTCAATAAAACCTTCTAGACAAATTAAATTCTTTACATACCCTTTCAAAATATTAATATCTGGTTCAATGGGGTACATCCATCTATAATGTACAGGACCCCATAGTTGAACCACTCTGGCAAAATGAACAATCAGGTGGATCATTTTATAAAAAAATGGTGGCGCGAAGAACAACTATAATTCACAAAATATGATGGAGACCTCCATATTCTTGGAAGAAATTTTCATTGGGTCTATAAATTTATTGGATATGGATTTGAAATAGAAGTAGAGTTTGTTTAGTTTATGTTGCACATATTGGGGGAAAATGCAACAGAACACAACATGAATTAAATATTTCATCAAAATAAGAAATTTGTGTTATTTTCGTCCTTGTGACTTAACATTATTCATTGACATGAAATTCTTGATATTTGATGAATACCCCATTGGAACTTTTATATTTTTAAGGGAAAGAAAAATTTAAATGTTTCGTATCTTGATTTAGTAGAAGTTTTATGTGCAAGAAAAAATTTTCTTTTACACTTCACCGGGGCCAAATTTTAGATTATACCCATTTGAATAAAGTCAAAACTATCCTTTATGTCGTCTCTCATTTTTTTCAAGAACAATTATTAATGTTTCAATAACACTATCAAATTCAATTTTTTCTACATACATGACATCAAAAAAATTTCGGACATACAAAATAATGTCTTAGAAACATAGTCTTCAAGAACATTTATTAATGTTTCAATGTACTTTACTTTATTGTACAGTTGATCTCTCATTACTAGAGGTGGTGTTATACCGTGTCTTCAATTCCCATCGAATGCTATCATTATGGATCAGTATTTATGTCGATGAGGTAAACAAATAATGTCTTAGAAACATAGTCTTCAAGGAATACTTTATCTGAACATTGTGTGTTCACATTTCCCAAATAGGACACCCTAACATTCTTTTAATGCTATATCTTGTTAAATTCCCATATGCAGGGAAGTCATTTTTCGTTCCGTACAACATGAATATCATTGTAAATTATTCACATATATGAAAATCATACATTGTAACACCAATATCCCACATCATTTTTAGATCATCAATTAATGGATCTAAATAGACATCAATATCATTACCAGGATTCCATGGTCCAAATATAAGTAAAGATAAGATAATGTCGTTGTGCATCACAGATAACCATGGTGGAAAGATATAATTTCTTAACATTATGGTCCATGTACTATGAGTATTAATTTATACATGAAAATGATTTATTTCACTTATAGATAATTCCATATGAATGTTTCTCAGCTCATTTCCATATTCAGGATACTCGAAATCAATTTTCTTCTACTAAGGATAATCGGTTGGATGAATTTGGTTCTCATCTTTAATTCTTATATCTACATGCCATGTCAATTGTCTGTTGGTTTAATAAAATCCATATATGCTTCTAAATCATCAATATATAGTAATGTACCATAAAATTTTCAATGGCCAAGATTCATTTTTCTTGTATTGATTTGTTCCACACTTGGGGCATTTTATGAGTGATTCATAGTCCTTGCGAAAAAATATGAAATCATTTCGACAAGCATGAATTTTTTAAGAGATCACACCAATTGAACATAAACATATTTTAACATCATAATTTTAGAAATTATAGTTTATTTTATTTTGTTATCATATCATTAATGAGACAAATAAGTTCTATAAAGCGGGTGTCACTCCACACAATAAGAAAAAAGCAATTTAGCTATGGTTTTTTCAATGTGGTTTTGAAACCCACCTATAAATATTTCCTGGGATAAAATTTATCAGTGGTTTTTTTGTAGTGGATTTTGTAGTTATGTTTTTAAAAACCTCCTCTAAATGTTTTTAAAATATTTTTCTTATAATTTTTTGTTAAATGTTTTAAAAAAAATCAATTTTTTAGTGGCTGTTTTTTTTTGAATCCCCGATGAAATAGAAGGGAATAAATATTTAATTATAATTTATTATTTATTATTTATTATTCACACTCATATATAGGTTTTTATTTATAATATGAATTAGTTATAATGTTTTAATTATTAAATATTTTTAATTATTAGTTAATATTAATAAGAAACATGAAAAAATCTATAAATAACTGAAAAGAAGTCTTTAGTATCAAATAACAATAACATTCAATCTGGAAGTCTATTTCAACTTCAGAACTAGTAAAATTGATTCATATTAAACGAGTTAAAAAACACATGATATTAAAATAATGTGACAATCAGAGGAATAGAATATATTATAGTTTCAAAGAAGTCCAAAATAAAACTCGAACTTCAAACCGTCAAAACATTTGATTCAGGTATTTGTTTGGACTCAAAAACATTTCAAATAGATGAATACAATGAGATCTAGGACATGGATTTTCTAAAACTAAGGATAAAGAGCTTTTTATGGATTTTCATCTACATAAAGGGCTAGAAGGCCTCCAAAACTGGGTTCTTTCTGCCGAACCATGTTTCTTAAAATTCAAACATATATAACATCTTATTCAGGTTTCTGTTTTGCTTGTACCACATATTATATCAAATCTCTTTTAGTGATCTTCGATTTGACTAGTTGTGGATCCGAAATGGACACTTGGATTGTAAGTTATGGTTGTTTCAGGGTTTTTAGATGTTTTAGGGGTTTCAAAGTTTCTTAACATTTTAATGTGTTTTATGTTTTCCCCAATTTTTGACATCACTATCATGGATTGTGTGAACTCCCAAAATTTATATCTACCAGATGAAATCTCCTTTATTATCAACAACTACACTTTTGTTAAAAATTATTATTTCATAGTTTGGGAACTAGATCATAAGGTTGCACAAACCTCCAAACCATGCTATTGAAAAAATATCACTGCCAACAAAAATAATAATTTTTCAGGGTTAAATCATTTCACATAAAATTACATTAGACCCTATCAACCTACCCAAGTTTGGAGAAGTTCCCATAGTAGGATTCCCACAAATTGTGATCCTCCGATGTCTGGTTTTCAAATTTGTTCTAAATGTTGCTTGTGTAACCAACAAATAGAGGATAATAATAACCTGTTTTTAACCTATTCTACTACTTCTACTTTATGGAAATCCATTTTTGACATTTTTTGATCTGAAATGGATAGGCTAATATACTATAGGTTTGAAATATAAAATATGCACTACTATTGTTGCCTCTCAACAAATTCATCATCTCTTCATTTATTTTGTGGCAGAACTGATTCTTATTTTTTGGTATGAAAGATATTCAATTAAACACAAAAGTAATACCTTTATTTTTTGGGCAATGCAGTTAAGGATCCACACTATGATCACAGAGGCTGTAATCTTGTAAACATAGACTTTCCACAATTCTTTCAAGGATTTCAGCCTTATGATACAGATCAAAATCAAGGGAAGATATAGGTCGAGGTCTGTTTTGTTAGATGTTTTCTGGAATCCACTTATTCCAGGCAGGATAAAAAACAATGTGGATAGTGCTTTAAAAGGAAACACAGTTCCTGTTCGCTACAACACCATATGCAGAAACCACAATGAGGAATTCTTGGATGCTGCTATGTTTCATGTGGTCATGCCTTCTCCCATGAAGTAGAGATGTACAAGATCATCAATGTAGTTGATTTGATAAGACAAAAAGGATCGAACAATGTTTTGATTGAAATAAATTTAGCTACCATCTTTCAGGCTCTTAGATATGGAACTTTTCGCCTGGCATGGACCCTCACTGCTAAATGGATCATCTGTCTTCAATACCTTCCAGAACTCAACCATATTATCACACACACATACAAAGAGGTGAATAAGGTGGTAGATTGTCCTACAAATAATGGTGTCGACAATAATAGTATGTACGTGGAGAATCTTTGTACTAATCTCTACACCCTTTTCTGGATTGATTGTAATAGGTTTTCCAGTTTTTTAATTTTTTTATGTTTTAATTTATATATATTTTAGTTATCTTTCTTAAAAAAATTCTGTTTATTTATTATATTTTTGTTACTTATTAGTTCTTCATTTATTATATATTTATTATATATTAATTATATATTATATATTTGTTATTTATTAATTTATTAGTTATTATTTAAAATTTATTTATATATTATTTAGTTATTATTTATTTATTATTTATTTATTTATTATTTATTATTATTTACTTATTTTAATTTATTTATTATTTATTATTTATTATCTTGTTTTCATAATTTTAAAATTTTATAATTTTGTAATTTGATTTCTATGATTTTATTATTTATTTGTTAACTATTATTTATTTATTTATTTATTTATTTATATATTTATTTATTTATTTATTTATTTTTATTTTTTATTTTTTATTTTTTATTTTTTATTTATTTATAATTTATTTATTTATTATTACATATTAAATTTCTATTTTAAATTATAAATTTTTTTATTATATTTACCTTATTATTTATTATTTCTTATTTCTTATTTCTTATTTCTTATTTCTTATTTCTTATTTCTTATTTTCTTATTTTATTTTATTTTTATTATTATTATTATTATTTATTTTCTTTTATTTATTAATAATTATTTATATCTTTCTTTATGTATTTTTTTTTAAAATTAATATATTTAAGTATATGAAATTTTGTTTTTTCACCACATGAAGAGTCTGCTGGAGTGGTATTGTCTTTGGAGAAGATTCCAAAGGTAAGGGGTTCAAATCTCACGCAACGAAAAATTTCTATACATGACACATCCATGTGCATATAAATTGTAATAATTAGTAAAAACTAAATAAATAATATATAAACAATAAATTATAAATAATAAGTAATACATAATAAATACTAGTAAATAAATAAATTATAAATAAATGATAAATAAATAATAAAATTCTGAAAATTAAATAATGAAATAAGTTAACTTATTTTTTAAAAATTAAAAAAATTAAAAAATATATTAACAAACATTAAAAAATTTAAAATTAAAAACAATCACTAAATGATTTAGCGGTGTTTTAAAACGTCGTCAACAAGACTTCACAAAAATTTTCTATGAATATTTTGAAAAACCACCTTTAATTGATTGTCGGCACATGATTTAGCGGCAGTTTTTCAAAACTGTTGTAGAAAGATTTAGCGGTGGTTTAAACAGTTGCAAAACTAGAATTTGGGCATAGTTTCATCTTCTGCCATCATTCGAATTATATAACTTCAATGCAAATAACAATGTTGTGTATTTAGTATAACCGATATACAATGGATTCCTTGTATAGATATTTAACTCCTAAATGATATTTGGACAGTCCTGAAAGTCATCTTCAATTTCCATTGTCATTTCTTCCATGAAATCTCTATCATCATTTACACTGGTATTCATATCAAATGATCCATAAATCGTAGAACCATTCCAATCGAGGCCCAAAGATAGTTTTCCTCATGTTTGGTCCAACATTTACAGCAATGATATATTCCTTGACAAATCAGATCATCTTCTAACTATTCCTGGATAATTTTTCTTGAATAACAACAACTTAAACATGGATATACAATTTGAGAAGGGTTATATGCATGCTCTGTTACAAACTTGATGAACTCTTAACTCCATCTTCAAAATATTTTGTCAAACCTTTAGTGTGCATCCATTTTTTCTTCATATCGATCCTATTGGATTAATAATAGAATAATTTTATAGTATAATAAATAAATACACAAGAGATATCCATTATCAAATGTGGAAGCTACAGACAGATATAATAAGGGAAACTCAACATTTGATTATTTCAATTAATTTCAGTATGTTGGATAAAATGGATAATTGAATTTAAAAAATGTATTACTCCACTATGTGAAGTATTATCCCATGAGTAAATTCTAAGGTGAAAGTTATAGACAACTCACCCCCATCAACTCATCTCTCAGAAAATTATTATTTCATTTTGTTGTTTGACGCATCCTTCATATCTTGTGTACATGCACATATGTTGCTTGAAATACTGTCGAAATAGTAAAACATGGTTGAATAATGTTCATAGTCATACAAGAATCATAAAAGATATCGGGGTGAGTATCAATAAATAAATTTTAATAATGATTGTTCGGGAGATGATGTTTATGAGGATGAGAGTTGTATATAAAATATATCTGAATGAGTCTCACGAAAAAAAATGCACTAATAACTATTGATTGACCTACATGAAATCTTTATTAATTCCCCTAAACAAATGACAATATAAAATAGGAAATTAAATACTAAAAATATTCAAAATATAATATAAACAAGGCTAATAAATCTCATTTAATCAACTAGAAGATATGAAAATATATTCAAAAAAAATTAATAAATAAAGAGTTCTTTCTTGTATATGGATTGTAAACATAAATTCTTAGGGCTGGAAGCAATACTTGTAGACCTCAAATAATAAATATATAAAAATAATTTTTAATATATAGAATTTGATGACATCCATTTTATTTTTTTGAACAAGTGTTGTGAAAACCTAAACAATTATGAAATTTTAAATTAATGGTATATCAGATATTTGAAAATATCTCAAGACACATGATATGTTATATCACCACAGAGACCCATCCCAATGATTATAGTGAGGTCATCACATCGGATCTACTCATATGAAGTGTTATAGGGACTCCATCTAATAAACATTCACCCATCCTTGAGATTCTAGGAAGCTCCATAATTAAGTTGTTATAATACAACAATACACATCAACAAGATATATCCCAAACAAGGTAGAAAACACACCAACCGTTGAAACGTATGTCCCATACACATTAAAACATATATATATATAACATTGAATTTTTAATAACAAAGGATGATTTAAATATTATTTTAAATGAAAATAAATGTAATCTCTTCCTAATTTCGAAAACCATAACCATAATTTGTGAATAAATAATTCTAAAATCACCCTTACATTATAATCTCTGAAAAAAAATATGAATTGATAGAAAGATTTATATTTACATATATATATATATTTATATATAACATTATAAAATAAAAATAAATTGAAAAAAATATATGTAATCTATACAGGAGAACAACACTACGTAGTAAAATAAATACAACCCCGTAATAATTTTTAAAATATAGATCCATTGAAAATATATAAAAAAGTTATCACCCTTACTAAGATTCGTATTAAAATAAATCAACACAATTCTGGTCAAATAATTTTTTAAGGAAAAACCCTTACACGAAAATATTAAAACAAAATTTAAACAAATAATTTACCTTTCATGATTTGTATAAAATCAACTTTTATTTCTACATCACACCATCACCAGACTGAGAATTATTTTTCTAAATGAATTTTATTGTTTGTTTATGGTTTTCATATCCAGAATCTCCAATGTTTATATAGTGGAATACATATTTATTAAATTATATTATCTCAAGACTGGAGTTAATTCTCTAAGATTTCAAAACAATGATAAAATTCAACATGCAAAGAAATATGGGTTATATATTTAGACAGTGAAAAAAATTCATTTAAAACCAAAATTTAAAAATACAAAAATAAGATATTCAAATTAGTAAACAAGCCAAAAAATGATCATAAAAAATAGTAAACAATGACCGGAGAAAAAAATTGATGACATTATCAAAAAAATCAAAAATATAATAAAAAATATAGAAAGAAAATCAGAACCTACAAAGGAAAACACGAGCCTACCACATATGGATGAAGAAAATCCAAGACCCTCATATCCAAATCTCGATGTTTTCATCAGAAACCCTAACTGAAAGTGAACATCAAATGTCAGATGATGTTTGATCATCTGGAGGTAGTAGGTTTGTCTGACTCTACTGGGTTTGTGTGATTTGATCTTTTATTCACCTGGAAGGAGCGCTAGCAGTAAGTGGCTTCTACAGAAAGCTTCTGATATTGCAATGGGTTCACAAGTGATTAGGTTTTTTAAATTGATCGAGACACTTCTATTAGCACTTTCAAAAAAGCACTAATAAAGAGTCTGTTTTTCATCTCATAAGTAATAATCTCTTATCATAGGCATATTTATAAGTGCTTTCTTAGCAGTGATAAATATTGATTTGGTCATCATTTATTAGTGATGACAAAGATTTATTTTATAAACTCTTATTACTTAAGTAATGATAAAAGACTTATAATTGTAATCATAAATTAAAAAATTAAATATATACATACATAATAAATATATATAAATATAAATATAGTAAATATATTTCTTATTTAAATATATTTATTATAATTTTATAACTATTTAAATATATAATTATTTATTTATAATAATATAAAAATTTTAAAAAATAATATTTATATCATTTATATGTTATATAATTATATATATATAATAAATATATATAAATATTAATATTTTAAATATATTTATTGTTTTTTTAATATTGTTATAAATTTAATAATTAATTAAATATATATTATTATTTATTTCTAATTATATAAATACCATTAAAAAATATTTATTTATTTATAATTATAAATATATACTTTTATAAATATAGTATGTACATTTATAAATATATGTAACACCCCAAGCTTCCACGGTACGTTTCACTTCGAATAATGCAATAGCGTGTGTTGTACGCAAGCTCAAGCTCTAACACACACCACAACGAATTAAACTAGCCATTGTCAATAGTAATACCTACTTTTTGAAATTTTATAAATTTTATTTATCAAAATGGACTTCATTTTTGGATTCGGAATGTCGGAATTAGCCTATGTTGAATTTTTGGTATTTTTCTGAGAACTTCTATTTTTTATGAATAGTGAAAAATACTTAAAACAAATTTTTTAATCAAAATAATTTATTGTGATAAATTATACTATTTAGTGGTTTTAAAGTATAATTAGAATATATTTTTACCATTTTATCCAATGGTGTTCATTAGAATTAATTTAACATTGAAATTGGACATAAACAATTGCCAATCTTTTGATATAAATTGTTTCTTAAAAACACGCTATTTGTTGTGACAGCGGGAATTAATTATAAAATTAACTAATGCAACTTATATGTTTGGAACTTTGTAAAATAGACGTCATTTTTTAATTCAGAATATCAATTATAGCTTAGGGTGAAATTTTGGCTTTGTTCTGAAAAACTTCAATTTTTGATGAATAGTGAAACCACTAAGTGGTAGTTAAATAACTGATTTTTCGTTTAAATGAAATATTACCACTTCTGTGATTTGATTTTCAAAAATACGACATACATGTTTGTCATTAATAAGTAAAATTTGGTTCAATGAGATTAAAATAAATTTTTGGCGAATAGTAACTTTTAAGTTCTTAATCGCGATTAGAGGTAATTAGTGTAGTTTAAGGTAAAAATGATGTTTTAATAATATGAGATGAGCTTCACACTTGTCCTACTCCTATTGGATGAGTCATGGCAGACCAAGACAACCCATGGGTCAACTTGGGGACCCCATGGAGCCACTTTAGTTGGAAAATGACATTAATAAATATTTATTTAATGTTAAAATTAAATTGACACAAACATGAGTTGTTTTACTAAAACAGTTTTTAAGTGGGGTTAAACAAGTACAAATTTTGACTATAAATATTTATTAGAAATCTAAAAAGATTTCCTACATCATAGTATTTTTTATATAATTTTTAGACATTAAATAAATTAAATTATTTATGACATCATTATGATGCAGCGATGACCTCATTATTTAACGATTTAAATAAAATGAGAAGATAATGCAAACTCCAAGGCTTACACTTGTCAAAAGCCTATTGGATGAGGAGATTTCAAACCCTTATCACCTTAGACACGCATTATATAAGTGTGGGACCTTTAGAATCCGAAAAACATTGTATAATAATGTAACATTTCAATCTTTCCAAAAGAGCCCCTCCTCTCCACTTCTAAAAGGCCCCCACCTCTCCCACCTTATTCACACCTTAAAGCCATTTGGCTCGGCCAACCTCATCCCAAATACTCTCCCAACTTCCCCCTCTTACTCCTAGAAGACTCACTTTGGTCAGAACTCTTCTCAAGGAAGCCTTTGGATCCAATCAAAAAGAGTTACCCGATTTTGAGGTAATGTCTTCTCTAATGTTGTTTTGTTTTATTTTTCTTCTCCAACCCCCTAAAATCTTTTTATTCATTTCTTTTGTAACAAAACCAGTATCCTCAATATACTAGGATGTTTTTATAAGAAGTATTAGAGCTACACTTACACACACCTACATTTAATGGTTAAAGAACATACAGTTTCTGTGGATGGCGAATTTATGTCTCACGAAACGAGGATTGTTCAACACTCATATAACACCTTCAAAGGTGGCCATTAAGATGTAACTATATTTATATATGATATATAATATGTTTATGTTTTACTTATGCTTCTTTATTTCTCATTTATGGCATACTTTATGATTTCCATTATGGGTAAAACGCGATAATTTCATTTTAGGAAGTGCGGACTACCGCCCCCTCAAAGTGATTTGAATCGTTAATGCCATATATGGGATGTATAAAGGATGGATTAAATCGTATTATACACTATATTATACTGTAATTATATTATAAATTTATATCATTATGATTTCATTCCATTAAATATGAAATAGAAATGAAAGTAGCGATCATGCGTACGTACGGCTTACCGTCTCCATGAACGGTGCATTTCATTTCTTACCTCTAAGTGTTACGTAGTATTATAAATGAATGTATATACTGGATATATAAGATATATATGACATCTAAATCATGAATATAATTCTGGAGATAATGGATATTCTACCACATAAACAACTTGTAATTATAAGAAGTTTATTGTTGACTCAAGTACCAAAGATCGACAAAACGACCGTTATTAACATAAATAATTACATAATGTTCATAACATTGTAATAAGTGATATAAAAGGATAATGAAATTAAAAATGGTTCTTAATAAGGTATATATTAACTCTAGTTTATTATTCAGGAGGTTAAATAACGGTTGAGTCAAGTCAGACACGAGGTAAGGGAACTTCTTAACCCAATTACCATTCTTTGGGTTAATCTCCTACTTTCAAATTATGTCATGATATTATTATGTCCTATTTTGTATTTTTACATTATTTATGTGTACCTATAGTGAATACACATAATAGATATATTTTATTTTAAAAATGATCTTTTAAGGACTTCGTCTCAATCTCCTTTCATTGAGGCATATTTGGTTTTATACACAATTTTCTTTTATACGGTGTATAAACCCCGTTGACTTTTATGTTTATTCAAAAGGAATCTTTTTTATACGAAGCGTTTTACTAAACGACAAAAAGGGAATGTTTTTCATTCTCTACTTATGCGGTGACAATGACTTCTCCGCCGCCATGACCATTATTTGAGTTTCGGCTTCCTCTACAAGCCATCATTTTTTTTAATGAAAAATAAATACAATGTTTTAATTTTTTTTTATTTTGGTATTGAAAATGGTTTTGAAAGCCTTTTTATCATATCAAAGTGTTGTATTAATATCTTGTGATTGAAATGTGGAAATTTTATGTTTCCTTTATGCATGTTTTATGTGATACGATTATGTTATGGTTTATGATATGCTTAAACCTATTCATATGAGGAATTCATTGGACTTAATAAGTGACGGGTGGAGCCCGCTGTAGCTCCTCGATGCATCGGCAGGTCTCATGAGACAAACTAGTGTCTTGGCACGAGGCCTTGACAAAATCTTATTTGTGGTCTTGGCACGAGGCATTGACTACGTGGTTATGATAGTCTGGCATTATGCATTCCATCATTATGAAAGTGGTTATTGATATTGCATGTGATTATTCGACCAGTAGAATATCCATGTGAATAAGTGAATGGCATTATCTCATTTTACTTTTGCCATATTATGTTGAAGTTCATGTTTAAAAGTCTTTTGTTTTAGTTATACATTGCCTTAAATGTTAATGTTTATTTATGAAATATCCCGCTATATTGTTAACCTTACTGAGCATCTGATCTCACCCCTTTCAATGTTTTAATATTTTTCCAGGATGTGAAGAAGTATTTTATGAATGACCTGTAGGCGTAGTCAGAAAGGGATATGATTGTGGACTATTAAGACCATGTTATTGTAGTTTGTTTAATTTTTGATGTAATGAAAGACTTATGAATGAATCTAGTGTTTCCAAGGCTACTAAACTAATCGGTCTTTCGAGACTTGATCTTTTGTGATCATGCCAATGTTACGAAGTAACGCACCGGCTCTGGGTAGCTGGGGTCGGGGCGTTACAGTTGGTATCAGAGGCAGTTTAGTACTAACCTTGGAAGATATATTTAGATAAACTCTGATTAGAGCACATATCCCAAAGATAGACTTTGAGGATTAGTATAGAAGAACTTCCTAGAATTTTGGTATTATAGAGATGTTATGAGTTTTCTGAGCAATACATCCCTGTCTGGATACGAGCAGGTAGAACGGCTCTGGCACAGATGTACCTAGGGGTAAAACCCGAAAACACCGCTTTGAGCTAGACTCGAACGGGAACTGTTTCACGACAACGGGCCTTGCTGCACTCTTGGTTACGACACTCCCGGGGGATATTCTTAGGATAACTCTCATTTTCTTTACAAATCATTATGAAGGGTTTATGAGTATATACTTCCTCAAAGAAAACATTTTTATGATTATGGATTATATCCATAAATAGTTCAATTTATGTTAAGTGTTTTATAAGTATGGGATTATGTATTTTGATTCATAAACTGATCTAGTTTATTAAATTGTTTAGAAATGGCGCCTAGTGGAAGAAATGGAAACTGTATCAATGCACGCACTCCATGTAGGGATTTCCCTCCTGCTCAAGATAGTTATAGTGGGGCTGGTGATGCAACTGGTGTCGATCAGCTAATCACCATACTGGGACAACTTACTCAGGTTATGAATAATAACCTTACTCGTATGGAGCACCCTGATCCGCAATGTGGAGGGTCAATGCTAGACCGTTTCATGAGGCAACAACCACCAACCTTCAATAGGGGTACAAATCCGTTAGTAGCTGAGCAATGGATAAACTCCTTAGAGAAAATATTCCATGCCTTGGGGAGTAGCGAAAGGGAGAAGGTTGTCATGGCAGTTTACCACCTCACTGGAGATGTCGATCAGTGGTGGTCACTGATTCAAAACACAAAGGAAGATGATGACGTATCGAATATGGAATGGAGGGAGTTCAAAGAGCTTTTCGTAGAAAAATACTTTCCTCGTGACCATCGAGTAGATATGGAAAGGAAATTTCTGAGTCTGAGGCAGAAGGGGGATGAGAATGTCGAAAAGTATGAGTCTAACTTTACAAGGTTAGCGAGGCATGCTTCCGATTATATACGTAACCCAAGGAGTAAGATTGATCGTTTCTTTTATGGGTTAAAACCATTTCTCTGTCGAGCTTTAGTATCACAATCCTTCTCATCATACAAAGATATTGTCTCATGTGCTATCAAGACAGAAAAGGAATTCTCTAAGTCTTATGAAAAAAAAGTAAAGCAAGAGAAGAAGAGAGCGGTGGAACAAGATACAGATAAAGGGAAAAAGGGAAAGAAGGATTTTCCATTATGTGATAATTGTGGGAAGAATCACCCTGGTACGTGTCTAAAAGGAATGAGAGTTTGTTATAAATGTGGAGAAAAGGGTCACCAGGATCTTGATTGCAAGGGAAAGAAAGAGGATATCAAAGTTGAATGCTATAATTGTAGAGAAATGGGTCATTATGCAAATGAATTTCCTAAGCGTTAGGGAAACTTACCTCAGAAAAGGCCAAGGGATCAAGGACAATCTTATGCTGTTACTACAGTTGAAGCAGAATAACTAATGTATTGGTGCTTTTAGACTCATGGATTATATTTTGGTCATTAGAATAATGTGATATATATATATATAAGGATTGTACTACAGTACTTGTTGGTTTCAGTAAGGTTTTAATATGATTAAGGTAATCATATTTTTAGTATGTTACAATAAGAGAAACATTACTTTGTTTGGGGAATCTGATAAATTGATTTTGGAATTAAGAGACCTTTTAGAGAAAGTCTGGAAAGAGGTATTTTGGATAACTATAATGGTTGGAGTGGATTAAGTTGATCTTTGGATAGTATTGTTTAAGGTTAAAAAATTTATGAAGATTATTTTTGGAATATTATGATACTATAGTTTTAGGAAAAGGACAACCTGCAGGGTGGGGCATAACCCGTCGCGTCGGACAAAGCTGCAGGAATCGAACCCACAACCATAGTGCGACAAGCCTTTATTTCCTACCACTAGCCTATAGGAAGTCCCTGGTTATTACAAAATAATTTTACTAATCTAAATGGTATGTGTTAACATTTGGAACCTTATACAATTAGGATAAATAGAATATTTTTGAGTTCTGTTACCATTTGGAGTAAAATATAGGTTTGTGGTAAAAATTCATTAACGAATGAAGGTATACATAACAAGTATGTATATTCCCTTACGTTCTTAGTAAATCTCCTAAATAAAATCCTCAACATTATAAAAGGTAACTTGAAACAAAAATGTTGTCGGTTAACTTTTCCAACTGGGGATTCAATGACCGTTTAACCAATCACAAGTTTGTGATTTTCTTGTGGTTAAACTTTCTCCTAATCCTGTTTTCTATAACTCTCCATCAGACCTTGATGGTTTGTTTCTCCTCCATATCCATATTTTCATAGAATCCTAGAATGGGCTATATCGGGTGACCTTTGTACTTATCTTGCTTTCTTTTAAGGTTATATATTTATTAACCTTATTTCCGATGTGGGTTTTCCTCAAAGGTATTTTCTCTTTTCAACCATTCAATTTCAAAGAAAATTTTCAAATTGCGAGGACGCAATTTATTGAAGGAGTGGAGAATGTAACACCCCAAGCTTCCACGGTACGTTTCACTTCGAATAATGCAATAGCGTGTGTTGTACGCAACCTCGAGCTCTAACACACACCACAACGAATAAATCTAGCCGTTTTGAATAGTAATACCTACTTTTTGAAATTTTATAAATTTTATTTATCAAAATGGACTTCATTTTTGGATTCGGAATGTCAGAATTAGCCTATGTTGAATTTTTGGTATTTTTCTGAGAACTTCTATTTTTTATGAATAGTGAAAAATACTTAAAACAACTTTTTTAATCAAAATAATTTATTGTGATAAATTATACTATTTAGTGGTTTTAAATTATAATTAGAATATATTTTTACCATTTTATCCAATGGTGGTCATTAGAATTAATTTAACCTTGAAATTGGACATAAACAATTGTCAATCTTTTGATATAAATTGTTTCTTAAAAAACACGCTATTTGTTGTGACAGCGGGAATTAATTATAAAATTAACTAATGAAACGTATATGTTTGGAATTTTGTAAAATAGATATCATTTTTGAATTCGGAATATCAATTATAGCTTAGGGTGAAATTTTGGCTTTGTTCTGAAAAACTTCAATTTTTGATGAATAGTGAAACCACTAAGTGGTAGTTAAATAACTGATTTTTCGTTTAAATGAAATATTACCACTTCTGTGATTTGATTTTCAAAAATATGACATACATGGTTGTCATTAAGAAGTAAAATGTGGTTCAATGAGATTAAAATAAATTTTTGGTGAATAGTAACTTTTAAGTTCTTAATCGCGATTAGAGGTAATTAGTGTAGTTTAACGTAAAAATGATGTTTTAATAATATGAGATGATCTTGACACTTGTCCTACTCCTATTGGATGAGTCATGTCCGACCAAGACAACCCATGGGTCAACTTGGGGACCCCATGGAGCCACTTTAGTTGGAAAATGACATTAATAAATATTTATTTAATGTTAAAATTAAATTGACACAAACATGATTTGTTTTACTAAAACAGTTTTTAAGTGAGGTTACACAAGTCCAAATTTTGACTATAAATATTCATTAGAAATATAAAAGAATTTCCTACATAATAGTATTTTTTATATAATTTTTAGACATTAAATATATTAAATTATTTATGACATCATTATGATGCAGCGATGACCTCATTATTTAACGATTTAAATAAAATGAGAAGATAATGCAAACTCCAAGGATTACACTTGTCCGAAGCCTATTGGATGAGGATATTTCGAACCCTTATCACCTTATCCACGAATTATATAAGTGTGGGGCCTTTAGAATCCGAAAAACATTGTATAATAATGTAACATTTCAATCTTTCCAAAAGAGCCCCTCCTCTCTACTTATAAAAGGCCCCCACCTCTCCCACCTTATTTACACCTTCAAGCCATTTGTCTCGGCCAACCTCTACCCCAATACTCTCCCAACTTCCCCCTCTTACTCCTAGAAGACTCACTTTGGGCATAACTCTTCTCAAGGAAGCCTTTGGCTCAAATCAAAAAGAGTTACCCGATTTTGAGGTAATGTCTTCTCTAATGTTGTTTTGTTTTATTTTTCTTATCCAACCCCCTAAACTCTTTTTATTCATTTCATTTGTAACAAAACCAGTATACTCAATATACTAGGATGTTGTTATAAGAAGGATTCGATCTAAACTTACACACACCTACATCTAATGGTTAAAGAACATACGGTTTTTGTGGATGGAGAATTTATGCCTCACGAAACGATGATTGTTCAACACTCATATAACACCTTCAAAGGTGGACATTAAGATGTAACTATATTTATATATGATATATAATATGTTTATGTTTTACTTATGCTTCTGTATTTCTCATTTATGGAATACTTTATGATTTCCATTAAGGGTAAAACGCGATAATTTCATTTTAGGAAGTGCGGACTACCGCCCCCTCAAAGTGATTTGAATCGTTAATGCCATATGTGGGATGTATAAAGGATGGATTAAATGGTATTATACACTATATTATACTTTAATTATATTATAAATTTATATAATTATGATTTCATTCCATTAAATATGAAATAGAAATTAAAGTAGCGTTCATGCGTACGCACGGCTTACCGTCTCCATGAACGGTGCATTTCATTTCTTACCTCTAAATGTTACGTAATATTATAAATGAATGTATATACTAGATATATAAGATATATATGAAATCTAAATCATGAATATAATTATGGAGATAATGGATATTCTACCACATAAACAACTTGTAATTATAAGAATTTTATTGTTGACTCAAGTACCAAAGATCGACAAAACGACCGTTATTAACTTAAATAATTACATAATGTTCATAACATTGTAATAAGTGATATAAAAAGGATAATAAAATTAAAAATGGTTCTTAATAAGGTATATATTAACTCTAGTTTATTATTCAGGAGGATAAAGAACGGTTGAGTCAAGTCAGATACGAGGTAAGGGAACTTCTTAACCCAATTACCATTCTTTGGGTTAATCTCCTACTTTCAAATTATGTCATGATATTATTATGTCCTATTTTGTATTTTTACATTCTTTATGTGTACCTATAGTGAATACACATAATAGATATATTTTTTTTAAATGATTTTTTAAGGACTTCGTCTCAATCTCCTTTCATTGAGGCATATTTGGTTTTATACACAATTTTCTTTTATACGGTGTATAAACCCCGTTGACATTTATGTTTATTCAAAAGGAATCTTTTTTATACGAAGCGTTTTACTAAACGACAAAAAGGGAATGTTTTTCATTTCGTAATTATCCGGCGACAATGACTTCTCCGCCGCCGTGACCATTATTTGAGTTTCGGCTCCCTCTACAAGCCATTATTTTTTTTAATGAAAAATAAATACAATGTTTTAACTTTCTTTTATTTTGGTATTGAAAATGGTTTTGAAAGCGTTTTTATCATATCAAAGTGTTGTATTGATATCTTGTGATTGAAATGTGGAAATGTAATGTTTCCTTTATGCATGTTTTATGTGATACGATTATGTTATGGTTTATGATATGCTTAAACCTATTCATATGAGGAATGCATTGGACTTAATAAGTGATGGGTGGAGCCCGCTATAGCTCCTCGATGCATTGGCAGGTCTCATGAGACAAACTAGTGTCTTGGCACGAGGCCTTGACAAAATCTTATTTTTGGTCTTGGCACGAGGCCTTGACTACGTGGTTATGATAGTCTGCCATTATGCATTCCATCATTATGAAAGCGGTTATTGATATTGCATGTGATTATTCGACCAGTAGAATATCCATGTGAATAATTGAATGGCATTATCTCATTTTACATTTTCCATATTATGTTGAAGTTCATGTTTAAAAGGATTTTGTTTTAGTTATACATTGCCTTAAATGTTAATTTTTATTTATGAAATCTCCCACTATATTGTTAACCTTACTGAGCATCTGAGCTCACCCCTTTCAATGTTTTAATATTTTTCCAGGATGTGAAGAAGTATTTTATGAATGACCTGTTGGGGTAGTCAGAAAGGGATATGATTGTGGACTATGAAGACCATGTTATTGTAGTTTGTTTACTTTTTGATGTTACGAAAGACTTATGAATGAATCTAGTGTTTCCAAGGCTACTAAACTAATCGGTCTTTCGAGACTTGATCTTTTGTGATCATGCCAATGCTTCGAAGTAATGCACCGGCTCTGGGTAGCTGGGGTCGGGGCGTTACAGTTGGTATCAGAGGCAGTTTAGTACTAACCTTGGAAGCTAGATTTAGATAAACTCTGATTATAGCACATAGCCCAAAGATAGACTTTGAGGATTAGTATAGAAGAACTTCCTAGAATTTTGGTATTATAGAGATGTTATGAGTTTTCAGAGCAATACATCCCTGTCTGGATATGAGCAGGTAGAGGCGGCTCTGGCACAGATGTACCTAGGGGTAAAACCCGAAAACACCGCTTTGAGCTAGACTCGATCGGGAACTGGTGTGCGACAACGGGCCTTACTGCACTCTTGGTTACGACACTCCCGGGGGATATTCTTAGGATAACTCTCATTTTCTTTACAAATCATTATGAAGGGTTTATGAGTATATACATCCTCAAAGAAAACATTTTTATTATTATGGATTATATCCATAAATAGTTCAATTTATGTTAAGTGTTTTATAAGTATGGGATTATGTATTTTGATTCATAAACTGATCTAGTTTATGCAATTGTTTAGAAATGGCACCTAGTGGAAGAAATGGAAACCGTATCAATGCACGCACTCCATGTAGGGATTGCCCTCCTGCTCAAGATAGTTATAGTGGGGCTGGTGATGCAACTGGTGCCGATAAGCTAATCACCATACTGGGACAACTTACTCAGGTTATGAATAATAACCTTACTCGTATGGAGCACCCTGATCCGCAACGTGGAGGGTCAATGCTAGACCGTTTCATGAGGCAACAACCACCAACCTTCAATAGGGGTACAAATCCGTTAGTAGCTGAGAAATGGATAAACTCCTTAGAGAAAATATTCCATGCCTTGGGGAGTAGCGAAAGGGAGAAGGTTGTCATGGCAGTTTACCGCCTCACTGGAGATGCCGATCAGTGGTGGTCGCTGATTCAAAACACAAAGGAAGATGATGACGTATCGAATATGGAATGGAGGGAGTTCAAAGAACTTTTCTTAGAAAAATACTTTCCTCGTGACCATCGATCAGATATAGAAAGGCAATTTCTGAGTCTGAGGCAGAAGGAGGATGAGAATGTCGCAAAGTATGAGGCTAACTTTACAAGGTTAGCGAGGCATGCTTCCGATTATATACGTAACCCAAGGAGTAAGATTGATCGTTTCTTTGATGGGTTAAAACCATTTCTCTGTTGAGCTTTAGTATCACAATCCTTCTCATCATACGAAGATATTGTCTCATGTGCTATCAAGATGAAAAAGGAATTCTCTAAGTCTTATGACAAAAAAATTAAAGCAAGAGAAGAAGAGAACGGTGGAACAAAAGACAGATAAAGGGGAAAAGGGAAAGAAGGATTTTCCATTATGTGATAATTGTGGGAAGAATCACCCTGGTACGTGTCTAAAAGGAATGGGAGTTTGTTATAAATGTGGAGAAAAGGGTCACCAGGCTCGTGATTTCAAGGGAAAGAAAGAGGCTATAAAAGTTGAATGCTATAATTGTAGAGAAATGGGTCATTATGCAAATGAATGTCCTAAGCGTCAGGGAAACTTACCTCAGAAAAGGCCAAGGGATCAAGGACAATCTTATGCTGTTACTACAGTTGAAGCAGAATAACTAATGTATTGGTGCTTTTGGACTCATGGATTATATTTTGGTCATTAGAATAATGTGATATATATATATAAGGATTGTACTACAGTACTTGTTGATTTCAGTAAGGTTTTAATATGATTAAGGTAATCATATTTTTAGTATGTGACAATAAGAGAAACTTTACTTTGTTTGGGGAATCTGATAAATTGATTTTGGAATTAAGAGACCTTTTAGAGAAAGTCTGGACAGAGGTATTTTGGATAACTATAATGGTTGGAGTGGATTAAGTTGATCTTTGGATAGTATTGTTTAAGGTTAAAAAATTTATGAAGATTATTTTTGGAATATTATGATACTATAGTTTTAGGAAAAGGACACCCTGCAGGGTGGTGCATAACCCGTCGCGTCGGACAAAGCTGCAGGAATCGAACCCAGAACCATAGTGCGACAAGCCTTTATTTCCTACCACTAGCCTACAGGAATTCCCTGGTTATTACAAAATAATTTTACTAATCTAAATGGTATGTGTTAACATTTGGAACCTTATACAATTAGGATAAATAGAATATTTTTGAGTTTTGTTACCATTTGGAGTAAAAGATGGGTTTGTGGTAAAAATTCATTAACGAATGAAGGTATACATAACAAGTAAGTATATTCCCTTACGTTCTTAGTAAATCTCCTAAATAAATTCCTCAACATTATAAAAGGTAACTTAAAACAAAAATGTTGTCGGTTAACTTTTCCAACTGGGGATTGAATGACCGTTTAACCAATCACAAGTTTGTGATTTTCTTGTGGTTAAACTTTCTCCTAATCCTGTTTTCTATAACTCTCCATCAGACCTCGATGGTTTGTTTCTCCTCCATATCCATATTTTCATAGAATCCTAGAATGGGCTATATCGGGTGACCTTTGCACTTATCTTGCTTTCTTTTAAGGTTATATATTTATTAACCTTATTTCTGATGTGGGTTTTCCTCAAAGGTATTTTCTCTTTTCAACCTTTTAATTTCAAAGAAAAATTTCAAATTGCGAGGACGCAATTTATTGAAGGAGGGGGGAATGTAACACCCCAAGCTTCCACGGTACGTTTCACTTCGAATAATGCAATAGCGTGTGTTGTACGCAACCTCGAGCTCTAACACACACCACAACGAATTAAACTAGCTGTTTTGAATAGTAATACCTACTTTTTGAAATTTTATAAATTTTATTTATCAAAATGGACTTCATTTTTGGATTCGGAATGTCAGAATTATCCTATTTTGAATTTTTGGTATTTTTCTGAGAACTTCTATTTTTTATGAATAGTGAAACTACTTAAAACAAATTTTTTAATCAAAATAATTTATTATGATAAATTATACTATTTAGTGGTTTTAAAGTATAATTAGAATATTTTTTTACAATTTTATCCAACGGTGGTCATTAGAATTAATTTAACATTGAAATTGGACATAAACAATTGCCAATCTTTTGATATAAATTGTTTCTTAAAAACACGCTATTTGTTGTGACAGCGGGAATTAATTATAAAATTAACTAATGCAACTTATATGTTTGGAATTTTGTAAAATAGACATCATTTTTGAATTCGGAATATCAATTATAGCTTAGGGTGAAATTTTGGCTTTGTTCTGAAAAACTTCAATTTTTGATGAATAGTGAAACCACTAAGTGGTAGTTAAATAACTGATTTTTCATTTAAATGAAATATTACCACTTCTGTGATTTGATTTTCAAAAATCCGACATACATGGTTGTCATTAAGATGTAAAATGTCGTTCAATGAGATTAAAATAAATTTTTTTTGAATAGTAACTTTTAAGTTCTTAATCGCGATTAGAGGTAATTAGTGTAGTTTAAGGTAAAAATGATGTTTTAATAATATGAGATGATCTTGACACTTGTACTACTCCTATTGGATGAGTCATGGCCACCACGACAACCCATGGGTCAACTTGGGGACTCCATGGAGCCACTTTAGTTAGAAAATGACATTAATAAATATTTATTTAATGTTAAAATTAAATTGACACAAATATGAGTTATTTTACTAAAACAGTTTTTAATTGGGGTTAAACAAGTCCAAATTTTGACTATAAATATTAATTAGAAAGCTAAAAGGATTTCCTACATCATAGTATTTTTTATATAATTTTTATACATTAAATAATTTAAATTATTTATGACATCATTATGATGTAGCGATGACCTCATTATTTAACGATTTAAATAAAATGAGAAGATAATGCAACATCCAAGGCTTACACTTGTCCAAATACTATTAGATGAGGCGATTGCGAACCCTTATCACCTTATCCACGAATTATATAAGTGTGGGACCTTTAGAATCCGAAAAACATTGTATAATAATGTAACATTTCAATCTTTCCAAAAGAGCCCCTCCTCTCCACTTATAAAAGGCCCCCACCTATCCCACCTTATTCACACCTTCAAGCCATTTGGCTCGGCCAACCTCTGCCCAAATACTCTCCCAACTTCCCCCTATTACTCCTAGAAGACTCACTTTGGGCATAACTCTTCTCAAGGAAGCCTTTGGCTCAAATCAAAAAGAGTTACCCGATTTTGAGGTAATGTCTTCTCTAATGTTGTTTTGTTTTATTTTTCTTCTACAACCCCCTAAACTCTTTTTATTCATTTCTTTTGTAACAACACCAGTATCCTCAATATACTAGGATGTTGTTATAAGAATTATTTGAGCTACACTTACACACACCTACATCTAATGGTTAAAGAACATACGGTTTCTGTGGATGGTGAATTTCTGCCTCACGAAACGATGATTGTTCAACACTCATATAACACCTTAAAAGGTGGCCATTAAGATGTAACTATACTTATATATGATATATAATATGTTTATTTTTACTTATGCTTCTGTATTTCTCATTTATGGCATACTTTATAATTTCCATTATGGGTAAAATGTGATAATTTCATTTTAGGAAGTGCGGACTACCGCCCCCTCAAAGTGATTTGAATCGTTAATGCCATATGTGGGATGTATAAAGGATGGATTAAATGGTATTATACACTATATTATACTGTAATTATATTATAAATTTATATCATTATGATTTCATTCCATTAAATATGAAATAGAAATGAAAGTTGCGATCATGCGTACGTACGGCTTACCGTCTCCATGAACGGTGCATTTCATTTCTTACCTCTAAGTGTTACGTAATATTATAAATGAATGTATATACTGGATATATAAGATATATATGACATCTAAATCATGAATATAATTCTGGAGATAATGGATATTCTACCACATAAACAACTTGTAATTATAAGAAGTTTATTGTTGACTCAAGTACCAAAGATCGAAAAAACGACCGTTATTAACTTAAATAATTACATAATGTTCATAACATTGTAATAAGTGATATAAAAAGGATAATGAAATTAAAAATGGTTCTTAATAAGTAATATATTAACTCTAGTTTATTATTCAGGAGGTTAAGTAACGGTTGAGTCATGTCAGACACGAGGTAAGGGAACTTCTTAACCCAATTACCATTCTTTGTGTTAATCTCCTACTTTCAAATTATGTC
This sequence comes from Viscum album, assembly GCA_963277665.1. NCBI lineage: Eukaryota > Viridiplantae > Streptophyta > Magnoliopsida > Santalales > Viscaceae > Viscum > Viscum album. The sequence goes on along the minus strand of OY728145.1, from coordinate 840,440,656 downwards.
ATGATATTATTATGTCCTATTTTTTATTTTTACATTCTTTATGTGTACCTATAGTGAATACACATAATAGATATATTTTATTTAAAAAATGATCTTTTAAGGACTTCGTCTCAATCTCCTTTCATTGAGGCATATTTGGTTTTATACACAATTTTCTTTTATATGGTGTATAAACCCCGTTGACTTTTATGTTTATTCAAAAGGAATCTTTTTTATACGAAGCGTTTTACTAAATGAAAAAAAGGGAATGTTTTTCATTCCGTACTTATGCGGTGACAACGACTTCTCCGCTGCCGTGACCATTATTTGAGTTTTGGCTTCCTCTACAAGCCATCATTTTTTTAATGAAAAATAAATACAAAGTTTTAACTTTCTTTTATTTTGGTATTGAAAATGGTTTTGAAAGAATTTTTATCATATCAAAGTGTTGTATTGATATCTTGTGATTGAAATTTGGAAATGTTATGTTTCATTTATGCATTTTTTATGTGATACGATTATGTTATGGTTTATGATATGCTTAAACCTATTCATATGATGAATGCATTGGACTTAATAAGTGACGGGTGGAGCCCGCTATAGCTCCTCGATGCATCGGCAGGTCTCATGAGACAAACTAGTGTCTTGGCACGAGGCCTTGACAAAATATTATTTGTGGTCTTGGCACGAGGCCTTAATTACGTGGTTATGATAGTCTGGCATTATGCATTCCATCATTATGAAAGTGGTTATTGATATTGCATGTGATTATTCGACCAGTAGAATATCCTTGTGAATAAGTGAATGGAATTATCTCATTTTACTTTTTCCATATTATGTTGAAGTTCATGTTTAAAAGGATTTTTTTAGTTATACATTGCCTTAAATGTTAATGATTATTTATGAAAGCTCCCGCTATATTGTTAACCTTACTAAGCATCTGAGCTCACCCCTTTCAATGTTTTAATATTTTTCCAGGATGTGAAGAAGTATTTTATGAATGACCTGTAGGGGTAGTCAGAAAGGGATATGATTTTGGACTATGAAGACCATGTTATTGTACTTTGTTTACTTTTTGATGTAATGAAAGACTTATGAATGAATCTAGTGTTTCCAAGGCTACTAAACTAATCGGTCTTTCGAGACTTGATCTTTTGTGATCATGCCAATGTTACGAAGTAACGCACCGGCTCTGGGTAGCTGGGGTCGGGGCATTACAATATATTTATTTATAAATATATATTTTTATATATTAGTTTATAGATAAATATTTTTTAAAATTTATGAACATTATTAATGAATATCTAATTTTAGGTGCATGTATTTTATAAATGTGTTACATTGAACAAATTAAAAAAAGTACACTTTAACAATATTGGAAAAATTGATATGTAAAGTGTGTGTGCATTGTATATAGAAATTCATTAATTATATAAATTTGGAATAAATATAACACAAATTTGATCTATATTAAATTGAAAAATAAAACTAAATTTTGTTATATGTCCATCACTCTCTGCAATTAGTCAGTATTTTTAATTCATATTAATTTTTAATTATAAACCATTATTTACTAAATATATGAGTATTTAATGTATAGAGTATAAATATTTTGTAATAGGTATATCATATTAATATAAAATAATATATATCTATATATTTAATTTATACTACTTATTAAAATTATCAATATTCATCTAATTGATTAAATGTTTAACATTTTTCTCAATTTACATATTTTTAATTTTAGTTTGTTTAATTTGTATTTTTCATATATATATATATAATACATACTAATTATTTTTATTTATAATTCATATATAGTATAATTAATTAATTCACATTTATCAATAATTATTTACTTAATAAAAATTTTAATATTATTTTAATATACTCATTTTATATTTGTTTAAATATATCGTTTAAATTATTCAGACCATTATTGGTCTTAAAAAAGCTTCGATAAAGGTTGCCTTTATGAGTGCTAAAAATATAGCACTGATCAAGGGTTCCCTTTATGATCAATACAACAAAGCTCTGACAAAAGGGTACCCATTATCAACACTAAAAATAAAGGGCCGATTAAGTGTACCCTTTATCAGTGCAAAAACCAAAGCGTCGATAAAGGGTCAAATTTATCGGCACTTTCTTTAGTGATGATAACGATTCCATTTATCAAATATTTTTCCAGTGTTGATAAATATTGGTGCTTTGAAAGGACTATTTTGTAGTAGCTATATGACTATGTATTTTAACATGCATGTTAATGAATCTGAAAAACTAAAATTCCCCAAGGTATTCCCAATGAGTTTTTAGTACTTATAGGTATAATACTGGGAAAGGAAGTAAGGGAACCCTATCCCAAACCACAGATGTTGGCGGGTAGTTTATTAGGGAAATATTAAATTTCTTTTTGCATAGGATGAATCAAATATAATGGAAGACATTAACTATTAGACTTTAATACCTGACAAAATATTCTTCATCAAAAATAAGAATGAGCAAATTCCTATTATCCAGAAGACTAACCACAACTCGGATTCACAAAGCCCAATCTGAGTTAACAAGATTATCAAAATAAATTGAAGAGCGGCAATAATGACTAAACATATCACAAGGTAATGGTTGATGAGTTTTGAAGATTTAGTGAATTTATATTGGGAAGTCCCTAGTAAGACCCTAATATTTTATGAAATGTGTTTTTGAAATAAATTTTATTTCTCGAATATTATTCATAACACGCAACACTGAATTTTACTAAATCGGAATATATTATTGATATTATTATTTAAATAATACCATTATAACCTATAATTTAAACATGGTGGTATGAAGAAGAATATCTAAATTTTTTAAACTAATTATAATGGTTATTTATAAAGGAAAATATTGATAAAAAGTTCATTGTTTTTAGTAAAGTCATTAAATGTTTTGAAAATATATTTTTTGCTCAAAAAATGATATTTATTTCTTTTTGTGAATAAATAACAAAATTAGTTTTTTACACTTCTATAAAAAAATTAAAAAATAGAATTTTTTTTAATCAAGATTTCAAAATTATTTTAGTATTAATTTTTGGTATTTTTTTGAAAAGTTTAGATTTTTAATAAATATTGAAAATACTAGTTTTTATTAAAAACTACATTTCCATTTAAACCATTTAAAAATATTTATTCATTCTCAATTTTTCAAAATTTAATATACTAAAATTATGTTATTATCAATCCAATTTAGGTCAGTGGAATCCATTTCATGGTAAATTTTGATATAAAAACATTTTATACTTATGAAATATTTTTGGAAAACTGTATTTCCATTGTGTCCATGGGTATAATTGTAAATTAAATTATACCAATTCTATGAATTTCATTTTGAAAAATGGATTTGATATTTTAAATCAAAATAATTATAATGATATAATATGTTTAAAAAATTTTCAAAATAAATATTAAAAATAGTAAAATTTAATTACAACAGTTAAAGTTAAAATGGGTTTAGTAAGGGGTTAAACTAAAAATTTAATAGTTAAAAAGACCTTAAAATGCATAGAAAATGCATTTTATGAACTTATTTGGACTATATATTATATAATGTTCAATAATTATCCATTTTGGATCATTTTTGTTTTTGTTGTATGTGAACGTTTTTTCGAAACATCCAAATTTATCCTCTCCCACACTTATAAAAAGTTACCCTATGTTCTATCCACTTCACACTTACAAAAGATTTTATTTCCAAAAAAACTTACAAAATTTATTACTTAACTCCATACACATGTCCTATATTCTTTAGTTTTTTTATTAAACCCTCATGATAAGAATTTGGGTGCTAAAGTAAGGAGGTTCTCCCAAAAAACAATTGGTATTGCTCTTAAAAATGATTTTTTAATTTATCTATGTCATGACCAGTAAATGATTGAAATATTTCTTTACAACATTAAAAATTAATTTTCAATGGAAAATTCTTAATTAATATTTGGGAAATTTTAAAATTTTAAACAAGTGATTTCAAAGCGGGAAAAATGTTTTCCTTATGAAATGATTCAAGTGATCTTTAAAAAATTATTATTCATCTAAGATGACATCCTTTTATGCTAAACGTGCTTTATTAATGATATTATTCCAAGGATATCATTCATATTACTTATTTATAAGGATTAATATTATGACTAAATGATCTTTATTAGACCCATTCACTTTCCATGGGATATGCTATTTTGGATTTGTGGATTATGTTATATGTGGGACTTGTATCTCCCCCAAAATCATTGTGTAATGATTCATGTTCTATGATATCAATAGGTACCCGAGAGGTTATAACAAGACTGAAAATAGTGGGTACATAGGAGTTAATCCCAAGAATAAAATAAGAGGGTACATGGAATGTTATCCTAAGACTAAAATAAGCTGGTACATAGGGGTTATTCCAAATCAAAAACAGGGTAAAAGAGATGGTATCCCAAGATCTAATCACATACACAGGTAGTTATCCATATCATAGCATATTATGAATGTATTGGTGGGTAAACATGAAATAAAAATTTTAAGTTATATGTGTATGCCAAAAATATATTTCTTATGATAATGGTATGCTATTATGGATTATGTTATTTGATTCTTTTATGATTCACATCTTATAAACTGGATATCTTTATTCCATGACTGAATATTATCGTCTTTGATATTCAAGGTATGGTTTTTAAATGTTAAGATCATATTCTCATACCCTTATTCTCTTATTATCTTTATGTGATCATCATTATCTCCCATATTTATCCTTGAAGATAATATGAACACACCAGTTCTTATGTTTCCTTTCACTATGTTAGGTAGAAAGGTATTAAGAATGATATGTATAAAACAGGTTCTAGTTATGTAGAATGTATTATATGATGTTTTAGTTCACCTATGAATGAGTTTTCCTATGTGTCCATGATTCTAGAGGAACGAGACCTAAACAATTACAGTGTGGATAATTATTTTATTAAAGTAATATTAATATATTACGATTTAGTATCTATGTATGATATGTTCAACTATTTATAATTGGTATCTGAGAAATGGATGGAATCCAATCCTTGGGAACTCAAATACGTGAGAATTGGAAAAAACATGGATCTCCAACTATGGACTTTAGGTGGAAAGGGCTTCTAATACGAATGGTAGTAATATCCCTACCCAGGAGGTGTACAAACCCATGGAGTAAACTAATAGGTATTATAGCCCACTTTTTATACGACCAAGAGTCTATAGTTGGTATTAGATAATTGTTCAATAATCATTTGAAAACTATGATAGGAAAACTTTATTGAGGAAAATAATGATAATACAAATTATATGAAAATGGAATAGAATTTTGCTGAATGATAGTGTGTGTATTTTCCATGAAATTATATCCCCATCTGGATAATAAAATTGGTTGTGACACTAAAATGGTTTTACCTTGATGTAATAACTCTGATATGGGCACATTGGTATTTGACTCGATCCTTACCAGGAGCACGACAATGGGCCTTATTGCACACCAAGTTTGAAACTCCTAGGGGACATGTTTTATAAATTCATGAAATTTATTTGAATTATCATTTACTATTTGAATATATTATTACCATGAATAACCACTGCTAAAACTAAGGTGTCCTAGTCTAAAAATTGTGTTCCATGATTTAGAAATCCTAAATGATTTGTAATAATTATGTGGTTTTCTGGTATGATTGATGTAGTGCACACTATGATATTTTGTTTTAGTTAATCGATCTAACCAAACTAAATCATGATAATATTTAATAAAATGGAAATTTTATTGATTTTACTAATGATAAACTAAATTTTATGGGAGATGTAATGTAAAATATCATTTCTATGCTCACCCAACTTTCTCAAGAGATGAATAAATCTAAACTCCAAAACTATAAATATAAGGAAAAACAATCTATTGAGTGCTTCATGAGGTAACATCCACCATATTTTGGAAGTTCCATTTATCCACAAGTTTCTATGAAATGGATGAATATCATTGAAAAAATATTTTCCATTTTATAGTGATTGGAGAATTAAAAGAATCATTTTGATTGTCTATCATATGGAAGGCATGGAAGATCAATGGTGAAATCTCATAAATTATGTGATACAATAATATAAAATTGACTCTGTTGAGTGGGATGATTTTAAGATATTATGAAGTACTTTACTCATTTTCTTCATATGAAAAATGGAGAAGTAATTACCTGAGCTAAATTTTAATGATGATGAATCTATTTGTACCTATGAGGAAATTTTCATAGTACTTGTGGGGTGTGCTGATGGTATTATCATCAAAATGGTAAGTATGGTTGATTGATTCCTCAATAACATATAACCTAGTCCTTGAAGATCATTATATAAAAGGGACTTCAGCATATATGAATAAATCATTTAATGTGATATAAAGGTGTCAATAGTTATTAGAGTTACCCATTAATTTCATGGTTTTGACAATAAATGAAAGTTTGAATTCAATGGAATCTCTAAAAACAATATAGAGAAGAAGATGTGATTTCCTTCATGCTCTATGTGTGGAATTAAACATGGAGGAAATTTTCTTATAGATACATGTAAATTTTATAATTATTGAAAGGATTTTCATTTATTGGATGAATGATAAAGTGATGGGAATAAGTAATCTAATTTTGTAAATAGGGAGAAGCCTAAAAAATCACCACCAACAATATAGTGTTTCAAATGAAATTAGTATATGAATTATTGTAAAAAATGGTCCAATTATAAGGTTAATCATCATGATCAATGTTAGAATCCTATTAAGATGATCGAAAAAGGGAAATCTCATGTGATCACAATTTCTGATGAGGTGTACAATAAAAACATGGTAAAAGATATACTTACTATCCACTATAGAAATGATAATTTATTATTTACCTCTATATCTACCGAATCTTTTATATCTAAATAATTTTATAATGGTGTTAAAATTCTACCCCAATGATTAGATGTCGAATTAGTAGTGAAAACCCTATAATGGTACAATGATTGAATCTCAATTCAATGATTCTTCTCAGATTAATTTTTGTGTAAATATTCTCCCAAAAAATCTTGTTATTATACCTGTTGTTGAAATTAATTTTATCTTAGTCATGGACTGGATTTATATACACAAATCCCACATAAATTTCATAGGAAGGGAATTTATGTTTGATATTTTGAACCAACCTATGATTGTCTATCTGTGAGATGATTAATATGAACTTCCAATTGATATCAAATACTTTTAATAGGGATTTATTACAAATCAAATGGTGTGTTTAACTCATATTGTTGGGGATAATATCAACATCGATAGTATTTATAATGTGTGGGATATTTGTTAATGTATTTACAGAATAGCTTTCCAGTCTTCCACTAAATCATGATGTTTATGTCTCAAAAAACTCAAACCTGATACTACAAATATTTCAGTGATTCCCTATATAATGGCCTTGATTAGGTTATAGGAATTAAAGAATCAACTCTAGGATAATGATGAAAATTAATTAATTAAACTAAGTGTGTCACCTTGGGGTTCACCTATTTTTTTATAAAGAATAAATAAGGATCAATGTGAATTTTCATTTATAATCAGTAACTAAAAAAGATCACATTCAAGAACAAGTATCATCTAACCTAAATTGATGACTTATTTGATCATGTCCCTATAGATCAATTCTCTTAAAAGATTAACCTTCATTCTAGATGTTATAAATTTATGTTCAAGAAGGTGGATATACCCAATATATAATTTTTAGTGAATGAAAACTATGAATATATAGTGACACCATTTGGTCTTTAAATTACTCAATTTTCATCAAGTATTTATTGATTCAAGTCATTATATATTTCCTTGATATTTTTGTGGTAGTATTTATAGACAATATTATTAAACATTCAGAGAGTATAGAAGATCATGAAGATCATTTAAGGATTATGCTGAAGACCCCAATAATGGATAAGTTCAATGAAAAAATTTCTATGTTGGAATTTTTTTCTTCAAAAAGTTTCATTTTTTTTGTCATATTATCTCAATGTAGGGTATATCGATGGATATGTAAAAGACAAAGACTAATGAATTTTGGTCTAGACCAACCACGATGACTGATATCTGTATTTTTCTTATTTTGGACAACTATTATCCCTGATATTTGAAAAGTTTCTAAGGGATATCCAATACACACACAGAGTCAACTTGGAAGGGAGATATGTTCCTTTGTCCATTTGAATCTGAAATAAAAATCAAGGAACTGAAGAGAATGTTAGTCAATGAACTTATTATTATAATTACCTATAGTAGATAAGTGTTTTAAATCAATAGATATTCAAAAATATGTGTTTGGGTTGTGTCATCATGTTGAATGATATAGCGATATCTTATGCCTCTCGATAATTGAAGGTCCCTGAGAAAAAATACCCTTCACATGTTTTGGAGATAGCTAAAATGAATTTTGAATTAATGATATGAATGAATTATCTTTTTTGGGAAATGAATTATATATATACTAATCATAAGTAATCAAATTATATATTTCTATATAAAGAGTTGAATGTTTTCCACGGATGATTGTTGGAGATAATTAAATATTATGACATCTTAATACAATATCACACTGTGAAAGAAAATAAGGTTGATAATGATTTGATTCAAAAGGATCAAGATAGTTTATGTTTGATAAAGATGATGAAATATCAAATATTAATTTATTTTCAAAGGATGAATGTGGAAAGTATAAAAGAAGGGGGGAAATATTACCTTCCTCAAATAAGTGATCAACCATGAATATATGTGATTATTAAGGTGGAACAAATGGAAGATATAGAGTTATAGAAGAAGGTAAGAAATGTTCTTGGATTTAACCTTGAATATGATGGAATGATAAGGTTTATGAACCACTTTTTTGTCTCCTCCATTATAGAATTAAATAATTAATTATTAGATGATCCTCATAGTTATTCATTATATATATATAGGAATTAAATATATACATACAAATTTTAAAGAGTATTTTTTGTTGGATGAAATGAAGAGATATATTGTATAGTTTGTATCTTGGTGATAGGTATATTATAATGTTATGGTTTAGAGAAAAACATATAAGAAGATATTACTACCATTACCGAAACTATAATGGAAATGGGAAAACAACACCATCGATTTTTTAATCTAAACCCCTAAAAAGTCTAAGGGGACCAATGTTATATGGGATGTAGATGATTTCCTTTCAAAGTCAAAATAATTAATTTATATCAAAGAAATTTTACCTCAAGATTATCTTTTAATGATATATATGATGGAAGTTCTGAATTTGTATAAAATACCACACTCTATTGTATCTGAACAAGATCTGTGGTTTACTTCGAAGTTCTGAAAATGCATTCAGAATACTCTCGATACAAAATAGAGTTTTAGAAATATGTATAATCCATATAAATATGGATGGTATATGAGAGAAATTCAAGCTTTAGAGGGAATATTGAGATATTATTATATGCATTTCAAAAAAATTTGGGATTAATACCTTCCTCTAGTTGACTCTAACATATAGATTCCTCCTTATGTGGCCCTCTATTGAAATATGTATAGAACTCAAACATGTTCAGATCAAGTGGGAGAATTAAATCCTTTGAAATGAGTCCTATATAAATAAATATAATATAATGTTAGTTACATTTATTAAGAAATAAGGCCATTACAAAATTAATCGAAACATTATGACGATAATCATCAATGTGATCTGGAGTTGGATGTCATTGAGATGATTTTTCTATCAATTTATCAATAGAATAAGATTATAAAATTTGGGAACATATTAATCCTAAGACCTATATATATTGTCCCTTTTTTTGATTCAGCATTGAGTAGTGATGGTGGTTTGTCTTATAGATATTCCAACAAACCTTTCTCAATCCCCCGATGTTTTTTATTAACCTCATCTATAGAAGTGCATACATGATCCTTTATATGTTCTAATCTTAGTTTTTTTTCATCTATATCAGGATATTTAATATAAGGAAAATCCTATTGAGATTCTATATCACAGAGATAATTCTCTACCAACAATACCACTCCCATTTCATAGTTTTATTGTGAAACCACCAACTTATAGAAGCTACTATGAAACCTAAGGATATGGTGATGTTGAATAATCTTAGGTTTTTTGTATCATAGTAATTGTATTTTGAAGATGAAATTAATTTTAAGAGTGGTATAATGTGACACCCATATATTTTATGTAATATTTCTTCCAATTAAATGTAATTTCTTGGATAGCTTATGTTACAGACAACAACAAGTTTTAATGAACCACAATATATTATAAATATTATAATATTAACATGAAAATTATAATCTAGAAATTAATATTAGTGGTATGGAAAGGAATTATTTTTTAAAAATAAATTAAATATAATTGTTTTATATAATTAAAATATATAGAAAAAAATACTTGATTTTTAGTAAAGTCCTTATATGATTCGAAAATATAGTTTTCTCGGAATAATATTTTTATTGCATTTTTGTAAACATATGATAAAATTAATTTTGTACCCCTTCAGAAAACCTCTAAAAATCATTAAACATCATTTGCAGAATAAAGATCTACATTAGGGTGAATTTTGGTATTTTTTTGTGATGTTTAATTGTTTAATGAATGGTGAAAAATATTTGATTTTATTGAAAATTTCCTTTTCCTTTAAAATGTTTTTAAAGTTTTTTTTCATTTAAAATGGTTTAAATGTAAAACCAGTTCAACTTTGTTATATATAATAAATTTTATTTAGTTGGAATCAATTTCATATTGAATTTTTATATTTTAGTTTTTCATACTTAAGAAAACATATTCTTTAGAAGACTATTTTCTTGTTGTCTACGGGTTGAATTTAAAAACATTCTATCAATTATATTAACTTAATTTATGAAAGTTGATTAAATATTTTGAATCAAAATTATTTATATTATATAACATGTTTAACTACAATTTTTCTCATATTCAAAAGTAAAAATAGTAAAAATTAATTTCCACTGTCAAGGTTAAAACATGCTTGTTGGGGGGTTAATAACACATATAATGGTATAAATAACATAAAAAGTGTCCAATTTTATTATATAAAAATATTTATTCCTTTTCTAATATATATATATATAATTATTTATTTTTAGGCCTTATGGAATGTCAAAAATGTGGTGATAACTTTTTTATTTTCAAAACATCCATGTGTATCCTCCCGACGGCTTATAAAACAAAATCCACACTCCTATCTTAATTCTTAAAATTAATTTTGGATCAGATAATATCTGAAAAACATCATAATTTCATCCCTAACCACATTCTGTAAGCCTTATTTTGATTATTAAACTCTTTTATGAGGGTTTTTTGTGCTAATATAAGGAGGTTTTTCACAGAAGAGTTAATATAATTAACCAAGAGTTTCTAGTTTATTTATCCAACCACCTCTATCAAATCATATTCATCTATGATGATATAATTAAATTTATATATCCCACATAATGATATTTTATATGTTATTTTCATAACCTACATACATCTCATCTTTGATCAAATGGTAAATGTAACCATCAATCATGTGTATAACATACTATGGCCTCACTAACGGATGTAATTCATTTTCCATAACCACAATTAAAGGTTGTATATAATGATGGATTTAAAATATTTATATAATATTTAGAAAATTATAATATTTAATTAACGATAATATCACATCTACCTTTTTATATTCAAATTTGTTGGAAAATGAAAACATCGCGTGTGCATACGTGTGGACTATTATGACCACGAAGCGAGGTAATATATTTTTCATTTTTTCATAAATGGATGGTAATAAATATATAATAATTGAATATTTATTATATATATGAAATAAAAATTATTTTTGAAAGGTTATATATTATCTAAATTTTTGTTGTTCACTTCGTAGAGAAAATGAAAACAGTGGTCATCAGTACATATGGCTAATTGTCTCCATAAGTAAATTATATATGTTATGATATATAAAATTAATTTTCTATAAAAAAAATGTATAATAAACCTATTTTTTATATATGAGATTCGAACATGTACAATTAAATGCGACACTGGAGGTAATAAAAGTTCATCTCAATTTTATTTTTGGGAGACACATGCCCTATACACCACATGTTTCTCTAATGTGTTGTATATAATTCCTATCATTCTATTTATTATTCTTATCATGAAGATTATAGGATATAAATATCCATCTAATTTTCTTTATCTCATTGGTCTTACTATTCTATTTTTACAAAGGCGTTAAAGTTTTATGTTATGATCTCATTGTTTATCGGAATTGATTATGATAAATATTATACTGATGAAATATTATGATATACCTATCTGGAATCACTTATATTAACTTATACTATTGTAATTTATTTTTAATAAATATTTTACATTCATTTTACTCTCTTAAATTGTTAAAGATACAAAAATTACATGTTTAAAAAAATAAATTTCAGTTCTCTATTCAGTTAAAAATCTTTTTTTCTTATTTTCCATGTTTTCTAAAAATGTGTTACTTATTTTTTTTCTATTGTCAAATGATTTTTATGAGACATTTTTACCCATTTTATATTTTAAAAAAACTAAAATAAATCTTATTATTATTTCATGAATAAGGTGTATGTGGATTTTTTTACTAAAATGTTAAAGGAATCCTTTTTTAACATGTATAGATTGAAAATTATTTCTCACCACATTTAATACTCAATGATTTAAATAATACATTACATTTTTAATGTGAAAAAACTTCCTCTAATATTTGGTAGATTTTATGATTTTTAATAAGTTATTTTTTTGGAGTGTAAATTGTCTTTAGGAAATGTTTAAAGTGATATTTCAAAATCATTTTCCATATAGGATGACATGATTTTATGTTAATTAAGAATTAATTGGTATGTGATCTGAGTATAATATCATTTCTCTTTCTTTATATGGTATATTATTTTGATGAAATATTTTTTTGAAACATGTTCCTTTTATAAGGGTTATGCTATGAGGAATTGACCAAATGATTATGAAACCCATTTCACCACCTTGGGCTATGCTATAATGAAACAATTAAAAATATAATATTATTTCCACTTATTATAATATAGTAAATATTTCTTGACGTTTTAGAAAATAAATTTATATATTATGTGATGGGGGAGGTTTTCCCATGTCCAAAAAATGAGGGTACATGGAATGTTATAAAATTCCCTAAACAATAGGGTATATGGAAGTATGTCACAAGACCAAAAAATAGTTTACATGAGAGGATATACCAATCCCAAAATAGGGTACATATAAGGTTATCCCAGTCCTAAATAAGGTACATAGGTGGTTATCCCTATAATACCATGTTATAAATTTAATGGTGGTGGTGTTGAAATAATATTTTCTATCCATATGTGAATTACACAAATATATGTCTTATGATAATGATATTCTCTTAGGTATTATGTTTTTTTATTCCATTTTTATTCATGTATTATAAAATTCCATTATTTATTCCATGACTCAAGATTATGATCTTTCATTTGGAGGTTATGGTTTTCAAATTTTAAGATCATGTTCTCATACCTTTATGCTCATGCAAAACATATGTAATCATTCATATATAACTTTTTTTAACTTAACTAATAATATAATACCACCCTTTTATGTTTAATATAAATAGGTTTTAAAGAAAGGTATTAATAGCGTCTTGTTGAAGAAGGGTGAATGTTTTGTAGAATTTATCATAAGATGTTGTAATTCACTAGGGAATGAGTTTTCTATGTGTTTCATTTTCCAAAGGAACTTCACCTAATGATTTTTTCCCAGATCACTGTGTTATATAATAAATATACATCAATAAATATGAAATATATATGTTTGAGAAGTTTGAACCTTTACTACTCTACAATAGGATTATCATCAGTCGGAGGGTTCACTCATGTGTTGATCATGATGCTTGAGAAATTGGGAAGAGGTGCCTTTTGTTTCACATCACCCTACACTAGAGGAGGGTTCATATATTCAATTCAATTAATTCTATACGAATCAACATAATTAAATATTTTCTTATAAAATCATTTTTATTCTTAAAACCTATATTTCTCTAAAAACTGTATTTAATTTCATTTTGTGAACATGTAATAAAATTAATTTCTACCAATTCTATGAATTGATTCTCAAAAAACTATATTTCATATATATAATCAGGAGGATAAAATTTAGTAGTGATTTTAATTTCAATATTTATTCATAATGAGTAGTAACTATAAAGAAGGTTTATCAACCCCATAAATGGAAAAATGATTAAAATTAAATAAAACTTATATTTTATGTTCAAAAATTATATCCAAATTTTTCTATTATTTTATTATAAATTTATTTGAAGTTTACTATTCTTATTTTGAATATTTTATATTTAAGTGTTTTTTAAATTCTCTAAAAACCTAACTTGACAGATCATGGGAATGAAAAAAATGTGAAATCCCTACATTGAAACTCATATATATATATATATATGTATGTATATGTATGTATGTATGTATGTATATGTATCGATAGTTAATGGAATATGGAATTATAAAGAATATCCCAATATTGACTTTATGTTTATTCATTTGAGATAAGAGTCTATAGTTATTTGTAATCAACACCCATATTATAAATTTTTCTTAAAAAGGGGGATTATAATCATTCTTGAATTGATACACTATCATATGTTGAAAAGAAATTTGATTTCCTTATTCTGAAAATTAAATTTTTATTTAATTATTAATAACTAATCCATTTCCAAAATCACATTAAATTCATCTAAATGGTGAATAATAATATTTTTTTAAAGAAAATTCTCATGAAAATTAAGTTATGATACAACAATATGGAAATTAAAAGTCTTATCTAATAATTTAATATTAAATTGATAAGTTTTTATTGGATGCTCCTAAAAAATATACATGATATGATAGGATGTGTAGAATCAAAATCGAACAAGTCATCTGAAACTATTAAGTGGATGATAAGTATACCTTACTTATCGTGATCAACTTCTATGATTGTTATCACTAAGGCTATAACATGATCCCTTGGTCAAGGTGGCTAATGCTCAATATCCTTATTATTTGTTGAATTAGAGACTTAAATTTAATATTACCTAAGTTACAAATATTTTATACATTGATTCATTACTATTAACATAGGTTCATATTTATTTACCTCTATCTTATTAAAACAACTCTTCAATTTTCTTTGGAAAATCGTTACACAAGGCCATAATTTTCCATACAGAAAACATCTTCTAGTTAAATTAAGATATTTCCTTATGTGTAACATCCCATATTATTAAAATTAATAAAATTTAAAATTATTTAATTTTTTATTATTAATTAAACATTCATGTAACTACATTCTTCTCATCTTTCATTGTCTAGAAATTTAGATAGGTAAAAATTTTAAATCATAATTTTTGATATTTTATTATTGATATCCTTAATGTTTCCCACTTTATATCAGGGAATGACCTTAAATATTACATAATCATTAGTTTTAGGTTGATAATTCATTCTCTAATATTAGGGGATCTTTTCATGTTTGGAGTTTTAAATAATTAGTATATAACTCTAACATAACAAAACCATAAAATACAAAGTGGAAACTTCCTATTAATATCCATTTTACCAATATATAAATCTTTTGAAATAAATCATGATCTCTTTTCATAAAAAATCATCATGAATTTAATCTTAACCTCTTCCTTTACCTAACACATCATTAAAATGATTCTAAAACATTTTAAAAACATGTGATGAGACTAAAAAGCTCTATAGGGCAACGAAAAACCATTTGCCCAGTGAAAAACGTGAAAACTCATGAAAGAATCATTAAAAAACATTACATTTTACCCATAATGTTAATTATCAATATTTTAAAAACCTAATTTATTTTATATTTTATAAAACAAATTATTCCCATTAAACTCATTATAAATCATTGAAAAAATATGTAGGTACCTTTGGACATCATCTTATATAGCACTTTTAAAACCCTAAAAAATTAGAATAATTATACAACTAACTTCAAATATAATTACTAGAAGAAAATAATAATTACCTAATTCATTGGAGTGATATCTAGCTGCACCAAGCATTTAACCTATAAATGTTTCACCTGACACTATCTAGGGATGCCCATCGTATATAATATCTAATAACCAGAACATGAAAAAAAAACCGTTCTTCATTTTAGAAACTATGTTGAACCTGTATGAAAATCACTTTAAGATATTAATATAACATTTCATTCAAAATCAGATTTTTAACAAATAAAATAAAATTTTCTTTTAGATAAATACTTTTAATACCAAAATTCCAAAAAAAAGGTAAATAATGATTTTAATTCAATAAAACATTAATGATTTTAAATTAATTCAGAAATTAAATAATTTCCATAATAGTGGAAAAAATATTTCTCATGTAAGTTAATAATAGACCATTCAATTTGTAATGTCCCTCATTCATACACAAACTACACCTAGATCAACCAACTAACATAGGGACTTTTCCCTTTCCTTGACCTACAACCATGAAGCCTTCTTAGGTACCTAATGGAATCCCAATAAGGGTGTGTGTAAAACCTAGTAGGCTACCACCAATGGTGTCTGCAAAATATTAATTCTAAAAAGATAGTGTATACAGGTAGAAAATTAATATATAAATAATACAAGATAAACCAAGTGTCATTAGTTATAAAATAATACATTATCAAATTCTTAATTTTTACATGGGTTTTCTATTTTCATTAAATACACATCATCCTATAAAAATCAAATTGACGATGTATAAAGGAGATAGATTGTGTTCCCTATATCCCTAGGGAAAACATTATACATAACAAAACATGTCACTTACCTCAGAGCCTCAGTCCAAGTATCATAAAACAATTCTTTGATCCTCATTCTTGGTACACATATCAGGTGCATTCATTAGGGGCATAGAACCTTTATCATACTCCATACCCCATGACACATCAATTTGGGGCTTTGAGCCTCAGTCTAACCCGACCTGTGGGTATAGAACCTCAAGTCTGTTACCACAAATACTAAAAATCTATCTTCATGTGATTCTTTAACCATTTATCAAATATATCATTTCCAACCATAACTCATTGAACACATATACTCTTAAAACCCATATTCCATTCAACACATATACCATCTTCATGCCTTAGCCAATTTAATTCATATTCAATTCACAATTTATAACTCATTAACAGATATAACATTTTTTTCCTTAACTCATTATCGCATTTACCATTTTCATTCTTTATCCTAATTACACATTTACCATCTACATACCATAATTCATTTAACACATTCACTTTATACCAAACACATCCATTATTTCATGTCAACGACTAGGAAAAATTATCAATAGTATCGCTTCTTAACTCAAGTTAACACATCAACATAATTATCATGTACTCTATCTCATAGGGGTCAATTATACACTTAATGACTCATTTACATGTTCAAGAAAGAGGAAAACCCTATGGATGTCCCTTATCCTAGTATAATCGTCCACAATGCATCCCACATAGATAATGAGATATTCAATTCATCATTTAATCAATTGATTCCATAATTATACGACACACAAAAATGGGTGGAACAACGTCACAAATTCCCAACTATAAACACATTAATTTAAACACAAGACTATGAGATATAACTTTTATAAGACCAACCTCGATTATGTAGACAACTTCACTCTTAACCATATCCTTTTATTTAGAAAAAACCACCTTTAAGGCCCCATCATAGAAAATAGTAAAAAATTTGGTCTTTAGATATTTTTAAAAAGAAGAAAGATTCCTCACTCCCCTATCCAGAAAAAAAAAGTTCAAATATTGGTGTTAGAATCACCCGGAGCTTCAATCCTTGTATAACAAAACACTAAATAGCTTTTAAATGATTGAAATCGATTCTTGGGAAGTTTCAGAGGAAGTGTTTATCACCCTTGTTTATTGTAGAGAGATTTTTGAAGAAATGTTTGTTAAGAGACTTAAAGACCAACGGGGGAAGTGAAAAATATTCATCTTTAATGGGGTAAATTGTTTTGAAACATGGTTAGTCAAAAGATTCACTAACCATCCACCACCCTCTATCCAAGAGGTGTCCATGTCACATGGTATGCTAGGGAACTAGCATGATTTGGCAGACTGTGCAGTAACAATGTAGAGTTTCTTGGTCTAAGCTCACATGGTTACACTTCCCCCGTGCATTATTTGACCAACTATGAACCCATCCTCAAAGAAATAATGGTTGAGGTGAATGGTTACTACTAACTGTGTTCCAACTTTGAAACATATGTTGTATAGACCCTTTTCCCTTATTTTGTTTCGCAAACCCATAGTACACCCTGATTATCCTCATAGACTCTGGCAAAATTTCATTAACAAGCATAAAGAGATTTAAAAAAATATTTACATAATAGCGTGCCTCATTAAGAAGATTGGGATCTTATAACCTCCTCACCTTATAATGGCTCATCCCTGAACCACACCCCAAGACATCACTAATCCTACTAGGTAAATATATCAGGGAACTAGTTTGAGGCATATGTTTCCCATTCCCTTATCTCTTCTTGAATGTTACCATGCTTCCACAATACTCAAACCAATGGATTTGTCTTTCCCTATAAGACTATATCAATGTGATCCAAAATACAAGTTAGATGATCCTCAAATAATAAATATGCCTAAATCTCAAAATCATTTACATCTATCACATGGGAAGGGACATGGTGACACTATAGAAGTTGTGACACATGAAAAAAATCATGCATACTACTATAATACTATGGAATATCCAATTAGTATGACATCGGTCCAATCCTCTCCATAATATGAAATGGACCCATGTACCTGGGCACCAACTTACCCTACTCCTAAATCTGATAGTGACCCAACCCTGATGACACCCAAAGGAACACACGATCACCCACTATAAACTCAAGAGGTCAATGATTTCCATCAGCATGTGACTTCTTCATACTCTAAGTCATGGTCATTCATTTCCAAATCAATTGAACTTATTCCAACATCTATTTCATGATACTTGGTCCCAGGAACTCTAATTCCTTGACCCCCATCAAACATAATAGAGATATACACATCCTACCATAATGTTCTTCACATGGTGCCATTTGAATAGTCTCCTAGTAGATGTTGTTATAGGAGAACTCAATGATCTCAAAGTGTTTCTACCGTGATCCATAAATTTCTATGACACATTCACTCAACATGTCTAAAAAACCAAAATTTTGTTCTCTGTATCTTCGTCTATTTGCAGGTGGAAATTTTTTCCTCCAAAACACTAGGGTACCAAGGATAATCTATAAACCCTTCTAGAATCATGAAGCAAATGAGGATAATGACCTAAAACTATAGACCATGGAACCCCATGAAACCACACTATCTCTTGAAAGTATATATCAACCAGATGGTTCATGATAAAGGTTTCTCAAATTTGCAGAAATGTGCCACCTTGGTCAAATGGTTCACAACTACCAAAATCACATAATTCTTATAAGGCATCTTTGGAATAACTTGCACAAAAATCATCATGTTGTCATCCCACTTCCATTTTGGAATGGTCAACAGGTAAAAAAACCACCTAGTCACTAGTGTTCGGTCTTCAACTACTAACAAGTGTTGCGTGGAATCACAAATCTTACAACTTCCTTTTTCATACCTACAAACTAATATTATCTATGATGGTCATGATAAATTTTTGTATAAATAGGATACCACACCCACATCAAATCATGAAAATCACGCATCAACTATTCCCACATACAATTAGGGACAAACACAGGTCCATGAATATAAATGACCTCATCCACATTAGTTTTCCAATCTGAAGGTGATTCACCAACTTCAAGGATTTCACTCAAATAAAAAAAATCTTGATCCTCATACTACCTCTAAGTGATTTCTCTCATAAGTGTGGACTCAACTGCCATGTATGTGGGGGTCATCTACACTTTTCCATATTAAACCTCTATATGCATCATAACAAACAACGCTATCATCATCAACTCATAATTGGATTTCTAAACACCCTAATTTTTAGTCATCTAACTCAAGGGATCAGAAGAACTATATCATTATCCCAATTTGTAAACCATCTCAAAATAAAAGTATTATACGTTCACAACCCGTATTTAATACTTAATATTCAAATCATAATTGGAAAAATATGTACTTAAGGCTTCTATGATGAGTCCAAATAGTAAAACATTGCCTCAAAATGTAATTTAACTAACACTTTAAAAATAAACCACCATAGACAAATCGATATCATGTGTAGGGTGATTTCATTCATTATACTTCATCTTTCGTGACCCATATGCCACAAATCGATCATCATTAATCAACTTACCCAATCCCAACACTATATGCATCACGAAACTAGGTGTACCCCTTACCCGACACAGGTAGGATTAAAATCAGTGTATTAGTCTACAACTTCTTTAACTCCAATAAATAATTATCACATTCCCTAGACCAATCAAACATAACACCCATCTTGGTCAATCCCAAAAGTGGTTCTTTTAAATAGTAAATGTATTTGATGAACCTTTGATAATAACTTGAAAAACTCCGAAAGATTCGAATATTAAAAAAAATATTGGACTTATCCCAGTAAAACATATTTTCACTCTCTCTAAGTCCACTAACACACCTTCCTTCAAGATGAGGCTTAGTATAAAATATACCCTTTAAATCAATAAATTACATTAATATATCTTGGTGTATAGCCTATTACCTCTTAGTTTACTACGGATGATGTCTAGATGTTTGGCATGGTGATCAGTGGTCTTGGAGTACACCAGTATGTCATCTGAAAAGAAAAAGAAAAATTGATCTAGTTTAGGTGAAATATTTGGTTCATTAGGAATATCAACACATGTGGTTCATTGGATAACCCGAAAGACATCATAAAAAACTCAAACAATCTATACCTACTACTGAAATAAATCCATGGAATATTAAAAGGTCTTTTTTTTAACTCATGAAACCCTAATATCAAATCAATTTTTGAGAACAATGAAGAACCTATAATTTAATAAAGAAGAACATTGATCTACAGAATAGGGTATAAATTCTAATCCTTCCTCTTATTTAGCCTTCCATAATCGACACACAACCATAACGCCATGTCTGCCTTTTTAGAAAACAAAACCAAAGATCCCCAATGTGACATACTTAGATGAATAAACACTTTATTATACAATTCCTCAAACTGAGTTTCATGTTTTTAATACCTTATTGGTTTCATTCTATATGGAAGAATAGAAATTTGATCTCCTCTAAGAAGAAATTCAATCATGAACTCAACATCTCTTTCGAGTGAAAGTTCCAAAAAGTCCTCAAGAAACACATCCTTGAACTGATCCACCATAAGAGGAAATACAAAATTCTCTACTCACTCATCATCAAGTACAAGACATGCAACTGGAGTGCTGAGCTCACCCTACTATTCACAAATAGGTCCCACAAGGTCTTCTGGGATATCTTATTCCCTACTGTGCACATAACTATACCAATCTAGTGATGTGAATGTTACCCTATAGTGGTAACAGTCAATATGGTCCTCAAACAATACCAACCAATTTACCCACAATATGAGATCAGAACCCAATATCTCGAGCACAAACAAATACCAGAGGAAATGGTACCCTCCAAACTCCAGGGTATACTACCTACATTGCCATATATTTTCTTCTCATACCCCATCGGTGTCTCAATTGAATAATTCATAATATAAAATCCACCACTAGACCCAAAAAAATACAAACTAAGTAGATATTAAATAATGTGATGAACTTATATAAAAATGCACCAAAAAACATGGAATCTATGAGAATAAAAACATGGACTATAGAGGGTCTATCATTTACACCACCTAGTAAAGGTTAAACTATATAGATTTGACCTTGCCCTCTACCCTAGACATTGTCCTAACTCCCTTGTACTGCACTACCCTGTTGACTATGACACCCTTATCATTGATTACACAATCGCCACCCCGACAGGTACATCCAGTGTAATTAAATAATATTGCATGGTATGGGGTGGATGACCCCATTTCTTTACTCTACATCAACCGTAATCCTTTTTCCCAACCTGTCCATCGATTTTTTCTACAGAACCTATACACAACTCTCACCCTTCTGAAATCTAAGCACTAACTTGGTGGTTTGGGACATAAACTGTGCATGTGTCCTGGTGTACCTCACTAAAAGAAGAACACCTGATAACCATCCTAAGATGTCAAACCACTCCCATGGATACAATATTTATCACCTACCCTGTGAAAACTATCAAAATGGCACTTCCTATCTTTGAATGTTGGGCCACTGGATCCCCCAAATGGAACCACATTTCCACCACCAAAATATTCCATTACATTCCAGTATAAAATAATTTCCTAATGAAGCACATCATAAAAACTATTTAAATATAATATGTTCATCTAGGGATTTATCTCATGTCTAATTACATCAAGAAAACATCTCTCCATAGATTCCTCATCCCCGGCTACTTTTAGAACAAATCATTTCAAGTGGGTGAAGTAGCTTGCATAATCCATCACTGTCATAAACCCCTAAGTCAAAATCAAAAAATCTCCATTATTATCCTATCTCAAGGTATCCTGATTGAAATATTCAAAAAAAACTTTTCCTGAAAATATTTCCATAACATACAATATTCTTAGTTATTATAAACCAGAACATCCCACCAGCGCTTCACCATTCCTCACAAAAAGTAAGATTCTATCTTTTCTCTCTTCTCTAGAAGAGACTCTATGTAATCCAAGATCATCTGGATCGAACTTATCCAGAACATTGATTCCTCAGGTCTACCCTCTCTAGAATATTATGGAGGGTGTTGCAACTGAAAATCTCTAGAAAAGTCAAATATTCTTAGCACAACTCGCCCTAGGTCACATTCCATCATCTGTATAAAAGGATAAATGTTGTAACGGTACTTATCATCTTTAATATTACCCCATATTAAAATATTTTCATACTTTATCAATGGGGATAATTCCCAATGATGTCCTCATATCACTCAACTTTTACATGCCTTCGTTTTAGAATATCTTTTCAATGCCAAACACGCATCTAAAAACACATAACATAAATCTTCCATAGTTCTAAAAAAGGCTCTTTATAATCCCTGAACAACCCATTCCATATTCATTATCACAATAGATATATTCATATCTCTACCACTATCCTCATATATCCCTACCACGGGACATGGTAAACATGTGGTAAACCAACTAACATAGTTACAGCCCATTCATTATACCCCTTTTTAACCATTTTAACTTCACAATAGAAATCCTTCTCATTTAGGAACATTTTCAATCTTTCCCACTTGTCAAAAAATTATTTTAAACCATTAATGACTCTTCATTACACACCATTATTTAAACATTTTTTTCATTTTTTTCCTTTTATCTATTTTCACCATCTTTGTTACACACCACGTATTTTAATTAAGAAGGGAAATAGAAATATTTTTTTCACTAACATCCCATAAGTATTTACCATACCTACATGTCATGACACATGTCACATTTATCCCTAGGTGCGTAAACTAATACATGTATGCACTACCTCATAGCATTTTGGCAATGAGAAAAATAATTTAAATTGTCAAATCACACAAAAATATCATCACTCATGGTGAAATATCATGCAATCATAACCAAAAATATTAAGCACAAAAAACCAACCATGTGTACTTGGGTTCTCCCTCATGCATGGGTTAACTACTCCTATACATGAGCTAATTTAAAATGATTGAAAGATCTTCTTGTTCAATCTACATTCCCAAGATAAAATAATTTCATAAAAGATAAACATATCTAATACAACTTTATAACACCCCTAGTCTAGTATCCACTAATTGTTTCCCCGATATGGGTCAATACATGACCTTAAGTGCACTTCCCCGTATATAGGAGGTTTCCAAATATTAGTGAGGGTCTAATTAAACATGTGGGGATATTATACCCTCTGTATATGATTAATCCACAATTGATAAAATTTTAAATAACAGAAAAAAATAAACCATAATGATGCATCACTAATCCATTTCTAAAAATTGGATAAATCCCCCAACCAATCGAAAAATATGGTATGTCATATCAAACAAGTAAAAGTGTAAAGAAACCAAAAGTAAAGAATAAATAATGAATACCTATAATGGGACCTAATTCCAAGTCTAGATCGCTCATCCATATACCTATAATTCCAAAATCAACCATATATCATCGGGCCATTTCCCTTATCCTAACCTGCAACCATGAAGTCTAGTTGGCACCTAGTGGAGGACCAAGAAGGATGTTATTACAAATCAATAGGCCACCACCAATTGTGTCTTAAAAATATCCAATCAAAATAGATAGTGTATAAAGGTACAAAATGAATAACAAGAATCAGATAAGATAAACCAGGTTACATTAGTTAACAGGGTACACATTAGCCACTTTCTTTATTTGTTACATGGGCGATCCATTTTCATCGAATACACTTCGGCATATACCAATCATTTATATTGTACATAACGGGAAGTAAAGAACCCCAACACCACTAGGGAAAACATTACAAAAAAAATATCACTTTCCTTAGATCGTTATTCTAGGTAACGTAAATCTTATCTTCGAGCCTTAGGCTATGTATTCGTATATTGTCCATTTGTTAATGGAATATAGCCTCATTCTGACTCCTTAAACCATGAAATATAGGGATATTTAATAGATCCTAAATTTAACAAAACTTGTGGGTGTAGATATTCATGTCTAATACCCCATATACAAAAAATCCATGTTCTCATGATTCCTCAAAAATTTAACTGATATACCATTTACAAACATAACTCATTAAAAAAAATTTCCCTTTACAAACAATAGTTCATTCAACACATATACCATCTTCAAGACTAGACCCATTTATCACACATATCATTCCCAATTCATAACTCATTACTGCATATACCATTTATGTTCCTTAAACCATTATCAAATTTACCATTTACATGATTTATCCCAATTTCACATTTACCATCAAAATCCCATTATTCATTTAAGATATTCACATTATACCAAACACCCTAGTTATGTCCTTTCAATAAATAGGCACAATTATCAATAGTCCCACTTCTTAATTCACATTAACATATCAACATAATTATTGGGAACTCTATCTTATAATATTCGATTCTACTCTTAACAAATCAATTTCATGTTAAATAAATTGTAACACCCCATGGATAGCCTTTGACTTATTCTAATCAACCACAATGCATACCACGATGATCATGAGGTGTTGAATTCATCATTTAAACAATAAATTCATTAATATCGTCATGTTAAATGAAATATATAGCATAAATTCACAACTAAAAACAAAAAAAATTAACAACAAGACTACAAGATATAACTTATAGACCACCTACCTAGATTCTATATACAAACACATGCTTAACAATATCCTTTGATTTGGAAACAAGACAGCTGTAAACACCTAACATATAAAACATTGTAAAGATAGGTTTTTAGAGCATAAAAATAAGTATAATGATTCTAAAATCCTTAATCAAGAAACAAAGGGAAAAGAGGAGTGACAGACACACCTCGAGCTTCAATCCACACCCAACTCCTCTCCAAATATCTTATAAAGAAGGGAGATCAGTCCTTAAGGAAGTTTGGGAGGAAGGATTTGTCACCATTTTCCATTGTTGGAATATAAGGGGATAAATACGGGTGAGGAGACTTAAATCTTCAGGGGGGGACGGTAATTTTTTCATCTTTAATGGGGTTCATGGTTTGGCCACACGGTTGGCCAAATCGTATGCCAACCGTGTGCCACCCCTTTTCCAAGATGGGGAGGGGTCCCATGGTCTCCTTAATAGACCATTTGATCAGAAAAAACTATTTAGTAATCATGTGGAGTGGATCTATCCAAATGTTCACATATTTCTTCCTCGTTTCATGGTTTCACAAACTATGCACCCCACATCTAGGAAAGCATGGTTAAAGCGTACAATTACTATTAAACATGCTCCAACAATGCAACAATCACTCGATGACCCATTTTCCACTTATTTCATGTCATCAACCCCAAATACACCCCTTATCCTCCTCATGGAATCCATAATCACTCCATTAACTAATATAAATTTATCTAAACCAATATTTAAACAAGAACTTGCCTCATTTGAAGTCATGGATCTTACACAAGTTGTCATTTTTTAAAACGTTCCACCTAAAACACATAAAAAGATTCCTTTTTAAAACCTTTTAAAAATAATAATTTAATATTCTAAAGATTTTATCTCCATTTAAAATCATTTTTAAAACATTTTCATATAAGATAAAGAGAGTTTGAAGGAAAAAATTAAAAGATGGTTTATTTTGAAGAAAAGTACCTTATCACTTTTTAAATATTGAAATCATAATCCTTGTGAATTAATAAAATTAAAAAATATTATATTATATGATAATATAAAAATAAATTATATAATATGAAAATGGGGTTGTGGATGAAACTTATAAAATAATATAGGTGCATAACATCAAAAAATTCCTCAGTGAAAGGAAATTGAGATGAAGTCCCTTACCTTAAATCTGACTTCTCACCTGTGTCTTTATAATCCTAAATAATAATCTTAAGCTAATTATTCACATTTTCTAGAACCATTTTAATGTTTATTATTTTTTTATTTAACCTAATATCAATTTATATACAATTACATATCACTCAAGTTTACGAAAAATGTTTCGATGATATTGTACTATTTTGTCAATGATGACTTTGATAGGTTGACTATAGTCAAAGAGGTAATTATTTAAAAATTTAAATTATAATAATGATGAATTGATTATAAAAATTTTACCTCAATTATATTTTTAAAATCATTCATGGATATTGGTTATGAAAAATGAACCCATGTTACGATAATGGAGACGGTAGGATGTACAAATGAGAGAGTAACGTTCCCGTTTCTCAATGGTCATTATGAAAAAAATAAAAGTTGTATTTTATCTTTAAAGGGAGATTAATATATAATAAATACAATTATATTTAATTTTATATATTTATATATATCATTATTATGATTTGGTGATGAAAAAAGGAATTAAATCATTTCATGAAGGTGGTAGTGCACAAGTCTACAAATAACACTATCACTTTTTCTATGAGTGAAAAAGTAATAAATAAACAGATATATTATATTTAGAAATGATTAATATGTCATTAATATCATAATTAAGTCATGTATATTACATTTATTAATTATTTTTACCCTTATTACCTTCCACATAACGTGTTGGTAGTGCACCGTACACACGAGTGATGTTATCGTATCCCCTATAAAATGAAATATAAAAAGGTATATATGTGATAAAATTGCTTATTAGGTATAATTACATTATAAATATAATATATAAACATTATATCCATTACCATACCCAAATGTGATAGGTGTTAATGGAAATTAATTACATCATTTCGTGGGGCGGTAGCCCACCGTACACATTAATGATGATTTTTTTCATCCATTTGATGGAAGAGGGAAAGGATATTGTTCATTTATTTACTATAAAGCATCAAATTATATGGAATATACTAATTTTATTATATGATAATTGTTTAATAAGAATTTAAGGATATATATAATGAAATAAAATAATGGTGCTCATTGAAGAACAATACAACTTCTTCATGTATCCTCATTGGGTTTGCATCAAATATCAATCCAAATATTGATTTATTTAAAAATAAGGCTAAAAGTATGGAGGGGTGTTTGGAATTAATTTGGGTACGGTTTTTTCAAACAAATATGCTTATAAATTTTGAATAGAGGAGGAGAGGATTTCCTTTTGTTAGTGGGGGAGAGGCCACATTTGGAATTTTTACAAGAATTGAGGGCTATCACATTTTTCATATGTCAAAACAGTCCAAAATGAACCATTGAATTTTTTTTTGTGTTTAATGTTCAAAATATGCACATAAAATAGTTTTTATATAATATTATAGTTCATTTTTACCCTTATATTTTTATTTTAACCCCTGGTAATCCTATTTTTACCTTAACCATCGTAAATATTTTTTCTTTATTTTCACTATTCAGTTTATTAAAAAATTAAGATGATATTATTATAAAATATAAATTTTTCTAATTAAAAATATGGAATCCATTTATTAAAATTTATTTGAAATATGTTTGCAATTTTAATTTTATATCACTCACAAAGTTGCCACTAGACAAAAGGATTTTAAGAAGCATTTTTATGAGAAAAAGATAATTCTATATTAACACTATGAATAATAATAATCGTTATTTGAAAAATAAGTAATATTTCAGGATATAAAATCTATATTTTAATTTAAAACATTCACCATTATGGATTATTGTTTTAATTTTACTTGAGAAATGTCGTACACTTTAAAAAAAATAGAAAGATATGTTTTTAAGAACAAAACAATCTTATACTAAACTAAAATATAAAGTTGATTCAAAATTAATTAAGTGGATTAAATATAGATAAATAATAATTATATTTCATTAAATTATAATAAAAATTAAATTCAAAAAATTAAACTTCTTAATTTATTAAAAGGAAAATACATTTTTCAAAAATAGATATTTTCACTATTCACTGAAAAATCAATATTTTCAGAAAAATCCCAAAATTTCACCCAAAATTAAATTTAGATATTCTTATTTAAAAAATCATATTTATTTTATAAAATTTAAAATCTATAATTTATAAATTAATCTTTTAAATGAAACCTTATAAGAAATTATTTAATGAAAAAAAATTACTTTTTGATTCAAAATTAATTAATATTTTTTATAAATAATATAAATATCCAATTCATACTATAAATATAAAAATTATTTTCTATATCACTAAATTGGTTGTTTAGTTCTTCTATACTTTAATATATTTCATCCTTTCAAATTTATTCACTTATTAAACAAGTGGGGATATCATTCCCTATCAGAATGTTAAGATTCTCATGTTTGTTATTTAACTATATGGTTTCATCATAAATATTTAACCTGTTGAATTACCATATTCTGAAAAACATTCTCTCTATGGTCATGAATATGATCGTGTTATTACTCGTAAAAAATATTATCATCTAATTAAACCACTTTAGGGATCAAAACTTGAGATGAATTTGGTACATATTTTCTTCACATCGAAACATGAAATACATTGTGTACCTAAGATATACTAAGTGGAAAACCCACTCAATAGGAAAAAAATTCAACTTTCTCTAGGATTTAATTTACTCCATTGAACTATGGACTTATCTTTCCTTTCTTACCAAAACTCATAACACTTTTCTTTGGAGAAACATTGAGAATGTTGTGATTTCCTACCTTAAAAGAAATAAATTTCCTCCTATTATCCACATAACAATTTATCCTACATATAGATTCCCTCATATGTTATTGAATCAACTACACCTTCTAATCAATTTTTTTTACTATCCCTAGTCCCATCAACCTCCTTTTTCTTAATTTTTCCA
Organism: Viscum album; assembly: GCA_963277665.1. NCBI lineage: Eukaryota > Viridiplantae > Streptophyta > Magnoliopsida > Santalales > Viscaceae > Viscum > Viscum album. The sequence continues at coordinate 840,411,022 of OY728145.1, read as the reverse complement.
AATCATCTGGCATCAGACATTGCTATACATATAATGCCTCAAATGGGAAAATCTGAATACCAAAATGAAAACTATTATTATAAGAAAACTCAACCAAATACAGATGATGAATAAAACTTCCCTGGTAATCCATTGAACAAGAATTAATCAAGTCTTCCATGGTATCAATTTTATTCTCATACTATCCCTCGTATAGAGGATGAAAAGTTATACTAAAAGTTAATTATCTACCCAAAATTATGTGATAACCCTTCCAAAAATTAGATGTTAACCTCCAGTAATGGTATGATACAATGGAGATAGAATCTCAATGTAACCATATTATCTACTTTAGATAATTTCGAGAAATGTGGTCTAAATACATTGTAGATTGAATATAATTTAGATGTTCAGATTTAGTTAATCGATCAATAATAAACCAAATAATATTATTACCTTGAGATGTATTTCAAAATAATTCCAAAATATCCCTTGATATATTTTCTGATTTCCACTCTAGCACTGGAAAATTTTGTACCATCCCCTCTAGTAATTTCCATTTTGATTTAACCTTCTAAAAATTCAATCATTTCTTGGTGAAGTTGTCCACATCTATTTTCCTTCAATCCCACCAGTAGTACTTCCGAAGGTATCTGTACATATTAGTACTACCTAGATGAATTGAAAAAAGAGATTAATGAGAATCACTCAACAAATTTTTCCTCAACTAGGAATCACAAGGAACACATAATCTTTTCCAAAATAATAAAACACCTTCTTCATCAATAATAAAATGATGAAACTTACCCTTCTTAACATATTCAACATTTTATTGCAAATTTTGTTCCTCATAATCTTTCTTAGTTATTTTTAAAAAAATTGACTGTACTCAAACATCAAACAAAACATAGTATATCCATATATCGACAAATTATAGAAACAAATTTATCCAATCATTATCCAAAGGTTTCATGACCCATCCAAATGGAGAATATGTCATGACTCCCCAAGCCCGCTTCCAATAATCTAGGGGATAGTGACTAGCCCAGAGTAGGAATATCACTAACATGGTAGGCCTTATCTAGAGGTAATTATATACAAACAGACGTCTCCAAGACTACACAATGCTTAAATGTAAAAAAATGAATAATCTTTCATGCATACATATAAATCCTATAATAAGAGTGTGGTATGAAGTAAAGGAAAGTAAACATGAAAAAATACAATTCCACTACAGAGCGTCCAAAAATAAGTCCAACTTGAATGAAAATATGGGAGTTGTCATCGTGATACTATAGGAACACACCTCGTTCTACCTCGTATCACTAAGCATCTTCTAGTCCTGGTCCTTCAAGGACTCATTCAAAAGGTTCGATTGTTTGCACAAGACATGAAGCGTGAAGTCAAATCCCTTGAAATGGGGACTATAAATATACCTTGTAGGACACCCCGAAACCATAAATAATTAAACAAAAGTATAATTGTTATATATAAACATTTATATTTTTACATCGCATGTAACAAGAATATCAAAATTTTCTCAACAAAGAAAAACAGTGTAGTTTGATTCCAGGTCATGTACCTTCATCATCAGGTCCTACGGATGTAAAACGGCATGTTCCCATGTCTGTGTAATATAACATGTCTTGCGTCTACTCATGTACTAGTACATGGATTAACCCATGTATATTCTGTGAGAAGGTATCTTTTTAGTGGTACAAGGTGTTCTAGTGTTAATGTACCTCAACCTGTGTCTATGTACCCTCCAAATTACATGATGATACATCATAGAGGGGTCACATGTTGTGTTACATGGTCACATGTCGTGGGATACTTATCTTTCTTTTGAAACCCTAGCCACCACTAAGGGGTCTCATATAGTGTGTAGATACGAGTTACATTCCATGAATTGTGGAATTCTAGATTTTCATTTCTCTTTTGCGCATTTTCATCCACTCCTTCGGCCACATTTTTTGCCTCACCCCTATCCAAAAAAAAGGAATATCATCATGTGAACCTTTTCATCATTACACCACCATCATGAAATGTCGAGCCTGAATCTAAAATATCAGATCATTGTGCCAAGAAACAAGGGAACAACAATTGATTACCTTAGTGTATTTTGAACTAAGGGGAAATGAACAACACTCATACTAAATAAAGAAACTTGGGAGAATATAATAGGGAATAATCATATTTAATGGACATAAGTCGATGATCATATCAATGTTGATTAGTTTTTGTTAGAGCAATGAATAGTGAGATTACAAATAATCATAAAGAAAAATCTTCAAATTCCTAAAACAAATATGAATTCCCAAAATAAGCATGATATATGGATTAATATGTCAGTTGATTGATCTTTCTTCATCGTATAATTAGAAAACATTGAAAATCAAAATAATATACCACTCTCCGTTGATTCAGATTGATCTTTATTGAAGAATGGAGATGTTCCACATACATTGGTGAAATCCTCTATTTCTATCTAACACTGGTTATCAATCATTGATTCGATTGATATTCACCCATGGAATCTCCTCCAAAATCTCTCCAAAAGTTCTATGGATCACTATGATTTTGTCGATAAACATGAAGAATTTACCATTACTATATATTTATAGTATATTCCTGTTCAATTTTTCAACGAATTAACAAAATAATTTTATTTAATTATTTTATTTATTTTTATGCATGTATAGACTGTTCCACAAATGCACTGCACCGACAAATGTTATTTCACACCTAGGGTAAAAACTGCATTCCAAATTCAATGGTGCCTTTGAATTTCTGATATAGGTTACTATTTAGAATATTTTCCACATTTTCTAAAAAATGTGCATGTGTACTATTTAATATATTTAATATATTTACTACATATATTCTGGGTGCACTAAGGCTTAGAATCACACGTTGTCTTATCACCTGGTCTCAATACTAATTCATACAATATTCAAAAATAATACGTTTAAATCCAAGTCATTACATTTTCCTCGCCATAGGTATTTACTTCTTAAAAATAAAAAATAGTGTCTACATAAAGAGATGTGGGAATATAAGCCTCCTACTACTAGGTTCTCTTCTGAGGATTCTCATATTGACACTAGACAAACATTAAAGGAATCAATCACCCATGAATAATCCACTCCTACTAAACCTTGATCTCTATCAGGTAATCATCAAACATCCTCAATGTTCATCTCTCCCCAATTGATAATATCTGATGAATCATTCACGTACCTCCTCAACTAAAACACATGTAAGATGTCGTGTACCTAGTATAAATGTGGTGGTAGAGCTAAGTGGTAGGACACCTTTCCAACTCTATGATGTATATGGAATGAATAAATGAATCTCAGAGATATCTTTATTCCCCAGTCGAACATCCATAATCCACATCGAGGTGAACACTATAGGAACACATAGTCTCTGTCCTTATACTCCAAATAACTCTATCATCTATACATGTCGGACATTTTATGGCTCTATAAATTCCTCATATACACCAAGATGATCTTTACTTTCTTAGTAGTAGCTTACCCCAACTCAATCTCATAAGTACTAACTCTCTTGGGTCATTATAGCAAAGTGGTGACCTCCACGGTGATCTGCAAAAAGCCTAGAATAGTTCTTATCCAATGATGTAATCAAAATTATTAGTTTACACAAACTCCACCAATGGTACATGTTCTTTCCGAATACATACAATGTTCAACATGCAAGCTCACTGCATATCCTCCCAAACCTGATTGGTCTGGTGAGTTAGGAATTCAGTCTGAGGTTGAAACACTGTGCTCATGGAATAATTAGTATCAAATACCTCCTAAAATCACTTCCAAAATTCAGATTTTAATTGATAGTCACAGTTAGAAATGATAATCGATAGGACTCTATTGGGTTATATTATATCCTAAACGTAGAGGCATCACAATCTTTCTGCTGAACTCTACTCTCAGATTGATATGAAGTGGGATGACTTGATAAGATGGTATATGACCACCCATAAGTAATCATTCCCCAAGATTTATGTGGTAATACCAGGATGAAGTCTTTGAATTTTCCATCCCACTTCCACTATGGTACCTCAAGGGGTGGAGATAAACCCACTATAACATGGTGCTCATCCCTCACATGCTGAAAAGTAAAGCATCCGGAGAAAAACTCAGCCACTCTCCTCTTCATCTATGGCCACTAAAGATGACATCCGATTTCATGGTACATTTTTTCCACACCATAATGTGACAATAATTTAGATTTATTAAAACTCTATTAGATCCTCATCCCACAATTTCATGAGTACCATCATGCATCCTTTGAAAATAAGTACAAGCTCTCCACCTTCAGAAAATCCATAGGGAGAATGTCTAATGGATATCTGAGTATGTAGGATCTCAAAATTGGTATCCCAAGCAGTGACTCCCTAACTCACTACAAAAGAGGATAGGTAAATTCGATCTAATGAAGGTATGATTCTCTATGTCCATACAAGAATAATAACTACAAGGTGGTCAACCTCTCTTATTCATTGTTCAAAAACTGCAAACTTGATTTCCTAGTGAGAGAATATTATACCACATTCATCTTCTCCAGAATAAATACAATTTTTATGTCATAATAATGGAGGAACTCCAACCATAACCTCCGTTAAATGTTAATATCCTTCTGAGAAAATATATACTTAATACAATAATGATCAAAATAGATGATAAATTTCCCACCCATCAGGTAGTGTCACCACATATTTAGTGAGAAGATCACCACTACTAACTCAACATCAAGGGTCATGTATTTACTCTCATGTGGTGTTAAATAACATAAACCATAGGAAATAATCACCTTCATATTAATCTAGACACAACCAATCATGTTTCCTGATGTATCATAGAACACTATGTACTTGAAACCCTCCACTAGTAATCTCGAGATAGGAGAGCTTGTCAATCAATGTATTAACTCTTAAAAAGACTACAAGTACCTATATGTCCACATGAAAGGCTTCCCTTTCTGGGTCAAATTTTTCATGTGTGTCGATATATTGGAGAAGTAAAATATGAATCTCCAGTAATAGCCTTATTTATAATGGAACATCTACACCTATATCATGCTCTTGGGTGTCTCCCAAGCTAACACAGTCTCAAACTTGGTTGAGTCGAAATCTATTCCATATACTAAGATAATATGTCCCTGAAATCAGACCACTTTTATAGAAAAATGTAACATAAAGTTATTCCCATAAATATTATTATCTCAGAGTATATCTTGAACTATCCTCAAGTGTCTCGGGTTCTCATCCTCGAACACCAAGTACACAAGGATATTGTCGATGAAGTCTACCATGAACCAGTCTAGGAAAAGCTAAATGATCCAATTCTTGAGTTCCATGAACACTTTTTGGGAATTTTTCATTCAAAATATCATCACCAAGTACTCATAGTAACCATATAATCATCTGAATGTCATCTTCAATATATCAATATCACTTACTCAGAAATGGTGATAGCCTGGCCAGAGGTCAACCTTCGAGAACCACTATGCCCCTATCAACTGATCAATGTGTTAATTGATCCTCGATAGTGGATAAGTTATATTCAATGTCACATTTTTCAAGAACTAGTATTCCACACACAAACCCAAGATCCTTTCTTATTTCTTTCCAAACAATACTGGGGTTTCATAGGGTGAAACACTTTGTCCAAAAAATCCCTTCCTCTGCAAGTTCTCCATAGGCAACCTCAGCTCGTGATGCTCTTAGGGAACCATTTGATATGTTTTCATAGATAACAATTTCCTCCCAAGATGTGGATCAATTCAGAAGTCTATATCTCAATAGGAAGGTATGGCTGGTACATCCTCAAGAAAAACGTACTCATACTCAATCGCCACTATAGGGGACTAGAAACTCATAACATCCACTACAACTAGGGTAATTATAGCTAATTGATGAGCAATCACCTACACCATTCTATAAATGAGTTTATCCTACATTTTCAAGGTTTCCATTTTACCTAAAAAAGAAAAACTGGTCCCATTTCTATAGACACACTACATCGTTCGCCTGAAACATTAAATCTGGACATGCACTCTACATTACCATTTTTTCCTAATATGACATGATAAGGCTGCATAATTTCTATAAATAGATCCCAAAAAACACTATTTCCTCAATGATTTATGTCACAATGTTGGACAAAGTCTGTTATCAACGATTCATCTCTAGTAGGAATCCCCAAGCACAGTGGTTGAGCTAAGGGCTCAATCAGAATCTTTTAGTCTCGAACCAGATAAGTGGAAAAATGTAATGACTAGAACATGTGTCTAACAGTACTTCAACTAAGGTATAAATTATTCAAATCATACCTCGAACCATTCTTAGAGCCTCTAGTTCATAAGCCTCAACCACCATTAGCTACCTCTGACCCTTTCCTCCAACTCCTTGAGCCAACCATGAACCACCTTGGGTGGTGGTGGTACAAAGTCAAAACATTGACCACATATGATTAATATCAAATTTCCTATACCATGTCATACACCCTAAATACCTACCTTCTCCTACCACCACTTCTTCCTTGGTTGAAAATCCAATGTATCCTTATCAGTCATGCATCAGGACGGACAATATTGTGTAAGATGCCCATTAGTGTCACATCAGTAGAACCACCTCTCCACGGTATGATTGGAACAATCCTGTGAATCCTGAAATATAGTCCCTCCATCATAGGACCGCCTCTTGTAATTTCTTTAATGACTAGTTATTTAAGACTAACATCAGTTCCTTGCTGCCGAAGTCTCTGCACCAATTTTTCCACTGCTGATAACAACAATCCACATCTACTCAACTAGGAAAATCTCAGCCAATAAAGCTCGCTACAGCACCCTAAAATAAGTAGGAATTAATAGAGTTATAATGTTGGGTTTTATGTACTTATGAAGTCCTCTATTTAATTTTTAAAGCTAGAAGAAAAAAATCATGAACCTTATCCATTATGTATATGGAGATTTTGATAAACCTCAATTAATACTTAAATACTATCGTTCTTCCCTTCTATAGATATAGAAGTTCCTATATACGTAAATCCCTCATAATAGTTAGAGATAACTCCTCCTTGAAAATGCACAAAAACGGTTACTATGCAAGATTCTCATCATCATAATACACGGTCGCCAAACCCCACCATCGTCTTCCATAGGCATGAATAGGTCTCGCTGCTAGGACCCGCATTTGTTCTGTTGGTGTTTTGAATAGATCAGAATTCATTTCACCACCTCAAACCATTGCTTAGTCACTAGTGGGTTAGTCTCTCCATGGAGCATTAAATACATCTATCTCTATAACTCATTAATTTCACTTAGCCTACACACATAATCCACTAGTACTATGAGAATTATATACTACTCTATGGGTGTAAAAGTAGTTAGTTCACCACCGGGAGGTCACATATCTTGAAATAGTCCATGTATCAATTCCATATCATTGGGGGGATCATCATGATGATCCTAAAGATGAATCATATCTGACATATGTCCTAGAGGAATCTTGAAATAAACAATATGTATCACGGTCACTAAGTATATCTATAGAGCTAACACAAAAAGAATATGGAAATCAAAACCCATTTCTATGTGAGGCATGTTACTTTTTTTCTATAACCAGTCTTCTCATTTACATAGTTGAAAGGAAGGTGATCAGAGTCATGGTGTATGGATACATTGGTTGTTGCACTTATACTAGAGTCTCTGACCTAAAATCTGAACTTGATACACTTGACATTGTTTCCCCAAACCAAACTCTTAGACTATGGTCCTAAGGTAGAACTGGATACTCTGATACCACTCTGTCATGACCCATCCCAATGGGATACATACCATGACTCCAAAATCTTTCCTCCAATAGGATAGGGTCTCACGACTAGCATTGATTGGGCATATCTCAAATAGGGGACGCCTTAGCCTAATGTTCTTGTATATTCACCCTCATCTCCAATCCCACACAATGATAAAATTTAAATACAACTGAACATAAATGGATTCATAAAAATTCCCACAAGAAGAGTATGATAGGTATAAAGGGAATGTAAATAGGACCAAATATAATCCCACTAAAAACAGTATGAAAACAAGTACAACATGAAATTAAATTTGCACACTACTGTAAATATTTCATAGGAACACACCGCGATCAATCTGATCCCACTAAGCTTTATACGGTCCAAGTTCATCTAATACTCTTTTAAACGGTTGATCATATGGCCAATACAATGCACGTCTAGGAAAATCACATGCATTGGTGAGTATAGATATACATTGTAGGACACCCTAAAACTACAAAGAATGAAAAAAATTATAACAATCATTTACACTAAATTATATGTATACAACACATATAATAAGAATATCTACATAATCCCAACAAAAACACATAGTATCAAGGAAAAGTCATAACTATAATGGCAACCTAGGATTACAACATAATGATTCCACCTTGCACTCATCTAGGAGAACACGGTCCATGAGTCAGATAGAACTAATGATGTCCTTCCATGTGGTAGTTTTCATTGGGTCTCTGCATTAGAAGTATTCATTGGTTGTATGAAGATATATAGTACATATATGAGGATCACACCTAGGGCTATGGGGGATACCAAAAACTCAATTTGGAATAACCCCCTAAGTAGAGGATCAGAACCTTTTTAGTGTTGGTTATGACAATGCCAAGAACACAACCTAGGGGAAAAGATTTTAGAGGATCTCACTGAGGGCCTTGTGGAAGAATTCCAATAGCAATATCCAAGAAGTCCTAATTAAGGGATAGTTATCCGATATGTCAGAGGAGATTTCATACTACCCCTCAGGGGATAAATATACGGAACACACCCTTAACAAAACATGTTCAAGATATAGTTCCAAAGGGATCTAATTAAACATTTATAGAGTACATTGTGTGTAGTAGGAGTAAATGGCACAACCCATTGGAATTAGTTCTGTTCCGGGTAAAATTTCGTCTACTAGTGCTTGTGTAATTGTACATGGCATGTCGTAGCCCACGTACCAATACACATCTAAGCTTGTGTAAGCATGTCCTGTCCAAGTCCATGTATGGGTACACAGCTTCCCATGGTCAAGTTCCTCAACCCGTGTCTGAGTACCCTCTAAGGTACACGTCGAACCATTAGGGGGGTCAATGTGGTGTGACATGGTCACAAGACCTGTGATATTTATCTTTCTACCCAAACCCTGGCTACCACTAAGGGGTACCAAATGGAATGTAGCTCCGAGTTACATACCATGCATTGTGAATTTTTCCAGATTTCTAAAAAAAATCATGTGTTGCCAGCCGCTCCTCAGGTCACCGTTAAGGCCAATAACCATGTCGAAAACTAAGAAAGCTCCTCTTCTGAACCTAGTCATCATCAAACATCATTATTTTCCTTTGAAACCATTTAGAAAATGGTCACATATTTTTTTCTTTATTATGCTTTCAAAAACATGAAAACTCAGAATCCACATGACCAAAAAAAAATTCCTTCTATCATCACACCACCATCGTGTTGTGCCAAGACCATATCTACAATAACATATCATTGTGCTATTATACAGGTGCACAATGATCATTTTCCTTATTGTATGTCAAACAATGAAAAAACAAATAATTCCCCTTATGGATGAATATCAAGGGAGAATATTACGAGGAACAATCATGATGAATAGACCACAGTCAGTTTTCTTATCATCCTTGAATAATTTATATTATAATGAAAAATTAGGATATAATATATAATCCCCAATAAAATTATCCCAATACCTAAATAAAACTATCCCATCATTCAATATGCACAATCCATGGATCAATCTATTGGTTGATTGATCTGTGTTCATTGTAGAATTATAAAACTGAGAAAGAATGCCAATAAATAACAATCCTAACTTGATTTAGATTCATTGTTGACGAAAAATAGAGTTTCAGTGTGATTATTGGTGAGATCCACTAATTTCATCTATAACCAGTCATCAATATTCGATCTAGTTGATTTTCTCCCATGGAATCTCCTCCAATAGCTCTCAAACGATTATTTTACTCACTAGTGTTTGGTGAAGAAACATAAAATTTCTCTAAAATATTATATTTATATGAGAATCCAGGTCACCACATCTATGAATCAATAAAAAGATTTAAATTAATGATTTTCTTATTTTTCACTTATGACAAATTTCCAAAAAATGTGCTGCACCAACAAAGGTTATGTCGTTCCACTGGTAAAACCCGTGTTCCGAACTAAATGGTTCCCTCATATTTCTAATTTAGGCCCTAATTTAGAAGTTATTCTGATTTTTTAGTAGAAATTATCACATGTTTTATTTAATATATTGAATATTTTTGAAACATTTCTTCCAGGTGTACTGGGGCTCAGAATCACACACCGTCTCTGCACCTGGTCTAGAAAATAATACAAATAATATTCAGAAATAATACATGTAAAATATGAATCATTACAAAAGTTTCACATTCCAAACATGACATGGTTAATGTAGAATTTTTTTTTTTACTAAAATCATCAGCCGCTTTTTTTCCGTGATGGTAATGAATCATGAAAATGAATACTTGATTAGTTATGACTATATTATTAATCTCGTGCTTATTGTTTCTAAGTGAAAATATACATCAAACTTTTGTGAACATTATATATTTTACACATCACTCTATAAAAATGATTCCACTAATTTTTTAAAGGAGAAACCACTAAATTAAATTTTTCATCATGTGTATAGTAATTTAACTCATGAGGTTTCTACAGACTTGAATCATAAGCGATTACCTGATCATTTCGCATTAGAACACAACCAAGCCTATTCAGGGAAGCATCACTGTAGATTATGAATTATATATTTTAGTAATGTAGGTAAAAACATGAGCATTCACCAATATTAATTTTAGTTCGCAAAAAAAGCATCACATTCATTTATCTAGATGAACTTAATTCTTTTTCAAGTTAACATTCTTATTGGGCTAGAAAACAGAGGAAAATTTTCAAAAAACCACAAGTAGTAACCCATTAATCAAAGGAGACTATGAATCATTATGATATTTTTGGATCTTAGACATTCTACAAAAACTATTGTTTTATTAGTGTCAATAATTATGCTAAATACGGAAACAATTATTCAGGGAAAGAAATTTATCACAACAAAAATTTATACTTTCAAAATTTTCTATATAGTTTCTTTTTTTAAGGTTTTAAAATCATTACTTTAGTGTCTTTCATGTTCTTACTAAATTTTTGAAATTAACAAAATTTCATCAAGAAACAGAACAACAAAATTATCCGTGAACTCATGAAAGAATCCATTAATAAGGTATATGTTGGTCTGAGTAGTTCACTCAAGAGGGGAGGGGTGAATTGAATGACTATTAAAATTTCTGTTACAAAAAAATTATTATTTTAAAAGAAATGGTTTAACCCAAAAAATAGATACAGCCCAACTAATCAAGGTTATACTATTATAAGAGTTTGAATGTTTAAACAACTTCGTAGAAGATTGATTAATTCTCAGTAATCTTAATATGTATTATTAATACTACTTTTGAAGTTTTACTACTAAGAGAAATCAGTTATAACTTCTTTCCAAAACTAACTATCAAAGTGAAATTAGAGTTTTCTAGGTTAAGCAATCAAGTAGTAAAATAGAGAAGACTAAAATTAAATAGCACAATGGATATGAAACAAGAGGTTCGGTATCAAGTCGGGACCTAATCCACTCCACTTGGTGGTCAACTGCCACCAAGCAGTTTATATAAATAGACTTTGATCCACACCCTGGATCAAGGTTAAAAATAGTACATAGACTATCCAGGTCACATAGGGACCTCTTCCACAATTTTCGTGGGTAAACAAAAACAATAATCAGGCCACGCAAGCACCTCTTCTACAGTTGTCATGGGTAAATATAAATAGAGATTGTGGTGTAAGGATTTAGAAATCCTTAAGTTTAGCACATGAGTAATTGTGTGCGTGAAATATGTAGAGTAAACACACTGCTCAAATGGTAAGTAAAAGAATCACTAAGAGATAGTAGATATGAGTTTAGAAAATGTCTAGTGATCTGAAGTGAATCTCTAGACTCATTTGATTTAACATAAATGCTTCTGATTCCTTCTCTGGTTTTTGTCTTGAAAAATAGAGTGTCGCGATTCAGCTTGTGTTCTCCATGAGCTTTATAAATGTGAAGATATTCTCTAGATTCTAGTGTACTTCGTATGTTCTTCAGTAGAGTCATATTGTATGCATGTGAAAATGCTTTCTTTGAAAATCATGAAAAGTGTTCTTCGTGGTCATGCTCGTAGGCTTGTTTTTTGTTTAGTATTGTGCTCTATTGTCATTGGGAGTTCTACAATCTGTATCTTCGAATGCATGAGATTTGGATGACAGGTTCCATGTGTTTTGTGCCTCGTACCTAGTACTATGTCTATGAAGAAACATTAATTATGTTAGTGCATTAAAGGCATCAAATATGACCGTTAAGAATTAAATTAAAATACAACAATATAGTTTATGAAACGGTGTCATAGTAAGTTAAGAAAACGGTGTATTTTTTATGGTGTCTGAGTGTCATGGTCTGAGTGTGACGGTGTCTGAGAATCACAGTGTCTTGTTCACAGTGTCTGATCTTCACAGTGTCTTGCTCATGGTGTCTGATCATCATGGTGTCTTTCTCACAGTTTTTGATCTTCACGGTGTCTTTCTTATGGTGTCTGGTATTCATATTATCTTGTCTTCATGGTGTCTTATACTTAGGAAAATAACTGTATTCATACTTAACAGTAATATGCATGAAATAGATTGAGCTTAACCATTATAAATCATGAGAGAAATTGATACATAAATAAACATGATTGGAAATGATTTAGGAGTTAATTAGGTTGAATGAGAATTGTGATTATTAATGATATTTGGGGTCAGTAATGAGACTTGTGATTATTAATGAGATTTGTGATCATTAAAAATTGATTAATACATGAGGAGTCCAACAATCTCACCCTTTTTGATGATCACAAATCATACACAGTTAAAGTGAAAATTAGATGTAGCTATAGAGAAAATAACATATAGAAAAACATAACTTCTCCTACACCTTCTGGGATTATCAAAAAGTTATAATAAGAGAGGATAAATAGTGCACATTCCATTAAAAGTAAGCAGAGTGTAGTACATCATAAAGTAGACATACAAAAATCATTGAAATCCCCATAAAAAATTAGTAAGCACTTGTCTTATTCAAGGATTTTCCTTCTCTATTCCTTTATCAGCAGCAGAAGAGGAAGCCATAGGGGCAGTTGCTGATGTGGAAGAAGGCATAGACATGGTAGATAGAGAGGGAAAAGGGATACCTTAGATTAATAAGGGAGCCAAAGGAGGAGTATTGGAAGATCTTGGTAGTTGCTGATCAAAAATTACAGGTCGGATATTACTGAGAGCTTGGCCAACAGACATGATAGTTGAGTATAAGGTAGAGGGAAATTTAGGTAGTCTGGTTCTTAGAGGATCATCCACTAGAGCAATAATTGTTGTACTCTAGAAATGGATATACAGTCTCAGAAGTTTAATGAAGTCTGAAGTTATTTCCCCACCATATTTCATGGCCTTTTCAAAGTCATATTTGTTTTCCACGAACTTTTCCAACAATCTGGTAAACTCGGTTAGCTTCTGGAATTGTTTTTTGAAGGCTTGTGTTACAGGAGGAATTCTTAGATTCAATACAAGGTATTTGAAGTGGTTTTTCATATCAGCCTTGGAGAAAATCTGGTTAAAATGGAAGTCCACATTCTTAGAAATATCCTGTTGGGAATCATGGGAAATCTTGGAATGAATTTGCACAAGATCATGAACTCTATCACTATTCTTGATAACTTTAGATACAGAAGTCACATTGAAGCCACTTAAAGCAGTCTGAACCTCCTCATGGACTATATATCTGAGCAAAGAACTATCCAAGTCAGGTTTTGAGGATTCACCAGAGGTATGAGAAGCTTTGATGACTGTGGTTAGAGACTTGAGCTGATTCAGTACATTTTGAAGACAGTCGGTGTATTAATCAGTGACCTTATTTAGGTTCACAACAAGATCTCTCATTTCATTCAATAACTCTTTGTGCCATTCTACAATCTTTTCATCAAAGGATAATAGGTAAGTGTGAATCTAAGACACAAAATCTCAAGTAAATTGAGACACAGAAGGTTATAGAGAGGAAACAACAGGTTCTAATCTGGAATGCATCTCTTTCTGCATATCTTCAACCATGGTTCTCAGGGTTGAGACTTCACTACTGAGAAACTTATTTTCAACTCAAACTTCTTGAATTTCAGGGAGCATTTTAGGTTGGATCTACCTAATGATATTCTCCAAAATTAGTGAGGCATCTCTCTCACTCAGATTTGTTACAGTTCAAGGTTAGGAGTTTATAAGTGTCTCAACATCAGCTAAAAGAGTGCCTCCAAATTCCTTCAAATCGCCTTTACTAACAAAGGGAAACTATTCAGGTACAGGTTCAGGTGTAGGAGTTGGTAGAGGGGAAGGTTCATGTTTTGGTTCCTTCTCAGATGCAAAGCTAGAAACTGACTTCAACTAAAATAGTGAGGAATGATCAAGCCCAGTGGCAGTAACTTGCTGATATTAAATCACATCATAAAAGCTAGGGAATATGTAATAAGTGTCCATAGGACTAGAATCAGCTGAATGTGATACTTCATCAGTCTCAAGATTTTGGGTTTCCTCCCCCTCAACAGATGCTTCCTTTTTAGGATTCAGAGGCTCAGGAGCTTGGTCTAAATCCACAGGTTCATCTCTATGTTCCTCAATCATCTCTTGTCTAGCCATCTGAAAGGCTATCTCCATCCTCTCTTCAGCAGAGGGTATTATTTCAAGAACAGGTTGTTCCTCAGAGAGTTCTTCCAAATTTTCTTCTTGTATAACAGGGAGTTCTTTAAAATTTTCTTCATCCATAACTAGGAGTTGTTCCATATTTTTTATCCCATAACAGAGATTTCTTCCATAATAGGCTCTTCCATGACTTGCTGCTTAGATTTTGGGAAAATTGATTATCTTTCAGCCTCAGGTCGGATTTCTAGATTGGAATCATCTCTAGGGATAGGAACTTATTCTTCAAGAACAATAAGAGGAACAATAGTCCTTTCTTCCTAAACAACAACTTCTTCCCTATGAGGTACTTTAGCATGTTCTTCTACTTCTACTGAATACTCACCAAGTTCATCTAGTTACAAACCAGGATCAAAAATTTCCTTCGGCCTTGATGGATAATCCACAGGATTAATCTTCTCATAAACTTTATCATTGTCTTACACCCACTCCTTTTTCCAAGGATTCGAGATTATTTTCATTCTTCTGATGATGGGTTTAGAGAGACAGTACTATCAATCCACAAGAAATTCATCATTGTGTTCAACTACTCCTTTGGCAACAAGCATGGCTGAAATCAGCCGAGAGTAGAAAAGAGAGGTGAATTTGGAGGTAACCTTGATAAATTCACACATATGGTGAACGATGTACTTGCACAGGTTGATTTTGTATCCATTCTTCATTAGATGAATCAAGAACACATCTTGGTAATTTAATACATCAAAGTTACCTTTCCTTGGACTAACTAGATTTTAAACAAACTTAAACAACATCGTTGTTTCCGCATCATGCTCAGCATCTAAGGCCCTTCTCTTGGTACTATTCCAGGTTAGGGTTTTTAGAGCATCTTCAAGGTCAAAGAAATCAGTTATAGGTGGGGGTTCTCTCTGATAATCATCAAAAATTCCTTCATGAGGTATCCTAAGGCATGTATCACATAACCTCGATGAGAAGGAGAATCTTTGGCCATTAATCTAGCTCCTCATAACATTTCTTTCACCAGATTCAAAAGAAAACCGTGCGTACTGGTAGAAATGAGAAACTAACCTTCGATAAATGGGTCTATTCTCCTTTGAGAACTATTCAAACCATCCTTGTTCTCTTAACACTTTCAGGACTAGATATTTTCTAGACAAGATCCATTTGGGGAAAATTTCTTTCTCAGGAACAACAATTTGATTTACCACGTTCGGATTCAGAGGCCCTTCAAGTGTCAGCTTGGGTGTTATCTTCTTCTTCTTCGGGCGGTACTTCTCATGTGTGGATGACGATGGTCTCTTCATTCTTGGCATCCACTGAACTTCAATAGAGAGATAGATAGGGTTTCAAGGTTGAGAGGGTTTGAAATGAGTGAGTAGGAGAAATTCCGGGTGAAGAACCAAGCGAAACTCTTTTTTTTACCTTTTGGGAATGTCAAACGTCACAAATATAAAAAAGCAGGAAAGTAAAAGAGGTTAAATAAAAATTATCGCGATATGGGTTTAAACAAAATCATAAATAATTTTCATAGTGAGACAGTGAAGGGTTGTTACGGTGAGACAGTTATCGGTCATCACGGTGTGACATTAAATGGTCATTACGGTGAGACAGCAAGTGGTCATCACGGTGAGATAGCAGTTGGTCGTCATGGTGAGACAAGAAGTGGTCGTCCCGGTGAGACAGTAAATGTCAAACCGTGAGTACAAATTACTAACGGTGAGACCGTAAACATAATAGATAGTAAATTAGAAACCATAATCATGAAACAGTAAAGTAAAACATAGTAAAATATTGAACAGTAAGACATGTAAGATATCTATTTGAGATTTATCATGCCAAGGTCATGTATGATGTAGTCTAGTCTCTCCGAATTTAATGGTTTGGTAAATATATCAGCAAGTTGATATTCAGTACTAATGAATTCCAAGGTAATATCACTTTTTTGATAATGATCTCTCAAAAAGTGATGTCTTACATCAATATGTTTTGTCCTAGAATGTGAAACAGGATTTTTTGAGATGTTAATAGCACTTGTGTTGTCACAATTTATTGGTACATTTATGAATTGATATCCATAATCCAGTAAAGTGTGTTTCATCCACAAAATTTGTGCCCAAATACTGCCAGCAGCTATGTATTGAGCTTCTGTAGTAGATAATGAAACATAATTTTGTTTCGTACTACACCATGATACTAGTGACTAGCCTAAAAGGTGACATGATCCATAGGTGATATTTCTATCCAACTTACAGCCACTGAATTCAGTATCATAATAACTAACTAGTTCAAATGCTTATCCTTTAGGATAAGACAGTCCTAGATAGGGTGTATACTTCAGGTATTTGAAAATTATATTTACAGCATTTAAATGAGATTATTTAGGATTTTCTTGAAAACGAGCACACATACACACACTAAACATAGTGTTCGGACGGCTTGCAGTTTAGTAGATTAAACTTCCAATCATTCCTCTATAAGTGGTTTGATCAACATATTTTCCATCTTCATCAAGATTTAACTTATAAGTGGTAATCATGGGAGTGTCAATAATTTTAGTTTTATCCAATTCAAAACGTTTTAGAAGATATCTAGTGTATTTACTTTGATTTAAAACAATTCCATCATTATTTTGAAAGATTTGAAATCCAAGAAAGAATTTTAGTTCACCCATTAAACTCATTTCGAATTCGTTTTGCATCATTTTATAAAAATCAATACATAATGTATTTTTTGAATATCCAAAAATAATATCATCTATATGGATTTGAATAACTAAAACAGCATTAGAAATTCGTTTTATAAAGAGGGTAGTATCATCTATCCCTTTTGTAAAACCTTTGCAAATAAGAAAAGTACTTAATTAGTCATACCAAGCTCTTGGAGCTTGCTTTAAACAATATAAAGATTTTTAAAGTTTAAAAATATGATTGGGAAAATGAGGATTTTTAAATCCAGGGGGTTGTTACAAAAAGACATCCTCAGCTATATACTCATTTAAGAATGCACTCTTAACATCCATTTGATTTTGTTGGAAATTTAGATGTGCAGTATAAGAAAGTAGGATTTTGATGGCTTCAAGTCTGGATAATGTAGAAAAGGTCTCCTCATAGTCAATTCATTCTTCTCTATTATAGCCTTGTACAACTAATCTATCCTTGTTCCTAACTTTGTTTCTAGCTTAATATACTTTATTTCTAAACACCCAGTTAGTTCCTATGATGAAAGTGTCCTTGGGTCTTTCAAAAAGTTTCCAAACTTTGTTTATTTTAAACTGATTATGTTATTCTTACATAGACATTACACAAAATTCATCGTTGATGGCATCATCAATGTTTTTATGCTCAAGTTGTGACAAAAAAGGCTTGCTGTTCAACCTGATTTCTAAGAGAAGCTCTAGTTTGTGTTCTTCTCTCGATGTCTCCTACAATAGAATCTAAGGGATGGTTTCTAAGGGTTCCAGCCTTTCTAGAAAAATAGGGTCTAGTGATTTCAGGTTAATCAAAAGATTATGGTTCTATATGACTTGATTGAAGAGAATTTCCACAATTAGAAGTTTTCACAGATTCTTTCACAGAGGAATTTTTGGATTTTAGTTGATGTTCAGATTTAATGCATCATCCTATAGATTTTATAGGATGGTTCTAAGCTCATGTGGACCAGTATCATCAAACTTGATATGAACAAATTCTTCCACACATTTAGTTCTTTTATTGAATACTCTATTAGATTTACTTAATATTGAGTAACCCCGGAAAATTCCTTCATCACTTTTGGATGCAAATTTGTCAAGATTATCCTTAGAGTTGAGAATAAAGACTTTACAACCGAAAACTATAAAGTAATTTACCTTAATCATCCTATTGTTCCAAAGTTCATGTCGGGTCTTTTTGAGAATTGGTCTAATCAAGACTCTATTGATTATATAGCATGCTTTATTAACAGCTTCAGCCCAAAAGTAAATAGGTAAGTCATATTCACAAATCATTGTTCTAGAAATATCTTGCAAAGTCCTATTTCTTCTTTCTATAACACCATTTTGCTGAGGTGTTCTAGGGGATGAGAAATTGTGACTATAACAATTTTTTGAGCAAAAGGATTCAAACTCTTTATTTTCAAAATCATGTCCATGATCACTTTTTAAAGATTTAATTTTAAGGCCACTAAGGTTTTCTACAAGCGTAGCATACTTAGTAAAATAAGAGCAGGATTCACTTTTGTGAGCCATGAAAAAGGTCCAGGTATATCTAGATAAATCATCTACTAGAACATAAACATAGTGCTTCCCATTTGAACTAGAAACTCTAGATGGTCCAAACAAATCCATGTGAACCAATTAGAGGTTGATAAGTAAAAACTTATTTCTTTGATTTGAAAGATATTTTGTGTTGTTTTCCCTTTTGACAAGGATTACACACTTTTTCATTTGGAAAATAAAGTTTGGGTAAGTCTTTAACTAGTCATTTTCTAGTTATATTTCTAAGGGAGTGAACATTATAGTGTCCTAGTCTCCTATGATAGTGCCAAGACTCTTTATGAAATACAAATAATCATGAAACATTTTGAAAAGTTAATGAATCTAAAATAACAGAATAAACATTCTCATTATTTGATGCAGAAAATACTAATTAATCATTAGAATTATAGACATTATAGGCATAATTTTCAAATTTAACATGATATCCATCATCCCATAACTATGAGATACCAAGCAGATTATATTTTAATCCATTAAAAAATAGTACTTTAGAACTTAAAATCGAATCAGAGTTACCAATATGGCCTAGGCCAATGATCTTCCCTTTGGCATCGTCACCAAATGTGACATGTCCTCCATCTACATTTATCAGATTCTTGAAGCATGAGTTGTCTCCTGTCATGTGCCTTGAACACCCACTATCCAAGTACCATAGATTCTTGCAATAGATCTTTAAGCGGTTTTCCTATAACATGATCAATTAAAGATAGATTTTGGTACCCATACTTGTTTGGGTCTAGTAACATTAGTAATAATTACCTTAGGAACCCATATTTGTCAGATAGGTTTCTTGTAAGCATTATGTAAAGTGTTTGAAAAATAAACTGTATTTGGTCCAAAAAAACTTGAAATAGTAGAGTATGTATCATGACTCAATCTAGATGAGTTTTTTCTAGAACTGGGTACAAAAATATATTTCCTAAACTTGGGAATAAAATTCGTTCTACCAAGGTTTGTTTTACCAGGTTGATAACCAATGCCAGTACTGTATTTAGAAGCAATTTGTTTTCCTAACATTTGGGTATGGGTATTTTTCCCTTTAGTAAACTTTTCTAAGTCACTTTTTAATTGCTCATTTGACATTTTTGATTCATTTTTTTCTTTGAGCAGTTGAGCATTTTTCTCCTTTTTAGTAGTAAGTCCAGATTTAACATTTTCAGTGAGAGCATGTTGTTTAATCAATGATTTATATTTATCTTTTAATTCATTGCATGTCTCTTCAATAATGTTATACTATTCAAACATTTATTCATAATTCATATTCTCAGAGTCACATTCCTCTTCAGAGTAGTATGAATTATGTACAGAAGAGTTCAATGTTACCTCAGATTTGTTTTTCATAAAACACATATTGGATTTTTTATCCTGTTCATCCTGTGATGTCTCTGAGTCGCTTGAACTATCCTCAGAGGCACACCAAGTTGCTATCATTGCCTTTTTGTAATTTTTTCCTTATCTCCATACTTCTTATTATATTTGAGCTTTGGAAAACCAGCCTTTATATGTCCTTTGTGTTTACATTCATAGCATACAATTTCATCAGTTTTATCACTTCTTTTCCATTCCTTTTTACAGTTTCCTTTTTTATCATACTTTCCCTTGAAGTTAGGCTTTCTGAAAAAGTTATCTTTTTTGTAAAATCATTTGAATCTTCTGGTGAATTGAGCCATCTCCTCATCACTGTAAGGTGATGATTTTTCAATTATGGAACTTTCTATAGGAGCTTCCAGTTTCCCTTTGTCTTTGTGCTTCGATAAGGTGGTCTTGAATGCTACAGATTTCCACTTTGGTTCATCCTCCTCTTCTTTGTTGAATTTAGGCTCTTCCTCATACATCATCAGTTTCCCAATGAGTTATTTTATAGGTAGCTTTCTAATGTCGCACGATTCACTAATTAATATAGAGGTTCCCCTCTATCTGTTAGGTAAACACCTAATAATTCTCATGATCTGTTCTTTGGCAGTGACTTATCTTCCAAGAGAAATCATTGTGTT
Source organism: Viscum album (assembly GCA_963277665.1). NCBI lineage: Eukaryota > Viridiplantae > Streptophyta > Magnoliopsida > Santalales > Viscaceae > Viscum > Viscum album. The sequence continues at coordinate 840,389,909 of OY728145.1, read as the reverse complement.
TACAATCTAATTGAACCTATGATACATGTCAGAAATGGGCTCATTAGGTTTCATCTTAAAATTATCATATTTTATAGTATAATTACTAAGTCTCATCTCCTTTACACTAGATGTGCCTTTATGTGAGACAGACAAGGTATCCCAAATTTCATGGGCAATTTTACAAGCAGAAATCCTATTAAATTCTTCATATCCTAGGGAACAGTACAAAGCTTTCATGGGTTTGCAATTGTTATTATAATCAAGTTTTATAGGTTCATCCCATGTAATTCTATCAGTCACAGGAAGTTTTTATTCATCTATAATTGATGACTAAATTTCAAATCCCATAGTCTCTAGATGCATTTTCATTTTAATTTTTCATTGTGCATAGTTTGTTCCATAAAATAATGGTGGTCTATTAGTTTTAGCACCTTCCAATATATTATCCATGCTAAACAATTACTTTAAAAGATCTATAAATTTATAATTAACAAAAATTTACAGATCTTTAAAGTACAACTACAATCACAGTTGAGTAAGATTACACAGATTCTTAATAATGTTCCCTTTGATACCAAATGTTGGTCAGAGTAGTTCACTTATGAGGGGAGGGGTGAATTGAGTGACTATAAAAATTTATGTTACAAAAGAAATTATTATTTTAAAAGAAATGTTTTCCCCAAAAAGGAGATTCATACCAGCTAACAAGGTTATACTGTTATAAGAGTTTGACTGTTTAAACAGCTTCTTAGAAGATTGATTAATTCTTAGAAATCTTAATATGTATTATTAATACTACTTTTGAAGTTATCCTACTAAGACAGATCAGTTATAACTTCTTACCAAGACTAAATATCAAAGTGAAATTAGAGTTTTTTGGATTAATAAATCAAGCAGTAAAATAGAGGAGACTAAAATTAAATAGCACAGTGGATATGAAACAAGTGGTTCAGTCTCATGCTGAGACCTAATCCAATAAACGTGGTGATCACCTTCCACCAAGCAGTTTATATAAATAAACTTTGATCCACACCCTCGATCAGGGTTAACAACAGTACACAAATTGTCCAGGTCACACAGGGACCACATCCACAGTTTTTCTGGGTAAACAAGAACAATAATCAGGCCACACAGGGAACTCTTCCATAGTTTTCATGGGTAAATAGAAATAGAGTGTTTGGTGTAAGGATTTAGAAATCCTTCATTTTAGCATAGGAGTCAGTGTGTGTGGAATATACAGATTACACACACTTCTCAAAAGGTAAGTAAAACAATCACTAAGAGAGAGTAGATATGAGTTTAGAAAAGATATAGTGATCTGAAGTGCAGCTATGGACTCCTTTGATTTAGCAGAAATGCTTCTGAGTCCTTCTCTGGTTTTTGTCTTGAAAGACGGAGTGTCATAATTCAGCTTGTGTTCTCCGTGAGCGTTGACAATGTGAAGATGTTCTCTGAATTCCAGTGTACTTCGTATGTTCTTCAGTAGAGTCAGGTTGCATGCATGTGAAAATTATTTCTTTGAAAATCTTGAAAAGTGTTCTTCATGGTCGTGCTCACAGGCATGTTTTTCATGTAGTATCATGATCTATTATCATTGGGCACTCTATAATCATTATCTTAGAATTCAAGAGATTTAGCTAACAGGTTCCATGTGTTTCGTGCCTCGTACCTTGTACTATTGCTACAAAGAAACATTAATTATGTCAGTGCATTAAAGGCGTCGCATATGACAGTTAAGAATTAAATTGAAAGACGAAGAAATAGTTTAAGAAACGGTGTCATAGTAAGTTGAGAAAATGGTGTCTCCTTCAAGGTGTCTCAGTATCATGGTCTAAGTGTCACAGTGTCTGAGAGTCATTGTGTCTTGTTCACGGTGTCTGCTCTTCACGGTTTCTTGCTCATGGTGTATGATCTTAACAGTGTCTTGCTCACAGTGTCTGATCTTCACGGTGTCTTGCTCACGGTTTCTGATCTTCTAAGTGTCTTGTCTTCACCGTGTCTTATACATAGGTAAATAATTGTATTCAGACTTAACAGTAATATTCATGAAATGGATTGAGCTTAACCATTATAAATCATGAGAGAACTCGAAACATAAATACACATGATTGGATATGATTTAGGGGTTAACTACATTGAATGATATTTGTGATTATTAATGAGATTTGGGATCAGTAATGAGACTTGTGATAATTAATGAGATTTGTGATCATTAAAACATGATTAATACAATAGGATTCCAACAGTTTATAAATACAATAGGTGAATTACAAAACACAAACTACATAACTAAAAACTCATAGTACCCATACATATTTCAAAATGTAATAATTGGAATGTCTTATTCCATCACATTCTACTAATGGTACACCAACATTAAGTATAAGGTGAAAAATACTGAGCTATCTAGTGCTGCTCAGACAAATCATTGATATGAGGAAAAGGATATTTTTTATCAACTATGTGTTATTCAAAGATCCTTAATCAATGAAAAGTCTCACTAAACCATCTTTATTTTTAATAAACTAATTAATAGAAACCCATAGTTATGTTCTAGGTCATATAAAACCACTGTACAATAACTCGTGATATTTCTTTTTAAATTCTAAAATTTCTGCTTGATCTATTTGAAAATGGGGCCTAGAAATAGGCTTAGCATTATGTAATAAGTCAAAAATAAAATTAACCTCGCAAACAAGAATTACACTTGGAAAATAATTTTAAAATTCATTTATGTACTCATTTACTACTTGAACATCACTAATATGAATAGTTTCTCTTTTTTCGACAATATGATATGGGTAAAATTCACTACCATCAATAATTAATTTTGTCATCTTCTTGTTAATTTATTGAAGGCATAAAATAATTGAATAAATCTTTCTTAAAACTACAATCTATCTAATACTGATAAAATGAAATCCAATCCATACCCCAAATGATATCAAATTATATTATGGCTTAATCAACAAGATTTATAGGAAATACAATCTTAAATGATAACAATAGAAATATTCCTATAAATCGTGGTTTCTTTTATACTTCCACCTAGAGTTTTTACCAATATCTTTATCATACTTTCATTAAGTGATATTCCCATTTTACTTGAATAATTTTTAGATATGAATGAATATAAAGACCCAGAGTCAAATAGGGTATCAACATAATTCAAATTAACAAGTAACATACCTTTCACTACTTCATTTTATGGCCCAAAATCATCTATATTAATAGGAAATAACTTTTTTGTGCCTTTCAATTTCAAATCATGATGCTTTCATCCTATAAAGAAAGCTTCAGAAACACATTGGCATAATTACCCAAATCACTTCAATGAAATCATATTAACATTGGATATCTATCTGTTTCCCAATTTCTTTATTTCTTAGGATTCATTTACATTCATTCACATGCCATATAGACAAACTTTATACATCAATAACACATTCTTGACATCATAAGAAATTCTCCAGGGTTTTTTTTACCTCACTTACCATAAGAAAAGAACTTTATTTTCTTACCTACATGTTTTTTTTGTAAATATCCCTATAACCTTCCATACTAAAATCTTCTTAATTTCATTATCATGTGGTATATAAAAGTCAAAAAACTCAATCTGATCTTTTTCATTATAATAAACAAAATTCTAAATGATTTTAAATTTTCATGGAACAAAATAACTTCTTAGACTTTGTTTTAATCTTGATTAAAAGTTAATAATTTTTATATGAGTTTAAAAAATAAAATATGGCCCTTAAATGGCCAACATAGTTATGTTTTCTTTATGTGAAACCATAGACTCTTCATCTTTTAGACTCAAATTGAGGAATTATTTTCTATCCAGAGTCAAACAACCATAGGAAAATATATATAAAGGAAAATGTCTTTAAATATTTCCCATTACATGTAATTAATATAATATTTATATATGGTATTATTAACCAAATTCCATCACCAAATAGCTTCATATTTAAAATAATAAACAAAAATTGTTACCTTTTGATGTCATTAACGTCTATGGATATAAAATATTACTCTTATGAACTGACCCATCCTTCAACCACCATAGGGTTTGATGATCCACTGAAATATAAGAGATTTTGTGTCTTTAAATGATCCACTATAGACATGTTCTTTCATAGTATATTGGGATCCTCCATGGAATAGATACCACCACTATTAATAGTTATTTTCAACTGATCCATCACTACAACAAACTACTCTATTCCAAATCTAACCATCTTGGGATTCTGATTTGGAAGGATATTTTCCACTTGGTTTCATCCCACTAAAGATTCCTTACTTCTTATGTGGAAAACCATTCTGAGCATTTATACTTTCGATGATGAAGCATATTAATATTCAAAATAGATATCATTTTAACATAACCATACGTAAAATTTTTCAAGTTAATTTTATAATCATTATCCTAACCTCTACATTTATCTATCTGGACATTGATTTCAACTATAATGACCTGGACTTAAAAATAACATAATCTTGTGTTTTAGGTCAAGAATTAATTTTCTTACATTTAACGATTTTTTATATTTTAGGATTTTAGATAATTAGGCCACAAATTATACTTAAATATTTATAAAATACTAATTGGATACTACCATTTAGTGTCCATTTTTTCTATAATAGATAACTTTTAAAATAAAGTAAATTATCATTATTTTAAAATTATCATTTATTAACTTTTTTAAATAACAAATGATTCCAATGAAAACTCCTTAGAAGGAATAGAAAATTCATGTTGGTAACTTGAGAAATAATCTCATTGAACCCATGAAGAACCATTACATAACCATTAAAATTTTTAATAACCATACAACTATATTATAATATAATTCTGAAGATAACATAATCATTACCCAATGTGTTCGAGAGTTATACTGGCGCACCCAAAATTTAATCTATAATGGGATCATCTTGAGATATCCCGGAAAACTCTTCATATATAATGTCCAAGAACCACGACATGAAAAAAAATGTAATCATTTTAAAAACACTTTTAAACTCATATGAAATAAATTTAAGATATTAAAATACCAAGTTCATTCAAAATTTCATTTTTAATATAAAATAAAATTTTATTTTAAAAATATATTTCCAATAAAAATACACAAAAACAGAAAGAGGGTTTTCAGTACATGGAAAAATGAACTATTTCAAAGGAATCCATAAATAAAATAACAGCCATGGTGGCATAAAAATCATTGTTTTGTAGTACATTAATAATTGACCATTCAATTTGTCATTTGTCAAAACGTTTCCTTTAAAAAATGTAAACAAGATTCCCTTTGATAACATTTTGAAATTTTAAAAATTTACTTTATAAATAGATTATGTCCATATGAAAACATTTTATAAGTCATTTTAAATACATAGACACATAATATAAATAGATCGTGAATTAAACCTTCCAAAGATAATTTATTTACATGAAAATTCCCTTATTCCCTTTGAAATATTTAAATCAAAATCTCCATGAAATAATAACATTAAACAAAACATTAATTACCATGGGAATATAAATATTCATGATATAAAATGTCAAAGAGACTATATATTCACCTTATAAAATAATATAGGTGATTAACAACAACAAAATTCCTCAATAAAAAGAAATTTAGATGAAGCCCCTTTCTTAGAGTCTAACATGTCATGTCTGTCTCTGTCATCCTGAATAATAAAATTATGTTTATAATTTACTTAATTGAGAAAAAATTACAATTTTATTACTAGTTTTATTTATCTTACTATAATTTTATATACAATTACTTAATCACTAAAGTTTCAATCTGATCCTTCGATGATATGTGGCTTATGTGTCAAAAAGGACTTAGGTAGGTTTATTGTGTTCAAATAAAAAAATATTTCAAAATATATATAATAATAATCTAAAAATAGTTATAATATTTATACATAAATTTTAATTTTGAAATCAATCATGAAACATGGTTATAAAAAATTAACTAACATTATGATCATAGAGATGGTAGGTTCTCTATACGCATTAGTAACATTTCTATTTTTCAAGGATCATCACAGAAAAAATATTATTTATATTTTATCTTTAATGAATTTTCATTATATCATAAATTCCATAATATTTATTTATATATAATTATATATTTAGTTATTATTATTTATTTATGAAAAAAAAATCACATCGCTTCGAGATGCCAGTAGTCCACACATCCACAGATGATGTTATTACTTTTTCAGTGAGTGAAAAGTCAGGAAACAAAATGATATATTATATTTAATTGATGATAAATATGTCATTAATATCATAATGATCTCATATATATCATAGAATATAATAATATTTAACCTTATGACCTTCTACGTAATTTTTTAGTAAAAAATTAATCACATTACTTTGTGAGATTGTAGTCCGTCGTACAAATGAGTGAAATTATCGTATCTCATATGGTATAAAATTTAAAAATGTATATAGGATATAATGACTCCATCAGAAATATTATTTTATAAACATCAAATACAAACTTTATATACATAAAAAAATCAAACCAACAGAGGAGTTAATTAATAAAATAATTAAATTGTTTCATGAGGTGGTAGACTTCCATACACACACATGATGGATTTGTAAACCATTTGATGGAAGACAAAAATTATTTATATCATGAAGTTATTACAAAAACATAAAATTATATTTAAGATAATATTTATTATATTATAATAATTTAAATATAATTTAAGGAGGTGGAGAAATAAATAAAATACAGATGGTTGTTGAAGAACATTATCTCTTTTTTAGGAATCCTCCTTCAGTTTGAACCAAACTACTTACTAGGATGGATTTATAAGAAAAATAAGGATTATAGTATTAGGTTAGGTATGTTTTAAATTTATTTTTAAAGTTATCTCTAAACCAAGAAGTTTTTATAGTGTTCATATCAGAGGAGAGGGGTGGCCTTTTATAAGGGGGGAGTGGAAAGACTTGGTATTTTTAAAATGAATTGAGTGATCCAACATTTTTCAAATGTAATAAAGGATCCAAATTGTTAATTATAAAACCATATAGGTTTAATGGTTTAAATATGTAAAGATAATAGTTTTTATACCATTTTATAAGTAATTTTTAAGCCTATATTTTTAGTTTATTACCCTAGTAAACTAATCTGTTCCTTAAATGCAGTTACTAATTTTTACTATTTTCAATATTAATTTTTGTAAAAAAGTGGGTATAACATATTAAAAATTAGTAATTATTATTATTTAAAATATGGAATATATTCAAAAAAATTAAATTTTAATAATTTCAAATTTTTAATATAATATTAATCTCGTAGATGAGGCAGGTCAATGAGTTTTTAAGAAGGGGTTTTTTAGGAAAAAAGATTCTATATTAAATTTATGATAAATAATAATCATTATATGAAACTAAATTAATATTTTATGATATAAATTAAGTAAATTTTATAGTAAACATTCCACATTATAGATTCTTTTAGACACTTAAAATGGTGAAACATTATGCATTTTAAAAAAGTTATTAGAAAAACCATATTTTAATCCGAAAACAAACTTATAGTAAAATCCAATATAATTTTGATTAAAAATTTATTTTGTGGTTGAATAAAAATATATAATATTTTGTTACTTTAAATAATATTTAAAACATATCAATACTATTTATTAACATTATTTATGGAAAATAAAATACTTTTTATGAAAAACAGTATTTTTCAATATTCATTAAAAATCATTATTTTCTGAAAAGTCCCAAAAATTAACCCATAGTAAATTTTGATATGATAATGTTAAAAATGATATTAATTTTATAAAATGAAAATTAAAATTTTTATAAACGATTCTTTTAAATAAAACCTTATAAGAAATGTTTTTAATTAAAATAATTTCCTTTGTGATTAAAAATTACTTAATATTTTTATAACTAAAATAAATATATAATAAAACAGTTTAGATCATGGATTTGGTAACCTAAACCCATAATCCAAGATATTTTATTGAATAAAAGTAAATAAAATATACAAGATGATATATGGGAGTCATACCCTTGAAATAAAATGGAGATCCAAAAATTCCCCAACCACACCATCGTAAGAGCCCATAAATTCTACTGGACCAAAGCCCCTCCATCACAACCCAAAAGACCTATAAAGTATTTCTTGATTAATCAAATAATAAATCCACCACCATATAATAAACACATGAAAATACCAGTGAATGTATTTCATTGAATTGTGTCTATCAATTCAACATCATTCCTGCCTCTGAACCTACGGCTGCCCAAAATTTAGCCACACCCAGCTAATACTGGCCCATGAAAGATATCCTGTAATGTGTCTAGTGATCACCCCTAGACCATATCCCAATGTATTCAGACACACAAAACCCCACCAACATGTAGCCTAACATTTCTATAACCTCTTATTTCAACCATCACCAGCAAGCATCTCGTCCCAAAGTTGTTAGTGACTTTTTCCCCACAACATGAGGGAATCGTAATAATTCTTATCATGGTAGACTACACCCTACTCTATCCTAAAATAATTATCACAATACCATGGAGAATCTTTACCAAAGTGGTTCTGACATACAACAATGCTCTTTGGTCACCAAGGTTGCTGACAGCATCCTACCATTGAGCTATATCTATATCACCAACCATGAGACGCATGACGCCTCGCCAAATGCTCTCAGAGGTGTCATATCTAAAAATATTCCTCACCAAAACAATGATCCCAAACCCTTTACTATAAATCACCTCACTTTTGTGGATCTCCATCGACCTGTTCACTAACCACACAACCAGGTAGGGCTCTGTTGATAGTCAAATTGTTGTCAGGACTTGATGTCACCACTCCCAACCCCACATCGAGCGTAGTCATCACCTATTCCTTATCATCACCCCAACCCCATTCCAATGTTTTTGCAGAACCATATTCTGATTACAACATATTCCTATCCCTTATTCCCATTGGTTTTTTCATCTATAATCTCAATATCATCATCTAGAGGGAATCCCTGATTTTAGATTGTTTTCACCGGCCAAAATCTATCCTCCCATCAGGTGAGGCACACTAAAAGAAATCATACCTATCATTCCACCTAAAAAAACCATCCTAAATCATATCCTTAAGAAACTAAATCCTATTGTATGAATAAAAAATTACAAAAAGATCCTTTTTCTCTATAAAAGCAATTGAGGTCTGATCATCCTCCCAAAATCTCTTTTATTTGTAAATTGGTAAAATCACTACATTTTCAATGAAACTAATGGTTATCTCTATTAATAGATTAAATATCCTTTATTTAAATAAAAAATTTAAATATAAGGATTCATAATTTGATAAACTTTTTGAATTGTAAAACTATTTACTTAAACAGAATAAATCATAAATAACATATTCACCATAATATATAAATTTTTAGTTTCTAATCCTAAATCATATTTTTCTTTTTTCTAATTGGTTATTTTACCTTATAATTAAAATCTCTTCAAATATATTATAATGGTTAAAAAGATCATGTGATTCACTAAATAATATCCCCCAAGGAGTGTCAAAATATGTGTGTAGTTTGGAATCTCTTTCACAAAACTAGGGAAGATCGTGTTAATGAATAACCATAATTTTCATTATTAATACCCTAGGATACTTCTGTTCTAGAGATTGAATCAATTTTTTATTTCTAGAAAGGGATTTTGTCACTTGTAAAGAAAATTATTTATATTTTAAAAAAAATTTAGGTTTTCATCCTATAAATAAACTTATATATATGGTTTACAATATATTTATCTCATTATAATACCCAAAATAATAACTAAAATAATCCCCAAAAGCAACTAAACCTTTATATGATATCATTTGAGGTTTCCATGACCCACATTCCAAGTTTCAATACTAATAATACATAAATTATAACTAAATTTGATACCATGTATGATAATACAGGTTAAACATGAATATATTTTAGTAATTTGAATATTACATCTCAGAATAATTACATTATTAGATAACCCAAGGGTTTATTTCCTTTATTAATTTTTTATGTAAGTAACTTGTTTTATCATATTTGTAACCATTTTTCTTTAATATAACCCCACATAACACCCTTACAAACCCCTAAATGACTATACTCTTCTTCATAACTTGGATAATGTAATAATGAGAAAAGGGTGTGCTCAAATTCTCTGTGATGGAAAACTTATTAACATTTCATTAAGGGTTATGTCATGTGAGGAAACATGATCATGGGAGAATTATATTTTTAAAAATAAATTCTTACAAGAGTATTTATAAATAAGTCCTAATATTTATAGTTGTAATCTTAAATAAATATAGTTGTAACCAAGAGTAAGAGTTTTGGATAATAAAAATGATCTTTGGAGACAAATCATATGCATTTCATATATATTTGTATATTTAAATAGAAACAAAGAATATTGAATAATGATTTCACAAACATATGGATATGGACGCATGATATTCTAAAAAATCCAATCAATCTCACCCTTTATGTTCTCAAAAAAACTAGTGTGTATATCCTTTATGTCTTGAATAAATCCAAGAATTTCCACCCTTTACATTCTGATAAAATCCATGATTTTCCACCACTATAAGTTGTGAATATATTTAATCATGTCAACCCAATAATTTTTGAAAAAAAAATCACCTCTACCCTTAATAATATCAGGGGATATGAATCATTTACTAATTCATTTTAGGTTGATATAAGTCCCCTCACATCAAAATCCATAGATATTTGTTCTATAATATATCAATTATACTTTATAACATGAAAACCCATGGAAATTAAATGTGTTTTATATTATTTCTATTTGGTATTTCAGAACATTATATAAAAAATAGATCAATTGATGCCAAAAATTAATTCAACCATAGGGAATATTCCGTTAGATAATTTTTAATGATACTTAAATCATAACACTATTGGTGTTAGATATTTTTTATTTTAGGTGTAATATTAAGAAAACATATAAGTGTCCAGAAATATTTAAAAAATGGGATGTTAACAATTACCCTCAAAAAAATCATTTCTGAGTTATTAAAATGGATTCCTTTATAATAAACATTTTAAAAAATAAATCAATAATTGATCCTATAAAATATATAATTATTATATAGATGAAATTTAGAGTGTAATATAAAACCTATGATCGGGGAAGTAAAACATTTCACAATATTTTAAAATTTTATTTTATAAAAAACCCACATTATAAAAATAGTGATATATCAACCATTTGAAAAAAGGTAAAGAGAAAATTTAATAACACCTAAAATATAAAATATTTTTGTTAAAAAATAATAAAAACTAATATTAGTGGGAGTATTGAATATGGATATGGGAGAAAAATATATCATTTTGAAAAGACATTACATATTCTTGTCATCATCAAATTTTATGAAGAAATAAATCCATAAATGAAAATTTGTTTTATGTAAAAATAAAATTCCTTATAAAATGATGATGAAAGGAAATATAATATACCAATATGACATAATTAAAAAATCTTGTAAAATATATTGTCAAAGAGGAATCATAAGTACTCAAAAAAAGAAGTAGCTTCGAGAAATACCCAAAACTTTACCCTAAATTTGCATGGAATTAATTTTATATATTTTATCAAAAATATTACATTATTATTCACAAATTTCATAACCTTATTCATATATGTTACTAAGTATTATATTTAATAAGTTCCATGAGTTATATTATCACTTTCAAGTAAATTTTTATTTTCATTATCGTATGTTTCTATAATTTTACCTAAGTTTTATAATTATGATGCCAAGAATGATAATTTGTTACCAATTTCATCATTATCATATTATCAAGGATACTAAAATAAATTATGACAATTATTTACCCTACTATGTTCATTTTATAGAAACTATGGGCATGTTTTGTGAGATTAGCATCCATGGGCAGTTTGTTTCGGGTAATTTACAGATATCAATAGATAATTTTATGATAATGGTTAATTTTTTATCAATTTAAAAAAAATATTTAAATATAATTTTAATTAATATAAAATATATTCATTAAATATAATTTATAACTGTACATGATGGGTGGTGATAAAAAAACCCATTACACCATTGAGGTAGTAGTCTGCACGTGCACACAGATGATGTTTTACTTTTGGATATAATTTAATGAAACTTAAAATTTATTCAACATTTTATAATGTTAATAATGTTATAAATATGATATTTATTTATTAAACACCCTTTTATAACTGTACAAGTATTGATTTTATAAAAAAGCAAACATGTCACTCTGTGGAGGTGTTTGTCCACTCGAACGTATAGATGATACTTTCATTTTTCTTAGCAGGAGTTTGGAATATAGATAATAATTTTTCACAATATAAAATTAATTTTAATTACAATAAAAATAATGATATAATTATTTTATGATTGTTTTATCTAATATAAGGTATAATACAAATATATGAAGTAGTAGAAATGAAAATACTGATTAGGTGATTTTTACCACACGCTTTGGAATAAATGGGTTTCAAATTGGATTAAGGATTTTCAGGGTTTCACTAAGGATAAAAAAACCTATTAAAATATTTAAGGAGTTTTATGTAGGGATATTGGTGGAGTATGGTGAAAATAAATTGTATGTGGTGTGAAAAGGTATGGTGTGCTAATGAACTGCTTTTATAAGTTAAAGGAGTGACATTTTTGTTATAAATCCACACAATTCCTGTAATTGGGATTTAGTAGTGTAAAATAATGGATAGAAGTTAAATTTTTTTCCAAAATATCCCAACCACCCATTTGGAGATATGTTTAAAACTTTATGGAAGTATGTTACCATTTATTTTGACTCTTTAAACATTTGGCCTTTTATCTGGGTAACTATTTTTTTACCTACATATTTTATTTTTTCGAAAAAATGGACCAAATTACATTTTTATAAATTATGATTTGGAATACAAAATACATTTTATTTAATATAATTTATAAAAGTGATAAAAATTTGTTCTAAAATAGTAAATATAAAACACATTATAGGTAATTTAAAAGAAAAATATAACTAATGTTGCCAAATGTAAAATATAGGGTTTGAAATTTAATATAGTATTTTTTTAATTGTATAATATTAACTTTAAAAACATATTTGGACATGAAATAATTTTTATAACCTTTACATTATACTTATCACTTCTTGAAGTCATGATATTCATAATGATTGCATTTTTCACTATTCATGTAAAAACCCAATATTTTCCTAAAAATCTAAAACCTTCTTCAACATATAATATATCTACGATGAATATAAAAAAGAATTTCATTTTTTCATTTTGAAAATTTAAAATTTTGTAATTTATCTTTTAAATAAAAAATAAAAAGAAATTATTTTAATTTGAAAAATGATTTTTTTCAAAATACCTACTATTTATTCTTATTTACTATCAATTTTTAATTAATTAGTTATGATATATTATTAAAATAATAAAATATCATTTAACCATATTATATTGAAATTAATTATTATAGAAATTAATTTCAGATAAAAAAATTATAGAAATTATATTTTTAAGTATATAATAAATTTGTTCTCATTTTCTCCAAGTATATATATATATATATATATGAAATAAATATTATAAATTCATTTAATTTAAATCACAATCCATTTTTTTACATTAAATTTATATAACTAAAATCCAATAAATAAAAATTTTCTTTAAAAAATAGAACTTTTATATTAAATAGTCTTCACTAAATACCACTAAAAATAATATTTTGTATTCTAAGAAAATAATTTTAGTGATCTATTAATATGAAAATATTTATTTATATTTTATAAATACATAAAATCATACTTTAATAATAATATTATTATTTAATAAACTATTTGTTTATAATTAAATATTTTAGTTAAATATAATATTTTTCTTTGACATTTATTATTTATAAAGTATAATATTTAATATTTTGTTTCTAATAATACACAGTTTAAGTATGCCTATAAGATACATTAATATCCAATGACCTTATTTCTAATGATCATTATTCAATTATTTTATTTGAAATGGTGAGTTTTAATACCTATTTATAGACATAAATTTTTTTTAATCCTATAAATTCATTCCCTTCAGAATTTTTATGTCACCCTCCTCATTTATATAGTTATCATTTTAGAACTCCGAACTTTCTTTCTCCTTTCAAGATATAAATTGTCATTGTAGGTTTTTTTATATTTATGGTTTTTATCAAAGGAAAATTTGGTTTAGGGGATTTACTAGTTTAAATGATGTTGTTAGTTTCTATTTAGTAACCATTTTAAAATATTAAACTTTTTATAGATGTAATCATCTTTGATATGTAATAATTTGATGTATGTGATACACAGTTTCATGTACCATTCAAGTAACATTCTATTATAATAAAATAATGTGTCATTATTTTGGTTCTTATCATGTATGAAGAATTCTCTAATCTTGGTCTAATTATTTTTAAACACTAGAAAAATATTATATATAACTATCGACATATAATTTATTGAAATATAATGAGTATTAAAACATTAGATGATACAAATTAAATGCTCCCCAGCAGCCTAGTCATGGTTGTAGAGGGTTGGGCCTTGTTTTTAAAGTATTAGAGAAGTTCAATTCTTAGTGACGGGGTTTCTAGTTTGTTTTCATTTGAGGATTACTTTTTGAAGATGGTATCAATGTTAAGGGCATTTTGAGTTTGGTTATAAGGATGTGGATTATAGCATAAGTGGGATGAATGATTTTTTTCATTCCCAAGCACATTGATAACATATAAGTTTACTTGGAACAGTAATTTATCTTTTTCAGGGAATAAGAATTTTGGTACACGCATCATTCAATAGTTAGTTATGGTTTGTTATGTCCTTTCTATATTAGCTCACCCAGATATGTTGTAAGTAAACCATAGGTACCCCTTGTCTAGTATAGGATCCCACCCACTAATATCCACCTTATATTTTTAAATAGGCCCATGATGTGCCTGTTCCAGTTCCAAATCCTGTTACAGTTTATTGAGGATTCGTCAAATTGGTGAAAAATTATGAGGTATATCAATGCACCAGGATCATAGGGAATATTTTCCTCTGATTATGGTTAGATTAGATCTTTTTTATAGAGATTTTGTTAGTTTCTGAAGATATTAAAATGAATACTAGTTTTATGGATATTATTTTTTTAATCTAGTGTGGTTTTATATGTGTACTCTAAGGTAAATTGCATCATTCAGTTATAAGGCATGATTGATACCCGGATGGAAGTGGATTGGTTAAAATATGAAATTTAAGCTACTTGTATGGTTTTTACATCTATAAACTTGATTAAAATTCTCGAGTATTATTTACCATTCATGATGCTATGTTTCCCCAATTTATTGTTATCCAAACCCAGAATATAAAAACCATACATTTATTGGGGAGTTATATTCTCCTTACATGTGTTGATGGAGTGCTTATTTATACAAATATATAATTTTTTCCCATAAGTTTGGGATTTTGACTAGATCCTCTGGTATGTTTTTTGAGATTTTGATTGTACCTCCCCAACTTCCCTAAACTATACCTAAGACCTAAGGTGATAATTTAATCATTGATATTTTATCAAAGTAATGCACCCATTCCATCAGTGTAGGGTGGTTCCTTCCATTCAAAATCCAAATTATTTCCATACATAAATCTCTATGATTATGAAATTATTGAGATTTAGATATTCCATGTTTAAGGATCCATAATAATTCTAGGAAGTGGTGATAGGGTTTTGCTAGTGTGACACACTGAGAACTTAATATATGATTAAATTTAAATAAATAAAATCATTTGATATCATTCCCCATATGCAAAAATGAACATAAACAAAAGAGTGATATATTTATATAATATATAAATTTTTAAAGTATAGCCATAAAAACATAGAAATTTATTATGCTATAATGAATAGGATAATATCTCTATGAAATATTTATAGAATTAAAATGATTGTTGTTTCAATATGAATTTTCCTTGGGGTTATTAGATTTGTGTTGCACGATGGTTAGAAATGCACCTTCGGCCTTCTAGAATTGATGATTTTCTTGTAGGATTGTTGGATTGCGGATTTGGTTTCCTTTTATTTGAATAATATTTCTACGGATGTTCTTTTGGGTAGAACTCATGATGGTTTGAAATGGGAAGAACGTGTGATGGAAGTATAAGCTATGATGTTGTTGGTGTGTTTTTTGATAAAGCAGTGTTCTTTTTGATGAAGTAGATGCTCATGTGGTTTCGGGTAGTGTCTTTAGTGGTGAAAATGGAAGTTCTCAGACTGTAATGGATTGATGCTGAAACTGTTGGAAATGGATGGATTCATGATTTTTCTTTTTTTGCAATTGATGGTTTATTGTTGGATGACGGCTTCATAAAGACTCTCTACAAGGAAAAGCTTCATATATGGATTCATAGTAGGTGCAATTCAATATGCATGGAAACTCAGATTTAGAAATTTTAGAGGGTATGGCCCAGCCATTGGTTCGAGGACCATGCATTCTATGAATGGGACCGCTCACCGAGTATTCATTCTTTGGTAGAGGCTTTCCATGATGATGTAGATGCTGGGTGGGGCATTTTTAGTAGTCTTATTTTTGGACCGGGTTATGTTTATGTCTTTATATCATTGAAGTCATGTGAGGTTTCCCCCTTTCTCTATAAAAAGGGGTTTATCCAAAAATAAATAAATGTTAATGTCATTGAGACATTCAGTCAAATTTTATTTTTTTAATTTAAAATTTATTTTTCAATTATTTAGAAATTAAATTTGGTTGCATGGCTCCCAAATTTAGATTCAATAAGTCTAAATTTTTTCAGATGAGTTTTCTAATTTTTTTAATAAAAAATAACTTCCATGGTTTTTTTAATCAGGATTAATTATTGAAAAAATGTTATGTGAGGTATCTCAAATTTTGAATAATTAAATGTCTATATAAAGCTTTAATAAATACATGTTATGTATTGAATTAATACCATCATGTACCACCTAACACTTCTCCAATAAACTCATTAAACTCTCATGTGATTCCATCCTCACCCAAAAAATAATATTCTTATCAGAATATTTTACCTTCTTCAACACCAAGGATAAAAATGTGTTCTAAAATATTTGTTATATTTTCACTTCAATTTCCATTTTCATTTAAAAATGTATTTAACCTAAAATGGTTTATGATTCATTATTTATACTCTAATATATATTTAATTTTTTTGTTTTTGAACTCACTGGTGTTATGTTATTTTTTATCCAACCACCTTATCTATCTAGACGTCGTATGATCATGTTAATCTATTATTGACTTACATATATATTCATTTCTCTATATGGTATGAGGATCATTTTGCACATAATTTTGATCAGATGACATCACCAAGAAAAAATGTTATTTTATTGACCATGTGAAATGTATTGGAATTCCATATTTTTATTTTCCAAATTATATGATGATTGTAATGATGAATTTGTATTATGTGACCACCCTCCATAATTCTATTGAAGGATTATGATGAAATTATAATTTTTATCAAAATGTGGAAAATTATTGGTTTAACATATATTGTTATTCTTTTATAGACTATAGTTTTTAAGTTAACTATTTATTATCTAACCTTCGTATTATTTATCTAAAAGGGTTATGATCTTTCTATAATTTTTACTGACATGAGAAAAATAATTTTTATACTGCATTTTTTATTCCAATACAAAAGACTATTGTAAGGTTGATTATATATTTCTTGATCATAAACCTTCATATTGAGGATGTGTTATGACCATGTTATCACTTTTATATACATGGGAGAAGTTGTTGACATTTTTTTATTATTGATGTCTAACCTAGGTTAATCATGTAATGGAATTCAGAATTCATCATTATATAGATAATCATGTTGTTATTAAGTCAATGATTCCCTAGATAATGATATGAAAGTTCATGTTCAATGTTATAGTGAATGCATTGGACTTAATCAAGTGATGTGTGGGGCCTAGAATAATATATCCCCTCAATCCATCAACATTTCTTATGATATAAAACATGTTTGGGTATTTAGTGCATGTCTTATCAATTCAATAAGATTTATTGACTAAATTATTAAAAATAAGTAAATGTATTTGAATAAGGCCTTGGTGAAGTGTTTTTGAATCCCTACATTATGCATTATATCATCATCATCATGTAAATATATATTCAAAGGAAATTGAAGATACGAGGTAGCCATGGTCCACAAAAGTAAGCCAAAGAAAGTAAAAGACTAAGGGGGTCTAAAATGGTGGAGACTGAGGGCATCACCTCTGATAATGTTAACCCTTTTAAGCTTCAGAATATTTAGATTATGAAAGACTAATAATTCAGCACGAAGAATGTCCACAAAGGCTAAGTTTTCTGCCACCTTGTTTCCCTCCCTCCAGGTATGATATACCTTGATATTATCCCCCAGAATGAAAATGTATTTTCTAATGGTGTAAAGAATGTGCCAAGGAACCTTGCCTACACCATGAAGGGAATTGTGTAGGAGTATCTAGTCCATTTTTTCTTCCCTGATGTCCAAACCACAATCCTTGAAAATTTCATGACCATTGAACTTGTCTGTGGCTTCTTCTGGAAGGGTTGAACTATGATTAAGCTTGATCTTGAAGCCATAGTGATTGACCCATTGTCATCACGCACAACCCCACCACCATGAATGCTACCTGAAAAATAGGATCCATCGTTGTTGAGCATCAATCCAACAAAAGGGGGAACCCACATACACATTTTCCCCAATGATTGATGTTCTCATGGGGAGAGTGGTGAGGACTAGTAATGAAGCACTTCAGGGATGGAGCCTCCCTCTCTATATCCAGATCCCTCACCAAGTTGATGAACAGGATTTTAACCCTAATGATAATCAGGAAGCCAATCAAGACTACCTTGTCAGGGATATACTTATTATGCGCTTCCACAATCATCGGCACCCTTCCTGTAATATTATGGTATTGAGAGACCTCTTCATACCTCCATCACCCAATATATTATACCAACGATCGAGGAAGGGATTATTATCCAATCTTAGAGTACATATATCAATAAATTTCATGAAAAATCTTCAGACCTCATGAGCTGAGTTGCTTTCAAAAGAATGATTGACTGAGCTCTCCACTATATGCTTCTGATAGCAAACACATCTAGAAACCAAGAAGATATTGCAATGAATAACATTATCATCTATGGGAAGAACTATTTTATTGGTCGTTATAAGATATTAATTATTATTATCCATGATTTTATTTATTATCATAGATGTACAATTATCTTATTTTCAAGCTGATTACAACATCTTATTGTTTATCCATTGCTTACATAATATTTATTCCTTTTCTATCCCTTCATTGAATTAGTTATAAGTTTCCCTTATTGAGCATTTGATCTCACCCCTTTCATTTGTTTATATTTCATAGGTTTTTAGGGAAATCTATTATACAAGAAAATTTTAGGAGGATAGCACATGTGTAATAACATAAAAAAAATTCAATAATTTAAGAAAAACATGATATTTATTACTCAATGTTGTTTTTATATTCTCTCATGATATAAATATAAAAAGATATTTCAAATTGAATATATTTAATAATCATTATTGATTTTTATTTTTGATGGTTATATATTGGATTTTACAACTGGTATGAAAGTTTGAATGTAAAGTATTTGTTTATGGCCCAGGATTAGAGGGTAAGGGTTTATGGAATTACAATTGGTATCATATGAAAGGTTTAGATAAAATTACAGATTATGACCTTTATTAAAGAGAATTTAATGGTTTATATGATAATGGTGATCATAATAGATAACCCGTTATTATTTTATACAATTTTATACTAATGATATAATTCAAATCTAATTTTGGGATTACAATGAGAGAATATTATCTAAAATTATAAGAATATTTCTAAGTGTAGGATGACATAATGTTGTTTTTATAATGACTTTAGCATGCGGTTTTCATTTAAATTACATCCCTATATGGATATTGGAAACTATATGTGGTTCTAGTACAAATTCACCTATGGGTAATAATCTCAAAGAGTGTGTGTTGGGTGTCAATTCTACCATGAACATTGGATTGAAAAGAGTCCATACTGCACACATAGATAGACACAACTGATGGATAATATTTAGGTAACCAAATTATCCTTTTGAAACATAATAAGGATTTAAAAATGATGTTAATTAATTATTCTACAAAACCAAATATAAAGATGAGTATTGATAACTACAGATTGAATAATGAGAGTCATAGGTAGATCTGAAGGATTATATGTTAAAAATAAATGTTTTCAAAGGGAGGACATATTCAAAATGATGTCGTTGTATTCATATTTTGTATATTACCATAATAATATTCATTTTATTATTTTGTTTAAATATGACCAAAATGATAAATCTAATCGTGGTAAGTTTGTGAAAACAACTAAGTCGTATAACAAAATAAAGGATCATATCTAAATTGTTCAAAAGTTTGGTATATTTCTATTATGAGGGAAAAAAGGAGCTTCATAGAATTAAGTATTGTAGTTTGGCTGATATACTAATTGAAATTAATTTTTAAATCTCTTATTTATTCTCATTAGTAGGATATATTTATCAACATCCAAATTATATAATTTTATTCCAATGGGATCTTAAAATCATCCTTGAATAGATATAATATAGATGTTTATATGAAATGTGATGTCATTATTAGGAATATTAAATTATCCTTTAAGTAGAGAGAACCAATCCATTTCCAAAATACCATTAAATTCATCTAAAATATGAATAATTATATTTTTTTCAAGGAACATTCACTTATATTTCAACTTGGTAAACAATAATATTACTACTATAAGTTTTCTCTAATAATTTAATATCAAATCATTATGTAGTGATTTTATCATCATAGAAAAAAATGAAGATATAATATGGGGCCAAGAGTCAAAATCCAATAAGACATATACAACTCTGAAGGGGAGGGTAAGTGTACCTTAATTATAAAAATCTCATTCAATGACTTTCAACTCATAGGGAATTACATTTACCATTGTTTAATGAGGTTTTTAATGATCAAAATCATTATTACGCAATAAATTCTGACATTGAATTTAATATTACCTAAGTTTCTCACATTTATAACATTTAACTATTAGCGGTATCTTATGATGATATTTATTTCACTCCATTATATTAAAAAAACTCTATATTTCTCTTTGGTAAATAGTTAAGTAATTCTCTCCTTTTCCTCACATAAAACATGTTCCAATTTAACAAATCCATTTCTTTAGGTTATTTTTCCCACATTCTTAACACGTATGGAATTTAATAATCATTACTTTTTGTGCTTATTACTTTTTCTGTTATAAAACTATATTCTTATAATCTTTTTGTGTTTGGTAATTTAGCAATGTTAAACTGGTATCGGGATAGATATTTTTTGATATGAGAAAAAACCAAAATATGTTTTCCAATATTTTATGATATTATAAAATAAAAAATTTATACATATTATTTAAAGAATATTTGTCTTTTTATAATCCCAAAAAATAAATTACTAATCCCCAAAGGGAACTAAACCTTGCTATGATATCATCTAAGGTGCCCAAGACTCAAACACTCAAATTCAGTAAAAAGGACACATACTTCAAAACTAACTTCAATACCATGTGAGGTAAACCATGTTAGGCATGAATATATTTTAATAATTTAAATATTAATTCTTATAATAATTATATAATTTGATAGCACAAATTTTTATTTACTTTATATATATTAGTTTTATAAGTTAATTATCTTAAAATATTTGTAAGCATTTATATATAATCAAACCCAACAATACCACATTTTAAAAAAATCAATGAATATTATTGTATTTATAACCAGAAGAATGTAAACATAAGAAAGGTGGAGATGAAATTATCATTAAGGGAAAACTTATTAATATATCATTAAGGTCTATGTTTTAATATTATAAAAAACATTTGCATGAGAGAGACATATTAATAAAAATAACATGAAACAAAAATAGTTTTCTATAAGTCTAGATCATAGGACATGTAATATAAAATGAATATATATATTCCTTCAAATAAAGGACTTTCAAAATAAAAATTATTCATGTTGATTAATCATTGGAATATGAAAAAGAAATATATAATTACATTAAAATATTGCATAACGAAGAACTATCGAACAAAATTAGCATCTAGAATCATTATACTGTGGTAAATCTAATCATTATGACACTTTAGGTTGTGAAAAAGTTGACCTATTTCTATCTTTTACTCCATGAAAAATCCTAGAATTTCCACCCATTGTATTATAAGAAAATAAAATCACTTCTACCCTATACGTGGAGAATAAATTCAAGCATACACACACATTAATTTGTAAATATCCCAAATAATGTACACCATTAATTATATATAATGATATAAAACATTAACTAATGAATTAGAGGGTGATATAGGACCCAACACATCAAAAACAATATAGAAGTGAACTAGAATATTTAAATTATTCTTCATATCATGAAAATATGGGGGGGGAACAGGTTGTATATTATTCCAACATAGAATTTCATAACATGATATAAAAATTTGATCAAATAATGCCTAAAATTGCTCACCCGACCTCATTTAGATATATTGTTTAAAATTGATTTAATCCTTTTACCATTTATTTTAACTCTTTTACCATTTTATATATTATAGTGTTAACTATATTTTACATACGTAATTTATTTTAATGACGAAAAAATGAAATAGACCTCATTGAAAACTGTATACATTCTAATTACAAATATTTTATCCCATTTATTAAATATAATTTATAAAATTCATAAAAATTAATTCTAAATTAGTAAATATATAACACATTAAAATAACTTTTAGATAAAAATATAAATTATGTTGTAAAATATCAAATATATTTTTTTAAATTAAATATAAAATTTTTAAATGAATAATTTTAATTATAAAATAAATATTTTTACAAGAAAAAGGTTTCGTAAATTTTAAATTATTCTTATCTCTTCATGAAGTCATGATATTCGTAATGACAGTAGTTTCCACTAGTCACTTAAAAATCAATCATTTTAGATAAATAAAAAAAATTAACTAGAGAAAATATTTTTATGATTAATTTAAATATGAAGTTAATTTTTCTATTTCAAAATCTAAAATTTAGTAATTTAATTTTTAAATGAAAAAATAATTAAAATTTTTATTAGAAAATAAAAATTTTCAATTATAAACCATTTTTAATATTTACTATATCTTATTGATTTAATTATTTTTATTCTATTATTCATGTCGAAAATATTATTTTCCAATATTGTATTTAATTTTATTAAAATCAAAAATCATAGCATATAAAAACAAATTTATTGAAAATAAATTTTTAAGCATAAAAATAATTAATTCTATTTATTTCCAATGTAAAAAATTATTTATAGATGTAATCTTATCAATAAATTTCATTTAAATAGCAAACCAATTTTGAAAAATTATGTTTATATAAATACAAATCATATAAAAAAATAATTATTTGAAAAATAAAAAAGTTATATTAAACAAACTTCACCAAATACAATTGAAAATTAATTTTTATATTCTAAAGGGATTTAATTTTACATATCTATTAATATTAAAATATTTATTTTAATTTTATAAATTCATTAAATCATACATTAATAATAATAAAATCAAATGCACAATTTTTTATAAAGAATTATTTTAGTTAAATATTATATTCTTGTTTGAATCTTTATTATTTGTGATGTAGAGTATTATAAATTATTTTCAAACAACACAAAATTTTTGAATTCCAATAAGATACATGTATATCTAATGACATTAGTTCCAATTACTATCACCCTAATGATCTTTTTTCAATGAATATATTTAAAATGGTCATGCTTAATTCCTTTATATATAAATTAGAATGTCATCCATCCAATTAATTCATTCCATTTTCAGTTTTTAATTCACAATTCTCATTTACATAATTTTAATTCTCGATCTCAAAAAATGCTTTATCATTTGATGATATTCAAGCTCATTGTGGGTTATTTGTTCTAATTGTTATTTTCAAAGGCAAAAGGTAGTCCAGGTGAGTTTCAAGTTTTGATGCTATTATTTTTTTATTTACAATCCCCTTTTTATTTTTATACATTTGATGGATGTAATAATCTATAGTATATAACAATTCATTATATATGATATATGGTTTCATGTATCATTGTTGTAATATTCCACTATAATTGATTAATTTGATGTTAGTTTGGTTCTTATATTCTATAATATATTCTCTAATAATGTTCTAAATATTTTAAAAGAATTGAAAAATATTATTTAGATCTGTAGAAATATAATTTATTGAAATATAATGGGTCTTATAACATGGGTTGTTAAAAACTCTCAAATCACTAGTAGCTTTGGTGGGGTCCTAGATGGTTGGGTCCTGTTATAATAATATTTGAATAGTTCTAGCCTTAGGGATGGATTTTTTAGTTAGTTTTCTTTTGAGGGTTAGTTTGTGAAAAGGGTATCATTGCTTTGGGGGTTTTGAGTTTGGTTATAAGACTTAGGAGACTCACATAGTTGGCATGACCAAAGTTTTATTTCACTAGGAATTTGATAACATGTAAGTTTATTTCAATTTTAATTTATTTTTCAACGTATAAGTATGTTGTTACACACATCATTCAATATTTATGGAATTTCAGGTACTTTCTATCTGGGATCACCCTTATAAGATCAATGTAAACCATGGGTTACTATTTTCTTGTATAAGATGCTACCCACTAACATCTATCTCTTATTTTGATAAAGGACCATGATGTTCTAGTACCAATTTCTTTGCCTCTCAGAGTTGATTGATGAGTCATCAATTTAGAATAAATAATGAGGTATATATAAATAAACTTGGATCCAAAGGAATATTATCCTCTAATTGTTATAATGGTATGTATTCATCATAGACAAGATGGGAGTTCTTATAGAGATAAAAATGAATCCCTATTATCTTTATATTCTTTATTCTATCATGTGTGATGTCATTTTTGTGATATGTATATTGAGATTATATTTTGTGCCTAATACTCAAATGGTAGTGGATTTGTAAGAATCAAAGATTTACGCTACATATCAAGTTCTTACATCCTTCAACTATTTGGTAATTCTAGTGTCTTGTTTACCATTAATGGTGTAATGAATCATTAGACAATTATTATACAACCCCATAATAGAATAGTCCAACCATGACTGGTATTTGAGATTATGTTCTTGTATGTGGATAGACTACACACTGGTCCAAAATTGGAATTGATTCACATAAGTATGGGAGTTTTAATAAAACATCTAGTACGCAATTAGAGAATGTGGTTGTACATCCTCAAAATCCCTGAACAGTACCTTAATCCTAATGTGATATTTTTATGGTCTATATTTTCTTAGATTAACGTACGCAATCCTTTATTAAAGGTTAGTTCCTTCCTATAAAAATACAAAGGAGGGTCACAGATAAATTTATATGGATATTATAGAATTGTGATTAAGAACATTTCTATTGAAGGATACAAAATATTTACAGGATATAGTAATAGTAGGGAATTATTATAACACACTAAGTTCTAAATATATGATTACAATTAAATGAATCAAGGAATTTGATATCTTTCTCCATATTCAATATCGAACATAAAAAAACCACAATATATTTTGAGGAAATATAAATATTTTAGTATAGTCGTTAAAACATATCCATTGTGTTATCTGAATGAATAATATAATATATTTAGGGATTATTTATAGAAATAAAAAATGGGGATTTAAAATATTAATAACATTCATTTATTATTTCTAAAAAATTGGGAAAATAATTTTATGTCGAAAAATATTTAACTCTAAAATTTGTGTTTTATTTCAAGAAATTAAGTATATTATAATTTTATAATAATAAAATTAATTATAAATATGAATAATAGAAGACTAATATTTTAATTAGTAATTGATTCTAATCTATAATAAATAAGAGATAAAAATTTAAAATATGTTTTTTAAAAAGAACATTTTTATACTATATTTTGGGGTATTATTAAAATATTTAAATATAAAACTTTATGAATTTAATTTGAAATTGAAAAATCATTTTTGGATAAATAAAATCAATATTTTATTAAGGTGATTTTTTTGAAATTTTAAAAATGGTTTTTTGTGCACAAATGTTGAAATTAATTTTTCCTTAAAGTACTAATTTTATTTTTACAAATAAATTTATTTTTATAATTAGTAATTCAAAATTATTTCATCAATACATTATTATTTTTAGTCATTGATAATAAATTTCTAAGGATAAATATTATTTACAATGATAAAAGTAAAATGGTCTTTTTTAATGAAATAATTTGATAAGAGTTATATAATTTATATCTAAAAAAATTAGATTAATCAACAATAAATATGAATCTAAAATGGTGTTGAATAAAATAATAATATTTATAAAAATTAATTATATAAATATTCGAATGGAAATAAGGATTAAAACACTTATTATATAAAAAGACATTTTTTATAAAAATATATTTCCTTTATCTTATGTTTTAATTTAACAATTTTTTTTTCTTATTTATAAATAAAAATTAGGTTAAATAGATACCAAATTCAGATTTAACATGTCTAAATTTTGTAATAAGATTCAAATATCATTTTTTATAATAAAATAATTTCCATGATGAATTTTGTATTCATGATTAATAAGAGTAAAATAGATAAATGTTGTATCAAACATTTTTAGTAATTAATAAGATGCATAGTGCTTCTAGAAACTCCTTTTAGGAATTAATGTTATAACCACATGTCTCACCAAACATTTCACTAATGAAGTATCCAAACATTAATGTGATTCCATTTTTATCCCTAATCTAACATTCTTTTCAAATGATTTTTGTTCTTCTTCCCGTATTAAAGGATCTCACTTCCTCCTACTTCAAGAAACACCTATAGTTAAAAATTACCATGAAACTAAACCAAATTTTATTCTTATAGATCCCATATATACGTTTGGCATCCCAAATCCACACAAAAAAGTTCCTTAAGTCCTTTATTTCAGAAGGATATTTCAAGAGCAGATCCAAATTCTCAACTGAAGTGTAACCTACCCTTTTACTTTTATTGTTTATTATTCCCATCCACCCACTTCAAAATCCATTATAACTACATGTAAATAATTACATATATATTACTAATCTACTTAAATGTCACTATATTTATAGCATAACCAATATTGTTTCCACTTCAATTCAAATGAAAAAACAAAAATGTTGCACATGCATTTGTGCAGACTACAACCTCCATGGATGACATGATTTTATCTTTATCAATACCATTTATATACGGTTCTAGAAATGAAATTAGTGAAGAGAAATTTTAATTTTAAATGATATATATTGTTTAAATATAAATTAGGAACTCTATAATTAATAATAGAAATAAGAAGACATTGTAACATTAACCTTTGTAAACATTCTTATTGTCATGAAATCTTGTAATTGAAAATACATAATATTTTCATATCCATTACATATCAGAATTCCATAAAATTTTAATATATACCACTAACAAACCCCAAATTATAACATTATGCTTCTATTATAATTTTATTACATATAAACCACCTCATAATCATAAATTAATAATTATAGGTTCGTGGTTGGGTTGTTTAACCATCTACTGGAGGAATACTTTTCATATATATCGTGAATTAAATTGATAATTGTTTTACTGGTATAATGTGATATAAATATGTAAATAATAAAAAATATCTATTTTTTGTTATATAAACATTTAACTCATTAATTAATAAATCAACCATTGTGAATTAGGAATCACCTAAACATCATCATCATAGATTTCAACCAAAGGGATCAAAATAAAGATACCATGAAATGAGATTATGTATTTATAGAATATATTATAACATAAATTATGTTACCTTATATTATCTATGAATGATTTAATTTTGGAAAATAATATATAGCAACACAACTTATGTATAACTAGTTCAATGCATTAAATATTACAAATACCCAATGTTAAAAATATTTGAAATATAATGAGAACATATATATATAATGATTATTAATTAAAATTATAAATGGTAATAGTTATGATTAATTTTCTTAGGTATGCAATTAACGAGAGGAATTTAATTATTTAGGACACCTGGTGTGTGCAGAATGGATCAGGAAAAAGGAAACAGTTTTCATGGAAACTTCATCTCTTCAATACATATTTCTTATAAAGCATATAATTATTTTGTGGTTTATATAATACCTATTTCAAATATCATATCATGAAATATCATTTAATCACAATATTATAAGCTAAATTAAAATACCTTATTTTCAATGTGTTTTTATTAAAGTCTTACTCGATTCATAAGAGTTTACTTGGTCATTATCATGATTCTTTGAGAACATGTTATATGATATATACCATTATTCCATTATATGGTATTCGTTTTATTTAATATCCCAGGAATATTGTATAAATTGTTTCCCTATAATTTCTGGGAAAAACTAATACAAATTATGTTATTTTCATCATATTTATTTTGACTCATTTTTTCAGTCATAATATTTTATGGTCACTCAATTTATATTCATTGATTTATAATAATTCACTTAAACTCATTTCATATAAGTTAGGAACATTTTTCACTTTGATTTTGTTATGTTTTATTCTCTAAAATTTTACATTTTTACCCCATAAACCCTTTTGAGTTACCTCATTCCTCATGGAGTATGTTTCTCACAAGGGATATTGGTAACTCAAGTCTTCATTACTTGAGATATATTTCTTCTTTATGAAAATATTTCTTCAAGGATTGAGTTATCCCACAATTATATATTATTATAGGGTATTTTATAATCTTATTTTGTAAAATTATATCTTAATACAAATTATTTTTTTATCGCTCTTCTTATAATATTTATTATGAAGAATGTATTTTGGAAATAATAAAAAGTGTTTCTCATTTCAATTTCTTATGTTTTTTATTCCCATACTTTTTTCCACATGATAATAAGTATGTATTTTCAAGTCCCTATTATTGAATATTTGTTAAAATATATTTTTTTTCAAAAAAAAGTCTTCACATTTTGAAAAAGGCCTTTCTAAGTATCCCAGGACATCCTCTTACACATCGCTGTTAACAAAAATTATAAAAGATATTTTATGTTCTCACTTTAGTTTCACTTTTCATTTTTAAACATATTTAACTTAAAACGACTTATATTTTACTATTTAAACAATAGTATCTATTTATATTTTGGTGATTTGAACTCGTAGTATCACAAAAATTTGATTATTAGTCCCTTCTTTCATGATACTATTCTAAGCATTCAATTATGAGGAAGCATTTTATATATTCCCATATCCTTCTATGTTTACATTTTCATGATGGTGTTATTTTCTTTTACATCAATCCACATTATTTTTATATATGTCATGTGATCTTGCTATTCTAGTATTCATTCAGCTATATACCCATGGCTTTGTACGGTAATTTAGATTAGATTATGTTTACATGGAAAAAAATTTATTCTATAGACAGTGTAATTTATTTTAATTTTATAAATTTATTTTTCAATGTGGTTGAATATTTGAAACATGAAAATGTATTTAGTGACAATCCATTATCATTTTAATAATGATTTATAACCATATTAATCATTTTATTAATGTGGGGAAAATTATTGGCTTACCTTAAATGGTTATTCTTTTATGGAAGATTATTTTCATGTTGAAAATGTATTTTATAACCATACACATTATTTATCTAGTTGTGTTATGATCATAATATACTAATTATTAACATGAAGAAAAGTATTAGCGCACCATATATTATTATTCTGATATAGAAGAATATTGGAAATTTGAATATGTATTGCTTGACTTTCCACATTATTATTGAGGATGAGTTATGATCATATTCTCCCTAATATTTATATTAGGAAATTTATAAACATTATTGGTGATTATTTACTTCTAACACATGTTGATCATGAACTTATGTTAAAAATTATTCATTTTATGGGTTAACATGATCTTATGCATTGAAAATATACTTAAGTTATGTTATGAATGGTCTTGTTGACTCATATAGTGAATGAATTAGAAATAATTAGTTGATGGTTGGGATTATAAATATATAGCCTCTGGATGTATCAATATGTCTCCTATCAAAAAGCATGTTTTCTTATTTGGTGTGTGCCTACTCAAATCTGAAAACGGTCATTATTTTAGTCTCTATGAAAAGTAAATGTCTTTGAATAAGGCCTTGACAACATGTTTCTGGTGTCCTAAATTTTTCAATCCATCAGAATGAGATGATTTTTGTTGATATTAGTGTTTCTAATTATTATCATGGACATAGAATGCTCCCTGTTTGATTTTTATTATGAATTCATGTTTTTTACCTATTTTTTACTTAATATTTATTCCTTGTTTATGCTTTTATTTCTCTAGTTATATTATTATCTTATTGATCATTTGATCTCACCCATTTTATATGTTACTATTCCAAATCTTTTTAAGAAATTTAATACGCATGACATGATTTTAAGGATAGATTGTTTGGAAGAATCTATGGGATATGTTGAAGATATGTGATGAATTAAGTATTTTCTAATATATAATGGAAAATTCCCATTATATGAGAAAGTCATGAGATTTATTAATTTATAATGTGTCCTAATTCTCTAAAATTTTAAACTTTAAAAGATATTATAGATATTAGAGTTTAAATAATCATTATAGATATTTTATTATGGATGGTTACATCTGGGATTTTAAATTTATTATCAAAGTGAGTATGTAATGTATGTGTTTATGGATCCAGATCTGGGTGTAAGGGTATATGGTTTCACAGTCATTATCAAATGAAATGGTTTGATAACATTTAGTATTAGGATGTTTATTGAGGATAACATAATAGTTGATATGTTATGGTTGATCATAATAGATAACCCATTGGTATTGTATATGATTAAATACTTTGCCTATAATTCACATATTATTTGCAGACCATGGTGAGATATCATTATCCAAAATTTTAATAATAATCCTAATTATAGGATGACATCATGAAGTTGTTTTAAAGTATTTAGTATGTGGTTTTACAAGATATTATAATAATGTATGGATATTGTTAAGTAGATGTAGTTCAAGTAGATATGTTCTTATGGGTAATAAATATATATTTATGAACTGTTATAAAGGATTTATGAATGATATTAACTAATTAGGTTAGAGAGCCAGATATAAAAATGATTTTGGATAACCAAGGATTTAATAATGAGCATCATATATTTATCTACAAGTAATTTATATTAAAATAAAGCTATTATATGGGAATACATATTCAGATTGATGTTTTTGTATTCATATTTTGTATATTATCATTAAAATATTAGTTTTAATACTTGGTTTAAATAAAAACATGAATATGGAGTTGAGAAAAGTATTATATATAAACCACTATGTCTTATAACCGAATAAGGGAACATATGTAAATGGATATGAATTTTAGTATATGAATATTATGATAAAAAATGAGTTTCCTAGTATATCATATATCAGTGAGGTTAATATCATTATTCGAATTAAATCTTGATAGTCTTAGTTATTCTCATTAGTGGGTGATATTCAACAAGTTCCATATTATAAATTTTCTATTGATGGGAGTTCATAGTCATCTTTATATTGATAGAATATCATAGGTTGGTAATAAATGTGATGCCCTTATTCTAAAAATTAAATTTTCTTTTATGTAGATAGTACCAATAAATTTCTAAAGTAATATTATATTTATATAAATAATGAATAATAAAATTTTTGGAAGTCATATTACCGTAATCAGAAACTTGGGACACAATAATATTACAGCTGTTAGATTTCTATGATAATTTAATATCAAATTATTAGGTAGTGTATTAATTCTAAAAGAAATAACCCAAGTTATACAATAGTTACCAGAATAAAAATCCAATAATGCTTATGCATCTTTGAAGTAGAGGGTATGTCCTCCTTAATTATCATGACCCCCTTCAATGATTTTAATAGCATTTTTTCTTACTTTTTCCCTTTATTAAGAAGGTTGTTGATGCTCAACATCCATATTATCCATTGAATTAGGGCCTTGAATTTCATATTACATGACTTACTGACATTTAATACATCAATATATTAAAAGTATCTTAGGGTTATATTTATTTCTCCCCAAATTGATAACAGATCTATTCAATTTTCTTTGGTAAATAGTTATATAATTCTCTCTTTTTACTCCCGTAAAACACCTTCCATCTAAATTGATACATTTTCACAGGTTTTTCTTCCCACATTTTTAGCACCTATAAAATTAAACATTTTTTCTTTTTTTTACTTATTACATGAAAATTCATGAAACTGAATTCCTATAATATTTCTATGTTGGGAAATTTACCTAGGTTTAATTTGTTAATAATAATATTTTATAGCTATTTTGATATAACAAAACTATTTTGGACTCCATCTCTTATCTCACTTTGTAGTTAAACGTAAAAATAAATGCATTATCTATGAAAAAAATTTCAACTCTATTTCTCTTTGATCCTACCATTATTTAAACAAAGGGAAGTAAAAGATAATGATTCAAAATTAGATATACATTTAAAAATGAAAAATTTCAACTGAAAAAGAATAAATTATATATAATATATTTTTCATAACTTATAAATTTTTCAGTTTCAACCTAGGAAATTGTTTATTATTTCCTAATATTTTCTCTAATCATACAATGAAAATGTGCTCAAATCATTTATAATGGTTCAAAAAGATAAAGTGATTCACTAAATAATATCCCCTAGAAGGTTCAAACAAGGTGTGTATTTGGGCGTATTTTTCATACACTAGGGGAATAATAGGTAAATTCCCTAAAATCCTTTTCAAGATCAATACCCCTAGTCACAACTATTCTAGAGAATGGATCCATTTTTTTGTCTCTAGAAACAGATTTATTTCTAGGAAAGAACACAATCTAAACATTACCAGATTTTTATGATGGTATCCTATACATAGACATATATTTATGGTTTTAAATAGATTTGCCTCATTATAATACCAAAAATAAAACTAAAATAACAACTAAAGGTAACTAAATATTGACATGATATTATTTGTTGTGCCTAAGACCCAGAATCTTGGATTCTGTGCTAAAAATGCATACTTTAGAAATAACTTTGATACCATGTGACATAAACCAAGTAACAAATGTATATATTTTTGTGATTTAAATATATAATCTCGTAATAATAACATAATTTGATAACCCAAAGTTTAGTTCCATTAGATAGTATGTACATAAGTGTCTTATTTTACGATATTTTTAATAATTTATCGATAATTAAACCCCACTTGAACCCTTATATACCCCTAAAAGAGTATAAACTTCTTCATTAAATAGAGAATGTAAAAAATATTAAATGGGTGAGCTCAAGTTCTAAATAAGTTAAAACTTATTTGTGTGTCATTAAGGTTTATTTAATAACCATATGAGAAAACATGTGCATGGGAGAGATATCTTATTCAAAAAATGTGGAATAATGATGGTTTTCAATAAATCATGATAGTAGGATGTGTAATATTAAATTAAAATATATATAAACTAGAATAAGAGTTTGGTACAATAAAAATTATCCATAGAGCTTAATCATATGCATATAACATATAAATATATAAAATTATTGATAGATATCATAATAAAGAATTATGGAACAAAAAAAATCAGATATAAACATTTTATTTTTAAAAATATAATAATTATTACCATTTATGTTCTAAAAATATTTAATTATTTCAATACTTTAAGCATTGAAAAAATCTAATGAAGTATACCCTCTACTTTGTGAGAAGATCCAAACCTATCAACCCTATAAGTTGTGTACATATCCAAGAATGTCCACTAATAATTATCTTATGAGATTTAAAACCATAACCAATACATTTTATGGTGATTTAAGACACCAAAAATAAAAATAAAAATATATTTATGCTATAAGATATAAATAGTTTTTCTAATAATGAATAACCATGGAAAGAAAATGGGTTTTTAATTATTTCTATATGGTATTGCAAAATATAATATAAAAATTTGATCGATTTATTCCAAAATATCAATCACCTAAAGACAGTATTTCAAAAAAACTATTTATGGGGAGACTTATAAAACATAACACTAAACCATTTAGATGATTCATATTTAAGGAATACTATAGAAGTGATAAATTAGAGATCCTTTGTAAAAAAAAATCATAACATTGTCCAAAAAGGGTATGTAACGGGTTAATCTTGAAAATTTCATTTTTTAGTAATTAAATTGGATTCTTCTATAAAAAATTATTCAAAAAAATTATTTACCCTATAAAAGGAAAAACTTTTATCTTTAGGAAATGTAGATTGGAATATAAAATATATGTTCAGGAAATTAAAATAATTCTCATCATTTTTAAAATTCCTTTTATTGAAACCTACATAATAAAAAGAGTGAAAAGTATTACAGTTGGAAAGTGGTAAAGTGAAATTTTAAGAACACCCAAAATAAAACATATTTTTGTTTGAAAAAACATTGGTTGGAGGATTGAATATGGATATGAATGAAAAATAACTCATTTGTAGTGCATATGAATTATTTATAACATTATAAAATTTTATGAAGAAAGGAATCCATCAACGAAGATTTATTTGACATAAAAATGTAACTATATATCAAATAAGGATGAAATGAAATATAATATCATAAAAATAAATAAGATAACAATCCTTTAAAATATATATATCCAAGGAGTTATTATTAGGAATGAAAAAAGAAGTTGATTCATGAAATACCCTTACCTTTACACTCAACTTAAATGGAATCTATTTAATCTTCTGTATCAAAAAAATTTCAATGTTATTCTCTTATTTCATAACATTATTCATATATATTACCATTTTTAATCTTTAATTATTACAATTTTTTATACATTCTTTATAAATTTAATGTTTATTTTCATTTTTAGATGTTTTGATCATTTCACATATGCTTTATAATAGAGACATCAGAAACCGTTATTTGAAACCAAATTCACCATTACAATGTTATAATAGATACTTAAGACATATATTTTAATGGTTTATCCACATATATATTCGTTTTATGGAAACTATGAGCATGGTTTGTGAAATGGAATACATGTTGAGATTGTTTTGGGGAATTTAATGATATCAAGAGATAAGTTTTTGATGATCAGTATTTTTTATTATCCTTTAAAAGATATATTAATTGTATATTTCTCCTATATATATCCTAATTATTCATAAAATGTATTTTAGAACCATCCAGTTAGGGTGGTGATGAAAAACAGAAACTATTGTACAATGGAGGTAGTAGTCCGCATATACACACAGACTAGGTTTTCATTCTTCATAGAGAGCAACAGAGGTAGAAAATTAATCCTCATTTCAGAACCTTAATAGTGTTATAAATATGATATTTACTTCTAAAATAACACCTTTCAAATATAAATTTAAGTACGTTATTCAAAATGGCACATGTTTCTCAATTGAGGCACTTGTTCGCATGTATGCCTAGATAATGTTATAATTTTTCTCAAAATAAGTGTGGGATATATATAATAATTTTTCAATAAATATAATAATAATTAATTCTAATAATAATACATTTCATATTATTTTATAATTTTTTTATACACTTTTATATATAATAATAATACTTAAAGTAAGAGAAATCAAAAAAAGTTATTTAGGTATATTTTCCTCACTATTATAAATAAATCATTTTTCAATTCGATTAAGGATTTAAGTGGTAGTGCATTAAGGGGACTTGAATCTATTATATTTTTATTGTAGTTTTGGGGAGTAATATGGGTATAGAATGGTCAAAATACATTTTTTAGGGTGTGAAAATTAGTGGTGTGTTAGAGAACTGATTTAATATGTTAATGGAGATACATTTTTGTCAAAAGTGATTCATTATTCATGGAAATTTCTCCAAAAGTAAGAAAAATTTAGAATAGATATATTTTTAAAGAAAAATCTCCAAAACATGTGTTTGGAGATATTTTTGAAACATTAATTAAGTATTTAGATGATATTTTTAACCCTTTTACCATTTTGGATTTTACCATGGTAATTATTTTTTACCCACATAACTTAATTCTATGCCTAAAAAATAGACCTCATTGCATAATTAGAACATGCTGTTTAGAAATAATAAATCCATTTTATTCCAAATAATTTATAAAAGTGATAAAGAATTATTCTAAAATTTTATTTGTATGAACCACTAAAATCAGTTATAGAGAAAAATATAACCTATGTTGTAAAATATCAAATTTTTGTTTTTAAATACAAATATGTTTTTTAATTTATACTTTTAATAGTAATTTTCATATTTAAACATGAATACGGTTTTTAAAATATTATATTTTCCTCATACCTTCATGATTTTATGGTAATCATAATGACAGTATTTTATACTATTCATTTAATACTAAATCTTTTGAGAAAAATACCAAAAATTCATCTGGCAGTATTATTTTTATGATGATTTTTAAATTGAAGTTCATTTTTTCAAATTAAAACTCTAATATTGAGTCATTTTTCATTAAAATGAAAAAAAATATAATGAATATTATTATTATTTAAAAATAAATTTTTCCAAATGTCAACTTTTTTATTTATTATAAATTACTAATTTAAAAAGATTTAATCTATTATTCATATCGATAATATCATTTACCTATATTATATATACTATTTTAAAAATAAAAATTTATATAATATAAAAATAATTTTAAGAAAAAATTATTTTTAAGAATAAAATGAACTTATTTTTAATCTTTCCTTAGAATAAATATACATATTAATGTAATATTAACAATAAATTTAATTTAAATCATAATACTATAGTTATTAATTATGTTTATATAAGTTCAAAAAATATAATTAAATGGTACTTGAAAAGGTGGTACCTCTATATTAAATAATATTCCTCAAATACCATTAAAAATAATTATTTATATTCTAAATAAATTTTATTTTACTAATCTATAAATATTAAAATATTTATTTCAATTTTATATATACATGAAATAATATTTAACACACTATTTTATTACAATTAAATATTCTCGTTTAATTTTATATTTTTGACATGTTATTATTTGTGAAGTATGGTATTTTAAGTATTATTTCTAATAATAGACAATTCTAGTATTCCTATAACATTAATGTATATCCAATGAACTTATTTCTAATGAAAATCATTCTAATAATCATTTTTTCAATGACTATATTTATTATGGTAAGATTTCATTCCAATATTTCGATGCACCAAAGTTGTTTATCCTATAAATTCATTCCATTCACACTTTTTAAGGTATATCAATGCATATGGATTATAAGGAATATTATCTTATTATTATTCCTAGTATATTTCATCATCATAGAGAAGATGGTTGTTCCCGATGAGATGAAAATGACTAATTTTAGTCTAGGCATTCTTTTTCACTCTGGTGCAGCTTGCTATGTGTGCTCTAGTGAAAAACGTCTCATGAGGTCTTAAGTTGTGTATGATACCCAAATAGGAGTGTATTGGTTAAAATTTGAGATTTAAAATACCTATATAGGTTTGGAATCCATCAACATAATGAAAATTATAGTTTCTTATTTACCATTTTTTGGAAATTAATCATTCTTTGATGATTATCCAAAATAATAGTGGAACTACCCTGCCTTTATTGGGGTTTGAGATTATACTCGTGTGTATAGATATTGTACTTATTAATCCAGATTTAGAATTGATTCCCATGAGTTTTAGAGTGTGAAAAAACATATAGTATGAGTTTTGAGAATGTGTTTGTACCTTACTTTCATCTCTTAGTTTTAACTGATAACAATAGTGATATTTTCATAGTTGATATTTTCTCAGATTAATGCATGCATGCCTTTAATAAATGGTAGTTCCTTCCTATAAAAATCTAAAGTATAGGTGTAGATAAATATCTAGGGTAATTCCATATTTGATATTATAAACTTTCCCATTAAAGGATCTGAAAGATTTCTAGGTGGCAGTGATAGTAGGAAGTAAGTGTAACACACTGAGATCTAAATATAAGATTAACATTAAATAATTAAATGTATTTGAAAGCTTCCTCCACACATAACACCAAACATAAATAAAAATGTGATATATTTTGATAAAATATAAATATTTATGTATGACCATTAAAACCTATCCATTATGTTATCTGAAATGAATAGGATAATTGCTTGAGAAAATATTTATAGGAATAAAATAATGGTTACTTTAATATACAATAAATTCAACTGGTTTTTCTAAAAGAACTAAGAAAAACGTTTTATTGTTAAAAAATATATATTTATAAAATTATTTTTTATATAATGAATCTATGTATATTTTAATTAGATAATAATAAAATAAATTTAAAATATGAATATAATATTTTAATAAAATAATTAGTATTTCATAAGAAACCAGAGTAAATAATAGTTAACATTTTAAAATACATTTTATGAAATTGATAGTTTTCCACGCTATTTTGGGATTTTATTTAAGTATTAGATTATCAAATTTTGGAAATTTAAACTTAAAAAATTATAATCAATTTTGGATAAATAAATTTTATATTTACTAAAGAATAATTTTTGGGATTTTTCTAAAAATGGGTTTTATGTGAAGAAGTATTAAAATTAATTTTCCCTACACGTATCAATTTTATTTGATAAAATGGAATTTATATTTAGAATAAAATGTTATGGATTATATAATCGTTCCAATATAATTTTTATACATTTATTATAAATTATTAAGGATAATGATTAATTTCCATGATAAAAGTAAAACCATTGTTTTTGGTGAATTAATTTTATAACAGTTGTATAATCATTATCTAAATAAATTATATTAATATACATTAAAATATGGAATTAATATGTTGTTGAAAAAAATTAAAATATATGTATTTATTAACTAAATTAATGATTAAATGGAAATAATGATAAAAGGCATATTATAAAAAGGCATTACTATATAAAATGGTTTTCCTATATCTTATATTTTAATTTAAAAATTATTTTTTTCTTATTTGGAAGTAAATTTAGGTTAAATGGACCCCAAAACCAGATTAAACTTGTCTAGATTTCGTAATAAGTCTCATATAAATTTTTAATATAAAAATAATCAACATGGTTAATGTTTAATCATGATTAATTATGGTAAACTGTGTAAATTAGGTATCTCAAATTTTTAATTATTAAAATTCCACATAAAGATTATCGAAATCCTTTTTAGGTATTAAATATATTCCAACATGTGTCGCCTACTATTTCTCCAATAAAGTCACCAAAATCTCATGTGATTCCATTCTTATACCCAAACTAAAAATATTTTCAAAAGATATATCCCTCTGGATCACCAATTAAAGGATCTCACTTCCTCCAATTTCAAGACAGAAAAATAGTTTTCAATTCCCATGAAACTATACAATATTTAATTCTTATAGATCCTATATACACATTCGGAATTCTCTATCCTCGCCAAAGTGTCTCATGTCCTTCATTTTAAAATGACACATCAAGAGAAGATCTATATTATAAATAAAAGTGTCACTTTTCTTTTTACATTTATTGTTTATCATTCCCATAATCCCTCTTCCAAACCCATTAAACTATATGTAAATAATTAAATCAATATTAATAATTTTCTAAAATGATATTATATTTATTTTATATCCATTTTCTATTCATCTCCCATTCAATTGAAAAAACCAAAATGTTTCTCATGTGCATGAGTGGACTACCAATACTATGAATGACACATTTTTTTCTTCATCAACATAGTACAATGAGGATTCTAGAAATGAGTTTAGGGAATAGATATGTTTCTTATGTCATGATTTATATTTTGTAATTATAAATTAGGCATTATATAATTAAAATTAATGATAATAAATCATTGTAACATTAACCATTGTAAACATGAATACTAAGAAGAAAATGTTGTTATTCATACAACATGATATTTTCATATCCATTAATTGTTTTAATTCCATACAATTTGAATACTTCACACTAATAATAACTAAATAAGACCCTTTTAAATCTATTATAATGATATTATAATTAAACTACCTCATAATCAAATCTTAATCAGTACATGTTCATGTTTGGGGCGGTTTGACAACCAACTAGAACAATACTATGAATTTCAATCATGGATGGCATTGAGAAATTATTTAATGGTATAATATGGTATAAATATTTCATATCCTGATATTTAGTGAAGGTACTTACTTTATAATTTTTTTTGTTAAACTCTCTTTTATGGTTAAATAAGTGGTTCTTGAGGGCTTGAAAAGTTTTTCACATGTTCTCAGGGTGGAGGATGTGAAAAGAGGAGAAGAGTGACCAAATAGAACATATCACATATTTGGTCCATAATTAGTGAAAATCATCCACTAGGTCCAGGAAACTGTCTAACTATATAACCATTTCAGAAAAAGGGATTGCACATAGTTATTGCATGGTTTGGTAAACCAGTCTAGTATCTCCAGGTAACTATATGATCCAACATCCCTTAGAAATTGGGAAGCACATTGTTTGCATGTTGTTTGTCAATCAATGTGAGTAAACCATGCACCCCAGTAAAATTAGAAAAATTTATAGTTTTCCCATCTCAGGATATATAAATCCCTTCTCAATTTATCTTCATATTCTACCCCTTTACTCTAGGTGATGAACCAGCATCCCCCTCATCCACCATGGCTAGTTCTCCTATTATTCTTGGTCATTTTGATGATTTTTAGATGTGAATCATTGATATGAGTTATTCTAGCACTTCTCTTTGCCCTATCTTCA
The DNA here is from genome assembly GCA_963277665.1 of Viscum album. Lineage (NCBI taxonomy): Eukaryota > Viridiplantae > Streptophyta > Magnoliopsida > Santalales > Viscaceae > Viscum > Viscum album. The sequence goes on along the minus strand of OY728145.1, from coordinate 840,348,877 downwards.
AGACTAGGGCTTGTAGAATATCTCATCTTCTTCCAAATCCTAAAATCCTTCACATATCTAGTGAATTTTTTATCTGGGCTTTAGTGGGAGTTTGATTTTGAATCAAGGGTGTATAATAAGAAATCGTTCACTAATAGACTTGAGTTCGGTGATCTTTAGAATTTTCACAAATATTTTTGACTTGTTTTCTCTATTTCACTACCATTATGCATTTTGATGTCTTTAGTTATGAAAATTTATTTGTACCCTATATTTAGGTGAGAGACCCCTCACAGACCATGTTCGGTTTATCAATGAAGTGAGACCAAACCTAGGGCTACCCAAGGTGTAATCATGACCATTATAATTGGTGAGTTAACTTAGTAAACATAGAGATGAGGGTATTATAATAGATAATGGGTGCTACAAATGTAATTGATGTCTGGGAAAGTTAATGGATTGATTGAAATAATTTTTAAGTCTACTTCCATAAATGTTTGAAATATTTTGAATGGGTTGAAGGAATGTTCGGTGCTTTACCTAATTTTAGATTGATTGATGAAAATAATGGTTTAAAGTGATAAATGTTTGGAAAAGGAGTATTTGACCAAAAATTTATTTCAAAAAGGGGTTTTATAAAGATATTTCAAATGAGTTTTCAAATGTGGTTGAGTTTTCCTTTTATAGAAATGGGTTAATGGTTTTATTGTATGGTGGAAATGGAAATTAAATCCCTCAGTCATGTTTTAGTTTTCAAAGTGGATTGTCCATGTTTTAAAGGGTGGCTTAGATATGTCTTTAAATAATAATTTTTAATTGTATTGTGTTCCATAATGTTTTTAAGGGTCTATTGTGACCATAGTCATTGAATTGAATTATTCGCAAGGGTTATATGACCCATGATTAATATATTGTCATTATAACATAGTTTTTTTGTGAACTAACTAATGAACATTCATAGTTGATGGCATTACATAATGCATATTTTAGGAATAATGGTATATGTGTTTAAAAAGGTATGGTTTGTGTTGGAAAATGAGAAAATGTTTGTAATTAAGATTAGTGTTATTATGATTAATTGGTATCAAATAATAAGTGTGTTTTTAGTTTAGTGTAAATGGGCTAATGTGAAATGGTTTTCAAATGATAATGGGGTCATGGGTTATTGCATGAGAATGATTTATGTATCGATAAACAAATAATTGTGAATGTTATCTTATTATTTGGCCTTGGTTGTGAAATGGTATTTAGGGTCAATGTATAAAGAATAATGTGCATATGGATTTGTAGTGTGGTGTATTGACTTGAGGTTATATGCCCACTGGTCGAGTTAGAGTGAGGATCTAAACTCCACCCCATAATGCATGGTTTAGGGATGGGTATGGAGGATCTATTCCACTAACAGTTTAATTACTTCCGAATTGAGGCTTCAAGTTGAGGATAATGTGTTGGTGTGATGTGTTAATCCGTAGTGACATAGGGACTTATTTTATTCTCCTATACATTGAAATTGACCATCTTAAACCATAGATTAAATTAAATAAATGCTTAACCCATGGAACATGAGATGAAGATGAATTTAGTAATGAAGATCTCCTAAGGTATAAAATGGTAATAATTATGAAAATGAATTAAATTAATATTATAGCTAATGGGTATGTGATGAGTTTTGATTAGTTAAATCTCTTGGGGTTAAATTTTTGTTTCACCCTTTTTCCTTGGCTCAGACCCCTTATGTGGAATGAGTTAGTTATTGTTGGTTTACTCTAGAGAAATTAATGGGTAAACTGAATATTAGATAACTACCTAGATGTTTTTATTGTTTTATTTTTTATTTATATTACCTTTTACATGCATACGCTTTGCATAAACATGCTATTATTTTTGGCACCCTTGGTGGTTGCCTACTGATTTTCACTCACCCCATTATCAGTCTTCCATGGAAATTCGGCACACAAGAACATTCTACTTGCTTATAGGTATAAGTTCAAAGTAAGGTTCTTTTGTTCGGTTGTGCATCAGATGATGGGTTGCAGTATGGATGTTATGACCTGATAAGGGCTCGGGTCTGGGTAAAGAGTCTTTTTCTATTTTTGTACATGGATTATATTTCATGACTATCTAACATGTAGTGTGCTCTATCTAGATTTTATTATAGTGTGTGTATATGGTCACTTAATAGGTTTTGTTAAATTCTATCTACTTTTGTTCCTATTGGTTATTTTTTCTGTTTGTGTTACCTATGTTGTGACATCACTCTAATAAGTAGGTATAGTCTCCCCATGTCCCTCAATAGACTCATGATGCTAGTCAAAAGCCTCTAGGATATGGGGTGGTACGCCTCAGGTCCTATGAAAACCAAGATCGGGGCATCAATTATAGTAAATTATTAGTCGGGTGCATTAAAAATTGGTATCAGAGTGGGTCATCTTTTATCTTACGATTTTCGCATTTTATATAGGTAACTAGGATCTTTTCCAGATTTGGTAATGATCTCGTGTCTCAGTTCCTACTACCCCACATATACGGGAAAATCTAAGTAGCCAGGGGTGGTAATTGGTGTTCTGTTTCATGATTTTATTGTTGGTTGATATTTCCACCTTGGGGTAAATTCTTGGGTGAGATTTAATTGATTTATGAGGTTTCATCTATTGGACTAACATGTAAATAGAGTGTCTGTGAGTTCATGTATCATTAAATGTACATAAGATAAATAGTTTGTCCATATGTGTCCTGTGATTTAATTATGAAATAAATGATGATGAAACTAATGGTTATAAAAATGTGAAATTGAATGGAATATTTGGTGTTGAATGGTGGGTTGAAAAGTGAATTTTAGAAATGTAAATCCTTGAGTCTATAAAGGGGATGTTCTTTGAAATAATATTTTGAATAAAATTGAATCTTTTGAAATGATGGGATAAAAATGGGTTTTTAAATTGTAAATTTTTGGTTTTTAAAAATGAAAAGTTTGAAAAGTTAAATCATAGGTTTAAATGTTAAGGTTAATTAGTTGAAAATGGTGGAATAATGGAACCTTTTTTGAAACAACAATGGTGGTTATCCTTGGGTTGGTGGTCAACCCTATGTATGAGTGGTTTTGGAAATGAAAGTTCCTTAGTTTTGAGACCGCGGGTTGCAGATTGTACGATCTTGAATAGTTGGGTGTTCTAGGTAATGGGATGTTTTTTTTCATTTTTGTTAGGTTGTTACCTATAGGATATGTAATGAATTCTGTTAATGTGAATGTAGTGAACCTTGTGGATTAATACTTTTCAAGTGGTGTGTTCAAGCCTAGTGTGGGTGTTTGTTTCGTGGTGATAGTATACATTTGTAACAATCCTAGGTATGGGATTTAGAGTAAATGGTTGTTTGGAATGTTAGATTCTGTATGTTTGGAATTTTGGGAGGGTGACATTCCATGACCATCCAGTTGTTTGAGTTGGTGTGTGTGGGTTAGAGGGAGATAGTAACCTTTGTTTGATGTGGCTCTAGTTCAGGGATTTGGTATCATTAGTATTTTGACGATGACCTATGATTGATATTTATTGGGGTTTTTGTTCTAGGGAGTGTGTGTGTGGTACAAGAAGACATTTTGTACCTTGGAAGTGGCACACATAGAAGTGATGCATGATGCATTATTAACCTATAGGTCTACGTGGAAGGGTTAATGGTTTTTGGATATATATATTGAGTGGTGTCTATGAGTTGACAGCCTTATGAAATTGAGGGTATCCTTGAGGGAGGTTGGCCCAATGTTGTAGGTGCCTTGTAATGTGAATCACAATTGGATGCTTCAGAGGGGGAATCAGTGCACAGTTGGTGCCATCGAGTTTTGATAAAGATGAATAATTGTCCCTCTGACTCACCTCAAAGAAGCACTTGGGTGCTTATGTTTGGTTATAAGAGTGGATGTGAAAGGAAGGATAATTTAAAGGCATGACCATGTGGATTTAGTGTAACAATATGTGGAAGGAAATGATGGTTTGAGGATAGATTGAGTGATATAAAAAAAATTGAAATAGAGATGGGTTTTGTGTGTAGTATCATGATAGTGAAAGACCTTGATGGTTCTAAAATGTGTTGAATTATGGGCATGTGTTAAAGATTCCTGATTCCATTGGGATATTTTCCCATGTCAGTTGGATGTAAGTTCACATGTTTTCATGGAATAAAATTGTATAATCTATGGTAGTGTGAAAAACTAGTTGATTTTGGACCAGTGGAGTGAATCATTATGTATCTGTTGTGGTCAGAGACATCAATAAAGAGTAACTCGAGTGGGGTGATGATAATAGTTCCAAAAGGAAAGTTGGGTCATGACTTCTTAGTAGAGGTTCTTAAAGGGGTTGTGAGTTTGGATGGACAATTATTCGAATTGTGGTGTTCTAATGTATATGAGGTATCGGTAGGCAAGAAGCCTAAGACCTTCAGTGGGTTGAGGTGTTCTCTTGGTGAGAGGTGATGGTAATGTTGGATAGTTTATGGTGGTGATCATCAAATACTTCTTATTGTACTTTTCACTAGTTATGACTATTTACAATATCTTGAAATCATCCTAGGTTTGCTGAGAAGTCTATGCATTTACATTAGTGACTTGAGTTTGTTTTGGTTGGTTGTGGAATATCTTGAAGGATACATAGAATGAGTAGTATGTGTGTAGGAGCAATGTAGTGGGAAAGTGAATCGGCTTCCGATTGTGGGAAATGTCCTTGGGATGGACCAAATGTTGACGAATGTTGTGGGTGTGGTTCTCGGAATCTGAGCGTGTAATTTTAGTTTTTTCATTCTAAGAAAGGTTGGACAACCACATCCATGTTCAAGGTTCTACTTGTGATCGAGGCATGAGCCACATTTGTTGATAGATATTGAGTAAAGAGGAAGGAATGATACTCACGAGGTGGGTAGAATCATTTTATGTCATAGATGTGTAGATAAAGCTATGAAGTGGATATTGTGGCATCAGGATATTAATGAGAAAACTATATGGTGAATCTTTGGGTTGGCCTTCGGTGTGATAATCGATCGGGTCAAGTGTTGGCATTAGGATCAAGATGGTCCTTAAGGTAATCAGATTCATTTCACAAGATATGTACTGAAGAGTGTTTTAAATCATAAAAACAGTTTGAAGAATAGTGAATGTCATGGTGGTGAATTTTTACTAGATTTCAGGGATAACTATGGTAATTGTTTGTTATCAAGGGTGGTATTTCTTAAGTAAAATGGAATCATGGCAATTTAAAGTGGAGACTTACCAATAGTAGAGTTTGGGAATTAATAGAGTGAGTCGACCAAGGATGGCCCGACTCAGCTGGGTTGAAAGGAATGAATGATGTGGGCTTTAAGTCACCTCTAGTTTACTTTTGAAGGATTAACGTGTTTTAGTAATGATAATGGGTTCTGAGGGAGAACCTATTTACAATTAAATAAGTGTGGACAATGGAGGTGTCCATTAAATGTCTTTTTAATGGAAAGAAATAATTCCAATGTTTTAACATGTTCTTGTGGATTTTGGGTGCGGTGAGTTGGAAAACATGTTGGGTTATTTCTGAAAGTCGGATTGAAGTTCTATTGGTCTATTTTTCTATAATGGAGGTGGTCAATGCCAAAAAAAGTAGTGGAAACAGGTTAATTTATATAGTTGGGAGTACCATAGAGGGAAATTGGTTGGTTAATGACATAACGAGTAGTTTGATATTTATGGAATTGGGTGGAATCCATCTTGGTGAAATGGTGTGGGTGGCGAGCATTGGCATGGGTATTGGCCAGTTTAGTGCCTTGATATGAAGAGTGTGTTTGGTTTGTGCTTTCTAGAAGTTCAAAAATAGACTAAGGCTGTCGGAATTTAAGATGTAGATCAATTAGGTTATGATATGTGGTTAACAATCTAGGTAATTTCCACTAGTGATGTTGGTTTTGGATCTATGTTGGTGCATCAAAAGAATTTGGGTGAGATGGAACCAAGCGACTTGGGCCCTAATTTGTGAAGAGGATAAGACTGAAAATGCTTGGGTTTGTTCTTCTAGGTTAATGTAGTTCCTAGTTAGTATCATTCTGTGTAGTGGTGTAGTGTATTTAACTGTACATTTATATTGTTCTTGGTGTTGGTAATTATGAGTTGAGGTGGATGTTTCCTCAAGGAGAATTTGATTGGAGTTGTGAAACTTAGTGATAGAAATGTTCTTAGGGTAGCATGGTTTCCTTTTCTTGAGTATTATCATGGAATGTCAGAGTTTAGGTAAAACATTGAAGGTGAAGTTTGATCATTCAGTCTGTGTTTTGGCCTTTTGGTCTTTAAGATTTAGAAATACATGGAAGTGAAGCTCGTGGACGCATAGTTATAAGGTGGGTTGGTTATAAGATACTGATATTTAGTGAAGGTACATCCTTGTTAAAATTATTTTTTCTACTCTCTTTTTTGGTGAATTAATGTTTTCTTGAGTGCTTAAAGAGTTTTGGAAGTGTTTTGCGGTGCGGGACACCAAAATGGGAGAAAAGTGACCAAATAGCACATAATTCACAGTTTGCACATAGTTAGTGGAAACCATGAAATAGGCCCAAGAAACTATGTGGCTTGGTGAAAATTTCATATAGAGGGATAGAACACGGTTACCACACAATTTGGTAAACCATTTAGGGTTCTATAGGTAACGGTGTGACCCAACATCCCATAGACAGTGGCATGTGCACTGTTTGTGCATAGTTTTTCAAACCATGATGGTAAACTATGTGCCCCATTAAAAATTGAAAAATTAATTATTTCTTCATATAGGGATTTTTATATTCCCTCTCTATTTCTCCTATCATTCGACCACGCTACCCTAAGTTACAAACCATCAGCCCCATCATCCTCTATGGATGGTTCCCCTATTATTTTTGGACATTTGGAGCTTGTATGGGTATAAATCGAATATCTTTGTGAGTCTAATACTTATCTTTTCTCTATTTTCTAGATTAGGGGTTGTAAAATCATTCTTATTCATATGAGGCTCTAAATCCTTCACTTATATAGAGGATTTTATGTTTGGGCTTTAGAGGGTGTTTTAGTTTGAATTAATGTTTGAGATTAAGAAAGAAAACATCAACGGACTTGACGTTGGTGGCCTTTAATATTTCACCCATAGTATTGATGTTTAATGTGTATATGTAGTTTATTTATTTTTCTTCTATTATTACCCAAGGGGTAGGATAGACTCTTGTAATTGGTCTATAAACATAGTAAAACTTGAGATAAGGGTTTTATGAGAGATAATGGGTAGTACAAGTGTAACTGATGCATAGGTAAGTTAATGGATTGATTAAAAAAATTTATATGTTAACTTTTTTAAATGGTTTAAGGATTTTGAAATAATTTAATGGAATTTTCAAGGATTTGAAATTATTTTTGAGTAATTGGTTAGATTTACATCTGAAAATGAGAAATGATTTGAAAGGAGGTTCCATCCTCATAGTGATTTCATAAATGGGTATTATAAATATATTTAAAATGAGGTTTGAATGATGGGTGAGGTTCCCTTTTATAAAACTGGTTCAGTGGTTGTATTGGATAGTTTAAATGTAAATTAAATCCCTTGGGTATGTTTTAGTTTTCAAATAGAAAGGTCCATGTTTTAAAGGGTGGCTCTGAGATGTATTAAAATAAGTATTTTCAATTAAATTGAATGCCATAATGTGGTTTAAGGGTCTGTTGGGACCATAGTCATTGAATTGATCTATGGACTAGTGGTATATGAAACATGAAAATTATGTTGGAATTATAACATAGTTTTTATGTGAACTAATTGATTAACATGCATAGTTAATGGAATTACATAAAGGGTATTTTAGGCATAATAGTATATATGTTTAAAAAGGTATGGTTTGTTTTGGGAAATGTGAAATGGTTTTTAAGTGAGATTAATGCTATTGTGTCTAATTGATAGTATGGCATAAGGTTTTGTTTGGTATAGCGTAAATGGGTTAATGTGAAATGGTTTAAAAATGGTAACGTGTTCATGGGTAGTGAAATGAGAATGAATGTCACGACCCGTCCTCGGGGCCCGTGTCGTGACTACCCCAAGCCCGCCTTCCATATGCCAGGGGATAGCGACTAGCACCAAAGGCGTAAATCCCAATAAATGGGAAGGAATTTCATTTATAAAAGTAAAATAAACACCACAGAGTACAAGAAGAAGTAAAACACTAGGTACAAAAGAAAATGTTGAAAATTAAATGGGCCAGAATACAAAACCAACTGAAAGTACAACTACAACTGAACAAAAGTACAACAGAAAAGATAACAGCTGGAAGAAAGGAAGCAGCTCATGGTTCATCCTCCTCGGATCCTACCTGAAGGGTAGGTACAGATAGCGCAGCTCCTGAATCGTGCACCACGGATCCTACCTAAAGGGTAGGTACTGATAGCCACCGCAACACTCTTTCCTATAAACCACCTCCGAGTATTGTCTCGCTGTGAAGTCCACCTCCTAACACTGACTCGTCGTGAGGTACACCTCAGGGTATCGTCCAGTCTTCGAACACTCGGCCTCCGTCAGCGCTGTCTGTCGTCTACAACAAACACAATGAGGTGCGGGCATAGCCCGTGCAGTGGTGAGTATAACGATACTCAGTAGGGACCCCAAGACCCTCAAGGTCTCACTAAATCCAACAAGGATAACCACAAAGAAGATCTCAAAAGATAACCTCTACTTAGTTATATGCCCATACATATACCAAAGTTATCAAGTAACTCATCTCAATCATGAGGAATCACAAAGATTATAGACTCAGCTCAAACTCGTATTTTCAATATCGAAACTGTAACTGCTGATGAGCCCATCTCTGGAGTGTACAGTGATCCTGTCACAACTCTGAGGTACTGCTCACTAACCTAAGACTTTTGAGGTACTCCTCCTGTCGAGTACCGCGGGTCTGCCACCTCACACAGTAGTGCTCCACCGCCATGGGTCTACCACCTCACACAGTAGTGCTCCCCCTCATAGCCTACAGAGGTACTCCTCCTATCGAGTACCGCGAGTCCGTCACCTCACAAATTAGTGCTCCTCCGCCATGGGTCTACCACCTCACAAATTAGTGCTCCCCACTGGGCTATGCTAGTCACTCCGAATCGAATCGGACAAGCAGTCATCGGTCACATCCAGCTACACGGTCTCTGTACTCTGTATGCTCGTCTCCGTAAGGGTCCGCTCCACGAGCTACAAGTTTATAGTCCAAGTATCTCAAGTCCCAATAATAAGTATCTCAAAGGACCGCCTCGTCATAGGGGTCTCAACGCAACAGATGGCGCGTCAATCGGACGCCCGGTCTGTGAGTTATAAGCCTTTTCTTCTGAGGGGCCCAATTGGTTTCATGTGTGAACCAACCCGGCCGTATCTCAACTGCACCCCAAACTCTCATAGGGTATACTCATAAAGATATTTTCTCAATGTGATCACCAAAGCCGCTGACGGTTCGTCAAACGGACATCTGGTCTGAAAGATATCAGCTTTTCCATTCCAGGGGCCCGGTTGGATTTCGAGTACAATCCAACCCGGAAATACTCCAATTGCATCCAAACCTTGGAAGAAGTATTTCAAAAGTTCCATCTCCTCAATAGGAATCCAACAAAGTCGACGAGACGTCAATCGGACGTTCGGAGATCAGGATATAAGTGTTTCCGCTTCGAGGGCCCGGTAGGTTTCGTATCCAAACCAACCCAGCCGAACCCAAAGTTCACCGAAACCTTGAGTGTAACATAACGAAATGGGCGTCTCGATCCAAGGATTTCATCGTAGCTGATGGTGCGTCGATCGAAGTTTCATGGCCCATGTTATGGGCGTTCGAACGGAAACAATCCGAAATGGGGTGTCTGGGCCCGGCCCGGCCAAACCCCCCCCCCCCCCCACCCACTGGGTCCGCCCGAACCGGGTCGACTCGACCTGGGTCCGGGTCCGGCCCATCAGGGTGTGGCTCGGCCAGCGTGCTCGAGCGGAAGCCGTGGAGCGGGGGGGGGGGTTGCACGGCTTCCTTGCCGATTATTGAAGCCAGCGGCGGTTTGTGCCGCCGCCATTCCTCTGGGATCCTGCGCGGTCGCGGGATCCCCCTTGCAGCACCGCCGCGGCAAGCTGCGGCGGTTGTTTCCTCCGGTGGCGTGCTAGGGCGCCGCCGGCTCCTGGCGGCCGGATGGCTCCAGCCGCTGCCCCCGGTCACCGGCGGCACCGCGCCGGTGACCCGCGCCTCTAGGGTTTCCGCGGGCCACCAGAGTTGCTCCGGTGGTCCGTTTTCAAAACCGTCTGTGCCGGTGTTCATCTCGGGTCCCGAACATTACTACGGGAGCTTCAAAATTACCTTGCGGCCCCGTTTGTCATCGCCCGTCAATCCGCGCTCAATGTTCAATAATAAAATCGCGACCAGTTCGTGGTTTTTGGGCACGGCGCGACGGCGTCGTGGCTTGTTCGACTTCAACAGCACAGCACAACAACGCCGCTCTTCTTCGCCCTTTCTCATAGTTTCTGCACGGTGCAACTGCACCGCGATGCCTTTCATGTGCCGCAACAAATTCAAACAAACAAGGGGGGAGGAGGGTCGGTCGTGTTCATGCGGTCCAACCTCCTCCCGTTATTACGATAACAGGCGGCCCAATTGAACCAAGAAAGGCGACAGAGGAGATCACGATCAATAACAAAAATAAACCCCTACCTTGTGATGTGATCCCTCGATGTATTTGCGGAGAGGTAGCGTCGTTTGTTGACGTCGGAAGGTGGCGTCGTCATTTCTGATTTTCCCACGGCAGTGTCTCCTCCTTTGATGGAGACCGGGAAGCATTCTTCGTCGAAGGTCTTGGAAGGCCCGACGTCGCCCAAGTGTACTCAAAGATGTCACATATCCCCTCTTGTCACAGAGAAGGAAGAAAGGGGTACGTCTCCGCTCTTTGGTGTCAGCGTTCTTCGTCGGAGAGTTGCGTTCTTTGTGTTCTTCAAGAATGAATAAGTTCTTCAAAGCCTAGAGCTTTCTCTTCAAATCCTCCTCACACAACAATCAACTCTCTCAAATAAAATAAGACTTATCTTATTTTATTACATCAAGCCAAGCACTTTGAATTTTAAAAATCAAACACTTAACTCACTTAATTAATTAAGTGAGTAAGCATGATTAAAGAAGATAGAGGGGGAGCTCAGTGGTCTCACATTAAAGGGGGGGTTAAACATGTTAATAAGAGTTATCAATTAATGAGAGGAGAGGTTTAAGGGAGTTTAGGGAAGATTAAAGGGGTGGGGTTCGTGTGGGCCCCACCTCACCTTTAATCCTCTCATTGGAAGTTGGGTGGTTACCCCAACTTCCACTCAATGGATAAACCACTTAAAATAAATAAAAATTATAGCTCAATTTTTATTTTATATTCCAAATATTTTTAACAACTCCTCCAGTGAAAACGCAACTCCGAAAAATATCTTCTTAAGCAATTACCGGCGTTGCACTTCCATCGGTGCCCTCGGATTTCGATTTCGTGCACCGGTTCAAAAGATAGAAAAACCCGCTCGTTCGTTCACTAAACGTACCCGAGCTAAACATCGGAAATTGATTTCGGGCACACCGGGCCTCGGAATCAGGCGCCGTCAGAAATTGCATCCTTGTAAAATCCAAAATAAAATTTAGAAAAAATTTCCCTTGAATTTTACGGGACTTTACATTACTCCCACCTCAGGACTTTACGTCCTCGTAAAGCTTAAACATAGACTAGGGATACAAAAGAGGTATTGAGCATACATCTGATCCTTCCACTCCCATGTGCTTACCTAGAGATTCTCGTACTTCCAAAGAAAGTGCACTCGAGGAATCGACCATCCTTATAGGATCCGCTCCTGTCGATCCTCGTTCCCCACTGGAAACTCCGAGAAAGTCACCCCATTTCCCAAGTCCAGCTCCCCATGGTCGATGATATGCGAAGGGTCGAGCACGTATCTCCTTAGTTGAGATACATGGAAGTCATCGTGCACCTGGTGCAACTGAGGTGGATGGGTCAAGTGGTAAACCACCTCGCCTACCCTACTGAGGATCTAGAAAGGTCTATTGAACCTCGGAGAAAACTTGACGCCTCAGCCACATCTCTGTAATTCCACGTCGAGGTGAGACCGGTAAGAAAACGTGGTCGCCATCCTCGAACTCTAGTGGTCTCTGCCTCCTGTCATCATAAGGCTTCTGTCACCTCTGAGCTGTCCTCACCTGCTCTTGGATGACCTGGACCTTCTCTGGTCCCGCAAGAGCTGTTATGATTTCTTCTTTTTCGATAAGAGAAATCCGGTCTCATCCCTTGGATGAACCACGTTATTTTCCAAATACAGTCAATCCGGACATGAATGATGTATTCATGCCATGGACGACGTCGTAAGGCCTCGACGTTACTACCAAGAGATCCAACCGTCACTCTCGCCTCTAAGGGTCGATTCACACTGTCGGCATCAGCGTGAGGTCACTGGGTCTCTTCCAGTAGGAATCTTGAAAGTGAGGGTCAAGTCAACAGTTTAAACCGGAACCTCTTAGTACTCAAAAATGAAGGATGAAAATGTCAAAAAGGTAAGTGAATTTATATTATTGTAGCACATGGTACAAAGACACAAATGTAACAACAACAACAACATGTAACTACATATACAAAGAATAAAAGGAGACCACTAGTTCCACTCCTGTCCACTGGCTTCGGATGCTCCGTAGTCATAAGATTCTACTGCCTGAAGCTGAGCTCTCCCATGTCCACATGTTCCCTGCGGTCGGGGTGGACCTCCTGGTGGTGGTGGTGGAAACCCCTCGAAGCGTCGTCCACCTCCAGCTGCAAGGCCAGCTCCCCTCCCTCGGCCTTCATCTCCTAGCGGTCTGCCTTGATCAAACTTCTCCCTCTGCCTGGGAGGTTCTTCATTTAACTGCTAGTCATCTGCATGGTGGGTCGGACAGTCACGTTCCATGTGACCAATACCACCGTAGGAGTAACACTGTGTGGCAGGTCTGGCTCTTTCATTCCCATTGATGCCTTGCACTACCGACCCTGAGTCATGCGGTCGGCCACCTTTAGGTCTGGTCGTCATGGACCTCTGCGTCATCTGTCTACTGCTTGGTACAGAAGACTCTGCCACATGCCGGCTAGTGGTGGGTCCTACTGCTGGAGACTGCTCAGCAAGGAAACTCTCCACTAAGAGGGCTCGCTCCAACACCCCTGTCTGTGTCAGAATGCTTTGAGAAACAACAGAAGCTCTAATCTCTCGCCTAAGCCCCTGCTCAAAGGTTCAGGCCGTGAAGAAAGGGTCCTATACCATATCTGTGGAGTGGCGCGAGAGGTCTGTGAACCTCACTGAATACTGCGCTACTGTCATGCTACCCTGCCGAAGCTGAAGTAGCTCCTGTACGCGCACCGCTTGAAGGGTGGCTGGTACAAACTCTGCCCAGAACATTCTCTTGAAGTTTGACCAAAGAAGTGTCGCCTCGTCATGCATCTAGAGCATCAGGCTCCACCATCTGCCTGCTGCTTCTTTAAGAAGGCTGGAAGCAAGGATCACCATGAATTCTGCTGGCATCCCCACTAGCCTGAAGACTCCCACCACAGCCTCCATCCAATCCTCAGCTGCCTACGGGTCCATCTCTCCCCTGAACATGGGTGGCCTCTGGCGCTGGAACTCGTGCAGTGCGCTCATGTGACGTGCACCCTCTGCTGCTAGGGCTGGTGGCATCGGTGGCCCAACGGGTAGTAGTATCGTTGGTGCCTCCGCTGGTGCCTCAACTGGGATAGGGCCCTGTATTGAGGCCACGTCGCTCGGCGGGCTGTCAGTATGAACAACTCTCAGGGCTCTAGCTGGTCGTCCGCGGGGAGGCATCCTGAAGGAAACAAACATGACATGGTCAAATGATTTATACCTTGTGAGCTGACCTGGTTTGAGCTTACTTTTAAAAACTTCTGGAAACACACACACACGCAATCAGTGTTTTCATGCACAAAGTCAGAAATCAGTTGTCATGGTTCTGGTGTATAGATACGTCGGCCGCCCGCACCAACACTGGACTCCCTAAACTGAAGACCACACTCGGTACCCTTAACAATATTTCTTCACAGAAAGAAAATATCAGAGTTATAAGTTCTGCGGTAGAACCGACTCCTCTGATACCAATTTGTCACGACCTGTCCTCAGGACCCATGTCGTGACTACCCCAAGCCCACCTTCCATAGGCCAGGGGCTGACGACTAGCACCAAAGGTGTAAATCGTGATAACTGGGAAGGCATTTCCTTTATAAAAGTAAACTAAACACCACAGAGTACAAGCGGATGTAAAACACTAATTATAAAAAAAAATGCTGAAATGTAAATGGGCCAGGATACAAACCCAACTGAAAGTACAACTACAACTGAATGAAAGTACAATAGAAAAAGATAACAGCTGGAAGAAAGGAAGAAGCTCCTGGGTCGTCCTCGTCAGATCCTATCTGAAGGGTAGGTACAGATAGCATAGCTCCTGGATCGTCCACCACGGATCCTACCTAAAGGGTAGGTACTGATAGCCTCTACAAAGCTCTTGCCCGTCAACCTCCACCGAGTATCGTCTCGCCATGAATTCCACCTCCTGATACTGACTCGTCGTGAGGTCCACCTCTGGGTATCGTCCAGTCTTCGAACACTCGGCCTCCGTTAGCACTGTCCGTTGTCTGCAACCAATACAACGAAGTGCGGGCATAGCCCGTGTAGGGGTGAGTATAACGATACTTAGTAGGGACCCCGAGACCCTCAAGGTCTCACTAAATCCAACAAGGATAACCACAAATAATATCTCAATAGATAACCTCTACTTAGGTATATGCCCATACATATACCTAAGTTATCAGGTAACCCATCTCAATCATGAGAAATCCCAAAGATTATAGACTCAGCTCAAACCAGGATTTTCAATATCGAAACTGTAACTGCTGATGAGCCCGTCTCTGGAGTGTATAGTGATCCTATCACAACTCCGAGGTACTGCTCACTAACCTAAGACTTCTGAGGTACTCTTCCTGTCGAGTACCGCGGGTCTGCCACCTCACACAGTAGTGCTCCACCGCCATGGGTCTGCCACCTCACACAGTAGTGCTCCCCCTCATAGCCTACAGAGGTACTCCTCCTGTCGAGTACCGTGGGTCTGCCACCTCACAAAGTAGTGCTCCTCCGCCATGGGTCTGCCACCTCACAAAGTATTGCTCCCCACTGGGCTATGCTAGTCACTCTGAATCGAATCGGACAAGCAGTCATCGGTCACAGCCAGCTACACGGTCTCCATACTCTGTATGCTCATCTCCGGAAGGGTCCTCTCCCTGAGCTACAATTATATACTCCAAGTATCACAATTCCCAATAATACGTATCTCAAAGTACCGCCTCGTCATATGGGGTCTCAACACAACAGACGGCGCGTCAATCAGATGCCCGGTCTGTGAGTTATTAGCCTTTTCGTCCCAGGGGCCCGGTTGGTTTCGTGTGCGAACCAACCCGTCCATATCTCAACTGTACCCCGAACTCTCATAGGGTATACTCATAGGTACCTTTTCTCAATGTGATCACCAAAACTGTTGACGGTTCGTCAAACGGACGTCCGGTCTGAAAGATATCAGCTTTTCCGTTCCATGGACCCAGTTGGATTTCAGGTACAATCCAACCCGGCAATACTCCAATTGCATACAAACCTTGGGAGATTTATTCCGAAAGTTCTTCCTCCTCAATAGGAATCCAACAAAGTGGACGTCACATCAATCGTACGTCCGGAGCTCAAGATATAAGCGTTTCCGCTCTGAGGGCCTGGTTGGTTTCATATCCGAACCAACCCGGACGAACCCAAAGTTCTTTGAATCCTTGAGTGTAATATACCGAAACGACCGCCTCGATCCAAGGATCACATCACAGCAGACGGTGCATCGATCGGAGGTCTGTGGTCCATGTTATGGGTGTTCGAACAGAGACAATCCGAAATGGGGGGTCTGGGCTCGGCCCGGCCCGGCCCACCCCCCCCCCCCCCCCCCCGGGTCGGCCCGAACCGGGTCAACCCGACCAGGGTCCAGGTCCAGACCATCAGGTCGCGGCCCATCCCGGCCCATCCGGCGCGGCCCGGCCGCATGGCCTACCGCGGCTCGGCCAGCGCGGCCGAGCGGAAGCCGCGGAGCGGGGGGGGTTGTGTGGCCCCCTCTCCAATAATTGAAGTCGATGGCAGTTTTCACTGCCACCATTCCTTTGGGATCCCGCGCGGCTACGGGATCCCCCGTGCCACACCGCCGCGACGGTTGTTTCCTCTGGCGGCGCGCTAGGGCACCGCTGCCTCCTGGCGGTCGGACGACTCCGGCCGCCGCCCCCGGTCGCCGGCGGCGCCGCGCCGGCGACCCGCACCTCCAGGGTTTCCACGGGCCACCGGAGTTGCTCCGGTGGTCCGTTTTCAAAACATTCTATGCCGGCGTTCATCTCGGGTCCCAAACATTACTGCGGGAGCTTCAAAATTACCTTGCGTCCCTGTTTTTCGTCGACCGTCAATCCGTGCTCAACGTTCAATAATCAAATCGCGGCCTCTTCATGGTTTTATGGCGTGGCGCGACGGCACCGTGGCTTGTTCGACTTCAACAGAGCAGTGCGACGGCACCGCGCTTCTTCGCCCTTTCTCATAGTTTACGCGTGGTGCAACCACACCGCGCCGCCTTTCACGTGTCGCAACAAACTCAAACAAACAAGGGGGGAGGAGGGTCGGTCGTGTTCGTGTGGTCCGACCTCCTCCCATTATTACGATAACAGGCAGACAATTGAACCAAAAAAGGCAATAGATGAAATCACTATCAACAATAAAAATAAACCCCTACCATGTGATGTGATACCTCGATGGATCTGCAGAGAGGTAGCGTCGTTCGTTGACGTCGGAAGGTGACGTCGTCGTTTGCGATTTTCCCACGGCGGTGTCTCTGCCTTTGAGGGAGACCGGGAAGCATTCTTCGTCGAAGGTCTTGGTAGGCCTGACGTCGCCCAAGTGTACTCAAAGATGTGACGTATCCCCTCTTGTCACAGAGAAGGAAGAAAGGGGTACGTCGCCGCTCTTTGGTGTCGGCGTTCTTCATCGGAGAGTTGTGTTCTTCGCGTTATTCAAGAAGGAAGAAGTTCTTCAAAGCATAGAGCTTTCTCTTCAAATCCTCCTCACACAACAATCAACTCTCTCAAATAATATAAGACATATCTTATTTTATTACGTCAATCCATGAACTTTGAAATTCAAAAATCAAACACTTAACACACGTAATTAATTAATTAAGTTGGCTTGATTAAAGAAGATAGAGGGGGAGGTGAGTGGTCTCACATTAAAGGGGGGGGTTAAACATGTTAATAAGAGTTACCAATTAATTAGAGGAGAGGTTTAAGAGAGTTTAGGGAAGATGGAATGGGTGTGGTTCGTGTGGGCCCCACATCACCTTTAATCCTCTCATGGGAAGTTGGGTGGTTACCCCAACTTCCACTCAATGGATATACCACTTAAAAGAAATAAAAATTGTAACTCAATTTTTATTTTATCTTCCACAAGTTTTTATCAACTCCTCCCGTGAAAACGCAACTCCGAAAAAGATCTTCTTAAAAAATTATCGGCACTGCGGTTCCATCGGTGCCCTCGGATTTCGATTCCGTACACCGGTTGAAAAGATAGAAAAACCCGCTCGTTCATTCACTGAACATACCCAATCTAAACTTCATAAATTGATTTCGGGCACACCGGGCCTCGGAATCAGGCGTCGTCAGAAACTGCGTTCTTGTAAAATCCCAAAGAAAATTTAGAAAAAATTTCCCTTGAATTTTACGGGTCATTACAATGAATTTTTAATTGTGAAAGTTAAGTTATTGTTTTACATTTTCTTTTAAATTGTATATGTGGTTAATGGATAAAGTAGCATGTGCACATGGCTTGGAAGTGTGGGGTATTGAATTATGGTTTTATGCCCACAGGCCGAGTTAGACTAAGGAACTAAAATCCCCCCTCAAATGCATGGGTTAGGGAAGGGGGAAGAGGATTAATTCCCCTAACTGTTTCATTCAATATGAATCGAGGATTTGATGTGATGAGAATGTGTTGTTGTGATATGTCGATCCCTAGTGAGATAGGGACTTGTTTTATTCCATTATGCATGTAAATTGATTTTCTTGGTCTGTAGTATAAATTATTTAATTTCCTAACCCATGAAACTTGAGATGAAGATGAATTCACTAATGAGGATAGCCTAATGGATGAAATGGAGATAATGATGAAAATGGATTAAATGAATATTGTAACTAATTGGTTTGCAATGAGTTGTGATTTGTTAAATCCATTATTGTTAAATGTGTGTGTCACCATTTTTCCTTGTCTTTGAACCCTAGTTTTAATTGAGTTAGTTGTTTTTGGTTCACTCTATAGATCATAATGGGTAAAATGAATATTAGATAACTACCCAGATTTTTTGCTTGTTATCTTGTTTATTTATTTTACTTGTTACCTGTATACACTTGGTACAGACTAGATATTTCTTTAGAATTTGTTGGTGGTGTCGTACTAAGTTGTACTCACACCATACTTTGGATTCCATGGAACTTGAGAAATCGATAATATTATAATTGTTTTAAGGTACAACATCAGAGTAGTGACCCTCTATTTGGTTGTGCATGGGATGCTTGTTTTGATCATGGAGGTTAGGACCAGGTTGCATCTCAATCTAGTTTCAGAGTCTTTTCATAGTTTTTTCCTTGGATTGTATTATTTGACATTATGACATGTAGTGTACTCTCCCTAGATTTTGTTATATCATGTGTAAATGGTTACTTATTGGGTTTTGTTACAAGTTTTATATTTTATTCATATTGGTTATTTTATCTTTTTGTGATACTTATATTGTGGAATCACTCAGATAAGCAGGTATAGTCTCCCCATGTCCCTCTATTGACCCTTACAGCTAGTCGGCAGCCTCTGTCATATGGGGAGGCGTGCCTAAGGTCATGTGAAGACCCACCTTAGGGCCCCATTTATAGTGGCCTCCGGGTCAGGGACATTACAAATATGTCAATAATTTTTTCCTTTTTTTCTTATTTCAATATTAAACTCATTAATTATTAAATATCTCTTTATTCATTAGGAATCATCTAAACATCCTCATAACTGACATCAACCACACTGAGTTTAACTAAATATACCATGAAATTTTATTTTATAATTATAAACTATCATGGGTTATAAATTAAATTGCCTTCAATTTTCTAATAATGATGTAATTTGAAAAAATAATATATAAAAAAAGTGTTTTTATTGTACTTTTTCAATATTATAAATATTATAAGCACCAGATGTTGAAAATATGTTAAAACTAACTACCTAATATATATATATATATGGGGGTTTTAAATGCTTATAAGTATGGATAATATTATTAGGTATGTATTTATTGTGTTTAGTTTATTTATTTAGGAAATATGTTGAAATCTCAAAATGAATCAGGACCATGGTAAGGGATTTTGTAACAAATTACTCTCTTTGTGACATTTTTGGTATTATTCATACAATTGATGTGGTGTATATATTATATAGTTTATATATCATGTCATGAATTATATTTTTATCCTAGTATTTAAACTTTAATTACAATCCCTCATTTTTAATTTGTTTTGCTTCAAGTGTTACTCAATCCGTAAGGGTTTCCTTGGTCTCAATTCTAATTCATAGAGATATTTTATATGTCATACACCATGATACATTAAAATGGATTTCTATTTATTTAATACCCCGTAAATTTTCTATAAATTTTTTCCTTATAATTCCTATCATAAACTGATCCAAATCATGTTCATTTATCTAATATTCATTTGGATCAAGGGTTTCTCCAGTCAGAAGTGATTTCGGTAAAAAAATAATTGATTTATAATCATTCAATTAAACATATTTCATATAAGTTAGGAAAATTTTACCTTTTGATTATGTAATTTCTTATTCTCTCATTGTTTATAATTTTACCCCATAAACCCTTTTCAATTGTTTTGTAACTCATGGAGTATGTTTTTCATAAGTGATATTGATTACTCAAGTCTCTATTCATTGAGTTACATTGTTTCATCGTGAACTTAATTCTTCCATGATTATTTTATCCCACTCTAATATTTTATTATGTGGTATTTTATTATCTTCATTTGTAAAATTAATTTTTAATTCAAATTACTATTTTGTTTCTCTACTTACAGTGTTTGTTTTTAAAAAATGTATTTTAAAAGTAATTAAAAGTGTTTTTGATTTCATTTTAATTTTTTTCGTTACTCTAAACATTTTTTCAAGATAAAACAGATTCCTTTTCAAGGTCTTATTATTAATTTTTAAAAACATTTCTTCATTTTCAAATATATTTTACTTTACCTTTTGAAAAAAACCATTGTAAGTAACTCATAACTTTATCTCCCACACCAATATGAAAAAAATTCAATAAGAAACT
Organism: Viscum album; assembly: GCA_963277665.1. Classification (NCBI taxonomy): domain Eukaryota; kingdom Viridiplantae; phylum Streptophyta; class Magnoliopsida; order Santalales; family Viscaceae; genus Viscum; species Viscum album. The sequence goes on along the minus strand of OY728145.1, from coordinate 840,328,441 downwards.
TTAGGTTTTCACTCTTATTTCCTTTATTATTTTAAAACAGTTTACCCAAAAGGTTTTATGTTTCAATATGTATACTCTAATATCTATATATATTTTTGTTGTTTAAACTCTTTCTTTCAAACAATTAGATCATTGATTCATTCTAGTATTATATCATCTCATGTATTCTTTTGTGCGGAATCTTTTAATAATTTTCAACATAGCTTTATATTTTCTTTTTTAGAATTTTATTATGTTATTTTTCACCCATCATCCATCTTTGTCTTGGTTTATTACGATCATGTTATTATAATATTTACTTAGTTGTACACCCATTTCTCTATATGGTATGAACATTTAATTTTAAATAATTCTTATTTGATGATGTTTACCTATAAATAATGTGTTTTTATTAACATAATAAAATGTATTGGCATTTCATATATTTATTTCGTAATATAGATGATTATTAGAAAGATTATTTTGTATTGTGTGACCATCAACTATCTTTCACTAAATGGGTTATGATCATGTTATCCATTTTATATAATTGGGGAAAAGTATTGGTGTATCTTATAGTGTTACACCATTAATGATTATTATTGTCAAATTGTCTATGTATTGTGCGTCCATCCACAATCATTATCTGTTTGGGTAATGATAATGTAATCCTTTTTAATAACATGAAGAAAAGTATTTTTGAATTGAATATTGTTATTCCAATGACGACAAATATTCGCATTTTGGCTATATGTTAATTTACCATCCACCTTTTTTATTAGGATATGTTACGATCATCCTATCCATTTTATTGAAATGGGGAAGAGTTTTTACATTCTTGGTTAATATTGACAACTAAAAAATGTTGATCATGTATTGATATTCCATATTATTATATATGGGTAAACATATTGTTATTTAGCCAAAGGTTCCTTAGGGAATGTTATAAAAGATCATGTTTACTCTTATAGTGAATAATTGGACATAAATAGGTGATAGTTGGGGCCCCGAATTATATATCCCCTTTATTCATAAACATTTATCATAAGACAAAACATTTTTGGGTATTTATTGCATGGCTGCTAAATTAAACAAGATATCTTGACTGAAAACTCGATGATAATTAAATGTCTTGTCACAATGCCTTGATAATTTTTTTTCAATGTATAAAATTATGAATTCCATCACTATAATACCATTATTATTGATATCATTTTTTAATTTATTTTCAGGGAACTTGAATAATCCTTGTTCTATATTGATTATGACTTCATGTTGTTTACCTGTTCCTTTTATAATATTTATTCCTCTTTTGGCCACAATATCTCTAGTTATATGTTTCCCTTATTGAGTTTTTTAGATCCCTCATTTCATATGTTTCCATTATAGAGGTTTTGAAGAAATTTAGTACACATTACATGTTTATAATTATAGAAAAATATGAATAATTTATGTGAGATTTTAAATACTAGTCATTAATTAAATATTTTATAATATATAATAGAATAAAATATATATTATCCGGTAAATACATGAGATTTATTAGATTACGATGTGTTTTAATTCTCTAAAGCTCTCAACCTGAAAAGATATTTCTGATGTAAGAGGATCAATATACATTGTTGATTTTTAATTATATAAAGTTATATACAGGATTTTATATATGGTATTAAAGTGAGTATGTAATATATGTGTTTATGGACTTAGATCTAGGAGTGTGGGTTTATGACATCACAATTGGTATTAAAGGAAAGGATTGGAAAACATTATAGATTAGGATGGTTATTGAGGATAATTTTATGGTTGATATGTTAAGGTTGATCACAATAGATAACCCTTTGTGGTTGTATAATATTTAATGCTAAGGATACAATTCAAATATAATTTAGGGATTAGGATTAGATAACATTAGCTAAAATGTGAAGAAGAATTTAATTTATAGGACAAAATTTTGAGGTTTTGGTAAATTCTTTATTCAATATTTTTCCCTTGATTTTATATTCCATTCTAGAAAATAATAATTGTATAAGGATCTTGTAAAGACATACCTAGGGTTAATTGCCCCGAAGAGGGTATATTGGGTGTTAACTCAATTGTGACCTTGGGAATGACAAAGTGGTCACACATTACACATAGTTGGACACTTCGGAAGAATTTTCTTTGAGTAATCACATTCCTTTTAAAAATCATTAGGAAACATTTCTGAATGATATTAATTGGTTAGGTTATAGTAACTAAGAATAAAATGACCATGGATAACTAATGATTAAAGAAGGAGATTCATATAATGATTGAAAAGTGTCATTTACTAAAAATAATTATTTTTTTAGTGGAGAAATACTTATATTGTGGTTTTAATATTAATATTTCAGATAATATCATAATAAATTTGTTTATTATATTGGGTTAAAATAGGATCATAATGATGAAGATAAGAAAGGTCTGTATCTATATTCCACTATGTCTTATAACTAAATAATGGGTCATATTTAAATAGATAATAATTTTAGTATATTCATTTTATGATGGAAAAGGTGAGTATTCTATTAGTACATATATTAGTGAGGTTGATATCATAATTGAAATTAATTCCTAATTCTCTTATTTATTATCATTAGTGGGTGATATTTATCAATAACATTATCATATTTACAAAAATTTATTAGGATTATGTGAAACATTTGAGGATTTTTCTCTATTATTTTTACATTAAAGGTATGTATATTTATATTAAATGGTATTGTTAATTTGAAAAATGATTTTATGAAAAATTTATATTTTTGGGGAAAATTATTGGTGAAGATGTGATTGATATATGGAGAACTATTTGGTTTAATTTACACTTTATACTGAGATAATAAAGGGTTCTTTGATAGTATTGTAATCTTGGGATTGATAATTTATTCATGATAATTTTTTTTTGAACTTCATCACATTTTTAGGATTATGATACATATTGTTTAGTTTGTGATCTTATAAACTATCAGTGACTAACATTTGAGGGTTAAAAATTGAGTGAACCTTGGGAGTAATATATAACTTTATTTTGGTTTATTAACTTAGATATTCATGTGGTTTTGGGAAAGGTAATTTATAGAGAATATATTATTCAGGATGTATGCATACCTTTCTATATGATTGTATAAGTGGATATATTTTTTATGGAAGATAAGTTACTTACTCTATCCCAATATTGTGTGGTAGATATCATATTTGATGTTCTTTCTTAACAGATGGATAGGTTAAGAATATCAACACCAACATACCTCAATTTTTAATTATTAAATTTTTGAGGATGAGAATTATTTTGGGGGAGGAATGTGACACCCCGGGATATTTATATATGATTACCTTTATATATATGAATGTGATGTGTAGCTTACTCCACACAAAAATTTGAAGTTAAATAAATCCATGATATATTTTGATAAAATAATATAATTTCTTTTTTATTGTTAAAACTCAGTTTTTCATTTATATGTAATAATTATATGAAACTTTTTTATGAAATACTTATAAAAAAGAAAATAATGGATACTTTTAATATGAATTAAATTCATTTAGTATTGATAAAATCACTGAGAAAAGTTTTTTATACCCAAAATTATATTTCTATATAAATTAGTTATTTTATTTCAATAAATGAAATATATTTTTATTATATAATAATAAAATATATTGGTAATATTAATAATACAATACCCATATATTAATTATTAATTAAAAGGAAATATAAATAATAAATTGTCTACATTTTTAAAAGCTATTTTATTGTATGAACAATTTACACCATATTTTGGTACTTTATTTAAATATTAAAGTATACAATTTTTTATATTAAAGTTTATAAAATTATCAACATTTTTGATATAATAATAGATATATTTTCTTAAGAAGAATTTATTGTTTTTTAGTGAGGTTTTATGCCCAGAAATGTTAAATCTAAGTTTTCCTACACATATTGATATTTTTTAATTCAATTGAATTCAAATTTAAAATTGGTTGGTCAATAATATTTAATTGAAAATATAATTTTTACTCATTGAAAATAAATTATTTAGGATAGATATTATTTTCACTTGTAAAAGTAAAATATTTTTTTCAAAGAAATAATTTTATTAGATTTATATATTTTTATCTAAATAAATTAGATTAATATACACAAAAATATGAGCATAATATTATATTTTAAAAATATAAACAACATATAAATATCCATTTTATTAATAATTAATAGAAAATATTTTCAAAAATTCTTAATATATAAAATTTCATTTTTCTATAAAAAATAATTTCCCTTATATCATATATTTCATGTTAAAAGTTAAATTTATCATATTTAGAAATTTAATTATGTCAAATGTATACCAAATCCATATCCAACATAATTAAATTTGTTAATAAGGGTCATCTTATATTTTTAATAATAAATTTATTACCAAGTTTAATTTTTTATCAGGATTAATAAGGGTAAAATGTGTAAATGAGGTATATCAAATTTATAATAATTTAAAGGTCACATAAAGTGTTTAGAAATAATTTTTAATTATGAAATTTATACCCCATATTTATTAACTAAAATTTACCAACATAAATATCCTAACACTAATGAGATTCCATTCTTATCCCCTATCTATCATTGTTTTCAAAAGATGTGTCCCTCTTCCACACCTATTAAAGGATCTCACTTCCCCCAAATTCATGCCCCAACTATAGTTCTAAATTCCCATGAAACTCTTACCAATTAACTTATTATAGATCCTATATACATTATTTTTATCACTTATAATCATAAAAGTTCCTCAAGACTTTCATTTCCAAAGGATACTTCAAGATATGATCTAATTTCTCAACATAAGTATTACATACACTTAAATTTATTCATTATCATCCTCATACACCCACCTCCAAGCCAATTAAAAATATGAATTTAATTTCATTAGTGTTTATAATATATTGAAATTTTATTATATTTTTCTAATAATCGTTATCTATTCCCCTCTCATTCAATTGAAAAAAACAAAAATGTTTCCCATGCATATGTGTAGACTACCACCTCCAAAAATGACAAATTGTTTTCATCGCCACCTTTGATGGATAGTTATGGAAATGTTTTTTGTAAATAGATATGTTACTTATGTGATTCATTATAATATTTAAATATAAATTAGTAATTATATAATTAATATAGAAAATACTATATCATTCTAATTGTTACCCTTGTAAACAAACATACCAAAATGAAAATATTGTTATTCATAATATGTAATATTTATATATCAATTACATCCTAATATATTTCCTTATGATTTTAATAAATCACTCTAATAAAACCTAACTAATATAATTATGTTTTTTTATGATTATATTACCAATAAATCCACCCCAAAATCATCAATTAATCGGGGTGGGATTAGGTTTGGTTCAATTTTAACCACATACCTGAACAATACTGTGAATTTATATAAATAATGAAAATGATAATTTATTTTCCAGTATCATATTACATAACTTTTTAAATATATGTTTTGGGTTATAGTAATATTATATCAAAAATTAACTCAATTAGTAAAAAATCACCATTCATTCATTAAGAATCATTGAAACTCGTTCATCACTGATTTCAACCCCATGGATCACAACCAAAGATTCCATGAAATGGAATTATATATTAATAAACTATATATGAACATATAATAAATTACTTTATATGATCTAATAATGAATCAATTTTCCAAAATAATTTAGTCCATCCGTACTTTTAAGAAACTAATTCAATGCGATAAATATTACATACACTCATGGTTCAAAATAGGTAACAACTTCATAATATATAAATATATAATGATCATAAATTTGGAGTATAAATTTTAATAGTTATGAATAATATTATCAATTATTTATTTGGAAAGAATAATTTAATTATTTAGAGAATTTGGTGGCAGTGTAGAATGAATCCTAACCAAGGTAAGAAGTTTCATCTCAAATTCCTCTCTTGGAGACATGGTTGGTATTATGTACCTGATTTCATTTTTGTGGTGTATATATTACATATTTAAGATATAATACCATGAATTATCTTTTAATAATATTATTTTATATTCAATTACAATCCATCTATTTCAAGGGATTTTCATTAAAGTGTTACTCAAGTCCTAATAGTTTCCTTGGTCTCAATTCTGGTTTTTTGAGAGATGTCGAATATTATCCACCATGTTTAATTTGTTTTTTTTCTACTGAATTTCTATCCAATTAATTTAATATACATTTTTCCTTTTAATTACATGGTCAAAATAGAAAAAATAAAACACTTTTCTTTTAACATTTTTAGACTGAAGTGCTATCTTAGTCTTAAGAGTTTTTGGTAAGTAGATTTTCGTTAAATGAGTTAAGATCATTCAGTTTATAATATATCATATAAGTTGGGTAAAATATATTTTTTTTATTATAAAATGATTAATTCTATAAATATTTAAATTTCTACTATATAATCCCATTTTCAAATATTTCATTCCCCATTGATTATGTTTCCCATAAGGGATATGGATAACTGATGTTTCCTTTATTTGAGTTATATTTTTTATTCAAGAACTTTTTTAATCCATGTTTGGGTTTTCCACCCCCCCCCGCATATTTTATTATATGGTATTTTATAATCTTATTTTTGGAAACTAAGTTTTAATGAAAATTAATGTTTTGTTACTCTTCTTACCATATTAGTTTTTAAGAATGGTGACTTGAGAGTAATAAAAAAGGCCTTTAATTTAACTTTAATATGAGCATTCTTCAAATTCACATTTCCACAATGTCAAAAATATTTATTTTCCAGGCCTTATTATTAAATATTTATTTTTAAATTAATTATTTTCCCTAATTTTCACTTTACCTTTTGAAAAATACATTTGTATGTGAACTTTAAATTTTTCTTCTACTTCAAAGCTAAAATGTATTTTAAATTATCTTTTAAAATTTCACTTCCATATACCTTTTAATTTTCAAAAGGACTTACACTAATAGGTTTTATATTTGACAATAAATAATCTAATATATATTTATCTTTTGTGGGTTTGAACTCATGATATCTAACTATTCAATTCTAAATCCCTTATTCTATGATACTTTTTAAATAATTGTTTTACTAGAATGTTTTTTATCTGTCAAAATATACTGTTGATGCTCCTTTCATCACAGAATCTAAAGATCGGAAAAGGGGAATATCTGAGCTCAAAGTGATTCCTCCTTTGAAGAAAACATCAAAAATCGACAAAGGCAGGAACACAGGATCAAAAGCAACTTCACCGCGCAAGTTATATCACTGTCGCGCAAGTCCACTTGCGCGACGCCCTTGGTCGCGCAAGTGACTTGCGCGACCTAAGTGATAACCGCTCGGTAACCGCCCAGGGCCTTCTTTTTTCCTATAAATACACCCTGTGGGCCCCCCATTCGAGAGGATATTTTTCCAGAAACTCAGATTGAAGCTCCCGATGCCCAAGTCTCTTCTCAAAGCTTCCGGAACACTTCTAAGGTAATTTCTTACCTAGAACGGAAGATCTAAAGAGAGGGAGGAAGGCCTAAGTGTTGAAACTCATCAACACTTGTGTGCCTGAATGGCCAGCCCTTAAGGAACTGGTCACACTTGTGCGCCGCCTTATTCCTTCAATAGAATTTGCGCGTCCCTTTTCTGGAAGAACCTCAAGAGGATTCTAAAGGGTTTAATAAAGAGTCACTCAAGTATTTCAATTCTGGTTGAAAATTGCGCAAGTACACCATGTGTCGCGCTGGTATACCTGCGCGACCAATACTTGTGCGCCCACGCAAGACTTGCGCCCCTTTTAAGACTTGCGCGCCCCTACCTTTTTGGGTGCCCATCTTGCCCATTTTACCCCTCTTAAGCCATTTCACCTTTCCTATTCAAGATTCAGTCTTCAAGATACTCTTCAAATCCATTTATGGCATGATTTCTTGATTTGACTTCCTTATCTGAAAGGAATTCGGTGGAATATCTCTCAAAACCTAGTGATTTATACATCTTTATGTCACCAAAGATTGAGAGTTCGTTCATTCTCTCTCATCCTTTAAGATGAGAGAATCCTTAACCTGGGTCTCCTTTTCAGGAATAATCCCCAGTTATAAGTCTTTTAATATGGGAATCTTCCTCAGGAGTAAGCCCCAAATTCTTAAAGTTCCCAAACTTGGGCATCCTCCTCAGGAGTATGCCCCAAACCTTAATTCCTTAACTTGGGCATCCTTCTTAGGAGTAAGCCCCAAGTCCTCTAAATTTGGGCATCCTTCTTAGGAGTAAGCCCCGAGTCCCTTAATTTGGGCATCCTTCCTAGGAGTAATCCCCAATCTCAAATATGGGCATCCTTCTCAGGAGTAAGCCCCAAACCTTAATCCCTAACCGGGGTCTCCTTTTCAGGAATAAGACTCAGTTATAATCTTGGGCTTCCTTTTCAGGAGTAAGCCCCAAGTCCTCTAACCTGGGCCTCCTTTTCAGGAATAAGTCCCAGTCATAATTATGGGCATCCTCTTTAGGAGTAAGCCCCAAGTCACTTAATTTCTCTTAACCAGTCCTAAATTACGTTTGATATGGGATTCCTTCTCTGGAGTAAAACCCAATTATCAATCCTCTCCTAATTTGGGTTTCCTTTTCTGGAATAAGTCCCAAGTTAGAGTATTCAAATCTCCATAAAGCAGATATACCTTTATGGACCCTGTTCCTGGATTTTCTCCCTAAAAATAAATCTTAAACCTTCATCTATCTGGGCAGTCATACATACATAAGCCCCAAACAATTTCTTATGATTGCATCTTTCATGGCACAATTGTCTAATTTTTACCAATACCTCCTGTTTCTCACACCGAGCATGACTCACGTGAGCTTAGAGTGTAAAAGTAATTATGACATTCTTCTTTGAGCCATCAATCATAAACGTCATACTCCATTACTCTAACTACGTGGGTTCTGATTCCTTTTCCAAAACAAAGGATACGTAGGTAGACCATTTCTGGGTTCGATCCAATCTTTGAAATAATCCATGTCCTTATGAATGACGATAAACATCAAGTGCCCCACTGAGTGGCTTTAAAACCAGCCTGGTCATCATAATGATCAAGAGACTTTTATATTAATGTTTTCAAGGATACCATTGACCAAGAATCTCTAAATAGATACAAATGATTCTCTATTGATGAAGAACCTCGAATACATATAAAAGATTCTCTAAATTTCTTACATATTTAATCATTGATTGTTAAAACTAAAGGAAAGCTCATTTTATACTTGGTAATGTAATAAGGATTCACGAACATAACTTAAATCTATAAAGAGAGTCCCGGAGTAGACAATAATTCCCCTCAAAAAGGTGTGATGAGTCCGACCTCCCATCCTCTCGACCAATGCAAATTCCTAAGCCTCATCAGTCCACAAGCTAATGAGCGCCTACCTTTGGAAATTAGGTCCAAACGGATGTGGAATCATTGGTTGTTTCTGGTTCTACGAACAAACCCACTAGAAACCGATCGGAACATTTGAATCTCCTGTCCAGGAGGTCATCCCCGAATTCCGTGCGAAACAAAAATGGTGAACCCGACTTGAATCCTTAACCAAGTTAAAGTGATGTTCTTCTTATTTGTTAGGCCCCTTGGGCCAACAAATCAATCATTGACATGTGCTCATCCAAAAGATGCAGTGGCCAGATTCATCTTGATTATTTCTATTATATGGAACAGGAACTCTTTTCTCAAGATCTTATGCAAAATGGATTTTCTTAAATTCACCCCTGTGAATACTGTTGCTGTGAACACCTCTACTGTGAGGTCTGCTGCTATAAAAACCAATGCTGCTATTCCTGCTAGAACGTCGTCCGCTCTGAGGATGACATCACCAACTCAGCGTCTTCAATGCTGGGTTTCTAATGCACTAGTTAAGGAGTACCGTCGCAATGGTACTATCCCAACTCTGTAGGCCGCTCGTCAAGCCCTCTAAGTTAACAACTCTACCTGGTCATCCGAACAACAGCGGCCAGCGATCAAGAAGCAGGTGGTGCTGACTACCGTCTCCAACCGTTTCGGGTCATTATCCCCAGAACGCAATTTCCCTTCACTCCCTTACTCTGAGGAAGTGAATGAGCAGGTCCCGCAGGGCCTTAATTCAAAAAGACAGGAGTCCTTACCAAGGGCTCCCATCAACAATCGCCGCCAGACTCGTGCGGTAGTGCGCCCTCAACATGATGAGGGTACCGACTCCAGGCATTCATCTCAGGTTCCTCGAACCCGAGAAGGAAAGATGAACCGCCAGAGACGGAATCCGGTTAACAATGGGCAGGTTATCATCCCTGCCATCTCCGGAGAAGTCCACCAACCTAACTTGGTGGCAAACAACGAGAAGGCACACACACCTGCCCGTTTTAATTCCGTTGTCCAGCAGACTCGTCTGGCAGCATCAAGCCAATCCTTCCAGGCAATTCCGGCGGACTACTATAGGCAGGAACATACACCTGCTTATGCATCATCAGTTAGTCAGCAGGCTCGCCTGACTACATATGATGGAGTCCACCAACCTAACTTGGTGGCGAACAACGAGCAGGAATACACACCTGCCCGTTTTAATTCCGCTATCCAGCTGACTCATCTGGCAGCATCAAGCCAATCCCGCCAGGCAATTCCGGTGGAGTACTATAGGCAGGAACATGCACCTGCTTACACATCACCAGTTAGTCAGCAGGCTCGTCTGACAACATATGATGGATCTCGTCAACCGCATTTGGCGAACTGTAATCAACAGGCACATACACCTGCTAATACTAATCAAGCCTACCAACAGTCTCACTTGGTAGCGCATGGAGAAGTCATTCGGAAATCCCCGATGACAAACAGGAGGCAGACTCAACTCTCTGCCTCCACACTTGAGTACTGTCAGGATTCACTGACAGGAAAAGGAGGACAGGAGTAGGCACATACACCTACTCCAAGCCCGGAATGGACGTATATCCCCGTTCCGGCGGCTGAAGTCACCAAACATATTTTGTCAATGGTGAAAGAGAAGAAGCAAATTCCTGCTCATATTCTGGATGCTTTCCAGGATATCATAACAGCTTCAGCATCATCTCAGGGACAGATAAATAAATATATCCCTAGCAGTGGAGTGACACATCAACGATTCACTCCGAAACAGACACACACATTTGTTCTAGTCCAAGAGGGTTATGGGGCATACTCCCCCATATCATACGGACAACCAAGTCAGGCACATACACCTGATTTGAGTGGAGATCGTCAGCCTAACCTGACCATCTTTCCTGATCAGGCACATACACCAGCTTAGAGTAACCGCTTTGGTCAACAAGTAGTTTCTAAAGTGAGTAAGAAGGCATCTAAGAAAAATATCCGCCCAGCACAGTCAGGAGATCAAACGCCAATCTGCAACAAGGCCTTGCTCGATGCTGGAGTTCTTGAAGCCCTCAGACATTTATCTGTCGGAATTCAAGATTCTACTCCCTCAGTTCCCAATAACGGGAACATTAATTCTGAAGGTCTTCAACAGACACTTCCTCATGAAGGCTTGCTTCATGAAATTCGGTCAATCTTGAAGTTTCTGCTTCAGATGAGAGCCACAGGAACCCTCTGTGTGGTCAGAAGACCAAGGAGCAAGAGATCTCATCTTTTGCTGTAACCCATTATGGTGGTCCTCCCCATGATGATGAACTTCACTGTGAAAGTCCTCTCCGCAGTAGTGATTCACATTGCCTGTAAAATACTCCATTGGATAATGTAGTGCCGAGAAATCCCTCTTATCTTGAGGCACTTGCAAATGCAAAACCATTCATGCCTGATGCTTTATCGCTAACAAGTGAAATACTTTCTCAATCAGAAGATAGCCCAGGGTGTAGGTCATTCTCTGAACCACCCCTAAGTCATGCATCTTCTAGTTTGATCAATGATCTCTCTACAAATCTTGTGGAATCCGATGAAGCAACAAGGAAACACCAACTCTGGTCAAAACAGGTAGAAGAATCTTCATTTAATGATAAAGAGGAAATGCTGAACATGAGGAAAAAACTGGCAAAAGGTGAAGTACCAGTCATGTTTTGGCCTTTGGCTGACTCCCAGTACGACATTCCAAAGATGTTGACGGATGATGGAATCCATGATATTCGTCTCAACATATGGAAAACTCTTTGTCAATTAAAGAAGAAGGTATTATCTTATGATGAATATGAAAATCATCTTAAGATAATAGAAGGGCTACAACGTCAGATTGATTTGGCATCTCTATCAGTCTCTCGGTATCCGAAGGGTGAAAAACAAAAGAGAACCCTTCAACGTTCATGCCTTGGCGCACTAAGGAAATTGCGTCAGTTAATTTCCAATTCTCCATCTGATGTTCATATCAGAGGATGGGGTGTTCACGGAGCACTACATTTCACAGTGCTTTCCAGTCAGCAAAGCCCGCCGAAAATGGTCTCATGCAATGTTATTGCCCATGGCCAGCCACAGTCAATGGGCTTTGTTCATAATCAAAAGATTGCTCAAGAACAGGCTTCAACTAGTTCCTCTCAAAATCAAGCATATAGAGAACAAGTTATTGAATTGCTCCTACATCAAGCAGGCGAGAATATTGCACAAGCCTCTCGTATGGAGCAAACACGTCAGCAAATGACAGATGTTTCGGAAATCATCCAACGGTCTGTTGAACCAGGTGATAAAAGTGGATACAGGTTAATGCATCCAGCTAATTTCCGAACTAAGATTCGCAAGATCAAGAGATCTTTTAAGAATATCTTAGATGTAGCATGTCAAGAGCCACCCCAGCTTGTCAGACTGGGGACTTCTCGAAACCAACTCTCAGAGTCAACAAATGGAATTCGAAGAGTTGAGCGGGAATAGTAGGAACAGCCCCAGTCCACCGGAATGGGGACTTTTTCAAATTCTCAATCCCTCCCTCAGAGAAAGTCAGTATTCTCTCGATTAGGGAATAAGCCTCAAGAGGAAAAAAGAGCCAAGCTATCAGGAGATTCTCTCCAAGTGACGGTTCTCCAATAAGTTCCTGAGGGATCAAGTCAATGGAATTCCATGTCTCATCTTGGACATGGAAGAAGACAATATCACAGAAATGCTGATAGAAAGGATTCCATGCAATATGCATCCATTAATTTCATCAACACCATTGCTGCTGATTCACCAGATGAGGCTCAATCAGAGGGATCAGACAAAGAGGTTCCTACTCAATAATTTGCGCACACGGACCTAAATGAAGAAGGTGTGCGCACACGTAATCAAAGGGTTACCCGAAATCTGGGTATTCCTTCAAGTAACCCACTTCCCCCTCTCCGAAAAGGATCCAATAAGGGGAAAGGAAAGAATCAGGTTATTTATCACCCTTCCTCTGAAGGAGGTCAATCGCTCTCATTAGAGCAATGGTTTGCACAACAGGAGGAAGAAATGAAAGAATTAAGAAGGTTGAATGCAGAACTACTTCAGAGTAGTCTTCTTCTTAAGAATGCTGAAGTCCGACAGCCGAAGGAATTTGTTGTAACTACTGAGATGGATCAGGAATATCCTCCTTTATCAGTACACCCGTGGGTCAAGCGCAACAACGGTTGGCAGTGCTACCATCAGTTGCAGCACCAACCACCACGTATGTCCAAGCTCCATTCATTGCACCTACCCAAAACCAAGTTCAACCTGATGTTTCTCAAAAGTTAATAACTACTATTGAGTCATTAACATCTCGGTTAAAAACTATGGAAGGGAAACGGGTGCAAGTTCAACCTGAAAAGAAAGTTTACCTTGAGTGGGTAGATTCAATTTCTCCTCCATCCAGTTTTGGAAACCCTGTTTTCCCTACTTTCAATGGATCAGGCGACCCTGAACAACATTTGACGCATTACGTGTCTTGTTGTGATCCTATGATGGGAACTCCAGAGTAGCAAGAAGCAGTGAAACTCAGATGCTTCGTGCGAACCTTGCAAGGACCAGCTTTTGTCTGGTATACAAGCTTGCAATCTCGGTCAATCATCGAATGGGAGGATCTTCGTCAAAAATTCCTTCTTCAGTTCAGCTCAACTTTGCCAAAAACGACAGTTTTCGATCTTACAAACTGCAAGGAAAGGGAGAATGAAAGAGTCTCTGATTTCATTGCTCGTTGGAAGGTATTAACGTATTCCCTGAGTTTAGCACTCCCTTAGGAGGAGTTGTTGCCAATCTATGTGGAAAATTTGCGTGACGAATTACGCACGCCATTGATCCCTGTGAAATACACAGGAGGGTTTCGAGACCTTACTTCAATCTCTCAACAGATTGAAGATTCCCTTATACAGGCTAAGGTTAAATCTCATGTAATTCCATCAGTTCTAGGAAGGAGAATGGGTAAAGCGGAAACTGCTACAGTTATGCTTAAACAAGCACCTGTACCTATTTCTACTTCAAAACCTTCATCTTCTCGAAGGGCTCCACCTCCTGAACGCCAACAACAAAGGCCGTTTCATCCAAATGATCAAAGAGATCAACGACGAAAACAATTTGAGGATTTGAAGAGTAAAACATACTCTTTCTGAAGTGAGCAACTTCCTGGTTACTTCATTTCAGCTCTGGAAAATAATTTGGTTCAATTACCAGTGCCCAAGAGGCCAAACAAGGAAGGAGATGAAGACCGTTCCAATTATTGTCCCTTTCATCAAATGTTGGGGCATCCCATCCAGGAGTGTTTTTTCTTTAAAGACCTCCTGCAAAAGATGGTCGACTTAGGACAAGTCAAATTGAAGGGTTCTTTAGCTCATGTAGCGTGTATTACCGCTACAGATCCAGAAGAAGGAGGCGAGTGGCAGGAAGTCAAAAGCAAAACTATGAAAAACTATGATGATTGGATGGTCAGAAAGACAATCAATCGAACTCATTCCATTTTGCGAACACAATTGAAGAAGCCAATTGTGTCTCCTACAAAAGCTGCAGTAAAGCCTCCATAAAAAGACAAATCCTCAAAAGGGCAGCGCAATTCAAATAAGAAAGAGGAATCAGAAGAAGATGAGTATGTATCAAAGCCTAAATTGTCTTTGACTCTGACAGATTTCATGCCATCTACTTCAAAGCCACAGGCACCATCCCACCAAATGGCACAGCCTAAACAGGCTAACCAGGCAGAGTCTTTATCAGACGAAGAGTTAATCTTTGGTTTTGTTAGTATGATTCAATTAACAGATCCATATTCCAGTCTTGATGAGCCTGAATTCCCTATATCAAATAAGAGAATCTGAGGAAGTTCTAGAGGTTCAGGATATAGGGGAAGACGTGGATCTTTCCGAAGCCACTACTCTAATTCTACCCCTGCTAGCACTGTATATGCAGCAGAAACTCGTGGTAGAGCCCTTCAGCGAGCTCAAAAAAGAACAAGCAAGTTCTTCTTCCAATAGTCAACTCAGTCTTGGCACAGTTATTTTGGAAGACCGATTGAAAATTACATCTTCTTTATCTCAGCAAGTAAATGGATCTAATCGGTCTAATATTCCAAAACCAAGGATGTTGCCAACTTCAATACAAGATGCATCAGCTTCCAAAGCATCTGCTTCCAAGGTATCTGCTAAATAGCATATTCCTATTGGGAAACGCAGACCTCTAGATAAAAAGTATGATATATTGAAAAACTTTCCCAAGTACCATCCAAGTTATCAATTTTGGATGCTTTGAATCTGTCAAAAGATCTTCGGAAAGCACTCATCGAAGCTTTGTCAAGTCCTCAGGAGTTTGAAGCTGAAATTGTTGCAACTGAAGTCTATCACATAGAGAATAATCCTGCAGAATGCCATGCAGTGATATCTTTTACTGATAAAGATGAAGATGATGTTGTGAATGGGCACATAAAACCTTTGTACTTATCTGGCAAAGTCAATGGTGTAGATATCCGAAGAGCTTTCATTGACAATGGTTCAGGAGTCAACCTCATGCCCATTCGTACACTTCATCGATTAGGCCTCACGGAATCTGATTTATCTCCTTCTACCATAATGTTACAAGGATATGATAAAAATGAACAAGAACCACTGGAAGAAGTTACACTCAGAACTCAGTTTGGAGATCTTGTATCCAATTCAGATTTCATGATTGTTGATCAAGACTCAGATTTCAATATCTTGCTTGGAAGACCCTGGCTACATCAGCATGCAGCTATTCCTTCATCATACCATCAATGTCTCAAATACTGTTTCAATGGTCAAGTTGGAACATTGTATGGTGATAAGGCCCCATTCAAGACATGTGAGTCTCAATACATTGAGGCGGAATATTATCACATGAAGGGAATAGAAAAATCTACAATGAAGGAAATTACCAAAGTTAATGCTCCATATGGTTTGGAGAAAATTCCAATAAATCCATTTACACATATGAGTACATATTATGTGTTATCTATCAGTCAAATTGACAAAATAGGCCCAAATCAAAATACTCTTATGAAAAGATCCATAATGTCAATTAAGGGAATCGAGCCAGACAACATGGGAGAAATTGGTAACCTACCAAGCAGTGATGAAAGCATAAGTGGTGACGTTTTCATTTCATCTGCTGAAGTCCAACAAGTCTATACTTCGCTAATCAGGCCATAAGAAGTTATAGCAACACCAGAGGTGAATAATGATGTCGATTCTCAATCCATCATCTCCTCTTTATTTCCCAAAGAAGACCCTTTATCATCAATAGGGTCAGAAATGGAAGCTTCTTCTTCAAAATGTGAAAATTTTGACATCTCTTATGATCATGAGAATTTCGTTTTGTCATCTACTTTGCAAGTAGAAACGGAAGAAATAGCACGTGATGAAGAGCTAGAGGAAGATCTTAGAGATTCTCCTCCAGCATTTGAAGAGGGTATCTCTACCACTGTGGATGAACTCAGAGAAGTAAATCTGGGTACAGAGAAAGATCCACGCCCCACTTTAATTAGTGCTGCCATGAACCTTGAAGAACAAGAGATGTATATTTCTTTTCTAAAGTAAAATAAAGATATTTTTTCTTGGAATTATACAGAAATTACTGGGCTTGATCCTGATGTTGCTACTCATCATTTCGGTTTACCAAAACAACATCGAGGTTTTAAGAAAGCCGCAAGAAGAACACTCCCAACCTATGCTTCCAAAATTGAAGCTGAAGTGGATAAGCTGATCAAATACAACTTCATTAGAGAAGTTCAATATCCCAAGTGGTTGGCTAATATTGTCCCTGTAAAGAAGAAGAACGGACAAATTAGGGTTTGCATCGATTTCAGAGATCTTAATCGGTATTGTGTTAAAGATGATTTCCCAGTTCCGATTACGGAACTCTTAATTGATGCGACGGCTGGCTATGAAGTACTTTATTTCATGGATGGATATTCCGGATATAATCAGATCCGAATGGCCCCAGAATATGAGGAATATACAGCCTTCAGAGCTCCTCAAGGTGTGTTTTGTTTCCGGGTGATGCCCTTTGGTTTAAAGAATGCAGGTGCAACATATCAATGCGCCATGCATCGTATCTTCAAACCTCTTTTAGGGAAGTTTGTTTAATTCTATGTAGATGATTTGGTGGTTAAATCCAAACAACGTTCTAATCACTTGGCTGATTTGGAAGTCATATTCCACAAGCTTCGACAACATATTTTGAAGATGAACCCCTTAAAATGTGCTTTTGGGGTAACCTTAGGAAAATTCCTCGGCTTTGTTGTACGCCATCGTGGTATTGAAGTCTATCCTGAGAAGACCAAATCAATCCTTGGTATGTCACCTCCTCAGAATTTGAAAGAATTAAGAGGACTTCAAAGACACTTAGCCTATATTCGTCATTTCATCGCCAATTTGGCAGGAAAAAGTTTACCCTTTACCAAATTATTGAAGAAAGGAGTCACTTACCAGTGGACTGAAGAATGTCAAGAAGCATTTGATGTTCTCAAGAAATACCTCTTGAGTCCACCAGTACTCATGACACCTATTGAGGGTAGACCTCTTATCCTCTATGTGACAGTTCTAGAGCGATCATTGGGTGCCTTTCTCGCTCAAAAGAATGATGCTGGGAATGAAAATAGCCTTTACTATCTCAGTAGAACTATTATTGAAGCAGAAACCCGGTATTCAAGTATTGAGAAGTGCTGCCTGGAATTAATCTTTGTAGTTCAGAAACTGAGACACTACCTGCAACATCACGAGGTCCAATTGGTATCTCGCAATAATCCGCTCAAATTCATCCTTAGTCGTCCAATTCTTACAGGACGTCTGGCAAGGTGGGCGGTTATTCTACAGCAGTTCGACATTCAGTATGTGTCTCAAAAGGCAATTAAGGGTCAAGCTCTAGCTGATTTCCTGGCTGAACATCCTTCAGTGGAAGACACATCTTTAGATATTGAACTCCCTGATGAGGAAGTTTTCTCTATTCAAGAGAGTCCTCAAATATGGGAAATGTATTTTGATGGTGCTTCCAGAAGTCCAACAGGGAAGAAAATGGAAAATCCTAAATTCAACAAAGTTGTTTTAAGAATTGTGCTCATATCTCCAGATAAGGCAGTGTTACCTTATTACTTTTTATTGTGGGAAGGTGGTACCAATAATGAAGTTGAATACCAAGATCTCATTACAGGCTTGGAGTTAGCACTTCAAGCACAAGTGAATCACTTAAAGGTGAAAGGTGATTCAGACCTGGTAATCAAACAAGTCAATGGGGATTATGCCATCAGAAAAGAAGAATTAATACCTTTGTATGATTACGTCAGAGAGTTAATGTCGTAATTCCCTTCAGAACTGACATTTTCTTATGTCCCAAGATCACAAAATGCTCAATCTGATGCACTAGCTAATATAGCCACAGCTTTAGCAGATCCAAATCGGGACGATACAACCATCAGTATTGCCCACCATCATGCAATTTCACCTTATGTTCAAGTCAGAAAAGAGGAAATTAATGAAATTAGTCCCATTTTTGAACCATATGGTCAGACTATAGGATTGATGTCACCTATCAGGGAATACCTTCAAAATGGAACACTTCCACCTGAGAGAGCCGAGAAAGAAAAAATCCAGCGACGTGTGGTCAATTTTACTCTTTCTGATAGCCCAAACCACCTCAAGAAAATTCTCTACAAACGTGGTTTTGATGGAGTTCTCTTCAGATGTATTGATGGTGAAGAGACAATGGTTGTCATAGAAGAAGTGCATGCAGGAGTCTGTGGTGCCCACCAGTCTGGACATAGACTGTCTGATCAAATTCGAAGGCTTGGATACTTTTGGCCTTCAATGATACAAGATTGTGTTAATTTCACAAAGAAGTGTCATTCATGCCAAGTATATGCCAACTTCATTCATCAACCTCCAGAGTTGCTTCATACAGCTAAATACTCGTGGCCATTTTCCACATGGGGAATGGATGTGGTGGGACCTTACCCTTCAGCTACGGCCAAGCAGTTTAAGTACATTCTTACAGCTACTGATTTCTTTTCCAAATGGGCAGAGGTAGTACCTCTCAAAGAAGTCAGTTCTAAATGCATTTTTATCTTCATCAAGTCTAACATAATTACTAGATTTGGTTTCCCTCATACCATATTGACGGACAATGGCACCAACTTCTGTTCTTCGGAGGTGAAGAAATTGTATCAAGAATACAACATTAAATCCAACCATTCATCTCGGTATCATGCGGCGGCCAATAGACAAATAGAAGCTTTTAACAAGACTCTTTCAAATATACTGCAACAGATGGTGGATAAAGATAAGAGGTCATGTCCTGATAAACTCTTTCATGCTTTATGGGCTTATCGGAATACCAATCGCAATGCAACACGGTCAACTCCATATTCATTGGTATATGGAACTGAAGCAGTCTTGCCAATTGAAGTTCAATTGCCCTCACTCAGAATAGCCATTTGTGATCAGTTATCTACAGATGAGAAATCCCAAAAGCGATTGAATGAATTGGAACAGTTAGATGAGAAAAGATTGTGCACTTTGCACCACTTGGAAATCTATCAGAATCAAATAGCACGAGCGTTTAACAAAAAAGTTCGTCTTCATTCATTCATTCAGGGAGAATTGGTATTGGTTCTTAGAACACCAATGATACCAGGAAAGAATCCTCCCAAGCTTGAACCAAAATGGGAAGGACCTTATTCAATACATAAAGTCTACTCCAATGGAGATTATTCATTAATCTCAATGGATGGAAAACTCATCACGACTCCAAACAATGCCAGATTTCTGAAGAAATATTTTGTATAAACACAAAATATGGTCCCCAAAACAAAGACTCTTACAATTGGTTCATACAGCAATGGTCCAGTATGACCTTAAACTGCAACTTCGTCCAACATGACGTTAAACTGTAGGAAAGACCCTTACGTCCGGAAAGACGTTAAACTACATAAGCACTTAAAAGTCCAGTATGACTTTAAACTACATCATCATCCACGGTCTATGCATATGACCTTAAACTATTTGCACATTCATCCAACATGACGTTAAACTGTAGAAAAGAACTTGTCCCCGCAACATGACATTAAATTGTGTAGCACCAGTTTGTCCTTGCTATATGACGTTAAACTATACAGCAATGGTCCAGTATGACCATAAACTCCAACTTCGTCCCACATGACATTAAACTGTGAAAAAGTTCCCTAAACCATCCAGCATGACCTTAAACTGCATCATCCCTGGTCCATGTATATGACCATAAACTATTTGCAAATCTCTTATGTCCAGCAAGACGTTAAACTATGACATCCTAACTACATGACGCTAAACTGTATAAAAGTCCCTCACGTCCGGAAAGATGTTAAACTATATAATCATCAAAGGTCCAGCATGACATTAAACTGCACCATCCACGGTCCATGCATATGACCTTAAACTATTCGCACTTTCGTCCAACATGACATAAATGGTGTGTTATTTTTTCCTTACTGCATGACATTAAACTGCACAGTCCCCCTTTCGTCCAATATGACGTTAAACTATTTTATCCCAATCGTCCTAACTACATGACGCTAAACTGTACAGAAAAATCCTTGATATGTCCTACATTACATTAAACTGTATTTTGTCCCTACTACATGACACTAAACTGTGTAGCACCAATAGTCCTAACTACAAGACTTTAAACTACATGGTCCCTTTATATGTCCTACATGACATTAAACTGTGCATCGTTAAGGTTATTGTTACCTCTTGTTTCTCACACCGAGTATGACTCATGTGAGCTTAGAGCAAACCTCAACCATAACACTCTCTTTGGGCCCCTAACCATGTGTAAGTCCCAACAACATTTTTTATTAGATCATTCTCCCCAAGAACAACTTGATCATTAATTCATTCTTTAATTGAACTACACGGACTTTGATCCTTTCCCTCTAGGCTGGGTATGTAGGCAACCTCCCAGGGTTCAAGCCCAAAAACAATCTCTTCACATCGGTTCACCACCATCTCATATGATGTTGGTTCTTGAAACTGCCCCTGGAATCAATATCTTTCCATTGATTCACTTTCGTCCTTGTTATATGATGTTAAACTATACAACACTATTGTCTGGTACGACAATAAACTACAATATTCTTTGATTTCCTCATTTGAGAGAGAACTATTATTGACATTGATTTTTTCAATCATGTTTCATTTTAAAAGACTACGTGCATACATGGAAATGCCTAAACTTTTTATCTTAGGTTAAACCATCATTTCACTAATGTCCCCTTTCACCCTACACATGTACGAACCAAATTTGTACAAAGGGTAGTTCTAGAACTATGTGGACTTGATTCCCATTCTTATGGGATATGTAGGAACATTCGAGTATCCCTCGAATCCAGTCCCAAGTCTTTTGGGCCTAACCCCAAATTTCACTTTCAGTCCCTTGGCTGAAAAGTCCTCATGAAAACACACACTGTGTATTCATTATTATGGTCCAAATTCTATGACCCTAAACTAAGATCTCTCATACTTTCGTCCTGCACGACGTTAAACTGCATTTCAAGAACTACGTATGGCTTGATTCTCATTTTTATGAGATACGTAGTGAAGTCCAAAATTTCAATTCAGGACCCAGCCACAACATGATTATGGTTATCATTGACCTATGTATCTCTATATACATTGGAAAATACCCATATTTATGTGTTATAATCCTAACCTTAAATATTTTCAGATCTTCATAACCCTTTTCATGACTTCTAGTCACAAAAATGTCAAACTTCTGAGAATTATTTTGCCTGACTATGCAGCACGTGCCCATAGGTGGCCTTGAATAAACAGTCCACATAACAGACTTTTCAGCCGAAAGATGCTATTTATTTGACCATGCAGCCAATGCCCTTAGGTGGCCCTGCATAATTCAACCCCCTAATGGGTTTGTTAAATGATGGTAACTTCATTCTTGGGAAGAATGCCTCTTTTTTCCTTATTTGTCTTAAACGAAAGTATGTAGGGATCCGCAAAAAATATCCATCCTTAACATATTTGTCCCATATCCTTTTTCATGATCTGAAAGTATTCAAGTCTATGGTTTATTCTTCTTCCCTACGTTTGGGTCAGACCTTCGTAGGAGTGATATTCATCCAGTTCTTTGATATTCTTGTTCGGAAATATCTTCTCCATATTCAAGTACCTCTTTCCATACAACAAACTCTATACTTTAGAAAATTTGAATCTCCATAAACTTTCACTGGCTTTTAGCACTAGGAAAGTAAATTTCTGGGAGTTCTTTTGCCTGACTATGCAGCACGTGCCCATAGGTGGCCTTTCATAAACAGTCCACATAACAGACTTGTCAGCCGAAAGATGATATTTATTTAACCATGCAGCCAATGCCCTTAGGTGGCCCTGCATATTTCAACCCCCTAACGGGTTTTGTTAAATAATAGTAACTTCATTCTTGGAAACTACTTCTTATAATTCCTTTTAGCTCTTTTTCATATCATTCCTCAGATTCAAATATTCTTAAGCCATAGTTTACATTTTTTCTCTCACACTTGAGTATAGTAATATGTTTTTAGATAAATTGTCAAGGAATTGAATCAATTCTAATCCATTTTGGTCAAAGCTATTTCGACCTTAAACATTATCCCCTTTATGTCCGGTATGCATGAATTTAAACTGCCCACAAAAGACAAAGGAACTCTGAATAAAGGTCAAGTTCCAGCTCACTAAATATACATTTTTGTATGATTTAGGTAATATTGAGCAATTAAAAGGTTCAAAGTTTGTAGGATTATTTGTAATAATCCTATAAAAAATCAAACTATGCTTACTAGGCCCATTGGTTTAAGTAAATTTGAAGCAGGTAATGAAAGAATGCAGGTAATGAAAGAATGCAGGTACAAATGATTGAAGATGAAAGTATTTTTCATTGATACACAAGAGTTTAAAGGACATCCACAGACTGTAGTCTCTTATCTTTTTCAAGAATTACAAGAGGCTTTCAACATAACACTTCATTTGATTTATGGCATCCCGAGCTTCATCAGCAAATACCTAGAATTCATTCATTCAACTGGATACAAAAAGAGATGCAGTGATACCAGCTCTTCTTGGAACAATTGTAAGAGGATGTTCTTGAGTGCGGTTTGAGAAAATTTTCTGCTGATCAAACAGTGACTCTGTTTCTGTCCAAGAGACTTGGAAGATGGATACACGGATTTTAGAATGGAGCATTGGAAGTAAAGAGCCATTTCGAGAGAGTACTCTTTTCTGATATTGCTCTAATACCATGTTTGTCTTCTCTCCACCAACCGGTAGTGGAAAACATTTCAGCCCATGGGTTTGCCATTTTCATATCTGCAAGGAAATGGCATGGAAGGAGAATTTGAAAGTTCACACCATTGTTGTTGCTCTTAATGCACAGCATAACCGAAATAAAGGAGTAGCAGAACAGCTGCATTTCAGATGTATAGTTGTTTGCATTTGGAACACTGACTCCTTGCAAGTGACCATGACCACGTAGAGACAGGTAGATGCTCTGTGGGAAATTAAGATGATATTTCTTCAAGTACTTAGCGAAATCTGGGAGAGTGCTGTCCCAGATATCATAGAAATCATGGCCAATGATGTTCATCATGTCATCAATCCGCTTGCTAGCCAGTTCATCAGCCGTTCCAATTCCCTTGGGAACCATTGAATCTGCACAAAAGATGAATAAACTAGCTCTTAAATATGTTTATTTTTCATAAATTTTTTGAAAGAAATTTGAAAAATGGCCAAGGCATTAAGTCGCGCAAGTCTAAATAATGACGCGCAAGTATTCGTGTGTCGCGCTAGTTTTTGACGCGCAAGTATAAACTGCGTAATTACAGATACCTTTACAGTAGCGCGACATCAAGGAAAACACTAGAAAATAGAGCAACCTGCGCGGCTATGGTGACCTGCGCGGCGAGAGCTCGAAGGTATGAAGTCCGGAAATCCGGATACTTGTACAGAGGTGAGGCTATGCATTTATAGGCCAGGAGGCCTATCTGCGCACCGTACCCAGAGCGCTTAAGGCCCGCGCGACGCAAACTTGCGCTCCGCCCTCTGTACACTGAAGACTTGCGCGCCCCCCTTTTCTTTTGGATGGATTCGATTTCCTCAGATTCAAATCCTCATTTCTCTCCGGATCCAACTCTGAGGGGGGACTTTTGTTGACGCTCCTTTCTTCACAGAATCTAATGATCGGAAAAGGGGAATATCTGATCTCAAAGTGATTCCTCCTTTGAAGAAAACATCAAAAATCGACAAAGGCAGGAACACAGGATCAAAAGCAACTTCACCGCGCAAGTTATATCACTGTCGCGCAAGTCCACTTGCGCAACGCCCTTGGTCACGCAAGTGACTTGCATGACCTAAGTGATAACCGCTCGGTAACCACCCAGGGCCTTCTTTTGCCTATAAATAGACCCTGTGGGCCCCCCATTCGAGAGGATCTTTTTCCAGAAACTCGGATTGAAGCTCCCGATGCCCAAGTCTCTTCTCAAAGCTTCCGGAGCACTTCTAAGGTAATTTCTTACCTAGAAAGGAAGATCTAAAGAGAGGGAGGAAGGCCTAAGTGTTGAAACTCATCAACACTTGCGTGCCTGAATGGCCATCCCTTAAGAGAACTGGTCACACTTGCGCGCCGCCTTATTCCTTCAATAGAATTTGCGCGTCCCTTTTCTGGAAGAACCTCAAGAGGATTCTAAAGGGTTTAATAAAGAGTCGCTCAAGTATTTCAATTCTGGTTGAAAATCGTGCAAGTACACCATGTGTCGCGCAGGTATACCTGCGCGACCAATACTTGCGCGCCCACGCAAGACTTGCGCGCCTTTCAAGACTTGTGCGCCCCTACCTTTTTGGGTTCCCATCTTGCCCATTTTACCCCTCTTAAGCCATTTCACCTTTCCTATTCAAGATTCAGTCTTCAAGATACTCTTCAAAGCCATTTATGGCATGATTTCTTGATTTGACTTCCTTATCTGAAAGGAATTTGCTGGAATATATCTCAAAACCTAGTGATTTATACATCTTTATGTCACCAAAGATTGAGAGTTCGTTCATTCAACCTCATCCATTAAGATGAGAGAATCCTTAACCTGGGTCTCCTTTTCAGGAATAATCCCCAGTTATAAGTCCTTTAATCTGGGCATCTTCCACAGGAGTAAGCCCCAAATTCTTAATGTTCCCAAACTTGGGCATCCTCCTCAGGAGTAAGCCCCAAACCTTAATCCCCAACCTGGATCTCCTTTTCATGAATAAGACTCAGTTATAATCTTGGGCTTCCTTTTCAGGAGTAAGCCCCAAGTCCCCTAACCTGGGCCTCCTTTTCAGGAATAAGTCCCAGTCATAATTATGGGCATCCTCTTTAGGAGTAAGCCCCAAGTCACTTAATTTCTCTTAACCAGTCCTAAATTACGTTTGATATGGGATTCTTTCTTAGGAGTAAAACCCAATTATCAATCCTCTCCTAATTTGAGTTTCCTTTTCAGGAATAAGTCCCAAGTTAGAGTATTCAAATCTCCATAAAGCACATATACCTTTATGGACCCTGTTCCTGGATTTTCTCCCTAAAAATAAATCCTAAACCTTCATCTATCTGGGCAGTCATACATACATAAGCCCCAAACAATTTCTTATGATTGCATCTTTCATGGCACAATTGTCTAATTTTTACCAATACCTCTTGTTTCTCACACCGAGCATGAATCACGTGAGCTTAGAGTGTAAAAGTAATTATGACATTCTTCTTTGAGCCATCAATCGTAAACGTCATACTCCATTACTCGAACTAGGTGGGTTCTGATTCCTTTTCCAAAACAAAGGATACGTAGGTAACCCATTTATGGGTTCGATCCCAACTTTGAAATAATCCATGTCCTTATGAATGATGATAAACTTCAAGTGCCTCACTGAGTGGCTTTAAAACCAGCCTGGTCATCATAATGACCAAGAGACTTTTATATAAATGTTTTGAAGGATACCATTGACCAAGAATCTCTAAATAGATACAGATGATTCTCTATTGATGAACAACCTCGAATACATAAAAAAGATTCTCTAAATTTCTTACATATTTAATCATTGATTGTTAAAACTAAAGGAAAGCTCATTTTATACTTGGTAATGTAATAAGGATTCACGAACATAACTTAAATCTATAAAGAGCGTCCCGGGGTAGACAATAATTCCCCTCAAAAAGGTGTGATGAGTCCGACCTCCCATCCTCTCGACCAATGCAAATTCCTAAGCCTCATCAGTCCACAAGCTAATGAGCGCCTACCTTTGGAAAGTAGGTCCAAATAGATGTTGAATCGTTGGTTGTTTCCGGTTCTATGAACAAACCCGCTAAAAACCGATCGGAACGTTCGAATCTCCCGTCCAGGAGGTCATCCCCGAATTCCATGCGAAACATATACATATAAGTTTTGTTTGATAAAATGGGGTTGTAATATTTAGATTTCATCATCCTTATTTATATGGATGGATTATGATCATGTTATTCCCTTATTAACATAATCATATACCCATTTCTCTATATAGTGTGAACATCACATTTTACATAATTTAGAATAGATGATGTTCAATGAAACAAAATGATATTATAATTATATTGGTAAATATATTTCCATTTTATATATATTGGTTTTCCAATATCTATGATTATTAAAAAGATGAAAATTTATTATTTTACCATCCATATTCATTCTGTAGAAGGGTTATGGTCACCTTATCTATTTTGATCATGGGGAAAAATATTGGTGTACCTTATATTTTTATTTAAATAAAGATGATTATTGGAAAGATGACTATGTATTGTTTGATCATCCACTTTCTTTCTCTAGATGGTTCATGATTATTTTAACCTTTTAATTGATATTGGTAAAATTATTTGCATGCCTTATAATGTTCTTCCAAAACAGATGATTATTGGAGAGTATAATATATATTGTTTGACCATCATCATTATTTATTTGGATGGTTTAGAATCAGGTTGTAGATTTTATTAATATGGGGAAAGGTATTTACATTCTTTCTAATTATTTACTAATAAAATAGGTTGATAATGTATTGATGTTATATATTCATCATTATATAGATAGCCATGTTTTTATTCATCCAAAGGTTCTTTATAGAATTGTATGAAAGGTCGTTTTTCCTCTTATTGTTAATTTATTGGACTTAATATGGTTATGGATAAGACCAATAATTATATATTACCTCTATGCATCTATATATATAATGACAAATAACATGCTTGGGTATTTTATGAATGACTTATCAATTCATCAGTATTTCTAGACTGTAGTGTCGACGAAAATTAGTTTTCTTTGAATAATGACATGAGATATTTTTTTATGCTTATCATTGTTAATTACTTTAGTATGAGATCATTATTTATGATATACATGTTTTCATTTATTATCATGGATATAGGATGATCTCAGTTTTGCGTTGATTATGGATTGATGTTGTTTACTTATTTTTTACATAATATTTATGCTTTGTTTTTTCAATGATTACTCTAGTTATATGTTTTCATTACTGAGTGTTGTATGTCACCCCTTTCTTATATTTCATTATTTAGGTTATGAATAAAAATATTTCACATTCTATGTTTAGAATGGTAGTTATTGTTAAAGAATATTTGGGAGATGTTGAAGAATAATCAAGAATAAAGTAGGATCTTATATATAATGGAATAATTTCAATTTGTTAAAAAATACAAAATACTTATTAATATATGATAAAAAAAAATTACATATATATATAAAGCTAAAAGGATCCTTAATATTTAATATGTTGATAAAAATTTATTTATTTTGTTATTATGGTTGGTTATATTCAGGTTTTTATAGCATATATAAAAGTGAGCATGTATAGTCTATGTTTATGGAACCAGATCTTGGAGTGTTGGTTCGAGGCATCACAGTTGGTGAAGCATAAAAAATTATTATTGAAAATGAATTCTTATTTTTATAATATACCACAATTAGGTAATCCTTGTCTGTTCTAGAGTAATACTAGTAATATTTTTGATGATTATGTGTGGTGGATGTCTTAGATCAAGAAATAACTAACATGGTTTGATATATTTTTATCATCTCCATAGACACTCATTATCATTAATGTAGAATAAATTCATTTTCCTTTTCTTATGTAGTGTTTATATGGTCTGATGATTCTTACACAGCTCTTCATTTGTCCATTATGGTCAAAGAATCATACTGATAGTGGTCGTCCTTAGTTTATGGAAACTGAGAGGTTGAATTTTCACTTTAGTTTTTAAGATCATTTTCATAATTATATATGATCTTTAATTATTTATTAATATTATCATGTTAATATATCTATCCTTTAGTAGATTGGTAACCCATATTTGTACTTAAACTGAAAAATGTTATCCTAGATGATATCATATAGTTACCATTATGAATTCAGTTCCAGTATTAACCTACATCAATGGATGTACTTATGTTTCTTTATTATAATTGAGTTTCCTTGGATGAATCAAGATAATAATGTTATGTTTTCATAACTTTTAGAGGAAGTTTTTATATGGGTTTTTTGTGACCTTCACAACATGTGGTTCCTCGAAATTGATATTTTGTATTGTAGGTAACATCTTAAGTTGTATTAGAATGAACCTATGCTGGGTAGAATTTAATTATTAATTGGGAAATGTTAACAATATAATTTTGGTTTTGGATTATTTAATTTTATTTGTGGATTATGATAACCCACAATCTAGTTTTATTGTTCTTTATTTATTTTGTTTATATTTTGAGTAAACGGAGGGTGATAATCTCAGGAATATAGAGGTTACTTTAAAAAAAATTAGAAGAGAAACAATATTGAAAAACCTTATAGAGAAAGTACTTTTTTTAGATATACATATTTTTTATCATGATATTTGAGATGATGAAATAGTGATTTAACTGCATCAATCTCGATGCAATAATAGATTGGGTGATTAGAGTGGCACTATGTTGGGGTGGTAGCTGACACAGCATTTAATCGTTCTTTTGTGATTAGTGGATGTTGGGGAGGTATAATAAGAAATTATTGATGGTAGGATTTTATGGTATAGTTTACTTTTATTTTACCCATTTCAAATTTACCCACATATTTATGAATGTCAGAGACTCATTATGGAACCTTTGAATTTTAGATCATGTAGAATATAGCATTCATATATAATTATCTAGTCATATCACACTAAATATTGGTAGTAATGTCTTTTAAATTATTATTGAATAGTGATTTATTATTAAGACTCATATTTGGTGGTAATTAGTAGTTGAAAACTAAGGTTTCTGGCCTGATATGGTAGCTTAGGGGTAATTAACCATTAGTGTTCCTTATTTTACAATTTTATCTACACAAAGAATTATTTGTATTTGTTATTTTTGGTTATAGCCACCCTAGTTTAAAAGTTATTATTCTAGGGTATGTAGTTAATAGATAAAGGTTATTTGAATGATCATGACCATCCAATTTGGATTGTGTAATATTGGTCCCCAAATGAGCTTCAAAATTTTTACACAGTTGTTTGAGGATTTCAATGATTTATCATTGTGTTCTTGTAAGTTTCTTTCAAATAGAGCCTCCATAACCCAATGATGATACCTTTAAAAATGGATGTGAGCTTGTTATTTTTACATTATCCATTAATAGTGGTGATTGTGACACTCTCTTAGATAGTTCCATTTTTTGGGGATGTTATAAATATGACTTTTATGTTCTATTATATTCTTTATCCTATGTACAAAAGTAAACTATCTATTTAGAAAGGTCATAAATCTAAATTCGTAGTAGAATCCTTGTTATGAGATCCTACACCATGTAGTATGCACTTATCGGGATAGGGTTGAGCTGAATGATTCATGTGAGGTGAAAAAGGATGGTATCCTAAATAGTTGTATCCTAGGTCCACCTAGGGCCAAAACCACTATAGAGATATTTTTTAATCGTGATGGTAGGTTGTGTTCCACACAATGTCGTTTAACTTGATTCTTATTAATAATTGGGGTTTTCTTATTTTCAAGGATTAAAAATATTTCAAGTGTAGAAGATCTAGTGACAGAATTTTTTTAAAAGAAAGGATTATGTTATTCATATGTTCCATGGTTTCAGTCCCTTAAAGAGAAAAAAATAGTAAATTAATAATAGCGATTGTTGTTGATTTTTTTATAGTTCTACTAAACATTGAATATGGTATTAAACCATTGGAGAAATTTTATATAAATTATGATGCAGTTTAATTCATGGGGATGCTATATAATTATAAAATCAATAAATATTTATCCCATCATTGTGAGATCCAAATATTTTCATGGTGGCTTGGGTTTTAGTAAAAATGATATATTTTTTTTATTTTTCCTAGAGGAGGTTGTGGGGTTAATTTTTGTGGGTTTTTTCATTATACGATTTAAATATAAATTATATATTAAATATATTATTTTTATTCACATGTGTGAAAACATTTAGGGGCTCATAAATAAAGTTCTCATTGGAAATTCTAATATCATGGTTGTATCTAGAGTTGGGATATTCACTCATGTAGGGTAAATTTTTCATATGTAGTCCTCAATTCCCTGGATAGGGAATTTTTACACTATAAACTAAATAAAAACAAGTTTTTATTTTTTTACTTAGTGAGATGGTGATGAAGTTTCATAAAGAATGTAAAGGGAGGTTTAATATGGAAGAAACATGGAATTAAGAATTTTATATCCTCAAATTTGTTTCGTGACCCACAATTAATAAATGGAAAAATATTAAAATTTATATGGGATTTATTTATACTTTAATGAGGTGAATGTAACCATGATATTTACAGAAATAATCCGCTAATTTATCTAATTCCACTTCACTTTATATTAATGGTACTCATCTATTTATTCTTTCCTTAGATAGATTCTATTAGTGTAGAAAAACTCATTTTACCTCTATTTCCACAATAAAAGTAATTTACCATGTTATTCATGTTCAACATGGTGGTGGTGATTGTGGAATATAAAAATTGGGTAATTATCATAATGATTTGGGGAAATTACATCTTTGTAGGACTTTATACCTTAGGATTTTTTTCTAATTCTTAATAATCACAAACTATCTTCCACTTCTAAAAAGACAATTATTAATAAACAATATTTTTTTATGAGGAAATGATTGCAAAAAAATAAAAAAAGACTAATAATTAAATAAATCATTATTTCTAACATCAAGGAACCCATAATGAAACTCTTAATATTTTCGAAAACAATTATCATAGTGTGAATCTGATTATCATATTAATTGTTTTAAAATTTTGTGAAGGAGTGGTGTTTTGAGGATATTAATTAAAATAACATGATTATTTAATTCTCTAACTATAATAAGAAAATAATTTTTTTATTTACCCATATTTATATCTTTTTTTGATTTTATATTAAAAATTTTTTAAGGTGTGGGAAAATGTGGGGATGAAGCTTACACATTTGACATGGATTTTTTTTTTGAAAAATTCTACGTGGATTATTTCTATAAAATGGTTTTTCGTGGTGATTCTTAGTAAAATTAATAATAAAACTGCATAAAATTATTAATTGATAATTTATTTTATACTAAAATATTGATTTTGATAGATTAATTTAAACCATTATTATAATCATTCCCTTGAATTAATATAAAATTCAATTTTTTCTACATACTAGTGTTTTTAGATGAATGTGAACACGAGTTCATTCTTAGGAAGTTGGTATTCCTTTAGACACCACCATCCCAAAAAGTTTTCACTAATTCTTCATGATTGAGGTTGATTAGGGTTTTAAAATGCTATAATGTAACATTACCAAATAATTCATGAGTTATAGAAAATGTCAGTAATAACAATATGGGAACTTGGCATGTATAATAGACAATTGGATGAAAGTGGATTCTACATTAATGGAAACATTAGATCTAGAGTTGTGGTAGTGAGGTTCCAAGTGCAATGAATTTGGAAAATATTGGAGGTGTTACTTATATTAGGGGTTATTATGGTAATTATAGGACATAATACGGTGAAATAAAGACTTTGATATTCTTTTATTTTCGTGAATACATGTGGTATAGTCCTAGTATACATGTTATGAATGTTTCCATTCAAGGATTATATGTTTTCACTTATTCATTATGACCTAAAATCTTTCATGAATATTTTATTATGATTATAGAATACTAGAACTACAGTTAAATGTTATTTTAAATAGTACACATCATGTAACTGAGGAAAACACACTATGTTTCGTCAAATAATTTTCATTGACATATAATTGGGTACATGCCATGTCATGAAGTGGGGCCAACAAGTTGTGTGTTTCCTTCAGCCACACTGTGTATAGTAGATGGACAAACTCAATGGGTATAAGAAATAGGTTCTCAGTGCTTGGGTAAGACATACACATCATATATCCCCCATAAACTCTATGCACAACCAGTGTGGCTACATGGAGTGTATCTTGTGTAGATGCTTTTAGACTAAATAGTTATACATTCCTTATACATGAAAAGACAATGTGTATTTTTTGTATTGATAAATTAAATTTTCATCATGGTATATTTGATTAGATCATCTACCTATCAGCAATAAATTTGATGAACTCTGCTAGATATTCAATGTAAATGAGATTCAAACACATTGGAAATGAAATTATAGGGATATCCTTTCCCTACAGTTATATATGCCATGTTCCCCACTAAAAGTGATTTTTATTGGTCCATTTATAGTATTCTTCAGGATTAGTCACAAGGATGGGAGTCATGAATGTATGAGTAGTGAATTCTATATCTCTTTTCACATCGATCACTATAGTTTGATTCCCTTAGTCATTGGGATTTTTTCAAGAAAATATTTGTATAGTATAAAGGTATTACCGCCACTAGAGATATTGAAGGTGGAAGGTTATATGTTTCTAAAAGAGACATTTTTGTGTGATCTTTCGTGTTTTTGGGTCGATTCGACTATGTACGGGGTTCAGGAATACTCTGTTGAAATACACATGATAGGGAACTGGCCCCCATATACAAGTGGTGTTCACTTACTTCGATGTCTATCACAGAAGGGTCCCTTGTTAGTTAATCCATCCCTCCATCATTAAAATTTTTATTTCCATCTGGGAAGGTCCCAGGTTTGCAAAAAATCAAGGAGGTCCAAAATAGTGATGACCAAGTGCATCCTCTCTAATACGAAAACCATATACATGTGTAATAGATCCTGATATAGAAAATAATAATCACTAATCCTCATAATCCACCTAGGAATCAAGGAAATTAGAAACACTATTCCCCTCACACCAGGTATGATAAACAGACACCTTCTAGTCAATAAGACTTTTTTATTTTCATATGAGGTATGTGATAGACCATGTAATTTGAATCTACTTCTATATTGAGTCATTAATCACAATCGGGTCGGTTTCCACCACCTCCATATTGATATTGAGTGAATGACACATCTCAATACCCTTCAGCATTACACAGGCCTCTAATATAAGAGATTCACCATGTACATAGCCTTTATTGAATAAAATAATCATTGATACTTGATGATCACAAACAACAACACCCCTACACATGACACCATAAATAAAATATCCATCCACATTAAGCTTATATCCACTATTCGGGGGCATTTATCTCACTCATATCCACTATATGATAAGATTATAAGAGGGATAAGATGTCCATTTTCAATCCATGATCCTTTTCAACGATAATGAAAATTTACACCATTTAAAAAGAAGGAAAATTTATTCCATAAAACTTCTATATTTGACAACTTGTCCCAGTCGTGAACTAGTAATACCTTCCTGGTGGATTTTGTTACTCAAACTCTACATTCTCAAAAAACCCACCACCAAGAGTAGATCTCTTGTATTCTGTTATTCTATATTATTATTGGTCTCCATAAACTATATTTGAAGAAAATTATCTTGATTTATGGGTCAATATCCATGCTCGATGATCACACCCATCTCACTACAGACTGCCTCACCCCATTCAATCTTAAAGAAAAGATGTCCGGATGGTCCATCTTTGGGGTATCTTCAGCACAAAAAATTATGAGAAACACTGATTGTTATTTTTCTAACCTACTCATCCATATGAATTCCATGGTTATGAAGACACGACACTGGTATGTTGAACTAAATGGGTATTTCATTACACCAAATGGTACCCTCCAACTCATCATACACGCCATACTCTTGAGCCATAGAGAAGTACCCTTTCACCGAGTGTGTGCCTAACGTAGATCCCATGAAAATGAGCTCACGCTAGAAATAATTGAAATTAATACGATTGAATACCTTAGGTTGGTACTGATTGAGAATAAAATGAATTAAATTATTGAACATGTTAGCTTTGGAGAAGATGATGTATGGTGTCAGAAAACCTGGAAAACCCTGAAACAAACTTGTCTAATTTTAATTCCATAAATTAGTTTAACCCTAGACAACAATCCATTTTGATGGGATCTTAAGCAAGGTGATATGGCTAGAGATCATGATCCATAATTAATAATTTTCCCACTTGTTTTTCTATATGATTTCAATATTTTTTAGTTATTAATTTGGTCCATAGATATCTTCCAAACAGTTAACTCCACTCTAGTTTGTCTTACAAGATCTGTATTTCCTCCATGAAACTCTTAAGAATGAAACCACTAACTCCCACGCCCTTTCAATTTTATCCCATGATTACTAATGATGTATTTTTTAAGAAAGATAATCTCAAATGAAACCTACCATAATTTTTTCAATGTATCTCAATGAAACTTTTGGTATATTAAGAACCGACATCACATGCATATAAATAGAAGCCTGGACATTGTTAACAAGCATGATACATCCCCTTATGGAAATAAATCAATTATTCCATTTTGTAATATGTGAAGTAATTTTATTTACTAGACCATCTAAATGATGGATAATAATCCTTTCCGATGTGACTAGAGAACCAAATTAATCTGTGGAAAAATATATACTTTGTATAACCATTCCCTCTTCATTTTTATTTCTCTGCCCCTCTGAGCACTATTTTGAAATGAACATGCTAATTTTATCCCAGTAAATAGACTTACTGATCCACCTATAATATTAATCTATAATTTTATTGAATTTTTTGATGTTCCTTCTAGTTTTAATCAAGAAACATTTCTTCTTATCCATGAAAAAAAATATTAAAAATTCCATTAGTATTTGATCTACAATGCTATGGTTGAATTGTACTGCTAACAATTATTGTATCTAGCTATCTACTGAGTGTTTCTTGAACCAAGTGGTAGAGACTAGGATAAAGGGGGTCTCTATACCTAAGTTCATGAGTATATTTAAAGAATCTACAATTATTCCACATGAAGGAGACTACCATCCAAAGTGAGCTAAATTTTCTAAATAGGATATCAATTTCTCATCTGGAAAAAAAACCTATGATATTAAACACATATTTAATAATTCTGCAATCCATCTTCTCATAGGATTTGTTTATATCAACCTTAAATTCAATGTTGGAACCATGTGATTACCTATTGACATCCCCAACCATTTCATGAATCATGGCTATGGCAGTCTGTATTGATCTTCCCTTGATAAAACCTTATTGATTCTCCAAGACCCATTGAGGTAGTTGAAGTGTGATTATTCTATTGATAATATTTTCTAGAGCCTTATATAGGAAATTGCACATGCTTATTGGCCTATAATGGTTCAGTAAGTAAAGATCCTTCACATTTGGAATGATGATCAAGATGGACACAGAGGAAAACCGGGGAATGATCCCACCTTTAAAGATGTCTTGTATGGCCATAATCAACTCCCCTT
The DNA here is from genome assembly GCA_963277665.1 of Viscum album. Classification (NCBI taxonomy): domain Eukaryota; kingdom Viridiplantae; phylum Streptophyta; class Magnoliopsida; order Santalales; family Viscaceae; genus Viscum; species Viscum album. The sequence continues at coordinate 840,292,176 of OY728145.1, read as the reverse complement.
TCACCATGACCTTATCTAAGAACAACCTAGGAAGATGTAAGGTCCCAAATAACTATTGAAATTGAGAGACCTAACTACCTACAAGTTATCATATTCCTCTGGTATTCTTTGAAAAACTTTTTATATCATTGGAAACAACCCTTTGGATATTGTTGAATAATTCAGTTTTCAGTCAATGGTTCCCTTCCTTCATGTGGAGGTAGATTCTACCAGAAATGATTTAAAATAATCATTAGGTATACCTCTCATGACCTCTATATCCTGATTGATAGACCCATATACCAGATGAATATTAGGAACAATCGTGCTCTTTTTTCCATTAATACATTCTTGAAAGATGGTCGTATTCTTATACCCCTCCTTGAGCCATGTATCTCTTGCATTATCTTGGGAAATTATTTCTTATTCAATAATGATTTAGACTAACATATATTTCTTTTTCACTAGTGTGAAAAATTTCTCATCATTCTGGTTGTATTTTATATTCTTTTTAATGGATTCAATCCCTACCTTAATCCCCTCATATTTGATAAAACGAGTAGGCTTGATATTATACCAAGTTTATAGGTCACCTTCCACTTTTTAAAGCTTTTTATGTGGACCCATCCACCTAATCTCATGTATGGAATTATTCTAGGACACTCCAAACCTAATATAAAAATAGGGATTAGACATATAGTGATTGGAATCGTAAAAATGTTTGCAATACACCAATATTTTCTCCAGATGATTGATAAGGGTATCATTATCTAAAAAATTATGCATGATCATATCGACCCTTTCATTCAAAAAAGATGAAATTGCCTAATTATTTGTGAAACATTGGTTCAATATACAATCAGTGAAACAATTACCCTTTTGGTTGTTACACCATGTAGATTTTTCCCTTGAAAAACCCATGTCTAGGAATCCACTATAGGAAGAGAAAGATGAAAATGCCTAGAGATCCCTTATGGGGTATATCCCACCCCATTATTCTCTCACAGATCAAGGATGGAATTAAAATATTCACCAAAAAACCTTGTAAAATTCCTCGTCTCAAAACTATCCAACTACTACCACAAGGATTCCCTTTTCATATCCTGGTATTTGGTATAGATAAAGTAGACAGTTATATTCATATTAACATTACTAATATTCATGGATAAATACTTGTTAGGAGCACCAAACAATTCCATTGAAATATGAATCTTTCGAAAAACAATATGTGATTACTGAAGGGATCACTGTGAAAGAAATAACTGAGACGAGTCTCACAAACAAAATCTAAATCAAAGAAAATGTTTTTTATGTTCATGAATAGCCACCACAAAGGCTTTAGAATGTTGTATTTAAGACAAGGAAAAATATGTCTTAACCTTAGGACCCAGGACCAGAACATTCGAAATGATAAGACAGATCATTGAAGGTGAAAATTCATAGTTTGTTTCTCCAGAAATGATGATCCCTTAGCATGAATAGATTGGATAAATCGTTTATGTTTAGAAGAGTCCTCGATACAAACATTAATGGATGGGGGGATACAAGAGACCATTGATGAGTTATCTAATGAGTGCAATAATTCACTAAATCTATTGGATAGAATAGTAATTTTGTAGTATGAAGGATTTGGTATAGCCTGATGATCATCCAATACAGGACCTAGGAGTAGATGCACCATATTTCCATGAAGGGATGACTTGGTCAGCCCCCTGTAACTGGTTTATAAAAAACCAAACACTCTCAAAACTCATTATCATCTGATTCCTCACAGGAATAGGTGTGGAAGAGCTATTCAAAGAAATATGGTTAAATAAATATAAGCATGGTCATTCGAAGAGATATATAGGTTGGTCATTAAACTGAGATCTCAATTCAAGTGATCCCAAAAAACCCCCCAAAAAATGCATTCTAGGATGATAAATCCATGCATGTGATAATGAACTATAAAAAGGTGTGGATTGAACAAGATGTCAATGTCACAACCTGACTTAACTGAGATCGATTCGTGACACCCCAAGCCCACATCCATAGGCCAGGGTTTGGTGATCAGCATCGAGTAGGCTATCACAAACATGGGAGGCCTTATCCTAAGGTACATGTATGCACGCACCCACATACACTTCAATGAAACAATGTAAAGATTTATTAAACATGAAAATAAATATGTACAATCAATTATTCCAAAAAAAGTAAAACATAATTATAAAAGGGAAAAACGCATGCCCACCAAAAGAAAACTACAAAAGCCTCCATCCTACTATATATAAGGAGATCGTATTCAAATTCCCCTGCTGGAAAGCTCCTTGTCCAAACTCTATTAAACACCTAGGAAGGTCCAGTTCACTTTGTTATGCCTGCTCCGGGTTATCCTGGGACTCCATCGAAAGGCCTATGGTCTGCATAAGACATAATACATGCAAAGAAAAGCCAATGTTGGGGTGATTATAAGAATACACAGTAAGTTCCCCAGAACCCCAAAAGAAAAGGGATAAAATAAAGGAAACAATCCAATCAACCAAGCCAGAGGGAACCCATATAAGAGAGAAACTCTATCTCAAGACCATCCTTGACTAAATAGGAATAGTCAACTCATACCACATAGTGTTTCATCCAAGATATGAAAAAACCATAATGAAAACCTATAAGACTCTCATATATTCTCTTTTAAGGAATTAAGCCTCATGAGGTTCCAACCTCATTGCTGGTGATAGGTTTCTACTTGAGACAATACTGTGAAATTTGACAAGGAGCACACACTCCATTAGCCCAGTCATCACAGATGATAGTCGTCTGAGAGATACACTCCATCATGTACAACTGATTCATACCCAATTGAACAACTGAGAGATACCAATCAATCAGTTATCAAAAATCCAGTGTAAATACCATCATCCTATTGGAATATGTCCGAGAGAACATGCCCATCTGATACCACCACTATGCACATCACGCTAGAACTCAACTAATCTCATTACTCAAAATGGGGATCCCTCCCAGGATCCACTAGGGGATTCTATGAACCCAACTGTAAAACCAAAATCTATAACTCCTCAGTTAGTGGATAACATCTAGGATCAGTTAGGGGAACCAAAACAAAAATTTATATCACTAAGATCTCTCTCAGAGAGGGGATCATAGCTAAAATCTGATATGGGACACCACAACCCAATATGACATCATGGAGATTATATCACTGAGACACATGATTATTTCCCATGTAGAGTTAGCCAGAAGGAATCCATAAACCCAATTGGGTATAACTCATGATGTAGGGGATCGTACTCCTAATGATGCCACAAACCCAACATAAAATGTTTGTTGGATAGGGGTTGTATATATGATGATGTTGAAAACCTTCTAAAACTTCCCACTGTATAGGGGATCATACTTATGATGATACCACAAACCTTATAAGGCTATCCTACTACATAGGGAATTAGCACCCATATAGTGTTGTTCACAGAGATACTGAGAAACCTATCTAGGGAAATGATCATGCTAGAGGTTCTAACCCTAGCCTCTCTAGATGGATACACCAACTCTAAATATGTGATAGAGGATCCCACCCTGGCGTCACCATAAGGATACTAAAACACTATCCATTCTCATCCTATCGAGGGGATCACAATCTTGTACTGAGGAAGTAATCCCATACAAACCCTCAAAGGGACAAACCAAAGAACCGCACTCAACCACCCCTAGTCCAAACATCACAAACCCAAGAAAATCACAAAATTTCCTCACCTCATATATCCAAGTCCCAAAATATTTCCACCATCTCATTCTACAATGAAAAAATATTAGGATAAGAAAATCACAAGCCAATATATGATCTTTGAAGAATGAGGTACATTAAGTGGAAACTCCGCAAAGAGGATTCTATATAGAATGTATTTGGTTATACAAAGTGTGTGACCCTGCCTGAACACTCTGTCGTCTCCTTTGCCCTTATAGCTTGGCAAGGCATGTTGGACTAAAACGCATGTCCCATCGTTACATGGTGTGTCACACCTCACCTGGACCCAGTCATGTATTCCCTTCACACAGATTTCCAGCTATGTCTCCCATAATGCATTTACCATCGGGTACAAGGTGTGTCCCGACAACATGTCCCCTTATCCATGTATCTTTCCCATGCTTGTGTCTATCACCCCTTGTTCATATACTCTGTCCATATACTTTTACATGCTCATTTACATCACACAGATTCCTTTTCCATGTCCCCAAGCCAAGCGATCAGGGGTCACCACACGGAATATAACCCATTATACATGGTGTGTAGTCCCTAAATCTCATCTTCCTTAAATGGGTAGAACACATGGTTTGTTCCTCTAGTCTATATGTGGGGTAGATAGTAAAATATATCAATCATTCCCAACAAAAAAAACCCAAAATGACCCTCATTTACCCTAAAACACACTAATAGGGACTCAAGGGGTGTCTAGCAAGCATCTGAGGGCACTAAATCCTTATAAGGATGCATAAATAAGGGTGTCGGGACTTAAAACTCAAACAACCTACTTCATGAGAGAAACATAAAATCATTGAGGTTGAATTGGCCTAAAGAATCTTCTACTGCATGATCAATGAGAAATCATTGTTAAGATTATAGATCGTTGGTGATTTGTTTCCCCAATTTGGTCCTTGGGTCTTCCTTTTCCAAGGAGAGAGAGGGGCTTCGACTCCTCTTTTTTGGTACACCAAAGTGGTAGGGGAGAGGGGATATTTTTTTAATTTTATGAAAACAATATCCTACACATTACACCTCTCTGCAAACTCTTCTCTGACCCAAAACCTGATACCAAAAAAGTTTCATGTCACACTTAGGTTAATGATGATTTTATGAACACAACCACAGTATCATAAATTTGATCCAATACTCCACTCATGATTTGTTCCATGTTTCCAAAGAAACTACGAAGGGGTGATAAAATATATTTAAAAATTTTAAAATCACTGTGTTGAGGCTCTCCAGGACCCGGAACTCAACGCTGACTCAGTGGTTGGATTTAAAAATATTCTTAGAAATATTCCAAAATCTTACAGGTCAAACCTAAGTAACTAAATCCTCCCACCTTAAGGATTTTCATCCCTATAAAGTGAAAGGTTATGCTCACAGGGAGAAGTTGAGCTCCCAACTGGGACTCTGGTTCTAGTGACCTCACCAAGTCCACCACAGAGGTCGTCAAGAGTTCTTGTTCCACCAATAAGAGTGCACTCAATAGAGCCTCAAGGCATACTTCACCCAATTCCATCTTAACCAATTCAACATCATGCAATAAAGAGGCACAATTATCCTCAACTGAGGAAAGTGGAAAACAAAACGCACCTGATCCATCAACAGTCATAGGGTCTACAGGAACACCCCCTAACTAACGTGACACAGAGACCAACTAAACCCTTCTCCAAACACACAATTCAAATGAACTCATCCGTCATACCTCGATACTATCTACTTTGGGAGTAACTAACTCACCCACACAATTTCGGATCACATATCAAGAACGTGAATTTGTCGGCAAATCTTCTCTCATTCTCATGAGTTCAAAGTCATGTCAAACCGAACTAAACCCTTCTCAAGTGTCTCATGTATAAAATTGATTCCAAAAACACAAGGGTACAAAAAAATAGGTTTTCCCTATCATACACACTGAGTCTTACCAGTCCCTTGCAAAAAAACTCCAACACACAACCCCACCTTGGACACTCAAGATAGATGGAATCGTCCACCACACCTCGATATTTTCCATCGTGGGAGGCACTTACTCACCCACACTATTTTAATAACGTCACAAAAATGCATCTTGTTGGGGTAGGGGTCCATCCTACATGAGCATTCAAAGATACATCTCTAAATACCCACAAATGGTCCTACCAACACCCAACAATACCCAAAAAACCCTATAGAAAGATGAGAAAAGAAAAGGGTTCCTCAAAATTGTGTCTAAAAATACTATTATGGAAAGTAGAAAGGATAAAGAGTGTACCTTTATCCCTCATAGCCTCGCAGTCAAAGGCCTCTACAGCCTTCACCTATCCTCACTCTCATCCTCTAACTCCCTGATCCTGGAATGGACTACCAAGAGGTGGTCCTGGAATCTAATGTTTCCTTATACCTCCTGATACTCCACCCGCTCCTCTACCACTTTCGTCGCCTGACAGACCTCCGTGCTCAAAATGATGCCTCTACCAAGGTGATCCATCGACCAACTCCATCTCTTCCACACAGTGGGTGGGAAAATCTTTAGCAAGATGCCCCTAGTCATCATAAACATGAAAATACCTCACCAGTAGCTAATCAAAACTAGCTTGGAATCCCTGTTCCTCTGATCTTCTTTCAAAAAATTTCCTCTGAAAGCATCGTGAACACCCGGATCCCCAAGCCTTGTGTTAGCTTCCAGCTGCTAATATCTTAGCTCCAGCATGCCCAACACTCAAAGTTAGATTCGTCTAATTCATAAAGATCTCAACCCCCAAGGCTCGCTCCAGTACTCTAGTACATGTGGTAATGAACAATGGCACCACTAATGCCCTGATCTCCGGGCACAAGCCCTACTCAATGTTCTGGGATCTGAAGAATGGATCCTGACCCATATCTATTAAATATTGTGACAGGTCTTTAAAACCATATAGTACTCAACCATGGCCTTTCTATCCTACAGTATCTAAAAAATCTTCAAGATAAGCCCCAACCTCATTGTATCCAAATAGAAATCATCTCTAAAGATTTGTTCAAACTCTACCCAAGAGAGTGCCTCCTCGTCATTGGTCTTCATCACAAGATTCCATTGTTTCCCAACTGAACCATGAAAAAGGCACACCACCATGACCACCATCTGATTGGGAGGTGTCCTCACAGTATAGAAAACACATGTCATTGCCTCAAGCCAATAATCAGCTATCTGGGGATATGTGTCACCACGTAACCTCTTAGGTCCCTGCCTCTAAAACTCATGAAGCACACTCATCCGGTGCGCATCTTCAGCCTACAATTATAGAAAAAAAATTCTCTCATTAGGTGGAATAAAAATAGGTAAACCACACAAGGGTACAACCTTAGATCTAGAAGACCACACTGAAGTCTCGTCTTGAGGCAGATCGTCACCACAGTCCCACCGTGTAACCCTATCTGGATGTCCTCACATATGCATTCTAAAATAAAATTAATATACACCATGGTTAAATGGTATATCTGGGTTGATGACTCAAGAAGGATTGGAAAAACCAATAAAGCAGTCTTATATGGTGCATGTACCATTATTTGTTTTGTGACCAATTTCCTCATGTACTAATTCAAAAAGCAGTTTATCAAAGTCTGGGTGAACGGATAAGTCACCCATCATACCAACACTATAGTATTTATCCAGAAATCTAAAATCAAAACACCATAACATTGTCACTATGAAAGCCAAACTAAGTAGAAATCATTTCAATCCCAAAGTGGAACTCACCCTGATACCACTCTATCAAGGCCTGACCCAATGGGACTAGAGTTGCGACTCCACAAGCATGACCCTATAGATCAGGGGCTGGTGACCGATGCTGAGTAGGCTATCACTCACATGAGAGACCTTAGGCTATGTTACCTGTATGTATGCACCCACATACACATCAATGAAATAATGTATAGATATAATAAAAATTCAAAGAAATACATGAATACATCTATCCCAAACAAGAGTAAAACATAAGTACAAAAGATAAAAATACACGCACACCAAAATAAAACTAAAAGAGAATCAAACCAACATAGTTTGTGGGGATCTCTATCAAATGAAAATGCTAGAAAACTTCAAATCTAATCTCTAATAAGCACCCCAGATGGTCTATCTCACTAAAATCAACCATCTTTGGGTTATACTGGGACTCTGTTTAATGTATTGTGGTCAACATAATACACAATAAGTGTGGTAGAAGTCATCATCAAGATCAAAGATCGATGATTCTTCATTTCCTTGATTTAGTCCTTTGGACATCCACCGCCAAATAGAGAAGAGAGATGCTTCATCTCCTCATCTTTTCACCCCAAAGTTGGATGGGAAGACAATATATTATTTTAATTTAGATAAATCTATACCCTCAACTTAACACCTCACCCCTGGTTTGCCTCCACCTGACACCCAACGCCGAAAATTTTTATGTCATTCTAATGGTAAACACGACATTTAGAACACAACCATTGTCTCAAAAATATGATCTGTGATTCCACTCGAGCCACTCTGGGCCCTGAAACTCTATTCTGACTCATCTCCTAACCTCAGAAAATAAATTGGATTATTATGAAGTTTTACAAGTAAAATAGGAGTCACTACAATAAACCAACTAGATCTAGGTCCCATGGATAATGGTAGTCAAAACCAAATGTTCCCTATCTATATAGTACCAAATCCATGCATAAATATCCCATGTCACAGGGTTTAACAATAACTATGGGGGTTGAGATAATATCATCCTGAAGGGATGAATAAGGCCTTACATTTCCCCATGAACAATCTCCCACATACAATCTGATTATAGGTGAACCACCAGGAACCACAAATCAAAAATCTTCTTCATGACATCGGTTCTCTATCTGAAATCACTTTGGCTGACTCTGACTATGCCTATAACACATAAGAAATGAATTCCATTAGAGGTGAAATTATGAAAAGATCATTGGTGCTAAGGGATAATCTAGATCCTGGTTTCATTCAGCCATACCCTCAACCCGTAGAAGGATCCTCTATTGGGGAGGGGTGAGGAAAAGGTAGATGCATATCAATGCCACCACCACTTCTTAGACCCAGTCATTTCGATCATCATAGAAAAGGAAGGCTACTAAGGAATTCCAAATATACCACAAGAAGGAATCATTATGAAATGGTAGAGTAACCCTGATAATGAGATCCAAACCACCACTCATGAGGAAATCCCAGCCAAAATGTTTCTCCATCAACCATCAGAATAGACTAAACCTCTATTGGTGGAATTTTCTAGGGTATGAACACTATGCTTTGAATAATTCTTCATTGGTAGCTAATATAATGCATAATGCATTTTGATTCAAAACCAACAATTAAAACGGGTAATCCAAATCCCATAAATCCCAAAAGAATCAAATAGTTTAATTGGATGATTATCCGGCCCAAAAAATATGAATAGAATCCACTTGAGTTCAGTTGATGCTTACATAAAGGAACAAATTGAGATATAGAGCACCAGGGATCTACCTTCCAAGGAAGACACTGGAACTGTAGGAACCACTAGGAAAGAAACAACCTTTAACACCTAGGAATATAAAGACCGGGGAAAAATATCCTTGAAATAGTTATTCTTGTAGAATTTTGATCCTTTGGGGATGCCTTCTAATAATGAAATATAAAGGAACTATCAACATCAATTATTGTGAGACTTAATCAACCCAATGAATCATTGTTTTCTTTTAAGATATGATAATTTGTAGAGATGATATATATGGATTTATTTTATGAAATTTCATTATTATTTCATTATATTAGAGAATATATAGTTCATTTATATACCTTTTGTATTATACAGTCTTGGGTTTGAGTTAAAATGTCACTTTTTTATTTTTTTTCAGGGCATTCTATAATGTATGTTTATCCTCATCCCATCATGAGCTACATGTCTCCACATATTTTATCTCTGAATATGTTTCACAATTCATATATGACATTGGTAGATATGAAAATAGTGGATTTATATGTTCTAGAAGATCACATGGGATTATGTTTTTATTTATTATCAATGAGAATATTAAAATTTTTCATTATGCTTATAGTTTGTAGAGCAATATTCCTCCCAAGGAACATGGTAATCTACCTATAAGTTTTTGGTTAAAATAAAATAGAGTTGGATACCATTGTGTATAGAAAGGGGAATTAATATAATGGTAATTCAAGGAAAAGAAGAGCTTTCTTGTTGATAATTCAATAATTATATGATTAATGTGGTATTCTTCATGACTATAAGGACATATATTTATGAGTGTATAAGCATTTCTATAATATTGTTAATGGTTTTAATGTGCTGGCTGGGTGAACAACTTGAGGTAGATATTATGAAAAATGATAAAATGGTATATTAAATTTTGAGAAGTGATGAAGTTATAGAGAATAAATTCTACTATTACTAATCATATTGAATACTATATCTAGTTACAAATATCAGTTGACTGATTTTTTTAGAAAACTAGATATGAATAAAATTCCATAGAAGTGCCACATAATTGATTTGAATAATTAAGGAATATATAATTGTTGAAGAATTTGAAAAATTATATAAATTTTTAAGGATGAGAATATATACTAATAATTTTTCTATGTACAAAAGTGCGTACAAATCATTCCTTAAATATCCATTATCCCGTCATGATTTAAGAAATATATTATAATGAGAACAGAAAGTTTATCATTATTCTATATATTAATGAATATTGAATGATTATGTTTAAAAAAATGTCTTTGGTGTTGAAAATTTAAGGATTTCATGGATGTGACGTTCAAATATGTATGATCTTTTCTATATTTTTTAAATTATCAAAAAAGTTTTGTGATTCCAGTTGGTTAAAAAAGAAACAAAATATCATAGTAGGATAGATTTTTGAGAAGATTATTTATCCTAAAGATAAAATTCCTAATTAATTTAAATATATAAATTAATTTCTAAGATTTTGGAGTTTTTCTTCATGTTGTATATATAATTATCCATACCTTTCATAGATAGATATTACAAATAAATAGATAAATATTCTTTATAAAACATATTGATCCATGGTGTAATATTATTGGTCTAGTGCCTTTGGAATCTAGGACACATAAATAAACTGTTCCTAAATAATCTATATAATCTCCTAATAAGTTCTTTATAAATATAACCATTCTTATAAATCTCATTTATAAAGCCTTCATTCCTAACCTCGTGGAAGGAAACATATAAATGGGTGATATTAATTGTATAGTAAGGGTAAAAAATAGATATATCAATGATCACATAAGAATAACATGAGAATAAGAGTGTGATAAAATGATATTAACATTTGAAATCTTCCGCCAACATATAATAGATAAAAATCTCTATTCATGGAAAACATCTTGGTATTTTATAAGAAATGAATCAAAAAATAACAAAGTGACATTGGTCATGAGAGTATAACATTGGTATATGAAATATAATTTCAGCATAAATATAAATTTATAACTTTATAAACATGTATAAATAGAAATAGGTTTTCTCAATAAGTTATGGACATGAAATTAACCCCTCCCATAAATGTATGGACATAAAACTAGGTCCACGAATGAACTTGGTGACATGAAATCCATGTTCATTCATAATCTTATGGACATAGAAACTAGTTCCATGCAAAATAAATTTAACATTAAATGAATTTAACATATAAAATATTTACCTTATGAGTTATCCATAATTACCGAATGTATTAGAGGGATCTGTAGGTAGTTTCCATTAAGTAATTAAAATCATATATATCTGTTACACAAGTTTATAAAACATTAATCATAAGAAAAATCATGAAGAGAAATTGAATTCATAAGAATTTCATTAAAGTATAACCCATGGAAAAAGGGAATGGGTTTCATTAATATCTTTTCATTATAAAAAAAATCATCTAGAGAAAGAATAAAGATGGTATCCTTGGATCATAACCCTAGTGAATAAAAATTAGAATCGAGGTTTATTGATTTTTATTAATATAGATACCATTAAAAGGTCATTAAACCTTCTCGAGGAAAAAAATGTTCCATTCGAACTATTTTATAAAATGTTTAATAGGGGATAAATTACTTAAAAAATCTTAGAAAAAATGGAAAACCCTTCTTTAAAATATTTTTATAAATCATGAATATGGAAGAAAATTTTTTTTTAACTGAAGATAGAAATGAAGTCATTTTTTCATAAAATGTTCTTTCTATATATATAATGATTATTGTTAAGAAAAAAAGGAAAAATATAATCTCAATAAATTACCATATGAGAAGAAAATGATATTTATCCATCATAAAATAATTATATATTTTCATTAGTGTAATTCATGTAAAATTAATCCAAATTAAAATAGGATTGAAACGTATATCCATTTCTTCAATTATCATATTTCCTCATTCACATTAAAACCAACATTATAAAAAAATGATTTTTTATACATGTATTGCATAACCATATTCATTTATATCATACAATTTATGATTTATATATGACATATTATCACTTTTTCATTAAAATCTTATTATTAAAATCATGGTTCTAGGTGATAACTGCTGCGTTTTATAAGCATGTTTCGGTTTGGTTGTCCTGATCCTTATAATTATCTCATGGTTAAATTATTTCCAAAATTTATATCATGGTATAAACATAATTAATATTCATTATATAAATATTTATAATCTTTCATAGAAATTATATAAATGTTTATAATCTTTCATAGAAATTATATAAATAAAAATTAATTAAACTATTCAGGTAGACGATAGGTCGTATGTATGCATGGACAATGATATTATTTTTGTCACTGCTGAAATGAAATAAAGGTAAATAATAATAAACAATTAGAAAATATTTATTATATCATATATATTCATATAATTAATCCACATTACCATACAATTAATATATAAAGTAAAAACAAATCACATTGCTTCATAGAGGTGGTAGTCTGGATATATGCATAAGTGATGTTATTTCTCCCCAAAGGATTAGATTATAAGAAGGTATACATGATATTATAATTATATAAGTACAATTATGTCACAAATATAATATATAAACATTATACCTATCATAATACCTATCCATAAAATATGGGGACGAAAATTGAATTTTATCACTACGTGGAGATGATAAGTCGTATGTGCACACATGGGTTACTTTCTCTTCTCGATTGATGAAAAGGTTGATGTATAATAGTTTTTCATAATAATAATTACATTTAGGAATTTTAAGTATAATTATGTTATTTTTTTATGATAGGTACCATATATTTAGTAGAGTTAAAGAAGATTATAAAGCAAGTGATTGGTTAAGGCGATTACCTCTTCTTTGAAATGATTCCTTTAGATCACCTCTAAAAAGCTCAAGGTTTGGTCTTTTCGGAATACCAGAATCTCTAAACTTTTTCTAGGTAAGTTAAGAAGGTACAATTTCCGAGTTTCTTCAATCTATAAGTTAATGAGGTTTGAATAAGTGGGGTAAGAGGTTCCTTTTTATAATTGAGGTTAGGGGCACTTTTAGAATATCTCAAAGGATTAAATTGTAATAGATTAATTATTAATAAAAATGGTTCCAAATGGCCTATAAATAGAAAATATATAAAATTTTAGACTATAAATTATATTCTTTTTCAAATTTTTATATTTTTATGATTTTATAACTAATTTAATAAAATATTATTCTCATAAAATGTTATTATTATCAATTTATACATTATCCACTTAATTTTACATCAAAGACATAAGAAAAGTGTAAACTAGAATATAATACATTAACACAACACTAATATATTAAATAAACCTAAAAATCATGTAACACATTTAATCACTCAAATTATATTCGTTTTTTTATTTTTAATATTTTTTGATATTTTTTAAATTAATAAAAGAAATACTACATTGGTGTTGTGTATCCATTTATGGAAATTAAATAACTACTAAAAATTAGAAATAAATTTCAATCATGAAAAAAATTTCATTAATCACTAAAATAATATTAATATTTGAACATAATTCATTTTTTCCTAAGTGAACATGTAATATATATTAAAAACCAAGAGAGTGGAATTTTGTAACTTTTTGGGATTTATAAAATATATAATTCTATTTGAGGGAAATTTTTCAATCAAGCAACTAATTTTTAAGTCTAAGGTGATGAGGTTCTAATTACCTTCACCCAATAAACTTTAAAAAAGTTTTTTACTATGATTTTACAATTATATTTTGGTTTTAACCTATCGTTAAGCCTTTTAAGTATTATCATGATAACAAATTGTTTTACTCATTGAGGGTTATAATAGTTACTATAAAAGGAAAAATGGAAAAAATGCGCCATGGTTTATAATATAAACTATATCCTAGTCAACTTTCTGAATAAAACATTTTCAAATATTTCAACCATTTTATAAACTATTATTTATGTTAAAAGATCATCATTGTCAATTTTTCGAACTATTCGTTACTTCGATTTAATAACATCAAAGAAAAATTTAAAATTAAAACTAAATATTTAAATATATTTAAAATATTCCATATAAATATATTAATTTTATGGATAGAATTAATTATATTCAAAAATTAAATGGTTAATAGTTTAAATATAATTTATTTTATTTTATATTAATTTACTAATTGTTATGTCAACATTGTATAAGCCTTCAATTTATTTATGTAATGTGGAGATATATAAATAAATTATCATCATCAAAATAATATAGTTATTCATAAAATTTTCATTGAAATGACTTCAATATATATTTCACCTCATATATATGTTGTTAATACTTATTTAATATATTATTTTGAATTTTCGGACCTTGTACAACTATTGTACAATAATTTGTTTAAGGCACATGTTATGTAACTCCAAAATTAGGTTATAATGTTAAAAATAATCTTTACTAATTGATATTTAATATATAACTTTATAAAATACTTATTACATTTAATATATTACATTTAGTTCACCAAATTTTACTTTTCCAGCACTATGTAGACTCCATATCGACATTGAAATTAATTTTCATATTTATCACTGAACAAATTGTAATTTATATGCTTTTGAATTATTTTTGTATTATATTTGTATTATTGTATCATAATTAATTAATTAATTATTTTTCATAAATTTTTATATTATTTTTAGGTCTTTCCAGTATCCTAAAACATATTGAATTTCATTAAAATTCATTATTTTCCATTATTCACAAAAAAGAATTTTTTTTCAAAAAAACCTAAAAAAATTCACCCTAATATAATTTTTATATTATGATTTTAAAACATATATTGTTTTTATTAAATAAAATTTCCAAAATTTACAAAAAATATTTATAATAGTTTTAAAAAAATATAATGAAATATTTTTTTAGGAATATGTATTATTTGAAAAAAAATTAACTTTAATAAAAATTATTTATTAGTTGATAAGAATTTATCAATACATTTATATTGAGAATGAAATATATATATTTCACAAAGTATTTTTCAAATTATTTTACTCAAAATTAATGACTATGTTATAATAATATATTAATATGGTATTGCGGTTCGTTTAAACTTAGCATTGCATGCAACGCAAGCGGTCGAAGAAAAAAACTATAATGAAATATTTTCTAAAATATAAATATGTTGCATTATCCACCCCCAAATAAATTTTTCTCCATGAAGTTTGAACTACTGATCAATAATCAAAGGTTTTATATTTAAAAAATATATCCTTTGTTGAATACCCACATCATAAAACAGGTTAATAAAACATCCTATTAAAAGAGGGAAAGGGAAGTTAAAAAGTTCAATTGGAAGACCATATAACTAGGTTTCCAAATAGGAGAACATATGTGTGAAATGAAAACATGGATATAGAATAAAAAATAACTCTCAAGGATTGATATAGAGTGATAGAGAACATGGATTGGTGATGTTAACCATCAAAAAATTGTTGATCTATGAGGGGTTAAAAGGACATTGTTGTTTCTATATGTAAATAAATGGGTAACATTTTTATTTCAAGATATTTTTCATAAATTCTATGTATTATTTTAATATCTAGTTAAATCTCTCAAGGGATTAATATCACTTGATTTATTTTTATGTCATTATAATAGTCATATCTTTTGGTTGTGCTTTGAACAATTTCCACTTCATTTATTACGTCATGAGATGGATATTCTTGTTGAATTTTCCATGCCTAAAGCACAACTAATGAATCATGACACCCATAATTCATCCCTTTAACCTCTAAATATTTACCAAAACCAAAATATTTAGTATGGGTTATAATAAATCATACATTAACCTCAAATTATAATATCCAAATCTTAATCCTTTACATAAGTTGAAAACCATAAGACTCTTCTAAAATATTTTCAACTATATTAAAAATCCAAACATGATTTGATCTCATATCCTTCTATTATCAACATAACATTAATTTTAATCACTCATAAAGTATAATTCCATAATGAATAAACAATGATCATATATTCCCCCTTGTATACTAATCATTTCCCAAATTGTCACAATAATATAATATATGCTTCTAAAATATAATCCAACCATTTTTATTTAAATAATCTCTTAAATTAGGAAAAAATATTTCCATCGGATGTTTGAATTCATCCTTTCACTAATAAATGATCATAGGTAGATTGGGAATTTTAAAAATGATTTCATTAATATAAATATATATATATATATATATATATTGAATCTATGTAGGGAGAGATAATAAATGTTCTAATCAAATGAAATTTTACTAAAGGATTATATTTTTAAAGTGAATATTCAAAAAAATATAAATATGTAATCCCCCATTATAGATTGAAGGATAAGTGTTCCATAACTATCATGATTCGCTTAAACTATTATAATTTTTCAAGATTTCACTTTATCAATCAACTTTAGAGGTTGTTTTGAGTTACTATGCTCATTATCCCTTAGATTAAGACATTGATTTGCATAGTTCTCAAACTATTTAAATTTATCACATAGGAGTGTGAGTGGTGCACTATGTTTATCACTCTCTCCATTCATTCCATTTACTAACGTCTTTACATCACTTTGACATTCTTTTACTCAATGGTCAGGATTCCCACACTTGAGACATTTTTTTGTTCCATTCAATCATTCACATGAGTGATCCTTACCGAATTTTTGTAATGTTATAGGTAGAATGTTTTTCTTCCCTATATGTAAAAACCCACTAGTGCATCCATGATGCTCCATCTTCCTCTTCTTATCACTCAAACCTTGAGGGTTTCAATCATTAATTTACACTTTCAATGCACAACCAACGATTTCATCATTCCATCTTAATTCCCTTATGACTAATGCATTTATAAGAATTGGTTTCAAACCCACTAAATAATAAATCAATTCTATTTAAGTTATTATTATTAAACCTCGATAATACCTTGAATGTATTGTAAAATATTTCTCATAGGTTCCTTAGGATTCACTATCATTTTACTTAACCTCAATTAATTCCTTCCCCATTTTTTGTATGTAGAATACAAGGGAAGGTCTTGCAGAAAAATATTACCTTAAACTCTTCCCATTAAATGGGGCTAACTTCCTCCTCTTTTCTTACATTCTTAATAATATTCTACCAATATCCTAGTTCGTCGTCAAAATGATAAACATGTAGGACTATTTTTTTGTCTAAGCATTGATGAATATAAAATATTGTTTCTGACACATTGATCAATTTCATAGAAACTAGTAAATTAGAATACCCCTTGAAATATAGTGGTAATTGTCACATAAAAGATTCAATAACTTGTTTCTCCCTCCTTTGTTAATTCAAAATATCAATGTGATCTGTGTTACCAATACTAGCTTCAGATAGATTGTAAAAATAGTCATAATATATTTCATCTTTACTTTTAATCCATTCAGTTTCTAAGAAGTGTGTTCATTACATTAGATATCGCATTCATTTTTCTCATTATTCCTTTGAGTTCCATTCATTAAATAAAACAAAAAAAGCTTAGTGTGTAAAATGATAATCATAGTGGAAATCACATAGTCATGAAAATCTATTTATATGATGTCTAAATCATGCCACCTTCTTCCATGACAAAATATGTTTAACCTGGGTCATTCATGATCATTACTAAAACATTAGGATGTTATCCTATAAATAGACCTATCCCTAGGATTCATTCTAAGGTTTCCTCATCCTTGTTTCCATATGTTAACTAAAACATAATCAGATACCAACTAAAACAAACTAGACCTTTCATATATAGATATTTTTTCTAAATAGATGAATATTCATTATATAACTTCATGATTCACACCATAATCCTATTGGTCTACATCTTTTATAAAGTTGGACACATAAAAAATGGTTCATAAATGATATATACCATCTCTTACTAAGTTCTTCATAACTAGCACCCTTCATAGGAATATCATTTCTAAATACATTCTTCATAACCTGGGAAAATTTAACATAATTAAGGGTGAGCTTAGATACTTTCTTGGGGTAAAAAAGGGATATATCAATGATCACATAAAAATAAAATGGGAATAAGGGTGTGTGAATATGAGATTAACATTCGAAATATACTCCATGAATATCATACATCATAATCATCATTCATGGAATAAATCTTGGTAGTTCACAAGACACGAGTCATAAAATAATCAAATTATATGTGTCAAGAGTTCATAAAATTGGTATAAGACAAATAATTGTGGTATAAACATAAACTTATAACTTTGAGAACATGTATATAGAGAAAATTTTCACTCATTATGTTAAATATATGAAACTAGGCCCTCGCATAAACATATTTACATGAAAATAGGTCAATACATGGTCTTATAAACATTAAATCTAGGTCTATGCCCAAACATACTGTCATGAAAATGAGGTCCACACATAAAATTGGGAACATGAAATCAGTTTCACACATAAATTACTTACCTCATGAGTTTTATATTTTTACCCAATTCATTTGTATGAGACATAGGTCCCACCTGTCAAATAAATAAAACAATACATATGTCTATTACAAGATTATAAATCCTTCATCACCTAAGAACTTCTAAAAATAAATAGATTTCAAAATCATTTCATCGATGTATAACCCATGGAAAATGGAAATGGTTTCATCAACATTATGCCTTAAAAAACATAAATTTCTAGAAAAATAATAAGGATGGTATACATGTATAATAACCCTAGTAAAGAATAAATATAATCAAGTGATAATGACGTTGATGAATAGAGATACCATTAAAAGGTTATTAAAACCTTCTTGAGTAAAATACCCTTTCAAATTTAAAACTAAAATTTAAAAATATGAAAATTGTGCACAAAATAATTAAACCATTTACCTTAAAAATAACCTTGTAAAATTTTAAATTAATTTTCAAATAATTGATCCATCTTAATGGTGGTAAATTTTATTTATTCCTTATAAGTTGAAAAAAAAACATTCCCATCATACTTTTGTTAGAAAATTCACAAAGTAACTCATTTGAAAAAAAACATAATGATTTCATTAGAACTATATTATAAAATTTTAAAAATGATTAAAAAATACTTTAAAATAATTATAGAATATTAAAAACCATCTTTAAAATAGTTTTAGAAAACATGGATATGGATGAAAAAAATCGACTTAAGATATAAATAAATTCGGTTTTCCTTAAATTGGTCTTTTGATATATTAAGTAAATAAAGTGAGGATAATGAAATGAAAAAAATATAATATCAGAAAATTAACATAAGATAAGAAAATTAAAGGGAATCATCAGACAAGGAACTTATAGTTTCCTCAATGGAAATTCATGTATAAACAATCCCAATTAAAATAGGATTAAACCATAATTCCCTTATTAAAAGTTTCTACTTCCCTCATTGACATTAAAACCTCTTGTATAATAAATATGGATTATATATATATATATATATATATTAAATTACCATATTTATATCTATCATAACATGTATTCTTTATCTATGAAATATTCTCAAATGTTTATTAATAATTTCATATTAAAATTAATGTTCTTTATTATAACTTCTTCATTTTCCAAGCATATATCGATTCGGTAGTCTAAGTCCTTATAATATGATTATGGTTCCACTAATTCCATAATTTTAATCATTTAATAAACATAATATATATTCATTATTTAAATATTTATAATTATTCATAAAATTTAGAGGTAGAAAAACAAATCACACCATTCAAGAAGACGGTACACTATACGTACGCATGAACGTTGTTTTCATTTTTCTAATTGATATATTGGAAGCAATATAAATAATAATTCACATATAATTAATAATTATTATATCTTATATATCATATATATTCATAAAATACAACCTCATTACACTCCATTTAAAATATATAGAAAAAATAAAACACATCACTCCGTGGAGGTGGTGAGTCCACACATACACATGAGTAACATTATCGTTTCCCAAAGGATTGGATGATAAGAATGTATACATGATATTATCTTACTATAGGTATAATTATTTCATAAATATACTATATAACATTAAACCCATCATAATAACCATCCATAAAATATGGTTATGAGAACATAATTATAACTCGATGTGAAGACAATAAAACATATGTGTGCATGAGCGATACTTTCACTTATTTTTACATGAAAAAAGATGAAGTATAATGATATTTCATCATAATAAGAACAACTCAGAATATTTTGTATACTGAATTTATTATTTTTTGTTAAATAACATAGATGTAGATCAGGTAAATAAGAACTGAAAAAAGAGATCGATTAAGGTGATTACCTTTTCATTAATATAATTCCTTTAGATCTCCACTAAAAGATTATATGATTGAAGTTATGGGAAAACCAGGACTTCAATAATATTATTGATGAAGTTTAGAAGATGAATTAGAATAGTATTTCTATATATATAAGGCTCATAGTGGTTTTAATAACAGAGGGAGGAGGTTCCTATTGATAATTGAGCTGATGAGCACGTTTAGAATTTCACGAAAGATTAAATTATAATAAATTAATTTTTAATACTGATGGTTCAAAGTATCCCATAAATTAAAAATAAATGAAATTTTATAAATAATATTATATATTCTATTGTGGTTTAAAATTTTAAATATTTTTTTGGTAATTTAAGAAAATATTATGCTCATAAAATATCGTTATTGAAAATTTAGACAATAAAAATTAAAATTAACTTAAAAATAATAAATAAAAATATTAAATTAGATTACATTTATTTAACAAAAAATAATATTTTGAATTACCCTATAAACTTTTATCCATATATTAAATCACTCAAATTATATTTTTTAGTATTTTTATATTTTTATTTTATTGTTTATTAATTGTGGAGATATTATATTAGTGTTGTGTAGGAATTTATGGCTATCATATAATTAAAAAAAATTATAAATTAATTTATATAAGGAAAATATTTTCATTTTCACAAAATTAATATTAATATTATAACATATTTAGTTTTTTTCATACGTGAACACATAAGGTATATAAAAAATAGAGACACATTTTGTAAATTTCAATGATTTAAATAATATATATGCCATTTTCAAGGAAAAGTACCCACTAAACAACTCATTGTCAAGGATAAAGTCATGAGGTGGGAATTTAAATCTCCCAATAAAAATTATAATTGTTTTTTCTATGTTTTTACCTTCATACTTCAATTTAAACCCAATATTAACCCTTTTTGAAATTACCATGACACCAAAGTTTTTTCCTAATTGACGGTCAATACCGTTACTATAAATGAAAAAATATCCCATAAATTTACCATGGTATATTTTTCCAACCATATCCTAGTCACTTGGAAAATTATAATATTTTTATTAATTTTATAAAATTTCATAAGATATTATTTATTTTAAAATATAATTACTATCAATTTTTAGAACTTTTCATTACATAGATTTTAATAACATCAATAAAATAAGTAAAAAAATAAAAAAATATTTTAATGAATTAAAAATAGTTTATAATAATCTATAAATTAATTTTATACCATTATTTAAGACTAATTATAATAATTTGAATATTTTTAGTGTCATTTATTTGAATTTCCATTAATTTAAAAATTATTGTGTCGGTGTTGTATAATCATTTTAGGTATCAATTTAATAACTATAAATTATTAATAAATTCCCATAATTAAAATAATTGTATTATTCTCAAGATATCAGTTAATATTAATTCAATATATATTTCAACTCATATCTATTTCAAGAAAACTTCTGTAATTAGTTATTTCTTCTTTTCCTCCTTGTGCATGCATTACACAACCATTGGGATAAGACACTTGTTATATAAAAAACATCATGTATAGACATAATAATCATTTATAATACATTATATTTAACAATAAAGTCTATAATGGACTTATTCCATATAAAATATTAACTTTAGGTTACTAAAAATGACTTTTCCAATGTTGTGTGGACTCTGTGTCTCCACTAAAAATGATTTTCATATTTATCATAGAATAAATTATAATTTATAGGTTTCTGAATTATTTTTGAATGATATTTTTATTATTATATCACAATTGAGTCATTACATTTGTTTTATAAATATTTTTTTTGGGTTTTGTTGATATCATAAAAGATACTCTATTTCAATAAAATTCAGTGTTTTCACTATTCAATGAAAAATCAATTTTTTATAAAAATTAACAAATTATCATCCAAATATTATTTTGAAATGTTTATTAAAAAAATTATATTATTCATATTAAATACAATTTCTAAATGTTTTAAAAATTAATTATCATATTTTCTCACCAAAAAAATATAATCATTTTTAGGAAGATTTTTTATTTGAATCATGAAATTAAATCACTAAATTTTTTTTGATTATTTACTATGAATATATCTACACATTTATATAGAGAATAAACTTTTATATATTTCATAATGTATTTAATCATATTCAAACCCATTAAATTAATATCTATGTTTAGTAATATTGTAATAGTGTATTGTGGTTAGTTTAAAATCAGTGTTGCCTCTAACGTAAGCTATAGAAGAAAAAATTAAAGAGAAATATTTTATAAAAAATGTATGTTTTGCAATATATATCAAATTTGGATTTCATTTATGTTTATTATAGATTGAGAAGAGCATTATTATCTTTTATATTGGATTTATAGCTTCAAGACTGAAGCTGTAATGTTTTTCTTGAAGTTATTTATGTTGTTAGTGGAAAAAAATATATATTGTGCTTTTGTAGAGATATGACCATACCTCTACGTTTTTAATATATCCATAATTACTTATTAAGATGAAAATTTTATTGTAGTTTTTTAAAAAATTATTTGAATTTATGGCCATTATAGAAATGATTGGAATACATGTCTTGTTGAGAGAACTGAGTAGGAAAATGGAAAATGTGTTTATATAAATCCATGCACATGAGACTCAACCTAGCTAGTGAGGAATCTTCAATTTAATCCACAATACCCAGATCAAATCTAGGTAGAGTCGTATTTCTAGGTACTGTATTAGTACATGTAGTAGGTATTGTAGTAGGTATTGTCATGGGTATTGTTTGGTACTTTATTGATCAGAACTATTCACCTTCGGTCCACCCATGACTTTTTTCCAGTAAGGATTTCTTGCCACATTAAGGCCTTCAGGATACCTCAAAGCCTTCGGTTCACATGATGTGCAGATGTAAACTAGAAATACTGAACAATGAAAAATCTCCAAATGAGTGTCTATAGCATGCACATTCAAGAAAGAAAAGGTTTTATATTTGGAAGAATGAGAGGGTAGAGAAATATCCATTTGTTCTAGGCCTATGCATCTATACAAAGGATAGCTATCTGAATAGCCATGTGAAGGTGGGGTGATGATCACAATGTAGATTCTAGGGAGTGGCAGTTTAAAGTAGTCATAGTCTAGGTTGGATTCCTCTAAGACCATCAGGTCCAATAATTTCACAAAGCCCGCATTCCATGTTAGGGTTCCTCTGAACCCCCTATAAATAGGATTATAAAAAATGAATAAAAATTGATGGTCATTGGGCCATTCAGGTGTTTCTATAAAACCACTAGAGATAAGAGATTAAGAAAGATATAAAAGGACATAATGGGATAAATACCACAAAAAACAATTATGGAATTTTTAGTATTATCATATAGATTCATTTTTTATTTTCTATATTATGTTTATAAAAAATACTAGTGACTTTATATAGAAAGGATATTAGAATGAGATAAGTTTGTTCAATTAAATTGGAAATGAGAGTTGTGTACCTTGAAAACATCCAAAATATTTTCGATCAAATATTGAGGTATATTCATCATATGGATATCATAGAAAATGTAATAATGTGGAGAATCCAAAATCTCTTTTTTTCATATCTTGTTAGAGTAGTTGGAAAAAATAAGAAGAGACCAAGGAGATACTATTTGTGCTACTATTTATCATGTCAAATATGTTGATACTTTAGCACAATGAGTTTTTGGGTTCATGAAGATCATAGAAGATCATAATAGTGTTGAGAAATTTTGGAGAGTATATTATAATGAAATTTCATGATATTATGCTATTAGGAAGAATGAATTGAGGGAAGATCAACTGTTTATATGAAGGAATTTAATTAGTTTTTTAGAATAAAGAGACTGATTCATATTGACACAGTTTCATCCAGAGCTTATTGAATATATACTTAAAAGTGATCGGAAGGAAACACATGTATAAAAATAGTATGAAACAATAGATCTTGTGTGACTAGGGGTATTCAAGGAGATCATTGTGATATTTGTAATGATGATGGGAATATGGATATATTATATTAACTTTTAGAAGAATTATCAGTTTTCGAATCACTGTAGGGTCATGAAAACTCACTATAATCTATTGTAATTATAGTGGATATTAGAATTTTTTATTGGGGTGAAAACCTAATCACAGCATGTGTAACACCCCATAATTTTAGTATAGATTTTTTTTATTTAAATTATTGTGGCTAATATATTAATCATATAAATTTTTAATAAAATGAATTTATTTAATATATGTTAATAAATGATGATAAATAATAAATAGTAATTATAATGGTAATGTATCAATTATGAGGTAAAATAAAATAAAAATTTGAGATGAATATATGTATATACGGGTTGATGATTAGTCTATGAGAATCATCATAGTTTTAAATAAATACATTTGATGATAATTGTTGAATTTAATTGTGAAATGGTATTTATAATCTCATATAAAATATTAATTAGAAATATTCAATATTACTATAAATAAATTGTAAATTTAAAATGAATAGAAGTTAAGTATATTAATTTGATATAAATATATATGAAATAATGATAATTATATTGATGATATATAAGGAATGTAATTATAATTATAATATATAAGTTCAACTAAGTTGCATCATAAATGTAAGAAGAATAGGAAGCTATGCAAAGGTCATCATACACTCTTGTAAAGTTAATGAAATAGATTTCGAAGATTAATGGGCATAAAAAGAATCTCATGTAAGTGTACATATAAGTAGTGTAAAGGTTATTGAGGTATTTATTTCCTCATTTAAGGGTAAATACCCAATTTCATTCCCATATAAATTTAGCTATCTCTCTAGGTAAGGGTAAATCAACATCTCCCAGTTCCGGTAATAGTGAATATCAGACTCTTGTATGGGCTGCGTAACTTTTAAATAATTTCATAATGGTATGACTTATATAAGTTTTTCCAGCATTTTCAAGTAAAGGTAGTGTATAATACTCATGAAAGATTTAATGTATTGCATAAAGGTAATCACATATGGGTAATATTTATTTTCCTGAACTACAGTAAAGGTTATATAATGAATTTTAAATCTATGTAAGCCTAAACATTAGGATTTATCCTTATGTAAAGGAAAATTTTCATTCTTATAAGGTTCATATTGAAATTAAAACTATAATATAGATTCTAGTGGTCACCTTCTTCCTTATCATGATAATATTATTAAATGTATATAAATAAATAAATAAATTTTTAAATTTATAAATATATCTTGGATCTAGTATCACCAAAACTGTTATGGGGGATAACTCATCTAAGAAATAAAAACAATACATGGAATGGACATGAAATTTGTCTTCATCCAAATATTTAGTGGTCAATGGTAGAATATATATATATATATATATATTCATAGGATTAATATAGTGTGACATAAATGAGGATTTAGGGTTTGGTAATTAAAATATTGGAAAACAAAATTCTTCCTGCTTATAAGTCATTGTACACAAAGTGTTAAATGATTTTATATTAAAATATTATCGAATTACCATTTTCTATTGAATATATTAGGAGATTACATTATTGTGGATAGAAACTCGACCAAGGTTCTTATCACTAATCATCTTTAATTTCCCATGATCGAATAGAGAGAATGAGAGATATAATGTCAGCGAAGAGTGGGTTATTAGCATATTTTTTGTGGGAAGCAAGTCTTATCAGGTCATTAAAATTATGGGTATACCTTAAGAAAATTTTAGCTAAGCTAGGGGAAGAACATTTAAAAATTATATGTTCCTAATTCTTGAATTAAAACACCCACTTTGAAAGGAGTTCAATCTTTTTAAACATTTATATTACTTTATACAATTTATAAGGGTTGCAAATAAAATTCCCTCTAAAATGAATTTTATAATTAATTCTAGTTTCCAAGTCATTTTAATGATTTTTTGGGGTATCGTTTTATTTTTAAATTAAATAATTTCAAAATATATTTGTTTTAAAATTTCATAACAAAATATTCTTTATTTTCTAATTCCAAGGTAAACATTTAGAAGTTTCAACTGCCCTTTCAAAATTTTCATTCTATGTGTAATTTTTTTTAATAATTATTCCTTATAAAATAAATTTATATTTATGAATTATTATCTCTCGTGGATGTCATTTAGGTTAAAATTCTTATATAGTCATGAACTATTTTATTAACATGATCCATGTTTGATCAAATTATTTAATTTAATGAATTATCTTCCAATGTGTATTTTGTTTTTCTAAAAAATATTATTAATTCCTTTTTGGTTTATATTATATATATATTTATTTATTTATTTATATATAACCTTCATTTTCAAAAATGAATTCTAAAAACATTGGTGTTATTTATTTTGAAATTATCTTTAGAGGTAACTTTTCAGTGAAAAATTAGAAATCTGACAATGTTTTATTATAATTTAGAATATAGACTGTGTAAAAAAGATGAGGGAGGGAAGTGAGCCAAACCTCAAGGGTATTTTTCAACAATGTGAATGGTATATTTTATATAGCCTCTAATATCATATGTTTCCTCATGTTATTATTTTCTTAACATATGAAATGTTTTTGTGAACAAAAAATACATTTATTATATAAAGAATATATTTGTAAAATTTAAATAAAATTTAATTACTAAAATTGAAAATTAATTACATAAATTTTTAAAATAATAATAAAATTCAATTCAATGATGTTTTACAATATTTGTACCATATCCTAATCAATTATCTTGGTGTAATCAGGTTTATTAAAAACATTCTTCATTACTTTTTAGTATTTTAATGGGAAACATGAATTTTATGCTAAATAAATTTTCTAATAAATTTACTTATTTGGGTTTTGATGATAAAAAAGTCATGGTGATTTAAATTATTTTAAAGAAGTTTTAATTTAAAAACCATTACAGAGTAAGGTTTGGATCACCCCGCACTTTCAAAAAAATTATAAGGTCTTAGTGAAAAGTAGAAGAAATTAAAAATATGAAATTAGATTTTCTAACTCTGTAGTAATAATTATAGAGTTTTTTCTTACTTAATTATAGGATTATCCTGAGTTTTAGTTTGAATTGAAGCTTCATAATTCTATGAATCTCTTTACAGAAAAATAAATTTGGAGTTTAGTGAATCCACATTTTGGATTTAATATTAAATCAATTAATTATTAATTTTTATCTACTTCTATTAAAGGCCATTTAAATAAATAAAAAGAAAAAAAATTATGTGGTTTTTAGCACCATATATGCGAGTGTGAGAATGGTTCATAATTTTTGGTATCATAAAAATAGTTTATATAATACTAAATATTACGATGATATCAGTTGAGGTTAATTTTGGAGTTGTAAGTTTCTTTTGAGGATTATGAAATTTTATTTTTAGGTGATTGAAGGTATTTTTAAAAAAAATTACCATTCAGAAGACCTTGTGATTTAAGGAAGGAAGCCTTTATATTTTCTAGGGTTTCATTGGTTTAAATTTAGAAAAACAAATTGAGGGTCCTTTATAAAATGAAAATTATTCATGGTGTAATAAATTGTATTTTGTATATTAAAATTATTTTTTTCCAATATCAATGAAAGTATAATTGTGAAAACATAATATTTATTTAGAGAAGAATTATGGTGTAAATTTTATTATCTCCAAGGTGATAAAAATTATGGGGATACAATAAATTTATGAGGGGTAGAATATATCACCCCTAAATTTTAGTATAAATTTTTCATATAATAACTTTTTGTGGATAATATGTTCTTAATGTAAAATGTATACAAAATTAAATTATTTAGTATTTGTTAATAAATGATTGAAATTAATAAATTGTTATTGTTATTATAACAAGGATATTAAATAGAAAAATAAAATATTAATTTGATATGAATATATATAGAGGATAATGAAAATAATATATAAATCATATAAGTTTGAAATATGTAAATTTATTTATAGTTGTAGTATCTACTCAAGAAATGATATTAATTATAATATATATAATATTAATTATAAATAATAAATACAACCCCAAATATAATGTTAATTTAAAATTAATATAATAAAATATTTTTATTTAAAGTAAATATATATGATATATTGATAATTTTATTTAAGATATTTAAGTAATATAATAATAATTATTCTTATAATATATAAGTTAGAATATGATTCTGCGTAAAGCGAAACAGAATTTGAAGTTATGTAAAGGTCATCCTATACTCATGTAAATCTAATGCAATAGACTTGTAACTTTTGCAAGGGAATAAAGTATCTTGTGTATGGGTACATATAAGTTGTGTATAGGTTATTGATGGATTTTATGGCTCATGTATTGGTAGATACCCAGTTTAATTCCCAATTAAAGGTGACTATCACTCTTTATAAGGGTCGTTCAGAAACTTTTAGCTCATATAAGGGTAGAGTAACTTGTCAATAGGATATATATTTGTATGACTTATCTAAGGGTAAACTGAATTTTTACATAATAGTAGTATAAAAGTATCATGTAAGTGTCCACACATCAAATAAATGTCATAATTTAAGTGTAATATTGATTTACCAAAACTCATGTAAATTCTATATAGGGAATTTGAATTCTACGCAATGGTATACACCTAGATTCATCATCATGTAATGGTATCGTGATGTTCATGTAAGGGTCATCTAAAAATTAAAATTCTCATATTCAAGAAAGTGGTATTCACCTTTCTTTTCATGATATTATTATCAAAATATTATAAATATATATGTTCATAGGTCATATATAGAGGATCTCTATAATGATTATGTGGTATGACTTGAGTGAGGAATAAAAATAAAACATGAAAGGGACACAATTTCCATCATCTTTCCATTGATTATTTTTAGATGGTAGATTATATATATATATACACACACACAAAAATTCCTTTGGGAGGAAGACAATTTGAAGAAAAAAGAGAGATAAATGGATTGGTGATTAAAACAGTGGCAAAAAATCAATCCTTTTTATAGATCGTTACACAATTAGTTTTAAATTATTTTTCAGTAACAATTTATCAAACTAAAATTTGGGACATCTATAAACTTAAATTAATTAATGTATGAGATAAACTCTTCCAATCTCATTTACACTAAACAGTAGAAAATTACCAAGCTCACAAATAGAGATAAAGAGTGGGAGAATTAGTGAGAATAAAGATTAAGTTATTAAGAGAATGTTCTTGAGAATGAAGTCAAATTATTATATTATGTTTAAGGGGACACATTTAGTATGGTTTGAATAAGGTAAAGGCTGAATATTTTAAATTTTTATTTTCAAAATTTTCTAAAAAAACCATATTAGTAAAGCGACTGATCATTCTAAAAATTTATATCATTTTCCTTTATTTTTATGGTCTCGAAATTAAGCTCATTTTAAGGGGATTTTGGTTTTAATTTTTATTTCAAATTAGTTTAAAGGATTTTTAGGGGTATATTTTTAGTTATAGAAAAAATAATTTCTAAATATTTTCCTTTATTATGAAATAAAATATTCTTTATTTTAGTATTTTGATGTTTGAAAATTATGTTTTTTGAACTACATCTTCAAAATTTTCATTTTATGTGTAAATTATTTTATAAAATCATATTTCCTTCTGAAATTAAATAATTTATAGGAATTAGAATCTATAATGGATGTCATTTATGTTTATATTAATGTATTAATGTGCACTATATTCTCATTTTTATTCCATGTGTGGTCACGTGATTCAGTTCAAGGATATATTTTTCTTGGAAATATTAGATGCTTCTAAACCATATCAGTAATTATAAAAATTTTGTACATTTATGGAATATATATATATATATATAATTGATTTATAAATGATTTTTTAACCCATTGTTGTTAATGCTTTTCAAATAAGGTTTTGATGGAAAACTCTAGTGAAAAAAAAGAAATCTAAAAATGTTTTTATTATAAAATTTACATGAAATTTTTAAAAATGAGTAGGGGTGGGGAGTAAATCCAAACCTACAAGTATATTGTATTTTAAGTGATTAGTAGAACCAATATAGCCTTCAGTGTCTAAGGTTTCCACTTGGTACTAATTTCAATGCTTGTAAAACATTTCTCTAAAAAATAGTGGATTTCTTATAGAAAGAAATATTATGAGATTACATTCAAAAATAAAATTTTTGAATTGAAAATTAATTTCATGAATTTATAAAATAATAATGTCTTACATTTCAAAGTTTTCTTAATGAATTTTAAATTCCACCTAAATAATTATTTCTCCTTTATCAATAGTATAAAAATTATTTTAAAAATCCCATTTGGGATTTAAAGGATAATTTATATTTATTCTAAACAAAAAATATTTAATTTAATTTATTCAATTTTGAGGAAAAACAATTCCAATGTGTTTCTATTTGTTTAATAGACATATACATAAAAAACTCTTAGTGGTAAATTTTTTAATCGCCCTATATTTTTTAAAAAAAATGTTATTCACAAGGCTTAATTTTAATTAGGAGTAATTATGAACATGGGGTTATCCTGTCAAAATTTAGAGTAAAAATTAAAGAGTTTTTTTAATACCCATTTCAATGACTAGCATGTGTTTTAGTTTGTAGTTTTAGTTCCTAATTATATGAATCTCTAGACCAAAAAAAATATCATAGGAGTGTAGTGACTCGTTTTCTTATAATTATTGTGTAATTAATTATATCTTAATATTGAGTCACTTATTCTAAATAAATTTTTAAAACTTAATGGAAAACATATTTGTGGTTTTTAGCCCCAGATTCAGGATTTTTGGACTAGAGACTCATAGTTGTTATCGTAGAAAAGGTTTAAATAAAATTGGATATTATGATGATATCCACTGATGAGAATTTATGATTTATAATTTTTTTGAGGATTATTAGATTATATTTTATCTGATTAGAGGTCCTCCTAATAAAAATAACATTAGAATGATCTTGTGAGATATGGATAAAATATTTTATATTTTATAGGGTTTTTTAATTTAGGAATAAGTGGAGATCCCTATTTAAAAGGAAAAAATCATGTATTAATTACTTATATTTTTTGTATGAAAATTATTTTTTACCAATATCAATATATTTATAATGAATAAGAAATTAAATTTTTTCTACACTTAATTAGGGTGTAAAATTTATTACGTCTTAGATAATTAAAATTGTGATGATGTAATTTATTTAAGGGGTATAATTTAAGATCATAATATTTCATTATAAATTTTTATTTTAATTAAATTTATGTAGGTAATATTTTAATAAAATAAAATTTTGATTAAAATGATTTTTTTAACCTATGTTGATAAATTCTATAAAATAATAAATATAAATTTCAATGTTAATATTACAATTCTCCTAAAAATTAAAATATTAATAAGAGATGAATATGTATATAGGATAATTATTTTTCAATTTTAATAATTTTAGTTTGAAATAAATATATTTAGTGATAATAGTATAATTTAATAGTAAAGTGATATTTATTATGGTATATAAAATATTAATTTGAAATAATAAATATTACTATAAATAAAATGTTAATTTCAAATGAATATAAGTGAAGTATATAAATTGTGAAAAACATGATATAATGATAGTAACATTGATGATATTTATGTTATTGAATAAGAATTATAATATATAAGTTGGAATTTATTTATTTGTTATGGTAAATTGAATCAGTGCCTATGTAAAGGTTATCTTGTACACACATAAAGGAAATACAATGGATTTATATGTTTTTAAGGGTAAGTAGTAGCTGTCATAAGGGTAAACCTGAGTTTTTTAAGGGTAATTAAAGGATTCCAAGGCTCAATAAAGGGTATATAATCCCATAATTTTAATTCATAAATACAACATCTTTTTTATTGTAATTATCCATTACATATCAATATGATCCATGAATGAACTATAAAGGTTAGTTTCATTGGAAATTTGGATATATAAACAATTGGAACATATATTATCTATATTATTTACCATTCTGTTCTTCACAACTATCTCCCATTATATATAATACACTAAAAAACCTTCTCCATAACCTGGGTAAGGGAAAAATGTGAAAGGGTTAGCTGAGATACTGAGTATGGGAAAACAAAAGCATTATGAATAAGTGGTCATAACTGGACATAAAAGAAGTATAAGTGTATGATAACATGATCAAAACATTATAAAATCAAACCCATAAATTCATATATATTAATCAAAAAACATGGAATATTGTTTTATTAATCAGAATAAAAAAATTCAAAAGAGTCAAAAATCATTAATAATTAATCATGAACAATGAAAAAATATCAATATCATGCTGGGTGGGTGTGCTACTGTTTTTGTGGGAATAGATGAAACCAAACCTTAACAAAGATAATAAACGGACTGTTAAATAATGATGGGGTGCGTTTGAAAATTTTGTTGTACTCTTTTATAATTTCAATATGTTGTGAACTGTATGGGCTTATGCTCAATAAAAATCATGGTCGTTGGTGGTCTTTACTTGCACACTAAGGAACCCTTGTCTTCTGTGATGACTGAATGGCTCCAACATGGGAATTTGGTTAATCACGTAAACTCGACCGACTAAATGAATATCCAGTGAACAAAAATCCTTGTGTTATCACCCCGGTTAACCAAACATAAAGAAGAAAACTTAGTAAACGATGTACTTGAGTCTGGAAACTTACTTGCTCCGTCTTGGTGGCATGCGTGTTTGTTCTGCTCGATGCTTATGGGGTGGTGTGGATTAGGATGAGATCCTCTATTGTGGCACAGTTTTTGGTTGTGAATATGAAGCTATGTGGGGCAGTATCTCGAGGCTTGGTTTGGTTCCAGTACTTTGAGGGATCTCACTGATCCCTTTGTTGTTGTGACTTCACAAAAGAACAGGGTGTGAATGCTTAAATTTTCGTTTGGCTATTTCTTTTTCTCTGGCTTGTGGTTATGCCGGTTAGTTGCCCAGTAGTATAGAATTCACCCAAATGGGATCACTTGAACATGAATACAAGAATGATTTAAATGGTTAATTGGTTTTGGGAATGATTTGTGACAGGTCGTGAGTGTTGTGCCTTCTTTTATGAATGAATAGTAACAAGGGCGTCGTGATTAGGATGGATTTGGAAACCCTTGGTTGGGATGAGTGCTTGTTACCTATATATATATATATATATATATATGTCTTTAGTTTTTATGTTTCTTATTCGCACCCAACCTAAGTTGAGAACTTAGTGTTGAACACCCCCATTTCATGGGGGAGGGTGTTTTCCCAACACTCCTATGAGTGACTGGTTATTAACTCCTTTTCTGCTCCCTTTTCCGAATAGCCCAAGACTCTTAGGGTAGGCTATGATGGCCTAAGGTCCATTATAGCCCATGATTCTTCGGGCATGGTAGTTATGGTGTTTATTCCAGTTGTGTGCAGGTAGGTTGTTTCCCAACAGTCTTTGGGATGAGGCCCACGTGTCTTCGGGTGTGGCAGTAGTTGTTCTTGCCCAGGTGTTTTCGGGCGTGGTTATACATGGTGGTTGTGGCCCAGGTGTTTGCGGGCGGGATAGTGGTTGTGGCCCAGGTGTTTGCGGGCGGGCTGTGTGGTTGTGGCCATGGTGTGTGCGGGCAGGGTGTGGTAGTGGGACTGCAGTGATAATGGAAAGAGGGGTTTGATGCATAAGAAGTCATCAATAACCAGTGGGAAAGTGCTGCGGTTACACAAATATTGATGTACTATTACTATAAATTACTTGACTTGTGTTATTTGGAGACTCTGCCTTGGTGAGGCTTGGGCGGATAGTTTTCCTTACTAGGTGCTTTGGTTATCTCTTTTTCCAAGGGGCATTAGAATGCCTCCCCACTTTTGAACGATAGTCTTTGGTTTTCCCTATTGAGTATACTTGTATGATCACCCGACGTATATAAAACTGTTTTCATGTTTCCATGAGGACTTCAGGGATCATGCAGGGTCGTACTAGTTCAAACATTGGGACAGTTGTTGTTGCTGTTTCTTCATTCTTTTGGTACTTTTTTTGGGGGTTTTCCTTTACTTTTGTGTCATTTACATTTGTAACATGCATATGGTAATGGTTTTCTTTGGCTTTACTTTTACCCCCCCCCCCCCAGTTTTGGTGTTTTTTGGATTTACTATCTTATCTCTTGATATTATTAAAGAAAAAGGGTAATTCCTTCCATCTTGTGTGTGATATTATACCATTGGGGCTAGTCACTACTCTGGAACCTATTGAAGGCAGGTCTCGGGGGGTCATTATCTCTCCTTCGACTTGAAGAAGGAAGGGTCTGGAAATCTTATATCCCTTCTCTCATCTTGGTGAAGGCG
Organism: Viscum album; assembly: GCA_963277665.1. Taxonomy (NCBI): domain Eukaryota; kingdom Viridiplantae; phylum Streptophyta; class Magnoliopsida; order Santalales; family Viscaceae; genus Viscum; species Viscum album. The sequence goes on along the minus strand of OY728145.1, from coordinate 840,257,366 downwards.
GGTCATGACAGAATGGTATCAGAGCGAGGTTGAGAGATAGGATGGAGTCTGCAGTTTGGAATAGTGAGGATTGCATTGGATGGTAGGGAAATAGTTTTTGGTGATCTTGGTGCATGAAATAGGCTAGGGAAGACCAGCTAGGACACGGTATTTTAGGGGCCCCCATGATCTGATGCAAGGACTATGGGCCTACCGAACGACCAAGTGAGGCTACACTGGTTGTAGGGTAGAGACCCTAGGGAAGGTACATGCATTATAATGACTTGTGTTCTTGTGTTTCAGGGGTATTTTCGGAATTTAAAATTAATAAGAAGTATAGTAAAATTTAATAAAAATATTCTACACTACTCAGATTTAGGAATTCCTTGTTTACCTTGTAGCTATGGCACCTGGGAGATGACCACGAGTAGTGAAGGAGATAGAGGCCCCGGAGGTTGACTTGGCTGATCGGAAGAGGACTGGATGAGAGGAAGAGGACGATCAATGAGAGAGGACACTTTGTGATTTTCAGCAACAGACCTTCGAGAAGTATGAGGGTAACATCTCATACATGGAGATAGGAAGATGGCTGGAGGAGCTGGTGATAGCTTTCAGCTTGATCCGAGCTCCGATGGAGTACTGGGTTCCTCTGGCTGTAAGCCAGATGCGGGGAGCAGCGCGTCAATGATGGATTCTCTAACTTGGGGAGAAGAGGGAGGATGAGGTGACGTGGACTGACCTCAAGAAAGAGTTCTGGGTGGAATTCCTCTCTTCCACGATGAAGGCTGAGAAGAGGCAGGAACTACTCACCCTCCAGCAGGGAAGTATGTCAGTGAGAGAGTTGGGGATCTAGTTCACGGATCTCCTTTTCTTTGCTCCCGACCTCTTTCCGGATGAGGATTCATGGGAGAGACGTTTGGAGAAGGCACTTTGACCTTCTATCCAGCATGCTATTACTCCCTTCACCCTACCGATGTACTTGGAGGTACCGAAAAAGGCTGAAGTGGGGGAAAGGAAGCACACACTGGGAGGTGTATCGTGAGAGGTAATCCAGTTGGGCTCATCGAAGGGGAAATCCGTCAGCAGCAGGTCTCCAGCATCAGGTCCCTCTAGGTTTCGACCAGCAGGAAGTAGGCCTCAGTAGTTCCATTTCTGATCTCCCAACCCTTTCTGTTTCCTTTCAATCCTAGGGTCGAGATTCTTCATCTAGAGAAGCCATGGGCACCTTCGGAATCAGTGCTCGGACAGAGTACAGTGCAGAGAGGGTGGGCAGGTTCATCTCCCACCTCAGAAGCAGCTGTTTGCAACTAGGCCCTTTTAGTAGAAGCAGTAGGGGAAGCAAGCTCCCACCCCTCCTAGCCCATATGTGGTAGGAGGAGATCAACCCCTTGGTGCCCCTCATGGACCTCGACCAGTGCGTGGTTGGGGAGGCGGCCGACAGCAGAGAGGTAGGGGAGCTGGGCATGGACATTTTCATGTCGTAGAGGTAGTAGTTGCAGCAGGTCCAGAAGTCGTTCGAGGTACAATCATCTTTTTTAGTACCTTTGCCTATGCCTTGTTCGATACAGGAGCTTCGCACTCCTTTGTTGCACCCAGTCTGTCCCATGCTCTGATTTTAGATGCTGAGAGACTTCCAGTGCCCCGGGTGCTGAGCACACCAGTCCGAGGTCATACCGACATGTTTTATGTTTTTCGAGGGTGTAGAATATGATAGGGCTACATCAGTCTATCAGGGATCTTCTACTGTTGGAGATACAGCCTTACGATGTCTTCCTAGGCATTGAATGGTTGTTCTTTGTATGTGCCGTCATTGAATTCTTCCAAGGAAGGGTTGTGTTTTCAGATTTTGGTCACCGACATGTAACTTTCATCAGCGAGCGGGGTTTCCAGAGAAGCAGAGGGAGAGAGGACCCCCTTACTTCCTGGTTAGCTAAACTATCAGTGGAGTCGGTGAATGTAGAAATTTTGGAAGTCCCAGGGATCTTCAGTGAATTTATGGACGTCTTCTCGGATGAGGTGGCGAATCTACCCCCTCAACGTGATGTTGAGTTTGGGATAGACTTGAAACCTGGTTCCCGTCTGATTTCGATGGCTCCCTACTAGATGGAACCTTCCGAGTTGCGGGAGTTGCGGATTCAGATTGATGATCTGATGAACAAGGGTTTTGTTCAACCAAGTGTGTCTCTATTGGGTGCTCCAGTCTTTTTCGCAAAGAAGGCAGATTGTGGTCTGAGGGTATGCATAGACTATCGGAGACTGAATCAGGTAACGATCAAGAACCGTTACCCTCTCCCGAGGATAAATGACCTTTTCAACCAGTTAAAAGGGGCAGGGTGGTTCTCCAAGATTTACGTGTAGTCGGGATATCACCAGCAGAGGGTGAAGGAGGGTGACATCTCGAAGACTCCCTTCAGATGCAGTTATGGGCACTTTGAGTTTGTGGTCATGTCATTCGGTATTACGAACGCTCCAACTGTGTTCATGGGGATCATGAACTCCATCTTCCAGGAATACCTAGATCGGTTCGTAGTCATGTTTATTAACGAAATCCTGATCTACTCAAGATCAGAGGAGGATCACGCTAAGCACCTAAGAATGGTTTTAGAGGTCCTCCGACAGCACCAACTCTATGGGAAGTTGTCCAAGTGCAAGTTCTGTACACGAGAAGTGCACTTCCTCAGGCACATGGTGTCTGAGTGGGGAATATTGGTGGACCCATTGAAGGTCGAGGTGGTTTTTTCTTGGGCACCACCCAAGAACATGGGAGTGGTTCGTAGTTTCCTTGGACTGGCATGTTACTACCGGAGGTTCGTACCCAACATCTTTCGAGTTGCAGCACCTTTGACAGCTTTAACCAAAAGGGACCAGGCTTTCTTTTGGAATGGGAAATACCAGGAAGCCTTTAGCTATCTGATGGAGATGTTGGTAAGTGCCCCAATGTTGAGGTTGCGAGAAGAAGGGGAAGCATATGAGGTGTTTCGTGATGCTTCAGGACAAGGCTTCGGGGGTGTGCTGATGCAAAGACAGGGGGTGATCTCTTATGGGTCTAGACAATTACTTCCCCATGAGCATAATTATTCCACCCATGATCTGGATCTTGCAGCGGTCGTGTTTGCACTAAAGTTGCGGCAGCATTACATTATCGGGGAGTGCTTTGTGGTCTTCACGGATCACAAAAGCTTGAAGTGTATCTTCTCCCAGCGGGGCCGGAATTTATGGTAGTGAAGGTGGATGGAGTTCCTTTAGGACTACGACTTCGAGATTTCCTACATCTCAGGAAAAGGGAATGTGTTTGGATATTCCATGAGCAGGATGTCGCAGAAGGGTGCGGTTTGAGAGTCGGCAGATGCTTGGAAGGCAATGGAGGAGTTGGCTTCCCTGCACCTGTATGTGAGGACGGATGGTGGTAGAGGTTTCCTGTATCATATGACAGTGTAGTCTTCTCTATTGTGGCAGGTGGAGGAGTCTCAATGGGGAGACATAGAGATTGAAGTGATGTGCGATCGGGCTAACCAAGGCAATGCTCCGGAAGGATGGTCGGAGGATGGTCAGAATTGGATTATTTTCTGAGAGAAGAAGATTTTCCCAGAGGCAATGCTTGAGAGGGTTCTTGGTGAGTACCACAGCTCACCCCTAGCAGTGCACTTGGGAGTTTCCAAAATGTACTCGGGCTTGAGGGGTCAGTTTTGGTTGCCCAGTGTAAAGCGGTCGGTGGCAGAGTTCGTGGCCCGGTGCCTACTGTGTTAGTAGGTGAAGGCTGAACACCATGTTCTAGGTGGCTTATTGCAGCCTTTAGACGTCCCCGAGTGGAAGTGGGATGAAATCTCAATGGATTTCGTCATAGGGATACCCAAGGTTCAAGGAGACTGCAACGCTATCTGGGTAGTGGTGGACTGATTGACAAAATCGTCTCACTTTCTAGCGATCAAGGAGTCAGGAGTAGTGGATGCCTTAACACGTAGATACGTGGATGAGGTGGTTCGGTTGCATGGAGTTCTGAGGTCCATATTCATGGATAGGGATGCACGGTTTACCTCACGAATATGGAGAGGATTACAGCATGATTTTGGCACCAAGCTATGTCTTAGCACTGCTTTCCATCCCGAGACAGATGGACAGACAGAGCACACCATCCAGACATTGGAGGATATGCTACGAGCATGAATTCTAGATTTTTTGGGATTGTGGGTGTGACACTTGCCTCTGGTAGAGTTTTCCTACAATAATAGCTATCACTCTACCATTGGCATGGCTCCATTAGAAGCCTTTTATAGAAGGCCATGTCGCCCACCCGTGTGCTGGACTGAGGTCATGGAAACAAGTGTTCTTGGCCCGGAAGTGGTGTAGAACATGATAGAGAAGGTTCAGCTTATATGGGAGAAGATGAAGGTGGCTCAGGACAGGTAGAGGTCATATTCCAATAATAGGAGGATACCCTTGGAGTTCTAGGTCGGGGACCATGTATTCTTGACGTTCTCCCCTCGACATGGACAACAGAGGTTCTGTAAGGGGATAAAGATTTCTCCAAGGTTCATCGGACCCTTTGAAGTGTTGCAGCGGGTCAGAGAAGTGGCTTATCATCTAGCATTACCACCTCCTCTATTGAGAATACATGACGTCTTCCATGTGTCACATCTCCAATGGTATCTACACGATGATTCACACGTCCTTGACTGGGGAAAGTAGGACATTGAGGCCGACGTGATGTTTGTGGAAATTCCTGTGAAAATAGAGGATTGTGAGGAGAAGGTACTACATGGATGGACCATTCCTTTGGTTACTGTGTTGTGGAGGCATGGAGGGATCGAGCAATGTACATGGGAATGGGAGACATAGATGTGTGCCTAGTACCCAAAGATGTTTTGAGTTTTGTTATGTTTTGTTTGTACTTGTTTGTGATGGAACACTTTACTTTGTTAACTATGGAACGTGCAGTTTTCCCTGTTCTGTGGATGTTTGTAAAGGGTCCAGACTATGTGGGGGGTAGAACCTGATCCCTATTCAAGACGCATTAAGGTGGATGCAATTAAACCCATACAGGCGAGTCAGTTCCACACAAAGATGATAGTATCTTGACATGGAGGAAGAAACTCTCTAACCGATATGACTGGATAGTTTGACCTTTGAATGTTTTCTGGTTACTAGAGGAAGATGTGTTTCTAGATGTCGATGAGGTTCACTTTTGAGAGGTATCTTTCGAGGTGGTCGTTTGGAAACCCTCTTTTCTTTGGGTCTAGTTTTGATTTTTGAGGGCCAGAATAGTTTGAGAGGTATCTGATGTAATGGTCCAGACCCACCTGGTCCATTACTTTGCCAAAACACGGCTCCACCGAAACGGTGGTACTGGTCCCAGGGGCACCGGTTATGGTGGCACCGTGACGGATGCACACTAGTCACGGTGGCACCCTGAGGGTGGCACCGTGACGGTCACACACCGGTGACGGTGGCACCGTAAGGGTGAAACCGTGATAGTGGAACCATAAGGGTGACACCCTGATGGGGGCACCGTGAGGGTGGCACCGTGATGGTGTCACCATGTCCTCACCAAGGGTCTTCATTCTTTTTCTATCTTCCGACTTTTTCCACTCCTGCAACTTATCTTTTAGCGTAAAGATAATTTAATTGCCCCTTTCAAATCCATTTAAAGCCCATAAATAATATCTAAAATCCCCCAACAGTTGGGAAAACCTTAAACTTACCAAAACGTGTTGTTTTTCCTCGGTGTCATACCCTTTCCCTATACCATCCATTTCCTCCCTCGTTGTGTGTTCTCCTCCATTTAAAAAAAATAGTTTAACGCACAGCAGTTATGCCACCATCGCGATGGGAATAATTATATAAGAATTAATCCCATCATGTGTAACCTCACAACCACATAAAAATCCATGATCCGACTTTAAATTAGTTCAAAATTCCTTATCCCGTAACAATAGGATCTCATCTTTATATCACGCTAGAGTTTCTTCCTTCCCCTTATTGGCTGGATTTATTTCTTCTCCCTGGTGCTCATGGAGTCCCTTCTTCCTGAGGCTTGTGGTGCACCTGTGCTAGAGTTTTTCTTCTTGTCCTTCGACTCCCCAGATTTCCTCCCCTGCAAGTCATGCATCCCTAGTTCTAGGCACGTGGAGAAGAATTTCGATCCTTGATCAACCAGGTAGGTATTTTCCCTTCGTCTCTCCTTACTGTGTATCATGAGGGGTGGGTGCGCAACTGTTTCTATGGGAATGGATGAAACCAAACCTTAACAAAGATAATAAAAGGACTTTTAAAGAATGATGAGGTGAAATTGAAAATTTTGTTGTACTCTTTTATAATTTCTATATGTTTTGAACTGTATGGGCTTATGCTCACCAAAAATCATGGTCGTTGGTGGTCTTTCCTTGCGCACTAATGAACCCTTATCTTTTGTGATGATTGAATGGCTCCAACATGGGAATTTGGTTAATCACGTAAACTCGGCTGATTAAATGAATATCTAGTGAACAAAAATCCTTGTGTGATCACCCCGGTTAACCAAACAGAATGAAGAAAACATAGTGAATGATGTACTTGAGTTTGGAAGCTTACTTGCTCTGTCTAGGTGGCATGTTTGTTTGTTTTGCTCGATGCTTATAGGGTGGCATGGATGAGGATGATATCCTCTATTGTGTCAGGGTTGTTGTTTGTGAATCTGAAGCTATGTGGGGCTGTATCTCGGGGCTTGGTTTGGTTCCAGTACTTTGAGGGATCTCACTGATCCCTTTGTTGTTGTGACTTCACAAGAGAACTGGGTGTGAATGCTTAAATTGTTGTTTAGCTGCTTCCCTTTCTCTGGATTGTGCTTATGTCGGTTAGTTTCCCAGTAGTATAGAATTCACCCAAATGGGATCACTTGGACATGAAAACAAGAATGGTTTAAATGGGGTATTGGTTTTGGGATTGAGTTGTGACTGGTCGTGAGTGTTGTGCCTTCTTTTATGAATGAATAGTAACAAGGGTGTTGTGCTTAGGTTGGCTTTGGAAACCCTAGGTTGGGATGAGTTATTGTTACCTATACATATATCTTTAGTTTTTATGATTCTTATTCTCTCCCCACTCAAGTTGAGAACTTAGTGCTGAACACCCCCATTTCATGGGGGAGGGTGTTTTTTCCAACACTCCTATGAGTGTCAGGTTATTAGCTCATTTTCTGCTCCCTTTCCCGAATATCCCAAGACTCTTCGTATAGGTTATGATGGCCTGAGGTCCATTATATCTCAATATTCAGCAGGAAGGGTAGTTGTGGTGGTTGGCCCAGGTGTGTGCAGGAAGGTTGTTTCCCAAGAGTCTTCGGGATGAGGCCCAGGTGTCTTCGGGTGTGGTCGTAATTATTCTGGCCTAGGTGTTTTCAGGTTTGGTTACACATGGTGGTTGTGTCCCAAGTGTTTGCAGGTGGGATGGTGGTTTTGGCCTAGTTGTTTGCGGGCATGATGTGTGGTTGTGGCCCAGGTGTGTGCGGGCGGGGTGTGGCAGTGGGACTGCAGTGAGAATGGCAGGAGAGGTAAGATGTGTAGGATGTCTTCAATAACCAGTTGGAAAGTGGTGCAAGGTACCCAAATATCGATGTGATGTTACTATACATTACTTGACTTGCGTTATTTGGGGAGTGTGCCTTAGTGAGGCTTGGGTGGATAGTTTTCCTTGCTAGGTGCTTTGGTTATCTCTTTTTCCATGGGGCATTAGAATGCCTCCCCACTTGTGCTTGAGAGTCTTTGATTTTCCCTACTGAGTATACTTGTATGGTCACCCTATATATATAAAACTATTTTCAAGTTTCTAGGAGGACTTCAGGGATCGTGAAGGGTCGTACTAGTTTAGACATTAGGACAGTTATTGTTTCTGTTTTTTCCTTTCTTTTGGTACTTTTTTTTTGGATATTTCTATTACTTTTGTATCATTTACATTTGTAACATGCATATGGGAATGGTTTTTTTTTCTTTATTTTTACACCCCCCCCCAGTTTTGGTGTTATTGGGATTTACTCTCTTATCTCTCGATCTTATTAAAGAGAAAGGGTAATGCCTTCCATATTGTGTGTGATCCTATACCCTTGGTGTTAGTCGCCACTCCAGGACATATTGATGGCAGGTCTCGGGGGGTCATTATCTCTCCTTGAGCTTGAGGAAGGAAGGGTCTGGCAATCTTCTATCCCTTCTTTCAACTTGGTAAAGGCGGGTTGTGACACTAAAGCACCACGTTCGTAAATTGAAAAAAAGATTCATTTTAAAAAAATAAAGAAATTAAAATATAATAAATAATTAATTTAAAAAATATTTTAATTATATTGAAAATCATCTTTTAAAACATTATAAAAAATTTATGGACATTTAAGTAAATATTCTCGATGGAAGGAAAAAAACAAGTTCTGTTCTCCTTAAAAACATTCTTTCTGTGCCATCTTTATTTAAAAAATTAAAAATGAATTGAGAAAAAGAATATAAATAAATATCCAGAGGATGTGAAAATAAATATCATTTTTTATAGATATATCATATGATTTCACTAATTGGAACTTTAAGCATAAATAATCCCAGTGAAAATGAGATTGTGACAGAAAACCTTACCTCAAATCCATATCACTTTGTAAGTTATCTAACCTATGATATAATAAATTTAGTTTATATTTTAATTCTATAATAGAACCATAATCATATATATAACACCATAAATTATTTACTTATAATATATTTTCACATGTTTATTAACAATCTTCCATTAACATCATCATTTTAGGTGTTAACTGTTTCATTTTTCATGTATGTTTGGGTGCAGTGGTTTTGGTTTATCCCAATTGATATAGGTTCATTAATATATAGAATTTTAATAATAATATAAATATAATATATATTCAATACATACATAATTATAACCATTTATATAAATTGGTGAGGATACAAATTTCATCACTATGTGGAGATGATAGTTCAAACATACACATGAGTAATGTTTCAATTTTTTAATGGATTAAATTAATTGAAGGTAAATATAACTTCAACTTTAAAGATTAATTATTATTTAATAAATATCACACATAAAAATTAAATATATTATAAAAAACAACCATGAATATTTGTGGTGTAAAAGGATTCGCATTGATAATTCGAGGTGTTTGCCCACTCAAACGAATGCATGATAATTTTATCTCCCATTTGGTTGAGAAGAGGTGGTAAATGGTTGTTAAATCATCATAAAACATTGTATTATATTAATGATACTTTTTAATCATTTTTTTAAAGATACTATATTTTTATATGATGTATAAGAATAAATAAAATTGAAAGATCTTACTTAATCTCTATATGTCTTCTTCGAGAGAACTTAGTTGGCAGACACCTTAAACTGTAAAGGATTGGTATTAGGAGAAAAAATATCTATGATGAATTTAGGGGTTATAATAAGGTTTTAGATTTGTTATTTTTATATATATAATTCTCAAATGGTGTGAATAATAGAGGCAAAGAGGTTCTTTTTTATTAGTGAGGGGAGGGACACATATGGAGTTTCTTAAATGATTTCAATGATATAACATCAATTTCTTGTAAACTGGCTCCAAATGGATCAATATTTTAAGGTAGGATAATAAAAGTTTTTAAAATATTCATAAAAAAAATTATATGTTAGTGGGTGGAAATCATATACATATCTCTTGGCTTAACCCCATGTAAAATTGTTTTGACCTTAACCCTGATAACATAATTTTTCCTTTTTTACTATTCACTATGGCCAAAAATTATGTTAAACTGTTATATTATATTAATTATGATTATTTTAAATAAAAAATCCATTTTAATAGATTATATTTCAATAAGTTGTTGAATTAAATTTTAAATAAGTGCATAACCCCAAACAAAAACTCGTTATAAATGGATAAATCTTTAAGTAGAAAACATAGTATACATACATAAATTTCTTAATAAAAACTATCAAATGAAATGTTATAATATATTATTGAATATATTATATATAAATATCATTAAATAACTACTATATATATATTAATTTAATTTATTTATATAAAAAACATTACAAACATAAAAACAGATTTTTTTTTAAAAAAATATGTTTTTCAGCCCAAAAATAAACTTATTTGAAAATCAGGTATAATGATGATTAGAATGTAATTAATTAGATTATTAAAAATATAAATAAAAATTATGTTAATTAATATTAAATTATAATTATAATGTTACTTTTACTTGAAATGAAATGATATTTTTTACAAAAAATATTATTTTTCACTATAAACACTGAAATAAATATTTTTTAAAAAAATTATTTGAATTCCCCTTAAGATAATATTGACATGATGATTTATGAAATTTAATTCCAATACTCAAAAAAAATATAGAAATGGTATAAATTAAAAAAAATCCATGCACAAGAATGTGATTAAATCCATTTTTGAACAAAACATATTTTTGATGCTTAAAATTATATTATAGAAAATTGAGAACTTATTTATTATGAATTAATAAATAAATTTAAATTTTTTTAAAAATATAAATATAATTATTTACGTGGTTATTTCTATTCATTTAATATAATTTAATGGTTATTTTATAATGGTTTACTATATCGGATTTCATAGACTCAGATTTTCATGAAAGGAAATCCATCCAATACTTCATGTTTTATTTCAAAGTAAATACATTAAAATATTGGTGGGAGTTTCAAGTGATAAGATATAGTCCCTAATTGATAAATATTCTAGAACATATCAATATACATAGTTCTTGGACTTCCCTTATTTTAGAATCACATAACCTTATTCCATGAAGATATTTATAGGAAATCCTTTTCACCAAAATTGAATTCTACATCTCACTACTGATTTTCAATAAAACTCTTATTTCAAATATAAGTTTCCTTGATTTCTTACTGAATGGATCTAAACTTTTCATCCACTATCAAATATATCTTATCACCCATTATTTTTAATTCTCATAATTTATCCAATAAAATCGTATATCAACACTTCTTTCTATAGAGGGCTTTATGTGGATCCATCTAAATAATAGAGTGACATCTATTGTTGCAGGAAAACATAACTAGAGGAAGGTGTTGATCTGAATGACCTTAGTAATCTATATAAAATGACCTAAAAAACTTTTCCACGACTTGAATAGTTTCCTTGGATATACTATCTATCTAAGGTTAATAAAGAGTATTGAAAAACAACTATATATCTAGATATTGATGGAGAATTATCTAGAACATCGAAGTAAAACTCATAACCTGATTAGATATAACAAAATATGTCACCCTATGAAACCTTACCAATTCCTTAATGTATATATAGTCATGTTGACCATGAGTGAAATATATTCTAACTGCAATGAAGTGAACCGAATTCATAATGAAATCAACTCCAACCCAAATAGATTTATTTCCTATAGAAATTTTGGAGACTGAAACTATAAAATCAAAGGTGATGTTTTCACATTTCAATTCTGGTATAGGTAACAGTTTTAACATCCCCTTAGACTTATATCTATTAGCCTTAACTTGATGACACACTAAACAATGAGATACATAATCTACATTATCTCTCTTCAGATTGTCCGACTATAAATACTCTTTCAGGTATTTAAAAATCTTCATACATAAAGGATATATTGAGAATGACGAGTTGTGGGATTATTCCAACAGTTCCTTCTTCAATACTAGTATTGATGAGACTCATAGTTAGTTCATAAACCTACATTATGTCCTTTAAATGTTTTCAAGAGTGAAACTAAAAAATCTATAGTTAGGTTAACTCATTTTGATTCTTGTATAGGTAATGGTAATAACATCTCATTAGAATTATATCTCTAAACATTAACATGATTACACACTAAACACCAAGATACATAATAATAATTATCTCTCTTCATGTTATCCTACTATAAATACTCTTTCATATATCTATAAATATTTATACATCAAGTATGGATAGTGAATGATGAGTTATGGGATTATTCTAATAGTTCCTTATTCAGTTCTATTAATAGGGAGACTCATAATCAGTTCTTAAACCTTATCATACTATCATAATAAATATTTAACCCTAAATAATTTATCACCCTATTTTATATATCCATATCCTCCTTATATAGATCCTTAATATTTACATTTAGAGACGGTTGAACACTCATTTGAGAAAGATAAAATTTATCCCCTTACTTTAGGATTTAAATATCCATCCTTTGAAAATAAATATTGGATATTTTTTATCCTCATCATAGATAAGCTAGAACAATTATCTTGAATCAAACCATAAGCCACCATGCCCACATTCCTAGGGTTGTAATGAACTGTTTAGTTGAAATATTTAATAAAATATGACAATATTTTTTGGAGAATATTCAACTCTTCCTGGTTTAATATATGTATTAAAATTTTATGATCTATATATATGTGCCACCTTTACCACAATGATAGTGAATCTATATTTTTAATGAAAAATATTATCACTTATAAATCCAAACCATGATTCAGGTAGATTTTATCATGAACATTCATTTAGCATGAGGCATAATCTATCAACATATAATTATACATAAAAATACATGAGGACCCCTTTTTCAATGCATCATAGTAAATCAAAAACCCTTCTCAATTATAGGTTAGTGTGATCATAGTTTCACTGACCATCCATCTCTTTAGTTCGTTGAAATTTTATTCACATTCTTTATTCCAAAGGAACTTAACTCCTTTTTCAGTTAACTTGATAAGTGGATTATATATCCATGAGAAATCTTTTACCAAGAATTGATAATATTCCAAGAATACAATAATTTTATAGATCTTAGTCAAAATGGTTGCTCTAGGCCAATGATAAATAACTTCCTTCTTTGATGGATCCACTAAAATACCCTCACATGAGATTATATAACACAAAATGAAAATTTTTGTATCCAAATTTAACACTTCTAAATTGTTTATACAACATATCCTTCCTTTGGGTCTTCGATATAATACATAACTGATATTCATTCTCTTTCAAATTATTATCATAAAAAATAGTATCATTTCCAAAGACTATACATGTTTATTGTGGTGAGATCTAAATATTCTACCCATTTAATCAATGAAGATATCATAGGAATTAGTAAGACCTAATGACATTACTATAAATTCAGAGTGTGCATTCCCTGATTGGAAGGTATTCCTTGGTATGTATTCACTTTTTTCCCCATTTTATAGTATCTTGATAAACGATCAATCTTAGGAAAATATTTATTTCCTCATAATTATTTGAAAATATCATCAAAACGGGGAAAAGATTTTATTCATGATCCTGATCTTTTCAAGTCCATGATAATCGATATAGAGTCACAATGGTCTATCTTTTTTCTTAACAAAAAGAACATTTATACCCCAGGGTGACACACTTTTACAAATTAAAAATATATCAATATTCTACATTACTTGTTCCTTCAATTCCTATAAATCAATTATGTCACTCTATATGGAACCTTTAAAAAAGGTGTATCACTACGTATGAGTTCTATTGAAAACTTGACTTCATTATTTAGAGGTTGGTTAGAAAAATATTCCAAAAATACATAAAAATATCTTCTAAAATAGAAAATTAATTTATATTGAATTTCTCCCCAATCATTTGAATAAATAGAACAATTTGAATGAAATAAAGTCCTAGGATTTGGATGTAATTTCCATGGGATGCTTCTATTTATCCTCACATTCATAGACAATCACAACCTAGTTTGGAAAATCAAATATTACATCCCATCCCCGGTGATTGATGTGGGATTTATATATAGAAATAAAATTCACGCAAAAAAATCACATCTAATTAAACTAGAGGAATTACAACCGGATTTGAATATAGAATATTCCCACAAACATCAATTGGGGAATATTCGTCGACATGGGATGTGATCATCGTTCCATTAAGAGATTTTATTTCTATTTAAAAAAGTTATCATTGAGGTAAAAATTTGATACACGTAGAAAATTCTTAATATGTAAAAGATAGGCTTCAATCCAAATCAAATAATACATTAACAGTTCTAGAGTAGATGGTAAGTGTACTTTTCACCACTTTGTTATCACACCCCACATTGCCAATAGGAATCACATGAGATTTACGTTTATCTCTTATCTTAATAGGTTTCTAATGTTTATTATCATCATTAACACATAGTTTTGAGCATTGTTGAGTATAATTTCTATTCCCCTTTTAATTATATCATTGGAGTGTGGTTCGTTAATTCTCTAGATATTTCTTACTATTTTTAAAATTATCTTACTTGTTCAAATTACATCAGTAAAAGATTTACATATAGCCTTCTTTTCCAAAATTAAAATATTTACTATTACTCGTAAGAAAATTACTTCTATGATTCTTTACACACTTATCATGTAAATGAAAACTCATCTTCTTCCCTAAATTGTTTTTTATTGTAATTAACTTTGATTTCCATATTTATTTTCTTATCAAAGACATGATATTTATGGGTGAATCCAATCTCTATTTCCACCTAAATAACACATTGAATGATTTATTAATAGCTATAGAGGACTCTTATGTATTACCCCCATCACAGTCTTGGTTTTAATCCACTAAATAATGGATCAAAAAGTATAGTATGAGCAATAATAATCATACATTGAAATTATAAAATCTTGAAAATTATTTATAGGATGTATAAATCATGACACTTTATTGTTTATCTATGAAACCTTAGGTTTAGTGTAGGTCATTCATTATCATTTTCTATTCAAATCATTCATAACATCTCTTAATAAAAATGGGAATTAACCTAAGAATATCCCCCTGGATTATAGGAAAAGGTGGTAAGAAAGGGACCATTCATTATGATCTTGTATAATATCTTGGAAATACTTAACCAATTATTTTTGAGGTTATCACCCCTATATGAATTTATGCCAAAATTACCTGCACTTATAATATCCAGTTTGGGTTGCATTTTCTTATGAAAACCACACTCATTTTATTAACATTACATAATAATTTCTCTAATAATTAGACTTATAATAAAGGTTCTTATAGTGACCCATGATTTTCTTACATGACTATCACATATTGTTTTAGAAAAAAATATAATAGTGATACAATCCAATATCTAAAATTTTTTACATGGGAATATTAGGGTCATACATAACTTATAAAAATAAAACATAAAGAATATTTAAATACTTATTTTGTATTCCCATAAGATATCTCATATTCTCTCTTATATTTGTAATCACCTAAGGATATACATCAAAGAAGGGGGTGTTTTAAAATCCCAAAATGTGATTGAATAAAATTGGAGGAATAAGGGACACAAATTAAATGTATGGGGTGTAACGTCCCACACCTTCTCATTATCTTGAGAGGGAGGTGATACATTACCAGGCCTTAAGTGACTTTCCTAAGACACCAAAGGCTATAAATAAATGAATAAGGGATTCAATATACATGGGGAACAATTTTCACTTTGAAATGACACAACCAAACAAACACACCTAAACAGAACTACTACATGATGCATGATAACAAAATAAAACAACTCAATATAAAACCATTAAACCAATTCCAATAATCAAGAGTACCACAACAGAAGTTTACAAAATTCATGATTAATAGTGTAAGACTACAATCTAAACAAAACTAAAATAGAAACATAGCTCCAGTGTTCCACATGATCTGTGCTCCAAATTCACCAACAATTGCCCAAGTATCACTATGCACTACTAGAAAAATGTGATACTTTACCTTTTCCCTAGTCTTGATAGCTGATATCTGAAAAATCAAAAAAGTTCCAATGTAGGGGTCAATACTAAAACTCATTCGGTTTTAACCAATGACTTTCATGCACATTACACTAGGATAAATCATGTTAGAATCATTTATATAAAATAATTTATATAAAACAAGTTCAAAAATTGTCAATATAAAAATATAAACAGGTTCAACTAAAACATTATTCTCAAAACAATATCAAGTTCTCAGGAAAGCACCAAATTATGTTCTAAAACAATTTCATAAGTTTTATTTTTATTATAACCAATTTATTCCACATATCCCCATGAAGAACCATGCTTGGAACCTATAAGAAGGGGAAAGTTGTGACCCTTATACAGCCTAGAAATGATTGGGGGACTTCTTACCCTTATTCAACCCAAAATCAAATTTTATGGGGGAGATCCTTGACCATTATCCATCCTGTTAATGACGGGGATACCCCTAACCCTTATTTGTCTAGAATTTACATGAACCCACACAACCATTATGATCAATAACAATGCCAAAACAATCATACCAAACCCAATTCAATTCCAAAACCATTTCAATTCCAAAAACCATTTCAATGCCAAAACCATTTCAATGATGTATTATTTTATTGAAATCCTTTTTCACTTAACTTTTCTCTATGAATCAAACCAATATAATATTTTAAAATCAACATTTTAAAACTATTTGACAAAGAACCTTGCCCAATAACTCAAAAATCCCACAAACCATCACTAAAGAAGGTTTCAAAAAATATTTTCACAAAAATTTCAAATTCAATTTATATAAAAATATTCAATTAGAAATCAAGAATTCATATTATAAATAGAGGATTTGAGAGTGAATCCACCTACCTTGAGAGTATTGGAGAAAACGATAAACAACTTGAAAAATGTCACAAAACTGGTTTTAATCTCTACGAACCCACCTTAGATCTCTTCCCATAACATAACCCAAGTCAAATCTAATAATATATGGAATCCATAACCTTAGATCTACCCACAAAGGGTTTATATATAAGAAACTTAGAGAGAGGAAGAAGTATATCTAAGAAAAACATCAAGAACGATCACATATCATGAGGAATTGGCTTCTAATAATAAATGAAAGCCTTCAGATCACCTTTAGATCAATAGAAGAATCTTCCTTTCCCTTTGAGAGAGACAAATACCGAGTTAGGGTCACGTAGGGGGAAAATGAGGGGTCAAAATCATAAACCGACCTACATCCATTTTTAATCAATCGGTTTCTTGTTGTGCATATTTTAGTCACACGATTAAGCAAACTGTGTGCTAATTTTCAATGTTAGAGACTTTTTTAAGGATGACCCCCACATGATCAAGTCACACAGTCCCCAAACCATGAGCCAACTGTGTTGAATCCACTACCTCAAAATGACAATTTCCATTTTTCAATATGCACAGTTTCTACTAGGCAATCTTATGGTTTGTAAAAACTGTGTGTCACCTGTGTTCTTTCTATTTTTCCCATGAATCACTATACATGTATTCCTATAAGTGATTCATAGTTTCCACAAACCGTCCACCACACATGCACCTGTAGAAAATCCCAAAAAACACTCAAAATATTATCCAAAATATCCCAAAAATAATCATTATACTTTATGTAATTAAAAAGAATAAAAAAAGGTTATATACCAAAAACCAGGGGTCCTACGTTATCCCCACCATTTGTCTTTTTGTCCCTAAATTGTATAAAATAAACGATGCCCTAAAAAGTTCTGGACTTTTCTCCTTCATTTCCTTCTTGAATTACCAAGCTTCTTCTTTAATCTGACCTTGTTTCCACAAAATTTGCATTAGATGTACTATCCCGTAATTTTAGTATAATTTTTTTAAATTGTATAGAATTATTTAGAGACCACACGGTTTGATGGAAAGTGATTCCAAGACCCAGTGAGCCTAAAACGAAATTTTGAACTTTTTTAAGTTTAATTAAGTAAATATGTGAGGGGGTTTTTTATAACTTCTGAAACGATTCTCATATCAAAAATTTGAGGGCACCTTTGAACTCGGAATAACGGGATTCTCCTAGAAAAGATTTAACTTCGAACAAAAAGGGTCTGATGGAAAAGTTATTTTTTCATAATTTTAGGAAAATAATAAAATACCTTTAAATAGTTATTTTTTATATGTTCTCAACCTTTGAGCAACTGACGGTGGTGTTGCGTTGCGGCGATGAGGTGACGATGAGGTGCATTAAAGGAATCTCCTTAATGGCTCGTTAAGGTGTAGGCTAAAATCTATGCTATTTCATAAATGAATCAGCATGATGAAGTATTGTCGTCGCATAATAGAAACATTGCGATGTGTTTCCTTTTATTTAGATAACGTGTTGGGGGAATCGTGAATTATTAGGTGGACAATTATCTGATGAACCTACAGTAGATTTCCTCTCCAATGAAGAATGACAGATATTACAAACACGACGATGACACACCTGGAAAGTGGATCAGATCCTATGACCGAAGAATAGTGGTGAACACCAACGATTCACAGATTGATGATAATGACACATATCTCATACATATTTAGTTTCAGATCCAACAATCTAGGAAGGGGTTTATTCTTTCATTGTGACTGATTTTTCTTTCCCTATTCTTGAGGTTAACGATGAACGCAGACCAACTCGCAAATGGGTTGATCCTTGATCTAATAATTCTTACAAGAGGGTTATAATATGGGATTGAAAATGAGGATTTAATATGATGTGTGGTTATTATTATTTTTCCCCCATGTTTAAACTCAAACATGGAGGGTACTGGCCGACATGAACAAGGCTCGAGTCCCTCCAATGTGGATGTTTCTCGGGTGTTCTTCGTGGCTAAATGATCAAGTTGCCAGTAGTGAGATTTAGAGGGATTCATTGTAATGGTGACACCCTATGAGCTCGTAGGAGAATGTGGTTCAATAAACGGACCACTGGATAAAATTTGGTGGCCCCCAAAAGAAACCATCGGTGTGCTAGTGGTAGCGGCAACAGCGGGCAGAGGGAGGCAGCGCGCCTGTCAGCGCACAGTGGGGGTAGAGGTTTATGGAATCATAGAGGCGTGGCACCAACCAGCGCTATGTAGAAGAGGCACATGGTTATTCGACCACATGCGAGAGGATTTCTTGGACATTTGGACTGATGCTCTAGATGAAATGGACATGACAGAGTTGCGTCCTGCTAGACCGAGCCGACCTGATACGGAGACCGGTCATAGGGGGTGGTTCTAGCTGGCTCTGCCATGTAATGAACCAGATGCGACTAAGATATGTATGTATTGGAGAAGCTGACCATCCTCAGCGTGCTGAGTTTCTATTGGTTTGCCACATCCCACCAGATGGACTGAGCCAACCACAGGCTGAACCTGTAGCCCAGCGGGTCGGGCCGAACCCAACTGTCAAATGTTTCACTGGAACTCTTTTAACTAACTAATCAGGCATCCGATTGATGCACTATCTTTGGAACGAGGACCCCTGCGATGAGGAGGTCCTTCTGAGATACTCTACGTGATTTTTAGAGGATATTGGTGTATGGTCGGGTTGGATCAGACTTGAATTCAATCAGGCCCTTTTTACAAAAATTCCCATATAATACAGATCGGGCTTCTGTTCGACAAACCATCGGTTGCATTGGGACCCTAACAATGATACAGTCCTTTGGGTTACATTATGTTGGAATCATTGAATTTTAGATACAAAAAATGGTTGTAGAATCAGATTCTTCCCAAATTAAGCATTCTAAGTGCAGGAATCCAGTGACTGGTTGTGACGTGAAGAATGAAGAGCAACCCTTTATGGATCAGCATGAGATAGAACCTCCATTGATCAACCTAGGAGATACCCTTCATGGATCAGAAGGAGTGAAACCCATCATGGATCAGCCACATAGAAATCTGTTTTGGATCATTAGAATAGATAACCTTCATGGATTAGCAGCAGAGCAACCCTTTATGGATTAGTAGTAGATCCTCTCAATTGAATAAGATGATCTAGCCTAACGACTAATCATATTTACTTTTATACTTAAGTTATACCTGGTGTGAGATATATTTTACTTTGTGCTATGTATTTGAGATCTTTCTGGGTGGTATTTAATTTGTGGTATTTTCCTTCGTGTAATTTTCCCTTTTGGATTTCTGAGAGACCTTCAGAGGTCTTAGGATCCCTACTGAGTTTTTATACTCACCCATGCATCAGATTCTCCCGCATGTGCTGTGCCTTGTGAAGAAGACTGATGCTATGATGAAGACCTTAGTGGTCTGGGACTCATTGGAGCTCAATGAGACAGGAGCAGACGAGGCATACTTCTACAGCTTTAGTCTTTACCACCACTACCTTAAATGTAAATAATTCAGGGAGGGATTTAATTGTGCAGTTTCCTTTGTGGGTTCATTGGATTATATTCTAGACCCTTTACTTTTAGTTTACTCCTTTTACTCTTAGTGGTAGTACTTTGTGGTGGTTATAATTTGTTTCCTTTGTAGTTTTCTTTGTACAGTATGTCATGTCTGTGTGTGTGCAGTTTTAAAGTAAATTCCTTTATTTTTTGGGATATTCCTTTCTAATTCGAGTCACTATCCCCTATCCTATGAAAGGTGGGATTGGTGTAGTCAAGGCACAGGACCCGAGGGATAGTTCGTGACAAAGTGGTATCAAAGGGTGGTTGGTTCTTCCATAAGAACTAAGAATCTGTATTATTGATGAGGAAAATAGTGTTAAGTGTATTGAGTTCAGATTTTAGTCCAAGGTGTCTAGTGTTGGCATGTTAGCTGACGTATCCATAAACCAGGACACTAAATTCTGTTTTTCAACTTGGTGCACTAAAATGCTGGTTGTATGTGTTTCCAAAATGTTTTTTTCTCTTGATATCTTTTGAGTCATCTCACTAGGAATAACTTATAGAATGTGGCGCATCTTTTTCCCTACAAAATACCTTCAAAAATATAGCTATCCAATATTCCAGTGAGTTATCAAGATGATGGGAAATCAGGTGATGAGGTGTTGGTGCAGGGACCACTTACAGCGATAGCACCTTTGGGTGGTGTACCAGCAACACCACCACCCATAAATATACAGTTCCTAAAAACCCCACTAATGGCCATTTCGTTCCTACTGATCACATTGCACAAGTTCCATATATAGAGGCCTATGAGGATTCATGGTGAGACAAATCCTCAGGTAGTTTATGATTGGCTGGAGGAAGTTACGTAGGTTCTTTTCCTATTAGAGACACCTAAAAATCAATTAGTGGTCCTAGACACTTTCCTTTTTCAGGGCACGACTGGGAGATGTTAGATCTTGACGCTCCAGACACATAAAGAGGAAACCATTTACTACTTGATATTCAAGAGTCACTTCAAGGTGGAGTTCATACTAGTGACACTATGCTCAGTGCCTATTCAAAAGATACTATATCTACAGCAGGGTAGCCTGACTATGGCCCAGTACTTAGTGAGGTTTATTGACCTCACTCACTACTCCACTGACATGGTACGAGACCGTTTCTTTAGGGAATGGACCTTTGAGCAAGGAATATGATGGGAGATTATGGAATAGTTGATTTCTCTCAACATCCCAATGCAGGCTAGAGTGCTATATAGAGCTCTACTAGTGGAGAGCTTCCTAGTCGGGTGGGCACCGATGGTGCAAGCCACCACCCAATGATATGTGGTCAATTCATCTACAGCAGGTAGTAGGTAGACAATTCATAGTCCCAAATGGGCCAGACCTTCCAGTGGATGACCCCAATATGTAGGGTCAAAGGTGCGGAGCTAGTGAGGTAGAGGAGGTCAGTTAAGGGATGGAGTTTGTTACTCCTACATCAGATATGGTCACATGGCTCGTGACTGCCTAACTGACCGCATAGATGATCAGAAGACAGTTGAGGGACTGTCAAGATAGAGGCATAGGTTTAAGCGAGGTGGTCCACAGGGCAGAAAACTTGGAAGGGGAGCATGTTGAGCAGTAAGCGGTGGACAAAGTTTTGAGGTTCAACCACCACCACCCCAGGTGGTCCGCCACGAGCCCAGTGAGCCTGTGGATAGGAGTGAGACTAGCATCCAGAGAGAGCGTCATATGACCACGATGCTCCATATATGATTAGTGGTATGATAGGTTTCTTCTCAACCTTACTTTCAGTTCTTATAGACATAGGTTCTAGTCACTCTTTCCTTTCCATGGACCTTGTTCGAAGCTCGGAGATTTTGGTAGAGTCGTTGGCTCGATCCTTACCAATAGAGACTCCAATAGGAGGGGATTCCATGATTACACACTAGTGATGGAAGTGTGATCTTACTCAAGGAGACAAGAGTTTTGGATGTGATCTCATAGTAACAGCATTGAGGCCTTACGATATCATCTTGGGTATAGACAGCTTATCCACAGTCCATGATCAGATCGATTCTTTTAGGCGCAAAGTGTGGTGTGTATGTGAGGATGGGACCAGGTTTTGGTTCACCGGTGAGAGGGGAACCCTTGCAGCACATGATGCAATTTCTCATAGGAGGGTACATCCTATCTCTCACTCGGACTACAAGAAATCTAACCTTTCCCAACACTTCTATACCAACAGTTTTTAGAAACCGTTGGTATAGGTCCCCTTTTCCAACGGTTTGGCCAAACCATTGGAAAAAGTCCACTTTGAGGCCACTTTTTCCAACAGTTTGGCCAAAACATTGAAAAAGGTCCACTTTGAGGCCATCTTTCCCAATGGTTTAGCCAAACCATTAGGAAAATTCTTATTTTTGGACACTTTTCCCAATGGTTTGGCCAAAATGTTGGGAAAGGGTATTGATTTCCCAACGGTTTGGCGAAACCATTAGGTAAATTTTCAATGGTGGGAACCTATCCAAAAGGTCCTCAGAACCATTGGGAATGGCCTTTCCCAACGGTTTTCAGAACCATTGGGATAGGTGCCATTATTTTTTATGAGTACATTTATCGAATATCATCAAATAAATCAATATATAAATTACATATATATATGTATAAATATATTCACAAAGTATACTATAGGATAGTGGTAAAGTCATTGATATATAACGTGGAAGTTGTGGGTTCAAACCTCCGCTGGAACTCTTTTTATATATTTACCTATCCCAAAAGTTTCCTCAAACTGTTGGGAAAGACCTAGGGATTTTTTTTCCAATGGTTCAATGAGAACTTTTGGCAAAAACCATTCCCAACGGTTTTCCAAACCGTTGGCATAATTTAATTTTACTAACCTATACCAATGGTTCTTTGTAAACCATTGCGATAGGTTTTCCCAACGGCTTACATCCCTACGGTTTGAAAACCCATTGGTATAAAATATACCAATGGTTCTACAGGCTTTCCCAATGGTTCAAAACCATTGTGAAAGACCCCATTTCTAGTAGTGTAGTTGGATTTCCTCACCCTCGGCATGGTGGATGAAAGGAGTCCAAGCATTCCTATAGCAGTTGATAAGTATAAGGATGTATTTCCTGAGGACGTCTACCTCCTCGTAGGGATGTTGAATTCAGCATTGACTTGTACCCCGGGACGAAACAGATATCCACACCGGCATATTGGATGGATCCCATAGAGCTTTGGGAATTGAGGGTACAATTGGAGGATTTTCTAGAGAAGGGCTTCGTGAGACCCAGTGTTTCACCATGGGAATCCCCAATGTTGTTTTCCAAGAAGGAAGATGGGATCTTGAGGCTATGCATAAACTTATAGTGCCAAAACTAGGTGACCATGAAGATGAAGTATCCACTGTCAAGGATTGATGACCTCTTCGATCAGCTGAAGGGAGCGAGGTGATTCGCAAAGATCGTCCTCAGATAAGGATGTAATCAGCTTCAAGTATGAGATAAGGATGTACAGAAGGAATCTTTTAGATGTCGATATGTCCACTATGAGTTCTTGATGATTACCTTTTTCATGACCAATGCCAAAGCAGTGTTCATTAGACTCATGAACAGGATCCTCCATCCTTATATCAATCATTTCGTGATGGTCTTCATTGATGAAATCATAGTGCACTCAGAGTCAGATGAGGTTCATGCTACACACATATGGAAAGTCCTTGATAAAATCCAATGGAACCAACTTTATGGTAAGATCTCAATGTTCTGGTTATGGATTTGGTAGGTCCACTTTCTGGGGCATACCATCTCGAAGGCTGGAGTTGTAGTGGATCTGGCGAAGATAGAGGTAGTACTTACTTGGGATCCACCTAGGCATATGAACAAGGTGTAGAGTTTCTTGGGGTTGGTTGTATACTACCAGAGGTTTGATCCCAAATTTTTTAGAGTAGTACCACCTTTATCAACATTTAAATGGAAGGTACATCTCTTTTTTTTCTACGGAGAAGTTCCTGCAGAGTTTCCTAAAGATGATGTGGAGATTGAAGAGTGACACCTTCTTGAGATGACCGAAAGAGGGCGTTGGGTATTTAGTTTTATGCGATGCATCAGGGATCGAACTGGGTTGTGTCCTGATGCAGGAGTGACCAGTGATTGCCTATGGTTCTCGAAATTTGAGGAAGCATGAGAAGAACTATGCGACCACTGACCTGGAATTAGCATTAGTGATCTTTTCCCTGAAGATGTGGGGGAACTACTTGATGGGTGAACAGTTTTCCATTTACTTTGACAAAAAGATTCTAAAAAATATCATCTCACAAAAGGACCTGAACTTCAGACAGCAGTTATGGCCAGAGTTCATCCAGTACTATGACTTTGAGATAGTCTATACTTATAGTTAGGGGAACATAGTGGTAGACGTGCTCAGCAGGAGGTCTGGTTTATAGCTCTGTAGTGAGATGACATAGTAGCTATCTAGGATCAAAATATCTTTTGTGGATAATGATGGAGTATCTTACCTTTAGTCAATGACTATCACTCCCCAACTCTTACAGAAAGTCATGGAGGCACATCTTTTGGATGTTGATAGTAAGGCCCAACATGCTTAGATATCCTCAGGATAGGCACTTGATGGATTTTCGATAGGTGGAGATCACGTCATCATCTTTATTGGATTCACCGTATTAATAGTGATGTTGCAAGAGAAACAGTTGAGGGAGTTACATACATCCCCTTTGGTAGTATATCCTGGTGTTGTGAAGATGTATCAAGACCTCTGATGTTAGTATAACTGTCCAGGGATGAATAAAGTGGAGGTAGAGTTCGTTTCACGATAACTCACATGTCAGCAAGTGAAGGAAAAGCATCATGTCTCATTAGTCTTGGAACAACCACTTGAGGTACCAGAATGGAAGTGGGATAGTATCTCCATGGATATCATGATGGGGTTACCATGCAAATCTAGGGGTCATGATTCTATTTGGGTGATCATTGACTGACTCACCATGTTTCACACTTCCTACCCATCTAGGAGCAGGGATCCGTAGAGACCTTGGGATGCCTCTACATCCAGGAGATAGTGCAGCTTCATGGGGTGCCTTCGATGATTATTTTAGAACATGATGCACTATTTACATCCCGGTTATGGAAGGGATTGTAGGATGCGTTCAGAACTCCAATGCGCTTGAGCACAGTTTTCCACCCTTAAACAGATGGTCAAATGGAGCAGACCATAATGACCATAGAGGATTATAATCGTGCTTATATCCTTGATTTTGGTCATAGTTGGTAGGACCACCTACCACTGATGGAGATTGAAAACAAAAATATCTATCACTCCACCATTGGCATGGCACCGTTTGTGGCCATGAATGGGCGGGCATACAAATAACCTCTATGTTGGACTTACCTAGTGGAGTCAGCACTCATGGGTCCAGAGTTGGTACAGGC
Source organism: Viscum album (assembly GCA_963277665.1). Classification (NCBI taxonomy): domain Eukaryota; kingdom Viridiplantae; phylum Streptophyta; class Magnoliopsida; order Santalales; family Viscaceae; genus Viscum; species Viscum album. The sequence continues at coordinate 840,231,834 of OY728145.1, read as the reverse complement.
TACCAATGAGAAGGTTCAGATCATCCAAGAGTGGATGAAGACTGGAAAGAGTAGGCAGAAATCATATGTGGATAGGAGGATGAGACCCAAGGAGTTTTATGATAGAGATCATGTCTTCCTTCAGGCCTCAACCCATTTATAATTGTAGATATTTGAATGAGGTGGCAAGTTATCTCTGCGTTTCATCGAACCATTCCAAATCATGAGTAGGGTTAGTGAGATATCTTACCACTTAGATCTTTCCAACACAGATTCACTGGTAGCATGATGTTTTCCATGTATCACAGCTAAGGAGGTACATGCATGTTCCATCGTATTTCACCAACTGGGGTAATCTAAACATTGACAATGGGGAGATATTTGAGGAGTTTCCCATGGAGATAAAGGATTAATAGTATGGGGTCCTTTGTGGATAATTGATTCTCATGGTATGCATTCAGTGGTAGCACATGAATCTCCAGGAGATCACATGAGAGAGGGAGGCTTAGACTCATGCTCACTACCCCCATTTGTTTGATTAGGATTTGTTTTGCATTTCAAGGATGTAAATCCCTAAGGTGAGGAGAATGTAATAAAACTTAATTTCTATATAAATTATTTTTTAAAATTTATTGAATAATTTCGAGACCACACACTCCGACGACATGTGATTTCAATGCTCGGTGAGATCGGAATGGAATTTTGAACTTTTTTTAAGTTCAATTAAGTAAACATGCGAGTTGGTTTTCTAACATCTAAATCAATGCTCAGATCGAAAATCTGAGGGCACTGTTGAACATGGAATGCCAGGATTCACCTAAAAAGGATTTAACTTTGACCGAAAAGGGTAGAATGGAAAATTTATTTTTTTTTATCTTTTAGGAAAATAATAAAATAACATTAAAATGTGATTTGGTTTCTTTTCTCAAATATTGAGCAGTAGACGGAAGCGTTGTGGTGCAGTGACAAGTAGACGATGAGGTACATTAAAGTATGCCCCTTAATGGTTTGTTAAGTTTCAGTGTAAAAGCTATGTTGTTTCATAAATAAATTAGCATAACAATTTATAGTCGTAGTGTAATTGAAACACTATGATGTGTTTCCTTTTAATTATATAATGAATCAGGGGAAATTAGAATTAATCAGATGACAATTCTCAGATGAAACTATGGGGGATTTACTCTCCAATGAAGAATGACAGAGATTACAAATATGGTGATGATACACTAGGAGAAAAGATCAGATCTGATGACTGATAAACTACAAGGAACACCAATGATTCATGGATCGATGACGCTGAATCGGATCACATCCATCGTCAGTAGCGGATCCAGCAATCCTGGTAGGGGTTTATTCTTTCTTTGGGATTGATGTTTCACTCCATGTTATTAAGGTTAATGATGAACCAGGACCTACCCAAAAATAGGATGATCCATGATCTGATCATTCTTGCGGGAGGGTTATAATGCGGGGTTGAAATGAGGATTTAATATGTTGTGCGGTTATTAATATTTTGTTACAATATGTTTAAACTCTAACATGGATGGTGTATGCCGACACAAACAAGGCTTGTTTCACTCCGCTGTGGATATTTCTTGTGTGTTATTCGTGGCCGAATGATCAAGTTGACAACAGTTCAATTTTTAGGTCTTCGTAGTAATTTTGACACCCTACAGAGTCCATAGGCAAAGGCGGTTCGAGAAGTAGACCACCAGAGCAACTCCGGTGGCTAGTAGAAGAAACAATCAAAAGGGACCCATGCTGGAGGTTGTGGGAAGATGGAGGTGGTTCCCGTTGGTGCTCCACAGTGGTAGAGGGCCACGGAACTAACCGATGGCGTGGAGGCGCAGTGCCGACCGATGGCATGGAGGCAGGGGCAGACCGGTAGCATGGAGACGCAGCACCGACCTATGTCACGTGGAGGAGGCAGCCCTCGTCGGGGCCGCTTAGATGAGCTAGAGGCATGTGGTCTGTAGACAGCGTGCGAGAGGACAATCTATACACACAGGACAAAACAGATATGGCAAAGACACATCCTACTGGATACCGCTGTTCTGCTATTCGGACTGGTCACAGGGGGAGGCAGCACCAACTGGCACCATCAGTTGATGAATTGGAAGTGGCTATGCCATGTCCTGGATGCAGAAGTTAGTGGGTTGAGTTACTGTGGCTAGGTCACATACCCCCAAGAAGTCAGGGCCAACCACCGGCTAGAGCCAGGGTCCCGCGGTCCGGGTCGTACCATGTCGGGTCAGGCCCCAATCAGACCGGTCCCAGACCCCACTGGCCCAAGTTTCATTGAAACACTTATAACTAACATATCAGGCATCCGAAAGAAGCGTTGTCTGCAACAACAGGACCCTTGCATTGAGGCGGTCCTTTTGAGATACTCTACGTGATTTTTGTAGGTGGTTGGTGTATGGTCAGGTTGCATTGGACTCGAATCTAACCAGGACCTTTTTACAAAAATGCCCATATCTTATAGACCTGGTGTCCGTTCGATGTGTTTTCTATTGCGTTGGGACCCCTACAATGAGATGGTCCTTTGGGTTACTCTATGTGGGACCTCCTTGCAGTTGAGGTACAACTGATGGATTTAGGAGAAGATCCCCCTAGAATCTGGCATGCTAAGTGTGGGAATCCAGTGGTTGGTTGTGACACGAAGAATGAAGAGAGACCCTTCATGGATCAGCAACGGAGTGACCCTTTGTGGATTAGTAGTGGAGAAACCCTTTGTGGATCATCATGAAAAAAACCCTTCGCAGATTAGCATGAGAGTGACCCTTTGTGGATCAGCATGAGAGAGACCCTATGTGGATCAGTAGTAGCATGAACCATTATGGATCAGCCGCAGATCGACCCATCATGGATCTATAGTAGAGTGACACTTTGTGGATCAGTAGCAGTGTGACCCTTCATGGATTAATAGTAGAGCCTCTTAACATAATAAGATGATATGGCCTGGTGACTAATCATCTTTACTTCTGTACTTAATCTATACCTGCTATGAGTTTTCCTTTAATTTGTTCTATGTATTTGAGATCTTTCTTGGTGGTATTTCGTTTATTGTATTTTCTATTGTGGTATTTTTCACTGTAAATTTTTTAGAGACCTTCAGGGGTCTCAGGGTCCCTACGGGGTTGTTATAATCACCCCTACATGGGCTTCACCCGCACATGTTGTGTCTTATGTAGATGACTGATGCTATAACATAGACCTTGGTGGTACGGGGGTCATTGGAGCCCAATGATATAGGAGTAGATTGGGCATACACATATAGCTTCAGGCTTTACTACCACTACCCTATAGATGAAGACTTTAGGGCGGGCTTTGATAGTACAATTTACTTTGTGGGTTCTTGGGCTTGTATTCTGGACCCTTTACTTTTAGTTTATACATTTTACACTCAGTGGTGGTACATTATGGTGGTTGTAATTTTTTCTTGTGTGGTTTTCTCTATGCAGTATTCCATGTCTCTGTGTGTATGGGTTTAAATTAAATTCCTTCTCTTTTTTGGATATGCCTTTTCGGTGCTAGTCACTAGCCCATGGCCTGTGGAAGATAGGCTTGTGGTAGTCACGGCATGGGCCCCAGGGGGTGGTTCAAGACAGTAGACTCATGCTTTTCCCACACAAGTATCTCTCTTTCATGTCCACAATCTACACTAAGATATGTCCCAATGAAGAATATGTTTGTAGGTAGACACGATCTCATCTGATCACATAGTCAGGATCAGGTTGATACTTTTTCAACTGAGATATGTATAACACATTTTTCACCACTTTGAACTGTGGTGGAAATTCCAAATGGCATGCCACCTCTCTAACTCATTCCAGTATCTCAAAAGGGCATATGTATCAAAGAGATAACTTTACCTACTTCCGAAAACATTGATGTCCAAGTCTTCGAGAGATCCTAAGAATAAATGACCACTCACCTTAAATGACAATGACCGTCGATGATGATCTGCATATGACTTCAGACAAATATGAACTATTTACATCTTCTTTTTATCAACTAAATCTAATCCATTGTTCCCTTCAAAAGGAATATCTCAACTACAGAAGTCTCTCCTGTTTCGACCCATCAATGTGGACAATAAAAAGGATGCCCACACAATAATTCAAAAGCATCCATGTGTATCGAATCATGAAAGATGTTGTTATATGAGAACTCTACCAACAACATGTTCTATTCTCATGGGCCACCGAAATCAACTACACAATACCACAACATATCTTCAATCATTTTTATCATTATTTAAAATTTTACATCCTTCCCAGGATGATAAACTGTACTCATGGTCAACTGAGTCCCAAGGGATTTCTATATGCATTTCCAAAAATGAGACATAAACCTCATATCTCTATCTGATATGATCGAAACAGGTATTCCACATCTCTTTAACAATTATTGAATATATATATTGGATAGATCCTCCACCATATTAGATTCACATATAGGAATGAAATGGGAAACGTTAGTGAGAAGATCCAAAATCGCCCATTTGGAATCATGTTTTGGAACTATTCTTAAGAGACCAACTCTCTACTCTAACATCCAAAACGGGATAGGTAAAAACTGTAATATGAAGGACACTCTCTGATTTTCAGCCTAAACATGATGTATTGTTATGAACTTTGAAAATAACTGATCCACCTTCTTTTTCATACCACCCACCCTCCAACTATGCGTTCAATGCCTTATACATAATTTGTATTTCTATATTAATTGCCCATCCCGGATGGTGTTATGCATGAAGAAGTTTATAATGTGAAGCCATTGGTACGAACATATGTTTTTTGAACCACAAAACTAAACTTACATTTAATATCGAATCCTCAATGGTCACCCCAACAGTGAGTTTTGACCCCATAGCCATGCATTCTGCATCAGATTTATATGCATCTTTTACCATCTTTACCAAATCAGGTAAAAACAACACTAGAAGGAAAACCAAAACATCACCTCATTCTTCACATTCCACACTCATTTCTATTATTACTGACATTATCTTCTATCGTTCTGATGACTCTTTTTCCAGTTGAGCATAAGATACTCTGCTTAATGTATTTGCCTCTGAATTTCCTTTACTTGATGTATACATCAAGTCAAATTCGATCATTTGGAGATACTCAATTCATTTTCTTTACCCAATATATGAAACAGGTGACCCATTAATATTTCCAACACTTTCTTCAAGTTTTTACCATGCTATTCATGTACCTTTTAGTACACCAATATTTCAACCACAACATCACCATGAGAGGATTCAAATAACTTTGAAATATCTAATTCATCAATTTTATAAAGATCATTGGTTCATTCATAAGACCAAAATCCATTACCATATATTCATAATGGCCATAACTACTTTGAAAATCTATCCTTGGAATATCCTCATTTCAAACATGCAATTAGTGATATCTCGATCACAATTCAATTTTGGAGAACCACTGAGATCCCATCAATTGATCAAACAAATCATCAATGCATAAAAGTGGATACCAATTATTTATCAAAAATTGGTTAAGCTTATGATAATACACACACAACCTTAGAGTTCCATATGTTTTATTCATGAGCAAGACTAGTTCTACCCACAGAGACAAGCTTGGTCAAATGAACCTTTACTTTACATATCCTTCAATTTCACATTCAATTCCCTTAATTCAGTTGGTTCTATTCGATAAGATGGAAGTGAGATAGGAATTGTCCCTAGAATGAGATCAATCATAAACTCCACTTCCCTTTTAGGTTGAAATCCTGAGGTATTTTTGGGAAAAATAACTGGAAACTGATCCAACATAGATTGAAACTGTTATTCTTAATTTATTCGATCGATTCCAAAGTCAATTCTTCCAACTGGTAAGAGAGTTTTCCAACTGATGCTGCCAAAAAACCCATTGCACCTGCCTTCACACTCCTTTATCCTTTAAAAAGATTCTTTATTCCATCCTCAGTTTTGAAACTAACAATTCTACTGTAATTGTCAATGTGAGCCTTGAATACTGTCAACCCATCGATACCCAGTATTACATCATAGACATTCATCTCTAGCATAGTGATATCCCATTTTATCTCAACTCCATCAATGGTTATAAAACATGATCTACACAAAAAGGCTCTATATTCTCCTTCCCCAAGAAAAGTTTGATGTTTTATCATAGAGGGAATCATCTCAAGTTTTAAACCAAGCAAATAAATAGCATGATAAGCAATAAACAAATGTGATGCACTAGTATCAAAAAAATCTTGCATGAGGGTAGAATTCAAAAGGATCATACCTCTCATCATAAATATTTGTGGATGATATTTCAAAATATTATGTTCAAATCCATATAATTTTTTCATAGTTGTTGTTTGTTCACTATTTCCTTGTTGAGACTACCATTGTTGAGGAGTCAAGGTCTTCCTGGAATCAAAATGGCTAGCTTTGTTCTACTGAGAAGCCTGATTTTGTTTACCTTGTCCCGCTGAAGCATACGATGCCTGTGCCACCTGAGAAGTGTCCCGAACACCCAAACTATGATCACTATAACTAAATCATTAGAGATACCCCATTTTGTTGCAATTGTGGCATGATCATATAGGTGTTTTTCACTCTAGCTTGATGTGACATTGTGAACCACACTGAAAACCTCTAGTATTTGTCTTGGGTCTTGGAGGAAGGATACTTAATCTTATGGTATGTTTAGATTTTGTTCCACCTCTATGAGAATAGGTGTTCCTCTTCCTCTTTCTTATAGCATTATAGTTCTCACCAACACTTTTGAAGGAAATCATAATTCATCTACTTAGATCTTTAGTGGTGAAATATATCATAAAATCATTTTCTGGTTATATACTTGATTTGATGGTTTTAAATGATTGAATGATTCTTTGCACCAACTATTGGTTCACCTCTGGGTCAAGTGAAACACCATTCTCAACGGCCTCTTTTGATCCATTACTATGACATCTATCAGTATTCATATTCAATAAACACCATAGACCTCCATAATTATCACTCTCTATTAAATAAAGGCTTAACAGTTTCAAATTCTATCACATCATACTATCACAACACTGCTTTCCAAAATTCTACCTTTCCCTAGTTCAGCCATTTTTTAAAAAAATTAACTTTATTTTGAAAATTAAATAAATTTCAAAATATTAAAACCATGATCCATTCAAAAATATATTATTTTAAAACCATTTTAACACTTTTTCAAAATTAACACTTTTACCCCAAATCATAAATCATTACATAAAATGAGGTATGTAGTCCTAGTGGGAATTCATTCTTCTAATGCATGTCATGCTCATTCCATTGGCTAAACCCAAGAAAATTTGATTCCATATCCTAAATTCTCACTACAAAACTTATGTACCCAACTCCTTGGTAATACTATGTTCAGAATAAAAAGGTCATCTATATATTTTTATGCTCTATATTTCATGTCCCAATGATACTACCACTTTATAAAAATCCCAACGCCAAGAATATACCAGAATGAATATCACCTCCAAGACCGAAAACCAATACCATGTTAAAGACCACTTGTTCCATAAACATATTCGGAAGAAACAAGATGATACAACTTGTCTAAAACATAAATTTTTATTGAACAAAACTGACACCATTTGTAATATCATGCCTCTTCTCATTGGATTTAGAGGATGGGAAAACATTACTAGACCTTATGAGACATTCATAAGATGCCAAAGGCTATAAATAAGTGACTAAGGGCTTCAATGTTAAGGGGGAAAGATTTCACCTTTGAAAGAAAATAAAAAAAAGAAACACTCCTTAATATAACTACTACATAATGCATGATAACAAGAGAAAACAAATAAAGATAAAACCATTAAACCAATTCCAACAGTCAAGACAGCCACATCATAACTCTACAAAAGTCAAGGTAAACTGAGGAAGACTACAAGACCAACAAAACTCAACAAGACACATAAATCAAAATAACCACATGATCTATGCTCTAAATTAACCCAAACAGTCAATGTATCAATGTACACTTCTAGAAAAATGTGATACTTTACCATTTCATGTATCTCTATAGGCGATATCTGCAAACTCAAAAAAGTTCCAAAGTGGGGGTGATTACTAAAACTTATTTGGTTTTCCCCAATGAATTCCCTACTCACTCCACTAGGATAAAAGTTGTTAACAACATTTATATAAAATAGTTTATATAAAACAAGTTCTGAAATAGTTGATATCAGAATATAAACTTGTTTCACTACAATATTTTTCTCCAAAGAACATCAAGTTCTAAGGAAATCACCAAAAGTTTTTCTAAAACCATTTCATAAGTTCAATTTTTAGCATAACCAATTCATTACACATATCTCCATGACTAACCATACATGAAACCTGGAAGAGGGGTAAATCCCTAACCCTTATCCATCCTAGAAATGATGGGGGAGACTTCTTATCCTAATCCAACCAAAAATGAAATTTGATGGGGGAGATCCCTAACCCTTATCCATCCTATTAATGATGGGGGATACTCTTTAACCATATGATTATTGAATGTGCCTGAATGCACACACACATTATGCCCAAAAACCATGCCACAACAATCATACCAAACACATTTCCATGCTAAAATCATTTCAATACCAAAACCATTTCAATACCAAAACCATTTCTATAATAAAATATATTATTGAAATCATTTTCACAGAACATTTGGCTTTGAATAAAACCATGAAATGATTTTAAAATCAAAATTCTTATATTTTTTGACAAAGTACCTTTCACAACCATTCAACAATCCCAAAAATCATCACTAATGAAGGTTTCCACATATATTTTCACTTTAATTTCACAATAAATTTATATCAAAACAATCAATTTGAAATAAATCATTCATATTCTAAATATAGGAGTTGAGAGTAAATCTACCTACGTTAAGAGTTTTGGTGAAAGCAATAAACATTATGAAAAACATAAAAAACCATGTTCAATATCCATAAACCCAGCATAGATAACTTTCCCTAAAATAAACCAATCCAAATATAATCTTATTTGGAATCCACAACCTTAGATCTACCCAAAATGGGCGTAAGGCTACAAAACTGGGAGAGATTGAGAATTATATCTAAGAAAAACATCAATAACGATCACATACCACAAGGAATTGGATTCTAAACATAAAAGCCTTCTGATTGCCTCTAGATTGATGGAAGAGCCTTCCATGACCTTTGAGAGAGAAAAATATTGAGTTTGGGTCATATAGGGAGGAAATGATGGGTTAAAATCTTAAACTGGCCTAGATCCAATTTTTAACAAAGTGGTTTATTGATGCGGACAGTTTAATCATATTGTTAGGCAGACTGTGTGTTAGCCACTACCATAAGGATGAACCCTGCACGGTCGTCTCATAGGGTCCCCAAACCATTCATAAATTTTTTCGATGACACTTCCTCAAAATGAACAAATCCATTTTTCAAAGTGCGTGATTTCTACTAGACAGTTGCATGGTTTTGAAAAATCATGTGTCGTCTGCATGCTTTTTCTTTTTTCCCAGACTCATTGTGCACAGTTTCTTGCAAGTGGTGTAGAGTTTCTAAAGACCATTCCCCACCCATGTACCAATACAAAGACCTTAAAAACTCTATTAAAGTTCTTCAACCTCTCCCAAACATCACTTTAATTCTTTATATACTTAAAAAGGATAAATACATGGCTACATACCCGAAACTATAGGTGCTACAATATGATATAAAAATTGGTATCATAAGATCGTAAGAACAGGTTCACTATCATAATTAAGAGTAAAAAAATTGATAAAGGTGTGGAATGTGTCATATGCATAATAGGGAAACATCATAACATATTGGTCAAATACAAAACATAGTTGTGAACAAATATAGCATCATGTTCACCCATAACATTTGTGCATAAATCATAACATCATAATTATGAACAAAGATAGTATCATCTTCACAAATAATTCACACAGTATCATGAGATTTATCACATTACCCAATGAATTGTAGGAATATATAACTCCAAAACCACCTATCACATCATAAATTTCTCATAATCATGTACACTACAAGGAAAGATAACATATAAAAATTGTAGTCATGAAATATACTCATGGAAAGTAATGTGTTTCATAAGGGTGTCATAAATCAAACGTTAAGTAATAACCTTTTAGGGTTCCCAAATGAATAAGGTAGATCATACTTTGGAATAATATATCTTTATTCATTAAATAACAATCAAATTAATAGGAGTTAAAGATTTATTTTTTGTAAAAATAAAGTCTTTCTTATAAAACATTTTATTTTTCTTAGAAATCATAATTAAAAGGTAAAAACATGAATATACTAAGAAATATAATGAAAATAATATTTAATGAAAATTTTATAGATGTTATAAAATATCTATAATGAAAATTATTTGAAATATTCCAAAACCCAAAATAGAGGTATTTGGGTCCTTGAATCATCTTGCCTTAAATTTGGATTTATTTAGTAACACCTCAAGCATCCATGGTATGCTTCACTTTGAATAATACAATAGCATGTGTTGTACACAACTCTGAGTTCTAACACACCACAAAAAAGAAAACTAGCCGTTATGAATAGTAATAGCCACTTTTTGAAATTTTTTAAATTTTATCATTAAAAATGGACTTCATTTTTGGATTCAGAATATCAAAATTTTCCTAGGGGGAATTTTTGGTATTTTTTTGAAAACTTTCAATTTTTGATGAATAATGAAAAACACTGAGTCATTGTTTAAAACTGACTTTTTATTTAAATAATAATTTATTTCCTTTAAATTTATTTTAGGTCAAAATAGATACATAATACCTATATATTTTCAATGTAATTAATTGGATTCAGTTTATAATAATTATATATATATATATATATTTTATTGAACTTTTCACCGTCTTTTATCCACCTCCTAGGAGAATTTGAAAATTTACATAAAACATAATTTTACCGCTTCTGTGAGTTGAATTTAAAAAATCCGAGAGACACAGTTAATATCAATTAGTAAAATGTGTTTCAATAAGATGAAAATATTTTTTGTTGAATAGTAACTTTTTACCTTTATTTACCACGGTTAAAAGTAAATAGGGAAATTAAAGGTAAAAATGATATTAATATTACCCTAGAACTTGTCCAAATTCTATTGGATAAGTATAATTCGACCAAAAAAACCTTAGGAATAAAATATTATCCTTTAGGTCAACGTGGATTAGATTAGAACATTTATTATTATTTAATTCAAAGAAGAGTTAAAAGAGTTGAAATCAAAGTTTAATAACTAAAACTTTTTTAATATAGGGTTAAACATAAGATAAATTCGACTATAAATATTCATTATAAAGATAGAAATATTTCCTACATAATGGTATTATATATATATTTTTATACATTAAGTAAGTTAATTTATTTATGAAACAATTGTGGTGTGGTAATTACCTTATTAATGGAATATTAAAATAATGGATATTTTAAGTACCCAAACAAATGTAATTTTAGACTTTTAATAAATAACACTAATTTTATTGGTTAATATGACATGTTAGGGTTGAATAAATGAATTTTATTAGAATTAATAATGCTGTTATGAATTAAAAAAAACAAAATATCAAATAGCGTCAAAATTGACATAAAATGGTTTTTAAAACAAATATTATATTATTAATTGATATAATGGTCCTAAAAATATAAGGTTCGTCCAAAAGACTTATTTAATAAAATATATGACATTAATGAACCAATTGAGGTTCGATTGGCAGTTTATACTATGTTTATTAACTATATAGTGTAAGAATACAAGAAGACATGGTAAAAGTTAAATTATTTAACTTAGAGCTAAATCTAAATGATAAGGTTAAAATGGTAACCTAAATTTGTCTAAAACCTATTGGTTGAGAGGATTTTGACCCATACCCACCCTATCCTTGATATAAGTAAATTTGGAGCCATTATAAACCGAATATTAATTTATTATAAAATAATATTTTAAGTTTTTCCTAAGGTGCCCCTCACCCCTCTTGGAAAAGGGAACTCCCCCTTATCTCTAATTCACACATTAAAAGCCATTTGGCTTTTCCAAACCCTGACCAAATACCCTCTCAACTATATTCCCTTCATCATAGAGGACTTCATTTAGTAAAAAAGAAAACCTAAGGAGCCCATTTGATCTAATCAAAAAGAAGAACCTGAAGAAGAGGTAAATATTTTATCACCTCTTTCAAGTTCCTTTCTTCTTCCACTTCCTCTTTATTTGTTGTTTCCATTATAAAATAATAACTCCAGTATATGTTATATAATTTAATGTTATTATAAATATGTTACATCCAGATTAATTATTCTATCCATCCCTTGAATGACATTTCATCATACGTGGGTACGTACAGTTTACTATCTCCACGTCGTGCTGTAATTGTTATTAAATACATTATTATTTGTATGGGTATAATAATGATGTTTAATTCATTTAAATAATAAATATAACATGATAAATATTCATTATATATTACATAACATCCAATTATATATTATTTTAATATCAAAAGAATGATATTGTCGCTCGTGCGTACATACGGATTACCGTCTCCACGAACGCGATGAGATTTATTCCCCATCTTATCCATTCAAGACTAATTTTCATTTTATGATGAAAAATAATGTTCAAATACATGATATAATTCTGGATATGAATAAGAAACATCCTATACATAATAAATACGAATCACATAAAAAATAATTTATAGGAAAACGAATATGTTAACACCTGAAACGACGATAATACTAAGATATTATTAACAAAGCAACGTTAAAAGATCATATATGATATCATATTAATGTATATGATTCTTGTATAATTTAAAAAAAATTATCTCACCATTATATAGGAGTTTAACCTAACCTTTACCAAGGAAAAGTAAAAGGTAAGGGGTTTTCATCTCACTCCTTATTCCCGTGAGATTCATGCTATATTGCCACTATTTCCTTTTGTGTGGTGTATGTACTACCCATAATTGTATTATTTGTGTAATACACATTAATTTATGTTTATTTACATATTCATTGTATGATACTTATTTCATGGGGTATATTTTTCATAAGTTACCAAATTGGTAAGGGTTAATTCTACAATCTCTTCATTATCCTAGGTTGTTTATAAGTAATTATCTACTGAGACCTCTTTATCATCCACAACTATGTTTATTAAAAATGTATTAAAAAACATTGTTACTATTTAATAGAATATGGGTTAAAGTAATTTATACCCTTTTTTTACTTTTTATAAAAAAAATTGAGGGGAATCTTTCTGTCGTTTTCCAAGCAAGGTACTTTTTGAAATTTTCAACAAAATTAAGGTAAGAATGTTTTTTTAACTTATATGGAGGGTGCGGATATTTTCCACCTTTATAACATCGTAGAAACTTCCCGTACAAGCTTATAAGCATATTTTCAAAATAAATTTTTCCTTTATAATTATGTGACACTTAAAGTATTTCAAAATATAAAGAGATATTTCTCTAAAAAAAATTTATTTCATCTATGTCAACATCCTTTGATTGATTGTAAGATTATTTGATGTTGATTTATTATGATACAAAACTTCCATATTATATTCAAGGTTTTGTAATATTTTTAACTATATATTTTTTATTTCATACCATTCATGGTTTATGGATAATGTATTGAAATTTCATATGCTAGTTTTAATACGATTGTTTATGATATATTTCAACATCATTTTATGATGAATGTATTAGACTAGTATGTTCCGGGTTGGTGACCGGTAAAAGTAAGCCCTCCGGGTTGGCGTCCAGTTGCAGCAGACCCTCTGGGTTGGAGTCCAGTTACAGAGGCTCTCCAGGTTGGAGTTCGGTTACAGAGGCTCTCCGGGATGGAGTCCGGTTATAGAGGCTCTCCGGGATGGAGTCCGGTTATAGAGGCTCGCCGGGTTTGGGTCCAGTTAAAGTTAGCCCTTAGGTCCTGGCATGAGGCCTTGACATAGAAATTAAGGTCCTAAATTATGCATTCCATATTTATGAAAGTGTTTATTGATATTACATGTGATTATTCAACTAGAAGAATATCTATGAGAGTAAGTAAATGGAATTATTTTTATTTTATCTTTTCCATATTATGTTGAAGTTCAAGTTTAAAAGGATTTTTTTAGTTATATACATTGCCTTAAATTTTTTTGCTTATTTTTTAAAGTTCCTGCTATATTGTTATCCTTATTGAGAATCTGAGCTCACCCCTTTCTATATTTTATTTTTCCTAGGGTGTGAAGAATTATATTATTACTGGCCTTCAGGGACTGTCTATGGGATCTCAGTGTTGTCTTTGGAAACAATGTTGTTTCCGTTTTCCATTTTATGATGTAATGTAATCCTTATGAATGTATATAGTACATCCAAGGCTACTAAACTAAATGATATTTTCGGACTTGATCTTTTCTGATCATGCCAATGATACGTAATAATGCACCGAATCTGGGATTCTGGGGTCTGGGTGTTACATTTGGTATCATAGGAAGTTTATTACAAACCTTGGAAACTATATTTAGGTAAACTCTGATTCGAGAACATACCCCTAAGATATAATTTGAGGATTAGTATAGAAGAACATCATAAAATTTTGTTATTGTAGAGATTTTATGAGTTTTCCAAGCAATGCATCCTTATATGGATACGAGCAGGTAGAGGTGGCTCTGGCATAGATGTACCTAGGGGTAAAACCCGAAAACACCTCTTTGAGCTAGACTCAAATGGGAACTTGTGCATGACAACAAGCCTTGTTTCACTCTTGGTTACACCACTCCCAGGGGATATGATTAGGGTAATTATCATTTTCTTTACAAACCATTATGAAGGTATTATTACTATATACTTCCTCAAAGAAAATTTTTTTATGTTTATGGATTATATCTATAAATTGTTCAATTTATGTTAAGTGTTTTTCAAGTTTGGAATTATGTATTTCAATTCAAAAACTAATCTAGTTTATGCCATTGTTTAGAAATGGAACCTAGTGGAAGGAATAAAAACTGTATCAATGCACGTAATCCATGTAGGGATTACCCTCCTACTCAAGATAATTATAGTGGAGCAGGTGATACAACTGGTGCTGATCAGCTTATCACCATACCGGGACAACTCACTCAGGTTATGAATAATAACCTTACCTGTATGGAGAACCCTGATCCGCAGCGTGGAGGATCAATGTTAGATCTCTTCATGAGCCAAAAACCACCAACATTTAATGGGGGTACAAATCCACTAGTAGCTGAGCAATGGATAAATTCCTTAGAGAAAATATTACATGCCTTGGGGGTAATGAAAGGGAAAAAGTTGGCATGGCAGTTTACCACCTCATTGGAGATGTTTATCAATGGTGGTCATTGACTCAAAACACAAAGTAAGATGAGGAATTACCAAATATGGAATGGAGTGAGTTTAAACAAATTTTCTTAGAAAAATACGTTCCTCGTGACCATCGAGCGGATATGGAAAGACAATTTATGAGTCTGAGGAAAAAAGAGGATGAGAATGTCGCAAAGTATGAAGCTAACTTTAAAAAGTTAGCAAGGCATGCTACAGATTATATACGTAACCCAAGAAGTAATATTGACCATTTATTTGTTGTGTTAAAACCATATCTCCATCGAGCATTAGTATCACAATCCTTCTCCTCATACGAAGATATAGTCTCGTGTGCAATCAAGATAGAAAAATAATTCTCTAAATCTTATGACAATAAAGTAAAGCAAGAGAAGAAGAGAACGGTGGAGAAAGATATAGATAAATGGAAAAAGGGAAAGAAGTATTTTCTATTATGTGATAATTGTGTAAAGAAACACCTTGGTACTTTTCTAAAAGGAATGGGTGTTTGTTACAAGTGTGGTGAAAAAGGCCACCAAGCTCATGATTGCAAGGGAAAGAAAGAGGCTACCAATGTTGAATGCTACAACTGAAGAGAAATAGGGCATTATGAAAATGAATACCCTAAGCTCCAAGGAAACTTACCTCAGAAAAGGCTAAGGGATCAAGGCCAATCTTATGTTTTTACTACAGTTAAAGTGGAATAATTAATGTATTTGTGTTTTTTTGACTCAAGGATTATATTCTGGTTATAAGAATAATGTGATATATATAAAGATTGTACTGCAGTACATGCTGTTTTCATTAGGGTTTTAATATTACTAAGGTAATCATATTTTTAGTTTGTGAAAATAAGAGAAACTTTACTTTGTTTGGAGAATCTGATGTTACAATTGATTTTGGAATTTAGATACCTTTTACAGAGAGTCTGGACAGAGGTATTTTGAATAACTATAATGGTTGGAATGTATTAAGTTGAAAATGGATGCTATTTTTCAAGGTTAAAAAATTTCATATGATTATTTTTGAAAAAGGAAAACCTACAGGTAGGGTGATAACCCGTCGTGTCGGATAAAGTTGTAGGAATCGAACCCACAACCATAGTGCAACAGGCCTTTATTACCTACCACTATCCTACAGGAAGTCCCTGGTTACTAAAAAATATTTTTCTTCAATTAAATGGTATGTGTTAATTATTGGAACATTATACAATTAGGATAAATATAATATTTTTTCAGTTCTATTATCTTTTTGAGTGAAAGATGAGTTTGTGGTAGAAATTAGTTGAAGGATGAAACTCTAATTGTCAAGTGTATATATATATATATATATCTTATTCTATAAATAATTTAATTCTTAAACTTTAGGGAAGGGATATTAAAACCAAAAATGTGTTATCCTAAAACCTTATATTTGGTTGAACTGATGATATTTTAAATCATCATAGATTGACAGCTTTGAGGCCCTCAATTTTACACTTGTTTTTGATTGATGACCCCAATCACTCCCTATGAATATTTACGTTTTCCACTAACTACATTTCTATAATTTCCACCAATTTTCTCCTATTAAAACCCTAATTTGGTGGTGACTTTTTCATTTCCCTTTCCCTCTTATTAAAACTAAATTTTATTAACCCTATTTCCGTTGTGGGTTTTCTAAAAACTTATTTTCTATTTTCAACCATTTGTTTTCAAAGAACAATTTAAAATTGTGGGATGAAATTTATTGAAGGAGGGGAGAATTTAACACCCCAAGCTTCCATGGTACGCTTCTCTTTGAATAATACAATAGTGTTTGTTGTACGCAACTCCTAGTTGTAACATACCACAAAAATCAAACTAGCTGTTATGAATTGTAATACCCACTTTTTAAAATTTTATAAATTTTATCCTTCAAAATTGACTTCATTTTTGGATTTGGAATATCGAAATTATCCTAGGGTGTATTTTTGGTATTTTTCTAAAAACCTTCAATTTTTGATGAATAGTGAAAAACACTGAGTCATTGTTTAAAACTGACTTTTTATTTAAAAAACTATTTATTTTATTGAAATTTATTTTAGGTCAAAATAGATACGTAATACCTATATAATTTCAATGTAATTCATTGGAGTTAGTTTATAATAATTATATATATATAAAAAAAATTTAACTTTTCACCGTCTTTTACCCACCTCCTAGAGAATTTGCAAATTTACATAAAACATAATTTTACCACTTCTGTGAGTTGAATTTAGAAAATATGAGAGACACAGTTAATATTAAGTAGTAAAATGTGGTTCAATAAGATGAAAATAATTTTTGGTGAATAGTAACTTTTTACATTTATTTACCGCGGTTAAAAGTAAATAGGGTAATTAAAGGTAAAAATGATATTAATATTACCCTAGCACATGTCCTAATTATATTGGATAAATATAATTTGACCAAAAACAACCTTAGGAATAAAATATTATCCTTTAGGTCCACTTGGAATATATTAGGACAATTATTATCATTTAATTCAAAGAATAGTTAAAAGAGTTAAAATCAAAGTTTAATAAATAAAACATTTTTAATATAGGTCTAAACATAAGATAAATTCGACTATAAATATTCATTAAAAATATAAAAATATTTCCTACATAATGTTATTATATATATATATATTATATATTAAATAATTTAATTTATTTATAACACAATGGGGATAGAGTAATTACCCTATTAAAGAAATATTAAAATAATTGATATTTTAAATACCGAAATAAATGTAATTAGAGAATTTTAATGAATTACACTAATGTTTTAGGTTAATATGACATGTTCAGGTTGATTAAATGAATTTTTTTCGAATTAATAATGTTGTTATGAATTAAAAAAACAAAATACCAAATATTATCAAAATTGACATAAAATAGTTTTTAAAACAAATATTATATTATTAATTGATATAATGGTCTTAAAAATCTACAGTTCGGCCAAAAGACTTATATAATAATATATATGACATTAATGAACCAAGTGGGGTTCTATTGGTAGTTTATAGTAAGTTTATTAACTATAGTGTGTAAGAATAAAAGAAGACATGGTAAAAGTTAAATTATTTAACTTATAGTTAAATCTAAATGATAAGATTAAAATGGTAACCTAAACATATTTAAAACCTATTGGTTGAGAGGATTTAGACCCATACCCACCCTATCCTCAAAATAAGTCACTTTGGAGTCATTATAAACCAAATATAAAATTATTATAAAATAATATTTTAAGTTTTTTCTTAAGGTGCCCCTCACCCCTCTTATAAAAGGGAACTCCCCCTTCTCTGTAATTCACACCTTCAAAGAAATTTGGCTCAGACAAACCCCACCCAAATACCTTTTGAACTGTCCTCCCTTCATCCAAGATGACTTCCTTTAGTTAGAAATCCAATTTAAGGAGCCCTTCTGATCAAATCAAAAGGAAGAACCCGAAAAAGAGGTAAATATTTCGTCACCTCTTTCAAGTTCCTTTCTTCTTCCACTTCCTATTTCTTTGTTGTTTCCATTATAAAATAATATATCCAGTATATTTTATATGCTTTTATGTCATTATAAATATGGTACAACCAAATTCATTATTCTATCCATCCCTTGAATGACATGTCACCATACATGTGTACGTACGGCATACCCTCTCCACGTTGTGGTGTAATTGTTATTCAATACATTATTATTTGGATGGGTATAATAATGATTTGTAATTCATGTTAATAATAAATATATTATGATAATGATTCTGTATATATTAAATAACATCCAATTATAAATTATTTTAATAATAAAAGAATGATATTGTCGCTCGTGCGTATGTACAGATTACCGTCTCCACGAACGCGATGAGATTCATTCCCCGTCTTATCCATTCAAGACTAATTTTCATTTTATGATTAAAAATAATGTTTAAAGACTAGATATCATTCTGGATATGAATAATATACATCTCATCCATAAAAAATATGACTCACATAACAAATAATATAAAGGAAAATTAATCCGTTAACACCCGAAACAACAATAATACTAAGATATTATTAACAAAGCAATGTTAAAAGATCATATATTATATCATATTAATGTATATGATTATTTTATAATTCAATAACAATTATTTCACCATTATACAGGAGTTTAACCTACCCTCGACCAAGGAAAAGTACATGGTAATGGGTTTTCATCTCACTCCTTATTCTCTTGAGATTCATGATATATTACCACTATTTCCTTTTGTGTGGTGTATGTACCACCCATAATTTTATTCTTTGTGTAATAAACTTTAATTTTTGTGTATTTAAATCTTCATTGTATGATAATTCTTTCATGGGGTATATGTTTCATAACTTACCAAATTGGTAATGGTTAATTCTACAATCTCTT
Organism: Viscum album; assembly: GCA_963277665.1. Taxonomy (NCBI): domain Eukaryota; kingdom Viridiplantae; phylum Streptophyta; class Magnoliopsida; order Santalales; family Viscaceae; genus Viscum; species Viscum album. The sequence continues at coordinate 840,212,079 of OY728145.1, read as the reverse complement.
CATTATCCAAGGTGGTTTATACGTAATTTTCTACTAGGACCTCTTTATCATCCACATCTATGTTTCTTAAAAATGTATTCAAAAACAATTTACTATTTACTAGACTATGGGTTAAAATCATTTATACCCTTGTTTTACTTTATATAAAATGTTTTGTGAGGAATATTTCCTTTGTTTTCCAAATAAGGTACTTTATGACCTTTTCGACAAAATTAAGGTAAGAATATTTTTTTTAACTTATACGGCGGGTGCGGCTATTTTACACCATTATAACATCTTCAAATATTACCTTAAAATCTTGTAATAATATTTTCAAAATAAATGTTTCCTTTATAATTATGTGACTTTTAAATAATTTCAAAATACAAAGAGATATTTCTCTAAAAAAAATTTGATTTCATCTATGTCAACATCCTTTGAGGAATTATAAAATTATTTGATATTGATTTATTATAATACAAAACTTCCATATTATATTGAAGGTTTTTAGATATGTTTAACTATGGTTGTGTTATTTCATACCATTCATGGTTTATGGATAATGTATTGATATTTCTTATGCTAGTTTTAATATGAATGTTTATGTTATATTTCAACATCTTCTTATGATGAATGTATTGGACTATAATGTTCTGGGTTGGGGACTGGTAAAAGTAAGCCCTCTGGGTTGGGGTCCAGTTATTGCAGACCCTCCAGGTTGGAGTTTGGTTACAGAGGCTCTCTGGGTTGAAATCCGGTTATAGAGGCTCTCCGGGATGGAGTCTGATTACAGAGGCTCTCCGAGAAGGAGTCCGGTTTCAGAGGCTCTCTAGGTTTGGGTCTGGTTACAGTTAGCCCCTAGTCCTGGCATAAGGCCTTGACATAGAAATTAAAGTTCAACATTATGCATTATATATTTATGGAATTGTCTATTGATATTTCATGTGATTATTCGACAAGTATAATATCCATGCGAGTAAGTAAATGGCATTATTTTGATTTTATATTTGACATATTATGCTGAAGTTCAAGTTTAAAAGGATTTTGTTTTATTTCTATACATTGCCTTAAATGTTTATGGTTATTTTTGAAAGTTTCCACTATATTGGTATCCTTACTGGGCATCTGAGCTCACCCCTTTCTAGGTTTTATGTTTCCTAGGATGTGAAGAAGTATATTATGACTGACCTGCAGGGATAGTCTATGGGATCTCAGTGTTGTCTATGGAAACAATGTTATTACAGTTTTCCATTTTATAATGTAATGTAATACTTATGAATGTATCTAGTACTTCCAAGGCTACTAAACTAAATGCTCTTTCGGGAATTGATCTTTTGTGATAATGCCAATGATATATAATAATTCACTGACTCTGGGCTTCTGGGTTCGGGGTGTTACATATTTCCTAGCTTTTATGCCTCCTAAATAATAAACATATGTTTATTAATACATGGAACCAGAAGTTAATTATGTTCATAATTTCATTCTTTATCAATTATAATCACTGGATTCTATTTCTCAGGTCCTTTTGTTAAAGTTGAAACATTTTGAAATCAAATTTCTCTTAAAATATCCCACCATCCTTTTATTTAATTTTCTTATCTAATTTATATTTATAAATTATCAACATTAAATACATAATCCTAGAAAAAAATATATTTATACATATATATATTATAAATTATTTATTGTAATCATTGATAATGGTTGTGATAATTAGAGATTTAGTGATGTCCTCGAGGGTAGTTAACTGGCCGTTAGCAGGACATTGTCAAAATAAAAATAAATATAAAATATGAAATATAAATACATAGTAAATATATTCATTAACATAGGTTTAAAAAAATTAATAAAATGTTCACATACTAATAAATTAATATTAGATTATTTTTATTTGAAATGAATAAATAGAAATAATAAGATTAGATAAAAATGATAAGTGAAGTCGAAGAAAACATACCCTCTTCTCAATGTTTCTTTATTTCAACGGTACAAAAATCCTTGATTTGAGGGTTCTATCAGCATGTCCCTTCTCTCGGGGGATTATTATATTTTTTTCATGTAGTTCTTCTTTGGTTTTCCTTCAGGTAATGGTTTCATTCATCTCTGATCCGATGTGGCATCGGTGATGGCTCGGAGTTTCTTGGATGGTGGTCACCAGCATTAGTGGTGTGTGGAACCTTATCTCCTTTATATTAGGTTTTCGGGATTGTGGGAGATATTTTCTTAGGGTGCACAGGTAGTGGTTTTATTAAATTGGGGATGGAGACTACACTGGCCTTTGCGGGGAGATCCGAATGTAGTGGATGTATGAACGGTGAGGAATTGTCTAGTCATGATTATTTCTGTACGGTGTCGGTGGTTCGGATTGGGATGATGATGGGTCACCGATGATGGATCATATTTTGCAAAGAGATATCAGATTCTTATAAGGTATCATCCCCTGGAATTCTTCAGCTTTTTTGGTGGTGAATCATTATAGTGTTTATTGACTTCGGTGACTTGGATCAAACGGTAGGGCAGCAGCATTGGTTGTGTGGGCATCATGGCTACATCAATGCTAGATTTTTTCTATTGTGATTTTAGGTTTTTTGGTTTATTGGAATAGAATTTTTACCAATGGGATCATTCCCCTAAAATATAAGGCAACATGTCTTTGGTATTTGGGATTATAGTGGGTTCTCCCTTAACCTAGTGTAAAAGGGATTTTTGTTTTTGTTTTTCATTTTTAAAAAAGGGGTTGGTCCCCAACTCGTTTCAGTTCGAAAATCCTTGAGTTCTTGGAGTTTATATTCTCTAAAACATCCCTAAGGATAATAAAGGTATTTATATATGGGATTTGTTCATATATTTTTCTTTTGTGAGTGATGTAGGAGTGGTTTTATAAAGGAGGGGTAAGGGGTTATTTATATTTGAGGAGGGGCTATTTTAAGGAAAAAATATTCAATATATTATTATAACCAAAGTAAACCTTTAAATGGTAATACTTTTGACATTAAAAAATATATTAGAATAATATAACATTATTTTAGGACTTTGAATCATTTTATAATTCTAATTTATTATTTTAATTAAAACAAATGACGAAAAATTTAAAAAAATTACTTAAAGGAACACTTTAAAATTTTAGGCTTTAAATAATACATTATAGATTTTGAAGTTAAGTATATTATTTTTAAATGCCCCATTTATATTTTTGTATTTATTTTGGAACAAAATAACTAATTTAACATCTATTATGTCACTATTACATCATCATTATTTCATAAAACTTATTATTATTTGAAAAAGAATATTTTTACGATTCACATAAAAATGGAAGTTTCTCATAAAATTTTTAAAAATTCAGCCACGGAAAATTTTTATAGGTTGATTTAAAAAAATTAAATTCATTTTATCAAACTAATTTCTTATCATACATAATTATAATTATTAAAATAAAAATTTTAATTTTTAAGTGAAGGTCATTAAAATACTATTTATTAAAAAAAATAGTTTCTTTGAGCTTTCTAATAATTTTATTTATTATGGTATTATAATATTTATATTTTATTAAATTAATATTTATAAATATTATTTATATTTAGTTTTATTATTTTGTGGTCAAATTACTATTCCAACAATCATGTTACTATTCTTAACCCTCTGGATACTATTTTTATGGTTACATTGATATTCCAATAGTCACATTTAATTATATAAATATATCCTAGTTCATTATTTCAATATTCACTACAATTACTCCCATGGTTGAACATTTTAAATTTATAAGGTGTAGATTGGTTTGCTGGTTTTCTAATTCTTTTCAATAGTGTTGTTCATGGGGGGTATGATTATAACAAATTGAAATGATCAAAATTTTATCAATGATTTTTTTTATTTTATAATTTTATAACATAATAATAATTTATATTTTCATTAGTTTAGTATTTGTATCATGCGATTATCTATATTAATGAAATAATTTGTTCTTGATTTATCTTGGTGTCATATGTGTATACTACTATATAATATAACATAACACACGTTTCTTCAGGAAAAAAATATTGTTTATAAATTCATGTTCATTATAGTTATCATTAATGTTTCCTCATCCCAATTTCCAAAACATACTAAAACATTATCTCATACCAACTACAGAGACCCATACATTTTATATAAAATACTACATCTTATTAGAGGAAATATCCATCACATAACAATACGATTTAAGAAAGAATAATGAAACTCATTATTTCACACGTATAATTATTCAATTAAATGTTTTAATAATATAAATTTAATATTTTAATGTTAATTGTCACATTTTTGTTTTTATTAATAATTTGAGATTAGTTGTTAAAATATCCTAATTTTGGAATTTAAATATTTTTGTATAAGATTGGTATTTCATCCACCACGTATTTTACACTAATATAAATCTTGAAATTCAATTTTTATGATTAAAAACCTGATTCGATCAATTTAATTCAACTAAACCCAAATTTTAATCCTAAATTTTTAATCTCAAAAAGAGCATGCAAGTCAGGCCTTGGAATCTATACCCAAATTGAATGGATTTTATTGATGGCTCCATATCTCACAAGTTTTCAGTCGAAATTATCTAAAATTTAACATGGAGACCCAAGAGGATATAGGGAAAATTTATATTGTCTATCAAAACTAGTTCTTCATCCATATTCAATGCCATAAATTCATGGTAATTTGTTTTTTTTATGAATTTGACTATTCTTTTGTGAAGAAAATATTTTCTGAGTAAAACTGACATAACTCACATAAGAGATTACCATTATTGGTCAAATTAAGTGAGTGGAGAGTGGAGAAATTGAGGAACAACATAAATGAATCAAAACATACCTGATTTGGAAAATTAAATTGGCCTAAAATAATCCATCTTTTAGGGGATAGATTTGGGAGACACAATGATCACCCCTCTCTTTATACATTTATACTCTACCTCCATTTCAAATGGATGGAATTTTTTTTATAAATTTTTCTTAGATTTAAATTTTGTGATTGTAAAATATAATTGTACATGTTTTATAAATTTTATTTCATCTACCACTCTTCTCTTTAATTTTCTCTATTACATTTATCCACCATTCCCTTCTTAACTTCATGAAAATAGAGAAACAATTCAACTCTTGTTTGAGAATAGGAGTGGTGGTGTTTCAGTTTTATTTTGTTTAAATGAATTTTTATTATTCTATTCTAAGAATTTACGTTTTATAAAAACTATTTGTTTTTAAAGGGATCAATTCTTTTTATCTACAATTTTTTTCTTTCCATTGAAATTTATTCCTCTCTATTATTATCATAATTTTGTATACAGAGGGTTAATGTTGAATTATGATTTTGATGTGAGAGTGTATTGTCCAACAAATGGAGGGTTGGTGTGGGATAATGAAAAATTAATTATTGGGTGTTGAGTGATTAGGTTTATCTCGAAATTGAGTATAATATTGAAAATAAATATTAAAAAGGACAATGATAACATCATTAGGAACTCCAGAGAATGACTTCTTTCTTCTTCACTAGCATCTTTGTATTTTCACTTCATAGTTTTGTTCATTTATGACTTTTTTCATTTATATATTTATATACCAAATTAATTTTTAAAATCCCAATTATATTATTATTTTAATCTAGTATTATATTCTAGTTTTAAATAGGAATAATAGAAAATCAGTGTGTGTGAATCTCCTCCTTAAGAGACTAATCCTAGTGTGCCTATTATGCTACATTTTTATGAAAATAAAAATTTATTGGTGTGGTGTTTTTGAAAAATACCTATCATTAATTTAGAATAATTTATGTAAGGTAAAAGTTATTATGCACACTATTTTTCAAAAAAAACCCAAAAAACATATATTTCATAAAAAAATTAGAACTTCTTTTCATGTCATTTTTGATAAAAATATTTGGTAAAAATTGGGTAACATTTTGATTGTTATTATAGTTGGAATATATTTAATTATTTTTTTAATTCTTGTATAGATTAATTATTGAAGAATCAATATATAGAGAATTAAATAGTTATTCAAATGTTGAGGAATCAATTTGAAATGATTTCCTCTTACTTGATGAAATTAGAAGCTCAGAATGAGGTTCAAGAAAAGGATAAATAAAATCTTTTTTTCAAAAGTATCAATTGATGATCCATGTAAGGAATAAATTATGAAAGAACTAATCTCAAATCTATACATACCATTTCTATAGTAGGTTGGAGAAGACTAATTTTCAACTAATGCACATATGTGATATCAAGATAAATTAGATAAATTTTCTGGATTTTGTAAAAGAAAAAAGGTATGTGATTCTCCCATCAATATTAATGAAAAATAGTGCCTCTCCACCTCTATCTAGATTTGAAAGAAGACACCACCCAATTCATTTAAATTGTTGATAAATTGTAGGATACTAACTACCTACCTCCATCTATAACAAACCTACTCTAAGAGGCACTAGGGAGATAAAATGAATTAAAATTCAAGTTTACATAGGGAGAAAAAAAATTATTGAACTTGTGTTAAACTAGTTTTATTAAAATTGAATTTAGCATTACCTATCACTATTTAAATTTTTGGATTCATCTATTACATGTATGTCCTTATAGGATGAAGATAAAGATCATACACTTTTTGAGACTAAGTTACCAGTGGTACTACCATAATAAATAAAGTTCATAGATGACCTATTTAAATGAGAAGATTTATTTATTGATTCTTCATGTTTAAATCGCATCCATATCGAATTATTTTTTGACATCCCATTTTCTAAAACTTTTGAAATATAATCACATGAGTAGGCCATAGATATTTATTTTGAAGAGGAAAATGAATATGTGGATGAAGAAGGGTAGGACCCATTATTTTTTATTCCCCTATATTTGAAGTTGTACTGTGTTTTAGAGTGGATAAATCAATCATACTCTATCCATGGATTACTCTAAAACCTATTTAACATAGTGTAGTTTGGAAATAAAAAAATTGGTGTTTCAAATCACATAAACCACATCCACCATTAGACTTTTGGTGACCACTAGAACTAGCTAAATAGGATCAGTAAAAACATAGGACCCACTTGGGGGGTTAAACCTTATTCTACCCTATATTCTATTTCTCTTTATTTTTCATTATTTTTCTATGTTTTTTATTCAATATTTATAGGTCTAAGTGTTAGTATTGATGATCTTAAATTAAGTTTACCACTAGAAAATAAATTGTGGTTGCATCATTCATTTTCCTTCATTTTCCTGCAATTATATTTTTATTTTATTAAACCTCATTGATGGTTATTTAAATTTTATGTATAATGAATTTTCATCTTACATAGGAGTATATTTACATTAAAAGGGTGGAGAAAATTGGTCTGGCATGTGGAACTTCTATTGGTTGAGATAATGAAAGTTCGGGCTCATCACACCCTTTTATGAAGAATTATTCCCTACTCCTTGACTCAAATATAGATTTAGAATATGATCATGAATCTTTCCCAAATCCAAATTTGGGGCTAGTTACCCTAATTAAATAATCAGGTGTTGAATCCATGTATTAGAAAAAGGGTTTTCTATTAATGACACCATCTATATGTATCAAAGGTTCTCCATCCGGTTCCCATTATTTCTTAATAATAATGGACTACTTGGACTTTAAAGCCCTGTGATTGGGAAATGTTGAGTTTATTGCCATCCAATAATGTGATCGATGTTTCAAGTATGGGATTTAAATTTTGAGAGGTGTCTTATGCATCCTTTAAGAATAGGAACAAAAACCAACATATTACATTTGATGGTGTTTAAGTTAATATGATAAGGCTACATCATGAAGTTAAAAATCATGTGGTAAGGATGTATATGAGAATATTTATGGATTGGCTATGGAGTCTAAGCCTTATGAATGTGTCTTATGTATCCTACTTAAAACTAGAATCTAAATCCTAATAGTTCAGTTTTTCTTCAACTTTATAATGGGTTGGGGTTGATAATTATTCCCTCTAAGGATTATTTCCTCAAATTTTACCAATGTTTGAATTACTTCTGTATTTACACCAAGGTTTAATCCCATGTATAGAGGCATTAATATCATGTTCTTGAATAGGTATTACACACTGAGGTTTCCCTATTTGGGGATTTCATGATGTTAGTGACTCGATCATCGTAGATTACTAAGATCATAAGAGTCATGATCAGAGTGATAAATAAGAGATATAAATTGATCTGATGCACTGAATATAGATGTGGGACTTACACATTGAAGCAGCCATTATATGGAACTCGTGGATCAGGAAGGAAACCTATCATGTGCATAACATAAATCAAATTATGCATAGTTCAATAGGTCCCTAAATCACTAATGTTTTGAGATAGGTGATTAAATTATACGATATTATTGTGATACTATAGGTTTAGTAAAGTTAGGGACTTATACTATGATGTAATCCCATGATATATATCCATCCTATATCCTCATATGCATAAAGAGTGGGGACCATGAGTGATCAATTGAGCATTCCGGGGTGTAATGAGGATCCCACAATTTTTTATGAGTGAATGATTCTAGTACATTATAGAAATTTCCCATATTAAGGGGGAATCCTTGACCAAATATTCATTGAAGGGGGTTCGAAAAATTTGAGGGTGCGTGTCCAAGTATTCTTTCTGGCCAACGCTGACATGTCTGAGGGTGTATGTCGGACATTTCCAGAGTATCTGTATGACATGTCTAGGGTGTCTTCCTGACATGTCTAGAGTGTCCTTCTGACATGTCAGGAGTTTCTTCCTGACATGTCCAAGGGTCTTCATGCAATAAAATATTAAATTTCCATAGGATATCTCATGATCTAAATGACATTTTTAAAGACTATCATGTGGACCAGCTGACTTTTCTAGAGGTTTCCCTATGATCGGGCTAAAGCATGACCTGCACTTCACACATGAAGGGCCTCACCAACTAAGCCACCACACTTTCATATATATATATGTGTATGCATATGTGAATATAAAATAGTATATACAGTCTGTATTGGAAAACACTAGTCATATGAGGACCGATCTTGTGACATATTCATCTAAAAACCCCATCTAACCAATATAGCTATGCATGATATTGATTAAATATATATATACCTGGATAATTATATTAATTTACACCAAGTGAATAGAAAGATTTCAAAAGTGGGTTTTGAACTCACACTTCTATGCAATGAATAAAGCCAACTACCACTACGCTGGTTAAATTAATGTTCGCATATTTTATATATAACTTTATATATATTTATTTATAAAACATGGTATAAATAAATTGTCATTGAGGATTTTTGAAGTTGGTTTTTGGAAACATGGCTGAAGAGTTTTACCATTCCAATAATTAAAATTATTATAAGATATTTATATCTTATCATATATATTATTTTTTGAGTTAAAAAATATGGGACCCTATACCCATGGTTTTCAAAAACTGTGGGTATAGGTTTATATACTAAAGGCTACACCCACGGTACTTGAAAACTGTGGGTATAAATTCCACCTATACCCATGGTTCATTATAAGACCAAAGGTAGAGGATTGTATATCTAATGATATACTAATGGTTCTTGAAAAATATGGGTCTAGATTCCACCTATACCCATAGTTCATGGTAAATCGTGGGTATAGGTTTTCCCATGACATTCCCACATAATTTTTTTCCTTCCCACACTTACACAATACCCTATACCCACGTTTTATCAAGAACCGTGGGTATATGTAAAAAAATGTCACCTATTCCCATGGTTCATGAAAACCGTTGGTATAGGTAAGTATATACCCACAATTTTCCCATAAGAAAAGGGTATAGTTTCATTTTGTAGTAGTGTGTTGGCCTATTGAGGCATCACGTGATCAAGTTGACAAGAAAAAACTATTTCTCATGATCTGGTTAACATGTCAGAAGTCCTTTTCTTGATCAGTGGGGTGATGAATCAAAGCACATAAACATACCTCCTGATCCTTTTGGTCATTCCCTATGATTTTCTAGTGGATTAATATTATTATTTCATGGTTCTCTACTATGAGAAATCATATATTTCTTCTACAAACTTATGTGTTTTTTTATGGGGGTGGGGGTTTATAAAAATCTACACCCTAGATCTATTACACTTTTCATAGATTTTAAATCACATATATTGGATTGAGTCCATATAGGGAGAATCACATCATTTGTTTCAAATGATTCATCCATAAGTGATCCATGATTTCATCTTTACATCACATGATAAACAGAGATCGCATGATCACTCCATCATTACAATATTTATTGAACTCAAGGGTTTCTAAAGGGCTTCTTCATGATCAATCCAAGATTCCAAAATAGCTTTCACATAATAAAATTCATATGTTTTATAGTCTTTGCATGATTGATTTGAAATATCAAGGGGAATTTTTAAGATCAAATAGATATATCTAAGGCCCTTTAAAAGATCAAGAAGGCATGTTAGATAGCCTTCACATGATCAATAAACCAGTAATGTAAATCATGCAACCCCTTCACATGAAAAAAAAGTATAACTCTTCTTCATAAAAGAGTATTTATCTCATATTTTGTTTAATAAATCATATGGAATTCACCCATCAGTTTTCTATCTTATCATTGCATAGTCAAAAAACATGTCTGAATACCTTCGCATGAGGATGGTGGCATGTCTAGTGGACTTTTCATTTCAAGGCTAGAAAATGCATAGTTATTTTTCATGATCTATGAACTAATCATGTGAACTGAATCAACCCTTCACAATAAAATAAATATAACTCCAATCACATGAAACTTCTATCTTTTGCAGCTTTTATTTCATGATCTTGATGGGAAATTTTATATGTCCATCTATTGACACATTTATTTATCATAAGGACACATTTGGAAGCCTCTTCCTGATTGATTTGACATGTCTAGGACTTTTTCATGATCGGGCTAGCATGTCGGATGACCTTCACATAATCGGTACCCTAGTCATCTGAATCATAGAACCCCTCCATGTGAAAAATAGTGCAATTAACTTCATATAGAGATTCTAAATTTTTTAACTTTTATTTCATGAATGGTTTGGGTGGTTTTCATGGAATTTTTGGTTATCATATTTCATTATTAAACATTATTATCTAAGTGAATTCACATGATCATTTGGTTGTCTGATGGGGCTTCAAATGGTCAGGGGGACTTGTTTGGAAGCCTTCTCACAACCATCAAGGTTCATCTAGAATCCGTCACAAGATTAGGATGTCTCATAAAATGGATTTCTTGTGATATATTGATAGATCATTAAAATCACATAACCCATTCACATATAAAATAATACCTATGCTTCGAGTATTTCTCCAATCCTAAAATTCTTTATGCCCATTTCATGGGCATAAACAAATTACCCCCCTAAAAATAAAGTTCTGAAGGAACAAGGAATCAGTCATGAGGATGTAATTTCTCATCATGGCCATTTGGAATTTTTTTATTAGTATTTAGGGAATATTTTGATCTTCCATTTATTGGTATTTCATGTGTGTTTTGTTCTTCTGAGAGATTTTTCCTCTTTCACGATATGCCCTATAAATATGTGATTGGGAGGCCGATCATTTCCCTTGTGACTCAATTTATATAGAGATATAATTAATCTCTCTCTCTCATGATTTATTTACAATACATCTTCATGTAAACCTATTATGAGAACTACTCTTAAGACCTGATTGTGCGATCTCATTAGTAGACCTCTTCACATTATCCCCTCATCTTGATGAATTATGCGAAAAATCTACTAACTAATTAATATAGAGTCACATGAACTATGATTCATGTCTTTCACTATAGGTACTCTTTGAATTATTCTCATAATATTTTATATCTTCATGATTACCTGGTCCATATGACCTTCAAATGGTCACTCAAGCCACATGATCGAAGACAAGTCACAAGATCGCATGTTTTTAAATGGGTGATGTGATTTTAAAGCCTTGGAATGGGGCACACAATTTTTCTAACTCTACCCTAGTCATACATTATTTTTAATAGATTCCTATTTTAGTATTACACCCTCCTCATACATTCTTTATACTCTTGTTCATATGTCTTCCCATTTTCATAAATATCCTGATGCAACCAAAGAGAGAGATGTTATTTTTAAAAACATTAATGATGACCATTGACAACCGATCTTTTCTAATAATGAGATTTTAAATGAGATTATAATGAATGATCATAAAAAGTATCATATATCACACACCCTAATTTTAAATTGATTTTTCTTTATAGATGACACTATATTTTCATTGCCCAATAAAAATCTTCCATTTAACTGGCTATCACCATCTCTTAACATTCAAATGGAAATTTATGAGGATATTTAGTTACTTATGTAACCGTTCGTGGGGATATCCTATATGTTGAAAAGATCCCCTATGGGTATTACTGATTTTTATCCAAGTCATGAAATGATTTCTCACTATTACTCAAGAATACTCATCTCCCCTCTGGAATACCCAAATAGTGGTTGGAGTTCAAATTGGTATTTGATCTATGGAAGTAATTTTTTTATTAATGGGAATGTATATTATGTGTTTGGAAGAGTTTCCTGGAATTCACTAATTAACTCTACGTCATCCATATTTTTGAGGTAACCTAGATCTCTCAATTCATTGTGTAATTTCAATTAGGAATCCTCATAGACATCATTAGTCACTGGTGTTCTTAAAAAAACTATTTTCTCTTGTCCGATGGAGAATTGGGAATCTTTTTATGGGATATTTATCATCTTGGGGGATTACTTCCCCTAGGGAAATTTATGATGAATTCCTTTATGATGTAGATTTTTGGGATGACCCTGATCTGACTCCAACATGGGCATGGGACATTATTATTCTTGAAAATGGGAGGATAAAGAAGAATATGGACATATTTTTGATTATTTATTTCAATGATTGTATTAAATCCTTCCTTTTTAAAATTAGGACCCAGAAAATTTTTATATTCTCACATTGATTCCTTTCTCATCAAGTTCGGAACAGCACAAGATTTTAATGGGCCATAATGGAAGCTAGATAATATGCCTCATTGAGCTACCAAATGAGACTAGAGGCATCCCAAATATTCTATTAGAGGAATATTTGTTATTTTTTTTATCGGATGGTTCTCACTACTAGGGATACATAATTGTAAATCCAATTCATCACATTATTAATGGTAGCACAATTGGTATATGGATGACCCCTTTATACAATGGTGACAACACTTGCTCGCCTTTACCAACTTCTTTTCCATGTTCAATAGGGTAATATCCCTTAACAGATCAGAGGCCCAATTCCATTTTTGATTTGGTTGGATATGATAGAATTTTTAGTGTTACAAATGTCAAAATGTTACCAAAATTACTCATACCATGTTTCATCCCAAGATGATAAACATCTCTAGGGTTAAGAAGATTCCATTGGGTGTTGGTGAGGTCAATGATATATTGAGTTAGCATAATCATTTAAATTTTATTTTGTACCCCACACATACTGGGATTATTACTGACAATGGTAGTTGTTTAATTTATGAGATATCATATAATGTCTCACTTCAGGACTGGGATCCTGTACCTCATATAGATGAGCTACTCATCTGAGAGCCACATACACCTACTGGTTTTCTCAACATTTTTTATACACTCAAAGAGTTTCTCCAATTCCATTAACTAGAATGTGGGAATAATTAAATCTAAGACTCATTCTCCAATTATGCCTTATTCTATCATGAAATGATACAAATGATGAAATTTCCCATCTTTATCCCGATGCCCGTATCTTAATATCTTGAGATTATTCTTAAGCTTGGATGGTATCTTACTCTTCTTGTATTCTGAATTGATTTTTTTTCATATAGACACGCTATGTTATTTTCTGAGATTCTTGTTCATGGTAGTGATGGAGTTGATTTTGGAATTTGGAGATCCACAAAGAAGCACCATCACCATACTGAAAACTCTCCCATTAATAGGGAAGGGTTTATTGAGGAAGTCAAACTTCTGATACTAGTGATAGATAATTCACCGGTTATGGATATATCATATGATACTTATTCTATTGCTTCTTTCTTGCCTCATTAGATCCTTTTTTCAATGGAATTGATATCTGAACACATCTTGATAGTTGTTATTACTTCCAATGTGATCCCTTAAGTTTTCATTGAGATTTGAGTATTAAGAATGATAATTTGGAATCAAATCCATTTCCTAATTACTAAGACTCCCTAATATATTATCTATAGCCAATAAAAAAATTTCACTAATTCTTAAGGGATTTGGGAGCTAGTATTTTTGACTATCTGCAATTATACAATATCTTTCTACATATTCTCCTATCTTATAAAATATTATCCTATAACAAGGGGGTCATACATATTTTTGATGATAGTACTTCTCTAGTCTAATAAATAAGGTAATATTCAAATTTAAAGGAATATATAAACCAAAAATTCTATCAATTTCATGCTCAAACAGATGATCTGAATGCACATATAGAAGAACATGAAGTTCTCTTAGATCGTGTAAAGTCCCATATTTCGATAGAATCATATTTATTTGGGATCACATGGAAAGAGTGTAAAGATTAATTTTCCATTATTTAGAATATTATTCTTTGGGATATGGCCTAATAAATGGAGTGAATGTCACTCTTGAACTCAATTGATGCCTCTCACCATTCTCTGGCTGATTTAGAAAACCCATCTGTCCAGATTTTGTTATGATCTAGATTTAGAAATATATGTTTTTAATCTATTTTAAACTATGAGAGAGACTCTAGAATGTATATATTCCTCCATCCTTTAAAAAATTTCAACAAAAAACCTTTTAGAACCTTACATGTTGTGTTCAAGCTTCCTTTTATCCGTCATGTGTATGGAATTTTATTCTTTTTACGATTTCTCATAAGTGGTTATTAGAATAAGGATCATCCTTAATGTATCTTATCCAATTGTTCTACGATCACATAGTTAAAAAATATAATTTAGATCAATATTTCCTAGATCAATAGTGATTAAACTTTTTCATAAGTTAATAAATATAGAGATAATATCATGATTATTTCTAGGGATAGGTAATGACCCCTACAAGTTTGTATCTTTATTTTTTAATATTGACCTAAATTTTTCCTAATCTTAAGAGGAGGAGGAGTAGACTCTGATTTTACTCCAGATTCCATTTATGGGTTTTCAACCTGAAAATTTTTGTACCTTTTCTATTTCATAAGTGATCAATGTTCTCTGGATCACATAAGGTGTGTGTCCAGTGAGTAGAGACTTGAGTTTTTCCTAGGGTTACCTTAGTTGGTTTTCATTATGGTGAGCAATGGGTCTCTTTTAATAGGTAGTTTAAGGTAATGATAACCAGAACATAAGATTAGTTTAGGGTCTTTGAGATTATATTGTATGTTGTTATAGTTTAGGATATTCTAGATTAGGCCATTTGTTATTGTAGTTTAGGTTCTTCTAGATCAGACCCTATAGATCTATAGTTTAGAGTATTATTGATTATTCCATATGTTGATATAGTTTATGTTATTCTATCTCATGCCATCTATTTTTGTATTTTAGGGTCTTTTATCTAATACCTACTTTCATTAGATACACCTAAGATATTGAATAGGTGAAGGATGGGAATTCATGAAGGGTATGATCACCCTTCATCATTACTGGGATGATGAAGGATGGGTATTCATGAAGGGTTTGAGAATAATGCATACTTTTAAAAATATATTTTGGTGAATGGTGGAAATATATTAACATGGATATATAGAATATGGATTATGCAAATCACATCTTCAAAGGTTTTAACTAAGGTATATGCAATGGGAATACACATCACGAATTATCACGAAACACTCTAAGGTTCCTAGTTTCACTATAATGTTTCTTGGACTTAAAAGTATTTGAGGTTTTTTCTTGAAAAGAGGTGACACCTCAAGTTTATGGGTCTAAGGACCTTATGCATATCAAAATTTTATATGGTCAAATAGATAGGTCCATGCTCCTTTACAAGGGTTGTGGGAGATTTATAAAGATTCAAAACATAGATAGTGAATATTAATATGGAAGAAATACTATTTAAGGAGGGTTTTGGAACCCTAGAGGTAGTTATATTTATGTTTTATAAGATTGGGTCCTACAAAATGTTTTTTAGGTCACTCTATGAGGGAAATCAAAAGGATAAATAATGGAATATCACATTACTTCTTTATGAATGGATATAATTCATGGTTACCCAATGCCAAGGATGTTGAATCCACTTGAATATTCATATTATGGATATTTTAATTCATTGTATAAGAATATATAAGTCAACTTAAAATTGGGTATATTGGATATAGTTTGACCATTAGTTATTGTGGAAACCAATATCGAATGTGTCTAGGATAACAGATCATGAATTTATGGGGGGCCTTTCTTCGAGGACCAAAACATTCGCTAAGTGAAAGATATAGGGAATAGTTTTATTCATCAGAAAATCCTAATGGGGTCCCTTAAAATAATTCAATACTTGTTTCCAATACAATACATCAATGAACCAAGAGAAATAAATAAAGGAATTGGGGTTCTAAGAGATGTGTATTAACTCATTGAATTGGTGAGTGTCGTCTCAAAATTTAAGGATATAAAAGTGATTTGTGGAAAATTTAATATTAAAGACGTTTTTTATCACCCTAAAAGTTGTTTCACCTCTTAGTGAACACATTATCATGGTGAGAAGATTTGACAAATCATTATTCCATACTATTCCTAGATTCGGGGTGTTCAGCGAGAATAAATCAACATTTAGTAGGTCCACAAGAAAGGCCTTCAAGCTTTATAACTTTTTCATTAATGAAATAAATTTTTTATAAGATATTAAGATGAAGAATTTAGTGAGTTGTGACTTTAATTTATCTCAGACTTACCTTTGAGGTTTTTTAGCAAGCAAGGTTTTATGTTTCCTTTAATAAAATTTAGGGATCATGTTGTTTAGACAGTCAGATGATAATATTTAAGGTCAAACAACTTTGACCAAATTACAGTTCGATTAAGGAAAGAAAACACATGGACTTAATAAAAGGGTATTGTTACACATCAACCTATTTGTTAACTCCATGTTCAGAATTAGTCCAAGTCTTTCCAGAGAATGATATTGAGGTGAGGTATATCTTGGATCAAGAATCTCAAATCATGAGTGTTGGTATGGGAAATTCATGTCAAGGATGATCACCTATCACAATGTATTAAAGATTAAAACTGTGACTTTTTCTGGACTCACAAGGATTAGAAACCCTTCTTGTAAGGAAAATTCATATCTAGTTGATAGACTATGAGATCATATAGGGGATCTAGGAAAAGGTATTCATTGTAAAAGAAATTCTTCCTCAAATCCGGGTTTCTTTTTCCATGTTCCATATAAATTTGAAAACTATTAGATATAGTTAAGACATAAAAGTGTTATTTATGGACTGTTTTCTTTTTATAAGTGTATTAATGGGTTGAGGTTCTTAACATTATATGATAAGAACATAGCTATTGACTTAAAATTATATAATATATCCTTAATAAATCTTTTTACCGGTCAGTTTCATTCAGATATAGGAGGATTATTTTTTCATTTGATAGGATTAATGGTGGGTATCCATGTGTTAGATCCATTTATTCATAGACATATATCACCCACAAGAAATTTATATTTATATTTAATTCATATGTTGTTGAAATTATTT
Organism: Viscum album; assembly: GCA_963277665.1. Taxonomy (NCBI): domain Eukaryota; kingdom Viridiplantae; phylum Streptophyta; class Magnoliopsida; order Santalales; family Viscaceae; genus Viscum; species Viscum album. The sequence goes on along the minus strand of OY728145.1, from coordinate 840,194,363 downwards.
TGTGTGGTTTGACCATCCTAAATCAATTTAAGGTCTTGAAAGATGGACTAAATATTAGGGGCATCTGCAATTTATGTGATTGTGATTCCTTGAGTTTCTTTATTCATTTTAAAGGGTAGGAATCATTCCATAGTCTTCTTTATCATATGGTTACCCATAAGAATCGAAATCACATGTGGGGAGGGTGTCTTTTCATCATACCATATGTAATAATATTTAGGATTCCTACACATGTATCTGGATTACTTGGAAAAAAGAAGCATTTAACCTCACTCTAGTGCATGACTTTTAGGGAAGTGAACAATCACTGTAATGGTTTATACACTCATATAAGATAGGAAATTCATTTTTTGAAATTCATGGATAATCTCAGTGATATGTGGTCTAAGAATCAATATGTACCCTATAGGGATATAAATCAACCCACATATAGTTTTGGAGAGACTCCCTACATAGATCTATCTCATATGTATTGAGGGGAATGTTATTATCCTCCCTTGATGATCCGTGAAATCATATTAAGCAAAGGGTTCCTCTACATAGATTTGGCTCATACAATGGAAAATAGAATTAACATATCCTATTCTGGTATGGACATGAAAAATTCATCTAAAAAATATATTTATGGATAGAAAAACCCACTCTAAGAAGGCTTAGGCCTTACAGGATAACCCATATGTCCTGCAGTTTTACTTCATTCTACAAGTACACTGTTGGGCAATTTAACTTCATGTGACTCGGATGTATCGCTAAGAGGAATGAATAACTCAGAGAAGTTTGATATTTATAAGAGATTCATACCTTAATGTGGAGGGTTATGAGAATAAAATATTATAATTTTCCTTTACAATGGGTACACTTCATATAAGTGTAACATTGAGGGTATTTGAATCCTATTGAATAGCTAGGTTGTGGTAAATGTAATTCATAACCCAAGAAAATATAAATCAACATGAGGTGTTTGTCAGTGGGTATAGGTCAACCATCAATAATGGAAAAATCCCATATTCTATGCGTTTTGGACAATAACAACAAGATTTAAGGGGGGATCTCCTCTGGGACCAAAAAACCCACTATGCATAAGCTCTGGGGTGTTTAATTATTCCCTATCACATCTTTATGGGCTCCCTTTGGATTATCCCATCCATATTAATTGTTTTCTATAGGGGGACCATGAGAATGGTAGCTCATGATCTATGGGGTTCCATGATAATTATATCAAATCAGGATATTAGTTGGTATTAGATTTGGTATCAAAGATATGAAGTCAATTCATGGATAACATAAAATTAATGAAGGGTTGGAGCACCCTAAAGGAAACACTAGTGTGTTTTGAAGACATTTTAGGGTGAATGGATAAAACATTTTATTCTTGAATACATAATCATCAGAAGGGATGATCTAATAAATGTGAAAACCTCATGTCATTTATTTTAATGTCATGCACCAAGTATGTTTTCAATAAGTTTAACATAAGGTGACCGGGATGTAGTTCAGTACATTGTAATAGAACGCACCTTGAATAATCTGGGATGAGTGACTTTCTAGGATTCCTAATCACATTTGATTCAGGATTTTAATGAGAAATAAGAGAAATCTGGACACTCGATTGATACATGTGAGAATGAATGAATAGGAATATTTGGTGTTATTTATATTTTAATATGAGTAGGAAACCGCAAGAAGTGGTTTCGTCAAGGGAAATAGTTAGAAGTGATGAAAATTAATAGTTGGGCCTAAAATGGAGGATATATGCATTACTATGTATACCATGGTGTGGGAATCAGGCCACATGGAGTTCTTATTAAAAGGATCCCTACATAGAACTTTCTCATGTGCAAGGAAAGGGGTACTATTACTCCAAGGCATAGGTCATTCACATGCCAAAGGCTTCTACATGGATCTAGTTATTTTTTAGGGAATGATTCATGGAAGAGACTAAAACTGGTATCTATTAATAACTACATATCTCAAGGGGATTAAAATCAATCCCCACATAGTTATTAGATATAAATTCCCTATGCATGTTTATCCAATATGCATGGAGGGTCATTTCTCTATTATATTTTGGTTATACTTGGGATTGGAGAACTAGGTGTCACTATGTATATTATGGCAATAGGAATCCATCCACATGTAGTTATGATATAAATTTTATACAGATTGAGTTATTCTAATAGGACATAAAATATGAACAAATAAACCACTCATTCATTCTTGATCTCTCTTGGATGTATATAAATGGATAAAAGTAGCATGTATTTAAATGTATATATCAAGAATGATCAATCGATGATGGGTGGGACTAGTTCCACACCATTAGAGAAATCACTCATGGTATCAAAAGGAAGCCTTTCCTATAGGAAACAAATATCACCTAGAAACAAGTTATTATATAATGTTTTATTCACCAGTAAATCCTAATGGGGTCAATTTATGAACCCAAACAACCCTTAGGAAGAACCTATTTGGAATTGTGTCATTCTCCTGAGAATCCAAGCATGGTTCCTTCTGGATTTGTCAATCCCTCTTACTAATGTACTATCAAATTCCAATAGAATATGCACACATGGTATCTGAAGATTTAGACATGAAAATGGAGAATCAAAATTGAAAATGGATTGTCCAAATGGATTTCAAAGCATATAGAATTATGTCTTTATTGGGGATACATACCTTGAAATTAAAGGGTATAAGAATTAAACTTTATAATCATGCTTTGATAATGGGTACAATTCATAGATGGGTAGCATTGAGGGTTTCTAAAACCTCGTGAATAGTTTGGTTATGTGAGGATTAAATCATAACCCAGACATATTTGAGTTAACATGCGATGAGGACCAGTGGGTATACTTCAACAACTAATAATGGTGGTATCCCATATTCCACATATCTAGGATAGTAAATCCTAGATTTAAGGGGGTTTATCCACTAGGAATAGAACATCAACTAGGCACAAGATCTGGAATGTTGTGTTATTAACCATGGAATCATTGTGGGATTCCATTATCTTAATTAATCCCTTTGACCAGTTTTCTTTGTGGGAGGACCAAGAGAACATGAGCTCATTGTCCATGGGGTTCTAATAGAAGGATGTCAACTCAAGTAATTGGTTGGTATCAACATAGATATCAAAGGTATTAATTTGGTTTACAGGTAACATAATATTCAATAAGGGTTTGAACACCCTAAGGGCTACACTAATGTGTATTAAACAAATTTTGGGGGAGAAGGGATAAAACATGAAATTTTTGAATAAACAGTCATTAGGGGGATGATCTATTTGGCATGAAGACCACTATTCATGTAGTTAATTTCCATGAAACTTGGAAATTAGCATGAAGTTTAACTTTACGTAACTAAGATATTATCTTGTAGTTTAATATCATTCAACTAGAACATTTTCATGATTTTTAACATCATACGACTAATATGTTGTTGTGTAGTATAACATCATATGACTAGGATGTTATTGTGAAGTTTAACATCATGTGACTAGGATGTGGTTTCAAATATTTATATAGAACATACCTTTATTTCAATGGTCATAGAAACTTTCCAATTTCCCTAAGAACACATGAGTCTTTCTCAACATGATAAATATGGGATAATTGGTCCATCAATTGAGCTGCATGAGAGTGTGTGATAGTGAATATGTGGGGGTGTTCATAATTTATTGTGGATCGAATCCTCAATATGAATCTAACTCTCAGGGAGTGACATGATTGGTAGTAATGGAAACTCATGGTAGGGCCAAGAATGGAGGATCTGTGCATCACTACGTATCGTTTGAAGTTAGGAATCAAGCCACATATAGTTCTTACATTGAAAATTACACTCACTATTTTATTCTCTATGTGGGGAGAGGGAGTATTTATCATATTGTGGTTGGGTCCAAGATTTGAGAGATGGTTCTCACTATGTATCTTGTGATAATAGGAATCAATACACAAATAGTTATTAAGAAATTTTCCTACACTGTTATGATCTATATGTAGGGAGAGGTGAATTTTTTATATATATTGTATTTGGGCCCAATGTTTGGGATATGGGTCTCACTATGTATCTAGAGGGTTCAGGAATCAATTCTCACGTATTTATTATATATATAATTTCATGTTAAGGTCTAATCTATAAGTAGGGGTGAAATTTTCCCATTTATATCATGGCTAGACCCAGGATTTGGGATCTGTTCATCACTATGTGTCCTATGAAAATTGGAATCAAGACGCACATAGTTCTTGAAAAATCTCCCTAAACAGGTCTAAAACATATATAGGGAGGGGTATTTATATATATATATATATATATATATTGAGGTTTGACCTAAGATTTTGGATCTAGGTCTCACTATGTATCCTATGATAATAATAATCCATCCACACATAGTTCTTGAATGGAAAATGTATTGCACAGGTTTGACCCATATACAGGTTGGCGGAGTTTTTTCATTTATATTGTATCTAGTCCTAGGATTTGGGATCTAGGTGTCACTATATATCATGTGATAATAGTAGTCAAGACACAAGTAGTTAATAAAAAATCTAATTATGAATTTTTGACTCACACATAGAGATTGGGGTACATCATCTTTTACTCTACACAGATCAAGCTCATATACAGTGAATCATTCATTAAGTAACCTCCTTCGACTAGTTTAATAACATGCAGTTGGAGGTATTTCATGTAGTTTAACATCATGCAGTGAAGAAATTTTATTCCCTTCATTTTAAATAATTTCTTATAGAACATATAATTCCTAATAGAATATATTCAAATTACTTCTTGAGAAACATCACATTAGTGGGGGCATAAAACATTCCCTTTCCATTGTGTCTAAGGAGTAAGCTTCATTAGAATAGAACTTATGTATAATGTAAGGACCTTACCACTAGGGTTCTATATTTTTTATTTTATTACCTAGTATCATTTATTTTCATTGAACCAATACAAATTCTTCTTACAGGAATGATCATAGGTGAACCTTTTTATTGAAATCTCATGTGATCTGACTCTAATGAACTTCAAGGTTGTGCAGGGTACACAACCATTTATCATCGGGTCATTCTAACTAATCTAATGAAATCAATTATTGTTATTCATTAGATATTTTTCCACAAATATATCTTTGGAGTAAGGAAAACTATGCATTGATGGGAAAAATTACAATTTCATACAAACCAATTAATATGGTGTTACTCAAGTGGAAGTGTTCATGGTGGTATTGTAGGCCCATAAATCATGATGGAGATTTTCAATCCAAGAATTATTGTCTTTATCCACCCCTTTTGAAGTATATTTGACAGAATCTTATCAAAGGCCTCTATCTATACATTTTCAAGTTCAAGATCATGGGATGGATGGATGGACCCGATTTTATATTCATGGTACAATTTCTTTATATCGGAAGAACAAATTTTGGTACCATTTATTCTTAATATCTTTTATGGGACCCCGAATCTGATAATGATATTAAAAATAATGAATTTTGTCATATTAATCATCCCATATTCCTTTATGTGTAACACCTCATCCCATTTAGAAAATAATGTTATAGTAGTTTGGATTTATTTAATCTACATAGCTATAGCTCAGGGATATGGACCCCCAATGTCCGTCCCCAATATAGAAAATATCCAGGAATACATATATTCATGTAGAAAATATAGTGGACTGTATATGATTTTTTGATGAATATGACATGCATGTAACTTCTTGGTGAATTCTACATTGTTCTACATCATTTTCTACCAGTAGTAACCAAGCATCTTAATTTGGTGGGAGAGTCTAGTTTCAGACTGGTGAGCATCACAGGAGCCTCCATGGACTTCTTCCATGATGGTGCGAATCTCCCCTTCTCAAATTCATCTAAGGATGATTCCATTAAAGCCTCATTTATAGAGTTATCTCTACTCATTTTTTCCAATTTAGAAGGATAATGCTTATTTCTTGACATTGAATCTATTCCTTTTCGATCTATTTGTAGGGTGCCATTTTAGAGGAAATTTCTTATCAGGTCCATCCATCAAGTGGTAGATGTTAGTTGATCATGACCTGGTGTATCATTGACCTAATTTATTTTTTCAATGTCATAAATTATGACTGGTGATACCACCCTTTAATGCGTGATGTGTAAAACCACTTCATCCAGATCGAGGTTGGATAGAACTATGGCTACATCAGAAATTGCATTGACAAGGTTATGTTGTGATCGAGGAACATGATGTAGTGTTTGTTAGGAAGGTAATTTCACCATAAATCCTCTGAATTAATTGACAATAGAGACTTAATTCTTGATAACTTACTCATCGTTGATCAATTATTTACTAGCTCTGATCCCCCTTTGATATTCATCTAGGATATCTGAAGCTATAGGGTTAACTCCATGTCAGAAATAAGGTCATGATATTCTACCTCATTGTTAGTAAATCCTTTAGATGGTGAAAAATAATAGGGAAGAAATTCTTTTTCTGGGGAGCCAAATACAATCCCTAGACCAACCTGTTTGACCTTTAGGTTTTCCATTCTCTTTCTAATAATACTTTTGGAAGAACAATCAAAACATATCTCCCATATTTGGGGTGTGTAATTAGTATAGAAAACTTCTTCCTATGAAGTTTGGTGTCCAATTTCATTCTTTCTAGAGTAGGATGTACTTCAAGAAAATCAAAAAATACCTACCTTTAAACTATATTCAATAACTCAAATTATATTTCATACTATTATTGGATAACATACCATCAGGACAAACACCCAGTTAGTACAGGGGGTCCATGAGTGTACCTGATCAATTTGATATGAGATACCCAGTGGCCCTCATGATGAATTCAGTAATTCCTTATCCTTTTCACAATAAAGATGAGTGTGAGGTAGTTCTTTTCGTTATCTGAATATTGAGTTTCAGTAAATATGGTCATTCAACTTATAAGTATAGGATGTTTTCATTCCCCATGTCATTTTGTTGAGCGAGGAGGCACCCAAAAATCATTCCATATTGGCCAGATATAGTATAAGTGGATCTTCTTCTACTTGTAGAGTCAGGACTGTTGGATGTAAAAGGTATTACATAAGAATCTTGAAAGCCTATTGGTATTATTCAACCCATTAGTAGGTGACTCCCTTCTTCATTAACATAGTGAAGGGGTGAGATTTTCCATCCAGGTTGTCTCCAAAACACTGAATATAATTAATTTTATCTTGGATCCCCCTTGATTATTTAAGGTTATGAGGGGGTGGAATTGATAGGATTTAAATATTATTTTATAAATCAACCTTTATTCCATAAGGTAATACCACATAGACAAGGATTTTCCCTAATCTTACTCTAAAATTAATCTTCATAGGATCTATCTTAAAAATATGCCGCTTAATTTTTTTTAATATTTATTAAAGATCGGTGAGGTGATCGTAAAATTGTTGATACTTTACAACCAGCTCATAAACATAAAATTTAGTAATTATTTCCATGAAGGGTTTAAATATATGATGCATGGTATTTTGATAAGTGGAACCATTGTTCATTAATCCAAAAGGAATGATCTGGTATCAAAAGATCCATTGGGATACTCTGAAACTAGTGGATTCCTCATCGCTATGGTCTATAATTATCAAATTATACACATAAAACTCTTCCATAAGTGGAAGGTCTTGGAAACTAGCTATTTCATTTATTAATAGTTTTGTGATCAGTAGTTGGAAATCATCCATCAAGTATTGCCGATTAAGGTCACTAAAATCAATGTTAACCCAGATCTTCCCGTTCTATTCCTTAATGGGGTTGATGTTCAAGAGCCATTTTAGGTATTTTACTGCTATGAAAAATCTATAATTGGTCAATTTTTTCACTTATGTTTCTATGATAGTAGTATGATAGGGGTGAGTTCTTCTTTCTACCTTCTCAAATCCTTAATGGTCATTGGGAAATCTTATGTGATGAGTAGCGACATTGGGTTTCAATTTTAGAATCCCTGTATAATCCCATGAAAACACATATGGACGATGGTTTAGAAATTAAATATACTTACCTTGCTCTTCGAGAGGAATGATGAAACTAATAATCATATGTCGTGGGTCTTATTCTATATCTAAATTCACCCCATGGAACTCATTAATGGTGGCAGATATGGGTTCCTCAAATGAAGGAGTGTTCCTAAGATCGTCCTCTTCTTCTTCCATTTTTTATTCCTCTAGGTAATACTCAACAATTGTGGATAATTTAGGTTCATCCTCATCCCTATGAAGATAAGAGAGGACCAGCGAAGAGAAACTAACATCTTAAACTACTAAGGTAATTGAAGATATATTCTAGGGATACATTTTTTTCTTTTAAGTTGCTACCTAGGGCATGAGGTGTATGGACATCCTGAATTTCAAAGAATGACTTGAGGGAATTTTCCATTTTTTCTAATGGAGCAAGGGAATTATTATATTTTTATAGAGAGTTGTTCTAACATACCCATGGTGAATCTACATTATATTACATGATTTCTATAAAATGGACATGGGGTACTGAATTTTGTGGCATATGACAGCTTTCTAGGATTGAGTCTACTACCTCAATCTTGTTTACGGGCAGCACCTAATCATTTTTGAGAAAGTGAAAGTGATTTGTCGGAGTAGTTCCTAAGCCAGTGTGAGTGGAAACCTACATATCATCATCCATTTTTTGTAGTTTTCATTCCTACTTGTAGGGACTTTCCTCATTGTATATGGATTTATAGGACTCAAAGGGGTTGTTATCACCATGTAGTATGTAGACCATTCCAATGATGGGGTATTATCATCATTATTGAAATGTTGGATGCACTGCCATGTTGCTATGAATCCATAGTCTTTCAAGAAATAAATTCTATGTTGTGTCTTGATGGATAACCATGAACTCAACATTATATGTGAGATCCTTGAAGTGAGCCTTGAGATAGATCTTTCTGAATGGCCTTTTCTCCCTCTTGTTATACCCTTTTATAGTTAGTTTTGTTGGATAAAATTACCCCTCATCATTTCACAAACATAGAAAGGTCCAGAAAATTACAATATTTATCCCAAAAAAATCAATCATATCCACTTTAATATCGATATTATTGAGTTTTCCTAAAACATACAGGGGTCTGGTATGTCCCTAGATAACATCTTCAGGGTCTTGTTCTATGATTGATATGGTGGTTTGAAATTATGATGGTTCAGTCTATACTTGTTAATCCTTTGCTACAACGACTTCGATATCAAACTCTTGTGGTATTTGGAGGTCCTTGATGAGTTGTTTTATGAGTTATTTTGAAATTTTGAGAGCATCTACGATTCATAGTTTTGTTGGGACAACCACCTGATGTTTTTAAATGTCATATTTTTGTGCCATAGGTCTGCACTTACATAAGTGGGGCTTATCCTTATCATGTGTATTATGAGATGAGGTGATTGATGTATATGGTACTAGTTCTTGGGAAAATTATAATGGAAAATCAGTATCATATGTCATAGGTCACACTAGACTATCACTTTGTATGGGCTAATCAGATAATTTCACCTTTCGAGTCGGTCATTTAAAATGATTGGGTTCAAATGACCACTAAAGGGCTCTGATACAACTTTATAATTCAATTGGTATTTCTAAAGAACTATTCCATGGGTATCGATATAATATATGGATTTTTTGAGATATGAAAGAAATATCGGGTTTTTTCATGCCTACAATATCCTCTATACCCTCATCTTATATATACTCATCCTCTGGCTCCTCGATCAGGTACAATGAACTTGTAATTAGGGTAATATTCATTATCAAAGATAGAACATCTTATGTGAACATTTTTTATAGAACAAAAAATGATATCCTCATATGATAAATGTTTTATTTAGTGGGGTAGTTTATGTTCTCCACATACTAAAGGAAATAAACCTAAAAGAGTCAGATTTTATATGGGAGTTATATATAACTCTTTCTCTTGTGTCATTTCCTATTTTTGATGATTATTTTCTCCTCCAAGAGGAATATTCCATGGAACCTACATAGGTGTTGATAGTGTTACTAGTTTATTAAGTTTTTCTCTATGGATGGAATGAGATAGATCAATGATTTGACAAGTCGTCTAGTTATCTAAATTTGGTTCAAAAAAATCATAACTTTTTTCTAGTCACCCTCTTCTTCTAGTTGGGTGATGGTTACAAAGGTCGCATGTGCCAGTGTATTTCTTAGTATCACGTTTCAAGAATCAACCATTCTCTGGAGGATTTCATTGAATACAAAGAATTCAGGGATTTTTTGGCCCTATCTTCGAAAAGGAGAGCATTAGTCAGGGTTGTTACTGGGGTTTACCTCATTGGGCTTATTAGGCTCTGGTATCTTAAGAATTTTATTTCCCATTAATGTGAGGAGATAAATATGAACATATTAATTTAATAATTAATACACTTTGTTCATATGTTCCTTAAATCATAAGTAACTTTGGTCCCTATTCACCTCTATTCGAGGGCGGTTTTGCAGCTCTTACCTCTTAGTGAGAGGTGCTCAGTGACTTGTGACCTTCATGGGTTATTTTATGGGAACCATTACCATTTTTAGGGTAACATATATAGAATATTCTTTACTAGGTGTTGGATATTCCATCAATATCATGGGGTTTTTCTTCTCATATCAAAGATTCTCAGTACAAAGTTCCATCAATTTCTCTTATGAGAGTGGAATTCTAAGTTAGTACGTTAAACCTTTCCTTGAGGTGATGAGATTAGATAAATTTTCATTTTCATTATGATTTCAATTTATGAGGTTTATGATCATCATTTTCCTTAGAGTATAGGTAGGTTGATAAAGTAATTAATGATGATAGTCTACCCACCCTATAATGCATCAATTTGGATGGTTATTTTACCAAATGATGGGAATCCCAACCAGTTTTTGTACAAAATGTATCAGTTTTGTTACCTATTAATAACCTCAAGGGATCATAATCAGGCCACCTTGGAACACAATGTGCATGAGATTTAGTTATGGATCTCTTAGGTGATTGAAGGTTGAGAAGATATAATTACCGAAATTTTGCGTGGGGAAAGTTTCATCCACCTATCCATAATACGGCTTCTTTTCATGTTGCATGGTGGTGTGTTGCCTCTCTATGGATTCCATTCATGAATATTGGAATAATTGTGTTAAGGAGTTATAGCGGTGTAGAAATTTAGAAAACCTACCATATATAGGGAGAGGGAGTGGATTGTTTTGGAGTCTCATTTTTTAAATCAAGTTGATTCTCAATACATTCTAGGATCGAATGATCACCATAATATGAGAGATTCCATCACCATAATGGAGGAAATTTAGGATCATATTAAACATACTTAGTTATATAGATGGATTTTTTATATTTAAAGCTAGTTTGATGCTCAATTGTTTCTCTTGTTGGAAGATTAACTCTCTTCTTGTGTTTTTAAGGAGGTATATGATTTTCTTCCTAAACTTGATGCCCAGTGGGAATATTTCCCCTAAATAATTGCTCATTGAGTTTTTTGAGGTTCTATATCTCACTCTAAATTGTTCCGGTTGTTCTTATATGGAGGGAACATTGATTATTCAAGGGGGTGATTGGGATGTATCCACACCTTTCCCTTTTTCCCGATAAGAGTTCTACCTATGAGGTGACAACTAATCATTTCAAGGTGCCAAGTTCTGGATCCTTATCTTATTATACGTATGTCTAACCTCAATTTTTTGGATCCAGATTAGCTATCTATCAAGGTAGAGTTTCTATTTTGTTTCCCTTAGAATTTGTGTCTTGGTCAACATAGTTTGTTGGATTTATAGTGACGACATTCACTAACATGTATTAGGCAATGGTAGTTACCCCACAACTGTCTATGTTATAGGGAAGTTATTTACCTCTTTCTCTTATTTTAAGGGTTCCATAAGGGTCATTTCACTAACCCTTGTTCTCATTGGTCTATATTGGTTTATTAAACCTATTGGGTTTGACTGAATTTACCAGGTGTTCCCCTTGTCTCATTTTGTGAATTGGGACATTAATAGAGGTTTTGGTCATAAATATTGAGTAATACCCAATTGAAAGTGGTGTGTCTCATGGTGAGAGGAATAGTAGGGATGCCATACATTGATATTTAACTCCTATACTAGAGAAGAATGATTTCTATCAGGGTGATGATGATGATAAAAATACCCCAGTCCTATAGGATGGAGTTGATTCAGGGCCCCAATTTTCACTTTGTGATCCTATTTACAAGGATATCATGAATATATTTGAGGATATCATGGATCATGGTATGGAAATTTAGATAATAATTCCCTAATAACTAGAGTATGGGGTTGATCTAGAACCATTGTTTATTTATTCAGTACCCTCTTTAGGTATGATGAACCTAGTGATTACGATTGAGATAAAAATTCCCCCAGGCCTGTGGGATGGGTTTTCTCCTGGAAGGATTTCATGGTGGACACTACTGAACTCTACCTGATTTGGCACAATCATGTTCATGCATGGTCTAGGTTTAATGGTTATTTTTTATTGGAGTCAATTTATATAGGATGTTTCCCAATAGTCTGAAACATCGCCTTCCATGTATGAGGTGTGTGTTAGAGTTGATGCCCTAGAACCAAAATATTTTATACTTAAGAATACATGTATATTAATATATTTCAATATAAATTTAAATATATTTTCAAATATTGATTTTTATTCTATATAAAATTGATGTGATAATATTCTAGAGTATCTGTTGCATTAAAAAGGGAATAATTTTTCCCCGCAATGATGAGATCTTTTAAATTTTGTGTTGATATTTTTAAAACTAGATCTACATTCAGATAAAATAATATTCTATTTTTTATAGTATATAGACTTCCGGATGCGAGTAATCATAAGTGGATGAGGCTTCTACTCATAAATCTTAAACTTGGTAATCACAAAGATGGGAGATTATGAGAATATAACTACTAGTATGAATTTCATATTTTTGGGGGTCATCAAAAATTCCTAACATTAAGAAGATATAATGGTCCTTATACTTTAATATTATCAGTAATACATTTCATGACTCATGTAGTTAGATATATTTACAAAACCCATCGTTCCATATGTTTTTCGGGAGAGTAGGTTATGTTGGGTGCATCATGAATGACATGTTATTAAAGGATAAGTCGACAAATGATTGGTCCCATTTATCTTTATGTATTTTGATATCTTGACCCTTTTATTAAAAGATAACTTTTGCATTAAATTCCTTATCCATGGTGTAATGATGTTTATTTTAGATAGTCAAAGAAATATGAATGAAGCATATATGTTTATGAAATAGATTTGAAACATGTCTAATACGATATTGATCCAAATAGATTATATTAAACAATGAGTGTATGTTTTCTATTGTCAACATTTTAACAATATGTTCTTTCTCATAGGTTCATTGAGTCATTGCTTGATAGTAATATTGATCTGTACATGGTCCTACTAAATTCCAATGTAAAAAAATCCTAGAGGGTCACACATTAAGTTTTTTTATTTTTATTGATTAAATTCTATTTGAATTTAATTATTTGAATAAATATTATTCACATGACTGAGGAAAAATTTTATTCATACTTTATTGATCGCTAATATCCCCATGGTAATAAATAAATATTTATTAATTAAATTATTTTTTTATTTAATAATGTGAATATTTAATAAATATTTATTCATTCTATTGTTGATAAAATGTTCAATTTATTTATTGAATATTTAAAAAATATTTATTTTCTGGTTTTGACTAATATTTTTATTTATGTGAATACAATATTTATTAAGGTATTCAATAAGTTCTTAAGAGTTAGAGTGGACAAAGATTGTGTACAGTGATATATATTAATCTAGAAGTAGGTAAAATAATATTTATTATTAGGCAAGTTAGAGCACACTGTAAAATCACATTATAATTATTATTATATGGCATGAGGTATATTAAATAAAATATTTTAATTTAAGGGATGGTACACGATTAAATAATATTTTCACATAAATCCTAGCCCTATAAATATATATTTATGACTATTTTATACGGTTAATTGAAAATTAAGGATTGATAATCATTGCACAAAATGGAACTATCTTCCTCTTGAATTCCTCCACTCTCTCGAGAATGATAAGGACTCCTTCAAGCCCAAAGGATCTTGAAGTTATAAAGATGAACAATGAAAGACATTTGATTCGCTGAACTAGCACCCAGAAATTAATTTTCATTTCTCATATATCGAGGGAGAATGTGTGGATCACCATTAGAGAGATTCTACACTTGAATTCATATAGTGCAACGAAGGTAATCTGAAAGGGTTTCTAGAAGATAAACAACATCATCAAATAAAGGATCCTAATAAAAGGTAATTATTTCTTCCCAGTATAAATAAATTAATTATAAATTTAAAGTGAAATATCCTCTCTAGGGGTTTCTAAATACTTTAAATTAAAGGGAATTTTAATTTAATTTCAACCAAATGCACTTACACTATGCCTGGAACCTACAATTGATATCAAATGGATCATGTTTTAAATTTATAATTATTTTTTAGATTGTTGATCAATATGCACAAACATGGTTAAATTTTTCATTACATATTATTCATTCTATAATTTATTTTGACTTAATATGTCTCTAATATTTTAATTTCTTCATTAATGATTCAAAATTTCTAAAGTCCAAAAATATTTAAAGAATGATTGGAGATGTTATTGAGAATTATCAAGAAATCTTGCTGGATTAAATGGGATGACACGATGTATAGCTAGAATAAATGTCATATACCCAAATACAATACACAAGGTCATTTCATGGGATATATGATGTGCTGAGGAATAATTACACATGGTTCATTTATTTCACACCGTGTATAGTCCAGGACAACATGTCACACGACATGTCGGATTATGAGGTGTTTAGCTAGAAAACACTCTGCATAGACTACATGTGTTAGAATTAAAATTAATGGAATCTTTATCATCATTAAACAAGGTCAAATTTGTGTGAGATTGAAAACCTATTGCATTAAAGGATTATATGATATGTATCTGACGTACATAGTGTTTCACTCATTAATTATCACATCCAAAGTACATACTAATACATTCAACAAGACAACAAAACACATGGCATGTAGCTGTCTTGTACACATCGTGCAGTATCACATTCAATGAACATGTCGAGTCCCTCTATGGTCTGAATTAAAACATGGAAAGAAAGATAGGCAGAGGGTAGCTGGAAGTACACACCATGTAGTCTGATTGATTTACATACTAAAGACCCAAGTGTGTAACCCGAGTATACGAAAATGGATATACATGGTGTGTAACTCTTAAATACATGTCATGTAGTCTCACACTTAATGAATGAATTCAATTACATAAAATTTATAATTATAGAATCAAAACCATATTTCATTGATTGACACCATTTTTGTTTGAAAATTTAATAATGGTTTTAAATAATTTTAAATGATCATTTAATTCATTATAATAATTTTTAATTATTGGTTCTTCCATTTATTCTCCATTAATGAATTTAATGATGGGTATCTCTAAATGAATTCATATGGTCATTAAGAAGAAGTTAAATTAAATAATTAATACAAGAGTTTTATCTTAATAATAAATAAAAAATATAAATAAATGTAAACTGGTTAAATTTTGTATATATGTTTCATGTATAAACTTTCATGAGATTTACCAAGACCGTTGTATGTGTAGGATGTTTTAATTTAATTTATTTCATGGGTTTACAAATATTTATTATTAAATTAAACTTAATTGCCAGTGTTTCATTCCTCCTATTATTATGTAAGACCTATGTTTCCAAGATTATTTATATATTCACCATTAACTAATCATTTGGTTCCACTCACATTTATGGGAATAATGATTACTTATAATTAATGGACTATCTAAAGGCATGTGGAGGTGGTTCCAGAACAAACCATAATTTTGTCATACCAGGTGAAACATGGGTGGACATTTTGAATGAAACTACTCATACCAAGAATAGCACAATTAGTTATTTCTCTTGGTCAAAGGTAGATTTATTTTCCCCTCAATAAATCAACTATTAGATATGCTCATTATTGGGTCATTTAATTATTTATTTATTCTTCTCTTATGAATTGTTTATTGAATGGATTCAAGATCACTATCACATAAATAAATGAATTAATATGCGCTGAAATAATTTAAATAAATGGATTATGAGTAAATATTTCATCGATATCAGGTTAATAAAATAAGTAAAATCCACTTCATATTAACAGATTTCGGTAATGGATAAAACAACATAAAATTTATGCATAATAAATAAAATCCCTCAACTAAATATTAAGTCAGATTTTTCTTTCAATTACTTGATTGGGAATGAAACCGACAGAAATATGTGTTTGACCAACCCTTGTAGGGAAACCTTCTTTTATAAATGGAGTTTCTATGATGGTTTTGTGTTTACATATCCATTTTAAATCAAGAAAAGTGTCCCATTATAGACAAGTTGTAATTTTGAGGAAATTGTGTGGAAATTCAAGTCAGGATTAAAGGATTTGGGAGTCTACTCAAAAGAGAAAGGAGTTACAAGCCCATAGTTATAAATATCCTTCTTAAATATAAACATTCGTGTAGATTGAAAAACCCTTGTTGGGGTTATGTGAAGGTTAATAAAGATCCCTTCCACTAGAATGTCCAAGAAACTCTAAATTTTTATTTTCATGGTGAGGTCTATTGAGACATGATAAAATAGTGAGATAGGTAATAAAATTACATTCATTATTTTCACATAATTTATAATCATGTAAAGTATTAATAGACTATTTTAATTATTGTAAAAATGGAATGAAAACCCATGAATAGAGTATGATCACTCCATAACTCAAGATATTTCTTTACAAATAAAAAATTCCTAACATGGTATAATAATTTATTTGATACATTATTTTCAAATAGTTTTTATTATGTGTTGGAATCCCTTATTCTTACTTTTTTCCCTCATAGGTGAGAGAAGGTTAAAAGGATTCCTACCAGAGATAATTTGATGATTATTCATATGTTTTTTGTATTATATTATCAACTATATCTGAAGAGTTGATAATACAACAAAAATACATGAATTTTTACACCATAATATTATATATCCATTCTCATGAGAAAGATAAAGAAAGGATGTAAATAATTTATATTTTCAATACACTATATAAGTATAAACTAGAATTAGAGAATATATCTGCTAATAATTCTATCAAAATTCTAGGGTATATTGATCGATTATCAAAATTGGGCTTCCACTTGCAAGATAAATTATCCATTAATGTTTTCTTATTATCCTTACCATCAAGATTATCCATAGTTTTCCTAACCTGGATAAAAAAAATTGATAAATCACTTAAGAAACGTTTTTCCATACTTCACCAGAAGGATGAGGATTTGTTAAAACCTATTTATCCACCCTTTTTGGTTAAAATTTTGAAATACAAGCCTGAATATTTCATGTCTAATCTAAAGCCCAAATATCCTTTATGAAATCCTTCAAAGAGATAGTATATTCAAATATAAAAGAATGAAAATGTGGCTTTTTAAAACTTATGTGGAAATAATGGACACTAGAAAAAGAAATTGTAATGATTTGAAGATACATTCAGTTGTATCCAATTAATTTATATTCATAAATTTTATATTTTATTCATGTTTATTAAATAAAAAATGGTTACAACATACTTTTATTTAAATACAGTAATTGAGAATGAATATAAAGGTTATTTAGTGGACTCAAAAGAAGCTGATAAAGGGTGTTTATTATGTCATACAAGTGGGGGCCACTATTTCTCTTTCCTAGATTGGATTTATTCAATTTGGTAATAATTGTTTCCAAAAGATTTATCTCAGTGTCCATCTTGACACAATGAGGCATTACTTCATTTGGGAATAAATGGTGTTATTGTATATTAATACTAATCTAATAGTTTAGTAACACTTGAATAACCTATAAACACTACAATGAATGCTGAAAATAAAATATAAGACTATTATGTGATTGTGTAATGATAATTTATTATCAAATAAAATATAAATTAGTTGACTTGTCTAGACCCAAAAAAATTATTCTCAATTGAGCTAAAATAAACCTTGTACAAACAAACAACTTGTAATATTTTTGATAAAGAAACCTTTTAAATAAACGTACATCACAAATATCCTTATAGTTGGTTCAACATGGACACATAAACCATTATAAAATAAATGAAACTTTATGATATTCCTTTAAGAAATTTTAGAAATGATTAGTGATGTAAATGAATGAAATTGGTTCATATTGAGGAATCGCTGAGATGGCTTGTCAGATAATATATTATCCATGTAATCATTGATAATATATGTGTAGTAAAGGTTATCCCTAAATCACATTTCCTTATATATATCAATGTCATGATAATAGTAAAAGGAAGATCAATGATGAGTCTTATATAAATTTAAAAACATCTATTATTCATTTTAAGAAATGTTTTTTAAATATAATTACAACAACTAACTATATTTTTTAATGGATATCATACCAAATTTTATATGATAAGAATCAATTAGAACACTACCACAAGTTTTTTTTAAAACTATTTTTTAAAATATTCCCTTAGCTACCAACAAACTCCAAAACACTAAGGTTTATATGAGTTAATGATACTATAGATACTAAGGATATTAACTTCTATTGAAGGTCGAGTATATTTCCATAAAGGAATCCTATCTCTTTAATGATAGTGGGATTATAATTAACTTCTATGGGTTAAGTCTCTAGATTCACATGAGTTGGCATAAGAATACAAGACTCCACTAAGATTAGTGGGATGAGTAGTTTCATAGAAACATATTTACTGTGTATTATAACCAAAGATGTGGTTTATGTTTACCAAGGTGTTCAATACATATAATATTATTTCAGAATAATGATTCCTATAAAGAATAACTAGATGTTAATATGATGATGTTGGAAATTATGCATACCAAGTAATGGACATCATGAATCCAGATTCAAGGATTTTGAATTTTTAATGCTTCTAATACTTCATAATGTTGGAAATTATTTAAGAGAAACTGGACATGGATGGTATCATATGGTACCAATAAATCATGATTTATTATTTAAAATTTTTATATGAAATAACTTATTCGCCTATCAGAATGACTAGAATCCTTTGGAATTATAAATGTCAAAACAAACTTTTGTGATCATTATATTTGGTTGATGACTGTAAAGGGCGCATAATTTACAAGAATCCTTATGGGATATTTCTATATGACATGAAAAAAAGGTTACCCTTTGTTATTTGTCTACTAAAAATAACTAAAAGGGTTAATAGCATTAATAAATTATATTAATAAATTCATATTAACAAAACATTTATGAATAAATCTTGCATAGTTATCATTGAATACTCATTTGGAAATGAATAAGTAACATGTGTATATATCTAGTTTGTGGTAGCACTGTAAGTTTTCAAGATGGTCATGTAAATAACATGTGGGAAAAAATGTAATGTCTTACCAGATTTTTAAGTCTAAAGAACGAAATTTCTCTAGGTAGGTCATGACCCGTCCTCGGGGCCTGTGCTATGACTACCCCAAGCCCGCCTTCCATAGGCCAGGGGCTGGCGACTAGCACCAAGGCATAAATCCCGGTAAAAAGGGAAGGCATTGCCTTTGTAAAGTAAACAAGCAACACAGAGTAAGCAAGCGGAAGAAGTAAACACTAAGTAAAATCTGGTACAATAGTATGTGTAGAAAAGTAAAGGGGGCCGGAAATACAAGTCCAACTGTAAAGTACAACTGAAAGGGAAAAAACAGCAACTGAAAGTAAAGCCGCAACGTCGAGCCATCCACTGGAAGTCCCAACTGAAGGGTGGGTACAGATAGCCTCCACTGCTTCTTGGGTCCACCTGACCGCTCCGAGTATGTCCCGCCCAGCGGTCCACCTCCAGGTACCGTCCTGCTATACAAGCCTCCACCACGATCAGTGCTGTCCGTCGTCTGCAACCAACACAATGTAGTGCGGGCATAGCCCGTGCAGGGGTGAGTATAAGCTACTCATTAGGGACCCTGAGACCACCAAAGGTCTCCGAAAATCCACAAAGGATAAACCACAAAGGAAAGATACAGCCACGAAGTAACATCCGACGTGGCTTAGGTATATGCTCATACATATACCTAAGTCATCAATTCTCGCTTGGCTCCAACATCCAAGCTCAAGTACAACCCAGTACACACAGGAAAGAAAAACGTAAAATCCAAACAGGATAGCTCAACACAATCCACAAAGGAAAGTAAAACGTAAATCCACACAAGATAGCTCAACACAATCCACAAAGGAAAGTAAAACAGAGTTTCAGCTCACATAGGTATACTTCTTCAAATGATGATAGAGATGATCACTGATCCATCTAAGTCGTCGGACCCACAAAGGATCGATAGGTACTAACCCCCGCAATGACTCACAAAGGATCTTACCCACAAAGGATCGATAGGTAACTAACCCCCGCAAAGACCCACAAAGGATCGGGCCCACACAGGACCTGTAGGCGCTGGCTCACACAGAACCGCTGCGCGCTGACCCACAAAGGATCGGACCCACACAGGATCGGTAGCACTGATCCACACAGGATCTCTGAGTGTTGTAGTCGTCGTCATCGAATCCACTGAGGATCTCTCTAAATTCGTTGTCGCAGTCACAGTACCAGTCGTAGCCAACTCTACGGTTCCCACACATAGCAAGCTCATTCGGGAGGGTCCGCTCCACAAGCCGAGAGGCTGATACATCAACTGACACATAGTCCAGAGTTGATGTATCCAAAAGTTCCATATGGTCAACAGGAACTCAACGTCGCAGACGGTGCGTCAATCGGACGCTCGGTCTGAGAGTTATTGGCTTTTTCGTCCCAGGGGCCCGGTTGGTTTTTAAGGCAAAAACAACCCGACCATACTCTACCTAGGTCCAAACCTCGGGCAGAGTTTTCCAAAAGATCTGTCTCACTTAGAGGAACTCAACGAAGTCGACGACACGTCAATCAGACGTCCGAAGCTCAAGATATGAGCATCTCCGCTCCGAGGGCCCAGTTGGTTTCGTGTACGAACCAACCCGGCCAAACTCAAAGTATTCTGAAACCTTGAGTTCGATATACCGAAACGACCGTCTCTATCCAAGGATCACATCGCAACAGATGGCGCGTCGTTCGGAGGCCTGTAGCTCAAGTTACGGGCAAAATACTGAAAACGGTCTGAAGACGGGGGGTCTGGGCCCGGACCGACCTGGTTCAGCGTGACCCGGCCCGGCCAGGGTGAGACCCAGCTGGTCGGGTCGGCCCGGCTCGGCTCGGCTGAGCGGCCGAGCGAGGGAGCCGCGGGGTGCTGCCCCCGCGGGATGAAGGTGCTGAGGCCCCGCGTGGGGCCGCGCTGGATCAGAGGACGCAGCAAAGCGGCGTCCCGTGTGTGCCGGACCAGCGCGGTCGCGGGTCCGCTGGCCGCCGCCGCCTCCCACCGCCGCGCCGGTGACCCGCGCCGCCGGTGGGTTCCGCGGGCCACCGGAGTTGCTTCTGTGGTCCGATTTCGTTTTCGTATGCGCCGTAGCTCCTCCCGGGTCCCGTACTTCACTATGGAAACAACAAATCACCTCTGCGGCATGTTTTGTCGTCGCCCGCCAATCCGAACATCAACGAAGAACTGCAGAGGGTTGTCGGGCCATGTTTGTTTGGCCCGCACCCTCCGCGTTCGGTGATAACAATCGGGAAGAAATATTCAACACATGAATAACAAGCAAGGCACAATTTTAATAGAATTAAAATTTGAACTTGATCTGGGTTCTTTGTTTTAAAAGAAACAATCGCGGGAATATAAATTATTTCACAAACATACCCCTAACTCATCAAGTCTTTGCACGCGTGTTCTTCGCGGAATTGATAGTCACGGAAGGAGGTGATCGTCGCGTCGCGGAAGGGCGTCGCGTCGTTGCGGAAGGGGTTTCACGTCGACGAACTCTGAGGTTCAAGAACAAGTAGATTTAATTATATTAATTAAATCCATGATATTGTTATAACCCACAAAGAGATTTAAAAGAAGAAACCCGAAATCTCCTACCTCAAGCAGTTGGTGATCGGAGATCATTGCGGGGAAGAACGTCTCGGAAGAAGCGTCGTCGATCTCCGAGGGTGACGGCGTTCTTCACATTCTTCACGTTCTTCGTGTTCTTCGTGAAGGAGGATGAAGTCGCAAGATTTATGTCAAAAGCCTCTCAACGAGCAATCCTCAAGATGTCGTGTGTTGGTCTTATTTTATTATTATGCTAACGGATTGTAAATATGTGAAGAAACGATTAAATTAATTCATATAATTAATTCAACGAATAAAACCGCCCAATTAATTGGTGCATTAAGAAATTAAGAAAACGCGTTAGTTTACTTTCATAATGACGGGTTTTCACGGGTGCGTTACTTAGCGGAAAAGAAACGGTGGGGCTCTTGCGGTCCCCACCTCACAAATATCTTACCAGGAGGGTAGGATATTTCGGGTTCTACTCTATCCGCTTCAACTCAGCTTAAGCAGCTTAAAGTGGCATTTAAGTGGATTTAAGTGAAATAAAATAAAGTTTGTCGTACCAATTATTTTATTTCTTAACTTTAAGCCCAAAAATTAAAAACCACACTCGAGCAAACGCAACTTTGGAAGAGGCGTTTCTAGGAAAATATCGATGTTGCGATTCCATCGGTGCCCTCAGAATTCGATTCCGAGCACTGGATCAAAAGTTAGAAAAACCCGCTCGTCCGTTCACTGAACGTACCCGAGCCAAACATTGGAAAATGATTCCGAGCACACCGGGCCTCGGAATCAGGTGCCGTTAGAAACTGCGTTCATGTAAAATTCCAAATAAAATTAAGAAAAAAATTCCCTTGAAATCTACGGGTCTTTACATCACTCCAACCTCAGGGCTTTACATCCCCGTAAAGATACATCAAAAACTAGGGAAACAAATGTGGGTACTGAGCACGCATCTGAGCCTCCTGCTCCCAAGTGCTCTCCTGGAGGTTCCCGTGATGCCATCTGATGCGCACTAGAGGAATCGACCATCCACATAGGACCTGCTCCTGTCGATCCTTGATCTCCACCGGGACCTCCGCAAAAGTCGCCCCATCATCAAAGTCTAGCTCCCCATGGTCAATGATGTGCGTCGGGTCGTGCACGTATCTCCTCAGCTGAGATACGTGGAAGACGTCGTGCACCCGGTGCAACTGAAGTGGTAGAGCCAGGTGATAAGAAACCTCGACAATCCTGTTGAGGACCTGGAAAGGCCCGATGAGGTGTGGAGACAACTTTCCGCCTAGGCCAAATCTCTGTAATCCACGTCGAGGTGAGACACGCAAGAAGATGTGGTCTACATCCTTGAACTCTAGTGGCCTCCGCCTCTTATCAGCATAAGACTTCTGCCGGCTCTGAGCTATCCTCATCCGCTCCTGGATGACCTGGACCTTCTCTGTCGTGGCCCGGACCATCTCTGGTCCCACAAGTGCTGACTCCCTAGGGTCTGTCCAACACAAAGGAGATCTTCAAGGTCTGCCGTACAACACCTCATATGGTGCCATCCCGATGGTGGAGTGGTAGTTGTTGTTGTACGCGAACTCCACCAAGGGTAGTTGGTCCTCCCAACTGCGCCCAAAGTCGAGGACACATGCGCGGAGCATGTCCTCAAGGGTCTGAATGGTCCTCTCCGTCTGACCATCCGTCTGAGGGTGAATGGCGGTGCTCAGACGTTGCCGCGTCCCGAACGCCTCCTGCAACCCCTTCCAAAGCTGGGAAGTAAAGAAATCATCTCGATCGGAGATGATAGATGATGGCACACCGTGAAGCCGTACAATCTCCTGAACGTAGAGACGCCCCGAGCTCTCCACTGAGCCCTGCTCTATGATGTGTAATAAGTGAGCCGACTTGGTGAGTTGGTAGACAATCACCTAGATGGAGTTGTGACCTCTAGAAGTGCGTGGAAGTTCAGTCACGAAGTTCATAGATATGTCGTCCCACTTCCACTCCGGGACGTCCAAGGGTTTTACCAATCATTCTAGTACCTGATTCTTTGCCTTCACCTATTGGCAGGTGAGGCATCGAGAAACGAACTCTGCCATAGCTTTCTTCATGCCTGGCCACCAGTGCTGTCGTCTGAGGTCCTGGTACATCTTCTCCACTCCAGGATGTACCGCCAAAAGAGAAGTCTGAAACTCTCTCAGCACCTCCTCTCGTAAAGCGACTGGTACCAAGGTACGTCCTCTTAAAAGGATGTCATGCTCTGCTCTAAAGGAGAATCCATCAGGTGCATGTCCTGAGGATAACTGCGCACGCTGCGTCTCACAGTCGGCGTCCCCACGCTGTGCCTCTCTGACCCGTTGTAGTAGTGGAGGAGTGACTGTGAGAGACTGAAGGAAGGTTGCTCCATCTCTATCCACGAAGGATATCTACAAAGCGGCTAGCTGCTCTGTCGCCTCCTCAAGTAGCTGAATGCCCGTCCTCCTGCTGAGAGCATCGGCCACCATGTTCCCCTTCCCAAGAGTATAGACTATCTCAGATTCATAGTCCTGGAGATACTCGAGCCATCATCGTTGTCTCAGGTTCAGGTCCATCTGCGAGAAGATTTACCTGAGACTCTGGTGGTCAGAAAAGACTGCAAAGTGCTCGCCCATCAGATAGTGTCGCCATGTCTTCAGAGCAAAGATCACTACTGCTAACTCCAAGTCATGGGTAGCGTAGTTATGCTCATGCGGCCTCAACTGACGTGATCCATAGTTGATCACTGCCCGCTTCTGCATCAGGACACATCTGATTCCGGTCCCTGATGCATCGCAGTAGACTACGTACCATACTCCATCCACAGGAAACCTTAAGATAGGGGCACTGGTCAATCTTTGTCTCAGCTCTTGGAAGCTCTACTGACATCTGTCTGACCACATGAAGGGTTTCCCCTTTTTTTCAAAGATGATAGTGGTGCCTCAACTCTGGAGAAGTCTGGCACAAATCTCCGATAGTAACCAGCTAGTCCCAAGAAACTCTGCACCTCCGTCACACTCCAGGGTGGCTCCCAAGCTAGCACTGCCTCGATCTTTGCGGGATCCACCGCAACTCCCGCTTCAGAAATGAGGTGTCCCAATAAGTGGACCTCACATATCCAGAACTGACACTTTGAGAGCTTTCCTTAAATCTGGTGCTCTCGGAGTGTGTCTAGTACAACACGTAAGTGATAGGCGTGCTCCTCCTCAGTCGTCGTGTATATCAAAATGTTGTCGATGAAGACTACAACAAATCGATCGAGGTATGGCTGGAAGATCCTGTTCATGAGGCCCATGAACACTGCTGGAGCATTGGTTACGCCGAATGGCATATCCAAGAACTCATAGTGGCCATACTGACATCTGAAGGCCGTCTTCTGCATGTCCTCGTCTCGAACACTGAGCTGATGATAGCCTGACCTGAGGTCTATCTTCTAGAACCACCGTGCTCCCTTGATCTGATCGAAGAGGTCATCAATCCTCGGTAGCGGATACTTGTTCCTCACTGTCACTTGGTTCAGGAGACGATAATCGACACAAAGTCGCATGCTCCCGTCCGCCTTCTTGGTGAACAATATCGGGGAAGCCCAGGGTGAAACACTGGGTCGGTTGAATCCCTTTCCCTGCAAGTCCTCCAATTGTACCCGTAGCTCTCGAAGATTAGCAGGGGCCATCCGATATGCTGGAGTGGATATCGGGGTTGTCCTGGGGTACAGATCAATATGAAATTCTACCTCTCTACGAGGAGGTAGCCCTGGAACGTTGTCAGGAAAGACGTCTGCGTACTGATCCACCACTGCAGGAAAACTAGGACTCCGCACATCAACAGCTCCTAGGATGAGGCTAGCCAACTGATGAGTGATGGGTTGTCCTCTCCTCTATGGTAGTCCATCCTGTGCTGCGAAGGCTCCCTTCTCACCGGTGAAGGTGAACCTGCTCTCGTCGGTGCGTAAACATCGCACCTTGCGCCTAATATAGTCAATCTGTTCATGGACTGTAGATAACCAATCCATGCCCAAGATGACGTCGTAAGGCCTCGACGATGCTACAAGAAGATCCCAGCTGAAGCTCTCGCCTCCTAGAGTAAGCTCACACTACTGTCACCAGTGCGTAATCGTCGAGTCTGCTCCTGTAGGAGTCTCTAGCCGTAAGGATCGAGCCAACGGCTCTGTCGGAATCTTCGAGCTCCAAAAAAGGGCAGCAGCTATGAAAGAGTGACTCGCTCCTGTGTCTACAAGAACTGTAGAAAGGGTGGAATAGACACAGATCATACCTCGAATCATCTCGGGCGTGCCGTGGTCGTAGGCCTTCGCTGCCTGGAGCTGTGCTTGTCTCTTCCCTCCAGCTCCCTGTGGTCGAGGTGGACCTCATGGTGGTGTTGGTGGCAGAGCCTCAAAGCGTCGCCCACCACGTGCTACTCGACAGCTCCCCTGCCTCGTCCGCCTGCTCCCTTCAGACCACCACGGTCGACCCTCTGCCTCTGCCTGGGTGGCCCCTCCACCGTCTGCTGCTCCTTGGCACGGCGGGTCGGGGCCCGCCGCAAGCGTAGCACTGCCTGCCTCTCGAAAGACTGGCTCCACACTGTGTGCCCCGCACTACTGAGCCAGTGTCCTGAGGTCGTCTGCCGGTAGGTCTGGTGATGTGGCCTTATTTTTACTCAGTTTGCCACATCTTTTTATTACATTTTATACAATTTATTTAACTATTTTAACACTTTTTAATAAATAAATGCACTTTTTTATTTATATAAATAAATTTGTCAATTAATCACTTTTTATAACATTTTATGTAATTTTGGACCGTAAAATAATTGATTTATTCTTTATATATGTTTTTAATATAACGAATTTTCAATTTGTTTAGTTAAATCTTTATCTATTTATCTTATTTAATTAATCTTTATTATTAATCATTGAGTATGTTAATCAATTTACTTTTAATTTTTAAAGTTATATACAACTTAGCTCAGTTTTCCAGACTATCGGTAGCTTAGCTACCGATAGCAGGTTACCGGTACACTCTATCGGTGACTCTGCCTCTATCGGTGACTCTGCCTCTATCAGTGACTCTACTTCTATCGGTGACCCTTGTCACCGATACTCATTTCTATCAGAAAGCGCTTTAATTTTATAAACAACGGTGAGTATTTAGTTAGGTTAATTTAATTCTGCTCGACTTTTAATAAGTTAATTTCTAATTCAACAATTATTTAATTAACATAATTCCAATTAATTAATTTAGACTTTATTTTATTAATTATTCTTTCAATTAAGTTATGTTAAAATAGGTTTATTTTATTATTTTATGTGTTTAATCACCTGCTCGTCATTTAAGTAAATAATATGTGTTTTTTTAAATTAATTAATTTGGTTCGCCCTTAATTATTTAAGTCCAAATAGTTAGTTAATTAATTAATTAAGAGTTTTCAAACATTAATTATTTTATTTTATATATGCAGATTGAGTTTTATTTCAGTTTTATTTTGATTTAAGTCCACCGGTGAGGTAGACTATTGCTAGCGGTGATTTATTTGGGTCACTGATACTAACTTTATCATTCTCCACTACCTTGAAATTAATTAATTTATATAGTTATTAAACTCTTTTATTATTTTAGCTTATCAATTATCAAGTTTATTAATTTAATTGTTGTCAACTAATACTTTTTATTATAATTCCAACGTTTTTAAGTTTAAGAAAAATTATGCTTTAAATTAATGATGTTTAGTTATCTTTTTAATTAATTATTTTCAATCCTTCTTTAAAAAAAATAACTTATGTTTTAATTTTTAAAGTTTCACTGTTAGAAAATTTTACCGCTGACTTTATTTTTATCGGTAGCTTCTTTTATCTAACGACGTCATTTTTATCTATCGGTGACCTTCATTTAGTTTTATCGGTAGCTGCGGCCTTCCCTGTCCCTTTTATTACCTCACCGATAATTTATTTTTCTCCATCGGTAGCTTCAGCTACCGATACCCTTTCTTAACGGTAGTAGCTACCGATGCGTTTCATTTTCCTCACCGCTAAGTCACTCTACCGGTGACTCTACACCCTCCCATTTTTCCTCACCGATACATTTAGCCACATTTTCTCACCGATAAGTATTCCCCTCCATCTCCAGCTACCGATACCATTTCCAGTCTACGATTACACCCAGTCTCACCGATAATCTCTTCTTCACCGATACTTTTTTTTCTCACTGATACACCTCGCCCTCTTCCCTGCTCCTTCCTCACAGCCTGATACTCCTCACTGACTGCCCTGCATCCCTCCTTCCTGCTTCGCACAGCACTCCATCATCCACACTTCTCCCCGCCTCTGCTCCAGCAAACCAACAGCAGCTAAATCCCCACAAAAATCTCTACAGCAAATTGGGCAAATCGAACAGAGAATTTACAAACAGATCAGCAACCTGAATCTGAGTACAAGACATGAAATCTCCTAAGAGTACCCTAACCGGACCTCACTACACTGGTTCTCCGACTGCACAGCAAAGCCGCACATCTCCCTGCCTCCATCTCTGCAACACCCGAACGCTGGCACCCCTGCTGTGCACTGCCCCTGCTCCACAGCCGCCCCCGTGCCCCTCCTTCCACACTGAACCCTTGTCGCGGCCTGAGTCTTCATCACCCAAACTCCCGGCTAGACCTTTCGCACCGCCCCTGCTTCTCCCTGCACGTCGGCGAACCTGCCTCCATGACCTGCCCACATCACCTAGCTGCGGCCAGCCAAAATTGAACCCATGCCCATGCCGCAAGTCCTCCTCCTCACCTCACTGCCTCGCATCGCCGGCACCGCCTTGAACCGTCTACCTCAAAGCCGAATCCACACGCCACAGAGTCACCGCAATACCCGGCTGAAGCCGCAACGCCACCGCTGCCTTGGTCGGAGAAGAGGGTGCTGCGTTGGGTCGCAAAGGAATTTGAATCCCTCCCCTGTTGCGCCGTGGATTTAGGGAGGAAGAAGGGAGGATAAAAAATGAATAAAAAAATATATAATAATATAATATAATAATAATATATAAGTAGTATAAAACAAAAAGGAGAAAAGTAAAGTATAAATAAAGTGAAGTAAAAAAGCAAAAGCAAAAGTAAAAAAAAATTAATTAAAGTAAAGTGAACTTTTCATAAAAGCTAACTTATTAAGTCAAATGAATTAATTAGAATTTATGAAAGTTATAATTATATTAATACATAGATTAATTATAAATTAAAATATAAAACTAACTTAATAATAAATGATTATAATAAATTAATTTATTATAATATAATTTTTATAATTAATAAACTATAAAATATACTTGTTAATTTAAATATACTTGAAACTTAAGTAATAACATTAATTACTTTATTAAAATTAGCGAATTAATTAATTAATCTAATTATTATGTTTATTTTATAGTAATAATTAAATTATTAATTCAATCTAAAATATTTTCTTAATTAATTATTTATTTATGCTCTTAATTTTTAATAACTTAGTTTAAAAAATGGACGAAATTAATAACATAGTATTTATTTTTATTAACCTAATTAAGTTAATATCTTTTTAATTAAATTATGTTCTCTCCATAGTAATTTTTAGTGGATAATTGTACAAATAATTTAAAATTTAATAATTATCAATTAACTCTAAGTAACTTTTAACGAGTAATTTGATATTTAACTCTAAAAATAACTATTTATCTTTCTTTGGGTATTTATTTATTTATTCTTCTGTTCTAACTTCGCAGGTTCATTCTAGAGATGGGAAAACGTCCAGATACATACAACTAACTTTACCGAAGTTAGTTACGAGAGAAAAGATTGCGCGACGTGCCGGTCGCGAAAAAATGCAGATTTTGCAGTTCGTGGGTGAAGAACTCTGGAAGTCGGTGGAGATTGAGCGGTGACGTGTAGTGGATGACAGAAGGTACTAAAGCAGAGCAAGCAGCAAAATTTTTGAGAGACTCTCATTCGACATTCCACACCAAATATGAGAGCAGAACTCCCAGGAGATGATAGAGTCAAATTGGAGACTAAGGAGCCCGAAGGCAGAGCGATATTTAGGGAGTCTTTCTCCCTCTTTTCTTAACGGCTTGTACTCTATTTTCGGATTGTTTTCAATGATATATTTCATTATGAACATGAGTTGATTTTCCATCTCGGGAGCTTCAAGCTTTGTTGGTTTATCTGTTAAATTGTTCACTACTCATTGATTGACATCAGAATTAATCGGCGAGATCAACTCTGATGTTAAGTAAATTTGTTCACACCTTACTGTAAAAAATGTCATAGTTTCAAGTTCAATTGGCGAGGTTGAACTTGATCTTCAATTTGTTCAAGCGTTAATGTCATTTAAGTTGGAGTTTTACGGCGAGTTTAACTTCGACTGTATTGTTTTTTCAAAATTCTAACAGACGATGTTCTTTAGAGTGGCGAACTCTAAAAGTCATACTTCTGTTTGATGTTTCTTCTGGCGAGGAAGATATATCAAACAATTTTTAGGGTGTGATTCAATTCTGTTTAGTGGATAGTTATCCTTTTAATCATCAAGTTTGGAATTCCCGAGAAAATTGTTGTTCTTAGCTCCTTGTCTTTGCTGCTTAAAGTAGTTAGCTTAATTTCTTAGTTTAACAGTACCTAGTGCAGTTTTATTCCATTTGTAGAAAATTTAGTTTCTGTGTAAAGAATCTCGTTTCCTCTTACTATTTCTAGCTCATCTATTAAAAAAAATTTATAAAAAGTAAAATGATGCATCCCTCACTACTGACAATAGTGAGGTTTTAGTTTTAAAACTTTAGAATTTTCGTCTGCCTTCTCTGTGGTTCGACCCTGCACCACTGTGCTAGTGTAGGAGTAATAAATGTAATTTTGAGGACCGTGACGACCTCCGGCCGCTTCAAAATTTGGCGCCGTTGCCGGGGAAGGCACGCACCGAGAGTCTAGGGTTTAAAAAAAACACACAAAAAAAAACATAAAAAAATTCATTTAAAAAAAACTGATTTAAAAAAAACTACTTTGAAAATGTATCTGCTACTTTTTTTGTTTTGAAAAGAAAAATCTGCTTCATAGAGAACTGTTGTGTGTTTAAGCTCATTAAATTTTGAATTAAAAATGGATGTTAAACAGAATTGGAATCAACCGGGACCTAACTGTGTTTGTTGTGGTGATTATGGACATACTGCTTGGCAGTGTGTCTATAACCAGCAACAACAAGATGTTTACACTGATGAAAATGAACAATGTGAGTTTAGTCCTATCACCCTAGCTAAAATTGAATTAATTGATTCCAAACTAGATGCTAGGGTGGAACAAATTAATAATTAGTTAACTCAAACCCATGAGATTCAACTTAGAGAATCTCAAGAGCGAGATCAAAGAATGAAAAGAATAGAAACCATGCTCTTGGAATTGCAACAAAGGGTTAAAGAACAAGAAGTATTTGAAGAAAAGGTAAAAGAAAATGTTTACAAAAGATTTGAAAATCAAGTGGAAGAAGAAAGTGATAATGAAACTGGACAAGAACCCATTAACTTTGAAGAATCTGATTCTCTTGGACTTAATCTGGTAATAACCAACTCTCTAAATAAAGAACACAACATTGAAAATCCAATAAAGAACTTTAATGGAATCGAGTTGGATAATTTTGAAGATGAATTGAAACAGATTGAAAAAGATAGCCCAGTTCTTTTCATAATTCCTACACTTGAGAAAATCACTGTTTTAGAAGCTTTGAGAATGAAGTCACTCGGGTTGAAGATATACTTGAAACTAGAAACTTGAATGTTAAAAACTCTTCACCCAATCTTTCTGAAATTCTGAAGAATGAGCCTAAAATTGAAATTGGGAACACTTTGGAAGAGAACCTTAAGCTGGATAACATAGAATCTAAATTTTTTGAACCTCAACTGAAAACTTCTCTTCCATGTTTTGAAACTGTAAACCCAATTAATTCTGAAATGATGTTTGATGATGAGAATGAGGGAATAATATTTGAATAAAGACTAATTGATGAGTTTTCATTTCCTTATTCTCATAGTAATCACTTTTCTGAATCAGTGTGCAATGAAATGGAAATCAGTGTTGATCAACTTGAGGAGAATTGTCTTAACATGAACATTTTGGAAAGTGAATTTATTGAAATTGAATTGCACAATTCTTCTCCTGAAATTGAATTGCAACACTCAAATGACATGGTTTTAGAAAGTGAGCCTTTTGAACTTGAACTTGAAAGAGAAGTTGAACACACACTTGATCTAGGCAGAGCTGATTTGATAGAAGTAGTAGATGTTCAATGTGAGTTAACAGATGAAGATCTTTTGGAAGAGATTTATAACATTGTTAGAGCTGAACCACTTAGTGATAACATAAATTCTCTTTCTTGTCAGTCACTTACATCCTCACCTGTGAAGGGTTCAAAAGATCATCATGATACTGATAGTAGTCTAGAGGGAGACTTAGAATTGAGTTCCAATGCTCATGATTCTATTCAGAACTTTATTGAATCCCCTTTTGAACCTACTATTCAGTATTCACCCACAAGAACACCTGTATTTAAACCTATGAGTGTTGAAGATGAGAGAGAAATCCATGAAAATAATGCCACACCCTTTGAAGCACCAAGTACTATATTGTCCCTTCATGTGAACTCAAATTTTGATAAATCTGAAACAAAACTGGAAGTGGAAAAAACTATATCCATTACTGCTAAAGGGTGCTACTTAGGGGTTAATTCAGGCTTTGAGAATTCCATTTTTATCTGCTTATGTTTTGGTGCCCACAATCTTCACTGCTCTGTTAAAGATAAATGGGCCAAACACATGTGGTGGTTCCTATTAAGGAAACCACATCCACCTAGTGACTACGGTTAGTTGCTTGGTGAGTCTGGCTGGGGACATTAAACCTAGCGCTTCATGGGAGGCAACCCATGGTTTGTGTTTTGTTATTAAATAAAAAATTTTAATTAAATAAAGTCTAACTGAAGACTTCAAATTCAGTGCTTCATGGGAGTCAACCCATGCTCTTTCTTTGTTTTTACTTTTGTTCTGTTCTTATTTTACTTTAAATAAAGTGCTGCTTTGTATGCTTATATATGCTCTGTTTTTGCTGGATAATTGTTCCTGGTCTATATACTCTGTGTTTTTAGGAATGCTGCTTTTGTCATCTAAGGAGTGGAATTCCCATGGTCATTTTTGGACAAGAGCTTAGTCAGGGAATTACTTCAACTTGCTGCACTTATTTTTTTTGCTCCTGTTTTTGTAAATAGAATTCTACTTGCTTAAAATTCTGCTTGTATTACAAGATTCTGCTACATTTTGTGTAACTAATGAATTAATTCTGCATGAGCCTCCTTGCTTTAAAAAATTGAATTTCACTATTGTGATAAAATCTTTTCACTGTATGAAACTAAGTGTGGGGGGGGAAGTACATGCTGCTGGTCATTTGAATCTACTTGTTTCGTTGAGGTGTTTAGCATGAACATTGTCTACTATATTGAACATATTATTGAACTTATTGTTTAAAATGCTTACACCCAGTTAATTGCACACTTACACCTTATATGTTATGTTTGTGCTTAAATGAAAATATTTGTAACTGGACTGAATGTTAAAGCATGTGTGTTGTCTGAAATGAACCTGCTTTTATTTACCTATTGTGGCAAACAATACTTTTTTGAACTTCATTGAGACCCTTTATACATGTCATATATCTACTAAATTGAAAATCTGTTTTGAACCATAATTGATTAACTGTTCTTCTCCATATTTAGAAGTCAACTTTGGGGACAAAGTTGGGTTTTATGTGTGGGGGAGGGGGTCAATTCTTGACTGTTCTAAACTGTGTTTAATTGTAATACTCATCAATTCCTGCTGCTTTTAAACTTTTTGTCAAAAAATGATCAAAATTTTTCAAAAATTCTTTCACAATTTTAGGCTTTACACTGCACTCAAATGAGTCTTGCCTTAGGATGGTGTTTGATTGGAATTTGAGTCTTGCTTTGAGTCTGAAATGAGTGTTGGTGGATGATTGCTGAGTGGAATTGTTTAGTGGTTTAATGTATTTTGTTTAGGAACTTCTTTTGAGAGTGATATGGGAAACCTTTTAGTGGATTTAAGATCATAATTTTAGGTACTGGAAGTTTGACCTTTATCTGAGGAGCCTTTTCATTCTTTTAATTTATAAAAATGATCATTTATATTGAGTCAATGTAAATGGTTTTTATATAAACCTTTTGAAACTGGAGTAATACTAGGCATCTGGGATCCCACGGTGAATCTCTGAGACCTTAGATGCTGGGTGCGTTTCTGTTTACTATAAGCCCTCTGTACACTCTGAATAAGTGCATTGCACAGTGCTTGGCACAAATTACATGGCTTGGGAAAAATAAATAAAGTATCTAGGGTCAAAAATGAATTCATTAAGGTGAGGGGAATGATGAACTCCAGATGAAGAAGGGGACAACTGGTTTATATGGGAGTCATTTGGGTTGTATCAATAAAGTGATTTCAAAAAAAAATTATGTATTTTCTGGTACCAAGGGGATTAGTCAAAGTACAAAGTTCCTTTTTTTAAGATTTTAATTCCACATTTTTATTTTATCCTTTTATCACTCTTGAATTTAGAAATTGAGCTTGAATTGAAGTGAGTCACTAGGCAGAGTCATATATGAAGCAGGACACCTTCATTTATGGATGATTCATGGTTTACTTGAGTTCCCTTTGAGTAGTGGTTCTAGGCAAGACTTTATTTGAGGTATGTGTTCAATAGCCTAAGCACACTTTTTGAGTCCTCTGTTGAAACTTCTCTGAACATATCTGATTTGTTTAATTCACACTTTTTCAAAGAGAATAAAACATGGGATTGTTTGAGGACAAACAATGTTTAAGTGTGGGGGAATTTGATGTGGCCTTATTTTTAATCAGTTTGCCACATCTTTTTATTACATTTTATACAATTTATTTAACTATTTTAACACTTTTTAATAAATAAATGCACTTTTTTATTTATATAAATAAATTTGTCAATTAATCACTTTTTATAACATTTTATGTAATTTTGGACCCTAAAATAATTGATTTATTCTTTATATATGTTTTTAATATAACTAATTTTCAATTTGTTTAGTTAAATATTTATCTATTTATCTTATTTAATTTATCTTTATTAATAATCATTGAGTATGTTAATCAATTTACTTTTAATTTTTAAAGTTATATACAACTTAGCTCAGCTTGCCAGACTATCGGTAGCTTAGCTACCGATAGCAGGTTACCGGTACACTCTATCGGTGACTCTGCCTCTATCGGTGACTCTGCCTCTATCGGTGACTCTACTTCTATCGGTGACGCTTGTCACCGATACTCATTTCTATCAGAAAGCGCTTTAATTTTATAAACAACGGTGAGTATTTAGTTAGGTTAATTTAATTCTGCTCGACTTTTAATAAGTTAATTTCTAATTCAACAATTATTTAATTAACATAATTACAATTAATTAATTTAGACTTTATTTTATTAATTATTCTTTCAATTAAGATATGTTAAAATAGGTTTATTTTATTATTTTATGTGTTTAATCACCTGCTCGTCATTTAAGTAAATAATATGTGTTTTTTTAAATTAATTAATTTGGTTCGCCCTTAATTATTTAAGTTAAAATAGTTAGTTAATTAATTAATTAAGAGTTTTCAAACGTTAATTATTTTATTTTATGTATGCAGATTGAGTTTTATTTCATTTTTATTTTGATTTAAGTCCACCGGTGAGGTAGACTATTGCTAGCGGTGATTTATTTGGGTCACTGATGCTAACTTTATCATTCTCCACTACCTTGAAATTAATTAATTTATATAGTTATTAAACTCTTTTATTATTTTAGCTTATCAATTATCAAGTTTATTAATTTAATTTTTGTAAACTAATACTTTTTATTATAATTCCAATGTTTTTAAGTTTAATAAAAATTATGCTTTAAATTAATGATATTTAGTTATCTTTTTAATTAATTATTTTCAATCCTTCTTTAAAAAAAAATAACTTATGTTTTAATTTTTAAAGTTTCACTGTTAGAAAATTTTACCGCTGACTTTATTTTTATCGGTAGCTTCTTTTATCTAACGGCGTCATTTTTATCTATCGGTGACCATCATTTAGTTTTATCGGTAGCTGCGGCCATCCCTGTCCCTTTTATTACCTCACCGATAATTTATTTTTCTCCATCGGTAGCTTCAGCTACCGATACCCTTTCTTAACGGTAGAAGCTACCGATGCATTTCATTTTCCTCACCGCTAAGTCACTCTACCGGTGACTCTACACCCTCCCATTTTTCCTCACCGATACATTTAGCCACATTTTCTCACCGATAAGTATTCCCCTCCATCTCCAGCTACCGATACCATTTCCAGTCTACGATTACACCCAGTCTCACCGATAATCTCTTCTTCACCGATACTTTTTTTTCTCACTGATACACCTCGCCCTCTTCCCTGCTCCTTCCTCACAGCCCGATACTCCTCACTGACTGCCCTGCATCCCTCCTTCCTGCTTCGCACAGCACTCCATCATCCACACTTCTCCCCGCCTCTGCTCCAGCAAACCAACAACAACTAAATCCCCACAAAAATCTCTACAGCAAATTGGGCAAATCGAACAGAGAATTTACAAACAGATCAGCAACCTGAATCTGAGTACAAGACATGAAATCTCCTAATCGTACCCTAACCGGACCTCACCACACTGGTTCTCCGACTGCACAGCAAAGCCGCACATCTCCCTGCCTCCATCTCTGCAACACCCGAACACTGGCACCCCTGTTGTGCACTGCCCCCTGCTCCACAGCCACCCCCGTGCCCCTCCTTCCACACTGAACCCTTGCCGCGGCCTGAGTCTTCATCACCCGAACTCCCGGCTAGACCTTTCGCACCACCCCTGCTTCTCCCTTCACGTCGGCGAACCTGCCTCCATGACCTGCCCACATCACCTAGCTACGGCTAGTCAAAATCGAACCCATGCCCTTGCCGCAAGACCTCCTCCTCACCTCACTGCCTCGCATCGCCGGCACCGCCTTGAACCGTCTGCCTCAAAGCTGAATCCACACGCCGTAGAGTCACCGCAATACCCTGCTGAAGCCGCAACGCCACCGCTGCCTTGGTCGGAGAAGAGGGTGCTGCGTTGGGTCGCAAAGGAATTTGAAGCCCTCCCCTGTTGCGCCGTGGATTTAGGGAGGAAGAAGGGAGGATAAAAAATGAATAAAAAAATATATAATAATATAATATAATAATAATAGTATAAGTAGTATAAAACAAAAAGGAGAAAAGTAAAGTATAAATAAAGTGAAGTAAAAAAGCAAAAGTAAAAGTAAAAAAAAAATTAATTAAAGTAAAGTGAACTTTTCATAAAAGCTAACTTATTAAGTCAAATGAATTAATTAGAATTTATGAAAGTTATAATTATATTAATACATAGATTAATTATAAATTAAAATATAAAACTAACTTAATAATAAATGATTATAATATAATTAATTTATTATAATATAATTTTTATAATTAATAAACTATAAAATATACTTGTTAATTTAAATATACTTGAAACTTAAGTAATAACATTAATTACTTTATTAAAATTAGCTAATTAATTAATTAATCTAATTATTATGTTTATTTTATAGTAATAATTAAATTATTAATTCAATCTAAAATATTTTCTTAATTAATTATTTATTTATGCTCTTAATTTTTAATAACTTAGTTTAAAAAATGGACGAAATTAATAACATAGTATTTATTTTTATTAACCTAATTAAGTTAATATCTTTTTAATTAAATTATGTTCTCGCCATAGTAATTTTTAGTGGATAATTGTACAAATAATTTAAAATTTAATAATTATCAATTAACTCTAAGTAACTTTTAACGAGTAATTTGATATTTAACTCTAAAAATAACTATTTATCTTTCTTTGGGTATTTATTTATTTATTCTTCTGTTCTAACTTCGCAGGTTCATTCTAGAGATGGAAAAAGTCCAGATACATACAACTAACTTTACCGAAGTTAGTTACGAGAGAAAAGATTGTGCGACGTGCCGGTCGCGAAAAAATGCAGATTTTGCAGTGCGTGGGTGAAGAACTCTGGAAGTCGGTGGAGATTGAGCGGTGACGTGTAGTGGATGACAGAAGGTACTAAAGCAGAGCAAGCAGCAAAATTTTTGAGAGACTCTCATTCGACATTCCACACCAAATACGAGAGCAGAACTCCCGGGAGATGATAGAGTCAAACTGGAGACTAAGGAGCCCGAAGGCAGAGCGATATTTTGGGAGTCTTTCTCCCTCTTTTCTTAACGGCTTGTACTCTGTTTTCGGATTGTTTTCAATGATATATTTCATTATGAACATGAGTTGATTTTCCATCTCGGGAGCTTCAAGCTTTGTTGGTTTATCTGTTAAATTGTTCACTACTCATTGATTGACATCAGAATTAATCGGCGAGATCAACTCTGATGTTAAGTAAATTTGTTCACACCTTACTGTAAAAAATGTCATAGTTTCAAGTTCAATTGGCGAGGTTGAACTTGATCTTCAATTTTTTCAAGCGTTAATGTCATTTCAGTTGGAGTTTTACGGCGAGTTTAACTTCGACTGTATTGTTTTTTCAAAATTCTAACAGACGATGATCTTTAGAGTGGCGAACTCTAAAATTCATACTTCTGTTTGATGTATCTTCTGGCGAGGAAGATATATCAAACAATTTTTAGGGTGTGATTAAATTATGTTTAGTGGATAGTTATCCTTTTAATCATCAAGTTTGGAATTCCCGAGAAAATTGTTGTTCTTAGCTCCTTGTCTTTGCTGCTTAAAGTAGTTAGCTTAATTTCTTAGTTTAACAGTACCTAGTGCAGTTTTATTCCCTTTGTAGAAAATTTAGTTTCTGTGTAAAGAATCTCGTTTCCTCTTACTGTTTCTAGCTCATCTATTAAAAATTAAAAAAAATATAAAAAGTAAAATGATGCATCCCTCACTACTGACAATAGTGAGGTTTTAGTTTTAAAACCTTAGAATTTTCGTCTGCCTTCTCTGTGGTTCGACCCTACACCACTGTGCTAGTGTAGGAGTAATAAATGTAATTTTTGAGGACCATGACGACCTCCGGCCGCTTCATCTGGTCGACCTAGACCCCTGATTCATTCGTCGGCTACCTGCTTCCAAAGACTCCGCTACCTGCCGCCATGCGGTAGGCCTCGCTGTGGACTCAGCAAGAAAGCTCTCGATCAGAAGGGCTCGCTCCAGTACTCCTGCCTGAGTCGGAATGCTGAGGGAGATCATGTTGAGTCAATAAGGTTTTCCTTATGACTTTTCCATTCCTTCTTGTTTTGAAAATCACAAACAACTTATCTTTAAGGAAAATCGCTTTTATAAGGAAAAATGCTTTCTTAAGGAAAATTGCTTTTATAAGGAAAATTGCTTTCTTAAGGAAAATCACTTTTATAAGGAAAATTATCCTTATCATATTTTCATCAATATTTTTCTTAAGTATAAGTTTCGGATTCGTTTTCTCGGAGTCATTAAAACTTTGATATAAAAGCATTCTGTTTTAGGGTTCAGATTCTGGACAAGAACTATAAGGAAGTTTCATTCCGAATTCCGGATATGAACTCTGACTAAGTTCTATTCCAGATTCAGGATACGAATTCTGAAGAAGAATTCTCATTACGAATTCCAATGAAGAATTCTCATTACGAATTCCAATGAAGAATTCTCATTACGAATTCCAATGAAGAATTCTCATTACGAATTCTAATGAAGAAATCCCATTCCGAATTCTCATTACGAATTCTGAAGAAGAATTCTCATTACGAATTCTAATGAAGAAATCCCATTCCGAATTCTCATTACGAATTCTGAAGAAGAATTCTCATTACGAATTCCAATGAAGAATTCTCATTACGAATTCCAATGAAGAATTCTCATTACGAATTCTAATGAAGAAATCTCATTCCGAATTCTCATTGCGAATTCTGATGACGAATTCTCATTACGATTTCTGATGACGAATTCCTATTCCGAATTCCTATTCCGAATTCCTATTCCGAATTCTCATTCCGAATTCACCTATTAAACAGAATCTGATTATCATTGTTTTATACACTCTGAATTTACTCACTCTGAACCATCACTTCGAAGTTTCTATTCCGAACCTTTATGTTAGAGTTTAAAACGATGTCTTACTTTCTGTTACACTTGTTTTGTTATAAAACGATGTCGTCCATTTTGTTATAAACTAACCGTTGTCTGAGTGACACGTGTACAGGTCCCTCCGAACTTTAAGGAAAATATTACCGTTGGAGAGGAGCTGACCTTACCTATAAATAGGAGCTCATTTGAAAGAGCTCGTTGCTGTTGGAAAAACAACTGAGTTTTGTGCCTACATGCTGTTGAAGTGATTTCTAGAGAGAGAGTCTCTTATTAACTCTCAAAGCTTCGTGCGACTCCGAATGTTGGTGATTACATTCGAGGGCTTCCGGGGATAGGAAGACAGAGGTGCCGACTACCTTAAAGATCGAGGGCTTTCTTGCTGAGAAAGACAGAGGTGCCGACTACCTTAAAGATCGAGGGCTTTCTTGATGAGAAAGACAGAGGTGCCGACTACCTTAAAGATCGAGGGCTTTCTTGCTGAGAAAGACAGAGGTTGCCAACTACCTTGAAGTTGAGGGCTTGCGGGGATAGCAAGACAGAGACTCCGATCTTCGTATCGAGGGCTTACCCTGGTGTGGGTAAGACAGACTTGCTTGAAAGTATAAATCAAGGGACCTTTATCCAAGGTTGTTGGATACCCTTCTCTTTGGGTTAAAAGACTATTATCTTGTTACTAGTAGTTTTACTACTTGTTTTTATTCCGCTGCAATTTTGTATCTTAAGGAAAGTATAACTTTCTTATACTTCCTTACTTACTCTGATTAGTTTAGATTCTATACGCTTTAAGGTAGAATCTTATATTGTAACTTTTGTTAAGTTTCAATTTCCGGAATCATATTTCCGGAACCTACTTTTGGAATCCCTTTCCAAGTTCAGTTCGGTGTTAGAGGTGTTGTGAATTTACTTAGTTTAACTTTGTTAAACTTAGCTCTTTCCTTTTCATAAGGAAACTCTAGTTATTCATAACTAACTTTAAAGGTTCCAAAGGAATTTCTAAAGTATACAATTCACCCCCCCCCCTCTTGTATATTGAGCATCTCATATTATATTTCGATCCTACAATTGGTATCAAAGGTTGGAAACCTCTTACTCTATACCATTCCTACATTTGGTATCAGAGGCAAGGTTACTGAAATACTTGTACTCACATACAAGTTTTTCTTGCTCATTTTTCTATTCCGAACTTTGTCATTCCGATTTATCCATTCCGAACTTTTCCCATTCCGAACTTGTTATTACGATTCTAAGCTACTAACAAGTTTGTGTGCAAAGTTTTTTTTAGTATGGAAGGAATTAATGTTGGTTCTATTGACAATCTGAATCCTACAAGACCACCAATATTCGATGGTAATGATTATGAATACTGGAGAGATCGTATGAAGTCCTTTGTTATCAATACTGGAGTAGACAACTTTGTGATGCTTACTGGTGATTATAAAATTCCTGACAAGGAAGTCAGAACCTTTACTAACCAGGAAAAGCAAGAATATCAACTCAACTATAAGGTACGCAATACTTTACTATGTTCAATGACTAGAAATATATATAGCCAAATTTCTTCTTGTGAAGCAGCTAATTGTATATGGAAGAAGTTAGAGGTTACACATTTTGGGACTTCTAAGGTGATTGAGACTAGGAGAGCTATGCTTAGAGCTGAATATCATGGCTTCAATTTTCCTTATGGAGAACCTATCTGTAAAGTTCAACAAAGATTTATGACTATTGTCAACAGTCTACAATCTATGGGAGAGAAAGGTTTAGATGATGAAGCTCTTGTGGACAAGATAATTGATATTATGCCCAATGAATGGGAATCCAAGAGAACAGCTATAGATGAGAACAGGAAGGTCACTCAAATTACTCTTGATGAATTATTTGGAACTCTTCTACAACATGAGACCAGAATGAAGAGAGATGCTGACAACATCAAGAAGAAGAATGGAAATGGTACTATTGCTTTTACTACAACTTCGAATCAGATGAAAGCTAAGACTCCTGAGAGAGTAACCAGATCCAAGTCTAAGAAAGTTATTTTCCAATCCGAATCTAGTGAAAGTGAAGTTTCAGAAAATGAATTAGCCAATCTTGCTCGAAGGATGAACAAGATAGCTGGACAGAGAAACTTTCAATCCAAGTATAAGAAGAAGGACAGGAAAGATAAGAAAGATGGAGAAGTTACATGTTATGAATGTAAAAGAGCTGGACATATTAGACCAGATTGCCCTATGCTCAAAAAGAAAGAAAGAAAGGAAAGGCATTCAGACAGAAACAGGAAGAAGTATTACAAAGCTAAAGCTAAGAAAGTTCTGAAAGCTAATGACACCTGGAGTGCCAGTGGTGGTGACTCTTCAGATGAATCTTCTGAATATGAATCTTCAGGACAGAAGAATCTTGGTCTTATAGCCAGATTACCTATTGATAATCATTGTCTTATGGATAAGGTACGAAATGCTGAATCATTGACCAATGTTTCTTTAAATTCTAATGATAGTAAGTATTATAACTCCTCTGATGAAGAATCATCTTCTGATGTGGAAAATACTTTACCTTCTTATGAAGAAGTCTCTAGATTTGCTGAACTTCTTGAGATTGAGAATTCCAAACTCAACAAGAAACTTGATAAGGCAAATTCTAGGAATTATATTCTTACTAAAGAGATATCAGATCTTTATAAAGATCTTGATAAGAAAAATGCTGATTTTGAAAGTATTTCAAAAAATCTTGAGGAAGTAAGTTCTGAGAAGAATAAACTTTCTAAAGAATTAGAAAAAGTAATTTCTAATAAAAATGTTTTCGAGCCTAACTCTAGTTCCAAAACTAATGATTTTGAGGATAAAAACTTGGTTGTAAAACTCAAGTCCGAAATTTTTTCCTTAAAGAAGTGTTTATCAAACTTTACCCATGGTAAGGAAAATTTTGATAAGATGTATTCTCAAATAAGACCTTTAAGAAATAAATCGGGATTTGGTTATACCCATGCAAAACCTGTTTTCAGTAACAATTATTTTGTTCCTCAGAGTGCCCCATTTTGTACCAAGTGTCAATGTGGTGGTCACTGGGCAAGAAATTGTTCCTTAAACAAAACACAATCCTTAGGTTTTCATAAAGCTTATTTTTCTAAGAAAATGTGGATACCTAAAATTTTATTGTCTGGAAATCTCGGATCCAAACAAGTTTGGATTCCGAAAATCTAACTTTGTTCTTAATTTCAGGAAAATAAAGAAAGTTCCA
Source organism: Viscum album (assembly GCA_963277665.1). NCBI lineage: Eukaryota > Viridiplantae > Streptophyta > Magnoliopsida > Santalales > Viscaceae > Viscum > Viscum album. The sequence goes on along the minus strand of OY728145.1, from coordinate 840,150,888 downwards.
GCAACAATATTTGGTACATGGATAGTGGATGTTCCCGGCACATGACTGGTAACAAAATCTTTTTTGAAAAGATTATCAAAACGAAAGGAGGAAAGGTAACTTTTGGAGACAATGCTAAGGGAGAGATTGTTGGTATTGGTAATATAGTTCTTTTGGGTAAAACTTTGATTTCAAATGTTCTTTTTGTTAAAGGTCTTAAGCACAACCTCATTAGCATAAGTCAGTTATGTGATGAAGGTTACCTTGTGAATTTTAGAAATGATAAATTCTTAGTTCACAATTCCAAGGAAGAATTTATTCTCTCAGCCAATAGGCAAGAGAATGTATACACCTTAAACTTAGAATACCTAAGAAGCCAAGATTTACCTTGCCTAAGTGCAATGTAAGATCATTCTTGGTTATGGCATAGAAGATTAGGACACTGTAATCTTAGAAACCTATGTAAACTCTCTAAGAAGAAACTTGTTTAAGGATCTACCGGAGCTTAGATTTTATTCTTCTAAAGTTTGTGATCCTTGTCAATATGGCAAGCAACATAAATCTAGTTTTAAGTCAATCAGTGAAGTCTCAACAACCGATGCATTACAGTTAGTGCACATGGATCTTTTTGGTCCAACACAAACTGGAAGCATTGGAGGCAAATACTATGTGTTTGTTCTAGTTGATGATTACACTAGATTTACTTGGGTCTATTTTCTAGAAAGGAAATCTGAAGCTTTTTCTTATTTCAAAAGTTTTAGAGCTCAAGTTAAAAATGAGAAAAACCTTCCATTGAAAACTATTCATAGTGGTCATGGAGGAGAATTTCAAAATTCTGATTTTGAAACTTTTTGTAGTAAGAAAGGTATTACTCACAACTTTTCAGCACCTAGAACTCCTCAACAGAATGGTGTAGTTGAAAGAAGAAATATAATTCTTCAAGAGATAACTAGAACCATGTTGAGTGAATATTCTATTGCTAGACATTTCTGGGCTGAAGCTGTAAGTACTGCTTGTTATACTATAAATCGGGTTTTGATTAGACCTTTTCTTAATAAAACTCCTTTTGAGTTATGGAATGGTAGAAAACCAAGACTTTCCTACTTCAAGGTTTTTGGTTGCAAAGTATTCATTTTGAATACTAAAGATAACTTACATAAATTCGCACCAAAGTCTGATGAAGGGATTTTCTTAGGTTATTCCACAACCTCTAAGGCTTATAGAGTTTTTAATAAAAATACTTGTATTGTTGAGGAAACAGTACATGTAAAATTTGATGAGTCTGATCCTTTTGTTTTTAAAACCTCCCAACCTACATCCTCGGATGTGTTTTCAAAAACTGATTGTCAACCTTTGATAGAAGAACCTTCTGATAAGGAAATTGTTCTAGAAGATACTTCTGAAACATTTACCCCAGAAGACTTTCTACCTTATGTTGATGAACAGGTTTTACAAAACCCAAATCAGGTGTTTCTTAAGAATCATCCCAGTGATAGTATCATTGGTGATGTAAATCAGCCTGTAAGTACTAGAAGTTCCTTAAGAAATGAAGTAGAACATCTAGCATTTCTTTCCCAATTAGAGCCTAAAAGCACTGATGAGGCTCTAGGTGATGATGATTGGATCAAAGCAATGTAAGATGAACTAAATGAATTCGAAAGGAATAAAGTCTGGAACTTGGTTGAAAGACCTAAGGAAACTTCTGTTATTGGAGTAAAATGGGTTTTCAGAAATAAATGTGATGAAAATGGAGTCATTGTTAGAAATAAAGCTAGACTTGTTGCTAAAGGCTATAATCAGCAAGAAGGAATAGAGTATGAAGAAACCTATGCTCCAGTAGCTAGACTTGAATCTATCCGCATTCTACTTTCCTTTGCAGCATTCTTTAATTTCAAACTTTTCCAAATGGATGTGAAATGTGCTTTTCTTAACGGTTATGTTCAAGAGGAAGTTTTTGTTGAACAACCTCCTGGCTTTGAAGATACAAAATATCCAGATCATGTTTTTAGACTTACCAAAGCTTTGTATGGCCTTAAACAAGCCCCACGAGCATGGTATGATAGACTTACTGGATTTTTGCATCAAAATAACTATGTTAAGGGAAATGCAGATCCAACCCTTTTTATAAAGAAAGATAAGAAAAATGTTTTGATTGTTCAAATTTATGTTGATGACATTATATTTGGTTCAACTCAGCAATCTTTGACTGACTCTTTTGCTAGTCTAATGAAATCTGAGTTTGAAATGAGTATGATGGGTGAGTTAACATTTTTCCTTGGTTTTCAAATTTCTCAAAAACCAGAAGGAACCTACATATCTCAACATAAGTATATTAAAGATCTTCTTAAAAAGTATGGTTATGACAACACTAAGAGTATAAGTACTCCTATTGGTACCTCAAACTCTCTGGATCTTGATGAAGCTGGGAAACCAGTAGATCAAACATCTTTTAGAGGTATGATTGGAAGTCTAGTTTACTTAACAGCTAGTCGACCAGACTTAATGTTTTCAGTATGCTTATGTGCAAGATATCAATCCAATCCTAAGGAATCTCACTTAAAGGCAGTAAAAAGAATTTTTCGCTACCTTAAGGGAACCATGGATCTAGGATTATTTTATACTTCTGGAAATGATTTTGTTCTAAAAAGCTTTTCTGATGCTGACTTTGGTGGATGTAGAATGGATAGGAAAAGTACATCTGGAACTTGTCATTTCTTAGGAGATTCATTAGTTTCTTGGTCATGCAAGAAGCAACATTCTGTTGCACTTTCCACTGCTGAAGCTGAATATGTAGCAGCTGGAAGTTGTTGTGCACAAGTGTTGTGGATGCAACACACGCTCACAGACTATGGCTTGAGTTTTACTAAAACTCAAATTTTGTGTGATAACACAAGTGCCATTGCCCTAAGTAAAAACCCTGCACATCACTCTCGTGCAAAACACATAGATATTAGGCATCACTTTCTTAGGGATCACACACTCAAAAGAAAATATTATTCTTCAGTTTATCGGAACGCAAGATCAACTTGCTGATATTTTCACAAAATCCTTGCCTTCTGATAGATTTGAATATATTAAACAAAAGTTAGGAATGATAACCGTAAGGTAATCTTCCTTAATTAACTTTCTGTTGAAAAAATCTCCTTACAGTAATAAACTCCTTTTCATAGGGGAGTACATTTGATTGTTTATTTTACAAAGTTTTTCAAAATTTGTTTTCAAACTTTTCGGAACGAAAATTTCCGGAATGGAATTTCCGGAACTACAATTTTCCAGAAAGGATATTTTCGCACAGAATACTTCTGGAATGGAAGTATTTGTATTGAAAATTTCCGGAATGGAAAACTTTCGTACTGATATTTTCATAACGGAACTTTCGTACTGAATCTTCCATAACAAGTTTTCGTATTTACTTTTTCGTATTGAGTCTTTCGTATTGAGTTTTTCGTATTGAGTTTTTCGTATTTACTTTTCGTATTTACTTATTCGTATTGATTTTTCGTATTTACTTTTTCATATTGAGTTTTTCGTATTTACTTTTTCGTATTGAGTCTTTCGTATTGACTTTTCATATTTACTTTTTCGTATTGAGTTTTTCGTAATCGTCTTTATATTACCCATTACGAATAACTTTCCTAAGCTAATCCGAAAGGTATGATTTCCTTACTGAAGTTTTCGTAATCATATTTTACTTGCTGGCAATTTCTTATAGTTTGTTTTTGGTTTTTGGATTTCTTAATTCTTTACTTTAATAAAACCTCAAAAAGATCGGATTCAAGCTTTCAACCGTTAGATCTGATCTCAGATCATTCTAAACCGTTAGGTCAACCAAGGAAGTTGAACCGTCATCCCATTGCCTATATAAAGGGGACCCTATTTTCTCGTCCCACATCGATTTCAAGCTTTTGCGTGCTGAAGCTCTGACTCTCCGATTTAAAGCCGTTCCGAACCACAGTTTTCTCAGTTCCGAACTTCAGTCTTCTCGATTCCGAACTTCTCAGAGGACTTCTGATCCAAATGTCTGCAGAGTTAGCTTCTCAAGAAATGTCTTCAACCAAACCTATTTCTCAGTGGTTAGTCTACAGAGAGAGGTTAGTTCATCCGAATTTCTTCAGCAACTACGATTCTATTATTTCAAAGAATATCAAGCTGAATGGCTGGGAAGGTGCTGCGGTATCAAAAACCGGCAACCAAGATGAAGTGTACTCTGACTTGCTTGTCGAGTTTTATGAGTCAGTTGTTTTCTTCGAGGAAGATAATAGAGAAAAATTTTCTTTCAAATCGTATGGCAAGACATATAAGCTTTCTTACACCAAGGCTGCAAGCTTGGTAGGGCTAAGTTATGAAGGGGAAGCTGAGTTTATTTACCACGTATTTCCAGACTCTTTGGGTAGCTTCAACAAGGAAAAGGCATTAGAAATTCTCGGATTGGATGATGACAAGGCTCCGAAAATTGCAAGCCTATCTACAAACTTCCGGATTCTGGAGTTATGGGTACAAGGGCTTATCGTACCGAGAAAAGGAGATAAGGATAGTCTGAAGAAGAGTGAGATATATATCTTAGATTTCCTGATAAATCTAAGAAAGTTCAACTTGATGAAGCATATTCTTCTTAACATTGAAAATTTGAAGAAGGGGAATCTGAGAGCTCAGATCGTGATGTACCCGGCAATATTGTCAAAGCTCATAGTTCGGTGCCTTGAGTCCTTCAAGGTAGCTTGTAGTTCCAAACCAAGGGTGTGAAAGATCATGCTGCTTAGTGATGCCACTCTTAAGAGAATGAATATAGCTTTTGACAAGGAGTCAGGGAAGTTTATTGATCTACCTCCACAAGTAGAAGTGACTTCGAAAGTGGCTGATCCGGAATCATCCAAGCCGGTAAGGAAGAGGAAGCTGAAAGAAGTGGTTGTCGAAGCTGAGGAACCTAAGTCTAAGGAAGTCCACTCCGCACCTCCTAAGTCTAAGAAGAAGAAAACCTATACTGATGAGGTTGCAGCGAAGTGGAGAGCTGACAAAGAGAAGAGGAAGGAAGGAGATCCGCAGTTCGGATTGGATCCTGCAGAGGCTAAAGCTCTGAAAGAGAAGGCTGCTGATGAGCTCGAGAAACAAGCAAAGGAGAAGAAACTGAAGAAGAAAATGTCCGAGGCTGAGGTAGCTCAGGCCTTGTTAAAGTTCAACGAAATGGTTTCAGCAACCATTCCCGTTCCGAGATCTTTCTCTCTGGAATCTCTACCTGAGACTCCAGGAAGAAATCTTGTTACTCCGGAAGAGGCTGTTGCTACTGAGGAAGTAGAGCAAGTGCAAGAAGTTGAAGAAGCTGCTGAAGGAAGTGGTGAGACAGGAGATGTGCTCAAACAAGTAGATGAATATAAGGGAACTCTTTCGGAACACCTCTCGCTCCGAACATCTGAAGCTCAATCTTCAAAGCTTGTTACTCCGACTATGGAAGAAGAGAAAGGCGAAGAAGAAGTTTCTTGTCTGAGAGAAGAAGAACATATTTCACTTGATGCTGCTCAGAAGGAAAATGTAGAAGTTGCTGATGAGGAAGATTTGGTTGTTCAAGTCTCTGATAGCGAGAAGAAATCTTCGGAACAGGTTTCTATTCCGGAAAAAGATAAGGGGAAACGAATTCTTGCTGATACCCCGAGTTCAGAAAAGAGTATGAGGAAGGAAGTTGGTAGTTCTTCTAAGAGGAAGTTGGAGCTTATTGAGGAAGAAAATTCTCTTAGCAAGATTTCAGACTCGGAGTCATCGTCGTTGGGGCACGATTTTGTTGTTCAGTCCTTAAAGAAGTTGGTGGGAACCATTCCAACCTTCTCCAGTATTGACTCTATATGCCAGATGCTTCAACATGCGCTGAATCAGAAAACCGACTCCGTATCCATGGTAATGGATAAGTGTGTTGAGATTGAAACTCAGTTCAAAACTTTCTTCGTTGGTTACGAAGCACATAAAAGATCTTTCAAGAGGATGACAAGCTGGTCTAAGAAAACTGTGGAAGAGATGAGGTTGCCGGATGAGTTTCAGGATAATGTTAAGGATGCATTTGAAACCGAGGACAAGAAGTTTCATAAGCTGACTGCATCATTCGAAGAGAAATTGACAGAGGAAAAGAACATTCGGATTCAAGAAGTGAGAGATCTGAATGGAAAGCTCAACTCCGTTAATCAGAGTTGGAAATTTGAAAGGGATCATCGGATTGATTTTCTAGAAAGGATGAAGGCTCAGGAAGAGAAGATGAAATTTCAGGAAGAAAAGTTGAAGGCTCAGGAAGAAATCATTGAAGCTCAGTCAGCAAGAATAGTCGTCTTAGAGAAGCAAGCAGAGGAAGATCACAAAGACTTAAAGAAGATCAAGACGATTCTCAAGGGGCTAATGTCGAAGGAAAAAGATCTGAAATAAACCAATCCGATCTTTTTGTTGTAATCTGTTTTTGTTGCTGACATTTCAAATCTAATGAGAATCGTGCTTGTTGTTTCTATTGTTTTCATTACTAATTTTTTCAGGTACTTTGTTAAGTTTTTCCATTCCCTCCAATTCTTTTTGAAAATCACAAAGGGGGAGAAGGAAAAGATTCTTAAGAAAAAGAAGAAATCTAATAAGTACTTATCAAAGGGGGAGAAGGAAAAATACCCAAGGAAAAAGAACTCTAATAAGAGTTTGTTTAAGGGGGAGTTTTTCTTAAAGAAACATCACTCCGGAAATATGAATACGATCCTTAGTGTTTCAAAGACTAAGGGGGAGTTATTCGTATTCATCTATATTCTTAAACCAAGGGAGATAAGCTTAATGTGTTTCTTTCTTCTTAGAATAGCTTTTTCGTAAGGATGTTTGTTCTTTCCAAAAAGGGGGAGATTGTTGAGTCAATAAGGTTTTCCTTATGACTTTTCCATTCCTTCTTGTTTTGAAAATCACAAACAACTTATCTTTAAGGAAAATCGCTTTTATAAGGAAAAATGCTTTCTTAAGGAAAATTGCTTTTATAAGGAAAATTGCTTTCTTAAGGAAAATCGCTTTTATAAGGAAAATTATCCTTATCATATTTTCATCAATATTTTTCTTAAGTATAAGTTTCGGATTCGTTTTCTCGGAGTCATTAAAACTTTGATATAAAAGCATTCTGTTTTAGGGTTCAGATTCTGGACAAGAACTATAAGGAAGTTTCATTCCGAATTCCGGATATGAACTCTGACTAAGTTCTATTCCAGATTCTGGATACGAATTCTGAAGAAGAATTCTCATTACGAATTCCAATGAAGAATTCTCATTACGAATTCCAATGAAGAATTCTCATTACGAATTCCAATGAAGAATTCTCATTACGAATTCTAATGAAGAAATCCCATTCTGAATTCTCATTACGAATTCTGAAGAAGAATTCTCATTACGAATTCTAATGAAGAAATCCCATTCCGAATTCTCATTACGAATTCTGAAGAAGAATTCTCATTACGAATTCCAATGAAGAATTCTCATTACGAATTCCAATGAAGAATTCTCATTACGAATTCTAATGAAGAAATCTCATTCCGAATTCTCATTGCGAATTCTGATGACGAATTCTCATTACGATTTCTGATGACGAATTCCTATTCCGAATTCCTATTCCGAATTCCTATTCCGAATTCTCATTCCGAATTCACCTATTAAACAGAATCTGATTATCATTGTTTTATACACTCTGAATTTACTCACTCCGAACCATCACTCCGAAGTTTCTATTCCGAACCTTTATGTTAGAGTTTAAAACGATGTCGTACTTTCTGTTACACTTGTTTTGTTATAAAACGATGTCGTCCATTTTGTTATAAACTAACCGTTGTCTAAGTGACACGTGTACAGGTCCCTCCGAACTTTAAGGAAAATATGACCGTTGGAGAGGAGCCGACCTTACCTATAAATAGGAGCTCATTTGAAAGAGCTCGTTGCTGTTGGAAAAACAACTGAGTTTTGTGCCTACATGCTGTTGAAGTGATTTCTAGAGAGAGAGTCTCTTATTAACTCTCAAAGCTTCGTGCGACTCCGAATGTTGGTGATTACATTCGAGGGCTTCCGGGGATAGGAAGACAGAGGTGCCGACTACCTTAAAGATCGAGGGCTTTCTTGCTAAGAAAGACAGAGGTGCCGACTACCTTAAAGATCGAGGGCTTTCTTGCTGAGAAAGACAGAGGTGCCGACTACCTTAAAGATCGAGGGCTTTCTTGCTGAGAAAGACAGAGGTTGCCAACTACCTTGAAGTTGAGGGCTTGCGGGGATAGCAAGACAGAGACTCCGATCTTCGTATCGAGGGCTTACCCTGGTGTGGGTAAGACAAACTTGCTTGAAAGTATAAATCAAGGGACCTTTATCCAAGGTTGTTGGATACCCTTCTCTTTGGGTTAAAAGACTATTATCTTGTTACTAGTAGTTTTACTACTTGTTTTTATTCCGCTGCAATTTTGTATCTTAAGGAAAGTATAACTTTCTTATACTTCCTTACTTACTCTGATTAGTTTAGATTCTATACGCTTTAAGGTATAATCTTATATTGTAACTTTTGTTTAGTTTCAATTTCCGGAATCATATTTCCGGAACCTACTTTTGGAATCCCTTTCCAAGTTCAGTTCGGTGTTAGAGGTGTTGTGAATTTACTTATTTTAACTTTGTTAAACTTAGCTCTTTCCTTTTCTTAAGGAAACTCTAGTTATTCATAACTAACTTTAAAGGTTCCAAAGGAATTTTTAAAGTATACAATTCACCCCCCCTCTTGTATATTGAGCATCTCATATTATATTTCGATCCTACAGATCAGCGATGCCCTGATCTCATGTCTCAATCCCTGGTCAAAGGTCCGGGCCCGGAAGAACGGGTCCCGTACCATGTCGGTCGAGTAGCGCGAGAGATCGGTGAATCTCACCGAGTACTGGGCGACCGTCAAGTTGCCCTGCCGCAGCTGAAGAAGCTCCTGGATGCGCACCGCACGAAGGGTGTCCGGGACGAACTCTGAGCGGAAGAGGCCCTCAAAGTCTGTCTAGAGGAGAGATTCCTCATCGTGCACCTGGAGCATCAAGCTCCACCATCGTCCTGCTGCTGCGTGCAGTAGGTTCGCTGCGAGGAACACTATGAGGTCTGCTGGTGTCCTCACTAGCCGGAAAACTCGCCCCACTGCCTCCAGCCAGTCCTCGGCTGCCTGGGGGTCTGTCTCCCCACGGAACCTGGGCTGTCGCTGGCGCTGGAACTCATGCAGTGCACTGAGGCGCCGTTCATCGTCAGCGGCTAGTGTTGGAAGCATCGGTGGCTCGGCGGGTAGAGGTACCGCCGGTGCCTCTGCTGTCAAAGGGCCCTATACCGAAGCCTCGTCGCTCGGTGGGCTGTTGTCACGTACCACTCTTGGAACCCTTGCTGGCTGCCGTCGTGGGGCCATCCTGAAAGGAAACAGGTGCGCCACGGTCAGAACAGTATACCTGGTGAGCTGATACAAATTAATCACAAAGAAAACTTGAAACACACTAGCAATCAATATTTTCGTGCATTAAGTCGGAAATCAGAAGTCAGGGTCCTGGTGTACGGATACGTCGGCCGCCGCACCAACACTGGACTCCCTGGACTGATAACCACACCCAATATGCTAAACACTATTGCTTCACATAGAAGAAAGATCAGAGTCTGCGGTAGAACCGAACTCCTCTGATACCAATTTGTCATGACCCGTCCTTGGGGCCCGTGCCGTGACTACCCCAAGCCCGCCTTCCATAGCCCAGGGGCTGGCGACTAGCACCAAGGCGTAAATCCCGGTAAAAAGGGAAGGCATTGCCTTTGAAAAGTAAACAAGCACCACAGAGTAAGCAAGCGGAAGAAGTAAAAGCTGGTACAACAGTAAGTGCAGAAAAGTAAAGGGGGGCGGAAATACAAGCCCAACTGTAAAGTAAAACTGAAAGGGGAAAAACAGCAACTGAAAGTAAAGCCACAACATTGAGTCGTCCACTTGAAGTCCCACCTAAAGGGTGAGTACAGATAGCCTCCACTGCTCCTCGGTTCCACCTAACCGCTCCGAGTACGTCCCGCCCAGCGGTCCACCTCCAGGTACTGTCCTGCTCCGCAAGCCTCCACCACGATCAGCGCTGTCCGTCGTCTGCAACCAACACAACGTAGTGCGGGCATACCCGTGCAGGGGTGAGTATAAACTAATCAGTAGGGACCCCGAGACCCCTAAAGGTCTCCGAAAATCCACAAAGGATAAACCACAAATGAAGGATACAGCCACGAAGTAACATCCGACACGGCTTAGGTATATGCCCATACATATACCTAAGTCATCAATTCTCACTTGGCTCCAACATCCGAGCTCAAGTACAACCCATTCCACACAGGAAAGCAAAACGTAAAATCCACACAGGATAGCTCAACACAATCCACAAAGGAAAGTAAAACGTAAATCCACACAGGATAGCTCAACACAATCCACAAAAGAAAGTAAAACAGTGTTTCAGCTCACACAGGTATACTTCTTCAAATGACGATATAGATGATCACTGATCCATCTAAGTCGTCGGACCCACAAAGGATCGATAGGTACTAACCCCCGCAATGACCCACAAAGGATCTGACCCACAAAGGATCGATAGGTAACTAACCCCCGCAAAGACCCACACAAGATCGGGCCCACACAGGACCTGTAGGTGCTGGCTCACAAAGAACCGTTGAGCGATGAATCACACAGGATCGGACCCACACAGGATCAGTAGCACTGATCCACATATGATCAGTAGCACTGATCCACACAGGATCACTGAGTGCTATAGTCGTCATCATCGAATCCACTGAGGATATATGCACAGTCGTCGTCGCAGTCACAGTAGCAGTCGCAGCCAGCTCTAGGGTTCCCGCACACAGCAAGCTCGTTCGGGAGGGTCTGCTCCACGAGCCGAGAGGCTGATACATCAACTGACACATAGTCCAGAGTTGATGTATCCAAAAGTTCTGTATCGTCAATAGGAACTCAACGTCGCAGACGGCTCGTCAATCGGACGTCCGGTCTGAGAGTTATTTGCTTTTTCGTCCGAGGGGCCCGGTTGGTTTTTAAGGAAAAACCAACCCGACCGTACTCCACCTGCTTCCAAACCTCGGGCGGAGTATGCCAAAAGATCCGTCTCACTTAGAGGAACTCAACGAAGTTGACGGTACGTCAATCGGACGTCCGAAGCTCAAGATATGAGTGTTTCCGCTCCGAGGGCCCAGTTGGTTTCGTGTACGAACCAACCCGGCCGAACCCAAAGTATTCCAAAACCTTGAGTGCGATATACCGAAATGACCGTCTCGATCCAAGGATCGCATCTCCACTGACAGAGCGTCGTTCGGAGGCCCGTAGCTCAAGTTACGAGAAAAAGACCAAAAATGGTCTCAAGAAGGGGGGTCTGGGCCCGGACCGACCCGGCCCAACCCCCCCTGGGTCGGCCCGAACCGGGTTGACCCGACTTGGGTCCGGATCCGACCCGGTTTGGCGTGACCCGACCCGGTTTGGCGTGACCCGACCCGGCCAGGGCGCGACCCGGCCGGTCAGGTCGGCCCAGCTCGGCTCGGCCGAGCGGCCGAGCGAGGGAGCCGCGGGGCGTTGCCCCCGCGGGATGAAGGTGTTGCGGCCCCGCATGGGGCCGCGCTGGATCAGCGGACGTGGCAAAGCCACGTGCCGTGTGTGCCGGACCCGTGCGACCACGGGTCCGCTGGCCGCCACCGCCACCGCAGCCCTGTCTAGCGGCGCGCCGGGGCGCCACCGGTGGGTTCCGCGGGCCACCGGAGTTGCTCTGGTGGTCCGATTTCGTTTCCATCTGCGCCGTAGCTCCTCCTGGGTCCCGTACTTCACTACGGAAACAACGAATCACCTCTGCAGCATGTTTTTTCGTTGGCTTCCAATCCGCACATCAACAAAGAACCGCGGAGGGTTGTCGGGACGTGTTTGTTTGGCCTGCACCCTCCGCGTTAGGTGATAACAATCGGGAAGAAATATTCAACACATGAATAACAAGCAAGGCACAATTTTAATAGAATTAAAATTTGAACTTGATCCGGGTTCTTTGTTTTAAAAGAAACAATCACAGGAATATAAATTATTTCACAAACAAACCTCTACCTTGTCAAATCGTCGCAAGCACGTTCTTCGCGGAATTGATCATCGTGGAAGGAGGCGATCGTCCCGTCGCGGAAGGGAATCACATCGTCGTGAAAGGGGTGTCTCGTCGACGAACTCCGAGGTTCAAGAACAAGTAGATTTAATTATATTAATTAAATCCATGATGTTGTTATAACCCACAAAGAGATTTAAAAGAAGAAACCTGAAATCTCCTACCTCAAGTAGTTGGTGATCGGAGATCGTTGCAGGGAAGAACGTCTCGGAAGAAGCGTCGTCAATCTCTGAGCGTAACAGCGTTCTTCATGTTCTTTACGTTCTTCGCGAAGGAGGATGAAGGCACAAGATTTCTGTCAAAATCCTCTCAACGAGCAATCCTCAAGATGTCGTGTGTTGGTCTTATTTTATTATTATGCCAACGGATTGTAAACAGGTTAAGAAATGATTAAATTAATTCATAGAATTAATTCAACGAATAAAACTGCCCAATTAATTGGTGCGTTAAGAAATTAAGAAAACGCGTCATTTGACTTTCATAATGATGGGTTTTCGCGGGTTCGTAACTTAGCGGAAAAGAAACAGTGAGGCTCGTGCAGGCCCCACCTCACAAATATCCTACCAGGAGGGTAGGATATTTCGGGTTCTACCCTATCCGCTTCAACTCAGCTTAAGCAGCTTAAAGTGGCTTTTATGTGGCTTTAAGTGAAATAAAATAAATTTTGTCGTACCAATTATTTTATTTCTGAACATTAAGCCCAAAAATTAAAAACCACACCCGAGCAAACGCAACTTTGGAAGAGGCGTTTCTAAGCAAATACCGGTGCTGCGATTCCATCGGTGCCCTCAGAATTCGATTTCGAGCACCGGTTCAAAAGTTAAAAAAAACCCGCTCATCCGTTCACTGAACTTACCCGAGCCAAACTTCAGAAAGTGATTCCGGGGACACCGGGCCTCGGAATTAGGTGCCGTCAGAAACTACGTTCTTGTAAAATTCCAAAGAAAATTAAGAAAAAAATTTCCTTGAAATCTACGGGTCTTTACAAGGTATGACTTAAAGAAACAATTGTGTTCTAGGGAACAAGATATAAAAGATATATCCATAAGTGTTCTCAATTTATTCATAGTAAGTATATTAACTACGTATTGAAAAATAAAATTTGAAGAAATTCAATACCAAAAATAGTTGGCGTATTATCCTTCTAGTTGAACATGCATAAGCATAGGAAGAAATTTTTTAGATTAATATATTTTCACAATATTAAGAGGTAGGAATATCTATAATTTTCCATAATATGTATTGAATTTTCATATTACTAATCCTTGATTCATATTATGTAAATATCAAATATATCCTATATAACTACATTGACTTGTAGTTGGAACTATATGATAGTACTTTGAAAAGTAGAACAAGATGAGTTCATGGTATCTTGAGAAGTGGGAATATTAGTGATTAATTGAATTGAAAAATATTACTCATTTAGATCAATTTTATTTAATATCATAGAAAGTTAAAAGATAATATGAAATAAATATGTATTACATCCAATGGTAACTATATCAACAATATTTGAGTAAGTTGCTTCTTCTGATGAAGCTTAAGGAGTGCTTTAGAAACATCCTATTCATATTTTAGTTTATAAAAAATAAATATTTTTTATAATTATATTGATAAGATTTAAGTATGGATTTATTCAAGACATCCAAAATTTTAAAATAGAATAATATGTGGGTACTCAGCTATATCACTTGTTAAGGGCTTTTCCCAAGATAATATAGTTACAGTAAACAGATTTTCTATAAAGATATGCGGATTTTTCCAACCCTAGTCATGGAAATATTATATACCTAGAAGTTTTAGAAATACATATAGGAAGCATGTTTCTATATATGAGAACTAACTAGTCCTTAGAAGTTAGCTCTAGTAAAAGTGGTAGTTTATTAGAGTTGATTCCCTAGAAAAAACTTGGTTTATACTTAATATTACATGTATATTCAAATATGTGATTATTAATTTAAATATATTATCCCATATCTAGATTTAATCTATATAATATTGGTGTGATAATGTTATATATAATTTTTCATGTTGAAAAGGTCATAGAAGTTACCTGCTATGATGAGAACCTTGAAATTTTATTAAGATATTCTTAAAACTAGTTATGTGGTTGGATAAAAAACCAAGAAATAGAACATATCCATAGACTATTAGGTATGAGTAATCATAAGTGGATGAGGATTGTTCTCAAGAAGTTCACATTTGGTAATCTCAATGACCATTGATTATAATAACAAACCCTCCATTATAAATTCATCATGTTTTGATGCCATTGGATCTCCTTTCTATGATTGTGTGTAATGGTCCTTAGACTTTTAGATAATTATTAATTTATTTCATGACTCACATATTTAGATTTACTATTACAAACCATGACACCATATATTGGTGGGAAGTATGGTATGTTGGGTGTTTCACGAAATATGTGTTATTAATGGAAAAATTGAGGAAGGATTTTTCCCTTCCATATTTATGTAATTTGATATCTCATCCCTCTGACTGAAATATAACAGTAATATTAAATTTCATGACCATGCTGCAAAGAAACTATTTTAAATATTAAAAGAAATATATAGCAGTCATTTAGGTTAATGACATAGAAGTGAAACCTACCTAATGAGATGTTGAGACAAATCGATAGTATTACATAGTGAACATTCATAAATGGTTGTCAATGTTGAATTATTAAGTTATTTATCTTGTTTTTCTTGACCTGTTTCTAGATATTAATCTTGGTATTTTAACATATTTTTCTAATTCCAATTAGAATGAATCATAGAGGCTCATGCACTTGTTGAGTTAATAAGGTTTTCCGTATGACTTTTATATTCCTTCGTACTTAGGGGAGATTGTTTAGTCAATAATGTTTCCTTATGACTTTACAATTCCTTCTTGTTTTGAAAATCACAAACACCTTATCTCAAGGAAAATCTTTTTTACCCTATTTTTTACTTCTATAAGGAAAAATTTCCTTCCCCAAGGAAATTTATCCTTATCTTGTTTTCATTGTTCATATCATAATTTTTCTAAGTGTAACATTCAGTTTGAAAAAAAAACCTTGGAATCCTATAATTACCTAGATATGAATCATTCTGTTTTGGGATCCGAATTCTCAGGATTCTGATTACAAATTTTGGTTACAAACACTTCTATGTTCTGACTCAGAATTTTGATTACGATTTATGGTTATGAACTCTTCTGAGTTCTAACTCCAAATTCTAATTAAAAATTCTGGTCACACACTCTTCAGAGTTTTGACTACAGATGTCACGACCCGTCCTCGGGGCCCGTGCCGTGACTACCCCAAGCCCGCCTTCCATAGGCCAGGGGCTGGCGACTAGCACCAAGGCGTAAAATCCCAGTAAACAGGGAAGGCATTGCCTTTATAAGTAACAACCACACAGAGTCAGCAAGCGGAAAGTAAAGTGCAGAAAAGTAAAGGGGGCCGGAAATACAAGCCCAACTGTAAAGTACAACTGAAAAGTAAAGTACAGCAACTGAAGAAAAGACGGCGGCCTCGTGTCGTCCACTGGCAATCCCACCTGAAGGGTGGGTACAGATAGCCTCCAGGCTCCTCGGGTCCCACGTCCGCTCCGAGCACGTCCCGCCCAGTGGTCCACCTCTAGGTACCGTCCTGCTCCACGCCCCAACCGTGATCAGCGCTGTCCGTCGTCTGCAACCAACACAACAAGGTGCGGGCATAGCCCGTGCAGGGGTGAGTACAAGCTACTCAGTAAGGACCCCGAGACCCCCGAAGGTCTCCCGAAATCCACAAAGGATATAGCACAAAAGAAAGATGCAATCACGAAGTAACATCTGACTCGACTTAGGTATATGCCCATACATATACCTAAGTCCCCAATTCTAGCTCTGCTCACGAGCTCAAGAACAACTCAATCCACAAAGGAAAGAAAGACTCAAATCCACAAGGAGAGTAAACAGTAAATCCACAAAGGATAGTTCAACACAAACCACAAAGGAGAGTAACATAAGATTCAACTCAACCAGGATTTTCATTATCGAAACCGTAAGTGTTGAAGAGCCCCATCTCTGAAGTGTACAGTGGTCCTGTCACGACTCCGAGGTACTGCTCACTAACCTAGACTGCTGAAGTACTCCTCCTGTCGAGTATCGCGGGTCTGCTGCCAACTACCGGGCGCTCCGTCCGCTGAGGGTCTGCTGCCAAATACCGGGCGCTCACCCAGATAGCCTACTGAGGTACTCCTCCTGTCGAGTACCGCGGGTTTGCCGCCAACTACCAGGCGCTCCGTCCGCCGTGGGTCTGCTGCCAACTACTGGGCGCTCCGTCCACTGGGCTAGTCGACTCACTCCAAGTCGAGTCGGTCAAGCAGTCGTCAGGTCTCAGTCATCTACACGGTCTCCGTACTCCGCACGCACGTCTCCACCGTCGCGGGTCTGTCGCTACAACCAAGCGCACACACTCCGTAGAGTATCGCGGGTCCGCCGCTACAACCAAGCGCTCCACCGCCAAGGGTCTGCTGCTGCATCCAAGCGCACCACCACTGTCAAGTACCACGGGTCCGCCGCTACACCCAAGCGCTCCACCGCTCAAGGTAAAAAGAAGAATCAGCTCACACAGGTTCGGTAGCACTCTTCCACGTAGGATCGCTGAGTGCAGTAGTCGACGCAGTCCACTGAGGATCTCTGCACAGTTGTCGCCGCAGTCCACGAAGGATCTCTGCTCTGCCGTCGTCGCAGTCCACGGAGGATCTCTGCTCTGTCGTCGTCGCAGTCCACGGAGGATCTCTGCTCTGTCGTCGAAGCCACAGCCAGCACTAGGGTTCCCGCACTTAGCGAGCTCGTTTAGGAGGGTCCGCTCCACGAGCCGAGAGGCTGATACATCAACTGACACTTAGTCCGAAGTTGATGTATCCAAAAGTTCCGTATCGACAACAGGATCTCAACGTAACAGACGGCGCGTCAATCGGACGCCCGGTCTGAGAGTTATTGGCATTTCCGTCCCAGGGGCCCGGTTGGTTTTTAGGGCAAAACCAACCCGACCGTACTCCGCCTGTATCCGATCCTCGGGCGGAGTATGCCAAAAGTTCCGTCTCACTTAGAGGAAACTACCACAGCTGACGGTACGTCGATCGGACGTCCGTAGCTCAAGTTATGAGCGTTTCCGCTCCGAGGGCCCGGTTGGTTTCGTGTACGAACCAACCCGTCCGAACCCAAAGTCTCCCGAAACCTTGAGTATAATATACCGAAACGACCGTCTCGATCCAAGGATCGCGTAGCCGCTGACGGTTCGTCAATCGGAGGTCCCAGGCCCAAGATATGGGCGAAAGACCGAAGAGGGCCCGAAACGGGGGTTCTGGGCCCGGGGCGACCCGGCCCGAACCCCCCCCCTTGGGTCGGCCGGACCGGGTCGGCCCGAACCGGGTCGGCCCGACCCGGCCCGACCCGGCTAGGCCGGGTCCGGTCCGGCCTGGGCGCGGCCCGGCCGACCGGACCGGCCGGCTCGGCTTCGGCCGAGCGGCCGAGGGAGCCGCCGCGGGTCAAACCCGCGGCTTTGGAGAAACGCGGCCCGCGCGGGCCGCGTGCTGTGTGGCCGGACCGCGGACGCGGTCCGGCGGTTCGCCGCCGCCGCGGCTCGGCTGCGGCGGACTCCTCCGGCGGCGCGCCGGCGCCCCGCGCCGCCACCACCTTCCGCGGGCCGCCGGAGTTGCTCCGGTGGCCCGTTTTGCCTCCCGTCTGCGCCATTGTTCCTCCCGGGATGCGTCCTTCACTGCGGAATCAACAAATGGCCCTTGCGTCGTGCTTTTTCCGTTGCCCGCCAAATCCGCACAAAAAGGAAGATCGGCGGAGGGTTGCCGGGTCTTGTTCGTTAGACCCGCACCCTCCGCGTTAGTCATAAACAACGGGAGAAACAAGAAACGACCAATCAACAATTTTAAATAAATTTAAAATTGTTCCGTGATCGGTTCCTCATTTTAAAAGAGATAAAATCACGGGAAAGGAAAAATATTTCAAATCAACCCTTACCTTGTCGTCGTCGTCGGACGAGAGGTCGTCACAGAATCGCTCGTCGCGGATGAAGGAGATCGTCGCGTCGTCGCGGTATCCGGCGTCGCGTCGCCAATCTCCGGATCAAGAGCAAACGGATTTAATTAATTAAATCCGTTGTCATCGAATTAAAAAAAAGAATTAGAAGGTTCGATTCTCACCTTTGTTGTCGAACGAGGATCGGCCGCGGAAGAAGAGGCGTCGCCGAAGAACGTCGCGGGTAAAGCTCGTCGACGTCGCAGATCTCGGCGTGCGTCGTCGAATTCCGGTCGCCGGCGTTTTTCGCGTTCTTCGCGTTCTTCGCGTTCTTCGCGGGGAGATGAAGAAACAAGATTCTCTCAAATCCTTTCAAAGGATTTTTAGGTTGGTCTTATTTTATAAACATGCCAACACACGAAACCGGTTAAGAAACGATCCATCAATTCGAAAGAAACGACCCATTTAATTCACGAAAGAAACAGCCCATTTAATTCACGAAATAAACCGCCCAATTAAATGGTCTGTTAAGAATTAAAGAAAACGCGTCGGTTGACTTTTCAGTTACTTTGACGGGTTTTCGCGGGTGCGTTACTTAGCGAAAGAAACGGCGGGGCTCGTGCGGGCCCCACCTCACAAATATCCTACCAAGGGGGTAGGATATTTCTGGATAGCATCCTATCCAGTTCAACTCAGCTCAAGCCGCCTTTAAGTGACTTCAAGTGGCTTCCAAGCAGCTTAAGTGAAATAAAATAAAGTTGTCGCACAAACTTTATTTTATTCTGACTTAAAGCCGCAAAATTTAAAAACCACGTCTGAGCAAACGCAACTCCGGAAGAGGCGTTTCTAAGCAAATACCGGCGCTGCGATTTCATCGGTGACCTCAGAATTTGATTCCGGGCACCGGTTCAAAAGATAGAAAAACCCGCTCGTCCGTTCACTGAACGTACCAGAGCCAAACTTCGGAAATTGATTCCGGGCACACCGGGCCTCGGAATCAGGTGCCGTCTGAAGCTGCGCTCTTGTAAAATTCCAAAGAAAATTAAGAAAAAAATTTCCTTGAAATTTGCGGGTCTTTACATTACTCCCACCTCAGCGCTTTACGTCCCCGTAAAGATACATCAAAAACTAGGGGAACAAATGGGGGTACTGAGCACGCATCTGAGCCTCCCGCTCCCAAGTGCTCTCCTGGAGGTTCCCGTGCTGCCATCTGACGCGCACAAGAGGAATCGACCGCCCACGTAGGACCCGCTCCTGTCGATCCTCGATCTCCACTGGAACCTCCGCAAAAGTCGCCCCATCGTCAACGTCAAGCTCCCCATGATCAATGATGTGCGTCGGGTCGTGCACGTATCTCCTCAGCTGAGACACGTGGAAGACGTCGTGCACCCGGTGCAACTGAGGTGGTAGAGCCAGGCGATAAGCCACCTCGCCAATCCTGCTAAGAAACTGGAAGGGTCCGATGAAGCGCGGAGATAACTTGCCGCCTCGGCTAAATCTCCGAATACCACGTCGAGGTGAGACCCGCAAGAAGACGTGGTCGCCATCCTCGAACTCCAGTGGCCTCCGCCTCCTGTCAGCATATGGTTTCTGTCGGCTCTAAGTTGTACTCATCCACTCCTGGATGACCTGGACCTTCTTTGTCGTGGCCTGGACCATCACAGGTCCCACAAGAGCTGCAAGATTTCTTCCTTGCCGAAAAGAGAAATCTGGTCTCATCCCCTGGATGAACCACATTCTTTGCCTAAAACAGTCAATCCTAACATGGATGATACTAATCCATACCAAGGATGACGTCGTAAGGCCTCGACGCTACTACTAAGAGATTCAACTGTTACTCTCGCCTCCAAGGGTTGAGTCACACTGTCGGCATCAGTGTGTGGTAAGTGGGTCTCCTCCAGTAGATGTCTCACAAGTGAGGGTCAAGTCAACAGCCAAAACTGGAATCTCCTAGTAACATCACGAAAGAGGACAGGAAAAAAAAATATCACAAAGGTATGCATCTTTTATTATTGCAGCTCATATTACAAGACGCTACACAAAAGCAACAAGGAACCAGAAGTACAAAGGATGTATCCACTAGTTCTGCTCCTGTCCATCAGCTCCCAGGGCTCCATGATCGAAGGCCTCGACTGCCTGAAGCTGAGCTCTCCCCTGCGGTCGTGGTGGACCTCCTGGTGGTGGTGGTGGTAGAGCCTCAAAGCGTCGTCCACCACCTGCTGCTCGGCCAGCTCCTCTACCTCGTCCGTCTCCTCCCTGCAGACCGCCACGGTCGAACCTCTGCCTCTGCCTAGGTGGTTCCTCAACCGTCTGCTGCTCCCCCGCATGGCGGGTCGGGCAGTCACGAGCCATGTGACCAATTCCGCCACAGGAGTAGCACTGCCCACTCTCGGCACGCCTGGCTCTGACTCCACCCCGGCTTCCCCGCACAACTGAGCCTGAGTCGTGCAGTCGGCCACTGGTAGGTCTGGTCTGCCTGGAACCCTGAGTCATCTGTCGGCTACCTGCTACCGAAGACTCCGCTACGTGCCGCCCTGCGGTGGGTCTCTGTGCTGGTGTAGACTCAGCAAGGAAGCTCTCGATCAGAAGGGCCCGCTCTAGTACTCCTGTCTGAGTCGGTATGCTGAGGAAGATCAGCGATGCCCTGATCTCGTGTCTCAAACCCTGCTCGAAGGTCCGGGCCCGGAAGAAGGGGTCCCGTACCATGTCCGTCGAGTACCGAGAAAGGTCGGTGAACCTCGCCGCGTACTGAGCGACCGTCATGCTGCCCTGCCGCAGCTGTAGAAGCTCCTGGATACGCACCGCACGAAGGGTGGCTGGGACGAACTCCGAGCGGAAGAGGCTCTCAAAGTCCGTCCAAAGAAGAGATGCCTCATCGTGCACCTGGAGCATCAAGCTCCACCATCGTCCTGCCGCCGCCTGCAGGAGGCTCGCCGCGAGAATCACCATGAGATCCGCTGGTGTCCTCACTAGCCTAAAGATCCGTACCACCGCCTCTAGCCAGTCCTCGGCGGCCTGGGGGTCCGCCTCACCACGAAACCTGGGCGGTCGCTGGCTCTGAAACTCATGCAGTTCCCTGAGGCGATGTGCATCGTCAGCGTCTGGTACTGGCAGCATCGGTGGCTCGGCGGGTAAAGCTACCGCCTGTGCCACTGCTGGCAAAGGGCCCTGCACCGAGGCCTCGTCGCTCGGTGGGCTGCCGTCGCGCCCTACACTCGGAACCCTAGCTGGCTGTCGTCGCGGGGCCATCCTGAATAGGAGAACAAGAGCACCACAGTCAGAACAGTACACCTGGTGAGCTGGCACAAGTAATCACAAGGAAAACTTGAGACTTTCATAAAGCAGATCAGTATACCCGGTGAGCTGACACAAGTAATCACAAAGAAAACTTGAAACACACACGCAATCAATGTTTTCATGCATTAAGTCGGAAATCAGGAGTCAGGGTCCTGGTGTACGGATACGTTGGCCGCCGCACCAACACTGGGCTCCCTGAACTGATAACCACACTCAATACACTAAACACTATTGCTTCACATAGAAAGAAAAGACGATCGGAGTCTGCGGTAGAACCGACCACCTCTGATACCAATTTGTCACGACCCGTCCTCGGGGCCCGTGCCGTGACTACCCCAAGCCCGCCTTCCATAGGCCAGGGGCTGGCGACTAGCACCAAGGCGTAAAATCCCAGTAAACAGGGAAGGCATTGCCTTTATAAGTAACAACCACACAGAGTCAGCAAGCGGAAAGTAAAGTGCAGAAAAGTAAAGGGGGCCGGAAATACAAGCCCAACTGTAAAGTACAACTGAAAAGTAAAGTACAGCAACTGAAGAAAAGACGGTGGCCTCGTGTCGTCCACTGGCAATCCCACCTGAAGGGTGGGTACAGATAGCCTCCAGGCTCCTCGGGTCCCACGTCCGCTCCGAGCACGTCCCGCCCAGTGGTCCACCTCTAGGTACCGTCCTGCTCCACGCCCCAACCGTGATCAGCGATGTCCGTCGTCTGCAACCAACACAACAAGGTGCGGGCATAGCCCGTGCAGGGGTGAGTACAAGCTACTCAGTAAGGACCCCGAGACCCCCGAAGGTCTCCCGAAATCCACAAAGGATATAGCACAAAAGAAAGATGCAATCACGAAGTAACATCTGACTCGACTTAGGTATATGCCCATACATATACCTAAGTCCCCAATTCTAGCTCTGCTCACGAGTTCAAGAACAACTCAATCCACAAAGGAAAGCAAGACTCAAATCCACAAGGAGAGTAAACAGTAAATCCACAAAGGATAGTTCAACACAAACCACAAAGGAGAGTAACATAAGATTCAACTCAACCAGGATTTTCATTATCGAAACCGTAAGTGTTGAAGAGCCCCATCTCTGAAGTGTACAGTGGTCCTGTCACGACTCTGAGGTACTGCTCACTAACCTAGACTGCTGAAGTACTCCTCCTGTCGAGTACCGCGGGTCTGCTGCCAACTACCGGGCGCTCCGTCCGCTGAGGGTCTGCTGCCAAATACCGGGCGCTCACCCAGATAGCCTACTGAGGTACTCCTCCTGTCGAGTACCGCGGGTTTGCCGCCAACTACCAGGCGCTCCGTCCGCCGTGGGTCTGCTGCCAACTACTGGGCGCTCCGTCCACTGGGCTAGTCGACTCACTCCAAGTCGAGTCGGTCAAGCAGTCGTCAGGTCTCAGTCATCTACACGGTCTCCGTACTCCGCACGCACGTCTCCACCGTCGCGGGTCTGTCGCTACAACCAAGCGCACACACTCCGTAGAGTATCGCGGGTCCGCCGCTACAACCAAGCGCTCCACCGCCAAGGGTCTGCTGCTGCATCCAAGCGCACCACCACTGTCAAGTACCACGGGTCCGCCGCTACACCCAAGCGCTCCACCGCTCAAGGTAAAAAGAAGAATCAGCTCACACAGGTTCGGTAGCACTCTTCCACGTAGGATCGCTGAGTGCAGTAGTCGACGCAGTCCACTGAGGATCTCTGCACAGTCGTCGCCGCAGTCCACGAAGGATCTCTGCTCTGCCGTCGTCGCAGTCCACGGAGGATCTCTGCTCTGTCGTCGTCGCAGTCCACGGAGGATCTCTGCTCTGTCGTCGAAGCCACAGCCAGCACTAGGGTTCCCGCACTTAGCGAGCTCGTTTAGGAGGGTCCGCTCCACGAGCCGAGAGGCTGATACATCAACTGACACTTAGTCCGAAGTTGATGTATCCAAAAGTTCCGTATCGACAACAGGATCTCAACGTAACAGACGGCACGTCAATCGGACGCCCGGTCTGAGAGTTATTGGCATTTCCGTCCCAGGGGCCCGGTTGGTTTTTAGGGCAAAACCAACCCGACCGTACTCTGCCTGTATCCGATCCTCGGGCGGAGTATGCCAAAAGTTCCGTCTCACTTAGAGGAAACTACCACAGCTGACGGTACGTCGATCGGACGTCCGTAGCTCAAGTTATGAGCGTTTCCGCTCCGAGGGCCCGGTTGGTTTCGTGTACGAACCAACCCGGCCGAACCCAAAGTCTCCCGAAACCTTGAGTATAATATACCGAAACGACCGTCTCGATCCAAGGATCGCGTAGCCGCTGACGGTTCGTCAATCGGAGGTCCCAGGCCCAAGATATGGGCGAAAGACCGAAGAGGGCCCGAAACGGGGGTTCTGGGCCCGGGGCGACCCGGCCCGAACCCCCCCTTGGGTCGGCCGAACCGGGTCGGCCCGACCCGGCCCGACCCGGCTAGGCCGGGTCCGGTCCGGCCTGGGCGCGGCCCGGCCGACCGGACCGGCCGGCTCGGCTTCGGCCGAGCGGCCGAGGGAGCCGCCGCGGGTCAAACCCGCGGCTTTGGAGAAACGCGGCCCGCGCGGGCCGCGTGCTGTGTGGCCGGACCGCGGACGCGGTCCGGCGGTTCGCCGCCGCCGCGGTCCGGCGGTTCGCCGCCGCCGCGGTCCGGCGGTTCGCCGCCGCCGCGGCTCGGCCGCGGCGGACTCCTCCGGCGGCGCGCCGGGCGCCGCCGCCACCTTCCGCGGGCCGCCGGAGTTGCTCCGGTGGCCCGTTTTGCCTCCCGTCTGCGCCATTGTTCCTCCCGGGACGCGTCCTTCACTGCGGAATCAACAAATGGCCCTTGCGTCGTGCTTTTGCCGTCGCCCGCCAAATCCGCACAAAAAGGAAGATCGGCGGAGGGTTGCCGGGTCTTGTTCGTTAGACCCGCACCCTCCGCGTTAGTCATAAACAACGGGAGAAACAAGAAACGACCAATCAACAATTTTAAATAAATTTAAAATTGTTCCGTGATCGGTTCCTCATTTTAAAAGAGATAAAATCACGGGAAAGGAAAAATATTTCAAATCAACCCTTACCTTGTCGTCGTCGTCGGACGAGAGGTCGTCGCGGAATCGCTCGTCGCGGATGAAGGAGATCGTCGCGTCGTCGCGGTATCCGGCGTCGCGTCGCCAATCTCCGGATCAAGAGCAAACGGATTTAATTAATTAAATCCGTTGTCATCGAATTAAAAAAAAGAATTAGAAGGTTCGATTCTCACCTTTGTTGCCGAACGAGGATCGGCCGCGGAAGAAGAGGCGTCGCCGAAGAACGTCGCGGGTAAAGCTCGTCGACGTCGCAGATCTCGGCGTGTGTCGTCGAATTCCGGTCGCCGGCGTTCTTCGCGTTCTTCGCGTTCTTCGCGTTCTTCGCGTTCTTCGCGGGGAGATGAAGAAACAAGATTCTCTCAAATCCTTTCAAAGGATTTTTAGGTTGGTCTTATTTTATAAACATGCCAACACACGAAACCGGTTAAGAAACGATCCATCAATTCGAAAGAAACGACCCATTTAATTCACGAAAGAAACAGCCCATTTAATTCACGAAATAAACCGCCCAATTAAATGGTCTGTTAAGAATTAAAGAAAACGCGTCGGTTGACTTTTCAGTTACTTTGACGGGTTTTCGCGGGTGCGTTACTTAGCGAAAGAAACGGCGGGGCTCGTGCGGGCCCCACCTCACAAATATCCTACCAAGGGGGTAGGATATTTCTGGATAGCATCCTATCCAGTTCAACTCAGCTCAAGCCGCCTTTAAGTGACTTCAAGTGGCTTCCAAGCAGCTTAAGTGAAATAAAATAAAGTTGTCGCACAAACTTTATTTTATTCTGACTTAAAGCCGCAAAATTTAAAAACCACGTCTGAGCAAACGCAACTCCGGAAGAGGCGTTTCTAAGCAAATACCGGCGCTGCGATTTCATCGGTGACCTCAGAATTTGATTCCGGGCACCGGTTCAAAAGATAGAAAAACCCGCTCGTCCGTTCACTGAACGTACCCGAGCCAAACTTCGGAAATTGATTCCGGGCACACCGGGCCTCGGAATCAGGTGCCGTCTGAAGCTGCGCTCTTGTAAAATTCCAAAGAAAATTAAGAAAAAAAATTACTTGAAATTTGCGGGTCTTTACAACAGATTCTGATTAAGAATTCTGGTTACGAACTCTTCTATATTCTGACTCCGAATTCTGATTACGAATTCTTGTTATGAACTCCTCTAAGTTCTGACTCTAAGTTCTATGAATACAGACTCTGAACTCTTATGAGTTCTGACTCCGAATTCTCATGAACTCTAACTCTGAACATTGTAAATTCTGGTTCCTAATTCTTCTGAATCCAGATTTCGAATTTCCTTGAAATTCAGACTCTGAAATTCTATAGAGTTTAGGTTCCGAATTCCTAGAAAATAGAATCTGAATATCCTTACATTATAGACTCCGAATTCAATTTTGGTTAGACTCAAAACTTTAATATTTCCTTATATTCCGAATATTGGATTTTGGTTATGTAACCATATTTTTTCTTACTCATGTTTTGGTTATAAAATGATGTCATGCATACAGTTCCTTACTAACTATTGTTTGAGTGACACATGTACCAGTCCCTCCAAATTTCAAAGAAAAATATGACCGTTGGAGGAGGGATCCGACCGTTGGAGTTGTGCCTATAAATAGGATCTCATTTGAAAGAGATCAATACCATTCTATGACTCTATATATTGCATGTTGTTGAAGTGATTTCTAGAGAGAGACTCTCATGCTTAGTGCATACTGAACGTCTTGTTCAGATCTGCTTCATCCGACTCCGAATGTTGTTGAGTACATTTGAGGGCTTCCGAGGATAGGAAGACAGAGGTGTCGACTAACTTGAAGTTGAGGGCTTCCTTGTGAGGAAGACAGAGGTGTCGACTACCTTGAACTTGAGGGATTTCGGGGATATCAAGATAGAATCTGATCTTTATATCGAGGGCTTACCCTGGTGTGGGTAAGACAGACTTTCTTGAAATTATAAATCAAGGGACCTTTATCCAAGGTTTTTGGATACCCTTCTCTTTGGGTTAAATGATTTACTACTTGTTACTTGTTTGTTTCCTGTTTTCCTCTGTTTTTTATTGTTGAGAATGTATAACTATATAATACTTCCTTATACTTGTACTCTGATTTAGATAGATTCTATAAGCTTTAAGGTAGAATCTTTATCTTTTTAAACTTTTATTAAGTTTCAATTTTAGGAACCATCTTTCCGGATCCACATTCTCGGAATCATATTTCCCGAATCAAGCAAGTGTGTAGAACTATAGGTTTTGTGAATTACCTTGTTAAACATAACGATATTTAAAAGTTCCAAAGGAATTTTTAAAAGTATACAATTCACCCCCCCCCCTCGTATTTTGAGCATATTTAGATACTTGATTCAGTATCTCTATTATTTTGATCCTACATTTGGTGTTATAGAGTATACCTTACTCACATACCATCTCAACAATTGGTATCAGAGTAGGTTACCTTGTACCCTGAATCAATTCAATAATTGGGTTTAGTGGTTTGGTTCAATCTGAATTAATCTCACGATTAGATTCAGAAGAGATTTCATCTTATTCATCCTCGGAATCAATTTTTCGGACTCATAAAGTTCGGATTCTTATTTTCTTAGAAATATACTTGTTTTCTTTTTCCATACTGAGGAATATTTTCTTTTTTTACAAACCTTTTCTATTAACAAGTTTTTGTGGAGAGTTTTTCTTAAAGATGGCAGGAATCAATGTTGGTTCCCTGGAAAATTTAAATCCAACAAGACCACCTATTTTTTATGGGAATGATTATGAATATTGGAGAGATTTTATGAAGAATTTTGTTATTAATATTTGAGTTGATAATTTTTTTATCCTTACTGGAGGATATAAAATCCCTGACAAGGAAGTTAGTGCCTTCAAGAATCAAGAAAAGCATGAATATCAACTAAATTATAAGGTACGCAATACTTTTCTTTTCTTCATGACTAGAAATATATATAGCCAAATTTCATCTTGTGAAGCAGAAAATTATATATGGAATAAACTTCAAGTTACTCACTTTGGAACTTCCAAAGTTATTGAAACAAGAAGAGCCATGCTCAGAGCTGAATATCATGGTTTCTTCTTTCCTTTTTGAGAACCCATATGTAAGGTGTAACAGTTATTCATGAATATTGTGAATAGTTTACAATCTATGGGCGAGAAAGGATTATATGATGATGCTCTTGTAGATAAGATCATAGAAAGCATGCCCAATGAGTGGGAATCCAATAGAACTACTGTAGATGAGAACAGAAAGTTTACTCAGATTTCTATTGATGAACTTTTTGGAACCCTTCTTCAATATGAGATTATAATGAAGAGAGATGTTGTCAACATAAAGAAGAAGAATGGTAATGGAAGTGTTTATTTTACTACAACTTCAAATCATATGAAAGATAATAATTATGAGAGAGTTACCAGACCAAAATCTAAGAAGGTTATTATCCAATCCGAATCTAGTGGAAGTGAATCATCATAAAATGAGTTTACAAATCTTGCTCGAAGGATGAACGAGATAGCTGGATAGAGGAACTTTCAATCCAGATACAAGAAGAAATAAAGGGAAGATAAGAAATATTCAGAAGTTACATGTTATGAATGCAAGAGAGTTGGACATATAAAACCTCACTATATTATTCTTAAAATAAAGGAAAGAAAAGAAAATCATTCTGAGAGAAATAGAAATAAGTATTACAAGGCTAAAGCTAAGAAATTCTTGAATGATAATGACACCTTGAGTTCCAGTGGTGGAGACTCTTCAGATGAATATTCGGATTATGAATCTTTTGGACAGAAGAATCTTGTTCTAATAGCCATACTACCTATTGACAATCATTGCTTAATGTATAAGCTACACAATGCTGAATCAATGACCAATGTTTCTTTAAATGAAAATTATAGTAATGATAAATATTATAACTATTCTGATGAAGAATCTTCTTCTGATAAAGATAATTATTTACCTACCTATGAAAAAGTTTCTAGGTTTTCTAAACTCCTTAAGATTGATAATTCAATACTCATGAAAAATCTTGATAAGGAAAACTCTAGGAATTATATTCTTACTATAGAAATATCATATCATTCTAAAGATATTGATAAGAAAAATTCTAATTTTGAAAGTATTTCAAAAAATCTTTATGGAGTAAATTCTGAAAAGAATAAACTTTCTAAAGATCTAGAAAACATAATTTCTAAGAAAAATGTTTTCGAGCCTAACTTTAGTTCAAAATAAAATGTTTTAGAAAACAAGAACTTGGTTGTCAAACTGAAATCTGAAATCTTTTCTTTGAGGAATTGTTTGTCAAACTTTACCTTAGGTAAGGAAAATTTTGATAAAATGTATTCTCAAATCCTACCTTTACGGAGTAGTACTGGTTTTGGTTATACTTGTTCTAAACTGATTTTTAATAACAATTATTTTGTTCCTCAAAGTCCTCCATTCTTCACTAAGTGTCAGTGTGGTGGGAATTGGGAAAAAAATGTTCCCTAAACAAAACCCAGCCTTTAGGATTTCATAAAGCCTATATTTCTGAAAAGATATTGGTGCCTAAAATTTTACTTTCTAAGATTCCTGGATCCAAGCAAGTCTGGATTTATAAAACCTAACATTTTATTATTTTCAGGAAAATAGAGAAGGTACAAACGGTAAAACATGGTACATGGATAGTGGATGTTCCCAGCATATTACTAGTAAAAAAACTATTTTGAAAAGATTATCAAGATGAAATGAGGAAAAGTAAATTTTGTAGAAAATTCTCAGGGAGAAATTATTGGTATAGGTAACATAGTTATTCTTGGAAAAACATTGATTTCAAATGTTTTTTTTTGTTAAAGGTCTTAAGAACAACCTCATTATCATAAGACAATAATGTGATGAAGGCTACCTTGTGAATTTTAGGAATGAAAAGTGCTTAGTACACAATTCCAAGGATGAGTTTATTCATTCTGCCCATAAACAAGAGAATGTATACACACTAAACTTAGAAGACCTTAGGAGACAATATCTATCTTTCTGTAGTGCAATGGAAGATCATTCTTGGTTATGGCATAGAAGGTTAGGTCACTGTAACATTAAAAACTTATGAAAACTTTCTAAGAAAAGATTAGTTAAGGATCTACCGGAGCTTAGATTTGATTCCTCAAAAGTTTGTGACCCTTTTAAATATTGAAAGCAACATAAATCAAGTTTTAAATCAGTCGGTGAAGTATCAACTACTGATGCATTATAGTTAGTACATATGGATCTCTTTGTTCCTACACAAACTGGAAGCACTGGAGGCAAGTATTATGTATTTGTTTTAGTTGATGATTACATTAGATTTACATGGGTCTATTTTCTATCAAAGAAGTCTGATGCTTTTTCTTATTTAAAAAGTTTTAAATCCCAAGTTAAAAATGAGGAAAACCTTCTATTGAAAACTATTCATAGTGATCATGGAGGATAATTTCAAAATTATGATTTTGAAAATTTTTGTAGTATAAAAGGCATTACTCAAAACTTCTCAGCACCCAAAACACCTCAACAGAATAGTGTTGTTGAATGGTGAAATATAATTCTTCAAGAGATAACAAGAACCATGCTGAGTGATTATTCTGTAGCCAAAACGTTTTGGGATGAAGCTGTAATTAATGCTTGTTATACTATAAATCAAGTTTTTATTAGACATTTTCTAAATAAAACTCTTTATGAGTTATGGAATGGTAAAAAAACCTAGACCTTCCTAATTTAAGTTTTTTGGTTGCAAGGTATTCATTCTGAATACTAAATATAATCTACATAAATTCACACCAAAATCTATTAAAGGAATTTTCTTAGGCTACTCCAAAACTTTTAAGGCTTATAGAGTTTTCAACAAAAACACTTGTACTATTGAAGAGATAGTACATGTCAAATTTGATGAAACTGGTCCCTTTGTTTTTAAACCACCCCAACCAACATCTTCAGATGCGTTTTCAAAAACCGACTATCAACCTTTGATAGAAGATCCTTCTGATAAGTAAAATTCCCAAGAAAATGTTTCTGAAGCATTTACCTTAGAAGATTTCCTACCCTTTGTTGAGTAATAGGTTTTACAAAACCCAAATCAGTTGTTTCTAAAGAATCATCCTAGTGATAGTATCATTGGTGATGTGGATCAACCTGTAAGGACTAGAAGTTCCTTATGAAATGAAGTATAAAATCTTTCATTCCTTTCCGAATTAGAACCAAAAAGCACTGATGATGCTTTAGGTGATGATGATTGGATTAAATATATGTAAGATGAACTAAATGAATTCGAAAGGAATAAAGTCTAGACCTTGGTTGAAAGACCTAAGGAAACTTCTATTATAAGAGTAAAATGGGTCTTCAAAAATAAGTGTGATGAAAATGGAATCATATTAATAAATAAATCTAGATTAGTTGCTAAAGGATATAATCAGTAGGAAGAAATAGACTATAAAGAAACCTATGCTCTAGTATCTAGACTTGAATCTATTTATATCTTACTTGCCTTTGTAGCATTCTTAATTTCAAACTTTTTCAAATGGATGTGAAATGTTCTTTCCTTAATGGTTATGGTCAAGAGGAATTTTTTGTTGAACAACATCCTTGTTTTGAAGATACAAAACATCCTTATCACATTTTTAGACTTACCAAAGCTTTGTATGGACTTAATAAAGCCCCTAGAGCTTTTTGTGATAGACTTACAGGTTTTTTATTCAAAATAATAATTTTAAGGGAAATATAGATCCAACCCTTTTATAAAAAAGATATGAAAAATGTTTTTATCCTTCAAATTTATATTGATGACATTATATTTGGTTGAACTCAGCAATATTTAACTAATTCCT
Organism: Viscum album; assembly: GCA_963277665.1. Taxonomy (NCBI): domain Eukaryota; kingdom Viridiplantae; phylum Streptophyta; class Magnoliopsida; order Santalales; family Viscaceae; genus Viscum; species Viscum album. The sequence continues at coordinate 840,119,540 of OY728145.1, read as the reverse complement.
TTATGGATCTAATGAAATATGAGTTTGAAATGAGTATGATGGGTGAGTTAACATTTTTCCTTGGTTTTCAAATCTCTCAAAAACAAGAAGAAATCTATATATACCAACATAATTATATTAAAGATCTTCTTAAAAAGTATGGATATGACAACACTAAGAGTATAAGTACTCCCATTTGTACCTCAAACACACTTGATCTTGATGAAGCTGGTAAACCAATAGATCAAACATCTTTTAGAGTTATGATAGGAAGTTTACTTCACTTGATAGATAGTCATCCAGACTTAATGTTTTCAGTATGCTTATGTACAAGATATCAATCCAATCCTAAGGAATCTCATTTAAAGGCAGTGAAAAGAATTTTGCACTACTTAAAGGGAACCACGGATTTAGGAATTTTTTATACTTATGGAAATGATTTTCTTTTAAAAAAATTAGGATGCTGACTTTGGTGGATGTAGAATGTATAGAAATAGTACATCCGGAACTTGTCATTTCTTAATATATTCACTAGTTTCTTGGTCATTCAAGAAGAAACACTCATTAGCACTTTCCACTGCTGAAGCTGAATATGTAGCAGTTGGAAGTTGTTGTGCTCTGGTGTTGTGGATGCAACACACACTCACAGACTGTGGTATGAGTTTTACCAAAACACAAATTTTGTGTGATAATACAAGTTCCATTTCCCTTAGTAAAAACCCTACACATCACTCTCGTGTAAATCACATAGATATTAGGCATCACTTTCTTAGGGATCACACACAAAAAGGAGATATCATTGTTAAATTTATCAGAATGCAAGATCAACTTGATGATATTTACACAAAATCTTTACCCTCTGATATATTTTAATACATTAAACAGAAGTTAGGAATGATAACCATAAGGTAATCCTCCTTGTTAACTTTCTGTTTAAATCAATCTCATTACAGTAATAAACTCCTTTTCATAGGGGGGGTATATTTAATTGATGTTTTTAATATTTTTCGTAATGAAGTTTTTCATGTTTCTTGTGATGAAGTATTTCATGTTTTTTATAATGAAGTTTTTCATGATTTTTCGGAATAATGTTTTCAAAAAATTCATAATGACGTTTTCAAAAAAATTCATAATGAAGTTTTCAAAAAATTTCGTTATAAAGTTTTTTTTTTAAAATCCCTTACTTGAGATTTTCGTAATAAATATTTTCATTATAAAGATTTTCATAATGACAATTTTCATAATGTAGATTTTTGAATTGAAGATTTGCATACTCAAACTATTTTTCATAATGGATGTTTTTGTAGTTTTTTTAAATCTTCAAGATGAATATTACTTATTATGAATAATCTTCTCAGCAATATGAAAGGTATTACTCCTTCTTGCGTTTTGTAATAATCTTTTACTTGCAGGAAGATTCTTTTGTATTTTAAAATTTCTTAGATTTTAGTTTCCTTAAATCCGAATGTTTTCTTTTAAAAACATAAAAATATTATATCCTACCAAATTTTCCTTGTGGCTATCATTTCAACCAACAGATCTAATCAGAATAATTCTCCGCCATTGGATTGATATAGGAAGTTGAATCGTCGCATCAACACCTATAAAAGGGGACCCCTGATGGTTGTCCCACATCGGTTTTCAAGATTTTGTGTGTCGAATCTCTGCCCCAGTTCAAAACTGTGTTCCGGTTTTTTAAAGGTTTCTCAATTCCGAATGTCTGGTGAAGTTTCTTCTCAAGATATATCTTATGTCAAACCGATTTTGGAGTGGCAAGTATATAGAGATAGGTTGGTGTATCCGAATTTCTTCAATAAGTATGATTCCATTATCTCCAAAAACATCAAGATGAACTGATGGGAACGTGTTTTCATATCAAATCCTGGAGCTCAAGACTTGGTGTATCCAAATCTAGTCATTGAGTTTTATGAATCAGTTTGTTTCTTTAAGAAAGAATGGAGTGATATGTTTTCATTCAAGAGTTATGGAAAAACTTATGCCCTTTCATACACCAAGGTTGCTAGCTTAGTGGGGATATCTTATTAAGGGGAAGCCGAGTTCTATTCTCAAAATCTGCCAGATGTTCAAGGAAGTTTTGTAAAGGTGAAGGCTATAGAGTGTCTTGGACTTACAGATGTCAAGACTGTAAAGATTCTCATTTGTCTACAAATAATCAGATCCTTGAGTTATGGGTTCAGGGTTTTATCGTACCAAGAAAGGGTGACAAGGACATGCTGAAGAAAAGTGATATGTATATCTTGTATTTTTTGTTAGATCTATGGAAGATCAATATGATGAAGCATATTCTCATTACGATAGAGAATATCAAGAATGGGAATTTGAGAGAACAGATAATCATGTATCCTGCCCTACTCTCCAAGTTTATTGTTCAATGTCTTGAGTCCTTCAAAATCCCTTGAAGTTCCAAGATGAGGAATTACAAAGTGATGTTAGTAAGCGATGATACATTGAAAATAATGAATCTTGGTTTTTCAAAAGATTCCGAAGAGTTTTATGATATACTAGTGGAAGAAGTAGAAGTTGTTTTGAAGAATGCAGAAGAGGCTGAACCATCAAAGAAGGCATGAAGAAAGAGGAAACTGAAGGAAGTGGAAGAAACAGAGAAATCCCCAAAGGCCAAAGAAACTCAATCCCCACCTCCAAATCCCAAGAAGCAGAAAGCCTATATGGATGAGGTAGTATCCAAATGGATAGAAGACAAAAAGAATCGAAAGGAAGGAGATCCACAGTTTGGCTTAGATCCTGTAGAGGCCAAAGCTTTGAAAGAGAAGGCAGCCGATGAGCTTGAGAAGCAAGACAAAGAGAAGAATCTTAAAAAGAAAATGTCTGAGGCCCAAATTTTCCAATCCCTTTTGAGGGACACTGAAATAGTATCCAAGAACATTCATGTACCGAAATATTTCTTGGTTGAACCCTTAACTGAGACTCCGAAGAAGTTCATGACCACGAAAAAATTACATGAAAAGTTTATCGAAGAAAAAGAAGTTATGGAAGAGGTATAAGAAGCTGAAAGTGGTGATGATATAGATGATCGGATAAATCAAGTTGAAGACTTTCATTAGAAGGAAAGTGCATCCGAAAAATTCTCAATCTGGACTTCTCAAGCCAGATCTTCTAAACTTTCTACTCCTGGAATTTATGAGAAGGCTAAAGAGGAAGTGAACATGTTATGTGAGGAAGAGATTCATAATCATGACTTCATTCATCCTGAAGATACTGAGGCAGGAGCTGAGGAAGGAAAAATTGATGGAGATAGAATTGTTCAGTTGTCGGAAAGTGAGCATGAGTCTCCGGATGAGGAAGCTGTTCCGAAAACTGACAAGGGTAAACAGGTGGTTGTTGGCACACCAACCAAAGTTTTCATAAGGAAGAAGGAAGCTAGTGGATATTCTAAGAGGAAGATAGTCAATATAGATGAAGAACAATCACCACGAAAAGTGTCAGATTCCGAATCATCAGCTCTAGGACTTGATTTTTTCATTAAATCACTAATGAAGCTTGTTGACACCATTCTGATCTTTCCAACCATTAACTCCAGATTTCAGATGATCCAACATATCTTGAATCAAAAATTGGATTCTGTATCCATGGTGATGGATGGGTGCATAAATATTGAGGCTGATTACAGGAACTTTCTTATCAACTATGATGCCCACAGAAAATCTTTTAAGAAAGTGGTCTGCTGGTCAAAAAATATAGTTAAAGATTTGAGAGAGCTTGATAAGTTTCAAGGTGATTTTAAGGAAACTTTTGATACTCAAGACAAAAAAATCAAGGATCTCACAAATAGATTTGAGTAAAAGATAAATATTTAACAGAATACTCATATTCAGGGGGTCAATGATCCGAATGGGAAGCTGAACTCTATTGCTCAAAGCTGGAAGAGAGAAAGGGATCTCAGGATTGAGATTGAAGAGAAGCTAGTAAAGCAAGATGACTTGTTAAAGGCTCAGGCAGAGGCTCTGAAGGATCAAGATGATAGGATCAAAGCCTTAGAGAAACAAGCAGATGAAGATCACAAGGATCTAAAGAAGCTAAAAACCATTGTAAAGAAATTGATACCTAAGGAAAAGGAATGAAAATAAATCCGATCTTCTGTTGTATTTTCTTTCCTTGTACAATTTCTTCCAATCTTAATGAAATTTTGGTTGCTTGTTTCTGTTTTCATGCTTTGTACTAATATTTCAGGTAGCATAATTTCTTTTCCATTCCCTCAAATTCTTTTTGAAAATCACAAAGGGGGAGAAAGGAAAAATAATAATAAGTAAATAAGAAATATCCCTAAGTAATGGGGAGTTTATCTAAGGGGGAGTTTTCATTATAGAGATTTCCATACTCAAGATAATGAAAAATCGCATTCCAGAAATCTAGAATATGATCCTTAGTGTTCCAAAGCCTAAGGGGGAGTTAGTCATATTCATATTTGCTAATGTGAAAAGGGAGATAAGTTTTATTTCAGTGTCTAGAAAAATTTTTCTAAGTCCTTATATTATTTTTCGTAAGGATGTTTGTGCTTTCCAAAAACAGGGAGATTGTTGAGTCAATAAGGTTTTCCTTATGACTTTTCTATTCCTTAATACTTGTGAGAGATTGTTTAGTCAACCAGGTTTCCTTATGACTTTACAATTCCTTCTTGTTTTGAAAATCTCAAACACCTTATCTCAAGACAAATCTCTTTTTAACCTGGTGTTTTACTTCTATAAGGAAAAATTTCCTTCCCCAAGGAAATTTATCCTTATCTTTTTTTCATTGTTCATATCATAATTTTTATAAGTGTAAAATTTGGTTTGAAACCAAAACCTCGAAATCCTATAATTACCTAGATATGAAGCATTCTGTTTTAGGATCTGAATTCTTAGGATATTGACTACGAATTCTGGTTACGAACTCTTCTGAGTTCTAACTCTGAATTATGATTACAAATTTTGGTTACGAACACTTTGAGTTCTGACTCTGAATTATGATTACGAATTCTGGTTACAAAATCTTCTGAGTTCTGACTCCAAATTCTTATTACGAATTCTAGTTACGAACTCTTCTGAGTTCTGACTTTGAATTCTAATTACAAATTCTAGTTACGAACTCCTCTTAGTTCTAACTCCAAGTTCTCTGAATATAGACTCCGAACTCTTTTGAGTTCTGACTCTGAATTCTCATGTACACTGACTCTGAACTTGGTAAGTACTGGTTCCGAATTATTGTGAATCTAGATTCCTAATTTCCTTCAAATTCAAACTCTAAAATTCTATAGAGTTCAGGTTCTGAATTCCTAGAAAACAAAATCTGAATATCTTTGTATAATAGACTCTTAATTCAATTTTGGATAGACTCTGAACATTCATATTTCTTTATATTCCAAATATTTCATTTTGGTTATGTAACCATATTTCTTCTTAATCATGTTTTGGTTATAATACAATGTCGTGCATTCAGTTACTTATTAACCATTGTTTGAGTGACACGTGTACAGGTCCCTCTGAATTTTAAAGAAAAATATGACTGTTAGAGGAGGGAGTCGACCATTGGAGATGTTCCTATAAATAGGAGCTCATTTGAAAGAGATCAAAACCATTATATGACTCTTGAGATTACATGCTATTGAAGTGAATTCAAGAGAGAGACTCTCATGCTTAGTGTGTACTGAACGTCTTTTTCAGATCTGCTTTGTGTGAATCTGAATGTTGTTGAGTACATTCGAGGGCTTCCGGGGATAGGAAGACAGAGGTTCTGACTACCTTGATGTTGAGGGATTCCTTACTGAGGAAGGTAGAGGTGTCGACTACTTTGAAGTTGAGGGCTCTCGGGGATATCAAGACAGACTCTAATCATCATATTGAGGGCCTACCCTGGTGTGGGTAATATAGACTTTCTTGAAAGTATAAATCGAAGGACCTTTATCAAAGGTTGTTGGATACCATTCTCTTTGAGTTAAAAGATTTACTACTTGTTACTTGATTGTTTCATGTTTTCCATTGTATTTGTATTGCTAAGGAAAGTATAACTATCTTTTAATTCCTTATACTTGTAATCTGATTTAGTTAGATTTTATATGCTTTAAGGTAGAATATTTATCTTTGTAAACTTTCATTAAGTTTCATTTTACAGAACCATTTTCTGGATCCAAAATCTTGGAATCATATTCCTAGAATCTAGAAAGTGTGTAGAACTAGAGGTTTTGTGAATTACCTTATTTAACCTTGTTAAACATAACCATCTTTAAAAGTTCCAAAAGAATTTCTAAATGTATACAATTCAACCCCCCCCCCCCGTCTTGTATTTTGAGCATCTTTAGATACTTGATTCAGTATCTCTATTATTTTGATCCTACATTTGGTATTATAGAGTATATCATACTCACATACCATCTCAACAGCACTATGTGTTTACATTATTCTTGATTGAATTATAGTTAAATTTAAATAATGGAATAAATATTATAATTATGATTGAGAAATAAGTTTACTCAAGTTTTATTGATCGCTAATATTATAATGTTAATTAAAAATTATTTATTCCTTAAATATTTAATTTATTTTATAACATTAATATTTAACAAATATTTATTCACTAGATTATGGATGAAATATTAACTTTATTTATTTTACTATTTAACAAATATTGATTCTCTAATTTGAAAAAAAAGATGTAAGTGAATAAAATATTTATTTTGGTATTTAAAAAATGCTAATGAGATTGAGTGGACCAATATTTCTTCTTGTGATAAATATTCATTTATAATCGAGTAACATAATATTTATCATTGTCAAGTTGGTGCAATCTGTAAAATAATATCATTATTATTAAATGTAATGAGTTTTATTAAATATTATAATATTATTTAAGGTTCAATACGAAAATAAATATTGTTTTATCCTAAACCCTAGATCTATAAATAGATGGTTATGTCTATGGTATAGGGTTGATAAAAAATGATGATAGAGAATCATTGAGAAAAATGGACTTCTATTTCTCCATAATTTGTCCTATCTTCCACCAAATAATTAGAATAACACTTTAAATCCTAAAGTATCATAGAATAATCAAGACGAATAATGCAAGAAATTTTATTTCACACGCTAAAACCATGAAATCAGTTGGAATTACTTTAATATCAATGGAGCACAAGTGGATCACCTCTAAAGGGATTCAACACTTGAATACTTACATTGCAATGAAGGTAATATAAACATGTTATATATGATTAACAACATAATTGATGAAAGAATACTATTAATAGGAAATCATTTCATCCTGAGAAAAATAAATTAATTATAATTTTAATGTGATAGATCTTATCACAGGGTTTCAAGAAAATCAAAATTAAAATAAATTTTAATTTAAGGACCCCCAAAGGTGTTTTTATTATGCCTAAAACATTCAATGTATTACAATTCTGTCAAGAGACCTAGATTAGAAGTTTTATAGAAGTACTCTCTCTCTCTCTATCTATTCATAGTGTCTTTCCATGCTTAAATCTTTGGATCTTCATTATATTAACTATATAGCACATGATTCACCTGATCCCCTAATATCTCTTGCAGTTATGACGTTATAGGATGCTATATCTATGGAATTGTTCTTACCTAGGGACATAGTGAAGTGAAATTCTCCACAATTCCCCCATACTTGGATATGAACATCAAATTGGGATCTAAAAATTAGACACTAGAGAGTTATCATTATAAGGATACAAACACATCATTGGAATTTTTCTTGCTCTTTAGATCATGGGTACAAATATAATGTAGCCATGTGTAGATGAAAATAGAGTGTTTTTATGATCTATAGGTTACCCTCATATCCTTGATGAGGGGTCTCTAGCCTTCAACCTCTAAGGGGTTTCCCACATATTCTGGCATAAGTAAGGCTTACTCTCCCCCTATACCACATCTGGGATCTCTTAGTTGGAACTAGCAATGGGGAAGAACATGGTGGGAAGGTTTTATATGGCCAAATAAATCCATATATTCATGTAGTAATCTTATTCATTTGAGTTATATTCCTCCAAATGGTCAGAACACAAAGGTTTTTTTCTCTAGGTTTTTTTATGATCATAACAAAATGCTGGTGATAGTAGATGAGGAAAAATATATGGTTAACCCCATAGTTTTGAGCACCTCCATGTATGATGGTGTTAAGGAAAGGGGATGATTTCCTTGTCAATGTGATATATTACCATGGGAAGTTTTTTCATGGAAGATAATAGAAATAGAGTCCTTGTGATCCATCTCTATAATACCATGAGGTACACTATCGAGTTAGTTATTGACTTCTGATTTGGTGGAAGATTCAAAAGACCCTTAAGGTGTTGCAAATATTCATTTTATAGGCTAAAGAAATTGGAATTGAGTATATCAGTAATATGAACCTCATTCTATGTTGGGGATAAAATATGTTGAACTTATTTTTGGGGTTTATTAAGGATATGATATTACTATATATTGATTTCTAAAATATGTTGATGACCTTATATTTCCACATGAATATGATCATGATTCTTATAATCTAATGGTGTATGTTGATAAGATTCTGTATTATCATCAGGTATATGAGCCTGATAATTTATGGGTTCTAAAATATGGCAGTCAACCCTGATTGATGTTTGGGTATGGTCCAGGTTAAAATATGCATTCCCCATTTGAATATGTTGATGCACCTCTAAAATGGGATAAGGGATATGATCATCCTCCTATATATCCTCTGAAATATATAGGTGTTGTTTTTCATCGATTGAATTAGGGATATGATCTTGGAATATGTAATCTATTAGAATATGTTGAGTAGCTTCATTGGTTGGGTATGAGCCTCCCCTAAGGTAATTTCCATATTATACTAAGGAACCTTTATTGGAGAAGGAATATGATTCCGATCCAATTCCTTTAGAGTATTTCACTAGATTTATTTTATAAAAATGTGAATTTTTCTTGAGTTGTGTGTAAAATGAGGTTGGTGATCCCCCAGTTGGAATGGTAATATGATCCCAGCCCTATTCCTCATCCTTTTCTATAATATTATGATAATCATGTGGTATGGGGTCAATAATGTGCGCTTTCTCTAGAGTATCCATATTTTCATACTGATCATGTTGATATTATTCTCTAGCTTGTGGGATAGGGATATGTGCTTGTACTTGTATCTTTACCAATTACAGAATATTATGGAGGAACTCTTTTACTATTTTTACAATATAGTGACACCTCAACAAAGTGTGTGTAGGAATGTAGGATTGTACATTCTTGATCTCTAATATATACCAACATATGTATTTTATTTAAGATGGGACGAAATATCATCCCTTTCCTCATTTTTTCATCAAGATATGTCATTGGTATTCATGTGCAGGGGTGGGGATATGTGACTCCCCCATGCTTGCTACTAGAATATATGGGCAGACTTGATCTAGATGAGCTGGGATATTATAAAAACACTGCTCTTTATTAAAAACTTAAACATGATTTATTACATAAACTCTTCACTTAAAACATCATGGAATATCAAGAGGTCTAGTGTCTTTGGGGCTTAGGAACATTACATAATGACTTAAAACATGAAACACAAAATCATTATTGAAAACTTCCTTTACATGACCACTACATTCTCTCGTACTTAGCATTTCATTAGATAACCCAAGGACATTCATAAGGAAATGGTGTGCTATAAAGCCTGGAAAGGGAGTAAACAAGGAATAACATGAATAATACAATACATGTTAGGAAATAGGCAAATTAATTGAGCATAAAATAAACATGAACATAAAGGCATGATAAATCCTGATTATCACAACATGGAAATGTGGCAACCAAACATAACATGGTTTTAGAATGATCCAAGGCTCATTGCACATGGATAATGAGTAAACCCTCATTGAACATGAAATATAATTAGTAAAACCTCATTGAACTTGACTTATCATGAGACAAATCTTTACCCAATTCATTGAAGTGCTATCAGGGTGCACCCTTCTTAAACATCTCATTTCATGCATAAGTGTGCCACAATATCATACAACCTAGATTCATTAAAAATCATAATTTATTCCACGGTAAAGTAATGAGGAATTAGTACATGAAAATACTCTATAAATAAGTAAATGTTCATAGAGGTGAATACCCTTGATAGAGAAATGGGCATGGTATTCACTACACAATGATTTTGGCTTGGAAAATGGCAGTGCAATTTCCGCAGCACAACGGCGTGACATAAGACTTCATAAAAAAAAGGTTGATGAGAGATAAAAGAGTGTCTCATCATATTTACAAGAAATTTACAGTAAGGGGGTCATATAGATACATTTACCAAAATAATTAATGGAGTTTGGATTTATAATACAAAATAATTGCTTGAATGTAAATTAGGAGAGAGAAATTCCTTACAAAATATCAGCATGGTAATAGGTATACATGTGAGGAATTAATGAGAGATAGAATGGGTATATAATCATTCAAACATAAATAGGGAAGTGTGGGGGTGGTTCTAAATCATACCCCAACATTTATAATTGAAAATAAAAGGGCATAACAATATTAAGAAACCTGGATAAAATGAGAAAGAAAGGAATCCGTTACATGGAAGTGTGGTCCCAAAGGTATGGGAGAGGCTTGAGAGAGGTTTATTGGGAGATTGGGGAACCATTTGAGGATTATAGAGAGAGGAGGGAAGGGTTTCTTCGAGTTCCAAGGTATTTGAGTGAATATTTAGTGGGATCATGGGTGGGTTTATATAGGAAATGAGAGAGAATTCTTTATTATTTAGGTTTGGGACACAACACATTAAATTAATAAAAACCAAAAAACCAACCCATGGTTTTTTCAATTGGTTTTTTCCAAAATGGAGTGGAAAACATTATTTTATAAGGCCAATGTCTGAAAATCTTAAAATAATAGGTTTGCTTGTGTGGAGGTGAGTCACACTCTCAAGGAAATCAATTTAAAAAGTTAAAATGTTTTAAACGTCTTGAAGGGTCCACTAAAGCATTGTAAAATAAATCAAACAAAACTAAAATCACATTATTTTAATTTTAAAACATATATTGGATGAAAATAATGTTTATAGTATTTTATTAAATCACTATTGTGTCGTTATGATGTCATAAAACACATTATATATTTAAATGGTATTTAATTTTTACCCAAAAAATCGATTGTCTAAGAAAATTATGAAAAATTCACATTTGAATAATTTCAATTTCCTGATTCTGAGAATAATATTCATTTTATATAAACTATTTTCTAAATATGTTATTTTTTACTTTTAAAATAAAAAATTACATTTATCGAAAATTCATGGGTTTTGACAAAAATAGATTTCAAACCTTAATAAAAATCAAAATTGTACTCATAATAATCATACGGTCATTTATATTATATGAAAAGTAATTTAGTAATAATATTTAATTAAAAATTTATTTAATTCAAAAATCCATTAATTCATCAAAATGTATTTCTTAATTATCTAAAAATGCTATTTTTTCTTTCAAAAAAAAACTATTTACAAAGTAACAATAATAAAATGAAAGTATATTCTCTATAAAAAATATTGTACATAATCATAGTACTAGGGTCTCATTGCATAAAATCTTATAACACCCACATAAGACCAAAGGGTAAGTTGTGTGATAGTGATAGACTCTTGGGGTGGCTCCGATAACATTCCATGGGTGGTAATCTCTATCAACTTCCACTTCTCTCGTAGGTAGATCTGTTCAAGTTTAATTTATTGATGCTCATATTGGGCTTGTTCAAGAGCCATCCATCCAATGGCCTAAAGGCCTTAATTTTTTATTGATTTTTAATAATCCTCCTTTCAAGGGGTGAGTTCGAACCCTTACAAGGCCTGTAGGCATAAGTATTACATGGCCCATAGGCCTTAGATTAATTCATTGCCCATAGGCTTCAAACATTACATACAACCCAGACTTTCTACTTGGAACTGCTCCTCCCTAGAATATTCATCGTGAAATCACCTCTCCACCTTCACATGGCTATTCGGATAGGCTATCCCATGCATGCACATGATTGTCATGATGTCAGGTGTAATACCCTCTCATTCTTGCAATTCGTGTAGCTTTTACTATAGTGAAATTTCCTTGATCATCCTTCTTATAGAGCTTGCTCCTTGCAGGTTGTCTGGTTTGCATCTGCACTTAAGGTGACCCGAAAGCCTTAAGGTAAACCGAAGGCCTTACTGACCCGAAGGCTTGGGTGGCTTGAAGGCCTTAAAGGACTTGGGGACCAAATCGGTGGCCTGAAGGCCCAAACGGTGGAAAATTCCAAGCTGTTACAGAGCCTGCTACAGTACCCAGAAATTGTGCCTCTGCCTAGATTTGATCTCAGGTCACCTGAATGAACTTAAGAGTGCTCACCAACCAGGATGAGGCTCATATGGCTTGGTAAAGATAGAATCCCAATGATTCCACCTCCATTCCAAGCTTTGACAAATGGGCTTCGTACGGAGAAATTCTATTGGATGAGGCCATCACATACTTCGTTTGAGTAAATTAGATTTGTTAAGGCCATATATTTATACTAATCATGTGATCATTATTTAATGTCTAAATTATAAATGGTCACAATTCTTAATGGTATTTTAAAATCCAAAAACATAAAACTAAAAAATTTCATACGTTATATAACCATCTTAAATTATAAGTCATTTAATTAGATCAAGAGTAATTTTCTTTAATAAAAGTTTGGGTCATTACAATCCTTCCCCCTTAAGAAATTTTTCCCTTAAATTTTCCTTTTCCCACACTAAAATAGATGCAGGTAACTCTTATTCATCACTTATTTTGATTCCCACGTTGCTTCTCCAAACTTTTGGTTTTGCCACAACACCCTGACAAGGGGCGTTGTATTCCTCTGTAGATCTTTTTCCATATGATCTAAGATCTTCATCGGCTTCTCTTCATAGGAAGATTCATTCTCTATTAGAACCACCTCTGGACTGAGTACATGTGATGGGTCAGGTATATACTTCCTCAAGAATGAAACATGGAATACATCATGTACTTGAGATAGGTTCAGTGGGAGTGTTAGTCGATAGTCCACTGCTCCAACACGATCAATAATCTCAAAGGGGCCAATGTACCTATGAATTAACTTCCCTTTCTTTCCAAACCTTATGACCTTCTTCCATGAGGATATGTGTAGAAATAACATGTCTCTAACTTTTTATTTAAGGTATTGTTTATGGTTATCTATATAACTCTTCTATCGACTTTGGGCTTCCTTGATATGCTACTAATTTGTTTTCACATTCTCTACCATTTCTTCGACCATTTCAGGTCCTAGCACCTTGCCCTCACCGAATTCATCCCAACACACCATTTTTCTACACCTTTCCCATAAAGGGATTCATAAAGATCCATTTGGATGCTAGAGTGGAAATAGTTATTGTAAGAGAACTCAACTAGAGCGTTAGGTTGATCTCATCCTCCTTTGAAGTCTATTGAGAATTCTCTCAACATGTCATCAAGTGTTTTGATAGTCCACTCAGATTAGCCATCAGTTTAATGATGATAAGCCATACTGAAGTTTATCTTAGTATCCAGAGCATGTTGAATACTCTTCCAAAAAATAAAGGCGAATCTTGGATCTGGATTAGATATAATCGGTAGTGGTACTACATGAAACCTTACCACATATCTGATATATATATGTTCCAGTTGAACCAATGTGAAATCCTCTCGAATTGTAATGAAGTGTGCAGTCTTTGTAATATGATCCCCAACAAGCAAGATAGCATTATTTCTTTTGGATGTATTTGGAATTCCGGTGACAAATTCTATGGTGATGTTCTCCCATTTCCATGTTATTATTAGTAATAGACGCATCATCCCCTTGGACTTCTGCCTTTCATCCTTCAGTTACTGACATACCAGGAACTTTGATGTATACTTAGAGATCTCCTTCTTCATTTTATCCCACCAATAATGCTCTTGTACATCTTGATACATCATTGTGTTTCCTGGGTAAAAGGAGGAATTATAACTATGTGCATCATCCAAAAGTTCCTTCCTTAACTCTAGATTCGATGGAACTCATAGTCTTGAACCAAATCTCACAATTCATTTTTCATTGACATTGAACTACTATGATTTCTCTTTCCTAGTAGTATCCACCTTCTTCTGAATTCCCACATCATCCTTTTGAGCATCCTTTAACATTTCCAAAAGAGATGGATGAGAAATCATTTGTGAAAGGATTGATCATTTTCCCTTCTTTATGATTCCCATGTCAATCTTAATCAAGTCTAACATGATTGGATCCTTTTCAATTCTCATAAATGATAAAATCATTGGGTCCTTTCTACTTAGAGAATCTTCCACCTTGTTCACTTTCACAGGGTGGAAATGGATTGAGAAGTCATAGTCTTTGATCATCTCTAAACATCTTCATTAGCACATGTTCAACTCTTTCTCTATGAATATATACTTGCAGATTTTATGGTCTTTATATATTTCACACTTCTCCCCAATGGGGTAATGCCACCAAATTTTTTAAGCGATGATCACCACAGCCAACTACCGATCATGTGTTGGATAGTTATGCTCATGAACTTTTGATTTCCTTGAAGCATATGTAATGACTATGTCTTTATGTATCAACACACAACCCAAGCCTTTCTTTGAAGAATCACTAAATATCACAAAATGTTCTCCACTTGTGGGTAATGTGAGCATGGGCATAGTGATAAGCCTCTTTTTCAACTCTTTGAAGCTCTTTTAGCATTCATCACTCAAAGAAAACTTCAATCCATTATGAGTTATCTTGGTAAGAGAGTTTGAAAATAGTGAGAAATTTTTCACAAATCAACGATAATATTCATCTAACCCCTAAAAGCTATGGATATTCATTACCAATTTTGGCCTCGATCATCCCTCGATTATAGTTGTCTTAGAGGGATCCAAATATATCCCATTGCTTTTCATGATATTTCCCAATAATGATACATCCTTCAACCAGAAATCACATAAGTTGTACTTTGCATAGATATTGTCAATAGCATGGTCTCTAGTACTGTTCTTAGATGCTCCTCATGCTACTCCTTGGTTTTGGATTATATTAGAATATAGTATATAATGACTACCACAAATTTTTCTAGGAAATATCTAAATAATCTATTCATAAATTCCATGAATTGTGTTAGATCATTAGTGAGTCCAAAATGCATTAATATGAATTCATAGTGCTCGTACCTTGTATGAAAAGAAGTCTTGGGAATATCCTCCTTCTTCACCCTTACATGGTAATATCCTAACTGTAAATATACCTTGGAGAAGTATTGTGCTCCACATAGCTAATAAAAAAAGTCTTAAATTCTTATCATATGATATTTTTTCTTTATCGTGATTTTATTATGCTCACGATAATTGATGCAAAGGTGCTTTGACCCATCCTTTTTCATGACGAAGACGACTGGTTCACCCCATGGTGAACCACTTGGGAATATAAATCCTTTATTGAGATTCTCCTATAGTTTTTTCTTCATTCCCCAAGATCCACAACATCCATTATATACAGAGTCTTGGATATTGTCAATGCCCCATGTATAAGGTCAATTAAAAATTCAACATCTCTTCTACGTGGAAGACCTGGAAATTCCTCAGGAAACACTTCAGCAAATTCACTCACAATAGAAATGTCTTCAAGGATGTTTTCTTCCTTATAATCAAGCATCTGAGCTAGAAATGTGTGCTCATAGGGTATTAATATCCATGATTGAGATGATGGTTCTAAAGAAGATTCATATTCCTCCTTGCACTTTTATAGTATTAGGGGTCGATTTTCCATATAGAGAGTGATTTCCCTCTCCTGGAAATTTATGTTGGCTCTATATAAATAAATTAAATCCATGCTAAGAATTGTATCAGATACCACCAAAGGGAGTATGAAGAGGTTTTCTGGGATGTTTAATCCACAAATTATGAAAGGGGAGGAGTTATATTCAAGGGATATAATGATTTCCCTATTTTCCATTCTCACCAACATCTTTACTTCCATGATTTTTGGTGGTGTTGGGATTGTTATACTAAATTTTTGGGATATAAAATAATATGTAAAACCTGAATCAAAAAGTGAATTTTTTGTTCTTCAATTAATAAATAGAATAACTATCATAACTTAGTTGTTGGGGATTACATTGGTGGTAGTGATGGAAAAAAGCTCTCCCTTTCTGCCTTGGAGGTTATTGGTTGCCTCCAAAAACCCTTGGCTTAGGGAACTGATTTGCAAGGTGCCCTACTTATTTTCATTTGAAGTAACGAACAATGCCTTGAGGGTATAACAAAGCATTCCTCTCCATTGTTGCAGTCGTGAGTTTCACTTATCGATAGTTAACATCTAGGTTCCCTTCTCTTCTACACCAAAAGTATTCCCTCGCCCCCTTCAGGCAATTTTTGGGGTTCTTATTTCTGCACCTTTGACAAGTGGGGTGCAGTATTTTCTTAGCACTACTAAATTTATCCATTTGGGATGCAAGAATTTAAGTCCACATTACACTTCTTAACCCCATGATACCCCTGAGATCCTCCGATATCTATTTTAACCTTGAGGACACATCAGACAATTTTCTCACAGCTATCGAAGTAACGGATCACCACGGATTTCTATAGGCTAGGTTTCAGCCCACCGAAGAAGTTGTCAACCTTTCATTCGGAGGTAACGACCAAACCGGAGACATATCGTGTAAGTATTCTGATGTTTTCCTCGTATGATCTGATGTATTCATTGCCTTTTTTTCTTGAGGTAAATGAATTCCCTTTCTATCTTAATTCGGAGGGTGCGAATAAAATATTTTTCAAAAACAAAATTCATAAATCCTTCCATTACAACACCTCTATCTCCTCCTCAGGCTTGGAACTTTTTATCAATGTCCACCATTGATCCGATTCACCCTCCATATGATAAGCGGTCGTAAGAACCTTATCTTGTTCAAAACATTGAAGGATGGAGAAGATCTTTTCAGTGGATTTGATCCATTGTTCGGTAATTGAGGGATCAGATGATCCATTAAAAGTATGAGGTCATTGTCTCCTGAATCTATTGATTGTGACTTTTTCTTTCTTAGGGGGGTGAAAATCACTTTTAACCCATTTTTCTATTAAAATCTTGAGTTAACTGGGAGATTATCCTAAAAAAGTTCATGATTCCCACTCCCATTGGATTGGGAGTATCATTAGAACAATCATCACATTGATCTTCGCATCGGTTGTTAGATCGAGTCCTCCTATTACTAACCATTTAATGGAATAAAAGGAATGTTAGTGGTAACACATATAGGGTGATCCAAGGGAAAAATGGATGAATTATTAATAACTTTTATTTCCTTATCTTATGAATTTATAATCTTTAATCTATGTTATCCATGATATACATCCCAACATATATTTTTAGGGGGAATATTTTTTAATTCCGTTAATAATGGTTCATAATAAGCTTGATAATTTCCCAAATAATATCCCCTAGGAGTTTCATAACCAAAATTGCAACAAGGCCCATTTTTGTGTACCATGATACCCCAAGTCCAGCTCAAAACTCTTTGTCAGAGTTTTCACTCCTAGGTATATCTATGCCAGAGCCGCCTCTTCCTGCTTGTATCCAGAAAGGTATGTATTTTCTTAATAAACCACTTAATCAATACTCACCAAAACATATGGATGTTTTTATTATACTTATTCTTATCCCTAATGATTTTATGTGGATTTTCTAATCCTAATCCCAAAAATTACTAAACCTATCATTTGATACCAACTACAACAACCCTACTCTTTATTACACACTTAAACATGATTTATTAAATATACTATTCACTTGATACAATATGGAAGATCAAGAGTTCTAGTGTCATTGGGGCTTAGGAACATTACATAACGACTTAAAACATGAAACAAAACATTTTTGTTGAAAACTTCTTTTACATTACCACTATATTCCCTTGTAATTAGCATTACAGGGGATAACCTGAGGACATGCATAATAAAAGGGTGAGCTATAAATCCCAGTAATGGATTAAAAAAGGCATAACATAAAGCATAAAAATACATGTTATGCAATATTAATATCAATGGATCATAAAAAAACATGAACATAAAGTCATGATTAGGAAATATTATCACAACATGGAAATGTGGCAACAACACTTAACATGGTATTAGCATGTGACAAGGCTCATTGCACATGGATCATGAGTAAACCTACATTTCATATAAATTAGTATGATTAAACCCTCATTTCACTTGAAGTATCATCATACTAATAATTACCCATTGCATTGATGTGCTATCAGGGAACACCCTTCTTAAACATTTCATTTCATGCATAAGTGTGCCACAAGATAATATAACATAAATTCATTAAACATCATAATTTATTCCACAGTAATAGAATGTGGATTTCATAAATGAAACCCTTCCATAAATAATTAAATGTTCATAAATTTGAATACCCTTGATAGATAAATGGGCATGGTATTCACTACATAATGATTTTTTCTTGGAAAATGGTGGTGCAATTTCTGCAGCACAACGACGTG
The DNA here is from genome assembly GCA_963277665.1 of Viscum album. NCBI lineage: Eukaryota > Viridiplantae > Streptophyta > Magnoliopsida > Santalales > Viscaceae > Viscum > Viscum album. Next base: position 840,101,009 of record OY728145.1, on the reverse strand, counting down.
ACATAAGACTTCATTAAAAAATGTTGATGAGATATAAAAGGGTGTCTCATCATATATACATGAAATTTACATTAAGGGGGTAATATAGATACAGTTCCCAACATATGTAATGGTAGTTGGATTCATAATACAAACTAATTTATTGAATGTATATGAGGAGAGAGAAATTCCTTACGGAATTTTGGCATGGTAACGGGTGTACATGAGAGGAATTAATAAGAGAGAAAAGGGTTATATAATCATTCAAAAATAAAGTGGTAATTTTGCGGTAGGTTCTAAATCACACCCCAACATTTATAATTGAAAATAAAAGGGCATAAAAATATTAATAAAATGGATAAAATGAGAAAGGAAGGAATCCCTTACTTGGAAGTGTGATCCCAATGGCTTGGGAGAGGCTTGAGGGAGAATTATTAAGAGCTTGGGAAACCATGTGAGGATTCTAGAGAGAGGAGGGTAGGGGTTGGTCGATCTCTAAAGGCTTTGAGTGAAGAAGAAGTGGGAGATTTTTTGGGGTTATATAGGAAAAGAGAGGGAATTCTTTATTATTTAGGTTTGGGACACCACACATTAAACTAATCAAAAACATAAACAAACCCATGGTTTGTCCCATGGATTTTTCCAAAGGGGAGTGTGAAATATTATTTTATAAGGAAAATGGACAAAATTCTTAAAATAATAGGGTTTCTTATGTGGAGGTGAGTCACAATCTCAAGGAAATAAATATAAAAAGTTAAAATGTTTTATAAGTCTTGAAGGGTTCACTAAAGCATTGTAAAATAAATCAAACAATCCTAAAATAACATTATATTAATGGAAAAAAATATATTGTCCGAACATAATTTTTATTGTATTTTATTATTTCACTATTGGGTCATTATGATGTTATAAAACACATTGTATATTTAAACGATATTGAATTTTTACCTAAAAATTAGACTGTCTCAGAAAATAATGAAAAATTCACCATAGGATAATTTCAAGGTCCTGATTTCAAAAATAATATTCATTTTATCTAAAATTTTTTCTAAATATGTTAATTATTAATTTTCATCAAAAACTGACATTTATCGAAAATTCATGGGTTTGGACAAAAATAGCTTTCAAACCTTAATAAAAATCAAAATTCTATTCATAATAATTATACGGTAAGTTATATTATATGAAAATAAATTTAGTAATAATATTAAATTAAAATATTATTTAATTCAAAAATCCATTAATTCATAAAAATAAATTTCTTAATTAACTTAAAATGCTATTTTTTCTTTAAAAAACTATTTAAAAAGTAACAATAATAAAATGAAATTATATTCTATATAAAAAAATAATGTACATAATCATAGTACTAGGGTATTGTTTCATAAACCTTTATAACACCTGCATAAGACTAAAGGGTAAGGTGTGTGATGGTGACACACTCTTGGGGCGGCTCAGATAACATCGCTCAGGTGGTAATCTCTATCAACTCCCACTTCTACTGTAGGGGGTTCCATTCAAGCTTCATGTGTTGAAGCTCAGCTTGGGCTTGATCAAGAGGGAATCCTAGTGGTGCCACCTCCTTTTCAAGATCTGACAAATAGGCTTCATATGGAGAAATTATATTGTATGAGGCCATTTCTTCCTTTGTCTGATTAAATTGGATTTTTTATAGCCCTATATTTATACTAATCATGTTATCATTGTTTAATGTCTAAATTATGAATAGTCACAATTCTTAACAGTATTTTGATATTCAAAAACATAAAACCAAGGAATTGCATACGTTATATAACCATCTTACATAATAATAAATTTAATTAGATCATGAGGAATTTTCATTAAAATAAGTTTTGGTCATCATAGATATGATCCAGCTTTCTTGACACCATCAGAATCTATCAATGTGATTCATCAGTGGATAAATGAAAATGATCTCACTATCATTGATATATATCTTCTCATACCCTATGGTATCTCATGGGTTCTTGAGCATTAGTGTCCAGGATGGCGACCTATCAGTTAATTCACTCAATATGTGATTGAAGGGAATTTGAGGGATAACTCTGGTGATGGTGTTTGATCAAATCCCTCTTAGGTACCTCCTGATCTGGTATGGATCCATAGTCCACTCATTGATCTGTAATCCTAAGGTAAGTAAGGTGATAATTTTCACTCCTCTTAGATAAGATTTTGAAGTAATTGATAGTTTTGATAAGTGTCATGGGATCTATTACATATTTCCATGAAAGATATGGGCCTATAGACATCAGTATATGGATACATCTATTTCTATTTTTAAGGGTTTGGATCAAACCACATCAAGGGTATTTTCAAACCATCATTTTCACCACCAAAATTTGAAGGTGTTAGGTGGTTGATTTAATTTTGAAACCCATGGAGGTAGTTGTCATTTCTGAGGTTCGAGAACATTATCTTGATGATGAAATGATCCCAGTTCAAGGTCATATTTGTGATATTTGTATCAATAGTCACAAATAAAACAAATATTAATTTTGTTAATAAATTCATCTTTATAAATATCAAACATGTTCAATAAATTATGCAGAGGTAACAGAACATTTCATTGATATTGCTTTTTTATCCATTTTTCTTGTGTAGAATCTGTATAAAAAAATGGATAGTATCATGGGAACCCAGATTATGTCTTATTATTAAAAGATTCATGTCAGGATAAAAATTTTGGTTTCATTATAAGTGTAGAGAAAAATGGTCTGACATGTGAAAACCATCTTTCATTTATTATTTACAAATTTCCATGGATTTCACCATTTTTTGTTCTTAATGAAAATTGAGGCCTGAATATTGATAGTGGGGGTTGAGTGTGGTGAAAAATCATTATTATCAGGTTCAACATTTGTTTCTCTGACAAAAACTCCCAATGGATCCCATATCTGTGACAAATTATAGACTTATTTTCCAAAGGTAGGATATCATCTAGGGTTTCAAACCTAATGAAACTTAGAAACCCAAATTGGATGATAGAATGGTAGGTTTGGACCATATCACCCATTTCGGAGGAATTATTTCTACTCCAGGATGCTCTTATAGATTTTTGATATGTTCGTGAATCTATCCCAAATCTTGCTGTGGGACTATTTACTCTAATAAAACAATTAGTTGTTGAATCCTTTTGTATAAAAAATGGTGTTCCATTAATGAAACCAATTTCATGTATAAATGGTTCTCCATATGGTTCCCATTATTTTTAAACCATGAAGGACTACTTGTACTTAAAATCTATATGATTAGGTGCTCTAGATATTATTATTTTTTCAGGAATATTATTCGTGTTTCAAGTTCAGTATTTAACCATTGAGATGTGTCTAACATATCCTATTAGAATGGGAATCATACCCCATGTAGTTCGTTTGAAACAATTTAAGTTCATATGATATAACTACTTCCTAAAGTTCCAATTCATCCAATAGGGATGTATATGAGGGTATTTAGTTATTGTTTATGGATCTTGGGCCTTAATAAATCATCCTACGTATCTTATTTATAACAATAATAAGAGTATTTGTATATCAGTTTGTCCATAACCCATTAAATGGTAGTGAAATATAATTAGTACCCATGTGGGTTATGGACTCATAGTTTACCAATGTAGTAATTCCTTTGGGCCTTAGACAAACATGTATGCATGTATATGGATGCATTTATATCATGTTATTGAATGGGTTTTACACACTACATTTTCCCTGGTCATGGGATTTCATCATGCTAGTGATTCGATCATCATAGATCCCTATTCACACTTGAGTTATGCTTGGTGTGAGAAACAATAGATAGAAAGTGATTAGATGCTCTACATATAATTTTGGGATATACCACTACTGCAAAATAGGCCTTTAACAATTCTAGAAATAGACATTATCAATGCTAGAGAAGCGTTGACTACCAAGGATAGATTAAAATCCCTAGTCTTTTATCATCATAAAAAAAAGTTGTGATAAAGGGTTCATTTATTATCACTAAAAAAATTGATAAAGGGATCCATTATCAATGATTTTAGAAATGATGATAAAGGACTACATTTATTAGTTCTTTTATTTAGCACTAATAAAGGGTTTCTCAATTAGTGATTTTAAAAGTGCTGATAAATGGGTCCTCTATCAATTGTTTTAAAATTGCTGATAAAATGTCGTACTATAGTGTGTTGCAACAGCACACTTCAACACCAGTGAATTGGGCTATAATTGCAAAATAAAGCACTAGAAACACACTAGATATCAACAAAATCAAGTACCAATACATAATTTTAATGAAATTAAATTTAAAGAAAAAATACAAGAAAAAAACATGATATTATAGACATTTCAAAAATTGGTTAACACAGTTACATAAGTAAAAATTGTTACATACATTCAAAAACATCAATGTTCCTTTTTGTATACTAACCCTAACTCATTCTATTTAAAAAAAAACCACACATTATTGAGAAAAATAACTCACATGTATAAAAACAATTCTTATGTTAGTAATAATATAAAGAAATAAATTAATTGAAAGTATTTATTTTAGTAAGATTTTTGCCAATTTTAAATAAAATGAATCACTTGGAGTCATATCAGTCACACCTTGAATTATATTGAGGCCAAACTGATTCCAATACATCTCAAATGACTTTTTCATCATTTTCCAAAAGTATCAAAACAATCCAAAATCGTTTTCTTGGTTTTGAGTATGTTACTTTTAATTTTTCCTAAAATGTCATTTTAAACTAGAATCGTAAAATTTGAATAATAACAGTCACATCATCTCTCAGTTTGATGTGAGACCAATTCTTACTTGTAAAAATTGAATTATGAGTCATTTTCCGAAATTATCAAGACAATCTGAATGTGTTTACTTGATTTTCAGTGAGTTACTCTTTTTGAACTAAAATGTCGATTTTAAAAAGATAACGTATACATTGAGTTATATCAATGACACTGTGTATTAGATTGAGTTTTTTATGATTCATACATGTAAAAAATTACTTATGTATCATTTTACTAATGTATCAAAATAATATAAATGATTTTTCTCAATTTAAAGTACGTCAGTTTTCCTTTTTACTAAAATTGATGTAAATTTAAAAAAAAATAGACACACTTAGAGTCATATTGGGCACTCCATGCATCGACTTGAGGTGTGGATTATTCTTACATGTATCTATTGACTTATGGATCATTTTCTCAAATTTTAAAAATAATCTGGATTTATTTAATTAGTTTTGAGTACATCAATTATCTTTTTCACTAAAATGTCATTTTAAATTGGAAACATGCATTTTGACTCATTCTGATCACATTGTGTATCGTTTTAATGTGGTACATATTCATAAATATTGCAAATTAATTATGAATTCTTTTCCTAATTTATCGATAAAATGTAAGTGTGTTTTCTTGGTTTTCTATGATTGAAACATTTTGAACTAAATTATTGATTTTAAACTGCTAAAAGACACATTGATTCATACTAGGCACATCATGTTTTGGATTGAGATGATGTTGATTCCTACACATCTAAAATGACTTATGGATCATTTTCCTATATTATCAAAATAATATGAATGTGTTTTCCCATTTTTAGTAGGTTAGTTGTCCTCTTTATTAAAATTGATGTCAAATTAAAATAAAGACACACTTACAGTCATACCGATCACACTGTGTGTTGAATTGAGGTGTGGCTTATTTCTACAAACCCAAAATGAGTTATGGATAATTTTCCTAAAGTCCCAAAACAATCTGAATTTTTTTCCTAGTTTTGAGTATGTCACTTTTCTATTTTATCATTGTGGAATTTTAAACTTAAAACATGCACTTTGAGTCATATCAATCATATCATGTATCAGTTTGATGTGATATTAAGTTTTACACATAAAAAAATAAATTATAAATCAATTTCTTAGATTATCAAGAACATTTGAGTGTGTGTCCTTAGTTTTCAAGGGGTGACACTTCTTTAACAAAAATGTCGATTTTAAACTGAAAACAGACACATTTAGTCATACCAGGAACATCGTGTATCTTATTGAGGTTAAGATGATTTATACAAATAAAAAATGACTTATAGATCATTTTCCTAACGTATTTAAACAATACGAATGTGTTTTCTAGATTTTGAGTAGGTTATTTGTTTTTTTTATACTAAAATTGACGTCAATTTTAAATAAAAAGACATACTTGGAGTCATATCGGTCACACTGTGCATCAGGTTTAGGTGTTTCTAATTCCTACATGTCTCAAATGACATATGGATTATTTTCCTAAAGTATAAAAATAATACTAATATGTTTTCTTGGTTTTGAGTAGCTTGGTTGTCCAATTACCAAAGTTGATGTCAATTTTAAATAAGGATATACTTAGAGTTATACCGGTCATACTGTGTGTCGAATTAAGGTGAGGATGATTCCTACACATCCCAAATGACATAGAGACAATTTTTATAAAGTATAAAAACAATAAAAATGTGTTATCTCAGTTTTGAGTATGTCAGTTTTATTTTTTTTAAATCATTTTAAACTTGAAATATGCACATTGAATCATACTGATCACGTTGTTTATCCATTTGATGTGTTACTAATTCCAAAACTTCTTAAAGGATTTATGAATATATGTCTTGATTGTTTAAGAAACTAAAAGTGTTTATTCTCAGTTGTCAGTGAGTGACACTTTTTCAAGTAAAATGGAAATTTTCAACCGATAGTAGACACTTTGAGTCAAACTAGGCACATCGTGTATTGGATTGATGTGAGGATAATTCCTCTATTTCAAAATTTACTTATGGATCATTGTTTCAAATTATCAAAAAAATATGAATATGTTTGTTCATCTTTGAGTGTTTTTGGTGTCTTTTTTATTGAAATTATTGTCAATTTTAAATAGAAAGAAGTACTTGGAGACATATCAGTCACATCGTGTGTGAGATTGAGGTGAAGTTGATTCCCACACATCCCAAAATCTCACAACAATCCTAAATTTTAATTTTATCATTATTTACATTGACTTTATTTGTCTAACTATTTACACTTCATATTGACACGATGTTCTTACCTAAAAAACCATTCTCGTTATTGAGATCCATAAGAGTATAGGAAGCTAAATAGCCCATTATATCATGAGAATTCATCAAAATGGGAACATGATACTCCTATACTCTTTTGGATTTTAAAAAAGAATGTTTTTTTGGATAAGAACATATACACAATATGTAGTGTTGGTAGGTCAACAATGAAAGGTAATGGAAATCATGGTAACATTGGAAGAAATAAACATTTTATCTCTTTTGTGGCTTATTGTAGATAGTTTAAAAAAAATATGACTTCCCAAAAGATCAATGAAAAAACTAAATAAGTATTAGATAAAAATTATAAGGAAATTAACATAAAAATAGTAGATAAAATGATTAAAAAAAATAATTTAATAAGTATTAAGAATTAACATTTCCATAACAATTGTATGCATTCTTAATTTGTTTCCTTATTGTCATTATCTCGGTTATAGGCTCGAAGCCCAATTTCTCATGAGCATGAATATTTTTGAACAAACCACCCCAAATAGAACAAAATTATACAAATGTATACTAAAATAATTATTATATGAGTAATACTAAAATGAAATAAATTAAACATAAATATAAATTAATAAATAAATTCTATGGGCAACGATTTTGTTGTGTAAACATCAAGAATACCTATGTTATTTAGTAGTAAAGGGAACTTGAAGGAAATTAATAAAAACCAGCACTACAAGGGTGAAAAGTTTAATTAATTTCTTTTTTAGGATTACTAATATAAGAATAGTTTTCTTATAATAGGTAGAAGAATTATATGGATTTTTTGGTGCATAAAGGCATGAAATGTGGATATACCACCCCAAATAAAAAAAGAATCCACCTTTATAAGAAAACTATTCTTATATGAGTAATCCTAAAAAAGAAATTAATTAAACATAAATATGAAACAATATATTAATTCTACGGACAGTTATTTTACTATGAAAACATTAAGATTACCTCTATGATTTATCATATGCATCATCATTTATCTTCTTTTAAAGGAAGTAGAGGGAAATTGAAGGAAAGTGATAAATGCAAACACTAAAAGGGTGGAAAGGTATTGATGGAGAAGAAGTATGTGGATGTTTTGGTGTAGAAAGAAAATAAATATGGGAATATTCTAAAATAAACGAACACTTCAAGTAATAATAAAAATTAAATAAATATTTTATTATATAACTTTTTGGTAAAATAGAGAAAGTATATCGTAACATTACCTTTACATCTTCCCAAAGGGTTTCCTTCATTATACTTTGTTCTTATATGGAATTTGTAACATAATCAGGTGCATAAGACATTATTTGGATGAGTAGTCAAACATTTAAATTAGATTATGTCAGTGTAATAGAGAACATATAATATTATGAGGAAAAAACAGTACATTAAAAAACATGTTTACATTCTCATTGAACTCTCTTTATTTTTTAAAGGTTTTGGGGATTTGGTTCCTCTATCGATAATCCAAATCCCCTATTTGTGTTCCCCTCTGAGATATAATCCATTTTCTACATTCGGACCGACATGAACTAATTGTGATCTTCCAATGAATGGGTCATCCATGATTGAATTTTTATCTATCCTGACATTTTTTTAGTCTCCAGTAGGACAATCGACCAATTCTTGTTTTTTGGATCTGAGACATAAAATACTTACACTAATTGCGATGAAATTATGTTTGGCTCATATTTCTTCCCTTCTATGCTAAAATTCACCTTCATGTAGCCCATTTTATCAACTTTCACTACACTCATATTGTCAACCCATTTGCAACAAAAAATATGCACTTGAAATGTTGGATAATACAACTCATATATCTATTCAATAATACCATTATATGACATATTTTTATAAATTGTATTTCTATCCTTGGAACTAGATATGTTTATCACATCCACCAAAAGCGTACACCAATATTTTTCATAGTACTACAGTAATCGTGTACATATTTATAGAATGTGTATCCACTGATTAGAAAACCAATGTAATATATAACATATGTTTTCATTCCCCTAGATAGCCATTGAAGTCATATGGAAAATGAATTCGTATTTTTAGATAACTCCTTATAATTTTTAACTCAAAACCATCCTATAATCAATTTATTATGTGTATTTTATATCAATACTTTGGCCCTTAATGGATTCAAATATTTAATAATTTCTCTTGGGGCTCAATGTTTGGATCAACATATTCACTATTATGTAAATTTTAAAAGGTTTTATTGTTACCTCTATGTCAAGTTAATTTTGACAAAATCTCTTCAATAAATCCCTTTTCCAATAATGCATTCATTGTGATGAGACTTTGGGAGACAGATGATGTCAACATCTGATATATAATCAGTACATAATTCAATAGTTTCTTTAAAAATATATTCTTTTGGAACACAATCTTCTGGACGAATTCAATTCTTGACATACCCATTTAAAATATTTTATACCATTCATTAGTGTATATACATCATTAATGGAGAGGAAAAAATAGTTGAACCTCTCTAACCAAGTGAACCATCCAGTGGACCATTATATAGAAAAATAATGGTGGGAAGAACATCTCTAATTCACAAAATATGACTTCAACCTCCTTATTCATGATTGAAAACCTCATCAGGTCTATAAATTTATATCAAATAAATTTGAAACAGAAGATGATTCAAGTTAATATACACTATAAATTTTGAGGAACAATGCAACAAAAAAGAAATAGGCATCAAATCTTGCATCAAAAAATGACATTAGTGTGATTTTAGTCCATGTAACTTCAAATTAGTCATTCTAATGACATTTTTTATATTTTATAAATACTCCTTTGGAACTTTTATACTATTAAGTAAAATATAAAATTTATCTTTTTCATATATGGATAGAGTGTAAGCTACTGAAGGATGAAAAGTGTGCCTTTTACCCTTTATTGGTTCCAACTCTTCCCTTATCCCCATGTCAATCATTTCCAACCAATACGTTATACCATCATTCATTTTTTCAATATCAATTAGTAACATGCCAATAAAACTATCCAATACATTTTCTTCTATACGAACAACATCAAGAAAATGTCTCACATAAATAATTATAATGTGATTATTCAAATAAAATTAATCCCTCTATCCGACCCGAATTCATATGGTTTTTTGAAAATGGTTTACCAAAAACAGTGTCAATATTTTACTTTATCGAACAGTTGATCACCAGTTGTTGGAGGTGGTGTTGTACCTTGTTCTATATTCCAATCGAACATTTACATTTAGGATCGATATTTATGTCATCGAGATAAAAATTTATGATGTCCTAAAAACATGCTCTTCAATGACTGCTTCACCCAAACTAACTATGTCTGTTTTTCACAAATGGGACACCCCAACATTCTTTTTCATACTAAAGCTTGATAAATTTACATAAGCGGGGAATTCAATTATCATCCTATATAAAATGGCCCTCAATGTGAATTATTCACTCCTATGATCATCATATATTGTAACACATGTATCCCACATCAATTTCAGATCTTCAATAAATAAATACAAATAGACATCAATATCATTACTTAGTTTCTTTGGTCCGAATATAATCAGAGACATCATATTTTATTTGCGCCTCACGCATAACCATGGTGTAAAGTTATAATTTACCAACATTAAGGGACATGTACTATGACTACTACTCCATATACCAAAAGGATTTATTCTATCTCTAGATAACACAGGATAATAGTTTCTCAGCTCTTTTCCAAATTTAGGATACTCATAATCAATTTTCTTCCACTAAAGAGAATCTTCTAGATGATTTTGGTTCCCATATTTAATTATTTTATTTGAACTACATATAAATTGTCTTAGAGTTTCCTAACATACATATAGTATTCTAAACCATGTAATGATAGGAAATTTCCATACAAATTTTGAATTACCTGATTCATTTTTATTGTATCAATATGTGACACACTTAAGGTATTTTATCAGTGATTCATAGTCCTTGAAAAAAATATTAAATCAATTATACAATCATGTAGATAATTCCCATTGAAATTAGTACTATTTTAGCATCATGAGTTCAACATGGTAGTTTATTTTCTTATAGAATCATATAATTTGGGAGAATAAGTTGTTTTATAAATCTTGTGTCACTCCATCCACTGCCAACTTTCAAATTATATAACTTCAATACAGCTGAAAATGTTGTGTATTTAGTACAACCGATATACAATGGTCTCATAGAAAATATATTTAACTTCTCATGAAAATTTGAGCAATAATAAAGTTCATCTTCAATTTCCATTTTCATTTCTTCTATATGATCTCCATCATTATTTACATATTTATTCATATCAAATGATTCATAAATCATAGTATCATCCCAATCGGTGTCCATGTTAAGTTTCTTCCTATTTTTAGTATAACATTTATATATTTGATCGATTTTGTGACTAATAAATTGTTCTTCCAACTCTTCTGAACTAATTTTTCTAGAATAACAACAACGTAAATACAAAAAAAGTGTTTGAGAAGGTTCGCATGCAAGATCTATTAAAAACATGATGAACACTTTAACTCTATATTCTTACTCTTTTATCAAATGATTAATGTGAATCCATTTTATATTCATATCCATCCTATTGGGTTCATAAAATATTCATTTTCTATAATAAATAAATAATTATACAGAAGATATTCATTATAAAAGGTGAAATTTATAGATAATTCAAAGAAGGGAACCCCAACATTTGATTGATTTGAATAATTTTAGAATGCTTTAAATAAAATGGGTAATTTAATTTAAGAAAATAATTACTCCAATATGGTAGGTTTTATCCTCTGAATTCATTCAATGGTGAAGGTTATAGACAAATTTCATCCTCATCAACTCTTCTACAAAACATTTGTCAACGCGTTTGTTTTTGTTTTCCACACATCCTCTATCTCTTATAGAAATGCACCTATGTTGCTTGAAATACTCTAAGTAGTAGTAATTCATAGGATGATTAATGCTCAGAGTGCTATAAGAAACATGAAAGATATTAGTGATGAGTCAAAATAAAAAAATTAAAATATTAACTATTAGATATATGATGTTGATGAGGATGACAGTTATACTATAAGAAATACAACCAAGGCTGAAATCAATGAATAAAATTTCATTAGTGATTAAACAATTTTAGCGTGAACTCAAAGGTGTAAGACTCTACAAAAAACTTCATTTTTTACCAAGTAGAGCATAAATAATTTGTAGTTGCTGACAAGGTAATAATTAGATCAAATCTATGCATGAGGAGATTGATCTGAATAAGAGTGATGTGACATGGGAAATTGTTCCAAGGCTGGAAGATAGAAATGTTTTCAGAACCAAGTGGGCGTTCTGTAATAAACTAATTGACTATGGAAAATTGGCTCCAAATAAAAAATAGATAGTGGGTAAGGGGAATTACTAGATCAAAGGAATTTGTATTTACAATAAATTTACTCTGATAGCCTAGTTGGAAACAATTTTAATTTTCCTGGATATTTTAATGAAAATTTCGGTAAAAGTATACCAAATGGATGTAAAATCTATGTTCCTCAATGGAGTTCTTAAGGGGGGGTACATAATGATAAACTGGATGGTTTATTATGGGTAAAAATGATAGAAAGGTGTTATAATTAAATATTTGTTTGTATAAGATAAATAAATCATTGATGACTAAGTCTTTAATGTTGGATCAACACCAAAGAAATCTTTGTTTTTAGTGTGGTAGACTTGGTCACAACCTCTACATCAAGAAGGAGAATAGTCAAAGGATATTGGTACTCATATATGTTGAAGACATACTTTTTGAGAATTGGACAAAGCATAATTACATTTTTTCAGGATAATATGAGGTATGATATCAAGATGACTATGATTGGTGAGTTAAAAATTTTACTTGGTTTATAGGTAAATCACGAGAATCATAGCCTAATAATTTCTCAATCACAATATGAAAAATAGGTTCCTAAGTTATTTGAAATTGAATATTCCAAACCAATGACAACAACGACCACTATATGTATGAATTTGTTAAAATATGATGATTTTAAAGAGGTATATGTTCTGAAATATAGGTATCAAGCATTTGTTATACCTCACAACAATGTGACCCAATATTATGTTTGATATATTTCAAGTCGCACAGTACCAATGTTGTCCCAGGGAGGGACACGTACTATCGGAGAAGATGATACTTCAATATATGCAAAAAAAATAGTGAATTTTGGGTTGTTTTATTATAGGATAGTGCAACTAGAGTTGTTGGGATAAACCGATTTGGGCTGGGAAGGTACAGTGCATAACCGAGGAAAAGTAGAGATATCGAAAAACTGGGATTTCATTTGATCCTTGGTTTTATTTGACCATTGAATTGTTTGATACTTGGGTTTGAGCTTTGGAATACTTGTAGACTTTATTCTATCCTAGATTTGAGCTTGGATTCAACAATGAAGAGCACCAATAGTAGGTGTCTTCCATAAAGAGCTTTGAATATCGAAAACTGGTTCTTAATGGTTAGGGTTCTTAAAATAGGTCGGGACACTTTTATAAGCACTTCCAAAAAAGCATTGATAAAGATCTCTTTTATTAGTGCTAAGTTAATAAGCATTGATAAATGGAATCTTTACCAGTTCTATTTTACCATTGATAGATCTCTATCTTTATCAGTGCTAAAATAGCACTAATAAAGATTCCTTTCATCGATTCTTATTACTTATGCAATGATAAAGGGTTGTTAATTATAATTAAAAATAAAAAAATCGTAAATACATTTATATAATTATATATATATTAAATAAATATATATATATATATAGTAAATATATTCTCTATCTATATATATTTATTATAATTTTATAATTATTTAAATATATATTTTTATTAATAATTATAAAAATACTTTTCAAAAAATAATATTTATATAATTATATATATTTATATATAATAAATATATATAAATATAATTATACTAAAAATATTCATTATTTAAATAAATTTATTATAATTTTATAATTATTTAAATATATATAGTTATTTATATTTAATTATATTAAACTTCAAAAAAATAATAGTTATTTATTTATAATTATAAATGTATAAATATAGTAAATATACATTTATATATATATTTATTTTAAAATATTTTTTTACAAATATTTTTTTAACATTATTAATCAATATTTATCTTAAGTGCATGCGTGTTAAAAATGAGTGAAATTAAACAGTTAAAAATGAGTACACTTTAAAAATATCGAACAAATCGATGAGTTTTATTAATTAAATATAAATTATTTAAAAAATATGGATATATATTGAAATAAAGATGAATACATATTGAAAATATTAAAAAAAGTAAATATATATATATACAATTAATTATAAATTTGATTAAATTCCTAAAAATATAAAACAAAAATTAAAAATGAATAAATAATACCTAACATTAATAATATTTACAATAAATAAATAAAATTTACCAATTCCAAACATATTATATTAAATGTTTCATTTTATAATGAAATTTTAAAATGAATACTAAAATTTGAAAAAATTACATAAATATTAGGTGTATGTGTTTCTATATAAGATTTCATTAATTGTGTAAATATCTTTGTGTGTGTGTTGTTGTTTTTTTAAAGAAAGTGGTGTCCAACCAGAAAACCAAGGCATAATTATTATAAAAAATTGATGTTACAAGAGACTAATAGACCGAAACATATTACAATCATTGTTATAAAAGGGAAGTAGATCAGTAGGAATATCCTCAAACTAGGTAATATCTTGATTAACCCCCTTATTCTCAAGGCCATCAACAACCATGTTAACTTCACAATATATATTACTAGTTATGTAGTTGATGTAGAGAAGAGTGGTGATGCATCCCATCAAGCAGGTGGTGATAGGATACACAAGATGTATCACACCATTCCAAATTACTTGAACAATGGTGGTCGAGTCACTCTCAGTCCAAAGGATGCTCCAACCATGTTGTTTGGAAAAATAAACAGCATGAATCATACTCATCATTTCAGATTCTAATGAAGAGGCAATTCCATGGCTACCATAAAAGCATCCAGGGATCTGACCATCATGATTCTTAAAGATTTCACCACAACCCCTAGGGCCTGTATTTCCATTGGAAGCACCATCCACATTAACTTTATCCCCACCAGGGAGAGGGTTGTTCCAAAAGAATTCAAAAGTTTGGTGAGTCCGGAAATAGTTTCCATCAATATGGAGTCGTTGTATAATTCCAAAGTCGTGCACCGTGTTGTTGCAATGTACCTTTTGTATTGAAGAATATTCATGAATGGCAATGAGAATCCACATTCACCCTATAAAATGACTGAATGAGAATTTATTATTAATAAGAGAATTTCTATCATAACAGATGATGTGGTGAAGTTCAGTGATAGAAGCAAGGAAAATGTTCTTAATCTGCTGAGAATTATCCATATCTACACATCTCTTTAATTTAGATTAGACATAGTAATGTTTCAACCACCTACAGTCAAAAATTTCAAAAATACAATTCAAAATAGTAGAAGCAGTGGCACAAGAAAGAAAGAGATGATTGGTATCTTCTCTATATTGATTTTAGAGACTAAATTTAGAACAGAGCTAAATACCATATCATTGAAGGTGATCATATATAGGGATCCTTTTGTGATAAATTCTCTAGATAAGAGTAAATCATGAGGGTTTTATTTAAGTTTTGTCAAAGAGCATTATCCACCAAAAATCACATTCAGGGTTACAAAAATAGTGGTTGTAATAGCTTTTTGATTAAGCATGCCATTGTGAGCAAGTTCCTAGACGAAGAAGTCATAAATGATAGAGAAATAATAAGTATTAATAAAATTCATTGTGGTGTCAATTAGATAATAATTTTGGGAGTGAAGGAAATCTTTGATAGAGAGGTTGTAGTTCTCAGGACTTTGGTCAAGAGAAATTCTGGAGATTAAAGGAGTGACGATCCAGTTATCCAACCAAAAATTCATTGAAGAGTCTCTAGAGACCATCCACCTGGTGTTATTCATAATAGAGTCAAAATATTGTTTTATTGAAGGCAAGATATAGGATTCAATAAAAGTTGAGTTTCCTTTCTTGATTTTTCAAAGAAATCTATTTTTATGTAAAATACTTTAATCAGATTTATTATGCAGAAGATTCAAAGTGATCCTAGCTTGAAGAGTCTCGTTAAATTTTTTATGTTTTTTTATGCCAATGCCTCCTTTATCAATGGTTATGAAACAAGTTAACCAAGGTATGGTGAAAAGTTTCCTTTCGACTGTGCTACCTATCCAAACAAAATTTTTATAGAGGTATTTATTTTTTTAATAATAACAACATGCCATCTGTAGACCATCATAGAGTAAACCATTTTATAGAAAATGGTATATTTAACAAGATAGATTCTACCTTACATAGAAATAGATTTTAACTTCCAAGATGAAAGTTAATTTATAACTTGATTATCAATTTTAGAGAAATGATAATATTTGGGTCTTCCATTGAATATGGGGACACCTAGGTATTTAAAAGAAGGAGATACCTCTTTTATACCTATGTCACTTATAATGTTGCATTTTATATTAGGGGGAAAAATTTCCCAAATAAGATAGAATATTTGTTCCAGCTAATCACTTGCCCAGAGATTTCCTCGTAATGGGAAACTACTTTTTTGAGGTTTTAGATGTTTCTTTTATCACCTTGAAGAAAAATAATGATATCATCAGCATAATCACACATGACTAGGAGCATTCAAATTACGAGAAACATGAATGTGCTTGAGTTTGTTTTGATCAACAAGACAAGTTAAGTGTGTGTGTTGTATATAAAAATGCATTAATTATATATACATATAGAAAATTAATATGACACACCTTTGATATATGTTAATTTTAAAAATCAAATGACATTCGATTATTTCCATTACTCGATGCAATTAATGAGTATTTTTAATTCATATTAATTTTTAATTATAAACCATTATTCACTAAATATATTAACTATTTAATGTAAAGAATAAATATTTTGTATTATATAAATCGTATTTAGGTATATTCATATATATCTATGTATTTAATATATAATATTTATTAACATTATTAATAATTATTTAATTAAAAAAAATGTTTAATATTTTTCTCAATTTATTTATTTTTAATTTTTATTTATTTAATTTTTATTTTACATATATCTATATATTTAATATATACTATTTATTAGTATTTATAATTTATATAAAATATAATTAGTTTATTCATTTGTATTAATAATTATTTAATTAATAAAAAATTAATATTTTTTTAATAGACTCATTTTTATTTTTTATTTGTTTAATTTTAATATTTTTTACCTTTATCGGCGCTAAAAAAAGAGATGATAAAGGATCCATTTATGGTCACTAAAAATAAAGAACTTTTAAAGGGTATCTTTTATAAATTTTAAAATTAATACGTTGATAAAGGGAAACATTGTTAAAAGCCTATTTTTTAATAGTCCACACACTAAAGAAGCCCTGGTATAGAGGTCAAGCCTTGGGAAGGTATCCTATATATCATTTATATAATAATAATTTGGTTCTTTTTAGTTTAGTAGGTACCTAACCTGATGATGGGTTGGGATAGGTGATTGTACTTAGAGAGATTACTATTATCCTTGAGGTTTAGGAATGTTAGATAATTCTACTAGGATGGATTCCCATGAGAGATATCTAGCCTATATCCTCTAATAGATAAATAGTATATACCATGATTTATTGATTATAACATTCTTGGGTGGAATAAGGATTTGATAAGGTTGTATGAATACATAACCCAAGTCCATTATGGACATTTCCCATGTGAAGGGGGAAATATCGATTGAGGACTCCTGGTTGGGTTTTCACATGGTTTGAGGTTCAAGTCCAAGTATTACTTATGACCAAGGCTTGAATGTTTTAGGGTGTCTACATGATGTGTCATGGGTATCTACCTAACATGTCCATGATATTTTCTTGAAATTTCCAGAGTGTCAACCAGACATGTCTAGAGTGTCTGCCTGACAAGTCTAAGGGTCTTCGCATGATTGAATATAACAAGTCCAGAGGTCATCTCATGATCTGGCTGACATTTCCAAAGATTGTCATTTGAGCTATCTTACATGTGTAGTGGTCATAGCATGATCTATTTGACATGTTTATAGGAATTCTCCTAAACCTATAAAACATTTTTAGGGGTCATCACATGATCAGGCTGACTTGTCTGAATACTATCGTATGAACCAGTTTGTGTGTCCACTGCTCCTCGTACGATATAGTTGATATGTCCAATGGACTTCGCATAAATCTAGTTACATGTCCAGGTTCATCGCAAGATTAATAAATAAATCACATAGACAACATGACCTACCCAAATGAAATTCATCATATCCATATTCACAGGAAGCTTCCATAATTTCCAGCCTTTATCATATAAATTCTTCAATGTTCGTTAGGTGTTAGCCTATTAAAGCATCATGTGATCAAGTCAACATAAAGAAATTACTTCTTATGATCTGCCAATTATTTTGGAAGTTCTTTTCATGATCAATGGGATGATCACGCATAGTTAAAAAAAATACCATGTATTCCCTCAAGTCATTCCCTAGGAAGACCTGGTGGGATTCTCTTGAGATTGTGTGTTTTTTCACTCTTGAAAGTCCACTCTCACCTATATACCATTATATGGGTGTTTTCAATGTATATGGTGGGAATTTATAGTCATAACTACACTAGATATACACTTCTTTTCATGGTTCTTAAATCATATATATTTTCTTGATTCAATGCTGGGAGCATCACATCATATATTTCTCATGATCTACCCATAAATCATCCAAGATTTCATCTTCATTTCACATGATAAATAGAAATTGTGTGATCACCCCATAATTAACATATTTATTGAAACTATGGCTTACCAAATTTATTTTATGTGATTAATCCTAGATGAAAAAATAGTTTTCTCATAATCTAATATATATTTATGATAGCCTTCGCATGATTGAGTTGGAATGTTAGGGAGGATTTTTAAGATCAGGTCGACCTATCTAGGTCCCTTTATGAGATTAAACTATCATGTTGGAGGGCCTTTGAATGATTAATAAATTAATCACAAAAATCACACAACCCCTTTGTAATAAAAACATCATAACACTTCATCACATAAGGGTGCCATATTTTTTAGCTTTTATTATATAAATACTTTGGCACTGGACCATCAGTTTTATATTAGGTTGTCTCATGGTCAAATAAACATGTCAGAATTCCCTCACATGATGAAGGTGACATGTTCAATGTCTTTTGTGTGACAATGTCGGTATATACTCAAGGATTTTTCATGATCCATGAACTTATCACATGAACCACATCGGTACTTCACATGATAATCAATGTAACATCCTTTTCAAGAAGCTTACTTATTTTTTAGATTTTATTTCATGATCACCTTCGTGATTTTTAGGAGTCTCTCAACTGACAAGTCACATGATTAGAATTACTTATTAGTAAGCCTCATAACAATGTATTTGACAAGTATGGAGCCATCTTCATGATCAATATACCATATTAGAAGGCCTTTACATGATTAGTAAACTAGTCAAGAAAATTTCAAAACCCCTTCACATGTAAAATAGTTTAACTCTCTTCACGTAAAGTTTTTTCTTTTTCTATTTTTTATTTCATGAATGGTTTGGGTGATTATCAATAAATTTTTAGTTCTCATGTCATGTAATCAAAAAGACTCACATAAGGGACATCACATGATCAGGTGGTATATCTGATGGGTTTTTCATTATCAAGGAGACTTGTCAAACATCCTTTTCATGACCATTATGGTTTGACTGTAATCTCTTGTGAGATCGGGATGGATTATTAGATAGCTTCCACATGATCAATTGAAAGATAATGTGAAGAATGTGACCCCTTCACGTGATTCTCCTTTCAATTCCTTATGGGGAAAATAATACCTTTGATTTAGGTATTTCTCCAATCCTAAAATTTACAATTCTTATTTGGTGGGTGTCAATAAATTATTTTTTTCTTTTAATTTTTATTTTTACATTTTAGGGAACTTTGAGATTCAATGAATATCCTTTTTCATTTTTCACACATAAATTTATTTTGAAATATTTTACCTAATTTTGGATAAAGTGTATTTTAAATTATTTTTTATTTGGAAACTTTTCATTTAATTTGGTATTCAATCATTTTATTGAGGTTGGACAATTTTTAAAGTCCATTCCCATGAAGGAATGACTAAAATTATTTTTTATCATCATGTATGGTATTAGGAACCATTTTGACATATTATTCCTAATACCCATACATTCATGAAAGAAACATGGATTTTTTATGTTAAACAAAACTTGTGATTATTCCATTTCAAAGTTCTAGAGTTCATAAAATGTTTTTTATATGATTAGAGAATTGTTTTTTAGAAATCCATATTTTAACTTAATGCCTACCATCACAATTACACTTGTTTAGGCCTTAGAGGCCATAAATTTCCTAATATTGTTAATCCACATTACAAGTCGGTTATTCCTTACCAACCTTCACTCTTAAAATTTTTTCATGAATTTTTCATCTTTTAATGTGGTATAAAGGACTCATATGTGTGTTATTTGGGATTCATATCTGTATTGGGTTTCTGGGTGTGTGTTATTATTTTGGTCATTTGAATAATTGGAATGAGTTACTTTCCTTCATTTTTCGTCATTTCTATCATCCGGTTTTCCCCAGAAAAAATGAAATGAAAAAATTTGAAAATGAAAAAATGAATATGGGATTGAATTAGTCATTTTGATTACATTTATGATTTATATCCCTCTCAAAAATAGAGGGTATGAATTTCATTCTTTCATGTATTTTATTTTCATCTCATCCTCCATGGAAAAAATAATAAAGGGTAATTTATGATATAATAATTCTTTGAAATCTTTATTTGACTCATGTCCCATGTCAAAAAAATGGGGTTGATGAGTTTCACATGTAATAGGATTTGAGTGAGATATATTCTATTTTTTCACTAGAAAATTCAAGAAATTTTCTTTAAGACTTCAACCTTTAATTTAAATCATAAAAGTTTAATTATCAATATTCACCAACCCTTAGCCACATATTTGAACCTAAAAGAGTCCTAATTATTGAAAATATTTTTTTAACTCATGTTGTGGAGAGATAAAAAATTCAGAAACCTATGGTGACACATACACTTTTAAGGAGTGATCACAACCCCAAATTTCATTTCTAATGAGTGAATAGTGACATGAATTTCAATGTGATGTAGGTGTGATTGGGACATGGATGGATTTCTGAGGTTGGATGAATCTAAATGTGAGATTTGAAAATTAAAGGTAATTTTTTTCATATATGATACAAGATTAAATTCCATTTTGGAAAAGATTATGGAAATTTTCTCACTTTTGATTTTCTGTAGATTTTGATTCATATATTTGATGATTTCCCAGGAGTAAAATGATTAAGTGTAGGGGATTGATGAACCACAAAATTTAGCATAAATAATTATGTAATTGAATGTTTTAACCCCACAAATTTAATATTTTAAGGTTATTTTTCACAATTTTTCGTTTTATTAATACTTTTAGCATAATTTTTGAAATTGCCTAATTTTGGAATTTAATATTTTTATTCCATATTGGTAATTAAGCCACCACATATTCTACACTAATCCAAATCAGAAAATTTCTTTTTATGATTCTAATATTTATTGAATTCATTCCATTTAGATAGACCCAAATCTAAATCCAAAATTATGAAACCCCAAAGAAGAATGTAACTTGGGTTATAGAATCTATGCCTAGAATGAACTAATTTTGGATATGGGGACATATCTCACAAAAATATTTAAGCTAATTGATATGAAAATTAACATAGATAACTAGAAAGAAATTGGAAACATTTCTATATTAAATGGAAACTTGATATTATTCCATCTTCAATTTCATAAATTCTTGGTAATTTAGTTCATTGGAATTCAAATAGTCTCAATGTCTGAAAATAATTTCATAGAAAAACTATAAAATCACGAAAAATATTTGGGTAATAGAGCTCAAACATTGTGAGTGGAGAGGAGAGGAATTTATGAACAGCTTAAGTAAGATAACTATCCAATATTCTGCCATTATTTGGGTCAAAAATATGACATATTTAGTAAGACATATTTCTTGAGTTAAAATGAGATCCCCTCTCCCGATAATTTTGTACTCCGCCTCTATTTCAAAGGGTTCTAAACATTGTTTTTACATTTTCAGTAAAATTAGGTTTTATGATTTTGTAATAGTGTTTTAAATGTTTTATATATTTTATTTCATCTTCATCTATTCTTTTTCATTTTATCTTCTATGTTTCTCTGTTGTTTACTTCTTAAATCCATGAAAGTATGGAACAAGTTTCAGTATTTGTTCGGTTGGGTGTGCATGAGTTTTTTTTGATTAAATGATTTTTAATTATTATATTATAATAATTTTAGAAGTAGATAAACCCATTTTGGTTAAGGCATCACCCATATTTTTATTCTATCTTATTCTTATTTACATTAACATTTATCCATCTCTATCATTATCATATGGTTGAATGCATAGGGTTGGTGTAGCATTGTGGTCATAATGTGGGGAAGTATTTTACTACATTTGGTGGGTCAGTTCCGGATAATAAAAAAATCAATAGAATTTTGTTGAGAGATAGGTTTCATCTTTTCATTCATTATAATATTGAGAATTAATATTTTAAATAACAATTATAACATCATCATGAACCCTCAAGAACAACAACTTATTTCTTATTCACAAATATCATTATGTTTTCACTTCCTTATGTTTGGTATTTTTTCCATTTTAATTTATATATTTCTATATCAAATGCATTTTTAATAAACCATTTATATTAGTAATTTCTTA
The DNA here is from genome assembly GCA_963277665.1 of Viscum album. Taxonomy (NCBI): domain Eukaryota; kingdom Viridiplantae; phylum Streptophyta; class Magnoliopsida; order Santalales; family Viscaceae; genus Viscum; species Viscum album. Next base: position 840,078,021 of record OY728145.1, on the reverse strand, counting down.
TAGTATTATATTATAGTTTTAAATAGTGATAATAAAAAATTGGTGTGTGAGTGTTAGCGGCTTCCTTTACAGATCGACCCTAGGGTGTACATTATGAAACATTCATAAGAAAATAAGAATTTGTTGGTGAGAGATTCATAACAAAATACATCTCATTACATAATCACAATGGGTTAGTGTTTTTTGGATACATGGATACATAAATAACTTGAAAAAACAATTTCTACATAATTCCCAATAACGTTCTTCAAAACTAGAACCTTTCTTAGATATAATAAATATTAAACCATTCTTCATATCTTGGGGAAGAAAAACATAAGAAAGAGTTATGTTAGATGCTCGGTATATGTAAACTTAAGAGATATAAATCAAAAATAATATGTATCTAGAATATAACCATAAGTGTATGAAAACATGAGCATAACATTATAAAATCATTCTCATCAATTCAAATATCATAATCATAAAACATGGTGAAATGTTTTTTCAATCAAAAGACATAAGACATAATAGTCCAAAATCAATAATAATCAATAATAATCTCTGAAAAAATATACTAAGAGTTGGAAATAGGTTTTTTAATTCAAATAATTATATAAAATCATTTCTTTTTCCATGGATCTATCATAGTAGATTGTGCTCACTCCCCATTCCACCATTTCTATAGTCAAGGTTCACTCCCAAAACTATCTTTTTGGACAAAGTCCCTTACTGAATGGGTTCACTTCCCATTCTAGTCCTTATTATATCATGATGTATCATTATTTACCTAATTAATTAGAGGGATATATAATTCATGTCCCACTCATCACATAATAAAAACCATACATATGTGTGCCATGTGATTATAAAACATTCATCATATCATCAAATCCAAACTTGTTGAGAGGATACAAGTTTCATAAATATTTAATCATTATAATCACAAAACATAGAAATAAATAATAAATATGGTAACATTGGATTATATCTCTATTAAATCATAATAAAAATAAAATTATGTTATTATGGATACATATACATTAAAGTATCCATAGAACATTTTTTTGGAAAATACACTTTTTATTTGAATTAAATTATTTAGTATCTACAAATTTCTAAAATATTAATGGAAATATTTTCATTTAATTAACAAAAAAGTAAAATTAAAGAGGAATATTTTAATTAAATATTATTCAATATGGTGGGGAAATTGATACACGTGGTGTATGATAAAACAAAAATTCCTTTCATGTTTTTAGTAAAAAATAAAAAGTACAACATTTGGAAATTGATAATATGGTTACTTTTAAACCATGGTATGGAAAGTAAAATATATTAAAAATATTAAATAATATTTTTTAAATATTAAAAACATTCTTGAAAACATTTTAAATAAAATATGGACATGGAAGAAAAGATTCGTGAAGGAAGGGGAAAACAAGGTTTGTATTCATAAAAACATTCTTTGGGTTTATTGAGTACTTAAAGATAGTAAAATTAAATAAATTTTTTGAATATAAATAAATAAATATACAATAATAAAATAAATTACATTTTTTTGATATATCAATCAATTTTATCATCTAAAATTTTAAGCATAAACAATCCCATTAAAATGAGATTTTAAAATAAAACCCTTACCTCAAGTATATTTTTATTTATAAGCACTCCAACCTCATGTATAATAAATATAAATTTTATTATAATTATATAGTATAACCATAATTATAAAAATAATATCATAAATTGTTTACTTATAACATATTATCACCCCTTTATTAATAATCCTCCACTTCCATCATCATTTTTGGTGTTAAGTGGTTCGTTTTTCTTGTATGTTTTGGTTCGTTGGTTTTTTTTCATGCACTTAGACATTGGTAATTTCATATCCATAATATTAATAATGATATAAATATAATATAAATTCATTATATACCTAATTATAACCATTTATATAAGTTATTGATGAAAAAATAATTACATCAATATGTGGAGATGGTGGTTTGTTTGTACGCATGAGTGATGTTTCTATTTTTTCGATGGATAGAATAAAAGAAAGGTTAATATTGATTCACCATTATAGATTAATTATTATAACATAAATATAATATATAAACCTTAAATATATCATAATAACTAACCATGAAATATGGTGGCGAAAAATGGATGGAATCACTGCGTGGGGGTGATAGTCCACACGTACACATGAGTGATAAATTTATCTCCCATTTGATTGTAAAGTAGTAGTAAATGGTTATCCCATCACCATAATATCATATCATTATATCTTTGATACAATATTAACAATTTTTTTATGGATAAAACCTTCTTATAGGATGTATAAGAATAAATAAAATTGAAATAACTTGGTATGATCTATGCATCTCGTTTAAGAGGTCTCCTTTGGCTTCCACCTTAAGCCTTGAATGAATGGTCTTAAGAGAAAAAAATAAGATATAGGATGAATGATATAATTATAAGAAGTTTATTTATTTATGATTTTATAATATATAAGGCCAAATAAATGTGAATAATTTCTGATAAGTGGTGCTCTTTTTTAAGGGTGGGGAGGGACCCACGTGGAATATTTTAAATGATTTCAATTATATAGGGTCAGTTTCATTGGAAATTGGTTCCAAATTTCTAGGTATTAAAATATATGATAATATAAGGTTAAAATATCATTAAATAATAATAATTATATAGTTTTGGGTGGAAATACAACCCTATTTTTTTAGTTTTACCTTTGATAAACTTGTTTTACCCTTAACCATTGTAATAACATTTAACTATTATTACTATTCACTATGAAAAAAAAATTAATTTGAACTGTTTATATTATATTAATTATTATTATTAAAAACACTTTATCTATTTCAATTGGTTCTATTTCTATATGTTTCAAGATTTATTTTTAAATAAATTAATAACCCGGAATGAAAATGAGTTTTAGCCAAATGAATCTTTAAGCATAAAACATAATTTACTTACATTACATTCCTTTTAAAAACTATAAAAAGAATATTAAAATATATTATTGAATATATAATATATAAATTTCATTTAAACTATTAATAAATTGTGCAAATTTAATTTATTAAGATAAAAACATTTTTCACATATAAAAAAACTTCTTAGAAAAATGTGTTTTTAAGCCCTAAAATGAACTTATATCAAGATAAATAATATTGATGATTTGTGTGTAATTATGAGATTATATATAATTAAAGTATAATGATTTTAATTTTACATAAAATTAAAAAGATAAAGATACTTTTACTTTAAAATAATTGAAACTTTTTTAAAATAATTGTATTGTTCACTATTTATTAAAAAATAAATCTTTTTTGAAAAATCCTAAAATTTTGTAAGAACTCAGATTAAAATCAGGTATATTTCCTTTAAATTTTGGTATAATTATTTATTTTGGAGCTAATATGGATGCATATTGGGTTACTGAAGGTCTTAGGGGTGTCCAAGGCTAATTCAGAACCAGGAACCCAACTCTTTAGGGAAAATGGTCATGTCACATGGTAAGAGTAAACCATGTAGGGAGGATACATGATTATTATAAACCATGTGGATGATCTAAATTTTTTGTAAGAGCCTTATTTCATGGTTGGTTCATAGTTTCTCTACTTGTGCGGACAAGCCATATGAGTGCACTCTCTTCTCTATCTACCCATGCATGTTTGGTGTAGGGTTTGGAAAACCGTGCGGCCAAACTGTGCACAGATTAATTTTTGATAATTTAACCATTTTACCATTAATGATCTAATTATACTCCTCCTTCTTACCTAATATAAATTCTAATAGTATAAACCTCAATTTCTCCCCATTTGGATCTCTTTGAAGGCCTAATTAATAGATTGATATATCTCTTTCATCTAGGGTCCGATCAAGCTTTTGTTTTTCACATTAGATACTGAATGGTAAGTACTCGAGTCTTCTTAAGTAATTCTTAATTTATCTTGATCCTGAACTATTTATTGAGTTTTGAGTCCTTATAATCATTTTTCAGATCTACTCCATTCCAATCTAAATGATAGGTTGAAACTGGAGGAGGATATTCATATGAGTACTAGGTGTGTGGTTTATAACTCATCCCTTAAGTTTGTTGATTTTCAAATTGTTGTGTGGGGTACACCGAGTTCCTCGAGTCCCATGTACTGAATTTATATTCCATGATTATAGTCATTAAAACCATATGGTTATCTTCTTTCATATATGTGATTAATCTTTTGTGGTTATATCCATGATGTCCAATACCCCATGTAGAGTGATATGCGATAATTGAGTTTTTAGTGTTTTGACACTTTTGATACATGGTTAAGGTGTTATAGAGCTTGAATATAATAATGGTAAGACTCTTTATATTAAATTCCTATTGAATCATGTAATAGTTAATAGCAAATACCATGTCACTTCCACTTGACCAACCTAAGGTAGGTGCCTGAGTGTAATTAATTGATCAAGTGATAAATTGGAAAATATATTATATGAAGATGACTTGGAAATATTAATTTAAAATGAATGGTTGGTTTCATGTTGTATAATCCCTTTCCACTTGTGGTGGAAGGTATCTGATGAACCAAATTAAATTATTATGATATACATAGTTAAATTAAATGGTTGCAAGCTACTTGGCCTTGTCAAACTAATGCAAATTAAGGCTTGAACCTAATGAACTTGATGAGAGGAATAGTGATAATATGGACTTATTACATTAAATGAATTAAATTTAAGGTAAATCCTTATGCACATGGACCTTAAAATATTTATAGGAAGGATTTACTCAGGTTATATTTTGGATTCCTAAGGGAATGCCATGGTACTCAAGGATACCACTCCAATTCTAGGATGCTTGTTGCCAATGGTCAGACCCACCTTGGAACCTGATCCTTATATACAATTGGATACTTATTATGACACTATAGGATCCCTTCATTATTATTATAGGATGCCTTGGATACACTACTTGGATCTAGCATGACATAAGGTTCCTTAGTAACATCCTTGGGCCTGGACACTACATATCTTTTGTTTTACCTAGGATGAATTCCTTGGACTCAATTAGAAACATTATTGTGGGAATTACTTGGATGAAAATAATTTTATTACACTCTTACCACTTAGATAGACTCAGTTACTATTGAGTTAGTGGCCCTTGGGTTCTAGTTTTCCTTGGTGAATACTATGGAACCACATAAAATTAATTATCAATTATGGTTTCCTTATTACATCTTGGAACCTTCACTATTAATACTATCATGAGGTGATTTAAATGTTGGTTATGCCTCATGTGATATATTAATATAAATTGGTAATTAATTAATTGAATAGATTGTTAAAAATTCAGACTCTAGCCATGTTTTGAATCATGTACTTGGGTATTTAGTCACATTTTATTGCTTTATTTTATATATATTCATCCCAGCACACTGTTACATTTCCATTACATGGACCAAATGTTATAGAAACCATTGGTGGTGGACCACTCATATTTATCTCACACTCTCTGTAGGTTACGTTTGGTACCCTTGGTAGATTACATGTATGTTGGTTTTGAAAAATGGAAGCATAATGCTTTAAAAACATGATTTCTTATCATGATAGGATAGAGTAGGTAGTAGATGATTGGGTCATAGCTTGGGATTCTTGGGATAGTTTGTGTATTTCCTTTGATACATTGGGTTTCTCATGAATTAATTCTACTTTTTATGCATGTTTTCCTATTTTCTAGAAAAATGATATATACTATCATCATTTTTTGTATGTTATTCTAGTTATTTTAGTTATTTTTATCCTTGTCTCTTTCCATTGTGCATTATTTTTACTTATTTATTACGTTATTTACCTCATTTATAATTATCTGACGTGATACACTATGTTAATGGGGGCATAGTATCCCCACAGACTAACCATATTCCTTCTTGGCTATTCTGAAGCCTCTAAAGTTTGGGGAGATGCGCTTGAGTCCATGTGGCCCACCGGGCTCAAGGAACCTCCTAAGGGGTATTCGGGTTTGGGACATCATAAAGTGGAATATGAGAAGTTCCTTTATTTCTTTACTATTTTGAGACAATATATTATAGATTAGGAATTCTTGAAAATTTCCCATAAGCCATTCTTGGTAGTCATGAACTTCTGTTCGGGGTAAAGGCAGAGTTTCTTGAAGTATAATTGTTTTTTCCAATTACAGTTGATATCATCTCATTGTTGGGTGATGAACATCCTATGTGGTGTTGTAGATTGTTATTTTTATTGATAATTTCATTTCATCCTTGGCCCGATGATATGAGGTCAAGGAGAATTGTAAAATGCACAGTAGGCACCTATTATTCAAATTTCATGCATATTTCCATGCCATATAGATGAATTTTACTGCTTTCATTGCTTGATATGACTGTGATTGTTGAGAAATCCTTTCTTGTATATATGATTTTACTGATTTTGGGTTGTGATTTAGTGATTTACTATTTTGATTCACAAGGTGTTGTGGTCCCTCATTGTATAAAATGTTTAATTTACTAAATCAATCATTTTATTATATATTCAAGTGGGTATTAATCTTAGTGATAAGGAGTATGGTCCCAGATTCATTAGGATAGACAACTCATTTTAAAATAACCTTGATACAATTTATAGATAATTAAAATATAAAATTGGAATGGTTGCACATTCTTATCCCACCATGTCATGTTTACAAAAGGTAAAGGCATGAAAATAGTAATTAAATGTTAAATGAAATGAAATGGTTTCCCATAAATGATGGGGCAAGGTAATATTGACACTTCATCTACTAGAACCCCTAAAACTAATATCTGAGCACTTACCAATACATGGATTTCAACGCATGTATTTGGGGTAGTATGCCTTGGGTAGTGTGTTTTCTTACATTAAACTTACACTAGTGATGTGTTCCTTATGACTCTAAAATTTTTACAAGGTGTGTGATTGGCTTCAAAGATTCACAACTAGCATAGGTAGTTCATTTGGGGCCTATTTTTTAGACAAACCATTATGGGTTTTTATGACTTTGAAAAATAAAGAAAATGTTATAGGGTTACAATTTTTATAAACCCATGTTGGCTTGAAGAGACCCTCATAGGTTGCCTTATCTATTAAAAGCAATATGTGTGATTAGTTTCCTAATTATTAAAGGATGTAAATAAATTATTAGTGTTTAAAAGGATGTTTTATATGAATTTCTTATTATTTCTTGGAATGGAAACATGAGAATTTTGTGTAGGTCTTATCCTTCTTAGCAATGACATAAATAATAGGATTTTGATCCTAGTGACTTATGTTTGGTGTAACCTAGTGATATGGTCGATGCTTGTGCTTTAGAAGGAGCTAGTAGTTATAGGTGGTACTCTTAAAGCTAAAAGGTATTTCTAAGAGTTATCAGTTTCTAATGTTTGGTGTTGTTCAAGTGTCGATGTCCCTAGTAGGACTCTTACCTTCTAAATGACACCCTTGTTCATATGGGTGGTAATGGTATTCTTGACCCTTGTTATGGGCGTAACCATAGTATAATGGTTATTTTTAATAGGTTATACCTGATTAGGGCATGGTCGAGCATTTTGTAGGTCTCATGACCCTTTATTCTTCCTCAGTAGTGGGTTATTTGGTATATCTTCACCCAGGATAAAGGTTGTATGGTGCAGTATGACTCTGAGTTAAATACCTTTTACAAATAACTTGATACTCAGATACATAGGTCGGATATCCTATGCTTAATATTGAGGTGATTTCTGACTTCTAGAACCTCAGGGTAGTATTCATTCACATATGCAATAACCGATGAGTTTTTAAATGATATAATAAACTATTTGGGTTTGGTAAAATCATTGATCCTTGTTCTATTGAGTACATTCTCAAGTCATATCCTTATTAGAGTGACTTGGGTGTTTAAGGAAATAGGTTTTTCCCAATTATAGGGATGAATTTCAAGAGAATTTGGTGTTTTGGAATGCCAGAAAGTTTGGTTTTGACTTTCCTAAAAAATTATTTAACATGTGTAATCATGACTCAGAGGATTATCACGTGTGTGGTTAATATGAGTTTGATCTATCACTCTTATGAGTGGTTGGTTTGTCTATTATTTTGATAACTAGGACACTATTGAGGTGGTAGTTTCACATCATTTTTGGTAAATATGTTCCCTTATAAGTAAAAGGAACACATCCAAAGAGTACCACTGAGAAATGGTTGGTTTGGATTGAATTCCCTTGAGGATTGAAGGCTTGAATCATGTTAGTGCTTTCTCGACAGTATGAATTTGAAATGGTTGGTTATGTATGAAACCTTTTAGAAACACTTCTAGTCTTTGATAAACTTCATTGGCCTATCTTGAGAGGTCAATAGATTCCTCCGATAGTGAAGGTTCATGATTGGTTTTTAATGGTGTATTGGTAGGTGAAGCAAAACTTCTTTCGAGGGAAGTTGACCTATAGTGGTTCGTCTGATCTTCTTGAAAAAATTTAAAATCTTATTAGTTTATTCATCTTAAATAGATGAGAATGTCCCCTATCTTTACACCATCTTTGGTTCACTAAGAGAGCATATGTATTATGCCACACTAAAGTTTAAAAATTGTTGGGCGGGTTAGTGATATATCTAAGAGTTGAGCATTGGATGTGTGATTTTTTTCTGAGGCTTGGTTAGTCATGAGTGATACATGGGTTCCCAAGTAGGAACACCATAGATATACTCCTGGATAGTAGTCGCTTTCTTATAACATGACCACCAGGTGAATGTCACTCTGGGCTCAGAAAATTCTCTTACGTGGACATTTTTGGATTGTACCAATGTCTCACTTATAAAATAGGGTATAGACTAACAAGTTATAGTTCTTTAGACTCTTTGTTAATGAATTTGAGGTTACCCGGTCTTGTTTTTGGTATTGAATGTAATGTTAAAAAGGGGTGATGATTCCAATAGGCTAGATATGGGTTACACTTTTGTTCATGTCAATGCATGGTATCTTATCTAGTTAGATGATGGTTAACTGAGGAAAATCACTGGAAGTTAGATATGGGCTTTGGTGGACTTGGTTTGGAAAAAATACAGGATTCCTTTGAGGAAGGCATTGTAGTTCAGTTTGTGATGCACCGACCATCTAAGCAAAGCATCTTCAAGGATGGTCAGTCAGAGGTGGTTTGACTATTATCCTTCTTGTCTAATGTATACGGTAGGCGAAGGACCATTTTTTGTCACATCATCAGATGGAGGAAAGTGTTGTTTGTGTCAGCTAGGGATTTTATAGAAATATGACTCAACTTTCCTAAAGGTGTCGGTGGGTAATCAAACATTCAGTTTTTTTGGAAATCATGTGATAAGAAACGTTTTAATGCTTCGAGGTGTGATTTTTAAGGAAATTCCAACGATGGAGATACCACGGTTTGGAATCGGCCCCTTTTGTGATAAAATTCATGGTGGGGAGCACCATATACTAGATGTTTAAATATAGTATGACGTGTTTGTGTCTCTATCTAAACAGGCTCACCAGTATTGGTGGCCTTTGATGAGATATCAGATAGAATGTTCTATCACTAGGTGTTCCACCTATCAGTAGGTGAAGGTGGAACACCAGATAACTGTAGGCTTGTTACAACCACTTCTAGTCTCAGAATGGAAATGGGAATACGTTGCTATTGATTTCGTAGTCAATGTTCTTAAGTTGTTGAGGGGTGCCAATTTTTTATGGGTAGTTATTGACCGACTAACAAAAGTAGTCCACTTTATTACTATTTAGGAGACTTTCTTAGTTGATGAGATGGGAAGGTCGTATGTCTGTGAGATCATCACTACACAGGGTCCCTCTTATGATCATTTCAGATAGGGATGCTTGTTTTATGTCATGTTTCTAGTAGGGATTACAAAAAGGTATGGGTACATAGGTGCTTCTAAGAACAACTTCTCACCTATTGACTGGTGGAAAGTCATAATGGATGATACAGGTTCTAGTGGATATTATCCACGAATTCATTCTTTATTTTATTACTTATTGGGATAAGAATATCCCCCACGTCAAGTTTTTCTATAATAATAGATTTTAGGTGACAATTCAGATGGCTCCTTTTGAGGTTGTATATGGTAGGTCATGTTGTTTAACCTTGTGTTGGATAGAGGTAAGTGAGGCATCCCTAAAAGGTCCTTGTCTCATATAAGATACTTTGGAGTAGGTTCAGTTGATTAGGAATTATATGGATGCTGATCAATCTAGATAGAAATCTTATGTTGATCGTGGTTGACGGTCTCTAGAGTTCAAGGTCATGGATCGTGTTTTTCTACAGGTATCACCTAGGTTAGGTAATATATGGTGACAGAAGCAAGGGAAGTTATCGTTTTGTTATATAAGGTCGTTTGAGATCTTATAAAGAGTTGTAATGGTACCATATCATTTGTTACTAAAATAGAGATACTATGTTATGCATGATGTCTTCCACATTTCATCACTTCACTGTTATTATGCCAACCCATCTCATACTTTTGATCATGAGTAAGTAGAGTGTGATGTTGATTCTTCCTTTGAGGAGTGGCCAATATGCATTGTTGACCAAAGCATGAAGTCTCTCAATGGATAGTATGTCCCTCTAGTATGGTTGTTATGGAATCATGACCATATGTAGGATGAGACTTGGGAGCGGGAGGCTAACGTATGTGCCCAGTGGCCAGAGTTATTCTTAGATAGTTTTTTTCCTCCCTTATAAGGTGAACTCGGGGACGAGTTCCTTTAAGGGGGAAGACTGCAAGAACCTGGTTTTTGAATCAGGTATTGATCCTTTAAATATCTATCTAATTATTTATTTTGGTCCTAATATGGATTCCTAATGGGTTTGGGAAGGTATTATGCGTGTCAGGATCTCATTTGGATCATGAAACACAACTTTTTGGAAAACAAATGGCTCTATTGCACAGTTAGAGTAAACCTTGTGGGGAGGACACACGGTTTGTCTAAACCATGAAGATAGTTTTCATTTTTGTATAGATATATATCACACGGTTGGTACATAGTTTTTCAAACCGTACAACCTAACAATTCAAGTTCCCTCTCTTCTATAGGTACCTATGCAAGGTTGTCACATAGTTTGGAAAACTATACGACCAAACCATGAACATGCTAATTCTAGGTTAATTTTACAATTTTGCACTTAATGATCTAATTATCATCCTCGTTATTCCTTAATCCAAATTCTAGTGGGATGAACCTCCATTTCTACCCATTTGGATAAAGTTGAAGGAATAATCTATGGATCGAGAGATCTCCTTCTTCTGAGGTCTGATTAAGCTTCTGTTTTTCACGTTGGAAGAACAACGGTGAGTACTCAAGTCTTCTTAAGTCTTTATTTATTTTAATTTCTCTCAAACCAGTTATTAATGTGTGAGTCCTTATACTCATTTTTTAGATCTAATTCATTAAAAGATGAATTAGAGGCTGATACTGGAAGATAATAGTTGTACGAGTACTATGTGGGTGGCCTATAACTCATCCCTCAATTTCTTTGATTTTGGAATTGTCATGTGGGGCCCAACAATTTCATTGGGTCCCATTTACTAAATTTTTATGCCGTGATTATAGTCGCTAGAATTTTATAGTTATGTTATTTCACATATGTGATTAATTTTTGGTTTTTACATCCACAACGTCCAACACCCCACATAGGGTGATATGTCGTAATTGAGTTTTTAGTGTTTTGACACTTTTGAGCCATCATTCGAGTTTGATGGAGTTTACCCACACTAATTTTAAGCCTACTTATATTAAATTCTAATCAAATCATGTAATGGTTAATGAAAATTATCATGTAACTTCCACTTAACCCATTTAAGGTAAGTGCATAAGTGTAATTAATTGATCAAGTGATAAATTGGCATGTAAGTGGTATGACTATGACTTGGCCCTATTAACTGAAAATGTATGGTTGGTTGAATTTAATAGCACCCATTTACACTTTAGGTGGAAGGTATTAGATGAAACAAATTAAATTATTATTATATACATAGTAAAATTAAATTTTTTCATGCTACTCGGCCTTTTCAAACTAATGAAAGACGGGGCTTGAACCTAATGAATATTATAAAATGCCTAGTAATAATATGGCCTTGTTACATTAAATGAATTAAATATAAGGTGAATCCTTATTCACATGGACCTTGAAATATTTATAGGAACTATTGACTTGTGTTATATTTTTGATTCCTAAGAGAATGACATGGTACACAAGGATGCCACTCTGATTCATGGATGCTTGTTTACAAGGGTGAGACCCTCCTTGGAACCTGATCCTTTTCTACCTTTGGATGCCTACTATGACACTGTAAGATCCCTTCATTATTATTACAATATTACTTGGATAGACTCCTTGTATCCAACATGACATAAGGTCCCTTGGTTATATCCTTGGGCCTGGCCACTACTTATCTCATTTTTTATCCTAAATGAATTTGTTAGACTTGGTTAAAAACATTATTGTGGGAATGACTTGGATGATGCTCCTTGTATTACACTCTTACCCCTTAGATAGACTCATTTACTATTGAGTCAATGGCCCTTTAGGTCTAGGTTTCCTTAGTGAATACCATGGAACCACTTCATATTAATTTTCAATTATGGTTTTTTTACATCTTGGAACATTCACTATATATAATACCACAAGGTGATGTTAGTGCTAGATATGACTCACATAACCTACTAATATAAATTGGTAATTAATTAATTGATGAAATGGTTACACATTCAGACACCATTCAAGGGTTGAATCAGGTACTTGGGTATTTAGTTTCATTTTACAACTTTATTTTGTATATTTCCATGCCTACACATTGTTACATTTCCATTACACAGTCCGTATGTTTTAGAAATCATTGGTGGTGTCCCACTAAGATTTATCTCACACCCTCTTCGAGCACTATTTGTTACCTAGGGAAGATTACATGTTCTAAGGTGTTGATAAAGGTAAGAATAATGATTTGAACACTGTATTTCATGTTGTGCTAGGATGGAGCTGGTAGTAGACCATCGAGCTATAGCTTAGGATGTTTGGGATAGTTTGTATATTTACTTTGATACATTGGTTTTTTCATGTATGGATGAAACTTTTTATCCATGTTTTCTGTTTTTCTAGTGACATTATATATCCCCTCATCTATTGCGGTATGTTATTCTAGTTATTTTATTTATTTTTATCCTTGTCTCTTCCCATTGTGCATTCTATTTACTTATTGCTTCTACTATTTACATAAATTTTTAATTAGATATTGTGTTACACTCTAGTAATAATGTAATATTCTCCCCATGGAAATAGTTTAGGCCCTCGCTACTATTCGGTAGCCTCTAGTGTTTAGGGAGATGTACTTGAGGCCATGTCGTCCACCGGGATCAAGGCACCTCCTAAGTGGAATTCTGGTCCGGGACGTCCCAAATTCACCCTAATATAATATTTACATTATGATATCCAAAATGAGATTCATTTACTAAAATAAATTTTTTAGAAATTTATGAAGTTAGTTATAATGTTCACAATAAAAAACAAAACAAAAAACATTTTTTATTAAAACAAATTTTTGAAGATTAAGATAACATTAATGAAAATTAGGTACTTACATATTTTGAATTAATCAATACATTTTCATTATAAAAACCTTTATACATATATTTCATTAAATTATTATTATTATTTATACCTCTCAATTTAATATTTATGTTATGTGTTTTACTATATCATTTCTCATATATAATATGAGTGGCATGAAAAAAAAATGTATCAAATACATCAATTTTTATTTCAAAGGAAATAAATATAAAATATTGGAGTGTTATAGGGTATTTACCCATACAATTCCTCACATAAAGGTACCCATATTGCTATATAAGGTTCGTTTAGTGACTCCAAATTCACATAAATTGGAATATAAAACTCATAATTGTAGAGTAAGTATTCAATAGGTTGTGAAATGGTTGGACATACATAAGGGTAGCACACATTTTCATGTAAGGGTATGGTATAAATCTCACATAAGTGTTAGTGGATCATATAAATTTTATCACAAATGGGTAATATTGATTTTCATAAACACATGTAAAGGATTCATAGTGAATTTAAATGCTATGTAAGTGTATAAATTCCTCTTTCTCCTCACATAAATATATATTGTTTTTCACACAATGGTTATACTAAAATTAAAATTATCATGTAGTGTCCAAGGGTCATCTTATTCCCTCACATATCACTATTATTAAAATATTGTGTGTGTGTGTGTGCGGGTGTGTGTGTATACAAGTTGTGGTCATAGGATATCCATGAAGATTATGGGGCACAGTTCAAGTAAAGAATAAAAAAATGTGAAAAAAAACATTTACTTCTTCATACTATTTCATGCTCAACAATATTATATATATATACACACATATAAATTTTTTTCTTTGGGTGGAAGGTAGTGTGAATTAAATGATGAGATATTCTTTTGTGATTATAAAATTAGAAAAAAAAAACATTCCTTTTTATAATTCATTGAGGAAGCAGTGTTAAATAATTTTTCTATAAAATTTGTATAGAAATACCAATATGGGTTAGATATATAAGGATTTTTAGTATTTATGAGAAGAACTTGGAGACGATCCTTCACACTTGACACCTTCAATTTCCTTAGTTTACTGAGGGAGAGAGAAAATCAATGAGAACAAAGAGTGAGTTATTAAGAGATTATTATTGATAAGGAAGTCCAATGATAAGATTAAGTCTAGTGAGATACCTTCAAAAAGGATTAGTTAATTTTAGGGGAAATCATTTTAAATTTATATGTTGTTAATTTTCTAAAAAAATCATATTTATAAAGAGATTACTAATTCTAAAAATTTAAAATCTTTTCCTCCATTTCTCTAGTTTCCAAATAAAACTCCCTATTAAGGGAATTTTGTTTTTATTTTTGTTTTAAAATTTAGTTTAAGTATTTTTAGTTTTACCATTTTATCATTTAAAGAAGTCATTTTTATAGAGTCCCATTTTAAAATTTCTCAAAAAATATTTTTTGTTTTTAAATTTAAAGGTCATAAAATTATAGAGTTTTGAATCCCTTATAAAAAATTTAATTTTATATTTAAAATTTATTATTAAAGCATGTTTTCTTATCAAATTATGTTATTTAAAGAAATTATCTTGTCCAAATATTATCACAAGTTTAATTTTTTATTGAAAGTTCTCAATTTTTTGAAGCTCAATACCTTAACAGATCTTGGGATTGTAGGGACCCGTCATTTTCGAATTATATTTTAATTATTTAATTATTAATTTTAATCCAATTCAATTAAATACCATAGAAATAAATAAAAGGAAAAAAATTATGTTATTTTTATCACCGGATTTGGGAGTTCTGGTCTCAGGTGTTGCAACAAGAAGTAGGTTTCTCACATCAGGGACAAACTAGTGAAAAAATACCACATCCAATCCATTATTTTATTTCCTTCATTTCATGTGGTATATGTGATTGGTAAATACTAATAACATATATTATTATACTAATAAATTATATAGGTATAATTTAACAAATCATGTTCTTAAAAAATAAAGAAGAAACTATGTTTTATAGCGTATGTAACACACAACACCAGGTTTTAACGAACATTAATATACTATTAATATTATTATTTAAACATTACCATTATAAACTAGATATTAAATTTTGTGGTATGAATATTAATAACCACATTTTTAAAATTATTTATGAATGATGAATGAAATATGTTGATAAATAAGTACTTATATTTTTGTAAAGACTTTATTGTCTTTGAAAATACCTTTTTCTCATAAAAATTGATTTTTATTATTTTGTAAACAAATATTACAATTAATTTTTGTTAATTTTGAAAATTTTATTTAAAATTTTAAATTAGTTTTTTTAATAAAATTTTAAAAATTAACTTAGGTTGATTTTTTGTATTTTTTTATAAAGTTTAATTTTTTAATAAATAGTGAAAAATACTTTTTTATTGAAAACTACCTTTTCATTTAAATCATTAATAGTGTTATATATTGTTATAAAAATATTTAAAAGTACATTAAGTTCAATTATGTTATTATTAATAAAATTTAGGTAATTGGAATCAATTTCTTGTTGAATTTTGATATAAAATCATTTTATACTTATGAAAACGTTTTCTATGGAAAATCATTTTTTCATCGCATTTGTGGGTTTAATTTTAAATCATATTATTCCACTTATATGAATTAAATTTATTAAAATTTATTCCATATATTTAACAAAAATATTTAATATTTTATAATATGTTTAAATTAATATTTTTCTATAATGAATAGATAAAAATAGTAAAAATTAATTACCACAATTAAAGATTAAATGGGTTTACAAAGGGTTAAACTAAAAATATAAGAGTTAAAATTATCTAAAACCTTTCCAAAGTCCAAAATTATGGTAGAATTAGACCATATATATTCAAATTATATATAATTATCCATTTTAGATATTTTTCCTTTCAAAAACATGGTTATAATTTATTATATTCAAAAATTCCACATGTGTCCTCTCCCCCACTTATAAAAAATAACCCCTATCCTCCCCTCTTTAAACAAAACAATACTTAATTTTTATTATTATACCTTCTCAAATACCTTCCTTACATATATTCACACTTCTTATAGTCCTTTTTTTAATCATAAATCTAATCTATGAGGCATTATGTATAATCGTAATGACGTGGTCTAAAGAAGAGGTGTTGTTCTTAACCGAGCATGTTTTTTCTATTTCTTCTTCCACCTCTTAAAAATATTAATCAATTATGATGATATAATCACATTAGTATCTACCATACACTAAGATGTAATTATTTTAATTTTATAACTTTAATCCATCTCCGCTTCCATAAAATGGGAAATAAAACATCCATCCATGTGTAAAGAAAACTATCGCCTCATAAACCAATGTGATTTGTTATTCATCATCACCTATCAATACTGTTTATGATGACGCAATTAATGTTTATGTATTATATTCCGTGTATATTAATAATTTTGGAAAATTAATATATCATATACCTTCTTACATTACCATCCATTAACAATGATAATTTCATTTGTGTGTACAGAAGACTGTCGTCTCAGAAAGTGATGTGGTTCATTAGTTGTAACTTAGTCACATGGATGGTATATTTAAGTGTATTAAAAATAAAAAAATTAAATTTATTATGTAGCTATAATATTTTAAAGATAAAATAATACTTACCTTGTTTCCAATATTATCATTGAAAAATTGAAGTGTTACACATGCGTACATATGGCATATTGTCTCTATCATTGTAATGTAGTTTATTTTTCGTATCCATAAATCATGGTTATATTAAAAAGTATAATTTTTGTATAAAATTTTAATTATGTTAGTATTATTATTCTATATATTATAAAATAATAATCTCTTTGACCTTAGTTAACTTCCTGTGGTGATTTTGGACATATGAGTCGAACATCATCAAAACATCCGACATGAAACCAAATGATTATGTATTTTAATATAACATGGTAATGAATAAATTAAAAAGGGATAATAGACATGAAAAAATATATTAATAAATTAATATAATTTTATTATTAATGAAGATAAATAATGCACATGAGAAAAACAATCTTGAGTTAAGGGATCTCCCTAAACCACCATGTTTATTAGGTTATGACTAATCTCTCTCTAACTCACTTTCTATATATCACTTTAAATTTATGGTATGATTATAAATTATATATATATCTATGAATATATATTTTATAAATATATTATTCCTACTTACCTTTATGAGGTAATATGTTCCTTATGTTTATTTCTCAAATTTTTTCATTTTGATATTTCTTTTGATTATGATATGAGGAAAGATTATGCAACCTATTTTGTTTCTATGGGTAATTATTATATTATTCCTTATGATTTTATTAAATTATGTGTCATGATAATATCATGAACATGTTATTATTGTTTCACATAGATATCACTATAATTCAGGGGTGATGTTTTATTCTCAATAGATGTCATGTATGGGATTAAGGAGTAAACCTACTCCAATATGGTAATTTTCCACCAGGTGATATTGTCTAGGAAGTTTTCCTTGACTCATTTTTATGTAATGTTATATGTTGCTACCTAATTTTCTATATTAACATGATATTATGATACCATGTTCCGTATGTTATACTCCAATGTGACTACTCACGAGCCTTTTGTTTTATGATATCATGTTATACCTTTGACTCACATGTTATGTTTATTTATCATATTTATTCCTCTATTTTAATTTTTAGCTCACCCATTTCTTCTATGTTTACACTATTTTTTCCTATATATTTTTAGAATATCAAATCGATTTAGGATCTCATTATAGATAATTAAATAAGGATGTTATGTTTTAGCTTCCATTTATAAAATATCAACCAAGTCGTCCAAATACTCTAGGCATTGTGATCATTGGGATGTACTTATTGGATGTTTATGTTTAAAAATCATGTATTGATATGTGTAAAGGTATTGTTACCTGTGGATAATTATTTTTGGGTAGTAGTAATAGGATAAGTTATTGATAATACTAGGTATTAGTATAGGGATAACTCTCAATATAGTTATATATTTGGGAATTTTGGTAAAATATTAAGTGAGTGGGTTCCCAGAAATTACATCCATGTACGGGTAATATAAGTGAATGTAGCTATAGAATAGTCAAACCTAATGGTAATAACTCTAAAAAGATTATATTTATCTTCACTCTATTTTCACATGGTTTATGGTAATGGGCCTTACTACACAGTTAGTTTGACACGCCATTAATATATTTTTTGAAAATTCACAAACTCTTTGTGAACCATTATAAAGGACTTGAACAAATTATTATGTAATAAAATATAACAGTGAAATTACTGTATATAACCAACATTTAAAACTATATACTAATATATTAGGATATAATTATAATTTATAAGTTATTCCTCACATTTTTTCCATTACCCTTTTGTAAATTTATTTGTTATTGTATTCTCATCTGGTTTTTCATCTTTTAGTTAATTGCATGAAATTATAGAAATTTGGAAAACAAACAACATGATAGGCAATTTTATTATTAAACCAATGATATTCCTAATATTATATGAGTTAGAGATGAAAATTCATGGTATTATTTTCCCAACTAGCTCAAGTTATGAATAAAAACATGAATCTGGTAGAACGCCCTTCTCTTTCTAAGAAAGATAAAGATACAATTGATTATTTTATATGAAAAATGTCTTATGACTTTAGTGGATCTTATGACCCCATAATTGTGGAGAAATTGATTAAATTCATTGGGAAGATAATATTTATCCTCCAGTGATCATCGAAAGAGAAATCCATAATGAATGTTTATCGCATTGAGGAAGAAGACGGTCTGTGGTTGACACAGAACAAGTACGCAAAGTCTAAAAGGATATTGAGTAAATGGAATGTGAATACTTCAAGAAAATATTTATCAATAAATATTTTCCCAAAAATATCCTTCTGTCAATGGAGAGGGAGTTCCTCAATTTGAAACAAAATGAAGATGAGTATATTGGGGCATATGAGGAAAGCTTCACAAGGCCTTCACAGTATGCCTCTAGGTTTTTCATGAACAAAAAAGTAATGGGGTCTGATTATTTAGTGTATTAAATCTATGTTTTTTAAAATATTTGGTGATCTTATACTTTAATATTTTTGAAGAGATTTTCTATTATTCCCTCAAAGTTTAAATGGAGAACGGTTTCTCTCAGTGGTCCCATGGTACTGGAGACAAAAAATGTAAAATCAAGTTATCTTCACGGGGATCAACTAGTAGATATCATGGAAGAATGAAAACCCAACATCCTACCTGTCAAAATTCAGAGAAGAAGTATATTGGAAACTATTTGTTGGTGTAACAACCCCGGCCCTAATAGCCTAGAGTTGGTGGTTATTTTATTAAAATGGAATAGATACAACAGATCACATCACTAAGGATAATCCATTTTAGTATTATTAAATAAGTATATATATAAAAGTTTCCCTTATTACATTGGTTATTAGATATAGAACCAAAAAAGGAAAATAAAGTACTTCCTTGAAACTTATTCGAAGGTTTCATCTTTGAAACATAGGGAAGGAAAAAATGAAAGGGTGAGCTAAAATGTCCAGTAAGGGTTACATATAGAAGAAACATGAATCAATAATAAGTGAAGAATAATAAATAATGTATAATAAATATTTAAAGGTAAATAACTAAAATAAATATGTCATTTAATCAATAAACTTAGAATAAAAATGCATAAATATATTTTTTTCATTGTGAAAATATCATAGATTGTAATAAAAAAATACTAAAGGAAGAAAATGATTAATTATTAGACATTATGTATTTGGAATATAAACTATTATCAATAAGACCGTTCATAATATGGTTTAAGTCTTTGTGTAGAAACCCATCTGATTCTTTTTGGAAATAAATGTGATGGTTTTGTCACCAACCTTTTTGTCTCATGAGACTTGTTGATGCATTGAGAGGCTATATAATGTTGGTCGCCCCCCATCACTAAAAAAAATAATTATTTATAAATATATTTAATCCATGAACAATATGTATTATAAAATTTTCTATATTGAGTAGAGGATACACATTTATGAATAATTCCCCAATTAAAATAACATTCAAAGTAACCATCATATGTAAAAAAGTTATATGGCTGAAAATATAATCATATCGATGATATAATAAATATGTATATTTAATGAAATATAAATTCAAATATAAAATTTTACCAATGGGGTATTAGCTACACCACATAAAAAATATTAGGTTCACAATACCAAGTAATTCTCAATGAAATGGAAAATTGAGACGAAGTATTCTCTACCTTATATCTGAATGCATTATGAAAAAGTGATTAATTTCATCAATAATCAAATTATATTCATTAATCACTTAATTACGAACCTACTAAACATATATTGGATTTATTATAATTTTATTTAGTTCATTTATGGCCATTACAATGAGTTATAATATTTAATTTCATTGTTCCAGGAGTGTTCGTCTCATGGTTTTATGGTCGGTTCCCTTGTGTTTAATTATGGGAGTTCTTGTAAAATGGAGAAAAAACTAAAGAATTGTAATGGAATGATATTAAAATACTTCTAATATTTTAAATTTTCCTCATATATAATTTGGTTATATGGTATGAGAATGATTCATAATATAAAACGTTAATGAAAAATGATTATCTAATTTTGGTGATTTTTACAACCACCATGAACTGGTATCATTTTATATAATATTATGTTTATACACTGCTTATAGAACATTATATTAGTTTTAATAAACATATTATAATATATTTTAACCATAAAAATGGCTTTATTACCAGACTTTAAAGCATTAATGAATAACAAAAACTCATCATCCATAAAGGTAGTGAATTGACACCTCACAGATGATGTTTTCATTTTTATAATAGAAGGAAAAGATAAGAGACTTGATTATGGATTTTACATTAACATAATAAAATTAAAATATTTATATCAAAATTTAGTTACCATGAAACTTTGGATGGGGGTGGTGAGGATAGGATAAAAAAGGTAAAAATTAAAAGAGAAAGAAAGAGTGTTTCCTCCAATGGCTTGAAGGACTCCATTTTTTATTGATTTTGATCATCCACTTTTCAAGGGGTGAGGTGGAACCCTTAAAAGAAATGTAGGAAAAATTATTACATGGACCATAGGCCTTAGAGGAAATCATTGCTCGTAGGCTTCAAACATTACATACAACCAAGACTAAATACTTGGAACTGCTTCTCCCTAATATCTTTATCGTGAAATCAACTCTCCACCTTCGCATGGCTGTTCGGTTAGGCTTTCTCAGGCATACAAAGGCTTGTCCCGATGGAAGATTCCATACTCTCTCATTCTTGCAATCTGTTTAGCTTCTGCTATGGTGAAAACTAATTTCCTATCCTCTTTCTGAAGCTTGTTCCTTGTAGGTTGTTTAGTTTTCATCTGAACTTAAGGTGGCCCGAAGGCCTTATTGACCTGAAGGCCTATGTGGAACAAACGCCTTAAAGGACTTGGGGACCAAATTAGTGGCCTGAAGGCCCAAACGGGGGAACAGTCTTGGATGCTATAGTTTCAAACAGTAGCTGCTACAGTTACTGCTACAGTACCTACTACAATACTACTACAGTAACTCAAAAATATTCTTCCACCTAGATTTGATCCCAGGTCTCTTGGATGCACTTAAGGAGTCCTCCCTAACTAGGTTGAGTCTCATGTGTGGGAAAGAAATAGTATTTTACCTCTTGAATATCGTCTCCTTGTGAACCTCTTTAACAAACTTGGATTTCGTCTTTTGGTAAGACGAGAATATCAAGGATTTGGGAATAGGCTTGGTAAGATATTTGGGAAGAATTTAGATAATATTAAAATATTATAAGGTGTGAAGAGAATGGGTGATTAGGGGTGGTATTTATAGTGGGAGGAGAGGGGTTTTTTATTACATTATTCATTTGTTTATTATTTTGGCTCAAGACTATCAATAGTGTTGAGTATTGTTAATAAGTACATTAAATATTGCATGTGATCTCAAAATAAGATATCCTTACATCATCCATGACTTAAAAATTCATTTGTTTACTTATAATGTTAAAAATAGTAAATTATCGTTTTCACTATTCACCAAAAAATCAACTATTTTAGAAAAAACCCAAAAATTTACCCTAACCATTTTTTAAAAAGTAGTTTTAAAAAATGGACTCCATTTTATTAAAATAATTTTATAAATATGTTAAATTAAATTTTTAATCAAAATCTTCATTTATTTAAAAAAATATTGATTTTAATATTATAACCGATTTTACGACAGATTGAAAAATTAATCATAGTCTCATAAAATTATATTAAAATTATATTTAAACAAAATATTAACTCATGAATCTATTTTATGAATTTAATTTTTTTTTAAATAATTATATTATTGATAAAATTGTAAATAATCATTTATGTTTCACAAAAATACCAACACTTAGTTTATCATTTTAAAATAATTTATTAACTTATTCTATGACATAAATATATAATATTTTCATTTATAAGATACCAAAATTTTATTTATAATTTTATAGGTGAGGTTATTATTCTAATGGCTACATTACTATTTCTAATGGTTACATTAAGATTCTAATGGTAATATTAATATTTAATATTATATAATGGTTTATTTGTAAAATGTAAACAATCGAATAAATTGAATTTTTATAATAAGATACATACCATAAAACCTTAGGATGTTATATTCTTCCCTCCTTTAAAAATTATACCCTAGAAAGTTTTTATAAATATTTCTTTCTAAATATATGCGGGTGTTTTTTCTTCATAACATGCTTAGGTTCCCATGTTGCTTCTTCAATTTTCTGGTTTATACAAAGAACTTTTACCAGTAAAGTCATATGATTTATCAATACTTTATCTCTAGTTTCAAAAATATCTATTGGATCTTCACAGTAAGAAAAATCATGTTTCAGTTCTATTTCCTCATAGGTGAGTACATGAGTTGGGTCTAGCATATACATCTTTAATAATTATATGTGGATCTGTAAGAACTTAACCTTTTCTGAAGATGTCTCAGGTTCGTTTAGAGGTATTACTTGGACTTGTTTTGAGTATAAATTGTTTGAGTCTAGAGTTGGGTTTTTTGGATGAAAACTGTAGAATTTTGTAATGAGGATAGAATTTCCATGTCTTATGCATAGTTTGTGCATGGTTAGACAAAGAGTAAAAGGGTTTTTGATGGTTTCCGCATGGTTAGAAAAAGTGTGCTAGGGGGTTTCATGGTTTTCATAGAATTTCTGCATGGTTAAACAAAGTATGCAATGGGTCACATTGTTAGCAAATGGTTAAACTAAGTGAGTAGCATATGTATGAAATGGGTGTATGGTAAGGCTCATGGTTAGTACTATCCATGCGAACTGACCCAGGAAACCATGTGAATAATAATTAATGTTATGAAATTTGGTTTTATAAATACCTGAACCCCCATATTAACCCAAAAATGACCCCCATTCGACCCTAAGATCCCTTTCACGATTTTAGTGGCTCCCGAATAGATTCCAAGCCTTACTGACCTCCATTGATGGTTAATTAAAATGTGGGTTGAAGATTTTCACCATCCAGGTATGTGATTTCTTTTTATTTAAATCTCTCTCTCACACTCTTCCGCTCCCTTTTTTGGATAAAGGATGGTTGTTTATCTATTTTTTGACCAATATATATATATCTATGATTATTATATCTTGATTCATTTGATCTTGGATTTATGATTTGGATCTAAATCTAATTCTTCATTTCATTCTTTATCGATCCGCATCAAATTGGAGATTCTTCCATTAGCGATCGTTGTCAACAAATTGATGTAGGTGGTCTATAATTCAAATATGAAAGTATATATTTCAATTATGTGTATGAAATTGTAGAATTACTATTATATGTTTATCAATTGAGTTCTTGATTAAATTAATTAATTTAGTGAATTAATTAATTAAGGGAATTGTGAAATTGAGAATATTGGGATTGTAAATTTTGGATAATTAATTGTTTAATTAATTATGAGATATTGATATTTAAGAATTGAATAATTAATTATTTAATTAATTATTTGATTTTGATATTGCTGAATTGAATAATTAATTGTTGAATTAATTATAAGATGTTGATATTTTGAGTATGAATAATTAATTATGAATTAATTAGGAGATATTGAGATTGTGAGTATGAAGAATTAATTGTTGACTTAATTTTGGATATTGTAATTGTGAATTTGAATAATTAATTTTTTAATTAATTATTGGATTTTAAGATTGTGAAATTTTTAATTAATTGTGGAATTAATTAATGTAGATGGTGTGATTAACTAATTCTTTGATTAGTTAATAGAATGATGGATGTATAAAATTATCAAATATGATTAATTAATTATTGAATTAATTGATGTGATAATTGTGTGTGGGATATGGTCTACTACATCAAAAGTCCATAGTGTGAAAAGATTTGATGAATTGTAACATTTTCATTCAAATGTGAATTGTGATAATGAATTGTAACATGGTCATTCAAATGTGAATTGTGATGATGAATAGTAACATGGTCATTCAAATGATAATTGTGATGATTAATGGTTACATGAAAATTCAAATGTGAATTTTGATAATGGATGGTAACATGGGAATTCAGTTATGTGTTACCCCTGGGGATAATTCAGACTCTGTCTTGGGACTAAGTAGGTAGCTAGGGTTGGGGTGTCCTTATGAACCCAGGTGATATGTAGTTAAATAAAGTGTTATTGAATAAATGTAAATTATTGAATTTATTGATTTAATTTATTATTTATACAACTTTATACGCTGATATTAACTAGGTATTATTTTATACACCTTTCGTGGTGTCCTATTGATTTTTACTCACACCCTACTCAGTCTAATTAATCAGTACCTAAATATATTTCATGGTTGTAAGACAGATTAAGGGAAAAGGGCCATTTTTAGATTGCTGAGTTGGGATGAAGCAAGGATGAGGGAACCAGATGTGGTTCAAGTCCCACTTGGTATTTGTTAGTGTCTTTATTTTTATTTTGGGTCTTTCATGTTGACACATGGAACATACTTCAGCATACCATATATATTGTTCATTTTTTAAATTGTATTTCTAGTTTTGGTCATCTTGTGATATTGGTATTATTCAGTTTATGAATATGTATTTTGGTTTTTGTTTATTTATTTCCAATGTTGTAATAATTTTACAAGAGGGTATAGTCTCCACATGATTGATATTAGACCCTCGCTGCTTGCCAGTATCCTTTGGCGTACATGGAGGTGCACCTGAGGTCTTGTGACTGACCGGATCAAGGCACCGGTTTTTGGAACCTGAGATAAGACATTAAAAAGTGTTATCAGAGATAGTTTTATTTTATTTTATTTTGTCCTACTATTTGGGAATGGTAGATAGGATACTATGAAGAGTTTGGATTTTGTTAAGAGCTCATGCATGGGAGTAACTAACCCATGTATGAGGGTAAAAGCCAAGTTCTCGGGGTGGGATTGTTTTTATTGATGTGTGTTTTTATAGTTAGATGTTACTTTACCTTAGGTGATAAACTAGTTTTGTGATGTAATTATTAATGTTGATATTTTCTAAGATTTGACCCATGGCTCGGTATGGCATGAGTGTTGAGTTTCCATGCATCATTCTATGCACTAAATATAATTTGTTTTACATCCATCATTTTTATCATGCATATAAAATGATTTTTTTTGTAAGTTGTTGAATTAGAAAAGTTTTCATTTTCTAGTGTCTTTTAAATGAAAAGGGGCCTCCCATTAACTTGAAATTTGTAAAAATGATGCAACATGTGAATAAATGGGTTTCAAATGAAACTTGAATGATGATAATGAGTTTATCCTTTTTGAAGTATGAAATATATATATGATGGTTAAGGGTAGAGATAGGGCCTCAGTTTTGACTGTGTGGTGGGATTTGGGGGGAAATACTTGTTGTGGATTTTTTTTCCATAGTGGGAGGTAACATCAGTGGTGGAGGATTTTTGGGGGTGTTCACTGATAACTTATTAAGCATACTATTAATTTGTGATGATAATTCCCACTACCTTTAAATCATCTCGGGTATCCTAAGAAAGTACTATCTTTATACCTAGATATTTTAATGTTTTTTGGTTGGATATGGTCCTCTTAGAGGTTGTGTTTATAAATAGTTGTATGTGGAGCTAGATGGTGGACGGTACGCCATCGATAGTTTACAGATGAGGTTTTTATAATGTATCGAAGGTAAATGAATATCGTGGTGGTTAATATATTTGGTAAGGTGGTGTTAAAGATGATCCAAATGTGGGGAGAGATGTGTCAGTACTAGGTTCATAGAGTAAGACCATGGGTTGGAAGTGGTGGAATAATAATTATAATTAAGAATATGTAAGGTTCATATTTAAGTTCCCTGTAGAAAGTCTAGATGGGCCATGGAGGTGGTGGATGTATTTCCTTTCTAGAAGGTTTTGATGTCACGACTGGGTGCTGATGTTGGATGGTTTTCTTATAGTTTTTGGGAATAGAAAGTTGGAAAAAAATCAGGTATGTTGATGATGTTGATCTTGAGATGGATGTTTCCTTTGATGAGAATATCATACATGTGTTGGATCGCAGTGATAAAGTATTGTGGGGAAAGACCATGCCAATAGTTCATGTATTGTGGAAACATGGTTGTGTTAAAGAGGAAACATGGGAGAGAGAAGTAGATATTAGGGCTTAGTGGCCCAATATTTTTGACTCGAAAGCTTAAGGATACTTGGGAGTATAGCTCGAGGATGAGATATTATAAGGTGGGGAGGATATAATAACCTTAACTTTTTTGGATATGTTCTAGGCTCGTTTAAGGGTATTATTTTTCCTTGTTTTGAGTATAACTTGTTTGGGTCTTAAGATGGGTGTGTTTCAGTGAAAATTGGAGAATTTTGGATGGAGGAGAGACTTTTCATGGTTTACACATGGTTTTTTCTTGGTTACAAAAAGTGTGCAAGGGGGTTTCATGGTTTGTTCATGGTTTGAACATGGTTTTTGCATGGTTATCCAATGTGTGCAAGGGGTTTCATGGATTTCACATGGTTAAAAAAAGTGTACAAGGGGGTCGCAAGGTTTGTGCATGGTTAAACTAAGTGTGCAAACTATGTGTAAAATCATTGCATAGTTAAGCACATGGTTAGTACAAACCTTGTGACTTGACCTTGGAAATCATGGTAACAATAGTTAATGTTATGAAATTTGGTTTTAAAATTACCTGAACCCCCATATTATCCCAAAAATGACCCATGTTTGACCCTAATCTCCCTTTAATTATTTTTTTAGTTCTCATATAGATTCCAAGCCTTACTAACCTCTATTCTTGGCGAATTAAATGAATGATTGATGATCTTCACCATCCAGGTATGTTCTTTCTTCTCGTTTAAATCTCTCCCAATTTCACACCTCCTTTTTAATAAAGGAGGGATGTTTATCCATTCTTGGTCATAGATCTAGATCTAAGATTATTAGATCTTTATTCATTTCATATTTGATTTCATATTTAGATCTAAATCTCATTCTTCATTGCATTCTTGATTGATCTGCATTAAATTTGGAATTCTTCTATTAGTGATTGTTTTCAACAAATTGTGGTAGGTGGTCTATAATTTAAATCTCAAAGTATGTATTTTAATTACATGTATAAAATTATAGAATTTCTATTATATGTTTAGTAATATAGTTCTTGATTAAATTAGTTAAATTGGTAAATTAATTAATTAATGGAATTATGAAATTAGGATTATTAGAATTAAAAACTTTGGATAATTAATTGTTTAATTAATTATGAGATATTGAGATTTTTTAATTGAACAATTAGTTATTGAATTAATAATGAGATATTGAGATTGTTAAATTGAATAATTAATTTTATAATTAATTATGAGATATTAATATTTTGAGTTTGAATCATTAATTTTGAATTAATTTGAGATATTGAGATTGTGAGTATGAATAATTAATTATTGAATTAATTTGGGATATTGAATTTGTGAATTTGAATAAATAATTTTTTAGTTAATTATTAGATGTTGAGAATGTGAAATGTTTAATTCATATGATGAATTAATTAATTTAAAAGATGTGATTAATTGATTATTTAATTAATTAATGGAATAATGGTTATATACAATTGTTGAATGAGATTAATTAATTAGAGAATTACTTAATGTGATAATTGTTTGTGGGACATGTTTTGCAGCATCAAAAGCCCGTAGTGTGAAAAGATATGATGAATAGTAACATGGTCATTCAAATGTGAATTGTCATGATGAATAGTAACATGGTCATTCAAATATGAATTGTGATGATGAATGGTAACATGGTCATTAAAATGTGAATTGTGATATTGAATGGAAACATGGTCGTTTAGATGTGAATTATGATAATGAATGGGAACATGGACATTCAAATTTGAATTGTGATGATGAATGGTAACATGGAAATTCAGTAATATACTACCCATTGGGGATAGTTCATACTCTAGAATGGTCTAATGTAGGTGTTTTGGGTTCGAGTGTCCACAAGAACCTGAGTGATATGTGGTTAAATAAAGAGTAATTGTATAAATTTAAATTGTTTACTTTATTTCTTTTAATTATTCATTATACAACTGCATACACATTTTTTGAATGGATACTATTTTTAAAACCATTAGTGGTGGCCTACTGAGTTGTACTCACAACTTACTCAGGCTTCCTGATCGGTACCTGAATAGATTTCTTGGTTGCAAGATAGGTCAAGGGAAAAGTCCCTATATTAGAAGAATGGGTCAAGATGGAGCACGGATGAGGGGACCATATGTGGTTTAGGACCCACATGGGATTTTTTTGTGTCTTTATTTTTACTTTGGGTCTTGAATATTGAAACTTGGAACATACTTATTGTATCATATCTACTATTAAATTATGACATTGTATTTCTAGTTTTGGTCATCTTATGATATTGATATTATTCAGGTTATGCTTATATCTTTTGGTATTTGTTTATTTATTTCCTCTGTTGTGCAACATCGACAAGAGGGTATAGCCTCTTCATGATTGATAT
This sequence comes from Viscum album, assembly GCA_963277665.1. Taxonomy (NCBI): domain Eukaryota; kingdom Viridiplantae; phylum Streptophyta; class Magnoliopsida; order Santalales; family Viscaceae; genus Viscum; species Viscum album. Next base: position 840,048,343 of record OY728145.1, on the reverse strand, counting down.
TATACCCCCACTACTAGTCATTATTCTTTGGCATATGTGGATCCATGCATGAGGTCTTGTGATTGACCGGCTTGGGGCATCGATGTGTGGAACTTGGGTTAGGATGTTATAGGAACACATCCTAAACTTTAGAGAGACTTGGATGCATTGATAATTGGTAAGATATAGCTCTAATTATTTCCATAATTTCGAATCATTTTATGTACATGGGGATTATTTTCCCATTATTTTTGAACTATATGACAGCCTTCTTCAGATATTCTTTTAGAAAGATATGTTCTCCAACTTGAAATTATAAATCATTTCTCTGGTTTTCATGATAACTCTTTTCCTACTTTTAGCTTCTTTAATACGATCCTAAATATTGTTTACCTTTTACATTGTTTCTTTAATAAGTTCTGGGCCTTTAAGTTTCTATTCACTAACTCCATCCCAACATGTTGGAGTACGACATCTTTTTTCCATATAATGCTTTACATGAAGCCATTTGAATACTATAATGGAAACTATTATTGTAGGGAAACTCTACCAAAGGTATATATTGATCCCATAAACCTTGAAATTAAAGTGAGCATGATCTGAACATGTCTTCTAATATTTTAATAGTCATTTTATACTGTCTGTTAGTTTGAGGGTAAAAATAGTACTTAAATGAAGCTCAGTATCCAAAGCCTTTTAAAGAATCTTCCAAAATTTTGATATAAAACAAGGATCTTGATCAGTCAAAATTGATATAGGTGTAACATATCGGATTCTCCATGTATTATTTTTATATATTATATGGATTGATTTTGTGACCAGAAACAGAGACGACATTCTATTCCAATTCTCAGTGTGCCCAGAACAATTTTTTGAAAAATTTTAAACTTTTAATAGCACACGTGCACAATTTTACTGAAAAATGGAATAACTCCTAAATAGGTGCCTCGATCAGAAATCTGAGGGAATTATTGAAATCATAACACAAATTTTACTCTAGGAGAGACTTAATTAATGTTGGCAGGGGAATTCTATGGAAAAACTCAAAAAATGACTTAATCATCATTAAATAATTTAAATAAAAATTATTTTAAGTGACATAGTGGCTTGTTTTATTTTTATTAACCTTTTTAGGAATCATGGGTTATCACCATAACCAGTGAATTTCTCTGAGATGTGGAGAAAGAATCATATCGAATGAATGTGATGGATCAGAGAACATATCTTGGATCATCGTGCCAACGATGTTGGAGGATCTCATAAATGATGGAAATGCTATTATTCCCCATCAATGACTATTCCAAACTCCACGTAGTGTGTTTGTTTCATTGTTTCTTTTCCCTATTCTTAATTTTCACGATGAACATGGGTCAATCCAAAAATATATTGATTCTTGGTTCGGTTATTGTTGTGGGATTGGTTATTGATGTGGGGTTATCAGGAGATGAGTTTATCCTCTTCGTTTACCCTTTTAATGAGAAATAATCGAGGTAGACATGTAAAAAGCCCATGGTTTATTATTTGGCATTCTTGGTTTTTTCTCACCCCTGTTCTTGGCGTTCTTCACTATTGAATCCTTGTGACCATGGCTTGACTGTTGGGGAGATCCAATCATGATCAGATCCCCAAATTGTAGGTAATATTAAACAGAGGTCGTACTGGTGAATATCAGGACCCGAGGATCATAAAGGTAATTTATTTTCAGATTTTTAAGCACTGGAGGAAGAATGGAAACTCACAGAAGCATTGGAGATGATGAGCGGTGTCAGCAGAGGCTAAAGGATGCATCGTTGCCGCTTCTTGCGAGCTGGTAGGATTAGAGGCCACGAGATGTGGCGTGGAACCACTTGGGACATGACAGTAGTCATCACAAGTGACCGCGTTAGTGTACTAACCCCAAAATGGGTAGTTTTGGGTTATCGGGCCGAGCCGTCATGGCGTGGAAGGCTGACGTTGAAAGTCAGATCGGCGAGGTAGTTCGAGCCCAACCGAAGTAGATCGGGTCAGACCCAGCAAGTTGGGTCAAACCTGGGACATGTTCATCAATGTCGGTCGACCATGAGCCACGATCCACCGATCTATCTCACGGATGTGGCTTCTTGAGCTTCCACGAGGTGGCCGACCACCATGCTCATTCCACGGTTCCGTGAACCCCTTATGAAATTTTCAAAAGATCATAACTTTCAAACTAGACATTCATTTGAAAAGTTGTCTATGGTGTTGGAAACCTTATTATGAGGTGATCATTTCAAGATATCCTAAGTGTCTTTTGTGGGATTTTTTCATATGAACTAATATACTGGGGAGTGAGTTCTCCCAGAACAAGCATGCTTCGAGCAAGCATTTTTATGGTTGGTTGTGACCTAGATAATGGGTGTATTATAGAGATTGTGTGTCTTAATTAGACTATGAGTCTTCTAGAGATTATGTGTCTTATGAGGACTATATATCTTTTTCATACTCTATGTATTATTTGATTTAGAATATCTGGATGTTCTTGATTTATTTTTTGTAGACATATATTTGTGTGGAGTTTACTATGTAATCCTTTTTGGTATTCCTGTGTGGTATTCCTTACTGGAATTCCTTCATTGTATTTCCTTTTTGGTATTTCTTCATGATATTTTTTTTTTGGTATTCCATTATGGAATTTCCTTTTTGGTTTTGGTCTGTCCTACTGAGTATTGTTTTACTCACCGTTGTAATGGATTTTCCCACACGTGTTGTGTCTTGTGTAGAAGATAGACTATTCAATGGAGTTCCATGTAGACCAGGACCAAGTGTTGCCCTGTGAGACCATACAGGATGAGGTTTTTTCTAGAAACTATTATGATGATAGTCCCAATACCTGTTACATTATAGGTTGGACTTGTGGTTGCAGACTCTTTTCTATTGATGATATTTTTTTGAACTATTTTCTTTCCAATACTTTCATCGTTCTACTCTGGTAGTGGGATATAGTGGTTTTCATGCATTTTTTAATTAGTGATTTTAAATTTCATCATTTATGTCTTAGAGATGTGTGTGTGTGTATAGGTACTTAAGAAGATGTCTCTCATTTGTGGGATATGTCTACTCGGTGCTAGTTACCAGCCTTTGGCCTACTGGTGGTGGTCATAGGGTAGTCAAGACACGGGCCCCTCTAGGATGGGTCATGATGGAGTGGTATCAGAGAAGTTGAGTTTTGCTTTAGGACCGACAGTCAGTGAGGTTGGTTTGGGGAAATAGTGTTAAGTGTTTCAAGTTAGGATTTCAGGCTTGGGAATGCAGTGTTAGTGCGACGGCCAATGTATCCATACACCAGGACTCTAGCAACATTCTTTTTAACTCAGTACATGAAAACACTGGTTTCGGGGAAAATAATGGTACATACGTCATATAGGAATGGGTTTTATCTTCTATGTCCTTCTTCAGTGAGCTCTCTAGATATACAATATTGACCTTGGTACATCCAGTTTTATTACAAGATGCCTCTACACAGATAGCCATCCATGTTTATGTTGCATTATCATGAGTATGATCCACCTAGTGATAAGGAATATATACTGAGGTTTGTACCATAGAGCGCACATTAAGGTGGTTTACCATCTATACCACCACCCATTGAGCAGTCTCTGCTACCATCACTACCATCTGAGGATGAACACATACTGAGCGCATTGCATGAGTTTTATAGGTAGCGACCTCCAAGGTTTTTGGGTGATCAAGACCTGTAGGTAGTTGAGGATTGGCTATATGCAATTACTTGTATCTTCCACCTTATGAGGATTCCATCCAACCAGATGGAAGTCCCTTCCATGGGTGTTTTTCTCAGCTCTATGGAGAAATGGTGTAGCTTAATGACCCAGACACATAATGAGATGACTCTCTCTTGGGAAAACTTCAAGAGTATCTTCGTAGAGGTGTTATTTACAGCCACGTTGTGGTCGGTGCGCATACAAGAGATTCTGCATATGTAGCAGGGAAGTCAGATAGTGGTGGATTATTTGTTGAGATTTACTAATCTTTCACACTACTCCATGGATATGGTACGAGACCTGTTCTTCAGGATTCAGACATTTGAGCAGGGATTATGATGGGAGATTAAGGAATACATGATATCCCTTATTATTCCTACTTATGGTGGGGTACTTCAGAAATTCCTTAAAGTAGATATATTTTTAAAAGAGTAGGCACAGACTGTGGGAGCTACTAATAGGCACCAGATAGCTAAGACCTCGGTAGCAGGTAGCCGATGGTAGTTGTAGGGACCTAATAGATTCAGGAACTTTGGGAGACAATCCCAAGACATAAGATCAATGGTGAAGGGCTCCCTAGGAAACTCGAGTCAATTGAGGGATTGGCTGTGTTACTCATGCAGTGGTTGGGGGCATCTAGCATGAGATTACAAGACCCATTATATGGCTGATCATGAGATGGTCGAGGGGCCACCAAGGTAGATATGAAGGCAATAGAAGTGTGGTCTGTAGGGTGGTGGACATCGCAGGGGGAGATGGTAGGGCATCATGAGGTGGTTGGATGTTCGAGCTATTACCACCAGCACCCCCAGGTGGTCCATTACAGGCTTAGGGAGCTGGTGGATATGGACAAGGCTATCTACAAGTGATAGAGGATTATGACCTCAAGGATCCATGGATGATTAGAGATATGATATATTTATTTTCCACCTTTGTTGTAGTTTTGATAGACACATGTTGCAGTCATAATTTTCTTTCCATTAACCTTATTTGAGAATCATAGATTCTGGTTGAACCATTGACCCAACAATTATGCCTAGAGACTTCTATAGGAAGAGATTTGATGATCACACACTAGTTCCAATAGTGTGACCATACACTTGGAGGTGATATTTTCTGTTGGGATCTCTTGGTAACGGTGTCGAGGCCTTATGACATCATTCTCAGTATGGACTGGTTATCCACAGCTCATGCTCAGATTAACTGTTTTAGGCACAGAGTGTGGTGTATCCAAAGTGATGGGACTAGGTTTTTCTTTTTTTGGTAAAAGGAAATACAGTCATCATAGGATGGACTCACACAAATGAGGGTGCGGCCAATCACTTATCAGTGGCTAGCCTAACCCTCAGTACAGTGGATGATTTGAGTCCACAATTTCCTACTATGGTGGTAGATTATGAGGAAATATTTCTTAAGGATGTTCCAGGATTACCACCTCATAGGGATGTAGACTTCTACATTTACCTATAACTAATGACAGTGCCAATATATACACCTTCATATTGGTTGGATCCCATAGAATTCGTGACTTAAGGGAAAAATTTTAGGACTTGAAGAGGAATGGATTCGTGAGACCCAGTGTTTCACCCTAGACAACCCCAGTTTTGTTTACCAAGAAGGCAGATAAAATATTGAGGTTATATGTAGGCTTTAGGCACCTGAACTAGGTGACCATGAAGAATAAGTATCTACTACCAAGGATTGATGACCTCTTCGATCAGTTCAAATGGGTTTAGTGGTTATTGAATATTGATCTCTAATATGGGTATCACTAGTTATGACTACATGATAAGGTTATACTAAAGATAGCCTTCAGATGTTGTTATATCCATTATGAGTACTTGGTGATGTCATTTGGTGTGATGAATGCCCCAGTAGTGTTCATAGGACTCATGAACCGGATCTTTCATCCTTTCTTAGACCGGTTCATGGTGGTCTTCATTGATGAAATCCTAGTGTACTCGACAACTAAAGAGGAGCATGTGAGACACTTTACAATGGTCCTGTATGTAGTTTGAGAGAAAAATATTTATAGATATCTCTTGAAGTTTCAGTTATGGATTTAGGAGGTCCATTTTTTGGAACACATCATTTCAGAGGCTAGAGTTGTAGCGAATCTATAAAATATTGAGGTGTCACTTTCTTCGAAGACATCCAAGAGTGTTACCAAGGTGTTTATTTTCCTTTAGTTTGGTTGGGTACTATCACAGGATTGTACTTGACTTTTCTAGAATGGAACCATCCTTGATAGATTTTGACATGAAACAGGCATTCTTTTGCATGGACAAAGAATTGATAGGAGAGTTTTCAGTAGTTGAGGTAGAGATTGATGAGGACTCCCATCTTGAAATTTATAGATGAGGGTACCGAGTACATAGTGTTCTATGATGCATCGAGAACTGGGCTAGAGTGTGTCTTGATGTAGGGGAAAGAGGTGATTACATTTGGTTCATGTTAGTTGACACCACATGATTATAACTACATGTCCTATGATCTCAAATTAGCAGTGGTAGTCTTTGCTTTAAATATATGGAGACCCTACCTAATGGGCGAGTAGTTTATCATCAACTCTAACCATAAGATTCTCATGTATATCTTCTCTCAGAAGTATTTAAAATTGAGACATAAGAGATGTCTAGAGTTCTTCTAAGACTATTACTTTGAGATTTTCTATACTTTTAGGAAGAGGAACGTGGTGCAATATGCTCTCAGTAGGAGATTGATTTTACAGTTGCTGAATAAGGCATCAGAGTAGTTGTCCTCATTGTAGATATCCTTTATATATGGGGATGGAGTAGCTTACATCAATTTGATGGTTGTTACCCCTCCACTCTTATTGAGATTTATGGAGGCACATCTTGGGGATACTGAGTGAGAGACTTTACATTCTCAGATGTCCACGGGAATTCCCCTGATGGATATTAGAAAGGTGGGGAGAACGTTGTTCTTTTAAAAGGGTGCACAGAATTACTAGTGGAGTTGTGAGAGGTTGTTTTGAGTGATTTCCATACATCCCCTTTGGCAATACATCTAGGTGTGGTGAAGATGTACCAGGACCTATGATGTTAGTTTTTGTGGCCCGGGACAAAGAAGGGAGTTGCAGAGTTTGTTTCTCAATGCCTCACTTGTCAATAGGTGAAGGCTGGGCATCAGGTTCTAGTGGGTTTTCATCAACCCCTTGAGGTGATGGAATGAAAGTGGTATAGGAAATCGATGGACTTCATGATAGGATTACCAAATATGTCCAAGTAACATGATACCATATGGGTGATCATTGACCAACTGACCATGTCAGACCACTTCCTAGATATTCGGGAGTAGAGTTCAGTAGAGATCTTGGGACACCTCTGCATGTAAGTGATAGTTCGAATCCATGAAGTTCCATTGATGATAGTCTAAAATCATGGTGCTCACTTTACATCTCAGTTGTGGAAGGGATTCTAGGAGGTTTTAGGGACTCAGTTACGCTTGAGCATAGTGCTTCACCCACAGAATAATGACCATAGAGGGTAGACCATAAAAGTTCTGAAGGACATGCTATGAGTTTACATGTAATATTTTGGCTGCATTTGAGAGGATCAGTTACTCCTAGTGGAGATTTAATACAACAATATATACCATTCCACCATCAATATGGCACTGTTTGAGGTCTTGTATGGATGACCCTACCGGTCACCACTTTACTGGAAGGACCTTGGAGAGTCACCACTCATGGGACTGGAGTTGGTTTAAGGAACTACAGAGAAGGTGCAGAACATCCAGGAGTGGATATAGACTACATTGAGCCATCAGAAGTTTTGTGTTGATGGAAGATAAAGGCCTTTGGATTTGGGGGAAGGATACCAGGTGTTCCTTCGTGTCTTACCATGACATGGATTATGAATATTTGGTTGGAGAGGCAACCTATCTCTGAGGTTCATCAGACCTTTCCTGCTAATTCATAGAGTTGGAGAGGTGGCATAACAATTGTCTCTATGTACATAGTTAGAGTGGGTACATGATGTCTTCCATATGTCACAGCTGAGGAGCTATGTGCATGACCCATCACACGTCATTGAATGGGGATAGATGGATTTTGATAATGGGGAAAATTTTGCTTTGTACCTGGTGGAAATCGAGTGTCGACAAGAGAGGATACTTCATGTTCGGTCAATTCATCTGATGCACATTCGGTGGTAGTACAGAAATCTTCTAGAGAGCACATGGCAGTGGGATGATCAAATCCGTGCTCAGTTCCCTTATTTGTTTGAGTAGCCATTTTTTGGCTTTTGGGGACATAAATCCCTATGTTGGGGAGAATTTAACATCTTGGATTCTCCATGTATTATTTTTAGATAATATATGGATTGATTTCGAGACCATTCTCTAAGATGATGTATGATTCTGAGGCTCTGTGTGCTCAGATCAGAAATGTAAGGGCACCGTTAAACTCAGAATGCGAGTTTTACCCTATGTGAGATTTAATTTTTATTGGTATGAGTTTTATGTGAAAAACACAAAAGATAACATAATCAACATTAAATAATTTAAATAAAAATTATTTTAAGTGATGTAGTGGCTTGTTTCCATTTTATTAAACCCTTGTTAGGAATCCAAGGTTATCATCATAAACCTATAATTTCTTTGATATGTGAAAAAATAAACCTCTCTAACGAACAAAGATAGATCGGGGAATGGATTGTGGATCGTCGCACCAACGAAGTTGGATGATCTCTTCAATGGCAACAACACAATTGTTCAATGTCAACGATCGATCCAAACTCTTGGTAGGGTGGTTGTTTTATTTTCTATTTTCCCCATTCTTAATCCCCATGAATAATTCGGGCCAATATATAAACATATTGATCTACATATCGGTCATTGTTCTGGGATTGGTTATTTATGCAGGATTATTAGGAGATCATTTTATCCTCTTCATTTATCCTTCTAACAATAATGAATCGAGGTCAACACAAAACAAGTCCAAGGTTCATTATTAAGGAATTATTGGTGATTTACTCTCCCTCATTCTTGATGTTCTTTGCCATTGTATCTTCATTACCACGAACCAACTTGTCGGGGGGGCTCCAAACGTGATCGTACCCTCAGATTGAAGGCAAGAAAAATAGAGGTTGGATCATTGTAGATTGGGACATGAGGATCACATAGGTGCTTTAATTTTAGAGTTTCAATCACCAGAGGAAGAATGGTGGTTCTCGTAAGAATAAGGGATAGCAAGAAGTGTTGGCTGCGGCGGGGGCCATGTACGAGGCGGCGGAGCCGGTAGGAATAGAGGAAACAGGATGCGGCATGGTGCTCTGTGGGATGCGTTAATGATCGCATCTGGTGACCGCATGAGTGGACCTACCTGGAAATGGGTCGAGTCGAGGGATTAGTTTAGGCCCCCATGATAGGCTGGGCGGAATAGGTGTGTCGGGCTTAGCCGAAGCGGGTAGGGTCCAGTGGGGTGAGTTGACCCAGCAGACTGGGTCGGACCACGTGGGTCAGGGTGGACCCGGGCAACCAAACAGTGAGCCACAGTCGACCGAGCTGCCATGCTGCCATAGAAGCTAGGGAAAGGTTGACCTTCATGGAAGCTCAAGCTACAGCTAGGCAATCGACCACAAGGCCGGTCGGACCAAGTGGTTGACCACCACGGTTGGTCCATGACCCAACAAACCCCCTTATGAAATTTTCAACTGACCATAACTTTCAAACCATATGTTCGTTTGACATGTCGTCTATGGAATTGGGACCCTTATGACAATACAGTGATTTTTAGATATCATTTGTGGGTTTTGTGGGAGTGTTAATACAACCTAATGGCTTGAGGAGTGAGTTCTCCCAGAATGAGTGTGCTTTAAGAAAACATTTATGTGGATGGCTATAACCTAGAGGCTATGTGTCTTATGAAGACTATGTGTCTTATGAAGACTCTATGTCTTACAAAGATTCTATGTATTATGGAGACTATATGTCTTTTTGAGACTACGTGTCTTTTTGTATTGATTATACATAAATGTTCTTGACATATTTACTATAGAAATATATATGTGGGGAGCTAACTATGCATTTCTTTGTGGAATTCCTTTATGGTATTCCTTGGTGCTATTCCTTCATGGAATTTCCTTTATGGTATTACTTTTTGATATTTCCTTTATGATATTCCTTTGTGGTACTTCTTCATGATATTTACTTTGCAGTTTATGTGTGTCCTATTGATATTGTTTTACTCACCCCTATATAGGCTTTACCCACACATGCCGTGTCTTATGCAGATAATCGACTCTTTGATGGAGTTCCAGGATAACCAAGACCATGTAGTGCCTTGTGAGATTGAAAATGCCGAGGTATTTTCTAGTATATTTTTCAATGACAGTCCCAGTATCTCTTACTTTACAGGTTGGACTTGTGGCTATAAACTCTTTTCTTTTGATGGGCTTATTTTGGCCCTGTTTACTTTCTAGCACTTTCACTGTTTTAATCTGTTTGTGGGATATATTGCTTTTCATGCATTTTTTACTAAGTTATTTTACATTTCATAATTTTTGTCTTGGAGATGTGTGTGTTCATATAGGTACTTATGAAAATGCCTCTCATTTGTAGGATACTCCTACTCAGTGCTAGTCATCAATCCCTGGACAATTGGAGGTGGGCATGGGTTAGTCACAGCACGAGACCCTCTAAGATGGGTCATGACAGTAGGTTCACAATAAATTCTTAAAACATAATTAATATAAAGTATTTCTAGGAACGCAATAGGTAAATCTTCTCTTATAGCAATACAATGTGTTGATTTTGTAAGACGGTGAACAATAACCAATATCTTATCATTCCTTCTAGGTTTCCTTGGTAGTCTTATCACAAACTCCACTGTAATTCCATCCCACTTCCACATATAAATAGGTAGAGGTTTCATGACCCACTTAGTATGTTTTCTGTTATCCTTTACTTTTTGAAAAACTAGGCATCTTGACACATAGTCAAAAAATTCCTGCTTCTTATTAACCCACCAAAAATATTCCATCAGATCTCTATACATCTTGGTACTACCGCGGTGTATAGAGAAATTTTATCTATAAGAATCATAAAATAGTTCCCTTTTCAGCTCAGGTATTGATGGAACACATAACCTATTTCCAAATTTTAGAATTACATCCTCATATATGAAGTCTTCCAATCTTCCATCCTTAATAGATTAAATTTTCTTTCAAAAATTATCATCATCATATTGATATATTTTTAGCTTTTTCAATAAATATGTTTTAGAAATCATTTGAAAAATGAGTTATGTTTCCCCTTCCTTAATAAATCCCATATTTGTCTTTACTAAATCCATGAACATAAGATCTTTCCCAATCCTCATTGGGGTTAGAATTCCATGATCTTTTCTGCTTAATGCATCTGTTTCCTTATTTTATTTTCCTAGGTGGTAGTGTATTGAGAAATCATTATAATTGAGTAACTAAAGCCATCATCCTTGCCTCATGTTGAGTTCTTTTTGTATAAATATGTATTTTAAACTATTTTGAACTATATATATCATACATATTTCATGATAGAGATAGTGTCTCTATATCATCAGAGCAAAGATTATGGATTCTAACTCAAGATCATGAGTTGGATAATTTTTTCCATGAATATTTAACTACCTTGATTCATATTCAATAACTTTATCATTTTCATAAACATGCAACCTAGCCCTTTCTTTAATGCATCACTGTATATTACAAACCCTTCACTTCCTGATTGTAGAGTCAAAATCGACGAATTGACTAATATTCTCTTCAATTCTTCCAAAAATCCTTTACATTATTTATTCTATGTGAACATAACCCCTTTACGTGTGATCTTGGTTAACGAGTTATATAATTAGTCATAATTATAAACGATATTAACCTGCTAAAACAATAAAACTATGTACATTATACATGTTAGTTGTCATTGTCCATTCTTGGATTGACTTTGACTTTATAAGATCAACTAATATTCTATCCTTAGAGATAATATGAACATGGAAAGAAATTTAATAAAGAAATAATTCATAATTTTTAAATTTTATGTATAAATCTTTCCTTTTAAGAATCTCAAGAATTATTTTCATGTGATTCCAATGGTCTTCATAAGTTTTAGAATATACCATAATATCATCAATGAATACAACTAAAAAAACATCAATATATTTCTTGAATATAATATTCATCATGTCTATAAAAACTGAGGGTTAATTAGTCAATCCAAATGGAATTACTGTAAAATTGTAATGTCCATACCTCATCAAAAAAGCTTTCTTTAGAATATATTCCATCTTTATGCACAATCGATGATACCCCGAATAAAGTTCAATCTTTAAAAAATATCGAGCTCCATGAATTTGATCAAATAAATCATCAATGGTGGGTAGATGATACCTGTTCTTTATATTAATAGCATTGATTTCTCTATATTAAATTCATAACCTCAAGGATCCATCTTTCTTCATAACAAAGAGAATAGGGGATCCTTGTAGAGAACACTGGGGTGAATAAATCTATTATTACACAAATCCTCTAGTTGTTTCTTCAGCTCTACTAATTCCAAAGTGGACATTATATAAGGATTATTTGAGATTGGTCTTTCATTATGGATTAAATCAATGGTAAACTCAACTTCATGAAATGGGAGGTGCCAAGATAATTCCTTAGAAAATATATCAATGTCTTCTTGTACAACTGGTGCGTCCATAATTTGAAGATTACTTTCATCATCCCTAGATATTGTTTTCTCTTTTTCCATAAAAATTTCATTCATTAAGGCTATAGGGGGTGGATATATATAAGATTCATATGATGAATTTTATACTATAAAGATATGGAATTCTATATCTTCTTTAGAAATTGTAATTTCCTTCTTCTTACAATAAATTTTTACATCATATTTTGAAATCCGGTCCATAATGGGGATTATATAAAGTTCATCCATAAGTATGATTATAAGTTTAGCAAATAAATCACTTTTATATTAAACAATGTGGACTACATGAATCATATTTTTTGTAATGAAACTTCCCTTAAGAGTTTTGACTAACAACTCCCTTATTAAACTAAAAGGGAAATATCTAATTTTATTGGAAAACTAGGTAGATATAAGAGTTTAATGATCCATAATCAAATAAACTATTGTATAAATTTGAAGTTTGGATTAATGTACCTACCACCACATCATTAGGTACTTCTACTTCAACATTGGTGATCACATAAGCTTGGTCATCTCCCCTTATCCACTTATGTGGTAGATTCCCTTAATGCATGGGACATTGGTTTGAATAATTCCCTACTTCTTTAAAGTTGAATAATTGAACATCATTGATTTTTGTCTTTCCCATGCATTCATTAGCTCGATGACCCTTTTCTCCACACTTATAATAAACTCCCATTCCTTTTAAGAATTTCATATGATGATTCTTTCCACAATTTTTTCATAGTGATAATTTCTTTGTTCCCCTATTTTTATTTGATGCTTTACCTTTTTCATTTTTATCAGAATACCTATTATTCTATCGATTTCCCTTGAAAATATTGGATCAAAAAAATTCCTTCTCCATTTTAATGGAACTTAATACTATTTCATCGTATGATGAAAACATTTTAGAAGCTAGTGTCATTTATAAAATTGTCTTAAGACCTTTAAAGAAATGATAAATCTTTTTTATATATCACATATTTAATATTTAGCAAACCTCGATAGTCTTGTGAAGGTAGTATCATACTCTATAACACTATCTTCTTCCTTTTTCTTTAAGATAATGAATTTTCTCTTTATTTCAATTCATTTTTTCATGAGGTAAATATTGATTGAAGAATGTTTTTTAATAATTTCTCCATTCAATGTCTTATATTTCATCTTCCAACTTAGTATTTTGGATCATTGACTAGCATTGATCAATATATCCCTTGAGTAAATATACCACTATCACTACCTTTTCCCTTTTATCACATCTTAATGCCACAAATATCTTTTCAAGGGACATGATCCATTGCTCAGCTACCACTGGATTAGTAGTAACACTAAAATATGGGGGCTTATTTCTTATGAAATGATCCAACATAGGTGTAGTATGTTTATTTTTCCTAACCTGAGTATGTTTTCCTAACATGTTCATGATTTACTTAGTTCCAACACTAACTATGTTGACTTTCTCAGTGGGTAAATCCCTACATTATCCATGGATATTGATTCCCTTTCTTCCATTACGCACCATCATTAAATAATGATGCACACTGATTTAGCTCATAATAATCATGATTATTGATCTAAAAATTCAATATAAGAAATTGTTATAATTCTAATTTTTATTTAACATATATTTATTGAGTTTTATTCTAAAATTTCTCTGATACCAACTTTAATAATCCCAACTTAATAGCCTAGATTCTGTGGTTTTTTTATTACAATGAATAGATACAGGAGATCACTTAACCAAATATCGGTCCATTTATTAGTCTTTAAGAACTTGATACAAACCTTGTTCCCTTATTACATTGTTAATTTAACATAGAACATAACAAAGGAAAATAAATTTCTTCCTTACACTTATTCTATGGTTTAATCTTCATAACTTGAGGAAGGATAAAAAATAAAAGGGTGAGATCAAATGCTCAGTAAGGGTTACATAGAAAAAATAAAGATTCAATAATAATTGAAGAATAATCAATAGTTAATAATAAATATGTCATGTTAAATAAATCAAATACACATGAAATTTATTTAATAAATTCAGAATAAAAATGAATCCATATTTTTTTCATAGTAAAAATATCATGGATAGTAATAACTGAATATCAAATGAAGAAAATGAATAATTATTGAATTTCATGTATCTGGAACATGAACCACTACTTTTAAGTTATTTCACAATATGGATTAATTCTATGGATAAAAACCAATCAGATTCTTATTGGAAACAAATGTGATGGGTTTTTCTCAAACTGTTTTGTCTCATGGGACTCATCGATGCATCAAGGGGATATATAATACCAGACCCCACCCATTATTGTATGTCCAAATAATTATTCATACATAGATTTAATTCATTAAAAATATTCATTATCAAAATATTCATATTCATTAGAGGATAAAAATTTATCAATATTTCCTTAGTTAAAATAACATTCAAAGTAAACACCGTAAGTGAAAATGTTATACAGTTGAGATAATAATCATATCCATGATACAAGAAATATCGATATTTAATGAAATATAATTTCAAATGTAAAATTATATCAAAGGGTAGTATATATATCACATAAAAATTATTAGGTGCATAATACCAGGTAAGTCTCAATGAGATGGAAAATTGAGATGAAAAACGTTAACTTATGTCTGAAAGTGGTCTACACTTGTACTTAATATTATGGATAATAAAATTAGATTCATTAATTACTCAATAAATAACATATTAAAAATATATTTGTTTTATTATAATTTTATAAATTTTATTTATATTCATTTTCATTAGTTATAATGTTTAATTTTTTTTGTTTTGGGAGAATTCATCTCATGGTTTTATAGTCGAATCCTTATGTATAATTATGGGAGTTCATGTCAAATGGAAGAAAAACTCTAGTAGTGGAATGGAATTATATTATTATATATACATGATTTTAAATTTTCCTTATATATTATTTTCCTATATGTTATGAGGATGATTCATTAGATAAAATGTTAACGAAAAATGATTAGTTTTTTGTGGTTTTTATGACCACCACAAACTTGTATTGTTTTATTTAATATTATGTTTATATAATAGTTCCAAAACATTACAAAATTTTTATTAAACATATTATATAACACTTTTTAACCACAAAAATGGTTTTATGACCCTACTTGAATGAGGTAATGGAAAATGGAAACTCGTCCTCCGCAAAGGCAGTGAATTGATACCACATGGATGATGTTCTAATTTTTAGAATAAAAGGAAGAGAGAAGAGAATTGGTGGTGGATGTTACATTAACATAATTAAATTCTTGTATATATATCATGATAGAGTTAAAAAATCCACTTTGTATAGGGGATATGAGTATAGGATATGGAAAGAAAAAAAATAAAAGATAAAGAAGTATTTTACCTCTCGAATATCGTCTCCTTGGGAACCCCCTTAAGACACTATGATTTAATATTTTGGAAAGAACAAAAGGTATTGGACATGGGAAAGATACTTGTTAGAATATTTGGGTAAAATTTAGAAAAAATAAGTCTTATAAGGTTTGAGTGTAAGGGGTTGTGAGGGGTGATATTTATAGTGGGAGGAGAGGGGTGTTTGTTATTATTTTATTCATTTGTTTATTATTTTGGATTGGGACTATCAATAGTGTTGATTCTTGTAATGAAGTGCCATAAATATTTAATTTTAGTTTTAAATAATTTCTTCCTACATCTTACATGACTCAAAAAATCATTTATTCACTTATAATGTTAAATACCATAAATTACAGTATTTCATTATTCACCAAAAATTCAACTATTTTAGAAAAATCCAAAAAAAACTCACCCTAACCATTTTTTGATGATTAGATTTAAGAAATGCGCTCAATTTTATGAGAATAATTTTCAAAATGTGAGGAATTTAATTTTTAATTAAAATCATTATTTATTCCAAAAAATACCGATTTTATTATTAAAACTGATTTTACAACACTTTGAAAAATTAATTATAGTTTCATAAAATTATATTATATTTATAATATGAAAAAATATTAATTCATGAATATATTTTTTGTAAATAAATTTTCTTTTAAATCATCATATTAAATATAAAATTGTAAATAAAAATTTATGTTTCAAAAAAATACCAACACATAGTTTTTCATTTTTTTTAAAAAAATTATTTACTTATTCTATGATATAAATATATCATATTTTCATTTATGAGATACCAAAATTTGATTTATAATTTCATTGGTGAGATTGTTATTCTAATGAACTCATTACTATTCATAACAGTTACATTACTATTTTTTATATTCATGTTAATATTTAATAGTATATCACAGTTTATTTGTTTAATGTAAACTTTCAAATAGATTGAAATTATTTAAGAAGATAAATACCGTAAAATCATGGGGTGTTATAGTAGGGAACCATAAGATTATTAAAAATTCTAAGATAGAGGTTCAGGCTACTCTATGATGGAGGGATTGTGAGAGGGAAATTAATAAGCCCACTAATGTGGAAGAAGAAAAAAGGTTCAGATCAACATTCAGCCTCCATTGTAGTGTTTCAACATTAAGGGGAATGTGAATTATTCAATATAATTCCCTAAGACAAGGGTTTTTTGAGAAAATAAACAAAACCACCTACAAGGAATATATATAAATGAAGATCATATGTTATCACTATATCTAAGGTGGATCTCAAAAATGATGTGGTGATAAGTATGCTAGATTTTCATTCTAAAATAGTGACTGTACTATTTGATTCTGGTTTTACAAATTATTTTATATCTTTTAATTTTAGTATAATTATCCAATCAACACCTCAAAACATGGGGTTTGGGCTATCTGTGAGAATAGAGAATAGATAAATTGATGCATCCCAAGTATATAACTCATCCTAAATAAATTTTTATGGACTTAATCCTCTATAAAATCTTGTATTACATCCTTTAGTGGAGTTTGATATTATATTGTCCATGGATTGGGTGTCCTTATATAAATCTAACATCAACTATCAAGAGTGGTAGATCACTCTTCACATCCCAATGCATCCTTCTATTTTGGAAAAGTGTTAGGTGGGGGATGAATCTCCCCAAGAGTATTTTGTTCATGTGTTGATATTTTTTTTATGATAAAGAATATCTAGCTCAAAAGATCAATACAAAGGATAGAATCATTCTTGAGGAAATTACCATTATTATGGATTATACAAATGTATTCCCTTAAAGATCTTCCTAGTCTTACTCTTAATCAATATGTTTAGCTGCCAATTGAACATATACATGGATCTCTACCCATATTGATGAATCCTTACAAAATAGCCACCATTGAGTTACATGATCCAATGAAGCAGTTACAAGAGAATATGGATACGGGTTTTATACACCTAAGTGATTCACTATAGGGTGCACCGGTCCTCTTCGTTAAGAAGAATGATGGGTCAATGATTCTACAAATTGATTATTCTGAACTCAATGAAATAATGATAAACAACATGTATCCTCTTCCATGGATAGATGACTTGTTTGATCAACTACAAGAGGCTTAGTATTTCTCTAAGGGTAACCTTCAGTTAGAATGCCACCTATTATGTTTAAAGAAGGAATATATTCCCCAAAATGCTTTTCAAACAATGAGTTATTAGTGATGCCTTTCAGTCTCACTAATGCACCAAAAAAGTTTGTGCACATAATAAATAGAGTCTTTAGAGATTACAATACTAAAAAACACACCCTTAACAACATTTTTAATTATTATTGCTATAACAAAATGCTGATAAATTGCATATTTATCAGCGCTAAATAAACTGCTGACAAATTTTACCTTTTATCTGCACATCTTTTTTAGCATTGATAAAATAAAACCTTTATGACCACTTTATTTTTAGTGATGATAAAGGTATTATTTATACAAATGTTATTTTTAACACATATAAAGGGTATCTTTTATCAATACTTTATTTTTAGCATTGATACAAGGTGTCCTTTATCACCGCTTTAATTTTAGCGCTGATATAGGGTATCTTTTATCAGTACTTTATTTATAGTGCTGATTAATATTTATATAAATTAAATTAAATTATTAAATAAATAAATAATAAAAATTGTGTTTATTAAAAAAATATTACAAATTTTATTAATTAAATAATTATTGATAAAAAAGAATGGATTGATTATACATTATTAATCATTAAAAACTTATTAATTAGATAATTATGATATTTAAATTTATTAAATTGTATATATTAAATATATAGATATATATTAATTTATATAAATATGATTTTTACATTTCAAAATATTTATATGTTTTACATTAAATAGTCATATTTTTATTTAATAATAGTTTATAATTGTACATAAATATGAATTAAAAATATTGACTATAATTGCATAGTACTCGACATCTAATTGAATGTCGTTTGATTTTTCAATTTAACATAGATCAAATGTGTGTTATATTAATTTTATATATACGTAATTAATGCATTTTTATATATAATGAAGACACGTCAAACTTATCCATTTTTTCAATATTCACTACTACAAAAACGGGCTTGGGAAGCACTATCCCTTTATCAGCGCTCAAAAAAAGCGTTGATAAAGGTGGCCTTTATCATTACTAGAAAAAAAACGCTGATAAAGGTGGCCTTTATCAGCGCTCGAAAAAAGCGCTGATAAAGGGGGGATTTATCAACACTGAAAAAAAATATTTCAAAAAAAATCATGAAAAATAAATTATTGTTATATAAGTATATTTATTCGTATATAAATATAATATATATTTTTTAAATATGTTTTATATATGTTTAAATAGACTATTACATTTAATATATAAGAAATTTAGTGTAAATGGATTTAAAATATTTAAAAAAAATATTATTAATTAATAATTTGCTAATTATTATCGATTAAAAAACATTTAATAACAATTTGAAGACACAAAAAATCAAAACAATTAATAAAATATCTAAAATAAGTTGAAAATATAACTCAGACTTCAAACGGCCATAACATTTGATCCGGGTGTCTGTTTGAGCTCTACAGCGTATCAAATTGAAGCATGCGACGATCTCTATGCACTAGTGATTGAGGTCAAGCCTCTGTCAAATTTTTTGAGCCCAAAAAAGGCCCATAAGTCCTCCAAAACTGAGTTTTTAGTCGGGATACCCCAATTTGTTAACATTCTAATAGGTATAACTTCTGATCCAGATGTCCGTTAAGCCTTCACCACATATCATATCAAATATTGTTTCATTTTCTTCAATTTTAATGGTTGTGGAGTTGAAACGGGCTTCTCGATTATAATTTATGTTCATTTTAACATTCAATGGATTTTCAAATACACATATATATGTATTTATTCGTAAATATATATGTGTCTGTGTGTGTTTGTGTCTATGTGTGTGTTTGTGTGTTGTATATATATATATATGTATTTATTTATTTATTTGATTATAAACACACATACAAAACATTTTTCATAAATGTATTTAAAACTAATCATATAAGTATATATTAATATACAAATAAATATATGGATAAAAAATGATAACTAAAAATATATATATAAATAAATATATATAAATATATATGAATATAAGAATGAATATATATATATACTAATATATGAATAAATATATTTATATTAATATGAATCTATATCAATATACAAATAAATATAACTATATATAAATATATATAAAGAGATATAACATTAAATAGAGAAAATAACGAAATAGCTTATTGGTAAAGGTGCAGCTGCGAAAGAGGGAGGTTACGGGTTCGAGTTTGGGTGGAGGAAATGGTGATGTGCGTGTGTGAGGATGCGTGGGAAGGGTAGTGCGTTGGAGACCTCCTAGCGCTGATAAATGGGTGGTCAAGCGCTGATAAAATCTCTCCCTGTGCATTATTAATTTTTTTTTATTTTTTTTTGACTTTTATCAGTGCTTTTTAAATAGCGCTGATAAAGGCCAATTTTATCAGCGCTAAAAAATCGATGATAAAGGGGTCTTTTATCAGTGATTTTTTAGCACGGATAAAAGTGGCATTTATCAGCGCTGAGCTTTACAGTGCTTTTTAGCGCTGTTAAAGCCCGTTTTGAGCACTTATATAGTCCGTTTTTATAGTAGTGATTGTTAATGTGTACTTATTCTTAATTTATTAAATTTCACTCAATTTTAACATAGATGCATGCACTTAAAAGGAGATATTCATTAATAATGTTAAAAAAATATTTATAAAAAATTTTTACAAATAAATATATTTATAAATGTACATTCACTATATTTATACAATTATATATTTATAACTATAAATAAATAAATATTTTTTAAAGTATTTCTATAATTATAAATAAATAATTATGTATATTTAAATAATTTTTAAATTCATAATAAATTTACTTAAATAATGAATATATTTACTATATTTATATTTATATATATTTATTAAATATATATGTATAATTATATAAATATATATAAGGATATAAATAATATTTTTAAAAAATATTTCTATAATTAAAAATAATTAATTATAAAATTATAATAAATATATTTAAAAAGGAATATATTTACTATATTGCTATTTATATATATTTATTAAGTATCTATATATTTTTTTAAAAAAATTATTTATATTTATAATTATAAATCCTTTAACAGTTCTTTATTAATGAGCGTTGACAAAAGAATCTTTATTAGTGCAGAAAAAGCACTGATAAAGATGAGAATTTATCAGCGCTAAATAAAGCATTGATAAAATGAATATTAATCAGTGATCTAATTCTAGCACTGATAAATATTGGTCTTATCAGCGCTTTTTTAGCACTAATAAAGATATATCTTTATCACCGCTAAATGTAACGTCCCGGATCTGGTTGCCACTCAACGGGTGCCCCAAACCCACTTGGTCACATGACCTCAAGCGCATTTCCTCAAATGCCTGAGGCTTCCGACTAGCAGCGAGGGCCCAGGTCTGATAGTGGGGAAACTATGCCCTCATTTGTCAAAGTGAAGTGCAGCGGAAAAGATAAATAACATACAACAACAGCGGAAGAAATAAACCATACATATTAAAAATGAACAACTGCAGTAAAAGATAACTAACAGTTATATAGATAATGATGCAACATGCCTCTAGTTCTATAAAACAGCCAGAACATGTTACAAAGTGATACAGTACAATACAATACAGAGTATAGAGTACAACAAATCCAAACAAAACAGTGCAACAGGAACTTAATAGCATCGCAAGCCTAAGTTCGGTCCCATGCTCTCCTACTCCTCTGCAACAATCATATACCTGTATAGGGACCCTTGCCCTTATCCACACCTACAGCAACATAGTCTGTTTGGGCTGAAGACATTACCCAAACAGGGTGTGAGAAACAAATCCCAGTAGGCACCCACCAAAGGCTTGTTCCCAACTGTGTGAAAAATATGCAACTACAGTGTGCAAAAGTAAATGCAGCAAACCAGTAAGTACTCAAAATTAACTATCACTACCAGTTTCTTTTCCATTTTCGTTTTAACCATTTTAATTTAATAACATTCTCTGCTCATTAGAACCAAGCCTTCAGGCCAATCAGAATCTTTCCCTTAGGCTAATGTAGTAAAACCACGCCCTCAGGATTTCCCTCGGGCTATCGAATATTTCCCTCAAGCCATTCTGAACCTTTCCCTCAGGCATTTCCCTCAGGCGAAATAGAATCTTACCCTCAGGGCATTTTGAACCTTTCCCTAAAGAATTTCCCTCATGAGAAATAGAATCTTTCCCTCAGGCCATTCTGAACCTTGTCCTCAGGCATAATAGAATCTTTCCCTCAGGCCAAACTGAAAAAAAACCCTCAGGTAATCAGAATCTTTCCCTCAGGCTAATAGAACCACTTCCCTCATGCTAAGTAAAACACTGCCCTCAGGGTAAACAAGTAACCGGGCCATGACCAACATATAAACAAGAAATTCACATACAATTCCTCGGAAGGCAAAATTTATGCATAATATAAACATGGCATACCCTCAGGTATCCTGGCCAAATGGCTAAACAGATGAACTCAACTCCGGGGTGGTCCTGGATCCAAGCATTGATCCCAAAAAATATTTTATTATCACATTTAATTACCTATACAATTCTAGGTATTCAAAACAGCCCAGGCCTCAGCCACATGACACCCAACATGGGTTCATAGCACAAAGGTACCCACAAATGCACAACAGTTGGAATTTAAACACCAAGCCACCTACCTCGATCGCCCCTGATCGATATACGCGAACGACGCCCCTTGAATCGTCCAAGAACAACATATATCTGAAGTAAAAGAAAATCTATTTTAGATTTAAATAACTTCCCCTAAGGAATGAATTGGAAAGAATGGCTTAAGGAGAAGGAAGGGCTTACCCGTACAGTTCCAATGAGATCGATAGAGGCGGAATCGGATTCTCGGTGCTCGCACAGGTGATCTCCAAAGCCCTGGCCATATCTCCCAAACCCTTTTCTGGTTCTAAGACTTCCCTGTGAATAGGGGAGGCTACTTCCCATTTTAAGTGAAAAAAACAAACTACACGGCATGTATTATTGAGTACACGGCGGGTACTTTTCATTTTTTTTAACTGTTCCTTCGGCAGCTTATTTCCACCGCATCATTGTTCATCAGTCGACATGAGTACACAGCATTTAATTCATGAGTACACAACATGTAATCCATGAGTACATGGTGTGTACTGAAGCTCAGCTGGCGGCTACCTTCACCGCTTTACTATTTGTCTGCCAACTGACTACATGGCGTGTACATACCCACTACACGGTGTGTAGTTGTTTTTTACACCTTTTATCTCTTTCATGGCTACACACCCTGTGTACTCATCCCACATGCCCAAGGTACATGATGTGTACCCACAAAAAGGTGATTTTTTCCCATTTTCTTTATCTTCTAAAAAAATACTTAAAGAAAAGAGATAGGAAGATACCCATACCTCAAGAATAAGAACCGGGTTCTTACAAACTTTCCCTTTTAAAGCAATTCATCCCAAAATTTCCCTTCAAAGGGTGGCGAAGATAAAGCTTAGAACAACTCTATCCACTGAGAAGGTACGTCGGTCTCCCGCTCCTAGGTTTCGTCCTGCACTCGGCCAAGCGGCCATAGCACCAGTATGAGGGGAACTGACCGGCCTCGGGGAACCTTCGTGCTCCTATCCATGATACGAATCAGATGCTCCTCAAAGGACGCATCTACCTGAAGCTCAACCTCCTCGGCCTGGAAGACGTGATATGGGTCTGAATGATAAAGGTGCAACTGAGACACTTGGAAGATGTTGTGAATGTCCTGATACCTATGTGGTAACTGCAACCAATAGGAAACTGGCCCGACTCTCTCCAGAATCTCAAATGGCCCCACATACCTTGGTGAAAGTTTACCTTATCTCCTGATCCGCCTGTGTCCCAACCTCGGCGAAACATGTAACAAAACCTGATCCCCAACCACAAACTCCAAGGGTCGTCTGCGGTGATCAGTATTAGATTTCTGATGAGACTGTGCGGTAGCCATCCGCTTCTGAATCAACTAGACCTTCTCATAAGTCTCCTACACGAGATGTGGTCCCAGTAAAGCTACATCACCTGCCTCAAACCAGCACAAGGGTGATTGGAATGGCCTACCATATAAAGCCTCGTAAGGTGTCATCTCAATAGTCACCTGAAAACTATTATTATAGGAAAAATCAACCAAGGGTATGTGCTTCTCCCAAGAGCCATCAAAATTCAGGATGTATGCATGCAGCATGTCCTCTAGCACCTGTATCGTATGCTCTGACTGGCCATTGGTCTGAGGGTGGTAAGCTGTGCTCAGAAGCAACTGTGTACCCAGTTCCCTCTAAAAACTCTGCCATAAACGAGATGTAAAATGGGCATCCCTCTATGAAACGATAGAACGAGGGACCCTAGGAAGACGTACGATCTCTCGGATATAAAACTTCCTGAGCTCATAAACTCTAAAGGTCTCCTTGATCATCAAAAAGTGATCTACCTTTGTGAGTCTGTCCACAACAACCCACACGGCATCATTGCCTCAAGGTGACCTTGGAAACCCAGTCACGAAGTCCATCACGACATCATCCCATTTCCACTCTGGATTAGGTAACTGTTGTAATAGTCTGTCTAGCCTCTAATGCTTCGCCTTCACCTGCTGACAGGTGGAACATCCCGTAACAAAACCAGTTATCTCTCTCTTCATACCTGGCCACCAATACTGACATCTCAAGTCACGGTACATTTTGGTAACTCCGGGATGAACTTCCAAAGTTGAAGCATGAAACTCCCACATCATCTCTTCGTGTATATCCTCTGGAACCCATACTCATCCATGGAAACGCAATACTTCATCATCGCCTATCGTCCATCTAGGAGGAGGGCCCTCAATTTCCACCGACTCCTATAGAAGGAGGCCTTCTGAATCAGATAGTTGTCTCATCCTCACTCTATCGAAGAGGGTAGAGGTCACAGCTAAGGAAGAAAGATAGGCCTACCCCTGACGATCATGCACCTACAAATTCATCTCAGATAACAAAGCCATGAGCTGCCACTCACCACTCGCCTCCTGCACTACCTGTATCTGAGTCCTCCTGCTCAGTGCATCAGCTACCTCATTACCTTTACCAGGTGTATAGGCAAGCTCAAAATCGAAGGACTAAAGGTATTCGACCCACCTTCCCGGCCTCAGATTCAAGTCACGCTGAGTAAATATATACTTGAGACTTTTGTGGTCTGTGAAAACCACAAAATTCTCTCCCAAGAGATAATGTCTCCAAAAGCATAACACATGAACAACTACAGCCAACTCGAGGTCATGTGTCGGGTAATTCCTCTGATGTGGCCTCAACAGACGAGACCTGTATACAACAACTCGATCGTCCTGCATCAACACAGCTCCTAGCCCAATACCTGATGCATCACAGTAAACTGTATAGCTCTTCCCTTGCAATGGAAGTATCAGGACTGGTTCTGATGTCAAACTTCCCTTCAGGTCCTGAAAGGCTACCTCACAAGCTTCCAACCAAACAGACTTCACACCCTTCTTAGTCAAACCCGTCAACGGTGCTTCTAAGAGGTAGAAGTCTTGTCTGAATTGTATGTAGTAACCAGCTAGCCCTAAGAAACTTCGTATGTTAAACACGTTATTAGGCTACTCCCAGAAAACTACTGCTCTCAACTTCTTTGGGTCTACTGCAACTCCTGCCTTTGAGATGATATGACCCAAAAAGTGAATCTGGTCCATCCAAATGTGGCACTTTGAGAGCTTATCATATATCTTATTCTCTCTCAGTGTACTCAGTACGATCTCAAGATGGGTGGCATGGTCGTGTCGAGTGTGAGAGTACACCAAGATATCGTCCATGAATACTACCACAAAAGATTCCAGATAAGGGTGGAACACATGATTCATCAGAGCCATGAAAACTACTGGAGTGTTCGTGAGTCTGAACAGCATAACCAAGTACTCATATAGACCATACCTACTCCTGAAGGCTGTGAGAGGTATATCAGATGACTAACTTGCAACTGATGATATCCGGATCTCAATTAAATCTTCTAGAACACTCGTGATCCATGAATTTGATCAAAAAGATCATCAATCCTTGACAAGGGATATCGGTTCTTGACCGTAAACTGGTTCAGCTTCCGATAATCCAGACAGAGTCTGAGGGTATTGTCCACCTTCTTCATAAAAAGGACAGGAGAACCCCAAGGAGAAGTACTAGTTCAGATAAAACCCTTTGCCTGTAACTCCTCTAACTTCCTCTTGAGCTCCTGAAACTCAGGTGTAGCTATCCTATAAGGAGGAATGGACACCGGTGCTTACCCTGGCACAAGCTCAATAGAGAAATCCACCTCATGCTTCGGAGGTAGACCTGAAAAATTGTCCGAGAAAACATCCCTAAAATGATCAACCACTAGAGGGAAATCCTTATGACAAGTACCCTGATCATCCAGATATAAACTCACAATCTGGGATGTGACTCCACCTCGCCCACGATGCTCGAGTCCAGCTCGACTTGCCTAAACATCCCATTCACCCTTGTATAGAAACTCTCCACCCTCTGGTGATGTGAAATTCACCCTGCGGTGATAGTAATCCACAAAGGCTCGAAAGGGAACCAACCATTCCATCCAGAGAATGACATCATAAGCTGTAATCTCTAAGACATAGAGGTCCCATAGAAAGTGACACCCACCAACCTCTAGGGGGTCACTCCTTGCACTAATGCACACATGTCATTCTCATTCCCAATGGAGTGTCTAGCATCATAACAGTAGAAGAAGAAGAATCACAGATCCCAAGGCTCTCTACAACAGGCAAAAATACAAAGCTATGGGTAGCACCCATATCTAAAAGTACTCAAGATAAGACAGAAGCAACTAGAATAGTACCTCTAACTATAGAAGTTCTAGTATCCTACTTCTGCTGGGTCTTTTGCACTGCATATGCCTGCCCAGTGTCGCAGCCCTGCGACACAGCCTGGCTACCCTGAGCTGTCCCACCCTGCTGCCTCTGAGATCCTGGTGTCTGGCTACCACGGCCATGACCACCCCCTCTGCATGTACATCCTGACATATCCCAGTTTCCTGACTGGTAAGAATCTATTGGTCCTTCTCCCATATGCAGAGTCTCCACAGAACCCCTCTCACTAGCCACTGGTAGAAATGCCCTGCAATAGTGTTTTAGATGACCCACCTTGTCGTAAGCTCGGCATTCCACTAGGTCACATGGACACTATGGTCTCTTGTTCCCCTCTTTACCACACTGGTAGCACCTGAATGGGACACCTGAAGTAATCTCCTGGCTAGTACTGCCACCGGGAGAGAAACTCATCTGTATCTTTCTGTTCCTGGAAGAAATAGTACCAAAAACTGGTGCTGGACCACCCTGGCCTGCACCACTAGCTTCCCACAAGTTCCTCTCAGTAATCAGTGTCTGGTTCACAATGGAATGTACTATAGGCAACTTGAAAACATTCACCAGTGCTCGGATGTCATACCGAAGACCATCCTCAAAGCGTCTGGCTCTCAACATCTCATCACCCACCAGAACAGGTTGAAAACGCTAAAGCTCGGTGAAGTGAGCATAATAATTCATCACCGACATAGTGCCATGCTGCAGATTCATGAACTCTTGAGCTCTATCTTCCCTCAGCGTCTCTGGGAAGAATAAGTCATAGAAATCTGTCTGAAAATCTTCCCACACCATGTCTTTGTGATACTCTGTCTGAGTGGTAACATCCCACCACCTCTTGGTGGAATCACGCAGCATATAAGTTGCGAGCTTGACCCTCCACCCTGGAGGCGTCTCAGGATTCTTTAAAATAGTCTGCAATGAATCCAGCCGGGACTCCATAGCCTGTGCTCTGCCATCCCCTAAAAATGTAGGCAGATGCTGCTGCTAGAAATACGAGTCAGCTCACCCATAGATGTGCCAGCCGGCGGTGCTCCCTGAAAGGTCTGCATGAACTGCATGAATCCTTAACGGAACTACGCATCTATGCCTGTGTTCGGAATAACGGCTGGCGCCGCATCTGGCTCTTCTGGAGGTTCCACTGGTATCCCACGGCCCACCATCTCTGGAGTATAATAGTTACCGCTTTCCTAGCGAACAATGCGTGGTCATCTTGGCGGCATGACTCTACAAGGTCAAACTCACACCATAGATCAAGATTATCCAAGACCGAAACAAAGAGACGGAGAAATAAAGTGTTCAAAATTTTACAAAACTTGACTACACGGCATGTATAATACTACACGGCGTGTTCTCAAAACTATTTACATGGGCGTGTAATCTGGCTTAAACTGGTCGTGTAACACCCCAAACACACAGCGTGCCTTCTAAATACACGGCGTGTACTTGAATCCTCCTTCCCTGCCTGAGTCCTTCTACACGGCTAACACACACGACTCACTTTTAACAAGACTACACAACGTGTATATCATCTACACAGCGTTTATGGTTTAATTTTCGACTGCCCGTGTCCTTCGTGACATGGCCGACTACTCGGCTGGCACCACACGGCGTGTTACACCCGCACACGGTGTGTACATCACCCCGTTTCCCCAGCCACATGGCCAAGTCCACATGGTCTCCCATTGGTAAGGACTACACGGCAGGTCCCTCAGGTACACTGTGTGTTCAAGAAGAGGTAACACCGAACCGTGTTTGTTAACTACATGGCAGGGTCCTCAGGTCAGACTACCCGGTGTGTTATAAGGTGGACACGGTGTGTATATCTCAAGGTCTCCTCCTTCTATGTTATTAGTTACACAGGCAGACTCCGGGTTAACACTACACGACGTGTTTTTCCCAAGCCTTCCCTACCCCGTGTCCCCGCCCACATGGTCTATGACACGTAAAGAGACTACACGGCATGTACTAAGGGTACACGACATGTACTCAGAAATTTTTCATTTCTTCCTGAACAGAAGAACACACGACGTGTGTCTGAGGTATTACACGGCGTGTATCTTGGGTTTTTCAGACAGTAAGCCCTTGAAACTACTCTGAAACCCAGTAAATACTAAAAAGCAACACCTAAGTACCAAATTCTGATCTGTGAGGGCCCATACTCCCTGCGAATCAAATTTTTTCATCTTATATATATTATACAAAAGTAAACAAGTCAATGATCCATCAAAATCCGGTCATTGAGGTCCCATACTCCCCAAAAACCAAAGTTTGGAATTCATTCTATTAATAGGCTCACAAAAAAATACCCTATCATATAGCAGGTATTTATCAAAGTAGTTATCACAACAGCATGCCTTTATAGCACAACAACTATCCCAACAACATGCAATTTATAATGCACCAACATGGCGTGGAACTATGCATGGCATGTGATTTCTAGCATGTGCCTAAATGATGCATGAGATGGAATACCCTCATCTCATTGGGTTTCAATTAAAAGAACCCATGGATAACATATAAATAGCACAATCACAAGTGCATCACCCAACAGTGAAAATCAAATTAACTGTAAAATTTTCCAAATCAGAATAATTGCAAAAATATGAGGTAGACTGGCTTTTCCCCATACACGGGTTAGCTACTCCCAGGGCCAACTTATTACCAACTACCATTTCCGTCCTATCCCTGACTAAGGCTCCAAACAGTAATTCCAAGAAAAGAAACTCCTTTGATGCCACTTTGTAACGTCCCGGATCTGGTTTCCACTCAACGGGTGTCCCGAACCCAATTGGTTACAAGACCTCAAGCGCATTTCACCAAACACCAGAGGCTGCCGACTAGAAGTGAGGGCCCAGGTCTGATAGTGGGGACACTATTCCCTCATTTTTTAATGTGTAGCTCAGAGGAAAAGATAAATAACATACAACAGCATCAGAATCAATAAAACATACATATTAATAATGAACAACTGCAAAAAAAATATAACCAACAGTTATATAGATAATGATGCAACATGCCTCTAGTTATAAAAAAAAATCCAGAACATGTTACACAATGATATAGAACAATAAAATACAGAGTAAAAAGTACAACAAAGAAAAACAAAACAATGCAACAGGAACTCAGCAACATCGCAAGCCTAAGCTCGGTCCCATGCTCTCCTACTCCTCTGAAACAATCATGTACCTGTATAGGGACCCTTGCACTTATCCACACCTGCAGCAACAGAGTCTGTTTGGGCAGAAGACATGACCCAAACAGGGTGTGAGAAACAAATCTCAGTAGGCACCCACCAAAGGCCTGTGCCCAACTGTGTGAAAAATATGCAACTATAGTGTGAAAAATTAAATGCATTAAACCAGAAAGTACTCAAAAGTAACTATCACTACCAGTTTCTATGCCATTTTTGTTTTAACCATTTTAATTTAATAACATTTTGTTCTCATCAGAACCAAGAACTCAAGCCAATCAGAATCTTTCCCTCAGGCTAATGTAGTAAAACCACGCCCTTAGGCTTTCCCTCAGGAAATTGAATATTTCCCTCAGGCCATTCTTAACCTTGCCCTCAGGCATTTCCCTCAGGAGAAATAGAATCTTCCCCTCAGGCCATTATGGACCTTGACCTTAGGTGAAATAGAATCTTTCCCTTAGCCCATTCTGAACCTTTCCTTCAGGAATTTTCCTTAGGATAAATGAAATCTTTCCCTCAGGACAAACTGAAACGAAACCCTCAGGTAATCAGAATCATGCCCCCATGCTAATAGAACCACTGCCCTCAGGCAAAGTAAAACACTGCCCTCATGCTAAAAAAGTAACTAGGACATTCCCAACATATAAACAAGAAATTCACATACAATTCCTCTCAAGGAAATAGTAATGCACAATATAAACATGGAATACCCTCATGTATCCAACCCAAATGGCTAAATAGAGGAACGCACCCCCAGGGTGGTCCTAGATCCAAGAAGTGATCCCAAACAATAATTTCTTATCACATTTAATTACCTATACAATTCTAGGTATTCAAAACATCCCAGGCCTCAGCTACACGACACCCAACATGGGTTCGTAGCACAAAGGTACACACAAACACACAACAGTTGGAATTTAAACACCAATCCACCTACCTCGATCGCCCCTGATCGGTATACGCAAACGATGCCCCCCGAATCTTCCAAGAACAATGTAGATATAATGTAAAAGAAAATATCATTCAAATGTAAATAACTTCCCCTCAAAAATTAATTGGAAAGAATGACTTAAGGAGAAGGAAGGGCTTACCCGTACGGTTCCAACGAGATTGACGAAGGAGGAATCGGATTCCCTATGCTCGCTCGAGTGATCTCCAAATACCTGATCGTCTCTCCCAAACCCTCCTCCAGTTCTAAGCCTTCCCTATGAATAGGGTAGGCTACTGTCCATTTTAAGTGAAAAAAAAACTACACGGCGTGTAATTTTCATTTTTTTTAACTGTTCCTTCAGTGGCTTCTTTCCACTGTGGCACTGTTCATCAGTCGACATGAGTACACGGCGTGTAATCCATGAGTACACGGCATGTACTGACGCTCATCTGGTGGTTTCCTTCACCGCCTTACTATTTATCTGCCGACTTCCTTCATCGCCTTACTATTTTTCTGTCGACTGGTCACATGACCTCAAGCGCATTTCCCTAAATTCCAGAGGCTATCGACTAGCAGTGATGGCCCAGGTTTGATAGTGGGGAAACTATGCCCTCATTTGTCAAAGTGTAGTGCAACGGAAAAGATAAATAACATACAACAGCAGAGGAAGCAAAAAACCATACATATTAAAAATGAACAACTGCAGTAAAAGATAACCAACAGTTATATAGATAATGATGCAACATGCCTCTAGTTCTAAGAAAACATCCAAAAAATGGTACATAGCGATACAATACAATACAATACAGAGTGCAGAGTATAACAAAGAAAAACAAAACAATGCAACAGGAACTCAGCAGCATCGCAAGCCTAAGCTCAGTCCCATGCTCTCCTACTCCTCTGTAACAATCATGTACCTGTATAGGGACCCTTGACCTTATCCACACCTGCAGTAAAAATGTCTTTTTGGGCCAAAGACTTGACCCAAACAGGGTGTGAGAAACAAATCCTAGTAGGCAGCCACCAAAGGCCCATGCCCAACTGTGTGAAAAATATGCCACTATAGTGTGCAAAAGTAAATGCAGTAAACCAGTAAGTACTCAAAAGTAACTATCACTACCAGTTTCTTTGAAATTTTTGTTTTAACCATTTTAATTTAATAACATTTTGTGCTCATCAAAACCAAGCCCTCAAGCCAATCAGAATATTTCCCCTAGTCTAATGTAGTAAAATCACACCCTCAGGCTTGCCCTCAGGCTATCGAATATTTCCCTCAAGCCATTTTGAACCATGCCCTCAAGAATTACCCTCAGGCGAAATAGAATCTTGCCCTCAGGCCATTCCAAACGTTTCACTCAGGAATTTCCCTCAGGTGAAATGGAATCTTTCCCTCATGCCATTCCAAACCTTTCCCTCAAGCATTTCCATCAGGTGAAATAGAATCTTTCCTTTAGGCCAAACTGAAACGAAACCCTCAGGTAATCAGAATCTTGCCCTTTGGCTAATAGAACCACTGCCCTCAGGCTAAGTAAAACACTTCCCTTAGGATAAACAAGTAACTGGTCCATGAACAACATATAAAAAATCAATTCACATAAAATTCCTCTCAAGGAAAAAAATAATGCACAATATAAACATGGCATACCCTCAGGTATCCTAGCCAAATGGCTAAACAGAGGAATGCACCCCTAGGGTGGTCCTGGATCCAAGAAGTGATCCAAAACAACAGTTTATTATCACATTTAATTACCTATACAATTCTAGGTATTCAAAAAAGACCAAGACTTAGCCACAGGACACTTAACATGGGTTAGTAGCACAAAGGTACACACAAATTCACAACAGTTGGAATTTAAACACCAAGCCACCTACCTTGATCTCCCCTGATCGGTATAAATGAATGATACCCCTAGAATCATCCAAGAACAACATAGATCTAAGGTAAAAGAAAATCTCATTCAAATGTAAATAACTTCCCCTTGGAAAATAATTGTAAAGAAAGGATTAAGGAGAAGGAAGGGCTTACCCGTACGGTTCCAACAAGATCGACGGAGGCAGAATCATATTTCTGGTGCTCGCTCGG
Source organism: Viscum album (assembly GCA_963277665.1). Taxonomy (NCBI): domain Eukaryota; kingdom Viridiplantae; phylum Streptophyta; class Magnoliopsida; order Santalales; family Viscaceae; genus Viscum; species Viscum album. Next base: position 840,015,299 of record OY728145.1, on the reverse strand, counting down.
GTGATCTCCAAAGCCCTGGTCGTCTCTCCCAAACCCTCCTCTGATTCTAAGCCTTCCCTGTGAACATGGGAGGCTACAACCCATTTTAAGTAAAAAAAAAACTACACGGCATGTACTATTGAGTACACGGCGTGTACTTTTCATTTTGTTAACTGTTCCTTCAGTGGATTCTTTCCACCGCGGAACTGTTTATCAGTCAACATGAGTACACGGCGTATAATCCATGAGTACACGGAATGTACTGATGTTCAGATGGAAGCTACCTTCACCGCCTTACTATTTTTCTGCCAACTGGTCGAATGAACTTAAGCACATTCCCCCAAATGCCAGAGGCTGCTGACTAGCAGCGAGGGCCCAGGTCTGATAGTGGGGAAACTATGCCCTTATTTGTCAACGTGTAGCACAATGGAAAAGATAAATAACATACAATAGCAGCGGAAGCAATAAACTATAAATATTAAAAATAAACAAATGTAATAAAAGATAAACAACAGTTATATAGATAATGATGCACATGCCTCTAGTTCTAAGAAAATAGCCAGAACATGTTACACAGCGATACAATACAATATAATACAGAGTACAGAGTAGAACAAAGAAAAATAAAATAGTGCAATAGGAACTCAGCAGCATCGCAAGCCTAAGCTCGGTCTCATGCTCTCCTACTCCTCTGCAACAATCATGTATCTATATAGGGACCCTTTCCCTTATCCACACCTACAGAAACATAGTCTGTTTGGGCCGAAGACATGACCCAAACATGGTGTGAGAAAAAAATCCCAGTAGGCGCCCACCAAAGGCTGGTGCCCAACTGTGTGAAAAATATGCAACTATAGTGTGCAAAAGTAAATGCAGTAAACCAGTAAGTACTAAAAAGTAACTATCACTACCCGTTTCTTTTCCATTTTAGTTTTAGCCATTTTAATTTAATAACATTTTGTGCTTATCAGAACTAAGCCCTCAGGACAATCCGAATCTTTCCCTCAGGATAATGTAGTAAAACCACTCCCTCAGTCTTGACCTCAGGCTATCGAATATTGCCCTCAATCCATTCTGAACCTTGCCCTCAAGAATTGCCCTCAGGTGAAATAGAATCTTTCCCTCAGGCCATTCCGAACCTTACCCTTAGGCATTGCCCTCAGGTGAAATAGAATATTTCCCTCAAGACATTCCAAACCTTTCCCTCAGGCAATGACCTCAAGCGAAATAGAATCTTTCCCTCATGCCAAACTGAAACGAAACCCTCAGGTAATCAGAATCTTGCTCTCATGCTAATAGGACCACTACCCTCAGGCTATGTAAAACACTGCCCTCAGGCTAAACAAGTAACTGGGTCATGCCCAACATATAAACAAGTAATTCACATACAATTCCTCTCAAGCCAAAAGTAATGCAAAATATAAACAGGGAATACCCTCGGGTATCCTGGCCAAATGACTAAACAGAGGAACGCACCCCCGGGGTGGTCCTGGATCCAAGCAGTGATCCCAAACAACATTTTATTATCACATTTAATAATATATACAATTCTAGGTATTCAAAACATCCAAGGCCTCAGCCACACGACACCCAACATGGTTTCGTAGTACATAGGTACACACAAATGCACAACAGTTGGAATTTAAACACCAATCAACCTACCTCGATCTCCCATGATTGGTATGCACGAATGACGCCCCTCAAATCATCCAAGAAGAATATAGATTTGAGGTAAAAGACAATCTTATTCAAAAGTAAATAACTTCCCCTCAGGAAAGAATTGGAAAGAATAGCTTACGGAGAAGGAAGGGCTTACCCGTACGGTTCCAACGAGATCAATGGAGGCGGAATCGGATTCCCGGTGCTCACTCAGGTGATCTCCAAATCCCCAGCCGTCTATCCCAAACCCTCCTCTAGTTCTACGCCTTCCCTGTGAACAGGGGAGGCTACTACCCATTTTAATCGAAAAAAACAAACTACAGGGCGTGTACTGTTAAGTACACGGTGTGTACTGTTAAGTACACGGTGTGTACTGTTAAGTACACAGTGTGTACAGTTAAGTACACGGCATGTACTTTTAATTTTTTTTTAACTGTTCGTTCGGTGGCTTCTTTCCACCATGGCACTGTTCATCAGTCGACATGAGTACACAGCATGTAATCCATGAGTACACGACATGTATTGATGCTCAGTTGGCGGCTACTTTCACCACCTTACTATTTGTCTGTCGACTGACTACACGGCGTGTAAATACCCATTACACAGCATGTAGTCGGTTTCTACACCTTTTATTTCCATCATGGCTACACACCCTGTGTACTCATCCCACATGGCCAAACTACACAGCATGTGGAAAAATTACATGACGTGTACCCACAAAAAGGAGATTTTTCCCCATTTTCCTTATTTTCTAAAAAAATACTTAAGGAAATGAGAAAGGAAGATACCCATAACTCAAGAATACGAACCAAGTTCTTACACTAAAAAAGTGCTGATAAAAGTGTTTCGAACTATTTTAAAAACCCTACCCATTTGCGAACACGCCACAATATCAAGAGATTTATGTGGAATCCACCCGCTGTCGGTGCTCATCCTTGGTGAATTGAAGATCGAATCAAACCAGTCTACTGTTGTCGGTGCTCCAGTTGCACGACCATATCATTCGACATCTAGTTTTTTATTGTGGTTGTGATGTGAGTGGGGTTTTTCATTACTTTCCTACAATTTTTCCACTCGAGGTAGGTGGTTCCATGCCCTAACAATTTTAGATAATTTAATTTTCTCACTTAGTTAATTTTCACATGCTTACAGTTTATTTTGATGGTGTGAATAGGTTTTGGAAATTCTTTGACATTCATTTGTGATGAAAATAAATTTTCTATAGAAAAATTATTATGTTTCTATATAATCCTTGTTGTGAAAAATCAGTGGAAGTTTTCAATTAATTGTTTGAGTAGTGAGAAATGTGTTTTTGTGGGTCCTTATGGTGTGTGTGTGCTGAAAAGGGATTTTTTATAGGAAATATATCATTTTGGGCATGTTAGTCTTGTTGTGCACTTTTGAGTATGAGTTGTGAAATGTTTAAATAATGAAGAATTGGTTTTAGAAATGAAATTTGAGTTATGGAAATGGTTTATTAAATGGTTTGAGTGATGTGAAATGTGTTTTCAAATATTTTTTTGTAATTTTTGTTTGGTTTGGGTTTTGTAAGGTAAAATGGCTATGTTGTGTGTGTGTGTGTTTTACTGTGGTGTTCCATGGAAGGGTTTTATGGGTTGTTTGAAAGGCACAAATCATTTTTTCAAAGGTGCATAAATGCAGATAGGTTTTGAAGTAAGTTCTTAAAATAAATTGACATAATTTTCCATGTATAATATGTTGTACCATTTTTTTAATGTGAATTATAAATTATTTTAAAGGATAGAAGACATGTTTTCAAAATGATTTCAAGTTGTGTAAAAATTTGTAAAAAAAGGGCTTGCTATGGAATTCGTTATGAATTGGTGTAAACTATGTTTTTGTTAATTATAAGTGTTCTATAAATTATTTAATAGATTTATTAAATTATATAAGTATTGAAAATTATGTTTGATGCAGTTATGCTGAGGGTTTGATTTTAAAAGTATCATTTTTATCAAACATGGGTGTGTCTTTTATGTAAAGCCATTTGGGGCCACCAGGGGTTATTTTAGGGAAAAAATTTAAGTGAATTATTAACAAAAATTATAAGTGTGAGTCATGTTTGTGAAATGATTTGGTGTTCATATATTTTCAAATGGGGTTTGGGTGTTCAAGTAGTGTCACATTATGTGTACTTTGTTTGGTATGACTTGTGTTTGTAAATGTGTTGTATTAGTGACATGTGAATGTGAATCTTGATTGAGAAAAAATAAAAGGAAATCCTGGGTAATTGGGTAACTTGATTGTGATGTGTTATAGACTCTTGATATTTTCACAGAAAAATCATTATTCGTTGAATTAATGTATTGTTTCATATTTATGTTAAATTAATTTCTTTGTATTATTACTCAAATAATAATTTCTTTCTTATACAAGTGGATTCTTTTTTTCAAGTTGGGGTGATTTGTCCAACTTTCACACTTATTCTCCCTTAAAATCATTTCACCCATGCAGTGGTGAATTTATCACTTTCTTTCAAGTTACCTCCACTTATTTTACCTAAAGAGAAATGATGCTGCCTCTACTCAATCATAGAGGTAATCTTGATGTTTGTATAGTAAAATCATTGTCCATAAAATTAATGTATCATTTCATATTTATGATTGACTCATTTCTTTTTATTATTACTCACATAATAATTGTTTTCTTATACATGTGGATTCTTTTGTTCGAGTTGGGGTGCTCTGTCCAACTATCATGCTCCTTATCCATTAAAATCATTTCACCCCTACAGTGGTGCATTTATCACTTTATTTTAAGTTACCTCGACTGCTTTTTCTATAAGAGAAACGATGCTGCCTCTACTCAATCACAGAGGTAGTATTCATGTTTACATTGTAAAATCATTGCCCATATAATTAATTTATTGTTTCATATTTATGTTTGATTCATTTATTTTTAGTATTACTCACATAATAATTGTTTTCTTATATGGGTGGATTATTTTTTTTTTGATTTGGTGTGCTCTGTCCAACTTTCATACTTCTTCTCCCTTAAAATATTTTCACCCATGCAGTGGGGAATTTATCACTTTCATTTAAGTTACCTTCACTTCCTTTGCAAGAAGAGAAATGATGCTGAATCAACGCAATCAGAGAGGTAATATTGATGTTTTCACAGTAAAATTATTTTTCATATAATTAATGTATTATTTTATATTTATGATTAATTTATTTATTCTTAGTATTACTCACATAATAATTGTTTTCTTATATATGTGGATTCTTTTGTTTGAGTTTATGTGGTTTGTTCTGATTTTCTCATGCATTGTTGGCAGTTCGATAGAGAAAGTCAATGGAAATCATGGTAACATTGACCATTAGGATTAATTCTGAATGTATGTAATAATTTTTTTTATGTAATTATATAAAAAATTATCTGAAATGTCTATAATATAATTTTTTCTGGTATTTGTGTTGTAAATTTCATTTCATTTAAATTCTATATTGGTAATTGTTTTTGTTGATATATCTGGTGTGTTTTTGGTGCTTTTGGTGCTATGGTGTGCTATAATAGCACACTGGTGATGCAGTTTTTTGTTACATCATACTCTAGTATGGATTTTTATTAGTGCTTCTGTAGTGGTAATAAATAAATATTTTAGTGGCACTTTAAGAAGTGATAATAAATGTGTTTCTTATCAGTTCTTTCTAAAGCACTGATAAAGGTTACATTTATCAACATTTTTATTAGCACTGATAAAGGTTCCATTTATTAGTGCTTTTATTAGAAATGATAAATGTTCTATTTATCAACACTTTTTTAGTGCTGATAAAAGTCTTGGTTTTTAACGTCGCTCATGTCATCATTTCTTTTATAGCACTGATAAAGTCCATTTCTAGCACTGTTAAAGGCTTGTTTTATATTAGTGTTACCTTTAAAAGTTTGTGGTTTCTTTTATAAATGATATTAGGATTTACTCCAAAAAATAATTAGGATCATGAGGAGCATTGGAATACTATTCTTAAATAATTTAGAATGGATAAGTTATATGAAAAGTATAGTAAATGTGATTTCTGGAAAAATGAAGCATCGTTATTTGGTTATATTATCTCTAGAAGTGGTATATCTATAGACCCTTATAAGATAAATGAAATTGAGTACTGTATTATACCATCATATATATTGGATATCCATATTTTTCTTAGACTAGTTCAGTATTACATGTGATTTGTGAGAAAAGTCTCATGATTTTCAACCCCACTAACCAAGCTAACATGGAAGGAATTGACTAAATAGAACCAACCCGAGTAAACCCAGATCCAGTACATGCTACATTACATTGGAATGATTACAAGGAATAAAATACCAAAGGACCAAAGATTTTAGTAGTCTTGGTAATCAAGAAACATATGTGAGTCTTGTATTACAAATGAATACACTAATTACAAAATAATTTTTTCCTTTCATGGATAATAACTTTATTCCATCTAGTATATCCTTTAATATATTTCTTAGTAAAATTATTGGATTCCTAGGGATGGGAAATAAAATAAGGGTGAGCTCAAATTCTCAGTAAGGGTTAAGCATAACAGAATAAATAATAAATCAATGACCATAATCAATATGGAAAGGTAATAACTAAATACACATGCCATATAATCAATAAACTAAATGGATACACAATATGGAAAGGTAATAATTGAAAACACATGAGATTCAAAAAACTATATAACACATAATCGACATTGAAAGGAAAATTATTGAAACATATTATATTTAAAAAAATAAACTTGGAATTAAATTCATCCATATATATATCGATGAAAAATCTCATGTATAATAATAACTAGATAAAAATGAAGGCAATGCTTAATTATTATATTCCATGTTTCACAGGTACATGGTACATTTACTATAAAGACCCTTAACTAGATGGTTTATAACATACTGGGTGAAAAACAAATTAGTTTAGGCTAGCCAAATGATTCATCCCATGAGACTACTGATGCATCAAGGGGCTATCTATAACTGAGCTCAACCCATGTCAAAATTTTCCAAAGAATTCCTCATATATCAAATAATTGATTTAAATCATGAACATTTTGCCTTATAATATATCTATATTGATTAAAGGATATATATTTATCAATATTTCCCCAGATATCAATAACTTCTAAAGTGAACATTGTATGTAAAAATGGTATACTTTTTAGGAAATAGTAATATCCATGATAAATAATATGGATATTTTGGGGAAATTAAATTTTCAATGATTGTATGAAATTGAATATTTCAAGGGTATTAACAAAAAAATCAAGGTATTGAATTTCAATATTATCCTTATTCAACGGATTCATAAACCATCCAAGAGAATAATATGGACAGTATCAATACGACATATCCTAAGTGGAGTAAAATAAATGGTTGTTGTTGTTGATGAATAAAAGTATATTTTAGAAAAAATCTTGAGGAAAATGTATTTTTTAATTAAAAAATATTTTAGAAATCATTTTCTATTAAAATCACTTATAAAATACATTGTTTTTTAAATAACCTTTTAAACTATCAAACACTACTAGAAAATGGGTCTATACCCACGCATCTATACCCACGGTTTTTAAAACCATGGGTATAGGTGGTATATTTTCATTTATTCCCATGGTTTTCTTAAAACTATTGGTATAATAAACAAAATTTGAAGATTTTATCAGGATAGACCTCGTGATTCAGCATTTCCTCCAGCACAGTTCCATTGAGCCCTGGCCTCTCGGCCCTCTCATTCCCTTCCCGACCATGACCTCCTGCCCTGGCCTCCGCCTCCCAACCCTGCCTCCCTCCCTCTGCTTTCTTGCCTCCTTCTCCACGTACACAACCACCCCCACCTCTGCCTTCTGGCCCCAACCTCCACCTCCTGGCCCTCACCTCAGCCTCTACAGCTGCCTCCCCCTTCACCGCCTTCCGGACTCTGCCTCCTCCTGGCCTCTTCCTCCTCCCGGCCTCTGCCTCCCGGCCTCCTCCTCCTATCCTCAACCTCTCGACTTCAAAAGGTATTCCTCCTATTATACTCACCTCTTCCTTTTTTTCATTTATTTTAATCACTCTCAATGAGTTACATATTTTTTTGTGAATCCCACCTGATTATGGGGGAGTTCATCTTGGTTCAAGGGATATATATTATCTTTTATAAAGGAGGTTGTTGTGGGTATACTGCAAACCATTTTTCTCTATTTCAATGGAAGGTGTCCAAGGTATGTTGTGTCTTAGGGTTTTCTATATTTTAGGTTGAAATATTATGATACAATATTGACATATTTTGGTGCTTTAGGCTTGTGGAACTTTTGGGTTAATTTTTTAGAAGTTGATCACATTGGTTTTCCTTAGGTATTAGTTATTATTTGGTTGTAGTTATTATATAATTAAGTTTATTTAGTGATAGACTTTGGTTTTTCAATTTTTTGGTGATTCTTGAAAGTTGTTTGGAGTATCAAATCTCACCTATGATCTTGTTCTGTGATCTTGATATTTTTTATGATAAATTCATAGGACACATTATGACTCATTGGGATTAGGTAAGTGATTGTTTCATATACTTCATGTATCTTGATAATGTCATGCTTATGATATTATATATATATATATATATCAAAGGGTGATGTTTATTTTTAAAAAACCTCGATAGTGATTGATATTCATTTGCATTAATTAATAATATATTATATGTGATATAAAATAGAGTATTGTGTGCGACATAATTACCATGATTTTTAAGAGATTTTTTGTTTATATTGATTTCTTTGTGATATTATAGGATTGATTATGAATTTTTTATAAAAATAGTTATTTGAAATAGAAAATTGAACTCCTTCCTTCCTTTAGGTGTTTATCAAAAAAATTTGTAAATGAACTCACTCATTTTCCCTTTTTATATTTTATTTTTTATCTTCTAAACCATTGTATTCTAAAATATGAGTTTTAACACCTTTTTAAAATAGTGATTGAGGAAGTTTGTTTCCAAACATTCTTTTAGGTCATGGGAACTTATAACATATAAAATAATTTACTTACGTGTTCTATAAGAGATACATTTTTTCCTTAAAGATGAAGTCATAAATTAATGAAGTTGTGATTTTAAATATATTAGTCTAGAATAACATTTATGAACAACCCATTTCTGATAAATAATACCTTACATCATTGTACTTATGATTGTTGGCAATGTTTTGATACATTTCCAAACACGATAGTCGGTCTCTATTTTATGCCTCATTTTTTTTGTGGATACCATATATGATATTGTTGTACATGACATGACTATAGGTTCATTTGAAATCTCCCTAGTATGTCTTAAGGATTTAGAATGGCATACCCATTCTTTATTCGGACTGATATTATCATGTTTTATTGTAGTATTATTATATTTTATTTTGGAATATTTTAATATATTTTTCATGGTTAAACATCATGGTTATTATCATCATACTAGTATGGTGTTATAATAGTTTATAGTGAGTATGTTTAATATGATTTACTTTTATTGCATGTTTATTTACTTTAGCATAGACCCATTCTACTATTTTCCCATAGGATATGTTTACAACTTTTACAAATAACATGTCTATTATTATAATGTAAAAAAAATTTATTGTTTTATATAGAGAACATGTTGTGGTTTTTTCTCTAGGTTGGTTCTTGATGTTTAGGTATCTTGGTTATGATTTGCATTTATATTCAAATTGTTCCATGTAGAATGAAAAAACCAAATGAAACTTGTACCTCCCCAAATAGAACTGACATGAATAAACCCATGCTAACACGACATGAACTGATTAGAACCAAACTTTATTGAATTGAATCAAATAAAATCAACGTTACCTAATACATAATGGATTGAATAAAACCAAATAAAAAATATAATGAATATTTTTAAAAAATATATAAATCATGTTTTAACTAGTGACATGGTTGATTAGATATTATTATACCAATTTTTTAACTAAATTTGGTCTTAATGTTCTTATTCATAGCTTATTTAAATCTCATTATACTGGTATAATAGTTAATGTTGGATATAAAATCATGACCATAATTTTTAATATTGAACCTAAAAATTGTTATAATTGAAAAGTATTTGAGAATAGATTACATTTATATATGTAGAGAATTATTTCACCCTATTATATTAAGCATTACAGTTGATATAGTTAGCAATGTTTTCTTAAGAATGGATACAGTTTAAATATATTTGTGACTACACTAGAATGGGTGTATATATTTTTGATATATAAAATATAAAATGGTGTGTTATAAAATGATGTATATAGTAGAATGGGATATGTCTTACACCATGTCTACATATACCCCTTTTGCCTTTCCCCTAGTGGGATGGGACCCTAGAACATCGAATCTAGTATACACTTTCACCTTTCCATGTGATAGAGGTATTCTCCTAACCACCATAGGTAAAAAATACATACACATGGTTTGTGGGAATGGGTTATTGATTGGCCCTACCTATCACGACCCCCTCCCCACAAAGTGTAGCCCTCCTAGGCCAGAAATGTGAGAAGGGAGATAATGACCCCCAAGTACCACCTCCAGTAGGCCCCGGGTTGGAGACTAGCACTGAGGGTATAGTAAACACACAAATGGGAGGCATTACCCTCTAAGAGAACACATGCAGAAGAGAGAGATAAGATAGACACCAATCAACTCCAACTCAGAACTGAAATATAAAAGAAACCTATGTGCATATGTGAAATTTCATGAAAAAGTACTACAACTGGAAGGGAAAAAAACTGCAAGTACCCAAAAGATAATGAAACAGCAGCAACCACAAGCCCGAACAGCTCCTGCAACTCCAAGCTAGTAGAAACCAGCTTGATCTCCAACCTACTCCAAGTGTCCTGAAGAACATTTTATATATACAAAGGGTGAGTTTAATAGTATACTCAGTAGGATCCTCCCCGAAGCCTCTCGTGCAAAAGTAAAGAAATCATGCTAAAGCACAGTGAACAACAAGTGAAACTAACTCATCACCTAAATAGTTATACTATGTTCCCAACCTCACCATGGATACTCTCACCAAGTAATGAATACAAGAATATAGCATATAGTAAGAATATCAAGGGTACCCTACTACTACTTCCCCACTAGTTTTCCACTTTTTCCCTAACGACATGCATCATGTGCATCTCTCTCCAAAGGATTCCCCACAGACACCTGGGCTAAGTTCCACAATCTGAACCATGTGTACCACAAAGGCTTGCCCAACGACACCTGGGCGAAGCACCACACCATCCCCACAACCAAAATTAACCATTTAGTTTCTGGGAGCCACCATAGCTCGCATAACTTGTATCATACGTTGAGTATTATACCTCAAGCCATTACAGTCCATACACCGAGTAAGGATCCTCAAGACATCATAGCATATACACATTACACCTATAGTAGTATATAGGATACTATATCCATAATATATGTGTGTGAATAACCACAATCCATTATAGCCCGCTACACACATATATGGGAAAAACTAACCAATGTGCCTATCATCACAAGTAACTACCAAGAGAAGAGAGCGGGGCCAAAGGGGGTAGTCAGCCATTCATCCTCCCACCAGAATGTTGGGGACAACACCCCCCCCCCCCCCCAGGGCTCAGAATCCCTGGGGTGTCAGTTTCCCTTACTGATAGGGTGGAGTAGCGTATAGAAACACAAAAAGTACAGAATATACTATATCTCACAACCACACTACGGTCATAACCTGGTATTTGACACAACTGCAGCTAACATCTCTCAGACTCTGGGCTTCTACTTCTAAGACTAGGTATTATATAAGCACACAACCATTTAAAGAGATTTATTAGATTAATTCCTTCTATTTTTATCATTTCCATTGTATGTTAATTAATTCTTTAAAGATTAATTAACCATGAACAATTCCACATTAAATTCCATCGACACCACACCCAAAGTCAACTGTCCCTTTGAAAATTACAACTTCATTATTAAGTTCTAGTGAACTCCAACCCCATGAGTTAACACCATTTATTCAAACACTCATTACAGAATTACTTTCCCGTATTACCAGGAATTCTATAAAAGCATCCTATGCTACTAAACACAGGGGGGCCAACACGGTGATTAGATGTACTACCCGTCGAGTATTTTCCGCCTATAGCAAGAGCGTAGACCCATTCTCCCATGAGAGGCTAAACACGGAAAGCACGTGGCATACCTTGTGTTTCTTCGCCTCTTTTGGAAGAAGGGTAAGCAATACCAGCTGCCTTGAGCAGTGGGGAAAAGTAAATCAGATAAACAACCAAAGAAAAACAGTAAGCATCCAACAATCACATCCATCCCATTCCATCAACCCTAGTGTCCTCCCCGACACCCACATACATAAACCGATGCATCTCGCCACTCTAGGCGTCATCTTATGCCACCACTAAAAGCCTCCATGCCCCCAGATATCACAACACCCCTCCAGGTTCACATCACAGCACAAGCAGCAGGAATCAACATCACATCAATATGGCTCTTGGCCCTTCAACAAACAAGAGGGTAACTCAGAACCCTTTAAGGAATTATCAACCAATCAATTCTTCAATCCATCATGAATTAACTGATTTAATTCGTAGTTTCAAAATTCGGGAAACCTAATCAGTAAGCTATCACAAATAAGTAATCATGCTTACTTCTCTAATTTGATTAATATCAAATTAAAACAAGAACCAAATTCATTTACATGCCTCTTTATCTTTATCCAAACAATTATCAATTAATCCCAATTTACTTTCTTTACCAATTTCCATCAAAACCAAATAGATAAGCAAATCATGCATAGATATCACACTATCTATAAAATCATGAGGCAAAAACATATGAGCGATAACAATTTCTTTATCCAGTTCAAATATTTAATTAGGTCAATCTCATTGTGATCCAAAGGGATAAATCATGCTAACTCTAAAATTGCACATAAAAAATTAGAGAAGAAATGAATCCCCTACCTCAATAGTTCCTCACGTTCTTTATCCACACAACGGGTCACGATCCTCCTATCGCAACAACTGCATCCACCCGAGGATGCCAGGGTACGACCGCACCAACCAAACCCCAAGAAAAACCCATTAGAAGCATGGAGATTACTTGCTAATATGGAAAGGAGAAACAATAGAATATGATTCCCAAAGGGATGATGATAAAACATACCTTATGTCAATGACTGATCGACACAGCTTGGTTGCATCAAAACAGAGTAGAACTGATCCGAGGAGTAAAGTTTGATTGTGAAACTCTTACGGGAAGGATTGAAAGGTTCTAGGATCTCATAGTCGAGAACAAAGAGGAAGAAAAAAAGGGAGGATGATATCTTGACCCATTTGAAGATTTACTAGGGTGACGGTTTAAGATCCTCTAAATTCTCCATTAAAAACGGATCGCAATAACCCATGTGTTTTGACCAAGTAAAAACATCCCTGCCTTACAAATAATTAATATAGGATTTATGGACTTTGAATCGGCCTTAAGAGTCCTTAAAATAAGGATTTAAATGTATTTTACATCAAAGGAAACGTCAAAAGGGGCGAAACTGTAGGAAGATGGAAACACTGTTTACCTACCATTACTGTACACCTACCGTTACTGTAAACCTACCGATCTTTGAAACCGAACTGTGAAACCGATCTGTGAAACCGATCTATCAAACCGATATGTGAATCTGGTCTATGAAACCGATCTTTGAAACCGATCTATGAAACATTGTACACCTACTGATAGAACAAATCATAAAACTAGAAAAACTATTCACAGAACTAAAAATTTGGCAGTGTTGGGGATAAGTCACCTTGAACTCCTGGAACACCTCCAACCCCACATTTTCACAAAGTAATGGACCAGAGAGGTTCGTTCCATTACATCAGATACCTCTCAAAGCATTCTCATCCTCGATAATTCAAAACCCACCAAAAGAAATGGGGTCTGAATAACCACCCATCAAGATAACTCTCAAAAGAGAGCAAGCCATAAAAGCACAAAAGAACTATTCACAAATAAAACATGAAAGGTCGAACTATGAAGAAAACATCATTACATGAAAAGAGTTAAACATCAAACAACTCTAGGTACTGATCACGTATCTGTGACTCGCGTTCCCAGGTACTCTCTTACATGCCACCGTGTCGCCACAAGACACGAACTAAGGGGATAAAACGCCCACGAAATACCTTCTCCTTGTAGTCTTGAATCTCCACAGGTCGCTCCTCGAAGGTTGAATCGTCATCAATATTGATCTCTCCCCAATTGATAATGTGAGAGTCATCATGAATATAATGATGGATCTGTGATACATGGAAAACATCATGTATCCGAATCATCTGTGGGGGAAGTGCTACTCGATACGTCGTAGCTCCAACATGAGCTAACACCTCAAAAGGCCCAACAAACTGGGGAGAAAGCTTACTTCCATGAACAAACCTTTACTTCCCATGACGGGGAGTCACCTTCAGAAACACATGATCCCCAACAATAAACTCCAATGGTCTCCTCCTTTGATCAGCATATGATTTCTGATGATCTTGCGCTATCTTCATCCTCTTACGAATCACCTAAACCATCTCTGTTGTATTCTGCACTAGTTCCAGTCTAAGAATTGCTGACTCTCCAACCCTAGTCCAGCACAACGGAGAATAAAAATTTTGGCCATACAAGGCTTCAAACAGCGCCATACCGATGGTGGAGTGAAAACTATTATTGTAAGCGAACTCCACTAAGGGTAAGATCCTCATCCATGAACCTCCAAAATCAAGAACACAAGAGCGTAAAATGTCTTCAAGATTCTAGATGGTTCGCTCTATTTGACCATCTTCTTGAGGATGAAAAGCAGTGTTAAGGCATAGTTGAGAACCAAAAGTATGTCAGAGACCTCTCCACACCCTGGAGGTAAAATGAGGATCTCGATTAGAAATGATCTTCCTAGGGACTCCATGAATTCTCACCACCTCCTCCAGATACTGCCTCGACAAAACTTCCACTGAGCTTGACTCCTTGATCGCTATGAAGTGGGCCAATTTTTTTAAACAATAAACTACCACCCAAATAAAATCATGTCCTCCCGGAGCTCGAGGTAAACTTGTAACAAAGTCCATTGAGATGTCCTCCCACTTCCACTGAGGAATCTCTAATGGCTGGAGAAGACCACAAGGAACATGGTATTCATCCTTCACCTTCTGGGAGACTAAACATTGAGACACAAACTTCGCAACCATAGGCTTCAGCCTAGGCCACCAAAACTGACTCTTCAAGGATCAGTACATCTTTTTCACACCATGATGTACTGCTAAAGGAGAACTGTGGAACTCTCTGAGAACCATCTCGCACCTCTCCAAGGGAACAAAAATCCTTCCTTGGTACAACACTCAATGTTGTTCGTCCTCCAACCAACCATCAGGGGCCTCACCACAAACAACTCGGTCTCTCCAAACCTCCCCCTCAAGATCTCCCAACTGGGAATCTTCCACCTTTTACCTCAGGGATGACTATACCGTCATATGAAAAATACAACCTCTACCCTCAACTTCTCTTATATTCAAATGTAATGCTGATAGTTCTTCCATTACTCTCCATGAATCTCCAGATTCACGCACAGCATCACTACGTGACTTTCGGCTCAGCGCATCAGCTACAACATTCCCTTCACTAGGTGTATATGATATTTCAAAGTCGTATTCCTGTAAGAACTCCATCCACCAAAATTGTCTCAAGTTCAAGTCACGCTAGGAGAAAACATATCTCAAACACTTATGATCGGTGAAAACCTCAAAGCGCTCACCGATGAGGTAATGTCTCTAAAACTTCAGCGCAAACACCACATCTGCCAACTCAGATCATGGGTGGCATAGTTACATTCATGTGGATGTAATTGCTGATACCCATAAGAAAAAACTGACCTCTGATACATGAGGACACGCCCTAACCCCAGATGTGAAGCGTCACAGAAAACCTCAAACTGAACTCTCTCACCTAGAAGACAAAGAACTGGAGCACTTACTCACTTCTCCTTTAGATACTCGAAAGCTTCATGACACTGATCAGTCCATATGAACGCTTGATCCTTCCTGGTCAAAGATTTTAGAGGAGTTGCAACTTGGGAGAAATCAGCTACAAACCTCTTGTAGTAGCCTATGAGACCAAGGAAACTCCGCACCTCTGAAACTATCTTGGGGGTTTCCCAAGACACAACTACTTCTATCTTTGATGGATCCACAACTAATCCCTATTGGGACACAACATGCCCAAATAAATGGACTTCTCGATCCAAAAACTCACACTTTGACAACTTCCCAAACAGCTGTTGTTTATGAAGAACTCCCAAAACAGCATGTTGATGCTCTTCATGCTCCTCTTCAGATGTGGAGTACACAAGGATGTCATCGATGAAAACCACCACAAACTTGTCCAGGAACTCATAGAACACAGTATTCATCAATCCCATGAACATATCCAGAGCATTCGTCATGCCGAACGGCATTACAATGAACTCATAATGCCCATGATGACAACAGAAAGCAGTCTTCGGGATATCCTCATCCTTTACACGCATCTGATGATATCCTGACCACAATTCGGTCTTTGAGAACCAACTTTCACCCTTCAGTTGATCGAATAAATCATCAATCCACGGAAGAGGATATCAATTCTTTATTGTCACTTTGTTTAAGTGACGATAATCGACACACAACCGTAAACTGTCGTCATCCTTCTTCACGAACAAAACTGGTGCACCCCATGGTGACACACTTGGCCGAACAAAACCGCACTGTAACAGACCATAAATCTATATACAAAGTTCTTGTAACTCATAAGGGGCCATCCTATATGGAGACATAGAGATAGGAGATGCTCCTGGCTGTAGCTTGATCCCAAACTCGATCTCTCATCGAGGGGGTAATGTTACAACCTATTCTGTAAAGACATCAGGGTACTCCTCCACAACCCTAGGAAACACCAATTGTTGAACTTCTGAAGAACTCATCATCATCTCAGCCATCATGGATGATAAGGATGGAGTGTTCCTGTGACCCATCCGAGGATCTCCCTCACCATCAAACACCACTTGCTCTCTATCTGCACCAATGAAGACGGCCTTCTTCCTGAAGAAATCCACAATATCCTTCACCGAATACAACCAATCCATGCTGAGGATGACATCATATGGTTGTATTCGTAAACATAGAAAATCTCCCAAAGAGAATTGTTGCCCCAACACTAGCTTACAGTCTCTACATACTTCAAACAAGTCATCTCGACCTCCAAATGGCGTAGTCAACACCAAGGGAACTGGAAGCCTCTCTACCTTAATTCCCAAAGCATGGTCAAGGGTAGGTGATATGAAGGAGTGTGTTGCTTCTGAATCAAACAAGGCATACACCAAGGTAGAAAACATTAAAAGGGTACCTTGAACAATGTCTAGCTCGTTTGGTGCTGGCAATGCTAGAGCATGAAGCTGACCACGACCTCCTCCACGGCCTCTCTGACCCTAATGACGACCAACACCATGGCCGTGCTCTGCTCTTTGAGGATGGGGAGCATCATGGAGCTATCCTTTGCCTACCCCATCTACCCTCGGCTGATCTAAAGCTGGTGCAACGGGTTGCTGCTACCTCGGCTGGAACTGCCTCTATAGAGGAACCTGGAGCTGAATGCCTGGTGCACGATGGCTGCTCTGAAAGGTCAGGCACTCCCGCTGCTGATGGACATGACCACCACAAGAAAAACAAGTGCCTGGTCCCTTGGAATAGTCCTAAGAGTTTCTACCTCTAGAGAAACAGGATGTGAAGGGCTGGGACCTACCCCTTGGTGACCGAAAACTCTTCTGCCCTGAAAACCGGGAACCCCGGACCATAGCTCTACTTCATGAGTAATCAAGCTGATTCCCCTCTTGTGATGATCTGGTCCTAGAAAAAGTCCTCTTGACAACCTCTGCCCTCGCTAGTACCTCAAGATATGTTTTCAACATAAAAGGGGTTACCTGGCGCTGGAACTCAGGATGTAATGCCTCCTCAAAATGCCTCTCCCTAGCCTCCTCATCTGGCAGTAGGTCTGAAGCATATCGCAAAAGGTTCCTGAAATGGATTACAAACTCTCGAACACTAGAGCTCCTCTGTCGAAGGGTAAGAAGCTCTTGGAAACTGGACGCCTTCGCAGTCGATGAAAGAAACTCGACTCTAAACCTATCTCGGAACTCCTCCCATGAGATCACTGACTCCTCACGATCCCCGAGGAATAAGAATTACCACTGCCTCGCTTCTCCATGCAGAATCGTCACAACCAAGGACACCCAGTACTGCTTCTGAGCACAAATCGAACTAAAGACTATCTCGACCTCCTCCAACTAGTCTTCCGTGACTGAATCTGAAACGGAACCTTCATACTTCTGTAGACTCTGGCGCTGAAACTCTTGAAGTGTCTTACTCCAAGTTTCATTTTCGTCAACCTCTACCCTGCGGCGATCTGCTGGAATAGCCTGCTGTACATTTTCATTGCAAACCTGATGAGGACGTCGACCTGGAGCCATACATGTAAAATAACAACCCGTTAGATATCCTAAGACAGGAATATGGAAGGCTCAAAATTAATTAATTTATTGTTTTCTTTTATTCATTTTAGGTTAACCTATCCCAAGGTCTACCCATTAAAACACAGGAACAATAAAGAATGATGTATGATCCTTTCCTAGGTCTCTACCCTAAAACTAGTATCACCTTGTTTAGTAGCCATTGTAAGCTTAAAGGTACGTACATCAGATCATAGGGGGCCCTAAATTCCTATGTCTCAGACGGTCTCTAGTGTTTACCTCACTTCCTAAATATGACTGAAACTATTGCCCTACCAACCCATGAAACCTCACCAGTACCTAACTCCAAACTCCATCTTATCCCTTAACCAGACCTCTGATACCAGTCTGTCAAGACCCCCTCCCCACAAATTGTACCCTCCTGGGCCAGAAATGTGAGAAGGGAGATAATGACCCCCGAGTCCCACCTCCAGTAGGCCCCGGGTTAGAGACTAGCATCAAGAGTATAGTAAACACACAAATGGGAGGCATTACCCTCTAAGAGAACACATGCGGAAGAGATAGATAAGATATACACCAATCAACTCCAACTCAGAACTGGAATATAAAAGAAACCCAAGTGCATATGTGAAATGTCATGAAAATGTACTACAACTGGAAGGGAAAAAACTGCAAGTACCCAAAAGAAAATGAAACAGCAGTAACCACAAGCCTGAACAGCTCCTGCAACTCCAAGATAGTAGAAACCAGCTTGATCTCCAACCTTATCCAAGTGTCCTGAAAAAAAGTTTATATATACATAGGGTGAGTATAACAGTATACTCAGTAGGATCCTCCCCGAAGCCTCTCATGCAAAAGTAAGGAAAGCATGCTAAAGCACAGTGAACAACAAGTGAAACTAACTCATTACCTAAACTGGTATACTATGTTCCCAACCTCACCATGGCTACTCTCACCAAGTAATGCATACAAGAATATAGAATATAGTAAGAATATCAAGTGTACCCCACTACTAATTCCCCATTGGTTTGCCGCTTTGGCCCAACGACATGCGTCTGATGCATCTCTCTCCAAAGGCTTGCCCGCAGACACCTGGTCTAAGCTCCACAATCTGCACCACGTGCACCACAAAGGCTTGCTCGCAGACACCTGGGCGAAGCACCACACCATCCCCACAACCAAAAGTAACCAGGTAGTTTCTGGGAGCCACCATAGCTCTCATAATGTGTATCATATGTCAGGTATTATACCACAAGCCATTACAACCCATACACCAAGTAAGGATCCTCAAGACATTACAACCTATACATGTTACACCTATAGTAGTCCATAGGATACTATATCCAGAATATATGTGTGTGAATAACCACAAGCCATTACAGCCCTCTACACACATATATGGGGAAAACTAACCAATTTGCCTATCAGCATAAGTAACTACCAAGAGAAGAGAGCGGGTCCAAAGGGGGTAGTCATCCATTCATCCTCCAACCAGAATGTTGGGGAAAACACCCCCCAGGGCTCAGAATCCCTGGGGTGTCTGTTTCCCTTACTGATATGGTGGAGTAGTGTATAGAAATACAAAAAGTATATAATATACAATATCTCACAACCATACACTTGGCATAACCTAGTCTTAGACACAACTGTAGCTAACGTCTCTCAGACTCCGGGCTGCAACTTCTAAGACTAGGTATCCTATAAGCACACGACCATTTAAAGAGATTTATTAGATTAATTCCTTCCCTTTTTATCATTTCCACTGTACGATAATTAATTATTTAAAGATTAATTAACCACGAACAATTCCATATTAAATTCCATCAACACCACACCCAAAGTCAATTGTCCCGTTGAAAATTACAACTTCATTATTAAGTTCCAGCGAACTCCAACCCCATGAGTTAACATCATTTATTCAAACATTCATTACAGAATTACTTTCCCATATTCCTAGGCATTCTAGAAAATCATCCTATGATACTAAACACTAGGGTTCCTAACACGGTGAGTAGATGTACTACCTGTCTAGTCTTTGCCACCTATAGCAAGAGAGTAGACCCATTCTCCATTGAGGGGATAAACACGGAAATCATGTGGAATACCCCGCGTGACTTCACCTCTTTTGAAAGAAGGGTAAGAAAGACCAGCTGCCTTGAGCAGTGGGGAAAAGTAAAGCAGATAAACAACCAAAGAAAAACAATGAGCATCCAACAATCACATCCATCCCATTCCATCAACCCTGGTGTCCTCCCCGACACCCACATGCATAAACTGATGCATCTTTCCACTCTAGGCGTCATCTGCTACCACCACAAAAAGCCTCCATACCCCCCACATATCAAAAAACCCTTCCATGGTCACATTACAGCACAAGTAGCAGGAATCAACATCACATCAATAGGGATCTTGGCCCTTCAACAAACAAGAGGGTAACTCAGAACCCTTTAAGGAATTATCAACCAATAAATTCTTCAATCCATCATGAATTAATAGAGTTAATTTGTAGGTTCCAAATTCGAGAAACCTAATCAGTAAGCTATCAAAAATAAGTAATCATGATTACTGCGCTAATTTGATTAACATCAAATTACAATAAGAACCGAATTCATTTACATGCCTCTTTATCTTTATCTAAACAATTATCAATTAATCCCAATTTACATTCTTTACCAATTTCCATCAAAACCAAACAGCTAAGCAAAGAAAGCATAGATATCACACTATCTAGAAAATCATGAGGCAAAAACATACAAGCGATAAAAATTTCCTTATCCGGTTCAAATATTTGATTAGGTCAATTTCATTGTGATCCAAAGGGCTGAATAATTCTAACTCTATGATTGCACATAAACAATTAGAGAAGCAACGAATCCCCTACCTCAACAGTTCCTCATGTTCTTTATCCACACAACGGGTCATGGTCCTCCTCTTGCAACAACTGCATCCACCCGAGGATGCCACGTTACGACCGCACCAACCAAAACACAAGAAAAACACATTAGGAGAATGGAGATTACATGCTAATATGGAAAGGAGAAACAATAAAAGATGATTCCTGAAGGGACGATGATAAAACATACCATATGTCAATGAATGATCAACACAGCTTGGTTGCATCAAAATAGAGTAGAACTGATCTAAGGAGTAAAGTTTTATTGTGAAACTTCTACGGTAAGGATTGAAAGGTTCTAGTGTCTCATAGCCAAGAACAAAGAGGAAGAAAAAACGGTAGGCCGATATCTTGTCCCTTTTGAACATTTACTGGGGTGATGGTTTAAGATCCGCTAAATTCTCTATTAAAAACAGATTTCAATAAACCACGTGGTTTGACCAAGTAAAAACATCCCAACCTTAGGAATAATTAATATAGGATTTATGACCTTTGAATCGACCTTAAGAGTCCTTCAAATAAGGCTATAAATGTATTTTACGTCAAAGGAAACGTCAAAAGGGGAAAAACTGAAGGAAGCTGGAAACACTGTTCACCTACCGTTACTGTACAGCTACCATTATTATACACCTACCGATCTGTGAAACCGATTTGTGAAACCGATATGTGAAACCGATATGTGAAACAGATCTGTGAAACCAATATATGAAACGGATCTGTGAAACAGATCTGTGAAACAGATCTGTGAAACCGATCTGTGAAACTGATCTGTGAAACCAATCTGTGAAACTGATCTGTGAAACTGATCTGTGAAACCGATCTATAAAACACTGTACACCTACCGATAGAACAAATCATAAAATTGGAAACATTGTTCACAGAACTGAAAATTTGGCAAAGTGTTGGGGATAAGTCACCTTGAACACCTGGAACACCTCCAACACCACATTTTCACAAAGTAATGGACCAGAGAGGTCCGATCCATTACATGAGATACCTCTCAAAACATTCTCGTCCTCAAGAATACAAAACCCACCAAAAGAAATGGTGTCCGAACAACCACCCATCAAGATACCTCTCAAAATAGAGAAATCTATAAAATAAAAAAAGAACAATTCCTAAATAAAACATGAAAGGTCTAACCATGAAGGGAACATCATTACATGAAAAGAGTTAAACATCAAACAACTCTGTGTACTGATCACGTATCTGTGACTCACGTTCCTAGGTACTCTCTTCCATGCCACCGTGTTGCCACAAGACACAAACTAAGGGGATAGAATGCCCCCGCAACACCTTCTCGTTGCGGTCTTGGATCTCCATAGGTCTCTCCTTGAAGGTTGCATCATCATCAATATCGATCTCTCCCCAATCGATAACATGAGAGTCATCATGAAGATAATGATGGAGCTGTGATACATGGAAAACGTCATGTATCCGACTCATATGTGGGGGAAGTGCTTCTCGATACGCCGCATCTCCAACATGAGCTAACACCTCGAAAGGCCCAACAAACCGGGGAGAAAGCTTACTTCCATAACCAAACCTTCGCTGCCCATGACGGGGAGTCACCTTCAGAAACACATGATCCCCAACATTAAACTCCAAGGGTCTCCTCCTTTGATCAGCATATGATTTCTGACGATCTTGCGCTATCTTCATCCTCTCATGAATCACCTGAACCATCTCTGTTGTATTCTGCACTAGTTCTTGTCTATGAATTTCTATCTCTTTGACCCTAGTCCAGCACAATAGAGAACGGAAATTCTGGTCATACAAGGCTTTAAACGGCGCCATACTGATGGTGGAGTGAAAACTATTATTGTAACCAAACTCCACTAAGGGTAAGTTCCTCATCCATGAAACTTCAAAATCAAGAACACAAGAGCGTATCATGTCTTCAAGAGTCTGGATAGTTTGCTCTGTTTGACCATCTGCTTGAGGATGAAAAGCAGTGTTAAGGCATAGTTGAGAGCCAAAAGCATGTCAGAGACCTCTCCACACCCTGGAGGTAAAATTATGATCTTGATCAGAAATAATCATCCTAGGGACTCCATGAAGTCTCGCCACCTCCTCCAGATATTGCCTCGACAAAACTTCCAGTAAGCTCGACTCCTTGATCGCTATGAAGTGGGCCGATTTTGTTAAACGGTCCACTACCACCCAAATAGAATCATGTCCTCCCAGAGCTCAAGGTAAACCTGTAACAAAGTCCATTGATATGTCCTCCCACTTCCAATGAGGAATCTCTAATGGCTAGAGAAGACCAACAGGAACATGGTGTTCAGCCTTCACCTTCTGGCAGACTAAACATCGAGAACAAACTCCGCAACCGCACGCTTCATCCCAGGCCAGCAAAACTAACTCTTCAAGGATTGGTACATCTTTGTTACACAAGAATGTACTGCTAAAGAAGAACTATGGAACTCTTTGAGAACCGTCTCATGCCTCTCTGAGGGAACAAAAAGCCTTCCTTGGTACAACACTCAGTGTTGTTCATCCTTCGAACAACCATCAGGGGCCTCACCACAAACAACTCAGTCTCTCCAAACCTCCACCTCAAGATCTCCCAACTGGGACTCTTCCACCTTCTACATCAATAATGATTGTACCATCATTTGAAAAAGACAACCTCTACCCCCAACTTCTCTCATATCCAGATGTAATGCTGACAGTTCTTCCATTACTCTCCATGAATCTCCGGATTCACGCACAGCATCACTACGTGACTTTCGGCTTCGGGCATCAGCTACAACATTCCCTTCACCAGGTGTATATTATATTTCAAAGTCGTATTCCTGTAATAACTCCATCCACCAATGTTATCGCAAGTTTAAGTCATGCTGGGAGAAAACATACCTCAAACTCTTATGATCGGTGAAAACCTCAAAGCGCTCACCGATGAGGTAATGTCTCCACAACTTCAGCACAAACACCATGGATGCCAACTCAAGATCATGGGTGGAATAGTTACATTCATGGGGATGTAAATTCTAATACCCATAATAAAAAACTGACCTCTGATGCATGAGGACACACCCTAACCCCTGATGCAAAGCGTCACAGAAAACATCAAACTAAACTCCCTCAGCTGGAAGACAAAGAACTGGAGCACTTAATAACTTCTCCTTTAGATACTCGAAAGATGCCTAACATTGATCAGTCCATATGAACGCTTGATCCTTCCTTGTCAAAGTTGTCAGAGGAGTTGTAACTTGGGAGAGATTGGCTATGAACCTCCTATAGTAGCCTATGAGACTAAGGAAACTTCGCACCTCTGAAACTGTCTTGGGGGTTGTCCAAGACACAGCTGCTTCTATCTTCGATGGATCCACAGCTACTCCCTGTTGGGACACAACATGACCCAAGAAATGGACTTCTCAGGCCAAAAACTCACACTTCAACAACTTCCCAAATATATTTTGTTTACAAAGAACTCCCAAAACAATATATAGAAGATCTGCATGCTCCTCTTCAGATGTGGAGTACACAAGGATTTCGTCGATGAAAACCACCATAAACTTGTCCAGGAACTCACGGAACACAGCATTCATCAATCCCATGAACACATTCGGAGTATTCATCATGCCGAACAGCATTACAACGAACTCATAATTCCCATGACGAAAACGGAAAGAAGTCTTCAGGATATCCTCATCCTTTACATGCATATAATGATATCTAGACCGCAAGTCGATCTTTGAGAACCAACTTTCACCCTTTAGTTGATTGAATAAATTATCAATATGCGGAAGAGGATAGCGATTATTTATTGTCACTTTGTTTAAGCGAAGATAATCGACACACAACCGCAAACTGTCATTAGCCTTCTTCACGAACAAAACTGGTGCACCCCATAGTGACACACTTGGATGAAAAAAAAACCGCACTGTAACAGACCATCAAGATGTATACGTAGTTCTCATAACTCAAAAGGGGCCATCCTATATAGAGACATAGAGATAGGAGACGCTCCTGGCTGTAGCTCGATCCCAAACTCGATCTCTCATCGAGGGGGTAATGCTACAACCTCTTCAAGAAAGACATCAGGGTACTCCTCCACAACCCAAGGAAATGCCAACTGCTGAACCTCTGAAGAACTCAGAATCATCTCATCCATCATGGATGATAAGGATGGAATGCACATGTGACCCATCTGAGGATCTCTCTCACCATCAAACACCACTTTCTCTCAATCATCACCAATGATGACGACCTTCTTCCTAAATCAATCCACAATATCCTGAACCGAATACAACCAATCCATGCCAAGGATGACATCATATGCATGTATTTGTAAACATAAGAAATCTCCCCAAGAGCGGTGTTGCCCCAACACTAGCTCATAGTCTCTATATACTTCAAAAAAGTCAGCTCGACCTCCAACTGGCATAGTCAACAACAAGGGAACTGGAAGCCTCTCTAACTCAAGTCGCAAAGCATGGAAAAGGGTAGGTGATATTAAGAAGTGTGTGGCTCCTGAATCAAACAAGGCATACACCAAGGTAGAAAACAAGCAAAGGGTACCTCAAACGACGTCTGGCTCATCTGGTGCTGGCAACGCTAGAGCATAAAGCTGACCACAGCCTCCTCCACGGCCTCTCTAACCCTGATGGAAACCACCACCACGGCTGCGCTCTACTCTCTAAGGATGGGGAGCATCATGGAGCTATCCTCTACCTGACCCATCTACCCTCTGCTGATCTAAAGCTGGTGAAACCAGATGCTGCTGCCTCGGCTGAAACTGCCTCAACGGCGGAACCTGGAGCATAGTGCCTGGTGCATGATGGTCGCTCTGAAAGTTCAGTCACTCCCACTGCTGATGGCCACGACCACAACAAGAAAAACAAGCACCAAATCCCTTGTCATAGGCCTGATAGTTTCTGCCTCTGGAGAAACGAGATGTGAAGGGCTGGGACCTACCCCTTGGTGAACAAAAACTCCTCTTCCCTGAAAACCGAGAACCCTGAACTATAGCTCTGCTTCGTGAGGAATCAAGATGATTCCCTTCTCATGATGATCCATTCCTAGCCAAATTCCTCTTGAAAACCTCTACCCTCACCAGTGCCTCAAGATATGTTTTCAGCATAAAAGGGGTGACCTGGAGCTAGAACTCTGGATGAAAAGCCTCCTCAAAATGCCCCACCCTGGCCTCCTCATCTGGCAGTAGGTCTGAAGCCTATCGGAAAAGGTTCCTAAAATGGATTCCAAACTCTCAAACATTGGAGCTCCCCTGTTGAAGGGTAAGAAGCTCCTGGCGACTAGACGCCTTCGCAGTCGAAGAAAGAAACTCGACTCTAAACCTGTCTCAGAACTCCTCCCATGAGATCACTGACTCCTCACAATCCCAGAGGAACAAGAACCACCACTGCCTCACTGCTCCATGTAGCATCATCACAACCAAGGACACCCAGTGATCCTTATGAGCATGAATCAAACTGAAGAATATCTCTACCTCCTCCAACCAATCTTCCATGACTGAATCTAAAACAGAGCCTTCATAATTCTGCAGACTCTGGCGTTGAAACTCTAGGAGTGTCTTCCTCCAAGTTTCATTGTTTTCAACCTCTACCCTGCGGCGATTTGCGGGAATAGCCTGTTGTACATTTTCTTCGCAAACCGAATGAGTACGTCGACCTGGAGCCATACCATTAAAATAACAACCCATTAAAGATCCTAATATGGGAATATAGAAGACTCAACATTAATTAATTTATTGTTTTCTTTTATTCATTTTAGGTTAACCTATCCCAAGGTCTACCCATTCAAACACAGGCACAATGAATAATGATGCATGATCCTTTCATAGGTCTCTACCCTGCAAATAGTATCACCTTGTTTAGTAGCCATTGTAAACTTAAGGGTCCATACATCAGATCATAGGGGGCCCTAAACGCCTATGTCTCAACCGGTCTCCAGTGTTTACCTCACTTTATAAACATAACTGACACTGTTTCCCTACTAACCCATGCAACCTCTCCTGTACCTAACTCCAAACTCCATCATATCCCTCAACCAGACCTTGGATAATACTCTATCATGACCCCCTCCCCACAAAGTGTAACCATCCTGGGCCAGCAATGTGAGAAGGGAGATAATGACCCCCAAGTCCGGCCTCCAGTAGGCCCTGGGTTGGAGGCTAGCACCGAGGGTATAGTAAACACACAAATGGGAGGCATTACCCTCAAAGAGAACACATACAGAAGAGAGAGATAAGACAGACACAAATCAACTCCAACTCAGAACTGGAATATAAAAGAAACCCAAGTGCATATGTGAAATGTCATGAAAAAGTACTACAACTGGAAGGGAAAAACTGTAAGTACCCAAAAGAAAATGAAACAACAACAACCACAAGCCTAAAAATCTCCTACAAATCCAAGCTAGTAGAAACCATCTTGATCTCCAACCTTCTCCAAGTGTCCTGAAAAACAATTTATATATACATAGGGTGAGTATAACAGCATACTCAGTAGGATCCTCCCCAAATCCTCTCGTGAAAAAGTAAAGAAAGCATGCTAATTCACAGTGAACAACAAGTGAAACTAATTTGTCACCTAAACAGGTATACTATGTTCCCAACCTCACTATGGCTACTCTCACCAAGTAACGCATACAAGAAAATAGCATATAGTATGAATATTAAGGGTACCCCGCTACTACTTCCCCACTGGTTTTCTGCTTTTCCCCAACAACATACGTCCTGTGCATCCCTCTCCAAAGGCTTGCCCGCAGACACCTGGGCTAAGCTCCACAATCTGCACCACGTACACCACATAGGCTTACCCGCAGACACCTAGGCGAAGCACCACACCATCCTCACAACCAAAAGTAACCAGGTAGTTTCTGGGAGCCACCGCAGCTCACATAACATGTATCATACATTGGTTATTATACCTCAAGCCATTACAACCCATACACCGAGTAAGGATCCTCAAGCCATCACAGCCTGTACACGTTACACCTATAGTAGTCCATAGGATAATATATCTAGAATATATGTGTGTGAATAACCACAAGCCATTACAGCCCTCTACACTAATATATGGGGAAAACTAACGAATGTGTCTATCATCATAAGTAACTACCAAGAGAAGAGAGCGGGTCCAGAGGGGGTAGTCATCCATTCATACTCCCACCAGAATGTTGGGGAAAACACCCCCCCCCCCAGGGATCAGAATATCTGGGGTGTCAGTTTCCCTTACTGATAGGGTGGAGTAGCGTATAGAAACACAAAAAGTACATAATATACTATATCTCACAACCATGCTATGGGAATAACCTAGTCTTAGACACAACTGCAGCTAACGTCTCTCAAACTCTGGGCTGCTACTTCTAAGACTAGGTATCCTATAAGCACACAACCATTTAAAGTTCTTTATTAGATTACTTCCTTCCCTTTTTATCATTTCCACTATATGTTAATTAATTATTTAAAGATTAATTAACCATGAACAATTCCACATTAAATTCCATTAACACCACGCCCAAATTCAACTGTCCCTTTGAAAATTACAACTTCATTATTAAGTTACAGTGAACTCCAACCCCATGAGATAACACCATTTATTCAACCATTCATTAAAGAATTTCTTTCCCATATTCCCAGGCATTCAAGAAAAGAATCCTATGCTACTAAACACAAGGGGGCCCAACACGGTGAGTGGATGTACTACCCGTTTAGTCTTTACCGCCACAGCAAGAGCGTAGACCCATTCTCCCTTGAGAGGATAAAAACGGGAAGCACGTGGCATACCCCGCGTGTATTCACCTATTTCGGAAGAATTGTAAGCAAGACCAGATGCCTTGAGCAATGAGGAAAAGTAAAGTTGATAAACAACCAAAGAAAAACAGCAAGCATCCAACAATCACATCCATCCCATTCCATCAACCCTGGTGTCCTCCCAGACACCCACATGCTTAAACCAATGCATCTCACCACTCTAGGCATCATCTGCTACCACCACTAAAAGCCTCCATGGCCCCACATATCACAACACCCCTCCAGGGTCACATCACATCACAAGCAGCAGGAATCAACATCACATCAATTGGGCTCTTGGCCCTTCAACAAACAAGAGGGTAACTCAGAACACTTTAAGGAATTATCAACCAATCAATTCTTCAATCCATCATGAATTAACGGATTTAATTCGTAGGTTCCAAATTCAGGAAACCTAATCAGTAATCTATCACAAATAAGTAATCATTCTTACTGCACTAATTTGGTTAACATCAAATTACAACAAGAACCAAATTTATTTACATGCCTCTTTATCTTTATCCAAACAATTATCAATTAATCCCAATTTACGTTCTTTACCAATTTCCATTAAAACCAAACAGCTAAGAAAAGCAAGCATAGATATCACACTATCTAGAAAATCATGAGGCAAAAACATACGAGCGATAATAATTTCTTTATCTGGTTAAAATATTTAATTAGGTCAATTTCATTGTGATACAAAGGGATAAATCATGTTATCTTTATGATTTCACAAAAAAATGAGAGAAGCAATGAATCCCCTACCTCAACAGTTCCTCACGTTCTTTATCCACACAACAGGTCACGATCCTCCTCTCGCAAAAACTGCATCCACTCAATGATGCCACGGTACGACCACACCAACCAAACCCCAAGAAAAACACATTAGAATCATGGAGATTACATGCTAATATTGAAAGGATAAATAATAGAAGATGATTCCCGAAGGGATGATGATAAAACATAACTTATGTCAATGAATGATCGACACAGCTTGGTTGCATCAAAACAGAGCGGAACTGATCTAAGGAGTAAAGTTTGATTGTGAAACTCCTACGGGAAGGATTAAAAGGTTCTAGAGTCTCATAGCTGAGAACAAAGAGGAAGAAAAAAAGGGAATATGATATCTTGTCCCTTTTGAAGATTTACTAGGGTGACAGTTTAAGATCGCTAAATTCTCCATTAAAAATGGATCGCAATAACCCACGCGGTTTGACCAAGTAAAAACATCCCAGCCTTAGGAATAATTAATATAGGATTTATGGACTTTTAATTGGCCTTAAGAGTCCTTAAAATAAGTCTTTAAATGTATTTTACGTCAAAGGAAACGTCAAAAGGGGAAAAACTGTAGGAAGCTGGAAACATTGTTCACCTACCATTATTGTACACCTACATTTACTGTACACCTACTGATCTATGAAACTGATACGTGAAACCGATCTGTGAAACCAATCTGTGAAACCGATCTGTGAAACCGATCTATGAAACCGATCTGTGAAACATTGTACACCTACTGATAGAACAAATCATAAAACTGGAAACATTGTTCATAGAACTGAAAATTTGGAAAAACTTTTGGGGATAAGTCACCTTGAACTCCCGAAACACCTCCAACACCACATTTTCACAAAGTAATGGACCGGTGAGGTCCGGGCCATTACACTACCCAACTCATATCAGATTCCTTATGTTAGCCTAAATCAAATAATATTGGTGTGGAACATATTAGTATTGTGTGTTATTACTTATGCTAGTTTTTTAAATATAAATACCTTTATTGGTTACCATTATTATTCTATCATTGTTAACTTCTTGTAAAGTTTTTGTATTATATTTATTTTATTGAGTTGACATTATCATGCATACACTTATTTATTCACCACTATGTTAAGACATCATAGGTGGTTCTCTACTGACCATGTATATACTCATACCCTATATAGGAACTCTATTTGACATACATCATAGGCACTTTAGATAGGTATGTTGTTATGAATTAGATATATGTAACCTAATTGATCTTGGTTGTTTCTAGGTGCCTATTTTATGGAGTCCGGTTGAGGTATTTTTGTTTTCATGATATTCGCATAGAACAAGTGTGATGGGGCTATCCTGGGTTAATTCAGAGGTGTCTCCACAGGTTGGACATACCTTTTTAGATTTTTATGTCATGTTTGGTTTATGAATTTCTTATACATGTGTAGTTTATTTAGTTTCTCAAATTTTATATATTTTTAAATTATTTGAAACTTGGTTTAAGGTCCATACATTCTCATATTGATTATATATTTATTATAGTCTAGAAATTTTATAGAACGATTATCTTGGTAGTGACCTACTTCTCTGGAGTTCTTGTTTAATTCTCATCATGGCTTATATTTTTTATTTGAAACACCTACTAGGTAAACCGCCTCCCACTATTTAGTTTTCAACCCTTTTAATTTATTCTAAACTCTAGTGATCTGGAGGTGAACGTGAGGAGATTTGGTGTATATTTTGGGAATTATAATATGGGGATTATAAAGATAGTCATTCTTTTGGGGTTTATATATAGGGTATATTTAATTACTTGAAGATGTTCTATAGGTTGGTGTATCCTTTTTGTAGTAGGATATCTGGGTGGTTAGTGACTTTTATTAGTTTGGAGGTCATACAGTGGAGCATGGTGGGGTCTTGGGTTTGTATTGGTATGTTAGTTGTTTGTGTATCTAGGAAGTCTAATATCTTGTTGAATAATATGAGTCAAGATGGTGTTGGGAGTTGTTCATTATAGGTATATACCTATGCCTCAGCCTCAGCCTCAGCCTCGACCTCAACCTCGACCTCGACTTGATGAGTCAATATGGTGTTGATAGTTTTTCATTATAGGTCTATACTGATGCTTCGGCCTCAGAATCAACCTCTCCCTTAACCTCGACATCGACCTAGACCTCTCAGCCTCTGACTCTGCCTCAACATCCCACCCTCCAAAACCTCTCAGCCTCTGCGTCCTAACCCCCACGTCTCTCCCTCCACGTCTTCCCCCCTCCCTCCCTACCTCCACCTCAACCTCCTAGCCTCCAACTCCCAGACCCCCCACCCCCCTCCTCGCTGGTCCACTTCCCTCTCCCCCATAGGTCGAGCGATTTTCTCACCCGATCGACGACCAACCTTCTCCTCCTCCAAGAATTATCCCCTGATTTTCTTTATTGATGCACATTCCCTGATGAATCTCCTATTCATCAAGGCACATCCCTCTTGGTTGAGGCATGTTAATGTTTATTAGGGGGAATCTCTTTTTCGTCCAGCATTCTCCTCTGATTTGGTGTTTTTCTGGTTCCGGTCTTGTTTGATAGTGAGTTCCTAATCCTTCTATATCTACTATTTTGAAAACCACAGTACACTTTAATTTGATTTAGATTAACTCGATGTTTGTTTTTAGGTTCCTTATGTGAAGACTGTAATTTCTGATTCCATGTTCTATTGAACTATAATATTAATCTATTTTCTAGAGAATCCTCAAATTAAACTAAATTTATTCCTTAAAAAGTAATAACCACTTCAAATGTTTATATAAATATGTCTTAGATATGTTTCACTAAATTTATCTTCGTGAAATATTTAGTTATGATTTTTTTCTTCTAATGATGTATCATCTAAACTTGGAGTTCTCATAATAAAACTATTGGATCTTGTTATGAATTCATTTTGAAATTAAACAATGACATTGACGATTATGAGTTGTTATAAAATATGAATGTGATGAAGTATAGTTTTAAATTTTATTGAATCCTACATTATCTCGTGACTGGTGTGATTGTGATTGTATTTTTAAAATTTATTTTATTTTAAAAAGAGATTCCATTATCAGAAGAATCATTGTAAAAGCACTTAATTTTTCTTTTTTAATGAAATTTTATAATCCTATATGATTTAAGAGTTTTCAATCATAGTAAACTGAATCTTTTAAATGCTTGTTTATGATGTCTAGTGTTGTAAATTAGATATCATGTAGAAAGAAGATGATTAACAGATGATTCAGGATGTCATGGATGCCACCCTACTTCACCCTATTGCCTGGACTATGATCCAGGTATCACCGAGCATCCACTGTTGTCCCTTCTATGTATTTAATTTTTTTTAATCGTTCAGGCAAGATTAGATGTAATTTTATTATTATTTAATTGTTTTTTTTTAACTATCCATATTTAAATATTATTTTTCAGATTCAATTGTATTATATTTCATTTTCAAGTAAACTGACTATTGAGAGTGGAATTCAAGCATCTAATGTGGTAGAATCTATAACACATGACTATTTTGATTGCAATTTTGCATTACAAACTCAATTGTTACTTTTAAAAAACCACATTTACTCTATTAATCTTGAATTTAATATTAATACTACTTTTGAATATCACTTTATATAAAATAATAGTTGATTGGGTATCACCTATTAAAAAAATAATATATAAAGCATTCCTAGGTAATTAAAGTTTGAAACATTATTACGTTGTTTGGGTGCTGATTTTTGCCTTTGATTTTCTTTGGTGTTGGATAATAGTTTTGGTAAAAAAACAATTATAGTTACCATCCCTTTTTATTTCTCTTTTCATGTGCTCTTCTATGCTCAATTATGTTTTTGGATTGCTTCATTTGTATAGTTTTCCGAAGATCTAAATAATGTTATTTTTTATATTCGTTCTTCTTACATTTTCCTGAGATCAAGGTAATCACTCTGCTCATAATTTTTTCATAATGAAGGAGAATACTTAGGTAATTTTACATATTTATAAGTCATTAATCTTTTTGTAAAAAATAATTATTTTAAAATGGTTTCTTTTATAAAATGATGTGAATTTCTTCCTGCAATGTCATGAATTTTGATTATATTTTCATAAGGGGTTTTAAATAGGAATTCTTTAGTAATTTCTACCACTCTGAACATTAATGTTATGGTGTGAATTTATTCTATTATGAAATCACATTAATTTTGAGTGTTTGAAATCATCATCAATTGGAATTTCTATGACATGTGTTTTGATTATATTTGGCTACCAGTGTTTGAAACAATCATCAAATAAAACATGATTTATTTAATTATAAACTCATCTAAACATATTAATTTGTATGACTAAAGGATCACCTTTTTCTGCTATGACATGTATTTGGTACTTTCAGAAATTTTCTTATTCATTTTTATTCTGCACAGGAGGATGTCTACAATATCATGGTAGTGTTATGATGTGAATTTTTATTCTTATGAAAATTCCTTTCAAATAGATTACTATACTACTATATTGTGTTATCATATGGGGTGTTTTTTATTCCAATTCTACTATGACCTATATCCATTGGTATTCATCAGTTTTTGAATCCCTATATTGGATTTCTCTTTAAAATCATTTTTATCTCTCGTTTCATTCCATTATTCTCAAAGGAAAGTCAATTTTACTAGTTACCCATCAAGTTTACTTCTTTCATAATTTTGAAATCATATATGTGAGTTTCCTTTAGTCTATTTTATTGTTTGTGAACTGGGTCTTTGCTGAGTTGACATGGAAAATATGTTATGAGAGATGGGATGGTAGTGAAATCTGGTAAGTATAGAGATATACATGAATCTGGAATGGATTTAATGATTTGGTGATGGCCAATGATAGATCAATGTAACTGGAAGAAACATACTGCAATGTGTTAACCATGTGTTCCCCTAAAACACTAAACTCACCATAAGCCTCGTTGGAACTTTTAAAATACACCAGTTAATACATGTATCTTAAATATGTTTTGTCACCTGTTGTATCATATAAACCGCATGATTCTACTTAGTCTTCATTTATGGTTGTATAAATTTTCAATTGTTACTTATAGAATCCTTTTTTGTAGGGCCCAAGAAGTTAGAAGATGCTATATAGTTGGTATATTAACTTGGATAAAGGTCTTTTCCTTATTGCAGATAATTTTGGGTTTCTTTACATGTAATTATTCTGATTAGGAACTTTTTAGTTTTACAGTTGGTGATTTTTTTTAAAAACTTTACAATCTACTTGAGATGGTATTTTAATTATGTAATTATAATTCTTAAAATACATCCATACAAGCATGTGTATGTTATTTATTTTTTTGATTGGATTCCAAAAAATTGGGCTCATTTAAAGTATATTGAATGAGGTTGATGTTTATCCATGACTTTCATATTTTTAAAGATCTGTTGGGAACATTTATGCTTGGTTGTATTACTCATTCAATGTTAGTTATTGATATATGATTCAAATTAGCTGCATCAAGGCTATTGTGAACATGTTCTAGGTTTTATTACTCATTCAATGTTATTTTTTGGTATATGATTCAATTCAGTTACCTTTAGGTTAGCATTATAATTGAAATGATTCATTGATATAGACAACTAGAATTGTTACAGAGGGGGGGATTGAAGGATGGTTTTCATTATAATTGAAATGATTTACTGATATAGACA
Source organism: Viscum album (assembly GCA_963277665.1). NCBI lineage: Eukaryota > Viridiplantae > Streptophyta > Magnoliopsida > Santalales > Viscaceae > Viscum > Viscum album. The sequence goes on along the minus strand of OY728145.1, from coordinate 839,980,000 downwards.
ACTAGAATGAACTCTGAAGAGAGAGGGGTCGTCGGGGGGCGCTAGTGCTGGGGAAGAGGGGAGGGGGCTGGTGCTGGGGAATAGGACAGGGGTGTGTCCGGGGGTGGGGGCTCGTGTGTATAGGTTGAGGGGGTGTGTAGGGTGAGGGGGTGTTTCTACTAGTATTCGGGGGGGCTGGTGTTGGGGAAGAGGGAAGGGGTGTGAAGGGAGGGGGCTGGTGCGGGGGAAGAGGGTGAGGGTTTGTGCGGGGGGTGTGCCAGGTGAGGGGGGAGGGGTGTGCATTGGGAAGGGGTAGTGGGGGTGTGTGTAGTGGTAAGGGGGAGTGGGGGTGTTTTTACAAGTATTCAGGGGAGGGGTGTGCAGGGTGAGGGGGAGGGGTGTTCAGAGGGAAGGGGGAGTCGGGGGTGTAGTGGGAAGGGCGTAGTGGGGGTGTTTTTACATGTATTTAGAGGGGGGTCTAGTGATGGGGAAGAGGGTCGGGGTGTGCTGGTGAGGGTGTGGGTTTACAAGTATTCAGGGGGTTCCAGGGAAGAGCGGGTGGTGCTGGGGAACTGGTGTGGGGGAAGAGGGTGAGGGTTTGTGCGGGGGGGGTGCAGGGTGAGGGGGAGGGGTGTGCATTGGGAAGGGGGTAGTGGGGGTGTGTGTAGTGGGAAGGGGGAGTGGGGGTGTTTTGACAAGTATTCAGGGGAGGGGTGTGCAGGGTGAGGGGGAGGGGTGTGCAGAGGGAAGGGGGAAGTGGGGGGTGTGTAGTGGGAAGGGAATAGTGGGGTTGTTTTTACAAGTATTTAGAGGAGGGGGTATGGTGATGGGGAAGAGGGTCGGAGGTGTGCTGGCGAGGGTGGGGGTTTACAAGTATTCAGGGGGTTCTGGGGAAGAGGGGGTGGTGCTGGGGAAGAGGGCAGGGGTGTGTGCAGGGGGGGTGAAGGGTGTGGGGGGATGTCTAGGAGGGGTGTCCAGGGGGTGTTGGGGGTAGTTTGTAGAGAGGGGCAGTGGGGGTGTAGGGGGCTGTGAATATATACAGGTGAAGGGGTGATTGGGGTGAAGGGGGCTAGGGGATGGGGGTAGTGTGTAGGGTGTGCAAGGGGGAGGGGTAGGGTGTGTGGTGGTGAAGGGGGGGGGGGGGTTGTTCAAGAGTGTGCAAGTGGCAAGGAGGGGGGTGTCCAAGAGTGTGAAAGGGGAAAGGAGGGGTAGTCCAAGAGGGGGCAGGGAGGGGGTAGGGTGTAGGGTGCATGGGGTGTGCGGATGTAGGGGGAGGGGGGTTGTCCAGGAGGGGGTTTGGGGGGTTGTGAATATATACAGGTGAAAGAGCTCAAAAGAGAGTTTTGCTTCCTGTTTTTGGCTTCCTAATATATTTTCCTTTTCGATCATTTGTTAATTTTGATGAATTTTTTTTAATGCAGGATAGGGATACATGCTATGAAGATAACCAGCAACAAGACATACTCGATGGAATTGATTTTCTTCCATGACTTGCAACCAGGATTGATGTGAATATAAAATTAAAGAGGTAACAGTTATTTTATTATTATTTTTGCACGACATTAGTTACCAATTGTTGTGTTTTTAATCAAATTGACTTGGCATGCACCATGATTATAGAATTGATGATTTCAAGTTTATTTCTGAGTGTGAAATATTCGATCTTCTGGACATTTTTTTGTATCGTTGTTGGATAGTTGATCCCCAAGTATGCACTTTTGAATCCTATACCTTTATATTTTTTTAGAAAAAATATTGTATACATTCTATCAGTATACAGTTTTCCTTTTTCATTTTTCTTCTTTCCTTTTCTTAATATGCACGTTTTCACATATATGCATGCATGGGGGTGTCCAGGGGGTTTCCATGGGTGTTTAGGGGGAGGGGTGTCCAGGGGGTGTCCAGGGGATATCTAGGCGGTCTAGTGGGGGTGTTGAGGGGGGGTGTCCTGGGGGTGTCTATGGGGGGAGGGGGTTTCCAAGGGGGGTCTAGGGGGGTCCAGGGGGGTCGGTGGGGGTGTGAAGGGGTGTCCAAGGGGGTGTCCAGGGGGGTCCAGTGGGGGTGTTCAGGGGGTCTAGTGGGGTGTGTTCAGGGGGGGTGTCTAAGGGGGGTGTCCAGTGGGTGTCCAGAGGGTGTCCAGCGGGGTCTAGGGGGGTCCAGGGGGATCCAAGGGGGCTGTCCAAGGGGGGTCCCGTGGGGGTCTAGGGGGGGTGTCCAACGGGGGGTGTCTAGGGGTGTGAATGGGGGTTCTGTCCAGGGGTGTGCAAGGGGTTCTGTCTAGGGGAGAGTGGGGGTGTGCTGGGGGGTCTGCTCAGGGGGGGGAGGGAGGGGATTTAGGGGTTGTCCAGGGAGAGAGTGGGGGTTAAAGGGGGAGTGGGTGTGATGGGGGGTCCATCCAGGGGGGACGCAGGGGCTGCAGGGGTGTCCAGGGGGAGAGTGGGGGTGTGAAAGGGGGAGAGGGTGTGATTTCATAGTGGTTTGCATTATGGTTTTCATAAGCAAGGTGAAACCAAGTCGGGCAGCTTCTGTTTCTAGGGAAACCATCTATATCCACAGTTTGAAAAATTGTAGGTGTGTATGTTGCAGCAGCACTATCTATACCCATGGTTTATTGAACCGTGGGTATGTGTGTTGTGAAGAAACCTTTCTATACCCACGGTTTACTTAACTGTGGGTATATAATTTCTGCTGTAAAAATTTATTCATGTGGTTCTGTAAACCGTGGGTATATATGTATACCCACAATTTACTAGAATTGTGGGTAAGTTGAAATTTTAGTGGGCTATTACCACGGTTTGTATAAAACCATGGGTATAGGGAAATCCAGATTCCTCGGGAGCCCACAGTTCATTAAACCGTGGGTATATACTATACCCATTGTTTGATAGGATATACCCATGGTTTCAAACTGTGGGTATAGGTAAATCTTCCAGCAGTGAAAGGAATCTTTGAAAAAATTATGGTGGGTAAATCTATATATTTTTTACAAGGTAAAAAAGAACGTTACTTTTTCACAGTAAAAGGTTATAAAAATGACTTGTTCAGAAAGAGACAAGAATATTCCATTCAAAAAATTTGGAGAAGAAAAAAAGGGTAAAACTTTATTTAATAAATCTTTTTCGAAAGGTTAAAAACTTTTTTAAAACACTTTTTTAAAAATGAATGGTTTTTAGAAGGAAATGGGTTCTCCGAATAAAGATAGAAATGAAGTCGGATTTTCTTAAAAAATTATTAAACAATTTTAGTTCCAATGAGTAGAAAAATAGAAATATTACTTGGAAAATCTCATGAATAACCATATGAGAATAAAATGAAATTATTTATTAAACAATTATCCAATTATTTTCTTTTATGTAAATTCAAGTATAAACAATCCCAAAAAAATATATTGTAAAGTAAACCATTGAAAATACCATAATGTTGATGTGAGAATTAATCAAAAAATATATTATGTGTTTTAAATGTAAATCCACATAAACAATAATAAATACAATAATATATAATAAAAGGATATTACACTCCAAATCTTATAATATTAATGACAACGAGGAAGTAATATAACCCAAAGAAAATAAATTGTGTTATGAAATTTTTATCAACTTGGAAATGATTAATTAAAATAGCCTAAGATAAAATAATTCAAATGGAAACTCACAATATAATTAAGAATGAATTAATCATGATATTACATGTCAAATTGGTATCATGTAAAACATATATAATAAATTAGTGCACAACAATAAATTTTATCTCAGAGAATAAAAATTGAGACAAAGTCTCTTACTACTTGGTTACTTTTAAATAATAAGCCACATGAAAGAGATAAATTAAAACAAAACATTAAATTCCATGAATATAAAATACTTCATCATATAATATATCAAAAGGTGTATTACACCATCCAAAATAATTAACTGGTGAAAATGGCATATGATTCACAGAAAGGTAAGTGAGACAAGAATCTTTTACCTTGTGTTTCCTTTCAAGTAAATATCCTTTAACTTATTGTATAATGGTTTTAAACATGTTAATAACTTATAAAAAGAACATAATAATATTTTTAATATCATATATTAACTTCTTAAAATGTCTTATTACCATTTTTTTAAGAACCTTTCATTATTTTTATTATTTCATGTGTTAATTGTATAGTTTTTTTAGTATGTTTTGACTTGTTACTTGTTATTCCTATTAATTAGATCATGATTTAATAATATAAAGAATGTAAAAAATTATGTAAATATTTTATATATCCATTATACATGTATTTATAATAATCCATATTATTTTGAGACAAAAAATTAAATGCATCGTTCATGGAGATGGTAGGTCATATGTATGTGTAAACGCAAAATCCATTTCCTTATCGTATTTAAAAGAATGAAAAATAAAAGATGTGTCTGTGTCTGTGTCTGTGTATGTGTGTATATTATAATTATAGTATCGTATCTATGTCATATATTTCAATTCTTTTTATTAAAACCATCCTTTGTATGTTCTATGTATAGTGTGAATGAATCAGGTCACCTTGAGGGGAAGGTAGTCCACACTTCTACAAATGATATTATCGTACTTACACAAAATAAAAAGAATAAATGAATGAGTTATATATAAATTAAATAAGTATTAATAAACAATAAATATCATATATATATATATATATATCATATAAAAATTTCATTTCCACCATAATTCCCACCAATGAGAGGTGGTGAAGGAAAAAATGAACAATCACTGTTTTGCAAGGCAGTAGTCTATCATATACAAACGGTAAGTCAATTACACATTAAATGGAATTTTGTGTATGTGTAGGTAGAACAATTATAAAAAAAACATATAAGTATATTTAGGATTTTAAGGTTTTTATTTAATCATGTAATAATAATATTTTAGGTGGTATATAATGAAAATAAAACAATAGAGCTTGAGCAAGGATGTTACCTCTTCTTAGGGTAACTCCTTTTAGTTTGCACCAAATGGATTCCTTGGATGGATTTATTCATAAAAGTATGATTATAGGATTAGGGTAGTGGTATTTTGAGCTTATTAGATTATATTTTGGGTGATCCAAATGGATTTATAAGTGTGAATTAGTAGGAGAGGTGAGTGCCTTTTTATAGTGGAGGAGTGACACTCCTGTAAATTTTTGAAAAGGGGATTCCACCCACATTTTTCCCATGTAATGTGGATACAATAATGGAAAAAATTAGATAAAATGGATTATAGGGTCTAAATATGAATATGAAATGGATTTTTGATAAGTTTCTAAGTCCTTTTGGTGCATAATTTTAATTTTTAGTCCCTTGTTATGATAACTTTTCTCTTAATCGCTGTAATTAATTTTAATTACATTCGCTAATATTTTTTGTAAAAAACTAAGTTGACCTTATTAAACATTATAAATTATGATTATTATAAATATTGATTCCAATTTTAAAAATTATATTCACATAAGTGGTATAAATTAGTTTAAATTTAATCTTGTAGACAGGACGACAAAGTGGTTTTTAAAGTAAAAATGTTCAAAAGTTTGAGATGTTTCTATAACCAATTTCAATGTGAAATTTATTATAGTGCATAAATTGGATTAATTTGTGTATAATTAATCTAATTAAACTTTAAAACCAATAAAATTATAATTAAACCTTATAAAAAAATTAGATGAAAATGCATTTTTGAATTAAAATTCAATATTTTTCACTATTCATTAAAAAATGGAATATTTCAGAAAAATACCAAAAAATAACCCTAAGATAATTTTTATGTTTCACTTTAAAAAAAATAAGTTTATTTTTACATATAAAATTTATAAAACTGCTAAAAACATGATTTAAAATAGGTTCTCCATTAAAAGGTGGTAAAATTGTCTCTAAGGACCCGACCCCAATTGCCCAGAGCTGGTGCTTTATTTTAGTACATTGGAATATAAACAAGGAAAATGAATCTTGAAGGACAGATTATTTTATTATATTTGGAAAAAATATAAAAAATAAGTTCAATTTACAACTTGAAATGAAAAATAATATATAAATTTTATTGGGAACATCCACAACTATACCCGAAAATCCTGAAGGCCTTATTTTCTTATTGATTTTTGATAACCCCCCTTACAAGGGATTGGGGGAAAACCTTACAAGGCCCATAGACTTAGAGATTACATGACCTGTAGGTCTTAGGAATTATACAGACTATACTTGGAACTCCTCCTCCCAGCTTCTTCATCATGATGTCAGCTCTACACCTTTCGCATGGATGTTCTGCTAGGCTTCCCATGCAAGTACATGCTAGTCCCGGTAGCAATGTCATACCCTCTCTTTCAGAAAATCCTCTTAGATTATGCTCTGGTTAATGCACCTGATCTTATCACCACCTGGATTCTGTTCCTTGTAGAGTATATCTGATCATTAAGCATAAATTTTAGGTGGCCCATAGGCCTTGAGGTGGCCCAAAGGGCTTGAGGTGGCCTGAAAGCCCAAATGGATGAATAGTTTTAGTTGCTATAGTACCGAACAGTGTCTGCTACAGTACTGTTACAGTACCCCAGAAATATGTCTCCACCCGTTTTTGAACTTGGGTCTCTTGGATGTACTTGCTAAGTACTTACCAACTGGGTTGAGGATTTTGTGCATCCACAACAATAAATTTATCCTTACAGGTCAGTCATAATAAACTTCTTCATATCCTCACAAAATAAAACCTAAGAAAGGGGTGAGCTCAAATGCTCAGTAAGGGTAATAAATACAGCTGAATATATTATAAACATAAACATTATGCATGATGAATAACTAAAAACACATGCCTTTAAAAAAATAAACTTGAACACATTATGTAAGGAATAAAAGCTGAATAAATAATGCCATAATAAAACATAATCATGGGTATTCTACTAGTTTAATAACCACATGAACTATAAATAATATTTTCATAATTAGGGAATGCATAATTTAGGATATCACAACCATACCTTGAAGGCCTCATGCCAAGACCATAAATATCCATTTTTTCAAGGCCTCGTGCCAAGACCATAATTTGTCTCATGAGACCTACCGATGCACCAAGGGGATATAGCGGGCCCCAAAAAACACTTATTATGTCCAATTAATTCCTAATATAAATGGGGATAAACATAAACTATATATACATATATATTTAAAGTAATATATGAAATTAAAATAACTTTCCCTGAACATTAAGCATAAACACTGACCATTCGGAGTAAATTGGTGAATGGTTTTATGATAGAACAGCCACAATAAAACTGATCATAAATCATTAAATTATATATGTTAGATTATATCATAAAATATTATTCAAAATAATACATAATAATCAACAATATTGTTGAAATAGAAGAAGATACTCTTATAAAATCATTGAGTAATTCTTGAGATAAATACTCTTTTACTTTGAAAAGAAGAGTTATATTAGAAATATATTTGTATAAAATAAGAGGTGAAATAAGATATTATTTTCATAATAAAATGGGTTATTTTATAAAGATAATGGTTTCCAAAAATAGATTATATAGTACCCTCGAAAATGGGTAATAATTTGAGAAATTCTCTTGAATCGGGCTTGTATTAAGAGAATAATTTTTTAAAGATCCTTTTAAAACATATAAATCCCCATAAATAAAAGTAGGATTCGGGTTTTTACACATATATAGAACATTATAACAAAATATATGAGTATTAAATATGAATAAATAATAATTTAATTGAGGTATGTAGAGAATAAGAGTAACCATAATGAAAATGGAGGTTCGGGTAGAAAACCCTTACCTTAAGTCTGAAGGTGTTCCTCACTTGATATTAATGACCTGAATAATCAAATTTAGGTTCATAAATTAATAATTACAGAACCTAATATACATTTAATTGATTTATTATAACCTTATTAGGTTAATTATTGACTTTTTGATGGGTTAAGAGATTCAATTTCATTGTTTGGGAGCATTTTCTTCCTTGGTTTTCATGACCGGTTTACTTATATTCATGTATGGATAAACATGTAGAATGAGAATGGTTGTCCAGAATAGAAGTTGTATGTTATTAGTGAAATTTCAGAATGTTATATGGTTATAATATCTTTTTATTATAATTGAAGATGAATCCTTATATAAAAATTTAATGACAATTGTTCGGGTTAATTGGTGGTTCTTTATCACAAAGAACTCATTTTGATTTATATATTAATATCATGTGTAAAAAATAAATATATATAACCTTAAATAAGTTATAAAACATATATTATAGTCTGGTTCAACCATAAAAATAGTTTAATGACCATAATTTAAGATGGTAATAGAAATTGAAAACTCGTCATCCTTGAATGTGATAAATTAAAACACCTCGTATGGTGTTTTCATTTCTAGTATAAAAGAATGGGAAAGGAGACATTATGAATAATTCCTACTTTATCATAACAAAATTACATTATATTTTAGGTACTGGATTCATCACAACATTTGGATGAAAGGAGGTGATGAAAGAAAAATAAAAGAAAGGAACTTGAAATAAAATAAATGAAAAGAGTAATTTACCTCTTTAAGTAATCTTCCTTGATAGCCTCTTTAGGGAAAGGTTATTGGTATTTTTATGAGGCAAATGGATAATTGAAATGGGGGATGATTTTGGGAGGATATTTTAGCATAATTTAGACAAATAAAAATGCTTTAGTTGTGTGAAGAGAAGATGGAGTGAGTGGGGTTTTATAGTGCGGGAGAGGGGTGATTTGTGAATATTATAACGACCCATACTTTACATACATTGTTATTACTTCAAAATTGAAGCACACTTATTACAACATATAACAAAACCAGGAAAGGACCGTATAGGTATAGTGTCTTTAGAAACTGGGAAACATAAACAACTGGTTCATAAAGCGTCTACATTGTCTCCCATTTATTCCATCATATCTAGAGTCCCTTTTGGCATATCCTACTTAATAACCTTCTTCCTAACCTGGGGAAAGAAAACATACAAAAGGGTGATCTCAAATGCTCAGTAAGGGTAATCAAAAGAAATATATATCACATCATATTCATAAGAACATAACATTATGGAAATCTTAACCTGCAAAAGAGATCATAATATCATAACTTGGGATAAATCATAGTAGTGAATGTAATCCCAATAATCATAACTTAAAACATGAAACTTTGTGGCATACAAACATAATCATAGATAATCATTTATTATTAGTCAAGACTCATTGCCAAGACTATCTTAGTGGACAAAGTCTATTTCTGAACTGAGTTCATTCCTCGTTTCAGTCCTGTTTCACTGAACCGGTTTAACCTGCCGTTCCAGCCATGTCTATCTCATGAGATATAAAATCTTTACCCAATGCATTGGAGGGAGATATAGGTTCCACCCATCTCATAATGATACCATTCTTATCTGTGCCACAAAATCATAAATTATACATCATTGCATAACCCATGTAATAAAAATGGGATTCTTAAACAACATGACATCATAAAACAATTCATATAAGATAAAGGAATTCATAAAAATAATTTCATCACAACATAATCAAATAAATGTAATAATAGGGATATAAATATAACCCAATATTATCTTAGATGGAAAATAATTTTGATAAAACACTTGAACTCCATTCTTGATTAAAATATCCTTTCTACATAAAAACCATTTTCCTTTCTTAACATGTCATACAATTTTAAACTAAAAGAAGTTGATTAAAAATAAACTTGAAAACTTGTAAAGGAAGCTTCTTGTAAATAATGTTTTAAAAATACATTCATGCAGTATAATTTAAAAAAACATTCTTCTCGTACTTTTTTCGGAAAAGTCAAAAAGTACCTCGTACGAAAAACGACAAGAGATTCCTTTCATATCTTTTACTATAAACTCGCCAAAGGGTAAAAATGGATTTAAAAAATTGTAGGTGGATGGAAATAATATTACATATTGAGGGAACATGGATTTGGATGATAAAATACACCCCATTAAATACCAAATTATAAACAATCTCGAATAAAAATGAGATTGTGATATTTTCCCTTACCTTAGGTCCAATTTGATTCGTAAGTGTACGAACCTCCTGTATAATGATTTAAATAATGTTATTGACTTATTCCAGAATCATACTTATTTTTATGATATCATATATGGTCATATTCTTAGCTTCTTATTAGTAATATTTCATTACTACTTGTTATTCGGGTGTTTATTACTTTTTGTTCTTATGCGTGTTTTGTCGAATAAATTCTCATTTTTCTTTTTAGGTTATAGATACCTCATTTACAGAATGGTATTAGTGTAATATATATCATATTCATTCATTCAATTCATTTATATAATCATTATTCAATGAAGATCATGTAGAACGAGTCGCATCACATCGTGGAGACGGTATTCCGTACGTACGCACAAGCGATGATATCGTTCCCATGATCATGGAATTGTATTGGAGTGTATGTATACTATTTCAGAATCAATATCAATTTACAATAATCATATATATTCATTCTTTAAACCATTATACCCATCCAAGTAAGGTGGTGGTGGAAAATAGATTACACCACGGCGTGGAGACGGTATTCCGTACGTACGCACGTGCGGTGATTTCATTTTCCGTAGGATGGATAGATGGTGAAATAGGGTTTTTTAATACATATAATAAAATATCAGTATATGAGTGATAGTAATGTTATTACTTCATAATGAAACAACTAAAGAAGAAGAAGTGGAAGAAGAAATAAAGATGAAAGAATCGGTAACGGGCATTACCTCTTCTTTGAAGCGCTTCTTTGAGACCTCCTTTTAGGGCACTAAAATCGGTCTTTGAAGAAGACCAGGACCTCTAGCATGTCTCTAGGGAAGTGAAAAGAAGAAATTGGTAGGTTTTGGCAGATCTTGAAGGCTCAAAGTGGTGTGAGGAATAGTGCGAGGAGGTGCCCTTTTATAAGGGAGGAGAGGGGCACCTTTGGAATAACTAAAAATATTATTTTATTATAAAGCCAAATTCGGTTTTAAATAGCTCCAAATTGATTTATTTCTAAGATAAGGTGGGGATGGGTCGACATCCTCTCATAAAATAGAATTTATACAAGTTTAGGTTCCTATTTTAACCTTATCGTTTAGATTTAACATTAAGTTAAATAATTTTACTTTTACCGTGTCTTCTTGTGTTCTTACACTATAAGGTTAATAAACTTACTATAACATGCCAAAAGGACCCAAAGTTGTTTATTATTAATATATATAACTTTATCTAAGTCATTTGGCCGAACCTTATATTTTTAGGAATAAAATAACAATTAATAATATAATATTTGTTTTAAAAACTATTTTATGTCAATTTTGACACTATTTAGTAATTGATTTTTGTGAAAATCATAACAGAATGATTAGTTCGAAAAAAAATTAATTAAATAAATAATAACATGTCATATTAACATATAAAATTATTTTAATTCATAAAAAGTCTCAAATTACATTTATTTGGGTATTTATAACATCAATTATGTCAATATTTCATTAATAAGATAATTACTGCATCGTCATTGTGTCATAAATAAATTAAATTATTTTAAGTATAAAAATTATAAATAAAATACCATTATGTTGTAAATATTTTTATCTTTCTAATGAATATTTATAGTCGAATTTATTTTATGTATAACCCTATATTAAAAATGATTTACTTATTAAACTATGATTTTAACTATTTTAACCCTTCTTTAAATGAATTAATAATAAATGTCCTAATCTAATCCAAGTGGGCCTAAATGGTCATATTTTATTCCTAAGGTTGTTTTTGGTCTAATTACACTTATCCAATAGAATTAGGACATGTGTTAGGGTAATAAAAATAACACTTTTACCCTTAATTGCCCTATTTACTTTTAACCGTGGTAAAAAAAAGTAAAAAGTTACTATTCACCAAAAATTATTTTCATCTCATTGAACCACATTTTAGTCCTTGATATTAACCGTGTCTCTTGGATTTTCGAAATTCCACTCACAGAAGTGGTAAAATTATGTTTTATGAAAAAATCAGTTTTTTTAACTACCACTTAGTGGTTTCACTATTCATCAAAAATTGAAAGTTATCAGAAAAATACCAAAATTTCACCCTAGGCTAATTTCGATATTCCAAATCCAAAAATGAAGTCCATTTTGAAAAATAAAATTTATAAAATTTCAAAAAGTGGTTATTACTATTCATAATGGCTAGTTTTAATAATATTTTAATAGCATATCGTTGTTTAGTGAAACTCGGTATTGCGTACGACGCAAGCTATCGAGGAAGGCCGCGATTGCGTGTAAAGCAAGCCAAACTAGTGGTGTGTGTAGTGAAAGATTCATTTGATGATTTCAAAACAAAATATTTCTCATAAAAGTCTCGGGTGTTACATTCTACCCCCCTTAAAATGAATTTCGCCCTCGAAATTCGTCACTTTGTAACAAAAATATGAGGATACCTCTCCCTCATCATATCCTCAAGCTCCCATGTATCTTCTTCTAATTGGTGTTTCCTCCATAAAACTTTCACTAATCGAGTGGTCTTGTTTCGTAGGTCTTTTTCACTACGATCCAGAATCTCTATCGGTTTTTCTTCATAAGAAAGATCTTGCTCCAGCGGTACAACTTCTGAGCTGAGTACATGTGAAGGATCAGGTCTGTACTTTCTCAGGAGAGATACATGGAACACATCGTGAACTTGAGAGAGATTCGGTGGAAGAGCCGATCGGTAAGCTACCGTTCCAACACGATCCAGTATTTCAAAAGGACCGATATATCTTGGTCTCAACTTCCCCTTCTTTCCAAATCTCATGACCCTCTTCCAGGGAGATATTCGTAAGAACACTTTATCACCCACTTCAAACTCTAGGTCTATTCTTTGGTTGTCGGCATAACTTTTCTATCGACTTTGAGCTGCTCTTATGTGTTGTTGAATAGATCAGACCTTTTCTGCAATCTCATCAACAAGATCAGGTCCTAATAGCTTTCTTTCCCCAACTTCATCCTAGCAAGTTGGAGTCCTGCATTTCTTTCCATAGAGAGCTTCATAAGGAGCCATCTGAATACTGGAGTGAAAGCTATTATTATAAGAAAATTCCCCCAAAGGTAGGTGTTGATCCCAACCACCTTTGAAATCCATATAGCAATCTCTCAACATATATTCTAGAGTTTTAACTGTTCTCTCAGACTGACCGTCTGTCTGAGGATGATAAGCAGTGCTGAAACTCAACTCTATATCCAGAGTATGATGTAGACTTCGCCAGAACATCGAGGTAAATCTCAGATCCCGATCAGATATAATAGAAAGTGGTACTCCATGCAATCTTACCACTTCCTTTACATATATCCTGACAAGCTGATCCAGAGAGAAATCCTCTCTAATAGCAATGAAGTGTGCAGACTTTGTAAGACGATCAACTATGACCCAGATAGCATTATTGCCTTTGGATGTTTTAGGAAGTCCTGTGACAAAGTCCATAGTGATGTTTTCTCATTTCTATTCTGGTATGGGTAATGGTTGTAACATCCCCTTGGACTTCTGTCTCTCAGCTTTAACTTGCTGACAAACCAAGCATCGAGAGACATATTCAGCAACATCTCTTTTCATGCCATCCCACCAGAAGTACTCTTTCAGGTCCCTATACATCTTTGTGCTTTCAGGATGAATAGAGAATGAAGAACTATGAGCCTCATCCAGCAGCTCCTTCTTTAATTCTGGGATGGGAGGAACACAAACCCGATTCCTGAACTTTATTATCCCATCACAATCAAGGTTGAATTCATGAATATTTCTCACCTTTTTTTGTAACTCTACATCTTCTTTCTGCACCTCTTTAATTTTCACATGTATAGATGGTTGAACATTCATTTGAGAAAGATATGATTTTCCCCCTTCCATTAAAATTCCAAGATCCATCCTTTGTAAATCCATAAATATTGGATCTTTTGTGATCCTCATCATGGATAAGCTAGCATGGTTTTGTCGACTTAATGCATCTACTACCTTGTTTTCTTTCCTAGGGTGGTAATGAATTGAGCAGTCGTAATCCTTAATCATCTCCAACCATCTTCTTTGGCGCATATTCATCTCCTTTTGTGTGAAAATATACTTTAAACTTTTATGATCAGTATAAATGTCACACCTTTCTCCATAAAGATAATGCCTCCAAATCTTTAATGCAAAGATTACCGCAGCTAACTCCAAATCATGAGTTGGGTAATTTTACTCATGTATTTTCAACTGTCGTGAGGCATAAGCTATCACCATATCATTTTGCATAAGAACACGCCCCAATGCCTTCTTGGATGCATCACTGTAGATCACAAACCTTTCTCCACTACAAGGCAGTGTGAGCACAGGTGCACTGGATAACCTTCTTTTCAACTCCTTGAAATTCTCTTCACATTCCTCCATCCAAACAAACTTAACTCATTTTCGAGTCAACCTGGTGAGTGGATTAGATAATCGTGAAAAATCTTTCACAAAACGTCGATAATATCCAGCCAAACCAAGAAAACTTCGGATCTCAGTTACTGTTGTTGGTTTTGACCATCTTTCGATAACCTCTATTTTTGCTGGATCCATATATATCCCCTCTTTTGAGATTATGTGACCCAAAAATGAAACTCTTTGAAGCCAAAATTCACACTTGGTAAATTTGGCATAAAGCTTCTCCTTTCTCAGGGCCTTCAATATAATTCTCAAGTGATCTTCATGTTCTTCCTTACAATTTGAATAGACAAGAATATCATCTATAAAGACTACCACAACTTGATCAAGATAGTCTCTAAAGACTCTATTCATCATATCCATGAAGATAGAAGGGGTATTAGTAAGACCAAACGGCATCACTATAAATTCATAGTGTCTATACCTTATACGGAAAGTCGTCTTTGGTATATCCTCCCTTTTGACCCTTAATTGATGATACCCTGAACGAAGATCAATCTTGGAAAAGTATTGAGCTCCTCGTAGTTTGTCAAATAAGTCATCAATGCACGGGAGATGATATTTGTTCTTGATAGTGATCTTGTTAAGTTCTCGATAATCAATGCAGAGTCTTATTGATCCATATTTCTTCTTAACAAACAAAACAGGTGCTCCCCAAGGTGACACACTAGGGCGTATGAACCCCTTATCAAGATTATCTTGGAGTTTCTTCTTCAATTTCTGCAACTCAATTGGGGCCATTCTATAAGGTGTCTTTGAAATAGGCAAAGCACCCGGTACGAGTTCTATTGAAAACTCAACTTCACGATTTGGTGGAAGACCCAGAAATTCCTCCTGAAAGGCATCATCAAACTCCCGTAAAATGGGAATATTATTAATCGTGAGTTTCTCACCAACCATTTGAGATAAATAACCCTCATTTAGTGGAATCAAGACCCATAAGATGGAAGAAATTTCCACTGGAAGGTTATGTTCATCCTTGCATCGATAGACGATCATAGATTGATCTGGAATATGAAATGTGACTTCTCTTCTTTGGAAATTGATATGAGCTCCATATAAAGAAATCCAATCCATGCCAAGAATCACATCAAATTACACTATAGGAAGGATCACAAGATTTTCAGGAAGTACTTTCCCACAAACTTCAATCGGGGACGAATTATAAACTTTTGATGTGACTGTTGTGCCATTAGGTGTTGTCACAGCTAACTCAAAATCTAATTGTTGAGGTTATATGGTGATACCCTTAGAAAAATCTTCAGAAATAAAAGAGTGGGTGGATCCATAATCAAAAAAAACATTTTCTACTTTAGAGTGGATGGTAAGTGTACCTTTCACCACTTTGTTATCGTACTCCACATCGCTGATAGAAATTGCATGTGACTTTCCTTTGTCTTTAGCCTTAAGAGTTTGTTGACATCGGCCATCATCATCAACCCTTTTATTTGGGCATTGATTGGCATAATTCCCCATATCCTTGCACTTGAAACATTGAAGTGTAGTAGGTTCATTCTGTGTGTCCCTTCCTTTGTTTGCATCATTAGACATCTTCCTCCCATCATTTCGGCATTCAAATGCCTGATGACCTTCCTTTCCACATTTGAAACATGTAATTGTCCCTTTAAGACAACGCCCTCCATGTTTCTTTCCACACTTTGAGCATAAGGGAAAGCTCATCTTCTTTTTAGTGTGCTCTTTATATTTTCCTTTGAATTCCATTTTCCTCTTCTTATCAAACCCATATGACTGATGGGTTACTCCAATCTCCATCTCAACATTGAGAGCACATCGAACGATTTCCACATAGCTATTGAAGTCCATTATGGATAAGGCCCTTAGAAGACTTGGTTTTAAGCCACTAAAGAATCAATCGATCTTACTCTCAGGTTGGATAATAATACCAGAAGCGTACCTTGCAAGTCTTGTAAAATTTGCTTCATAGGTACCAACAGATTCATCATCCTTTTGCTTCAGTTCAAGAAACTATTTCTCCATGTTTGTTTGGAGAATATGAGGAAAGTACTTATTGAAAAATAAGTTCTTGAACTCGTCCCATTATATGGAATCAATTTCATTCATTTTCCTCGTATTCTTAATAAGATTCCACCATTGATCAGCATCTCCTTCTAAACTATACACTGCTAGGATGACTTTATCATGTTCAGAACATTTAAGAACAGAAAATATCTTTTCAGTAGTACTAATCCATTATTCAGCAAATAATGGATCAGTAGACCCGCTGAATGAAGGTGGACGCTGCCTCATGAAGGATTCAACAGAATGTTTCTCCTTCCTTTACTCGTTTGGAAGTCCTGTATGATTCATAGCTTGAGAAAGTTGTGTGAGCATGGCTACAAGATTTTCCATTCTAGCTCCCATAACGTTTGGTTTCTTATGGGGACAATCATTGCATTTCTAGTCGCATTCCGCATTAACACGGTTCCTTCGGGTTCCAGCCATTGACTAAAACCAAGAAGAATAGTGTGAGCAAAACTAATTATAATAGGAAAACCACATAATCAAGAATAAAATTTTACACTTAAGGTCTTATCCTAGGTTATTCATGGCCATTTCTAAAATACTAAGATTGTGTTCTATGCTTAGACTTATCCTTAGGGTTCTTACTAAGGCTTTCATATCCTAGTTTCCAAAGGTTGACTATACCTTTCCTCTGATACCAACTATAACGACCCATACTTTACATACATTATTATTAATTCAAAATTGAAGCACAATTATTACAACATATAACAAAACCAGGAAAGGACCGTATAGGTATAGTGTCTTTAGAAACTGGGAAACATAAACAACTGGTTCATAAAGCATATACATTGTCTCCCATTTATTTCATCATATCTAGAGTCCCTTTTGGAATATCCTACTTAATAACCTTCTTCCAAACCTGGGGAAAGAAAACATACAAAAGGGTGTTCTCAAATGCTCAGTAAGGGTAAACAAAAGAAATATCTATCACATCATATTCATAAGAACATAACATTTTGGAAATCTTAACCTGCAAAAGAGATCATAATATCATAACATGGGATAAATCATAGTAGTGAAATGTAATCCCAATAATCATAACTTAAAACATGAAACTTTGTTTCATACACACATAATCAAAGATAATCATTTCTTATTATTTAAGACTCATTTCCAAGACTATCTTAGTGGATAACGTCCATTTCTGAACCGAGTTCATTCCTCGTTTCAGTCCTGTTTCACTGAACTGGTTTAACCTACTATTCCATCCATGTCTGTCTCATGAGATAAAAAATCTTTACCCAATGCATTGGAGGGAGAAATAGGTCCCACCCATCTCATAATGATACCATTCTTATGTGTGCCACAAAATCATAAATCATACATCATTGCATAACCCATGTAATAAAAATGGGATTCTTAAACAACATGACATCATAAAACAATTCATATAAGATAAATGAATTCATAAAAATAATTCCATCACAACATAATCAAATTAATTTAATAATAGGGATAGAAATAGAACCCTATATTATCTTAGATGGAAAATAATTTTGATAAAACACTTGAACTCCATTCTTGAGGAAAATATCCTTTCTACTTAAAAAACATTTTCCTTTCTTAACATGTCATACAATTTAAAAAAAAAAGTTGATTAAAAATAAACTTCAAAACTTGTAAAGGAAGCTTCTTGGAAATAATGTTTTAAAAATCCATTCATTCCGTATAAGTTAAAAAACATTCTTCTCGTACTTTTGTCGGAAAAGTCAAAAAGTACCTCGTACGAAAAACGACAAAATATTCCTTTCATATCTTTTACTATAAAATCAACAAAGGGTAAAAATGGATTTAAACAATTATAGGTGGATGGAAATAATATTACATATTGAGGGAAGATGGATTTGGATGATAAAATACACCCCATTAAATACCAAATTATTAACAATCTTGAATAAAAATGAGATTGTGATATTTTCCCTTACCTTAGGTCCAATTTGCTTCGTAAGTGTCCGAACCACCTATATAATGATTTAAATAATGTTATTGACTTATTACATAATCATACTTATTTTTATGATATCATATTTGCTCATATTATTAGCTTCTTATTAGTAATATTTCATTACTACTTGTTATTCGGGTGTTTATTTCTTTTTGTTCTTATGCGTGTTTTGTTGAATAAATTCTTATTTTTCTTTTTAGGTTATAGATACCTCATTTCCAGAATGGGATTAGTGTAATATATATCATATTCATTCATTCAATTCATTTATATAATCATTATGCAATGAAGATCATGTAGAACGAGTTACATCACATCGTGGAGACAGTATTCCGTACGTACGCACGAGCGATGATATCATTCTCATGATCGTGGAATTGTATTGGAGTGTATGTATACTATTTAAGAATCAATATAAATTTAAAATAATCATATATATTAATTTTTTACACCATTATACCCATCCAAGTAATGCAGTGGTGGAAAATAGATTACACCACGGCGTGGAGACGGTATTCCGTACGTACGCACGCGCGGTGATTTCATTTTCCGTAGGATGGATAGATGGTGAAATAGGGTTGTTTCATACTTATAATAACATATAAGTATATGAGTGATACTGATGTTATTACTTCATAATTAAACAACTAAAGAAGAAGAAGTGGAATAAGAAATAAAGATGAAAGAATCGGTAATGGGCATTACCTCTTCTTTGAAGCGCTTCTTTGAGACCTCCTTGTAGGGCACTAAAATTGGTCTTTGAAGAATACCAGGACCTCTAGGATGTCTCTAGGGAAGTGTAGAGAAGAAATTGGCAGGGGTTGGCCGAGCTTGAAGGCTCAAAGTGGTGTGAGGAAGAGAGGGAGGAGGTGCCCTTTTATAAGGGAGGAGAGGGGCACCTTTGGAATAACAAAAAATATTATTTTATTATAAAGCCAAATTCGGTTTTAAATAGCTCCAAATTGATTTATTTCGAATCTAAGGTGGATATGGGTCGAAATCCTCTCATACAATATAATTTAGACAAGTTTAGGTTCCTATTTTAACCTTATCATTTAGATTTAACATTAAGTTAAATAATTTTACTTTTACCGTGTCTTCTTGTGTTCTTACACTATAAGGTTAATAAACTTAATATAACAAGCCAAACGGACCCCAAGATGTTTATTATTAATATATATAACCTTATATAAGTCATTTGGCTGAACATTAGATTTTTAGGAATAAAATAACAATTAATAATATAATATTTTTTTTAAAAACTATTTTATGTCAATTTTGACACTATTTAGTAATTGATTTTTGTGAAAATCATAACAGAATGATTAGTTCGAAAAAAATTTAATTAAATCAATAATAACATGTCATATTAACATATAAAATTATTGGAATTCATAAAAAGTCTCAAATTACATTTATTTGGGTATTTATAACCTCAATTATGTCAATATTTCATTAATAAGATAATTATTGCATCATCATTGTGTCATAAATAACTTAAATTATTTTAAGTCTAAAAATTATAAATAAAATACCATTATTTTGGAAATCTTTTTAAATTTATAATTAATTTTTATAGTTGAATATATTTTATGTATAACCCTATATTAAAAATGATTTACTTATTAAACTTTGATTTTAACTATTTTAACCCTTCTTTAAATAAATTAATAATAAATGTCCTAATCTTATCCAAGTGGGCCTAAATGGTCATATTTTATTCCTAAGATTGTCTTTGGTCTAATTAAACTTATCCAATAGAATTAGGACATGTTTTAGGGTAATAAAAATAACACTTTTACCCTTAATTACCATATTTACTTTTAACCATAGTAAAAAAAAGTAAAAAGTTACTATTCACCAAAAATTATTTTCATCTCATTGAACCACATTTTAGTCCTTGATATTAACCGTGTCTCTCGGATTTTCGAAATTCCACTCACAGAAGCGGTAAAATTAAGTTTTATGAAAAGTTCAGTTTTTTTAACTACCACATAGTGGTTTCACTATTCATCAAAAATTGAAAGTTTTCAGAAAAATACCAAAATTTCACCCTAGGCTAATTTTGATATTCTGAATCCAAAAATGAGGTCCATTTTGAAAAATAAAATTTATAAAATTTCAAAAAGTGGTTATTACTATTCATAACTGCTAGTTTTAATAATATTTTAATAGCATATCGTTGTTTAGTGAAACTCGGTATTGCGTACGACGCAAGCTATCGAGGAAGGTCGTGATTACGTGTAAATCAAGACAATCTAGTGTTGTGTGTAGTGAAAGATTTCTTTGATGATTTAAAAACAAAATATTTCTCATAAAAGTCTCGGGTGTTACAAATATCTTATTCATTATTTCATTATTCCACTCAAGAAAACCAATAGTGTTGATTCATGTGATCCTTAATAGTAATAAGTTCATGTGATTTAGAACCAAGTGTGATTACATCAAACATGATTCTATTAATAGTGAATTTAATTGATATTGTATATATACAGTAAATTACAGTATTTTACTATTCATCAAAATTTTGAATATCTCGAAAAACTCACAAAACCTCACCCTAACTATTTTTCGACGTGTAAAATTAAAATATGAACTCCATTTTTGGAAGATAAGTTTCTACATATGATTAATTTAATTTTCAAATAAAAATATTTCTTATTCGAAAAATAACAATTTTAAAACAATAATTCTTTATATCACTTTGAAAAAGTAATCAAGATATCATTACCTTAAAACCTTAAGATAATAAAATAATAATTGATTTACTATTCGTAATGGTCATATTAAAATAAATATTACTATTAATAAGGGTATGTTATTATTCACCAAAAATGAAGTTTGTCTTATCAGACCCTAAATATATTACTGAACGCAACTATTTATATCAATTTTTCGAAATTCAATTCACAGAGGTGGAACATTATGTTTACTGGATAGGTTATAACAAAGTTTTGTTTTGTATATACTCAATGTTTCATTCACTCAATATTAAATTTTTTTGAAAAAACTTGGGGTGTTAAATTATCCCCTCCTTACAAAAAGTTCTTCCTCAAAATTACCAGAATGTTACCTCAAAAAATGATTTGGGTAGTTCTTCCTCATAAGATCTTCTGGCTCCCATGTTTCCTCTTCAATTTTATGATTTTTCCAAATAATATTTACTATTTGTGTCATATGATTCCTCAACACTTGTTCTTTAGTGTCCAGAATCCAGATAGGCCCTTCACAGTAAGATAGGTCAGGTTCCAACTCTATACCTTCATAAGCGAGGACATGTGTTGGGTCTGGCATGTATTTTCACAACAATGAGACACGGAACACATTGTGTACTTTAGATAGGCTAGGTGACATAGCCAAATGATAATCCATAGATCCGATTCTTTCCAGAATTTTTAAAGGGCCAATGTACCTAGGTCTCATTTTCCATTTCATCCCAAATCATATAACACCCTTCGATGGAGATACTTTCAAGAAAACATGATCTCCCACTTGAAATTCAAAATCCTTCCTTCAATTATTAGCATAGTTTTTTTGTATTATTTGAGCTATGATATATCCTTGAATAGTATTTTCCTTTACTGTTGTTTCCTCCACAAGATCTGGTCCCACTAGATTTCTTTCACCAACTTCATCCCAACATGTTGGTGTACGATATTTCTTTCCATTCAATGCATTATATTTTTCCATTTAAATATAGGAATAGAAACTATTAGTTTAGTAAAACTATACCAAGGGTAAATATTGATCCCATGTACCTTGAATATTGATCATGCATGATATCAACATGTCCTCTAAAGTTTGGATTGTCCATTCAGATTACCCATCAGTTTGTGGATGATAAACAATACTCAAACGTAGCTCAGTATCCAAATAATTCTGAAGAATTTTCTATAATTTCAATGTAAATCATGGATCATGATCAGAAACAATTGAGAGAGGTGCTCCATGAAGTCTCACAACTTCATTGATATAGAGTCTTTCTAGGCACTCCAGTGGAAAATCCTCCCTTATAGCGAGGAAATGTGCAGATTTTGTAAGTCGATCCATAATTACTCATATTACGTCATTATTTCTTGGAGTTTTAGGTAATATAGTGACAAAATCCATGGTAATTTCATCCCATTTCCATGTTGTAATAGGTAGAGGTTTCATGAATCCTCTATAATTTTGTCATTAGACCTTCAGTTGTTGATAGACTAGAAATCTTGATACATAATCAACAATTTCCTACTTCATGTTGTCCCAATAGAAATGTTCCTTCAAATCTCTATACATCTTAGTGCCACCATGATGTGTATAGAAATTTGAGTTATGAGCATCATCCAATAACTCGCTTTTCATCTTGGGTATAGAGGGAACAAATATCCTCTTCCCAAATTTCATACTTCCATCTTCATATACAACGTCAACCAACTTCCCATCTTTCATAGCATTAATTTTCTTTTGAAGGTTCTCACCATCAGGTTAAGAGATTTTAATCCTTTATAATTATGATGTTTGGGAAACCAATTGAAAAAATTGATGATGTTTCACCTTCTTTGATAATTCACATGTCCATCTTTATTACATTCATGAATACCGGATCCCTTTCAATCCTCATTTTTTTAAAACTCCATGATCCTTCATGCTCAGTGCATCAGCTACCTTATTTTCTTTTCTTCGGTGGTAGTGTATGGAACAATAATAATCCTTGAATAGTTCAAGTCATCATCTTTCCCTCATGTAGAGTTCTTTCTGTGACAATATATACTTTAGACTATTTTGATCTATATATATCTCACATCTTTCATCATAGAGATAGTGTATCCATATTTTTAGTGAAAAGATCACTACAGCTTACTCAAGATCATGAGTTGGATAGTTTTGTTCATGAATTTTTAACTAACTTGATTCATAGGAAATAATTATGTCATTATACATAAGGACACAACCAAGTACTTTATTTGATGTGTCACTATTGATAACAAACCCAACATTCTCTAATGGTAGAGTTAGGATTTGAGAATTCACTAATATATTCTTCAATTATTTGAAATAGTCCTCACATTCTTTTGTCCATACAATCTTAACCCCTTTACTTTTAATATTGGTCATTGGGTTGGCTAAACAGGTGAAGTTCTGAATGAAACACCGATAATAATCTGTTGAACCAATAAAACTATGTACCTTAGTTATGTTTGTTGGATTATGCCATTATTGCACAGCCTTTATCTTTGCATGATTAAAAAAATTCCAACCTTAGAGACAATATGGTTAAGAAAGAAAACTTATTGATTCCAAAATTCACACTTACTAAACTTCCCATATAATTCATTTCTTATAAGAGTCTTCATAATAGTGTGTAAGTTATTTTCATGATCTTCATTGTTTTTGGATTATACCAAGATATCATCAATAAATACCACCACAAATTCATCATGATATTCCTTGAAAACTATACTCATTAGATCCATGAAAACATATGGTGCATTAGTTAGTTAAAATTCATTACTGTAAACTTGTAATGCCCATACCTGGTTCAAAACGTTTTCTTTATAATTTCATCCTTCCTTAATAGCTACTGATGATATTCAGATCAAAGTTCAATCTTTGAAAAATATTAGTCTCCATTAATTTGATCAAATAAATCATAAATGTGAGGTAGGGGATACTTTTTCTTCATTTTTATAGCATTCATCACCCTGTAGTCAATGCACAACATTAAAGATCCAAATTTCTTCTTGATGAAAAGAACAGGGGCTCCCCATGGGGAAACACTAGGGAAAATAAATCCTTTATAACTCAATTCCTCATGTTGTTTCTTCAATTATAATAATTCCACTGAGGAAATTCTATAAGGGGTCTTTAATATAGGCCTTGAACAAGGAATAAAATCAATAGAAAACTCAATTTTCCTCTCTAGAGGATATCCAGGTAAATACTATGGAAACACATCAACATATTCTTACATAATAGGTACATCCTCTATTTAAAAACTCCTTTACTAACCCATAGATATTATGTTCCCTTCCTCCATAATAATTGAATTCAGTAGAGCTACTGGGGTGGATCTAGATGAGAATTAGATGTTGATGTTTCCTCTCTAAAGATAAGGGATTCTATATCATCCTCAAAAATTGGAACCTCCTTCTTCTTACAATAATTGTTCACATCATATTTTGAAAGACAATACATACTAATGATTATATCAAATTCCATCATGGGTATGATTATAAAATCATTATATGATGCAAGTTTATATGCCATAATGGGAACATCCTAACACAACTTTGTTGCAATGATACTTCCCTTAGGAATTTTAACTGATAACTCCCTTATTAAATGAAATTGGAAATTTCTATTTTTCTTAGAAAGTTGGGATGATATGAAATAATGTGATGATAAAGAATCAAATAAATCATTGTCTATGTTTTAGGAAATAATTAAATTACCTTACACCACAACATTAGGAACTTCAACCTCTGCAGTTGTGACTCTATAAGCTTGGCCTTTCTCCCTTGGCCTTATTTGAGGAAGTTTCCCTAATGCTTAGGAAATTCTTGTGAATAATGTAACATCTCATTAAAATTGTATAATTGAATATTGGTAGTGTATTTCTTCCCCTTATAATCCTAAGATAGGTTGCCTTTTTCTCTGCACTTTAAATAAACTCTCATTCCCTTCAGGCAAGTGCTAGGGTATTTCTTTCCACAATTACTTTAGGATAGAAAGTTAACTCTTCCCTTTTTTTCCCATTTCTTTATTTTTTATAGAGTTTTTGGCATCCCTCTTCTTCTCTTTCATTCCTATAATTCGTACAACATAGAAAATTCATTTTCCATCTTGATAGCACTTGAGACTATATCTTCATATAATGAGAAAATTTTGGAGACTAGAGCCCTTCATAGGAATTGTTTTAAACCATTAAATAGTCGATCTATATTTCTCCTTGAATTACATATGTAGTATGTGACATGTCTATTCAGCCTTATAAATTTGGATTCATACTTGGAAACATTTTAATCCTTATTCTTCCTTAGATTCAAGAATTAAATTTTCATATCTGCTCGATATTCATAGGGAAAATATTTTTCTAGGAATATTTTCTTTGAAATCCCTCCATTCCATATATTCTATTTATTCCTATTTCTTCATGTTTTTTATTAAAAACCACCATTGATCTGCATCTCTCGATAGATGATATATTTCCATGACAACCTTCACTCTTTTGTTACATCCAGAAGTGATAAATATCTTCTCTAGGGAACATATCCACTGCTCATCTACAAATGGTTTTTTAGTCCCATTGAATGATGGAGGATATTGTCGCATAAAGAGATCCAAATAGCTCCTCCACATTGTGGATCAGGATGCTCCATAAAGGTAAGATTATTGTTTATAACTTTAGTAAGTTATCCCAGTATAGTTATAAGTTTCTCAGCACCAGTTATAAGTCAGAGCCAACATCATTATCTTGCATCGGTGGGAAATCCCTACATGGGATACGTGTGTTCATGTGGTATCCATTTCTTCCACTAGACGCTATTTCTAGATAATTTCATACACTAGATTAGGTTATGAATAATAATTTATAATCTCAACTTAGCCAAATACATATCCTAAATCAAAATCCTATGCATGGCTAATCCCATTATCGCAAATATGGTTTCTTGGAGGAAAATATTACATTTAAGTCCTTTATAATGGCTTATAAAGAAAATGTGAATTATCCTAAGAATATCCCCTGAGAGTTTCAAACCAGGTGCACAGTAAGGCTCGTTGTCGTGTACCAAGATACAGAGTTCAAGCCCAAAACTCCTTGTTGTATTTTTCACTCCTAGGTACATATGTGCTAGAACCACATCTACTTGTAGCATCCAGACAAGGATGTATTTTCTAGAAATATTCACATAATCTATTCCTTACCAAAAATTCTAGGATGTTTTTTTATGTTTATCCTCAAACACTATCTAAGGTTTTTGTTCCTTAATCTATGTTTTCTAAATATAGTTTCCAATTTTTCTACTAAACTTTATTTGATACCAACTGTAAGGATCCAACCCCAGTTGTGTGGATCCAGTGCCTTATTTTATTACATTGGCATATAAACAAGGAATACGAATCCCAAAAAACCAAGTATTTTAGTAGATTTGGAAAGAATATACAAAAATAAGTTCAACATTACAACTTGAAATGAAAAAAAATATAAGTTTTATTAGGAACATCCACAACTATAAGTTTATCCTTATAGGTCAGTCATAATAAACATCTTCATGTACTGAGAAAATGAAACATAAGAAAGGGGTAAGCTCAAATTCTCATTAAGGGTAATAAATATAGTATAATATATCATAAACATAAACATTAGGCAAGGTGAATAACTAAAAACACATGCCTTTAAAAAAATAAACTTGAACATACTATGGCAGGAATAAGAGATGAATAAATAATGCTATAATAAAACATAATCATGGGTATTATAATAGTCAAATAACCACATGAACTATCAATAATATTTTCATAATGAGGCAATGCATAATGCGGGACATCATAACCATACCATCAAGGCCTTGTGCCAAGACCATAAATATCCACTTTGTCAAGGCCTCATGTCAAGACCATAGTTTGTCTCATTAGACCTACCGATGCACCGACGAGCTATAGCGGGTCCCACATGACACTTACTATGTCCAATTAATTCCTCATATGAATGGGGATAAAAATAAACAATATATACATTCATATTGAAACTAATATATGAAATGTAAATAACTTTCTTTGAATATTAAGCATAAAAACAAACCATTCGGAGTAAATTGGTGAATAGTTTTAAGATAGCACATCAATAATAAAACTAATAATAAAACATTAAATTAAATATGGTAGATGATATCATAAAATATTAATCCCAATAATACATAAGAATCAAAAAGAGTGTTGAAATAGATGAAGATACTCTTATAAAATCATCGGGTAATTCTTGAGATAAATACTCTTTTACTTTGAAAAGAAGAGTTCTTTCGGAAAAATATTTGTTTAAAACCAAAAGTTAAGTAAGATATTATTTTCATAAAAAATTATTTATTTTATAAAGATAATTTTTTACAAAAACATATTATATATTACCCTTGAAAATAGGTAAGAATTTGAGAAATTCTCTTGAATCGGGCTTGTATTACAAGAATAATTTTTGAAAGATCCTTTTAAAACATATAACTCCCCATAAATGAAAGTATAATTCTGGTTTTTACACATATATAGAACATTATATCAGAATATATGAGGGTTACATATTAATAAATAATAATTTAATTGTGTTAAGTTGAGAATAAGAGTAACCTGAATGAAAATGGTGGTTTGGGTAGAAAATCCTTACCTTAAGTCCGAAGGTGTTCATCACTTGATCTTAATGACCTGAATAATCAAATTTATATTCATAAATTAATGATTCCATAACCTCTTATACATTTAATTGATTTATTATAACCTTATTAGGTTCATTAATTACCTTTTTATGGGTTAAGAGATTCAATTTCATTGTTTGGGTGTGTTTTCTTCCTTGGTTTTCATGACCAATTTACTTATATTCATGTATGGATAAACTTGTTGAATAATAATGGTTTTAATGAATATAATTTTTATGCTATTATTTAAGAACCATAATATTACATGGTTATAAAATTTATTTGGTTATTGTTAGTGAATATGAATCATTATAAAAAACTTTAATGACAATTGTTTGGGTTAATTGGCAGTTCTTGATCACAACGAACTCATTTTGATTTATAAATTAATATCATGTGTAAAAAAGGATTCAATAACCTTAAATACGTTATAATAAATATATTATATTCTTTTTCAAAAATAAAAATGTTTTCATAACCATAATTGAATATGGTAATAGAAATTGAAAACTCATCATCCTTTAATATGATAAATTAACACATCTCGGTTGGTATTTTCATTTCTAGTATAAAAGAAGTATAATGGAGACATGATGAATAATTCTTCCTTTATCATAATAACATTAAAGTACATGTGAGGTACTGGATTCATCACAACATTTGGATGAAAGGAGGTGAGGAATGAAAAATAAAATAAAGGAACTTGAAATAAAATAAATGAAAAGAGGAATTTACCTCTTGAAGTAATCTTCCTTGAGAGCCTCTTTAGGGAAGAGGTTTTTGTATTTTTATGAGCCCAAGGGATCATGTAATTGTAGGAAGATATTGGGAGGATATTTGAGCATAATTTATACAAGTAACAAGGCTTGATTGGAGTGAAGAGAAAAGGGGGTGAGGGGGGTTTAATAGTAAAGGAGAGGGGTGATTTGTGAATATCTTATTCATTATTTTATTATTTCCCACAATACAACCAATTTTATTGATTCATGTGACCCATAATTTTTATAAGTTCATGTGAGTTCTAAATAATTGTGCATATATTATCCATGATTCTAGGAATAATTAATTTAACTGATAATGTATATATATAGTAAATTATTGTATTTTACTATTCATCACAAATTCAAATATCTCAAAAAAAAAACCCAAAAATTAACCCTAATAATTTTTTTACATATAAAATTAAAACATGGGGTAAGTTTTTTGAAAATAATTTTATAAATATGATTAATTAATTTTTTAAATAAAATAATTATTTATTCGAAAAATATGAATTTTAAAACAATAATTTGTTTATATAACTTTGAAAAATTAATCAAGATATCATTATCTTATAACATTAAGACAATAAAATAACAATTGATTTACTATTAATAAGGGTCATATTACTATTAATAAGGGTTTGTTACTATTTACAAAAAATTAAGTTTGCCTTATCAGACCTTAAATATCTTACTGAACGCAACTGTTTATGTCAGTTTTTCAAAATTCAAATCCCAGAGGTTAAAAATTATATTTACTGTATTGGTTATAAAAAAGTGGTTTTTTGTAAATACTTATTGTTTCATTCATTCAATATTAAATTTATTTATAAAATCCTTAGGTTCTACTTTGTCTTTTTATAAAAATACCATTTTTAAGCATAAAACTGGATTTCTTCTTATCTTATGCCTATCAAATCTATTAGATGAATATTAAATATATTTGATTCAATAAATAATATATATATATATATATTTAATTAATATATTTCACTAATACTAATTAATTTAATTTATTAAGAAAACATGACTTTAGGATCATAAAAATAATTTTCTATAAAACCATTCCGTTTATATTAAATTGGTTCTTATATTCATTTCAAATTAATTAGTAACCAATAAATTCATTTTATATTTTTATAAACCATATATTTTTATATGTTAGTTAAAAATATTCATAATCACTAATTTAACATCTAGGTTAAGTCTAATTATATTAAATGATAATATAAGAATAATAATATATTTTTGTTTGGTAAACCTCACTCTTATATATAATGGAAGCTATCGAATAAGGTCGTTCTTGCATGTAAGGAAAGAAAACATAGTGTTTGTATTTATTGAAATATATATAATATGTTATAAATATTAAATATACATTAAAGTCTCTGGATATTATATTCCCTTATGTATTTGGTGTTTCTTATCATACATGATATCAAATACAATGTTATTACTTTAGAATTTTGGGTCATTACATTCACTCCATCTTAATTAAATTCCATCCTTATAATTTAAAATCAACCTTGGTAATAAATTATTTTATATTTCCTATGTTTAAATCCCATATCGTGGGAAGGGTTCCTGAAACATCCTCTAGAAAAGAGAGAATGGTAAGTATAACATTCACATGGACTAACATGTAATGTGGTCTTTAAGTAGTAGAACATTAGTGGTAAGTGGATATGCATACATGCAGGAAAAGAAAAAATATTTATAAATAGTGATTGAGTTCATCAATCACAAATAAGTGAATGATCAATAGAAATTTTAGGGTCTCAAAACCATTAATATTTGATGATTTAGAAAACCATTGGTTCAAAAAAAATTAAGGTATTTGGACAAAAACAATTGATCATATTCTAAATGTTGGGTAATTCTTTTATTACCTTAGAATATAAGTAAATATACTTACTTGACATATTTCTATTTTATAAACATAATTTTTATCCTTTGTTTTTTCTTTGATCAATTTTCTATTTATCCATTAGTTCATTAAATGTATATCCAAAAATTAACTTCGATGATTGAAGCACTAGAATTTACTTTTTATGGATTGTAAGGTCTATAAAACAAGTCTTTGTGTTTGTCTCTAAATATTTTTGAAAACTAATATGGTTAATAAATTAATCTCTAAACCTCAAAACTAATACTATTGGTTCACCATTAATATCATTTTTATCAATTTGTGTAACTAAAACAATGATATATTAACTAGTACATTATGTAGGTCAATGGTTGGCATTAGACACTTATCATCCTTCAGTCATGGGTTTAAGCCCCACAAAATTTCCAAAATTGACGATTTATCACCCGACATATAGGTTGTCCTTTTCTAAACCCAAATTAATATATTTACTATAAAATTTTTAATAGTATTATGGAAATCCTTGAAATTTAATCATCAAATAGTCATTTAATTAATTTTTTCAATACAACCTCAATATATAAATATTTTATCCATTTATTTCCACATAGGTCCTTTCTTGGTCTAGGGTTTAACCATGTTCATTAATTTTCATTTTCTATTCAAATACTTCATAATGGTTTGTAAATAGAATGTGAATTATCCTAAGTGTATCCCCTGGAGTGTCAAACTAAGTGCACAGTAAGGCCCATTGTCATGTACCAGGTTATGCTCGAGTTCAACTAAAAACACCTTTAAGAAGTTATTACCCCTAGGTACATCTGTGTCAGAACCACATCCACCTATTGTATCCAGACAAGGATATAATGCTAGTAAAACCCACATAATATCTAACTTACTAAAATTCTAGGATGGTATTCTATACATTTCCTAAAATTCTATCTTAGGGATATATTTTGTAATTAATTTTTTCCTAAATCTAGTTCCCAAGGTTTCTACTAAACTTCCTATAATACAAAATAAACTGACCCAACCCCAAAAATCCTGGAGCAGATGCATGCTACCATTACATCGATATGATTAAAAGAAATGAAATCCCAAAAATCCAAAGGGTTTAGTAGTATTTTTAAACCATATGCATACATGAGTCTTAAATTAAAAATTAATACACCAATTACAACAATTATTTGTATTTCTTCAATAATAAATTTATTCTATGTTTAGTATCCTTGCATATCTTTCTTATTATATTTCTTGGATTCCTGGGTAAGGAAAATAAAATAATAGTGAGATCGAATGGTCAGTAAGGATTAAGCACAGTGGGAGCAATAATGAATCAATGTGCATAATAAATATGGAGAGGTAATAACTGAACACACATGATATATAATCAATAAACTGAATGGATAAAAAAATATGGAAATGTAATAACTGAAAACACATTCCATTTAAATCAATTAACTAAGAATTAAATTCATCTATATATATGTCTATGAAAAATCACATGGATAATAATAACTAAAACAAAAAAAGGTAATGCTTAATTATTGGATGTCATGATTCCTAGGTACACTATACCGTTACCATAATGACCTTTAATAAGATGGTTTATAACATACTGGGTGAAAACTTTATTAGCTTAGGCTAGTCAATTGATTCATTCCATTAGACTATTGATACATCGAGGAGATATTTATAATCAGGCCCCATCTGTGTCGTACCTATCCAAATAATTACTCATATATCGAATAATCGATTTAATTCTTGAATAATGTGCCTTATCAAATATTCGTATTGAGTAAAGGATGCATATTTATCAATATTTTCCTAGATATAAAATAACATTCAATGTGAACAATGTATATAAAAATGGTATATGGTTTAAGCAATTATCAAATCCATGATAAATTATATGGATATTTATGGGAAATTCAATGTTCAATGATGATCAAAAATTGAATATTTCAAGGGGATTAAAAAAGAAATCAAGGTAGTGAATTTCAATACTACACTTAGTTAAAGGAGTTAGAAACCATCCAGAAGAAGAATTAGGATGTTATCAATACAATATAAACCAAGTGGAGTAAAAAAATTCTTTAATAAATAATTTTTTAAAGGTTAAAAACATTTTTAAAAATATATAAATCAAGTTCTTTTAGAAGAAAAAAGGATCTCCGACTAAAGGGAGAAATGGAGTCGGTTTTTCTTCAAAACACATTATAAAACATTTTGAGTTCCAAAGAGTGGTAAAATGGTCTTATTACTTAGAAAAGTTCATTAATAACCATAAGATAATAAAATTAAATGATTTATTAAAATAATGATCCAATAATTTACTCTGAAGTAAATTTAATTGTAAACAATCCAAAACAAATTGATATTGTAAAGTAAACCCTTGAAAAGACCATAACATTGATGTGAGAAACAATAAATAAATAGATTGTGTGTTTCAAATGTAAATCCACATAAAACAAGTTTATATTCAATAATATATTGTAAAAATATATTACACACATAATATTAGAATATTAATGAAAATGAAGAGGTAATATAACCAAAAGAAAAGAAATGAGGTTATGAAAAAAATTTCAACTTGTTAACGCTTAATTTTTTTTAAAGGTTGGGGTCGAAGCCTCATTTATTATAAAATAAAAGAAAAGACCTCTTTAACATGGGTAGAGGGAGACCCATTACATATACCAAAGGCCCATTGGTCATTTATCCCATTACATGGCCCGTAGGCCCAATTGTTTGGCCCAAAGCCCATTTTGTGAATAGTACTGCAACAGTACCCCCGCCTGCTACAGAACCACACAGTCCCCACCGCCGCTACAGTGCTCTGCCACCACTATAGTGCCTGTCATTGCTATGGTGCCACCGCTTCTACTATATGCTATAGTACCTACACCCAATGGGTTTTTAACCCCCATTTTTCATGTAGGATTACGAGGTTCTTACCACTAAGTCAAACCCCAACTAAACTTGTTAATGCTTAATTCAAATACCCTTAGATGAAATAATTAAAATTTACACTCAAAATATCATGAAAATTAATGAATCATGAAATTACATGTCAAAGTTTTAGTATGTACACCATATATAAGAACTTGGGTTCACAATAATAAAGTCTGTCTCATTGAATAAAAATTGAGATGAATTCCCTTACTACTTGGTAACTTTTGAATCATATGCCCCCTAAAAGTGATAACATAAAATGAAACTTTAAATACCATTAAGATTAAAATAATCCATTATATAATATATTAAAATTTTAATTACACCATGTAAAAAAGTATTTGGTTAAAATGGTGTATGCCTCGCGGAAAAGAAAGTGATACAAGAATCTTGTACCTTGTGTTTCCTTTCGAGTGAACATCCTTTAACTTGTTATATATTGGTTTTAAAGATGTTATTAACTTATACCAAAACCATAATCATATTTATAAAATCATATATTAACTTATTATAATATCGTATTGCCTTTTTTAACAACCTTTCATTATTTTCACTATTTTTGGTGTTAATTTTCTAGTTTTTAGAGTATGTTTTGACTTGTTACTTGTTGTTCCTGTTAATTATATCATGATTTAATCATCAAAATAATGTAAAAAATAATTTAAATTTCATATATATATCCACTATACATGTATTTATAACAATTCATAATATTTGGAAATAATAAATTAAATTTACCATTCATGAAGATGGTAGGTCGTACGTACTCATGAACACTACTTTCATTTCTTTATCATATCTAAAAGAATGAAAAGTAAATTATATATATGTGTGTGTGTGTGTGTGTATTATAATTTTTTTATAATATATATATATCATATATTTCATATATTTTCATTAAAACCATAATTTATACATTCTATGTATAGTGTGAATGAATCACATCGCTTTGAGAGGGAGGTAGTCCACACTTCTACAAACGATGTTATCATATTTACACAAAATGGAAATCATGAAGGTATGGGTTATATAAACATTAAATAAGTATGAATAAAAAATAAATATCAGATATATATATCATATAAAATAGTGTGTCTGTCATAATTTCCACCCACGTGATGTGGTAAATGAAAAATAAACAATCATCATTTCACGAGGTGCTAGTATGTCATATATGAACAGTAAGTTTGTTACCTGTTTGATGGAAGTGTTTATAAGTGTAGATAAAACTCTTATAATAACATAATTTCAGTATATTTAGGATAATTAGATTATTATGTAATCATGGAATAATAATATTTTAGGGGGTGGAGAATGAAAATAAAACAAAAGAGCTTGAAGAAGGATGTTACCTCTTCTTTGGGTAACTCCTTTTGGTTTGCACTATAGGGATTCCTTGTATTGATTTCTGACCAAATATAGGATTATAGGATGAGGGTATGATTTTTTTAATTTTTTTATCATATTTTGGGTGATCCAAATGGCTTGAGAGGTGTGAATAATTGGGAGGGTGAGTGCCTTTTTATAGTGGAGGACGAGTGGCACAATTGTAATTTTTTTAAAAGGGAATTCCACCCACATTATTTTCATGTAAAGTGGATCCAATGGTGAAAAAAATTAAATAAAATGTATAATTGTGTATAAATATTAATATAAAATGTATTTTGGACAATTTTTAAGGACATTTTTTCCCTTAATATTTAGGTTTAGTCCCTTGTTAAGCTAACTTTTCTCTTAATCACTGTAATTAATTTTAATTACATTCACTAATATTTTTTTGTCAAAAATTAAGTTTAACTTATTATTATTTATAAATTATTCTAATTCCAAATATGGAATTAATTTTTCAAAATCGCAATCACATAATTGGCATGAATTAATTTAAATTTAATCTCACTGACGGAATGACAAAACTGGTTTTTTAAGTAAAAATGTTCAAAAGTTTGAGATGTTTTATATCCAACTTCAAAGTGAAATTTATTATAATGAAATAAATTAGATTAATTTATGTATAATTAATATAATTATACTTTAAAACCATTAAAAATATAATTTAACTATATTAATAAATTATACAAAAAAAAGTTTTGAATTAAAATTTAATATTCTTCACAATTTGTTAAAAAATGAAATATTTTAGAAAAATACCAAAAAATCACCCTAAGATAATTTTGATGTTCTTATTTCAAAAATAAATTTTAATTTTAAATATCAAAAATTTATAAAACTTCCAAAAATTATATTTAAAATTATTTTTCCATTAAAAGGAAGTAAAATTATCTTTTTAGAAAAATACAATTTTTAAGCATAAACTGGATTTATTCATCTCTTATGCCTATAAAATATATTGGAGGAATATCAAGAATATTTTATTTAATATTATATATATATATATATTAATATCATTTTACATTAATAGTTAATTTAATATATTAATACAACACACCTTTGAGGGCATAAAAAATGTTTTCTATAAAAACATTCCATTTATATTCAATAGGTTCTTAAATTCATTTATAATTAATTGGTAACCTATGAATTAATTGTATATTTTTTATAACCCATATATTTTCATAATTTAGTTAATATTATTCATAATTATTAATTTAATATCTACGATAAGTCTTATTATACTAAATGATAATATAATAATAATATATTGTTGTTTGGTAAAACTCGGTCTTGCATGTAACTCAAACGATCAAACAATGTTGTTCTTGCATGTAAGGAAAGATATATTAGTGTTTTTATTGATTAAAATATATATAATAGATTGGAAAGAATAAATATACTATAAAGACTTGGGATATTATATTCCCTTACATGCTTGGTGGTGCGTATCATACACGCTATCCAATACAATTTACTTTCTTTAGAATTTTGGGGAATTACATTAATGTTTTTTTAGACTAGTGAATGGGAAGAGATATTTAAAGAGTTGAAGCAGTTTCTCACTACATTAGTCCTCATGCTTCCCTCAAGTGGGGATATTTTCATGGTATACATTTATGCTTCAAAGAATGTATTTAGTTGTGTACTGATGAAAAATGATAAAGTTACAACCTACGCCTCAATGGAGTTGAATGTTTATAAGAAAAAATATCCCACTCATGATCTAGAGTTGGTTTTAGTGAACTTCTCATTGAAAACTTAGTGATATTATCTCTAATGGGACAAGTGTAAAATATATGTAGAACATAATAGCCTCAAATATATATTCATATCAAAGGATATTAATATGTTCCAGTGAAAATGGTTAGAGATGATCAAGGACTATGACAACTAAATATAATACCATCCTGGGAAAGATATCAAAGTTGAATATTATCTAATAAGAATGGATTCAAAAAAAATTAATGATGATAATTGAGAAGGATCTAATCTTCTTAGACTTTCAATGGATGGATATGGGAATCATGAAGGAAGGAACACCATTACTCCTCTATGAAATTATTTTTCAACCACCCCTTCTTGAGATGTTAAAGGATGCTCAAAGAGATGGTGTGGGAATTTGAAAGAAGGTGGAAGCTATAGGAAAAGTGAAATCCTTTGAGTTCAAAATTAATGAAGAAGGAGGTGTATAAATTGGGTAATGACTATGTCTACCATAAAATCCTTAGATAAAGAAATAATTTTTGAATGATGAATATTTCTCAACTTTCTCCATCCACCAAGGGAGCACAAAGATGCCCCAATATCTCAGAGAGAACTATTAGTGGGAAAATATGAAGAAGGATATCAAAGAACATATATCAAAGTGTATGGTTTGTCTATAAGTGGATGAAAAAAGGTAAAATTATACGTGAATGATGGAAAACCATCACCATTGACTTTGTCACTAGTCTAACCAAGACATTAAGTTGAAATAATTCCATATGGGTGGTGATGGATCATCTTATAAAGACTGCTCACTAATTTGAAATTCGAGAGGGCTTCACACTTGATCAGTATGAAAATATATATATTAGAGAGGTGGTGAGGCTACATGGAACACTACTACTGACTATATCTGATCAAGATCTGAGATTTGACTCCATATTCTGGAAGAGCCTCCAACATGCTATAAATACTGAGTTGAAATTCAGTACATATTATCATACCCAAACTAATTGATCGTATTTTTGGAGTATTAATACACTAGAATACATATTGATAGGATGTTTTGTGGACTTTAATGTAGGATAGGATCAACATATTCCTCTGGTAGAGTTCTCATACAATAATTTCTCCCACTCAAGCATCCAAATATCTCCTTATAAATATCATAAAAAGAGATGAAAAAAACTATTATGTTTTGATGGAGTTTGTGAGAACAAGAAGGTGGGGCCTGAAATGGTTTAGGAATTGGTAGAAAAGTTCAATACCATTCAGCATCACATTAGAACTGCCTAGAGTTGAAAAAATAGTTATGCTGACAATCATTGATGAGACCCAGAGTTTGTGGTTGGGGATAAAGTGTTTCTCCACATATCTACATGGAAGGGAGTCATGAGATTTGGGAATAAGGGAAATATAATCCCTTGGTTCATTGGACCCTTTTATATTCTTGATCACATAGATGTTATGGCATATCAACTAGCACTCCCACGAACCCTTTC
Source organism: Viscum album (assembly GCA_963277665.1). NCBI lineage: Eukaryota > Viridiplantae > Streptophyta > Magnoliopsida > Santalales > Viscaceae > Viscum > Viscum album. Next base: position 839,942,018 of record OY728145.1, on the reverse strand, counting down.
TCAACTACACTACATATTCCACGTATACCTATTTAGTTAGTACATAATAGATCCCTCACATGTACTAAATTAATAGCTAGTACATCTAGAAAATGATCTCTATTGTTGGGATAAAATGATTAAGATCATGGAATATGGAGATAAAGTTTTATGCAACAATATGACTCACATGGTAATGGTGCTATGGTGGAACCATAAATATGAAGAGGTAACCTGGGAACCGGAGGAAGAAATGAAGTATAAGTACCCTTAACAATGTTCTATTTGATATATCATAAAACATTTAAAGGGTTAAATTCATTAAGTGGGAATAATATAACGCCCTGAGTTTTTAAAAAAATATGAAGAATGCTATGTTTGACAGTATATGTGCCATGAAACAATGAGTTTTAATGAACCTCAATATAATATTAATATTATTATTTAAACATGATAGTTATAAACTACACATTAAATTTTGAGGTTTGAATAGGGAAAATATTTCAAAAATTATGTATTAAGGATAAAGAAAATTTATTTATGAATAAGTACATGATTTTGGGAAAAGTATTTATAGTCTTCAAAAATACATTTTCTCAAAAAAATGATTTTTTTTCCTTTTATGAAAAATATAATAAAATTAAGTACTTACTATTTTATTAAATTTATTTGAAAATTGAAATTTATTTTTTGAATCAACATTTTTAAATTATCTTTGGATGAATTTTTGGTATTTTTCTAAAAAGTTTGAATTTTTAAATGAATTTTGAAAAATACAGTTTTGTATTGAAAACATAATTTTCGATTAAATCATTTAAAAAGTTATATTTTTATTTAAAATGGATTATAAGTAAACCAAGATCACTTATTTTATAACTAATACAATTTCTGTTATTGGAATCAATTTCATGTCAAACTTTTAAATAAAATCTTTTTACACTTATGAAAACGTTTTCTTTGGAAAAAAAATTCATCGCTTATGTGGGTTTATTTTTAAATTAAATCTTACCAATTTTATGAAATGAATTAGGAAAAATGGATTCCATATTTGGAATGTCAATAAATAATATTATTTAATAATTTCAAATTAGTTTTTTCATAATGAATTGTAAAAACAATAAAAATTAATTACCACGATTGGGGTTAAAACAGTTTACTAGGGGTTAAACTAAAAATATAAGTGTTAAAATGACCTAAAAACTGGTCCAAATCCTATTTTATGGGAATATTTTGCCCTTATATATTCCAATGTTTGAGAATAATTCATTTTGAATCCTTTTTTCAATTGATAAATTTGGGAATAATTTACTCTTCATACATTTCAAGTGTTTTCTCTCCCCCACTTATAAAAGGGAACCCCCTATCCTCTCCTCTTTACACTTCAAACGAATTTGTCTTCATCCAATACATACTAATATACCTTACTTACTTCCCTATCTATATAATAGAGTCATTTTATTGATCATAAATCCAATCTATGGATACTTTACGTATAATCCTCGAAGAGTTGGTCCAAAGAAGAGGCATTATTCTTAAATAAGAAACTTTGTTCTATTTCTTTGTACACCTATTTAAAATATTACTCAATCATGATTATTTAATTAAATAATCATCACCCTATGAATAATATGTTATTATGTTAATGTAATAACTTAAATCCATCTCCACTTTCATCATATGGAAAATGAAACCATTGTTTTTGTGTATGAAACACTATGACCTCATGAATTAATATAATTCATTTTCCATCATCACCCCTCACAGATGTTCATGCTGATAGATTTAATTTTCATATATAATATTCATGAAATATTAATAATTTTTTAAAAATAATGTATCATATACCTTCTTACCTTACCATACATTGAAGAATGAAAACACCATTCTTATGTATGACATACTACCGCCTCGCGAGGCGATGTGATTCATTTTTTATTACAGCATCACATGGATGGTATATGTAAGTGTATATAAAGAAATAATATTGTATTTAAATTTTAATTATTATTCTTTAAATATAAAATAGAACTTAACACATTTCCATTATGATTGAATTAATTTATGTGACAAACATATATATAGAAAATTTTATAATGGGTTCACCTAGATAGCACTCCAATTCATTGGGTAATGTTTTATTCCCATGAGATGTAAGAACCCAGATCTTCATTTCAGGTATGGATCTTGATTTTAGGTTGTTTTTTAGGAAAAATGAAGAAATGAGAAATTTTCTAAGTACATACCATGTACTTATGAGTTAACACAATATACTTGGGTACCACATAAAACTGTGCACTGGCTATGTAACAACCATGTACATGGTCATGTGGTGAGCTAGCAGACGGTTTAAGGTGGGGAACGATTGAGGTCACTACACGGCATGTACATTTAATGAACACGGCATGTATATTTAATAAACATGGCATGTAGTTTTCTTTATATTTGATAAATCAAAGTGGGGTCACATCTCATCCTTGGAAACATCTTTTTCTTTTCTTGGTTCATACAGGAGAGTGATAGAATGGCCAATGAACTCTAAAACCCTCCCAATTCTGCATCCAACCTCCAATTGAAACATCATCCAGTGCATTGGAATCCCACCGATGAGTTCTAAATTCTTCTAGAAATTTTCTTCATGATCCCTCCTCTCTTGTGAGTTATTCAATGTTGAATGATTTTCACCTTTTTTTAGATCTACATCATTCTAGGTTGATTCAAGGGCTGACGTTCAAGAGTATTGATCGTAAGAAATCAAGGTAGGTGGTTTGTACATTTTTTTGATTGTCTTTGGATTATATATGCTAAAAGTTTTATATACCTATGTTTAGGGTATTTCTTATTTGGAATTAGACCCTATTTATTACCTATTATGGTTTTGTAGATTGATAAAGGGTAGTTTTATTTACGTGAGGTTAGATACCTTGTTTATGGGACAACATGTGGGTGCATTTCCCTTGTTTGATTAATTATGTTCATTTGGTCTAGAATGCTTGTTGGTATTTCCTTGTTTTCCATAACTCATGTTGTTAGGATGGATTTATTGATTATTGAGATGCATGTGATATGCATTGTGGAAGTTTGACCAAGGGAAATTTGACTGTGAGAGCTTCCTGAGGTAGGTTCATTTATGTATGAATTGTTGTTATGTTAGACCAGAGAGGTTAGACTGTGAAAGCTACCCATAAGGTCATTATTAAATTAATCGGTTCTATATTGACCAAGGGGTATTGACCGTGTGAGATTCCCATGTGGTTTTTTATAATTTATTGATGTTATGTTGACCAAGGGGTACTGACCGTGTGAGCTGCCTAAGTGATCATTTGTAAATGATTGGTGTTATGTTAGACCAGATGGGTTTGACTGTGAGAGCTACTCAGAGGGTCATTATTAAATAAATTGTTGTTATGTTAGACCATGTGGATTATACTATGGGAAAGTTCCTAAAAATGGTCATTATTTTGAATCATTGAATGATTGTGACGAGTCTTCCAAGCCAAAGAAAAAGCTTGGACTCGGTCTTAATTGTTTGTTTAGATAGTATTCTGAGACTTCTGTTGTTACTATTACACATGGGATATAGATCTTAGGCTAGATACCAAGGTTTACATGATTCAACGGATGAATAATTAATGTTAAATGGATGTAATTGAAAACTGTATGACTATTTACTTTTGATTAATTCCTAGTTTATTGCTTCATTTCTACATATTACCTTCTATATATATTCACTGACAGTTAGGCATAGATGTTTTGGTGGTTTCCTACTAGGATTCATCTCACACCCATTTTGGGTCATGTTTTTGGACCAGGAAAGGTTATATGGTTGATGGTATAGATAAGGGCCAGCACCCTTCTTCATCAGGTACTTGATTGTTGTTGGATCTAGATTGCATGAGACCAAACTGAGGCTTGCGATGTTGTTGGAGTTTACTAATTTTCAACACTTTGGTTTCAGTATTGTATTTATAGCATTGTGACTTGTTTGGATGTTTTCCTAGAGATGTGTGACATGCATCATTTATATATATATATGTGTATATATGATCCAGTTGTTATTTTACTATTAGTTTTTTGTTCCTTACTATTATTGTATGGTATTACTACTTCATATATTGTTTACTATTTTCTTTCTGCTATGTATACTCTGCAAATGAGGGCATACTTTTCCCATTATTAAACTATAGCCATCACTGCTAGTTGTCAACCTTCGGTGTTTGGGGAAATTCATTTTGAGGTCATGTGACCAACCAGGTTCAAGGCACCTTTGTGCGGCACATGGAACCGGGACGTTATAAAGTGGTATCAAAGGAGTTTTCTTTTCTTATTTCCCTTAATAATTAGAGTCTATAGGCTAGGATAAGAAGGAACAGGTGGGTGGTATTAAGTTGTTCCTGGAAGTATCTAATCCGTGTACAGGAAAAATCCAAGTTACCTCGAATATTGCAATTTTTTGGTTTTTCAATTGTTACCGTTGATTTGATTTCACTTTTGGGTGATTCACTTGTTTTGTGTTGTTATGATTTATATGATTTTGGTTCTATTTCTGTTTCAAACTGATGAGATGAGGGTATTATATCTCATTCATCATATAGGCACTTTCTAGAGATCACATGTCATGCATTCTTGTCTTTCCATTTAGGATGCATTACTTATTTCATGCTATTGTGATAGATGTTGTGGTAGATATTCATGCTCTTGTGATATATTCCATTATAGAATACCTACTATTTTTGATAGGGTACTGGTATATGTAAATTTTCATTTGGATGGACACCAATCTTTGAGCCCTGAGGTGTTATGGGCCCTCTTGGATCAAAATTTGGTTGATCATGTTTGAACTTTAATTTAATTCTTTTATGATATTATATGAATAAGGATTAAAAACATTGATTAGAAGGTAGTATGGGATCTCACATATCAGAACATGGCATTCCTTGGTCAAATTTTAAGTTTTTAAGGGTTCTAGGTAATTTTTAGAGGCTTACTATCCAAAAAATACGATGTGTGATGTTATGAACACACACCATGTGTTCTTCTGTTCTGGAAGAAACAAATTATCTTAAGTACACACCATGTACAGTGTGTACATGCCATGTAGTTTTTTAATGTGTGACTGACTGTGTAAGAAGAGATATGGGGTTGATAAAATCTTGGTAGAACATACTGTGTAGTGGGAGTACATGTCATGTTGTAAGAGACCATGTATATGGTCATGTGACTAACGACACGGGTCGATGAAATTTGGGTGTTATACTCTGTGTCTAGATTATACACATTGTGTAGTAATTTTCCATGTATCTGTTCATTTGACTAACGACACAGGTGGATGGAACTTATGTAGTACACTTCGTGTCTAGAGTACGCATGACGTGTAGTGTTACACTGGTTGAACCATGTAGTTCTAGCCTTTTAGAATTAATTGGCCTATAGGAAATATTCAAGTACGCATTGTGTCTCATAAGTAACACATCGTGTGTATGGGGTGTAACACGATCAGGTTGGCAGAGGTACACGCCCATGTAAAGGCTTAAGGGAACACACCATGTAGTGGTTCTACACACCGTGTAACCCTCTTTTATAAAACTTGAATTATTTATTTTCATGTTCCTTTAATGAACTTCTATGTTGCAGTCCTTGAGAATATTGAATTGAGGTGTGTGCTTGACCTTGTAGAGTCATTCCATGAAGACGTCCTCTAGTTGTATGCCAGGTATAGGGCAATGAGAAAACAGTGAAAAGGGTAGACCAGGGACTACCAGCAGATCCTCCCGACGTGCCTATCTTGGCACCAGCTATTATGCCGGATTTAGGTGCTAAACCACAGTTATTTGAAGGCTTTATGAGGATGATTCAGACTTTTTAGGGAGCACCACATCCTTCCCTGACAATGGCAGAGTTGACAGGGGTGTTCCAACATCAGCATCCTCTGACTTTTTAGGGGATAGAGGACCACACACTGTAGAGTCATGGTGGGAGGTCATTCTTTCTATCTTTGAGCATATGGAGATGCCTCATGAGAGGAGGGTGAAGATTACAACTTACATTCTATGTGATTACTCCAAGAGATGGTGGGTTTTTATCTCACAAGTGGGATATCATCGAGATATGGCTTGGGAAGAGTTTCATAGATCCTTATATGATTACTTCTACCCTGATACATTGAGGGCCGACTGAGCTTGGGAGTTCATGAAATTGGAGAAGGGAGTTATTTTAGTGATGGATTACTCTTCTTGTTTTACAGAGCTTCAGTACTTCGCACCTGTTTTGGGAGGTGATAAGTTATCACTGGCTAAGTGGTTTGGGGTTAGTCTTAGGTATGACATCTAATTGCAGGTGAATGTTTTTAGGCTGACTTCAGTGACTGCTATAGTAAACCATACATTGATTACTGAGTGCAATCTGATGGAGTTGGGAGCTACGGGCCAAAGCAGCTCAACATACAGGGATTGTACTCCTTCAATAGATAGTCGGAAGTGCTGCTTGGGATCTTTCAGGCGATGTTTCTTCAGGTAGTCAGGTGGTATGATACTAGTGTAATAAGAGTGGGTATACAAGACTACATTGCCTGAAGGACCTAGTCAAGTGTCGATCTTGCGGTAAGATTGGCCATATTCAGTGATTTTTCTAGATACTCTCACCAGTAGAGAGTGGGAGGGGATCTTTTATGACCCTATGTTCCAGAGAAGGACCTCTAATTTCTCATCAGTCAAGTAACTGGAGTTCGTCAGGCCATTCAGTATGAGGAGGAGGTCATGGTCGTGGAGCTATATGGCGGATTTTTAGCAATATTAGGGTGGATCAGCTCAGGGTAGTCAAGCAGGGTTGTAGGGCCACAGTATAGGTCAGAATATTGTAGTGGAGCAGACCCAACTGGAGATGGATCCCTGACCCTCAACGGTTAGAGGTACAATTCTAGTTGCCTCGGTTTTAGCTTCTTCTCCTTCTTATATAGGGGATTCCCATAGTATTATATATTTTGTTGTTTTGGAGAGACTTGGGATCTGTATCTTTACATTTGATAATGTTATGATGCTAGACACATTGTTGGGGATTAGGATGGAAAGTGTACGTTAGTGCAAGGTGTTCCCTCTTGAGGTGGGTGGGTGTTACTTCTTATGGGTCCTCTATGTCTTAGAGATTATAGTCTTAGATTTCATTCTCATAATGAACCGTTTGGTCTCTTTCTAGGCCTTTTTTGACTACTATCGCTGCATAGTGAGTTTCACATCACAAAAGGGTGGGTCTTATCTACACAAAGGTGAATGGGATGTTTAGGAGAGCAGATATGGACCCACGTATCATGGGTTGGGAGGAATTACAACCCATATTTCTAGTTTATATCTGGATTACTAGGGGACTTCTCAAATGGACTTTCCTCCAGTGGTGGATCATTTTAGATATGTCTTCCTAGAATAATTTCCATGTTTACCTCTAGAGTGAGAGGTAAATTTATCTGTTGAGATTGTGCCAGGAGCTGCCCTGATGTCTATTCATCTATATAGGATGGCTAAACCAGAGTTATATTAGCTCAAGAAGTAGTTGGTGGAGTTGTTCGAAAAGGGTTTCATATGACCCATTAATTCTCTTGGGGTTTTCATGTCCTTTTTGCGAAGAAGGTGGACAGTACCCTCAGACTTTATGAGGATTATTGGAAGTTGAACCAGTTGATAGTCAATAACCGATATACCTTACCAAGGATTGATGATCTCTTTGATCATCTTTGAGGAGAGTGGGTGTTCTTGAAGATTTACTTGAGATCCGGTTATCATCATTTGTGCATTTGGCCATCAGATATACCTCTTACAGCCTTTCGGAGTAGGTATGGTTTATATGAGTATTTGGTTATTCTGTTTAGTCTCATGAATGCGCCAGTATTTTTCATGGAACTAATGAACTGAGTGGTCTATCCTTACTTGGATTCTTTTGTGGTAGCCTTTGCGGATAATATTTTGGTGTACTCTAACACACGACATGACCATGCCACCCATATTGAGATCATATTGAGTACACTAATAGAGAATCAGTTATATGATAAACTCTCAAAATACCACTTTTGGATGGATCAGATTCACTTCTTGGGTCATGTTATCTTAGAGATAGTAGTATCAGTACACCCAGAGAAAGATAGAGTAGTAGTTTCCTGGGAGTAGCCGAAGAAAATCTTTGAGGTGCAGAGTTTTCTAGGGCTGAATGGTTACTACAGACGCTTTATACAGGACTTTTCATGCTTATTAGTGCCACTAACATGCCTGACTAAGAAGCGTGTGTAGTACTTGGGGAAATATTCCAATGATTCATCCTTTCAGGAGCTCAAAGAGAGATTGACTTCAACACCGATACTGGTTTTTTCAAAACTGGGCAAGAGTTACACTGTTTACTGCGATGCATCAGGTATCAGGATGGGAGTAGTGCCTATGCAGGGGGAAGGAGTTGTTGTATATAGATCTTGGTAGTTGAGGCCACATGAGATGAATTACATGATTCATGATCTCAAGTTGGCTGCAGTTTTGCATACTTTGTGTTGTTGGAGACATTATCTTTTGGGAGAGCATTTTTTGGTATACACTGACCACAAAATTCTCAAGTATATCTTTACTCAGTGAGATCTAAATTTGAAACAGCGAAGGTGGGTTGAGTACATTCAGTCTTTTGACTTTGATCTTGCCTACACACCTGGGAAAGATAACGCAGTGGATGATGTGTTGAGCAGGAGGACTCAAATACATGTTGTTCAAGAGACCTAGTAAAGAGTGGAAGCTTATGGCTCTATTCTCTGAGATGCATTTGGAGGTTCATGACAGATAGGGGCATAACTTTCTTTCATCTATATTTGTTACCTTTACTCTACTGGATCGAGTGTGAATAAGGCATCTATCAGATTTCAAAGGCCTAATCCAATGGGGGAATGTTTCATGCAAGGACCCTACTCCTAGGTGGACCAAAGGTGATGATGAGGTCTTGCATTTTCACGGACGCTTATGGGTGTCAGCAGACATACATGAATGCCTCAGAATGGGCAGTTCATCATGGTGTCACCAAGATGTACCAAGATCTACATAATCAGTATTGGTGCCCAGGTATGAAGAGGGATATAGTTGGTTTTTTATAATATTTTCTACCTATCAGTAGGTGAATGTAGGTCATCAGGGACCGGTAGGGCTTTTTCAGTAGTTACTCATTCCCTAATGGAAGTGGAATGATGTCACAGTGAATTTTTTGATAGGTCTATTGAGGTATCCTTGAGGGAATTATGTAGTTTGGGTTTCTATCGACAGTCTCATGGAGTTTTCAAACTTCCTACTGATTAAGGAAACCTTCAGTGTTGATGAGCTTGGAAGGTTTTACATCCTAAATATTGTACGTTTTCATGTGGTTCCTCTCTCTATTGTTTTAGATAAGGACACCTAGTTTAGTTCTCATGTCTGGCAGGGACTAAAGAGGGATTTGGGTACACAGTTACTTTGGAGTACATCTTACCATCCCCAGACAGATGGCCAATCCAAGGGCAGAATTCAGGTTTTGGATGACATTCTTCGAGCATGAATCCTGGATTTTGGGAGATCTTGGGAGAGACACATACCCCTAGTGGAGTTTTTCTACAATAACAGTTTTCATAAAATGATTTAGATGGAACCTTATGAGGCTTTTTATGGCAGGTCAGGTCGATCACCCCTATGTTGGCTGGTGTGGGAGAGGTACCTATGCTGGGACCTCATCTTGTCCAGGAGACCACTGAGAAGGTGGAGTTGATTTGGAAGTGGATGGATACTGCACAATCTTGATAGAGATCTTGTAGAGACCCGTATCTTGACGTACATGGACATTACATTACTTTTTCGGAATACTTAGTACATAACAAAAACACACACATAAGGATCGTAATAGTTTAGTGTCTTTGGAAACTCGAAATATAATCTTCTAATCGTGGTGAAAGATCTTCAACATCTCCCATAAAGATCTTCCCTTTTTTACCTAAAACCATTCTTTATATCCTGGGGAAAAGAAAACATAAAAGGGTGAGCTCAAATGCTCAGTAAGGGTAAACAAAAGAAAAAAATCAATCACATCATATTCATAATAACATAACATTTTGGAAATCTTAACCTGCAAAAGAGAGCATAATTTCATAACATGGGATAAATCTTGGCAGTGAAATGTAATCACAATAATCATAACTTAAAACATGAAACTTTATGTCATACACACATAATCATAGAGAATCATTTATTGTTAGTCAAGACTCATTGCCAAGACTATCTTAGTGGACAAAGTCCCTTTCTGAACCAAGTCACCCTCGTTTCAGTCCCGTTTCACTGAACCGGTATAACCTACCGTTCCAGCCATGTCTATCTCATGAGATATAAAATCTTTACCCAATGCATTGGAGGGAGATATAGGTCCCACCCATCTCATAATGAGACCATTCTTATGTGTGCCACAAAATCATAAATCATACATCATTGCATAACCCATGTAATACAAATGGGAATCATAAACATCATGACATCATAAAACAATTCATATAAGATAAAGGAATTCATAAAAATAATTCCATCACAACATAATCAAATCAATGTAATAATAGGGATAAAAACAGAACCCTTTATTATCTTAGATGGAAAATAATTTTGATAAAACACTTGAACTCCATTCTTGAGGAAAATATCCTTTCTACTTCAAAAACATTTTTCCTTTCTTGACATGTCATAAAATTATAACTAAAAGAAGTTGATACAAAAATAAACTTGAAAAATTATAAGGGAAGCTTCTTGGAAATAATGTTTTAAAAATCCATTCATGTCGTATAATTTAAAAGAAAACATTCTTCTTGTACTTTTGTCAGAAAATTCAAAAAGTACCTCATACGAAAAATGACAAAAGATTCCTTTCATATCTTTTACTAAAAACTCACTGAAGGGTAAAATTGGATTTAAACAATTGTACATGGATGGAAATAATATTACATATTGAGGAAATATGGATGTGGATGATAAAATTCACCCCAGTAAATTCCAAAGTATAAAAAATCTCGGATAAAAATGAGATTGTGATATTTTCCTTACCTTAGGTCTGATTTGCTTCGTAAGTGTCCGAACCTCCTCTTCTATGAAGCGCCTCTTTGAGACCTCCTTTTAGGGAACTAAAATTGGTCTTTTAGGAAGACAAGAACCTCTAGGATGTTTCTAGGGAAGTGTATAAGGGAATTTGTCAGGGGTTGGCCGATCTTGAAGGCTCAAAGTTGTGTGAGGAAGAGAGGGAGGAGGTGCCCTTTTATAAGGGAGGAGAGGGGTACCTTTGGAATAACTAAAAATATTATTTTATATTAAGGTCAAAGTCGGTTTATAATGGTTCCAAAGGGTCTTATTTCGAAGCTAAAGTGGGGACGGGTCGAAATCATCTCATCCAATAGAATTTATACAAGTTTAGTTTATTATTTTAACCTTATCATTTAGATTTAACTTTAAGTTAAATAATTTTACTTTTACCATGTCTTCTTGTGTTCTTACACTATAAGGTTAATAAACTTACTATAAGAATCCAAATGAACCCCAAATTGTTTATTATTAATATATATAACCTTATCTAAGTCATTTGGCTGAACCTTAGATTTTTAGGAATAAAATAACAATTAATAATATAATATTTGTTTTAAAAACTATTTCATGTCAATTTTGACACTATTTAGTAATTGATTTTTGTGAAAATCATAACATAATGATAAGTTCTAAAAAAGTTAATTAAATCAATACTAAAATGTCATATTAACCTATAAAATTAGTGTAAATCATAAAAAGTCTCAAATTATATTTATTTGGGTATTTATAATATCAATTATTAAAATTTTTCACTATTATGGTAATTACTGCATCATCATTGTGTCATAAATAAATTAATTTATTTAATGTCTAAAAATTATGAATAAAATATCATTATGTAGTAAATATTTTTAGCTTTCTAATGAGTATTTATATTCGAATTTATCTTATGTATAACCCTATATTAAAAATGTTTTAGTAAATAAACTTTGATTTTAACTCTTTTAACCCTTCTTTAAATAAATTTATAATAAATGTCCTAATCTAATCCATGTGGGCCTAAATGGTCATATTTTATTCCTAAGTTTGTTTTTAGTCGAATTACACTTGTCCAATAGAATTAGGACATGTGTCAGGGTAATAATAATATCATTTCTACCCTTAATTACATTATTTACTTTTAACTGTGGTAAAAAAAAGTAAAAAGTTACTATTCACCAAAAAATTATTTTCATCTCATTGAACAACATTTTACTTACTGACATCAACCGTGTCTCTTTTATTTTTGAAATTCCACTCACAGAAGCGGTAAAATTAAGTTTTATGAACAATTCAGTTTTTTTTAACTACCACTTAGTGGTTTAACTATTCATCAAAAATTGAAAGTTTTCAGAAAAATACCAAAAAGTAGTCCTAAGCTATATTTGATATTATGAACTCAAAAATAATTTCTATTTTACCAAATTCAAAACATATCAGTTGCATTAATTAATTTAAAAATTAATTCTCGTCGTCAAAACAAATAGCGTGTTCTTAAGAGATAATAACTATCAAAAGATTGACACTTGTTTATGTCTGATTTAAATGTGAAATTACATACAATGACCAAAATTGTATTAAATTGTAAAAATATATTCTAAATATAATTTAAAACCACTCAAATTAATAATTTATCACTATTAATTATTTCGATTGAAAAAGTTATTTTTAATTAAAATTTAGTAATTTTCACTATTCATCAAAATATGAAAGTTATCCGAAAATCACCAAAATTTTACCCTAAGCTAATTTCGATATTATGAATCCAAAAATGAATTCCATTTTGAAAAATTAAATTTACAAAATTTCAAAAAGTGGTTATTACTATTCATAATATTTTAATAGCATATTTTTGTTTAGTGAAACTCGTTATTGCGTACAACACACATTATCGAGGAAGGTCGTGATTGCGTGTAATGCAAGGCAAGTCAAGGATGCGTGTTGTGAAAGCTCCTTTTGGTGTATCATACAACACAAGACATTAGTGAAATTAAAAAGAATATTTTTCATAAAATCTTGGGCTGTTACATTCTACCCCCCTTAAAATTAATTTCGCCCTCGAAATTCGTCGGGGTTATAAATTGTTTACTATTCAAAAGTTTCTTTAATAGAAACCCACATCGTAAAAAGGAATACCAAAACCAATCTTTTAAAAAGAAAGTATGAAACGTAACGGTTACCCAAATAAACTAATCACTGTGTTTCCACATAGGAGAAAATATGGATATGGAAGAAAAATCTAACCATCATGTTCTGATGGAGAGTGGTAGAGAACATGGCTATGGAAAATCCCACAATCACAAATCCATAAATTTGTGACGATCTAAGGTACCATCTGATTAATCAGATATAAGAGCACTAAGACAACATTTTTGGTTTTCAAGATCATTTCCCTAAAGTTGAAGAATTTGAATTAGAATAAATACTTACTTTATTTTGGTACAATCTCACTGTTGTTCGTGCCTTGAACAATTTCTACTTCATCTCTTAAATAAATGAAGTTGAATTTGTTATTCGTGAAGTGTTAGCAGATCATGTGATAGAATGACGGGTCATTCCATCTGTCTCAAACAAAAGGTTAGCAAAATTTATTAAATATACATAAGTCATTCTATAGTGAGATTAATCATATATAGTTCCTAAAATGGACTTATACATCATATATCATACTGCTTAATATAATAAAACTAGTTTCTACTAAACAGGGACTTCCTGTAGGCCAGTGGTTGGCGATAAAGGCCAGTCGCACTTCGGTTGTGGGTTCGATTCCCACAGCCTTGTCCGACGCGATGGGCTGTCGCCCGTCCTGCAGGTTGTCCTTTTTCTAAAGTTATATTACTATAACATCCCATCAATAATATCGAAAAATGTTTTATCCTAACTTATGTCCAACATAATCCATTCTAATCTTTAGGCTTATCTAAAATACTTCGGTCCAAGCTCATAGTATAAAGAAAATGATTACTTGAAATGTCATAGAATAATCACATTAATGCCATCATTTATCCCCCATAAATCATAAGATATATCTTGTTGGTCAAATTACAAACATGTGAATACCTTAATCATGTATTCTCTTGAAGAATGAATACCCATTGAACCTTAGTGAAAACATGAATGCAATTAAAAGTTAACACTTTCCACATACCAAAATCCTCAAAATTATATATACTCAAACCATGATATCACTTAGTCCTTATATCAATCATGAGCTCATGAATACTGTTAAACATTTCGTTTTCTCGTTTTCCCTTCATTATGCGCATATCATCTATATTCCAAAAATATCTGAATATCCTTTAATGGATACTGGTACCATTAATCATACACTTTCAAAACTCAAGGAAAGACAACAGTGTAACAATCCTTAGATGTCTCTTTATTCCATAGTACCATGAGATTACTTATACAACATTACACATGATAAACATGTAATCATTCCACTACATTCTTAAACCATTGACTGAGCTTCAACAATTCTTTCATCTCACATATCATTTATAGTCTCTTCATCATCATCAACATAAATACTACCCATACGACCATACTGATTCTCTTCATGAGACTTTACCTTAGGGCATTGGTTTGCATAATGCCCGTACATTCCACATTTAAAACATTTAACCATTGTTGATGTCGTAGCAATACCATTATCCTCATCCCTAGTGTTAAATGAACCTTTTCCTTTGCACTTACTGGCTTTATGTCCTTCTTTTCCACACCCAAAGCATCTTCTAGTTCCTTTGAAACATTCTCCTTGATGCCTCTTCCCATATGATTTACATAGGGGAAATTGAACTTTCTTTCCTCTATGATCATCATGAAACTCCATCTTTCTCTTATTAGCCGAGTCAGGAAACTTACCAAATTTTACTTTATTGATCATATTATGAGATTACTGATTCGGCATAATAATGATGTTTGGACTTCCAAATTCCATTTCATTAGTTTGCTCATGAAAAATATCATTCCATTGTCCATCATAACCTCTATTATCGTGAATCACCTTGTTTCTAGCCATTTTCTAAAACCAAAAAAGAATAGTGTTAGAGGAAAAAATCATAATAAAGGGGGAGTAACTTCAATATCTAACATCTTAGGTTAAATTCTAAGATCGTTAACATAGTTCTAGGACTATCCTATATGTATACTTATCCTTAGGGACATCCCTAGACATACCTTAGAAATATCTCTAGGGATCTCACTAAAGTTCTCACATCCTAGTTTCCAAAGGTTGACTAAACCTTTCCTCTGATACCAACTGTAGAGACCTGTATCTTGACGTACATGGACATTACATTAATTTTGCGGAATACTTAGTAAATAACAAAAACACACACACAAGGATGGTAATAGTTTAGTGTCATTGGAAACTCGGAATATAATCTTCTAATCGTGGTGAAAGATCTTCAACATCTCCCATAAAGATCTTCCCTTTTTTTAACTAAAACCATTATTTATATCCTGGGGAAAAGAAAACATAAAAGGGTGAGCTTAAATGCTCAGTAAGGGTAAACAAAAGAAAAAAATCAATCACATCATATTCATAAGAACATAACATTTTGGAAATCTTAACCTGCAAAAGAGAGCATAATTTCATAACATGGGATAAATCTTGGCAGTGAAATGTAATCACAATAATCATAACTTAAAACATGAAACTTTGTGGCATACACACATAATCATAGAGAATCATTTCTTGTTAGTCAAGACTCATTTCCAAGACTATCTTAGTGGACAAAGTCCCTTTCTGAACCGAGTCACCCTCGTTTCAGTCCTGTTTCACTGAACGGGTATAACCTACCGTTCCAGCCATGTCTATCTCATGAGATATAAAATATTTACCCAATGAATTGGAGGGAAATATAGGTCCCACCCATCTCATAATGATACCATTATTATGTGTTCCACAAAATCAGAAATCATACATCATTGCATAACCCATGTAATACAAATGGGAATCATAAACATCATGACATCATAAAACAATTCATATAAGATAAAGGAATTCATAAAAATAATTCCATCACAACATAATCAAATCAATGTAATAATAGGGATAAAAATAGAACCCTTTATTATCTTATATGGAAAATAATTTTGATAAAACACTTGAACTCCATTCTTGAGGAAAATATCCTTTCTACTTCAAAAACATTTTTCCTTTCTTGACATGTCATAAAATTATAACTAAAAGAAGTTGATAAAAAAATAAACTTGAAAACATATAAGGGAAGCTTCTTGGAAATAATGTTTTAAAAATCTATTCATGTCATATAAGTTAAAATAAAACATTCTTCTCGTACTTTTGTCGGAAAATTCAAAAAGTACCTCTTACGAAAAACGACAAAAGATTCCTTTCATATCTTTTACTAAAAACTCACCGAAGGGTAAAATTGGACTTAAACAATTGTACGTGGATGTAAATAATATTACATATCGAGGAAACATGGATGTGGATGATAAAATTCACCCCAGTAAATTCCAAAGTATAAACAATCTCGGATAAAAATGAGATTGTGATATTTCCCTTACCTTAGGTCTGATTTGCTTCGTAAGTGTCCAAACCTCCTCTTCTATGAAGCGCCTCTTTGAGACCTCCTTTTAGGGAACTAAAATTGGTCTTTGAGGAAGACCATACCCTCTAGGATGTTTCTAGGGAAGTGTAGAAGGTAATTTGGTAGGGTTTGGCCAAGCTTGAAGGCTCAAAGTTGTGTGAGGAAGAGAGGGAGGAGGTGCCCTTTTATAAGGGAGGAGAGGGGTACCTTTAGAATAACTAAAAATATTATTTTATATTAAGGTCAAATTCAGTTTATAATGGTTCCAAAGGGTCTTATATCAAATCTAAAGTGGGGATGGGTCGAAATCCTCTCATACAATATAATTTAGACAAGTTTAGGTTATTATTTTAACCTTATCATTTAGATTTAACTTTAAGTTAAATAATTTTACTTTTAACGTGTCTTCTTGTGTTCTTACACTATAAGGTTAATAAACTTACTATAAGAAGCCAAACGAACCCCAAATTGTTTTTATATTAATATATATAACCTTATCTAAGTCATTTGTCCGAACCTTAGATTTTTAGGAATAAAATAACAATTAATAATATAATATTTGTTTTAAAAACTATTTCATGTCAATTTTGACACTATTTAGTAATTGATTTTTTTGAAAATCATAACAGAATGATAAGTTCGAAAAAAGTTAATTAAATCAATAATAAAATTTCATATTAACCTATAAAATTATTGTAAATCATAAAAAGTCTCAAATTATGTTTATTTGGGTATTTATAATATCAATTATTAAAAATTTTCACTATTATGGTAATTAATGCATCATCATTGTGTCATAAATAAATTAATTTATTTAATGTCTAAAAATTATAAATAAAATATAATTATGTAGGAAATCTTATTAGCTTTCTAATGAGTATTTATATTTGAATTTATCTTATGTATAACCCTATATTAAAAATGTTTTAGTAAATAAACTTTGATTTTAACTCTTTTAACCCTTCTTTAAATAAATTTATAATAAATGTCCTAATCTAATCCAAGTGGGCCTAAATGGTCATATTTTATTCCTAAGTTTGTTTTTGGTCGAATTACACTTGTCCAATAGAATTAGGACATGTTTCAGGGTAATAATAATATCATTTCTACCCTTAATTACCCTATTTACTTTTAACCGTGGTAAAAAAAAGTAAAAAGTTACTATTCACCAAAAAATTATTTTCATCTCATTGAACCACATTTTACTTACTGACATCAACCGTGTATCTCGTATTTTTAAAATTCCACTCACAGAAGCGGTAAAATTAAGTTTTATGAACAATTCAGTTTTTTTTAACTACCACTTAGTGGTTTCACTATTCATCAAAAATTGAAAGTTTTCAGAAAAATACCAAAAATTAGGCCTAAGCTATATTTGATATTATGAACTCAAAAATGATTTCTATTTTACCAAATTCAAAACATATCAGTTGCATTAATTAATTTAAAAATTAATTCCCGTCGTCAAAACAAATACCGTGTTCTTAAGAGATAATAACTATCAAAAGATTGACACTTGTTTATGTCTGATTTAAATGTGAAATTACATAAAATGACCAACATTGTATTAAATTGTAAAAATATATTCTAAATATACTTTAAAACCACTCAAATTAATAATTTATCACTATTAATTATTTCGATTGAAAAAAGTTGTTTTTAATTAAAATTTAGAAATTTTCACTATTCATCAAAATATGAAAGTTATCCGAAAATCACCAAAATTTCACCCTAAGCTAATTTCGATATTACGAATCCAAAAATGAATTCCATTTTGAAAAATAAAATGTACAAAATTTCAAAAAGTGGATATTACTATTCATAATATTTTAATAGCATATTGTTGTTTAGTTAAACTCGTTATTGCGTACTACACACGCTATCGAGGAAGGTCGCGATTGCGTGTAATGCAAGGCAAGTCAAGGATGCGTGTTGTGCAAGCTACTTTTGGTGTAGCGTACAACACAAGACATTAGTGAAATTAAAAAGAATATTTTTCATAAAATCTTGGGCTGTTACATATCTTATTTTGATCGATGGAGATGAACTCTAGAGTTTGAGGTCGGGGATTAGTTTTTCATATGTGTCACACCAAGGTTGGGACATAGGAGGATTATGAGATAGGGGAAGCCTTCATCGAGATACATCGGGTCATTTGAGGTTTTGGAGAGATTTGGGCCAGTTGCCTATCTGTTGCATTTACCTTATAGGTATCGGGCTATCCATGATTTCTTTCATGTTTCTCGACTATGGCGTTGCTTTTCAGACCCTTATAAAATTTTTCAACCCAATGAGGTTGAGTTGAAGGTGGATTGATCCTTCAAGAAGAGCCCTATTTGAATTTTGGATCACATCACGAAGGTTCTCTATGGCCAGTATATTCCTCTATTATGGGTGCTATGGTAGCACGGGCAAGTACAGGATGAGACTTGGAAGAGCAAGGTCAAAGTATGATCATAGTGGCCATTTTCTTTTGAAGTTTATTCTTCACCACCCTTGGAAGGTCAATTTAGGGATGAATTTCTTTAAGAGGGGTAAGTTTTTAAGAACCCATATCTTCATTTCAGGTATGGATCTTGATTTTGGGTTGTTTTGAGAAAAAAGGAAGAAATGGG
Organism: Viscum album; assembly: GCA_963277665.1. NCBI lineage: Eukaryota > Viridiplantae > Streptophyta > Magnoliopsida > Santalales > Viscaceae > Viscum > Viscum album. The sequence goes on along the minus strand of OY728145.1, from coordinate 839,922,791 downwards.
AAATTTTCTAGGTACAGGTCGTGTACTTATGAGTACATGTTGGGTACTCGGGTACCACATACAGATGTGTACTGGTCATGTAACGGCCAAGTACATGGTCGTGTGGTGACCTAAAAGACCACTTAAGGTGGATACTAGCTAAGGACACTACATAGAATGTACAGTTAATGAACACGCCATGTAGTTTTCTTTTTATTTTATAAATCAAAGCGGGGTCACATCTCATCCTCAGAAACATCTTATTATTCACTTAGTTTATATAGGAGAGTGACAGAAGGGCTGAAGAACTCCAAACCCCTTCTGATTCTACGTCCAACCTCTGATTGAGATGTCTTCGGGTGTGTTGGAATCCCACCGTTGAGTTCTCTATTTTTTATAGCCTTTATTCCTAATTCCTCCTCTCTCGTTAGTTATTCAAAGTTGAAATTTTTTCACATTTTTATAGATCTATACCATTCAAGGCCTATTAAAGGGATGACTTTCAATATTATTGATTGTACAACATCAAGGTAGGTGGTTTGTGCCTTTCATTGATTGTATTTGGATTATATATGCTAAAAGTGTCTTATACCCACATTTGGTGTATTATTTATTTGGAATTAGAACCTGTTTATTTCTTGTTATGGTTTGGTATATTGATAAAGGGTTATTGCATATGCATGAGGTTAGATACCTTATTTATGGGACACCTCATGGGTGTGTTTTCCCTATTTGATTAATTATGGTCATTTGGTATAAAATGTCTGTTAGGCTTGCCTTGTTTTCCAAGCCTCGTGTTATTTGGATGGAGTTACTGATTATTGAGATTCCTATGATATGAATTGTTAAAGTTTGACGAAGGGGAGTTTGACTTTGAGAGCTTCCTGGTGTAGTTTCATTTATGAATGAATTTTTTTTATGTTAGACCAGAGGGGATAGACCATGAGAGCTACCCTGAGGGTTGTTATTAAATGAATTAATGCTATTTTGACCAAGGGGTATTGACCGTGTGAGTGATCACATTGTCGTGACATGTTAAATTGATTATGCTTTTAAAGTTGATTTATATTCTATGGAAAACCCTAGTTCATCTCTCAAGGAGGCAGAATAATTTTTTTAATATAATAAATGCTCGTTTAAGGGTGTCCGGTACCCAACATACAATGCCAAACAAGTTCAAAATAACCAGAACAACACACAACATAAAACAACACCAATTTAAATATCATAATAACCGCAGTCTTCCCCATATCCCATACAGGATTTGTCTTCTCCCATAGCCAATTTCCATTTCGGATTTCTCCAAAAATTGGCACTTTGAACCCAATTGCTAAGCAGGTCCAGATTATTCATAACTGATGCTGCCTTCTTAACCCCACTACCCTTTTTGACTATAAGGACCACCTGATTATTCCTCTTGGTAGTAGACCTTGTCCACATTGGACTCAGGAGATATGAGTAGTCTTTTCTTGGCCTCCTTGATGAGGTTGCAGATAAAGGTCTAACACCTGTAGACCTCTTCTGATTTCCATCTTGAACAATATCTATAAATGAACGGCCATCAGGAGTAATCCAGTTCTCCTTCCTTCCCCTAAGCACTCCTTTCCCACCCTGGACTAATCCTTCAACCCATCTTCATGACTTCCAGCCAAATTTTCCAGCCTCTATTCAGGGGGATTTCATTCCAACAAGGGTTTTCTCCCCTCCTGCGGGGAAAATCCTCCCCAGTCATAATAGCAACCTCTTTCCCCTTACCCTCAAGCAGAATTACCTCATGAGTCTTATCCCTCCAAACTAAAATCACAGAACGACCCTGCTCAGCACTCTCTTCCACAAGACCTGCAACCTGTTCCTTCCCCAAGTGGTCATCCTGCCTGTTCTCCACAAGCACCTCATCACCCTCGCCCCCTGTATTGGCCTCCTCTTCCAAACCCTCAACCACATTGTTCTCCGTAAGAACTTCAAACCTGTTATTCAAAGCCCTAAAAGGTTTATCCAGGGGATCCAGGCCTTTATCCTCCTTCGGTCTGGCCGTGGTTACCACTTCCACAGAACTGCATCTCTGATCCTTTCCAACCTACTCTGGACCCGCAGTGCTGGAATTTCCAATCGTTTCATATTCCTTAAAGACAATAACACGAGAACCAGAGGTAAGGTCTTCCCTAGCTAAAGCGTTCATATGAGAGTCCCTCCCTACTTCAGCTACCCCTTTCATCGCCGAATCCAGGCTCACCTCCAAATATTTTCCCATTTCATTGTGCCTTATAACCTCCTCGGAGCTCATCCTAGCCTCTTTCCCGCTGTAAAAGGCCCCCCTCACTCGGAAAACTTCAGTCGGGTGGCCCAAGCACTTGAAAAAAGCAAAAAAAAATCATCCAACTTTCATAGATAACCCTCTGTTTATATCTATACTCCTCCCCGATCATGATCCAAATATAATCAAAAGGAACGCGTGATGCATCCATTTCAACACATATCCGTGGATTTACTGGATGGAAAACTTCCTCTATGTGATAATCATGACAAAGATATCTTCCTACCATGTTACCCAAAAGGTGAATAATTGAAGGGTTTTGAAACAGTAAAGGTAATTTGGGAAAACTTACCCAAACAGCGATGGAAGGGGAATCTCGGTTCATATACAGATCAAAAGACCAACGCAGAAGCATAAAACAATTAGCTTTGAAGATGTGCAGTGCCCTAGCCAAAGCCTAAATGAGGTCTATCTTGGACTCGAACCTAATCATAATTTTATTACTATCCAGTAAACCCACAGCCACACGTTCGTGAAGATCCCACAATTCAAAAACAAAACGATCGAAGTCGTCCACCGAAGGTCTTCTGTTCTTGAATCGAGCCACCAGAGTGAGATTCAGCAAGGCTGAAGACTCCGTGAACTCAGATAATGATAGAGGGAGATTCAGTGCTCCTTCAATTAGGTTAGGCACCTTAGGGTTAATTGAAGCCTTCGGGAAGGGAGGAAGGAACTTCGGGTTGGAAAAAGGCTGGAAAGACCGATCTCTCTAATGGGACAATGAATCCCCCTTCCCCGCCAAGGGGGGAGGAGCCGGTGTCGTGGCCACCGTCGTCACCAGTGGGGAGAAATCATCACGAGGTCAAAGCGGCCGCCCCATTCCCTTTTTTACATCAATCTCTCAAGGAGAATTGATAGATTTTGAGTGTTTATTTTTAATAAGAAAAACAAAATAGGGGTGATTTTTTAAACACTTTTAAGAAAGTAACTTAATGTAAAGAGTTGTAAAGTTGAAAGACAAAGTGGATTTTGAAAAAATATGAGATAAATAAGTGAACATTGCTAAGTTACTACAACAATTGAATATTTCCTTGTTCTTAATTGGATATTAGGTTTTGTTTTAATCTATTGGTTGAGGGATGAACAATATCTCGGTTCCTCTCGTTCCTCTTAAAGTAATGCACAAAGAACCACCCCTTGACACAAAAATCGTGTTGTCAAGGTTTGGACCTCAATAATAGAGTGAGTTCTACCAAATAATACTGAAATATCATGTATGTGTGAGAGAAATAGGATGATTTTGTTGTCCAATTGGAACAATTCAAGATTCCCACTTGAATCTCAACCCAATCGTTATTGAAATGAGAACTGTTTCACTTAATTAAACCAAATAAATGCATTAAAAGAAGAAGTGTATAATGATTAAACATAATTGAAATAATTCCAACACAAATTACACAAAACCATTAAAATATAAGGTTTCGTAACTCCCTCTTAAAGTTTTTTAGATCGACATTGGGAGGGGGACGAAGCTTGTGTGGAACTCCTTCTTCATTATTGATCCCCCTATGAGGATAAGGGCCTCCAAAACTTCAAGGATGAGGAGCAGACTCCTCCATAACTCTAAAATGACATATATTTACTTCTTTTTAGAACTTGAAAATTAGGATCCCAAGCATCCATTTTATAGGCAAAGTTGAAGGTGGTTTTGGGAAAACAAATTGTGTAAAACCAACTAGACCATGGTTTTCTACCACTTGACAGTCAAATGTCACTTTTTTTAAAAACTAGAAAAATGTTTCCCCACCTCTTTACTATCTCCACCAAAAGTGTGGCACCATTTGGACAAATACAGCTCAAGATATTGATAAAATACAGAACACCACATTTGACTTTGTGTAGATTTGATTCTTTGGATAGATAAGTTTGTATGGGAATCCTATAGGCTGAATGAGGCTTTGGTTTCTTCATATGAAATATATAACATTGAAATTTAGACCAGACCACAAAATTTCAGCCCATTTGGATGCACTATTGAGTATAAATATACAGTTGTGTCCAATGGTGTGCATAGATCCTCCACAGCTTGGCCCATTTTTATTGGACATCATCCTAGGCCCCCCAAATCACCTCCACCTTCAATGAGATTATCAAAAAAATTATCATTGAAATTTTTAAAAGTAATAAATACAAAATAATTGAATCAAACATGAAGTACAATTTGTTATTTTATTTATAATTTTCAATAAAAAACTAGTTTATCACAGTGGTGTAAGGGTGAAAATGAAATAGTGAATCATAGTGCGATCACACCCCCACACCTGAACATTTTCACTCCTGGGAAAAGTTACATTTTCAGAAATTATGCATGTACATATTTCCAACTTCATAAATATTTAACATTCAATGAGAATTTTATTCCTGAAAGAAATGTGATCAAAGAAAAAAACCCCACCAAGGAGTTATTCTCAATGATCATTGAAAAAGGCGTCTCAAAAATTGTTTCCAAATGAAATTAAAAGAGATGCATGATACCAATAAAAGAAAATAATTTAAAAGTTAATCATGTCACTAATTCTCTACATGTGTGTGTGAAAACCATTTCATGCTTTTGTTTCTACTGTTTATTGAGTAAATATAAGTTATTTTAATAATTGTCTACTTATAAGATCCTTTCCACCGAACTTGCCTCATATCCTTTACAATCAAATTCCAAAACCCACTCACTTAAACATTACCAGAAGTCAAACCATAAGCTCCTGACCTAGATATCACCATATGTTTTACATTTCATCACTCCCCTCATTTATTATTATTTTTTCAAAAGATACACTTGAAACAAATCTCACACACTACTCCCAACCCTTGTTTGATCTCCTTACGACACTAATTGTAATAGTTATAACAAGATCAAAAGTCAAGGAAGGGTGGTTTTTGACCTGCCCAATATACAACTCTTTTTGTAGGGCATACAACAGTCAAATAATAGGTACACACGTATAGGTCAATCTGGTATAGTAATGAAATAGATCGGATAAGGAATGAATGTATGGAAAAATGATTTTGGAAAGTAGATAAAAATAAAACTAACTTATATTTACCTTCTATTAAGTAATAAATTTTCACACGTCATCTTTGGGTGAAAAAATGTGTGGAGAGATTAAGTGAGACAATTTCCCTTAAACTATTCAAAAAAAGGGCACCATTCTTCTCAACTGTTTCAAAATTATACAACCATCTATATCATCGACAAAAAACCAAATTTCAAAATAAAGTCACACCACAGTATTGAATTCTTGCAAAGATGTACATTTCATCATAATTTTTTTTGAAAGTTAAAACAACATGAAATACGGAAATTTCACATGCATTATAAATTAATTCCATGATAAAATGAGAATCATTTTCTATGATAAATTGGGCATAAAAAGTGATATTATTGTACAAAGTTAAGGGGGAGGGATGGGGGGAAATTAGAAATACAATTCAGCAAGATAAAATGAGAAAAAGAAGAAAGATGATGAAAATTACTAAATAACCTAGGAATATACCCATCCCCCCCACACCTAAAGTGTATAGTGTCCTCACTGAAATAAAAGAGAATGTGGGAAGGAAGGAGAAAACCTGGTGAGTTTTATTCATATATTTATTCTTGAACATTGAGTTCCTCCATCAGGGACTCTGGAATGGATTCATGGAAGTGCTTCAGCCGCTTCCTGTTGACAGTGAAGTTTAGGTTGGTTTATTCATTTTGAACTGGGACAACACCAAATGGGGAGATGTGCGTAACAGTGTATGGTCCAAACTAGTGGGAACGAAGCTTACCTGGATGCAAATTCAGCCTTTCATTATATAGGAGAACCTTCTACCCAATGTGGAACTAACAATGAAGGATGAGACGGTCGTGGGCAGCCTTGGTTCACTCCTTATAAATCCTAGAGTTATCATATGCATCTCTTCTCATTTCCTCCATCGCCTGAATCTGCAACTTTCTTTTAGAACCTACACCAAAAATATTAGAATTTCATTTTTTTGATGGCCCAGTAGGCCTAGTGATTAATCTAAACAGGGAGGTGACAACTCTTTCCAAACACTAGCTAATATAGTGACATGCCAATGGGGGTTTTTAAAGCAGTACGGTAAGCCCATAATGAATCATCAAGTCTAAGACTCCAATATTTTCTATTGGGATGAACTATTTTTTCATTAATCTATTTTAGTTCTCCATTAGACACATCGGCTTGACCATTGGTATATGAGTGATAAGCAGTAGACACTTGATGCCTGACTCCATACCGACACAAAAGAAATTTCATTTTTTGGTTGTAGAAATGAGGACCCTGGTTAGTGATGATGAACCTAGGTAATCCAAACCTACAGAAAATTTAGGTTCTAAAAAATTCCACAACTACCTTAGAATCATTAGTCCTTTTAGCTTGTTCCTCTACCCATTTTGACACGTAATCTACTGCTAGAAGAATTTACAAGTTTCTAAAGGAATTAAGAAATGTCCCCCTAAATTTAATACCCCAAACATAAAAAATATCATGAAATGGTAATGGTTGTTATGGAATTTCATTTCTTTTAGAGACATTTCCCATTATTTGACAACGAGGACAAGATTTACAAAAATCATGGGCATCCCAAATAAGTGTTGTCCAAAAGAGACCAGAATCAAGGATTTTGCGAGCAGTCCGTTGGGGACCAAAGTGGCCCCCACAAGCAAGAGTGTGGCATAACCTAAGGACAGACTGAAACTCACTATAGAGAACACAACGCATAAGGACTTTATCACTACATGTGTTCCATAGGTAGGGGATATCCCAAATGTACCAACGAGACTTATGTTTTAGATGACTGGCTTGGTTTTTTTTGAAATCTGTAGAAATTCAAGATGCTACCAAATAATTTACAATTTCATCATACCACGGAATAGAATCTTGCACTCATTAAAATTGATTATCGGGAAACATATCATTTATAGGAATACAAGGGGATGAGTCAATGTTCGGGGAAGGGGGAATCCTACTGATATGGGCATCCACCACATTATCTGATTATTTTGTATCTATAATTTATAGATGGAATTCTGGAAGGAGGAGCATCCAGTGAATGAGACGTGGTTTGGATTCTGATTTCTTAAGGGGATACTAGAGGGTTTCATGGTCTGAGAACACAATGACTTTGGACCCTAAAAAGTATTAATTGAATATTTACAAGGAAAACACAATTTCAAGGAATTATTTTTTAGTTGTGGTGTAGTTTCATTGGGTAAGGTCCAAAGTACGTGAGGCACAGTCTATGACATGTGTATCTCAATCAACCCTTTGTGATAAGACTGCCCTAACTGCAAAGATAGAGGCGTCACACATGGGCTCAAATGGTAAATCCCACTGAGGTGGTTGGATTACCGGGGGTGACGTGAGACTCTATTTTAACTTATTAAAAGTTTCCTCACATTATTTATCAAAAATAGATTCTTTTCTATTGTGAGTAATAGGGAGAGGGGGAGTGTAATTTTACTAAAACCACAAATGAAACAATGGTAAAATCCATCAATACCCAGGAAAGACCGCACATCCCATACATTGTTAGGGAATGGTAGGGAAGAAATGATATCCAATTTTGATTTATCTACTTGGATACCATCCCTAGAAATTACATGTCCTTTTATCACCATGAAATGGAATTTCTCATAAATTAATATGAAATTATTTTCAATACAGTGATGTAGGACTAAAGAAAGACTACTCAAACATTAATCAAAAGAGGAGCCATAAACAGTGAAATAATCCATTAATAATTCCATGAAATTCTCTAGGTAATCTGAAAAAATACTAACCATGCATCGCTGTAAAGTACCTGTAGCATTGCACAGACCAAATGGCATCCTTCTATATGCAAATTTTCCAAAGGTGCAAGTGAAGTTTACCTTTTCCTGATCTTCGGGGGCAATATGGATTTGAAAATTTCCAAAATACCCATTAGGAAAATAGTAATGGGACTTACCTGCAAGCCTCTCTAGAATTTGTCCAATCAATGGAAAGGGGAAATGGTCCTTCTGAGTGTGTTGGTTTAGTCGGAGATAGTCTACGCAGACACAACAACTATTCTTCACACAAGTTGGAACCAATTCATTATTTTCATTTTTGATTACTGTAAGGACAATTTTTTCAGAACTACTTGAACAGGACAGACCCATTTTCTGTCAAATATGGGGTAAATGATTCCAGCAGCCAATAATTATGTTACCTCCTTTTTTAAAACTTCTAGGAGGTTTGGGTTCAGTCAACATTGTGCCTTTATCAATGGTTTAGCCTCATCATTTAACAATATATAATTTTTACAAATTGATGGGATAATACCAGTAATATGAGAAAGTGTCCATCCCAAATCATGTTTATACTCCCTAAAAAGTTCAGTCAGTCACAATTCATTCTCTGTAGGGAGTGAACTAGAAATGATGATGGGAAACTTGTTTCCATTCTCAAGATATGAATATTTTAAATCTTGAGGAAGTTGTTTTAGTTCAAATTCAGGTGGATTTTGGATTTATGGGAGTGTTTGTGAAAGTGAGAGGTCTCTAATATCATCTAACTACTTAATGGTATCATAATTAGATGTAGAATGAGATTTTAAAAGCTTATTAGTATCATTGATGGTCATTGGATCCTCAATGTTCAAGAAATTGTCAATTAATAAACTTGCATGAAATTTTTCTAATCCTCTACAAAAATCATTGCATGACTCATTTAATAGAATTTCAATCAATGAAGAAAACTCATAAATGGATTTGGAGGAAAAAAAATTGTTTTTTCAGGGGTAGGGAGTACATCAATTTAATTAACAGAGATAGAGGAATGTTCTTCTGAGGGGTGCTTCATGGAATCAGGGATGCTGAAATGGACTATGAACCACCAAATTCTATAGATAATGTACCATTATGAACATTAATAATGTTTTTGGCAGTTTTCAAGAAGGGTATCCCCAATATTATTATGGCATGCCCATTCATCCTATCATCTTCCATTTTTAGCACATAAAAATCAACTGGAAAAATTAAAATTTTCACCCTCACAAGAACATCCTCTAACACACCAGAAGGGTGTGTGGTACTATGGTTAGACAGTTGAACAACAATTACAGTGGGCTTTAGTTCCCTGACCTATAATGAAGAGTAAATGGAGTGAGGCATCACATTTATAAAATCAGCTAAATCAAGCATAACATTGGAAAATGAGTACTCCCTTATCGTGCATGGAATCGAGAATGTCCCAGGATTGTTACACTTGGTTGGAAGTGATGGATCTATTAATAGTGATACATTCCTCCCTAATATCACCTTTTCATCTCCAAGAAGTCACCTTTCGTGTGTATACATCTCCTTTAGAAACATAGTGTATATTGGAATTTGCTTCACAGTATCAATCAATGGAATGTTAAACAACACTTTTTTAAAAGTTTCCATTATTTCCTTATAAATTTATGTTTCTTTTTTTTTATTGGTTGGGTTTCACTTTGTAGAAATGGAAGAGGAATGGTTGGGATAAGAGACACATCGGGATACATACTCTTTCATTTGGAAGGGATTCTCTTGGGATAAGGATTTTCTTCTCTTGGACCATTTTAAACAGTTCAGATGGTGGTTTCCTGAGTATTGGATGAATATGATGGAGGGTTCATTTGGGTTTTAAGTTTTTTCCTACTCTTAAGGGTGATGGCACTAACATTTCCTTTATACCTAAGTTTAACTACTAGTTGAGAGGGTAGTTTTCCTGACCCGTGACTTTGAATTTCCCCCACTGAGTTAGTTAGTTAGCCTAATTGGGTTTTGAGGTATTTTATGGCTACCTGAGCAGTTTGTTTAGAATTGGATATTATTGGAAGTAATTTGTTTCTTCATATATTTTAGTCTAGGATCAGGTTTTGGAGGGTTTTGTTGGAAATTCCTTTGGGTGGTCGAGGATTTCTAGGTGGTGGTGGTGGATGACTACTATGACCATATTGGTTCCATTATTGTTGAGGTAGGTTTTCATATCCACTTACTTATAGGCTTGGTTTTCTTTCTACCTAGGTTTTTATGGATAATAAAGTTCTTGCCTAAAGGGTTGGTTATAGGGGTGGCCTATAAATATTGCCTCATAACACTCAGAAGTTTCCCTTAATTGAGGACATTGGTCAGAGTAGTGGGTGTCAGAAGAACATATACCATAAGGATGAGAGGAGGAGACTGGGATTTCCCTTTGGAAAGAGCATGTTGTAGAAAAAGGGTACATACCTCTTCAAAGTTTGTTTCCACATTCTTCTTGAATTCGGTAGATTTCAACTCACGGATACCTCAAATGGGTGCACTAGACCTTGTACCAAATTGTTGAGTGTTCTATTCCAGGTTCTCAATTATGGTTATTGCAGCAATTGGGGTCTTATCTACCAGTGCACCACCTGCAGCAGCATCAATAATGTTTCTATCAATAAAAATTAAACCTTCATAAAAATATTGAATTAAAATTTGATAACATATTTAGTGGTGTAGGCAAATTGAACATAACCTTTTAAAGCATTCCCAATATTCATGTAATGTTTCCTCATGTGACTGCCTTATACCAAAAATTTCTTTCCTTATAGTTACAGTTCGAGAGGCTGGGAAATATTTTTCAAGAAAAAGGCGTTTCATGTCTGCCCAACCTCTTATTGGTGAATTAACATAGTAAATCCAATATTTTGCAGTATTTTCTAATGATAATGGGAATTCTCTGAGCTTTACTTTTTCTTCATCCACATTTTCAAGTTTTAATGTAGAACACACAATATGAATTTCTTTTAAGTTTTTAGGTGGATCTTCTCCAAGAAGTCCATAGAATCTTGGTAATAAATGAATTAAACCAGATTTTAGTTCAAAATAGGGTGCCTTGCCTTGCATTTGAATGTATGTGGGTTGGATATCAACATCAGGAGAAGTTATTTCTTTTAATGTTCAGTTATTTTCATCCATTTTATGAAAGTTTATTTCAGTTTTGATGTTGGTTCGAGAAGAAGAAGAAGAGGAAGGATCAAGAAGAGTGTTGATGTTTTTTGTGTCCTCCTTCGAAGGGTTCTCTTCTATGTCTTGGTATTGCTGACATATGAACCTCTCCGGTTCAGGTTTAAAATGAGGTAAATCTCCAGGATCAGAATGCATCATGCACCAAACCTACAAAAAAAATTATAACATAAAAGGATTGAAAAGGTAAATAAATATTCACAAAATTTACAAATATCTTATCAAAAACACGCACTAAAAACTAAAGTGCTCTCCAGAAATGGCACCAAAATTTGATTGAAATGTCATGACGTTAAATTTATTATGTTTTTAAGGTTGATTTATAGTATAGGGAAGACCCTAGGTCATCTCTCAAGGATCATTGATAGATTTTGAGTGTGTATTTTTAATAATAAGAACAAAAAGGAGGTGATTTTGTAAACAATTTTAAGAAAGTAACTTAACATAAAGAGTTGTAAAGTAGAAATAAAAACTAGATTTTGAAAAATATGAGATAAATATGTGATCATTTCTAAGTTACTACAACAATTTAAGAGTTCCTTGTTCTCAATTGGTTATTAGGTTTTGTTGTAATCCTTTGGTTGAGGGATGACCAAGATCTTGGTTCCTATCTTTCCTCTTAAAATAATGCACAAAGAACCACCCCTTGACACAACAATTGTGTTGTCAAGGTTTGGAACTCAAGAATAGAGTTATTAATATAAAAGAATACTAAAATCTCATTTATGTGTGATAGAAATAGGATGCTTATGTTTTCCAATCGGAACAACTCAAGGTTCCCACTTGAATCTCAACCCAATCAGTATTGAAATGAGAAATGTTTCACTTAATTAAACCAAATAAATGAATTCAGAGAAGAAGAGTATAAAGATTAAACATAAGTGAAATAAATCACACAAAAATTATAGAAAACAAGTATAATATAAGGTTTTGGAACTCCCTCTTCAAGTGTGTGTATCTCTCGCAATGATCACCCACCGTTTAGCTCGACATCAAAAGGGGGAGGAAGCTCGGGTGGAACTCCTTCTTCATTATTGATCCCCCTATGAGGATAGAGGCATCCATAAATTAATGTATGAGGAGGTGAATCCTCCAAGATTACAAAATGGAAAAGCTTCACTTCTGTTTCAAACTTGAAAATGTGGATCCCAAGCTTCCATTTTATAGGCAAAGTGGAAGGTGGTTTTAGGCACATAGATTGTGTAAAACCAATTGGACCATGGTGTTCGACCACTTAAAAGTATAATATCGATTTGGAAAAAACTAGAAACATGTTTATCCACCTATTTAATATCTCCACTAAACATTTGGCACCATTTGGACAAATACAGCTCGAGATATTGATAAAATACCGAACACCGCATTTGACTTTGTGCAGATTTAATTCTTTGGACAGATCAGTTCGGATGGGAATTCTAGAGGCTGAATGAGGCTTTGGTTCCTTCATATGAAATGTATACCATTAAAATGTGGACCAGACCACAAAATTTCATCATATTTGGATGTATGATTCAGTAGAACTAGGTGGTTGAGTCCACTAGTGTGCATGGATCCTGCGCAGTTTGGCCCATTTTTCTTGGACATCATCATGGGCCCTCCAAATCACCTCCACGTTCAATGAGATTATCAAAACAAGTATCATTTCCCTTTTTAACAGTAATAATAAAAAATAATTGAATCAAACATGATGTAAAATTTTTAATTATTTTTATAAATTTCAATACAAAACTAGTTTAGCACAGTGGTGTAAGGGTGAAAATTAAATAGTGAATCGTAGTGCGATCAGTGAGCTTCCTAAGTGGTAGTTTATAATTTATTGATGCTATGTTGACCAAGGGGTATTGACCATGTGAGATATTCAGGTGGTTATTTTTAAATGATTAGTGCTATGTTAGACCAGAGGGTTAGACCATGAGAGCTACCCAGAGGGTCGTTATTAAATAAATTGTTGTTATGTTATACTAGGGGGGTTAGACTATGAGAACTTTCCCAAAAAAGGACATTATTTGAATAATTGAATGATTGTGATAAGTCTTCCAGGACAAATCATAAGCTTGGACTTGGTCTTACTTTTTTGTTTAGATAGTCTTCTGAGACATCTTTATTACTATTACATAGGGGATACAGAGCTTAGGCTAGATCCCAAGGTTTGTATGATTCAAAAGATGAATAATGAATATTAAATGAATGTAATTGAAAATTGTAGGACTGTTTAAATTTGAGCACTTCCTAGTTCATTGCTTCATTTCGGCATATTACGTACTATATATATTCATTGATACTTATGCATGAATCTTTTACTGGTTTCCTACTAGAATTCATCTCACACCCTGTTTGGGTTATGTTTTTGGACCCAAATAGATTATATGGTTATAGGTATAGATAAGTGAAATTTCCCTTCTTCACCAGGTACTTGATTGATGTTAGAGTTGGAGAGCATCAAACCAAGATGGGGCTTGCGATGATGTTAGAGTTTTCTGCTTTTCTATAATTTTGTTTCAGTATTGTATGTCCAGCACTGTGACTTGTTTGGATGCTTTCCTAGAGACATGTGACATGCATAATTTATATATATATGATTTAATTATTATATTACTATTAGTCTTCCACTGTTTACTTTTGTTATATAGTATTACTGCTTTAATGTTATTTACTATTTTCTTTTCATTGTGTATAATCTTCCAATGAGGGCATAGTTTTCCCATTATCATGTTGTGACCCTCGCTGCTAGTCGGAAGCCTTCGGAATTTTTGGAAATGTGATTGAGGTCGTGTGACCAATCGAGTTTGGGGAACCATTGGGCAGCACTCGGAACCCGGATGTTACATGAGAGGTCGTATATGGGACTAGAGAGTAAACCTAATCCACTATGAAACTTTTTCCACCATGTGATATTGTATAAGAAGTTATGATTGACTTATTTTTATGTCATATTATATGTTTCCACCACATTTTCTATATTTTTTTAATTAACGATACCATGTTCATTATGTTATTCTCCCATGTGATTACCCATGAGTCTTTTATTTTATGATATCATGTTATACCTTCAACACAAATATTATGTTTCATTATCATTTTAATTCTTTTATTGGGATTTTAAGCTCACCCCTTTATTTTATGTATGTCATAGGTTATCCAATAAATTTTTAGGATATAAAGTAGATTTAGGATCTCATTATGGAGAATGAAGTAATGATGTAATGTTTTAGTTTCCTTTTGATGTAATATGAACATAGTCTTCTAAAGACAGCATGCCTCATGATCTTTAGGGTGTACTTATTGGATATTTACTTTTAAAAATAATTTAATATTATTTTTAAAATTATTGGTTCACTATATACAAATTATAATGGGTAAATTATAATCAATGATAATTGGAATTTAGTAAAACATAAACAATTCTTGAGTGACCCCCCATGGTTTATGAACGTATACATAAGGTCATCTCTATTTGTATTAGAGAAATGTTCCCATTGATTGGAATTATTTTTTATTGGACCAAGGTGTTTTTATTGGAAATATTTGAATGAATATTTTTAATGTTTAAAGGAGTTCCACATATGGAAAAAATCATATTTTATCCCAATTATAACTAAAATAGAGGGTTTGGAAAAAAAATTGAATATGTGAAGAAGAAAAAGGTATGAAATAAAAGAAATTATTTAAAATTGAAGGAGAAAAACCCATTAGTTGAAGGTATTCAAATTGATATTTTTTCTAATGAATTTATTTGTTATTACTCTTCTAATAACATAAGATCAAGTTATAGTGATTATGATGAATACTTGCATGAAAATTCACTTAGTGGATTTTATTCTCAAGTGAAGGATTATCTTGAAATAGTCCCCATTTAAGTTGTTGAATAAATACATGAACATATTAAGGTACTATTGAATGAAAATTTATAGATGAAATAAGAGGTTGAGGCAATGGAAGTGGAATTAACTTAAGGTTTTCTAGTTCAAACTGCCACAAAAAGCTAGTTGTAGCTAAGGATGAAATTTTTAGACATTAGAATGAAATATATTTTTTTGGTATAAATTATTTCATAGAGATTAATGTGAGAATTTTTTTGTTAAAATGAATTTCAAGGAAGTGATCTATTCATTAGAGAAGCTGTTAAAATTTTGTATGAGCGTTAATGATGTACAACAGGATTTTTCGGATAAAAAGATAATTGATCTTGATAAATATCTAATTGAAAGTAGCTAGATTCAAGAGAAACAAACTCAGATATAGAAATGTGAATTTGAAGGTAGGTTTGGATAAAATAAATATGAAAATATAAATTATAACTAGAAATTCCATAAGCATCAAAAAAATATAGAAACCTGAAATCAACCCATGATGGAACTTCCCAAGATGATAAGAATAAGTGTCATACCACTCAAGTTTATAAATTATGTTTTTCCTCAAAACTTACTCATATTGGTGGTAAATATATCATAATACCATATAGAGAATATTGAAACATAATTTAATTTAAGAAGGTTGTCCACTATCCTAATAAATTAATTTCCACTAATTTTTTTTGGTGTCTAGTATAAGAAAAAAATTCAAAATCTATAAAAATATGGGTATGTAAATAGAATGATTAACCCACCATTGTATCAAGTGTATATGTGAGAATGTACATTAAGAGTAGCACTCTAAATGGATCACTAAAAGGTAGAGTTCTAGACTAAAAATAACAAGGAACAAAATATGAATAAATTGATACAAAATTAAATAGAA
The DNA here is from genome assembly GCA_963277665.1 of Viscum album. NCBI lineage: Eukaryota > Viridiplantae > Streptophyta > Magnoliopsida > Santalales > Viscaceae > Viscum > Viscum album. Next base: position 839,906,781 of record OY728145.1, on the reverse strand, counting down.
TAAAAATCATTGGAAAGTGATAGTGCTATTGTCAGTTTGGGCATATAAAAATGTATTGTTGGTATAATACAACAACTTATGAAAATCAAAGGAGTTTTAATATATTTGGGGGGGGTGAGGCTAGAAAACAATATTCTATGAAAAATTAGTTTTCATTGAATGTGGAAAATCTATTTATCAAAAAATTATTTTAATATATTGAATATTTATATGACTATTACAATAATGGTGGTTATTTTTCTAATATTTGTATATCTTCTATCCCAAAAATTACTCGTATATAGATAAGAAGAGGTGGACAAAGTAGAAACAAAGAGATGAATAAAATCTTGCATTGGGAGTTAAATCATAAAAGAACAAAACTAAAAAAACCTCACCCATGAATTCTATAATGAAGGATCAAAAGGATATCACATGTGACATAAAAAGATGCTTTTACTATGACACTACCATAAAAACAGTTTTTCCCAGCGCCAACCTTTATCAATGCTAATGAAAAAATGCTGATAAGGGGGGGGGGGTACCTTTATCAGCACTTTTTTTAGCACTGATAAAGCTACCCCCTTTATCAGCACTTTTTTTAGTGCTGATAAAGGGAATCCCTTTATTAGTGCTTTTTTAGTAGCGCTGATAAAGGGGGGAATTTATCAATGCTTTTTTTTAAAAGCGCTGATAAAGGGTCAACTTCAAAAAAAATTAATTAAAAATAATATATTAATATATAAATATATAAATATAGTTATATTGATATAAATATAATATATAATTTTTAAATATATTTTAGAGAAGTATAAATATACATTTACACTTAATATACTTAATATATAAGATATTTAGTGGAAATGGATTATAAAAAAATTAAAAAAAAATTAATTAATAATTTTCTGATTATTATGGAGTAATAGTCATTTAATAACAATTATAAGGCTAAAAAATTAAAAAAAAAATAAAAAAAGATCCAAAATATGTTGAAAACGCAACTCGAACTTCAAACCGCCATAACTTTTGATCCGGGTGTCCGTTTGAGATCTACCACATATAAAATCGAAGCCTACGATGAGCTCTACACCCCTGTGACCTGGGAGGACCTTGGTCAAGGATTTTTCTAATCCAAAAAGCCCAATAAGGCCTACAAAACTGATTTTTTAGTCGGGATACCCCGATTTTTTGACATTTTGTGGATTTTCAGCCTCGTTTAAGGGGGTATTGTTGGATTTTTTGGGTGGGAACTGAATTTATTCCAAGGTATTACATTCATATTAATATTATTTCTTTAAAATTTTATCATTTTTTATAATTCACTGCTATTTATAATCAAATATATAATAATATATACATATTTTTTATATATTCACACATAAAAATTTGATTATAAATATAAATAATACAATATATTAACATATAAAATATATTATCTTTATCTAAATAATAACTAATATCCATTTTATTTAAAATAAAAATAAATGAATATTTATATACCTACCTATATATTAATCTAACTATATATATATATTAATATAACTATATATATATATATATTAATATAACTATACATATATATATATTAATATAACAATAAATATATATATTAATATAACTATAAATATATATATTAATATAACTATATATATTAATATAACTATATATATTAATATAACTATATATATATATTTATTTAACTATATATATATCTATATAAATATATATTACTATAAGAATAAATATAACTAAATATATATATAAATAAATAGATATATCATAAATAAGAGAATAAATCAATATAGGGGAGTGGAAAAGGCTTCAGGTGTGCAGGGGGGAGGTCTCGAGATCAAATATGGGTGGAGGCAGGGGCGCACGCGCAAGGGTGAATTAGAGGGGCCAGCACTAATAAAGGTGCGGTATATCACTGATAAAGGGTGGAGGCAGTTTGTGTGGGCACTTGAGGTGTGGGAAAGCGCTGATAAAGGGGGGAGGGGGTGCGTGTGGGCGCTGGAGGGGCTGGAAAGCACCGTTAAAAGGGGTCTCAGGCACTATAAAAGCCCCCCTGATTGGCAGTATTTTTTTAATTTTTTTAATTTTTTTTAATTTTTTTTACTTTTATCAGTGCTAAAAACAAGCCCTGATAAAAGGGGTCGTTTATCAGTGCTAAAAAAAAGCGCTGATAAAAGAACCTTTTATCAGCGCTGATAAAAGGGGTCTTTATCAGTGCTTTTTGGAGCGCTGATAAAGGGGACCCCCCCCTTATCTTCGCAAGCTTTAACAACGCTTTTCTAGCGCTGTTAAAGGCCATTTTTAGCACTGATTAAAGGGGTATTTGTAGTAGTGTGGTAAGAGAGTCCAAACCATGAAATATTAAAATATGTCTATGAATTTCAATGTAAAAGGGAATAATATGGAACCCATAAAAACAAGTTTCAATACAAGAAATATATTACAAGATTAAATTGGTGTTTGATAGTCCTGATAAGGAGGTTAATAGGATAAACAAGAAGGAAACCTCTAAGAAGGTGAATTGGTGTACTGAAGTTTCAATTGAGCTGGTCACACTTTTAACATGTGTATAACAATGATATCTCATATGATAGAGTGTGAAAAAAAAATTAATACACTAGTAGCTACAATGTAAATAGTTATATTACTAGAAAATAATTTATACCCAAAAAGAATGTTGAGAATGTATCTAAATATTGTTTAATAATATGAATAGATTAGTTGGAGTTGGATAAGAGCATGTACAAGGCGGAAAGGATTTAAAATTCATGATTTAAAAAGTCAAAATATATATTCCTACAATGAATAAAATTTAAATGAAAAGAAATCCATTATACCAAAGGAGAAAAATATTTTGAATTTAAATAGTGGAGAAATAATGAAGAGATCCATAAATTTTAAACCCTCAAATAAAAGAGTATCCTGGTTGAGGATGAAATCTTATCCCTATGGATACAACAGAATAGGTGATGCATGACCCCCCTTATTCCCAAACATATTTTTTGTTCTTTATAAAAGGGGAATAAAATTAAAAAAATTAAAAGAATATGTTGAATGATGTGATTGTAATATATATAGGAAAGTTATACATTATGGAGAAGTTCACAATGGATTATCCTAAAAAAATCACAATTTTTATCAAGAATGATAAATAATGGAAATAATTTATTGATAGGGAGCTATCAAATTAGATAATTTCTCAGATATTTAATTATTTTTATTTAATCATTAAATCTGGAAAGCCCTGGTAAAAAAAGATGATGATGTATGATTTTCCCATTCTATTCAATTTTTTGATCTATATTTAATATGGTTATATAGGGGGAGTGTCTATCAATCAAAATTGGGGATAACATACTTAAACATGCTTGTTTTCTGAATTTTTTGGTAAAGTGGAGTGAGGGTTTAAAACTTTTTTAAAACAATATGTTGGATATCTATAAATTAATTAATATTTGTTATCATCACATTGTGAATATTTATTGTTAACATTGTAGTTTAGATTATTCACTCTCATTTTAAGAAATATTTTAGTAAAATTATACTAATATTTGATTAATTTATGGATCTTTATTGAGAGATATATGGTGCCACCCTTTCCTCATGGAATTACCTGAGCGCAATATATATAGAAGAATAAAAGGGGAGAAGAAGGTTCTTAAATTCAAAAGATTAAGGGGGGATTTTTTCTCTTGGATAAAATTCCATTCAAAAATGATAATATTATTCACAAAGCATGAAATTTATTCATGTAGATATCACCTTTTATGATTTTATTTCATTCCAAGATGAAATGTGAATGGAAATATATATAACTTTTGGCCTTTATGTAAGTTTTATATCCATGAGTTGTCAAATTAAAGCCCGTAGAATGAACAACACCCTTGGATATAGAGTTTCTAAATAGAATTTTAGTTTTGAGGACCAAAATATACAAGATAATCCTTAATAATATGTTATATGGTTTTTATAACCTTTTTGTTTGTAACATATAAAATCCCACACCTACTCTCGGTGGAAGGTTCTCATTACCACATCACTAGATCAGAAAATCTATTTGAGGAATATCTATCCCTTGGTGGGTGAGAAATTAGGTGGCACATTGTGATATTATTTTTCTATTCTCCATGCAGAATGATACTTTACTTCCCACGCCTAAATTGTATTGGTCGATCGAGAAACATATCACAACTACCTTGAAAATTTTCATGGAATAAATTTTCTGATGCCAAAAAATTCACCCCTAGGAATTGTATTCCTTCATAGAGAAAATGATTCAAATAAAAGTTTTTATAGGGGACATGTCTATATTAATAGAACATCATAAATATTTCTAGAGATAACTCATTAGTTCAAATATGTTCACCAAGAGGTGGGTCTCAACTCAAGGGTTCGAGTCACAAATAGGAATAATCAACTCAAGTATTTTTAGGGTTCCCAGAGGAATAATCAAATCATCTCTCTTGACATCTAATCATTAGGTTGATGAAGGAAAACTTGACCAAAATTTGTATGCCCAAATAGTATGATGGTAGGGGGAATCAAATGAAAGTTTAATTTACTACGAGGCCTAAGATAGGGGGTTCAAAAATTACTATATATCCTATGAGAACATGAATCAAGAAACAAAAGGTTCTTGATGAAAGGATCTCTATGCAGATCATACTTAAGCACAATAGAAAATATATTGGTTCTTTCACAGTGTAGAGTTATTGGGGATGACCCAATATAAATGGGTAGACTTGTAAACTAAGAACTATTGCGTGGAATTAGTTTATAAATAATTAAATGAGGTCATAAAGAAAATATAAATCTAATAAATTTAACGTTTTACATGATGGACCATAGAATTATATGGTTGAATTCCATTTGACGATGAATTTTTAATCTTCAATAGACCATATGAACCAATATACAAGAGAAATAAAGGGTTATCTAACTAATGTTTGGGTTAATAATCCAAATGAGCATAGTTTAATTTTCGTTGGAGTCAAATAATGGCCCAAACTGCTTTATATTTTTTTAATTATTCGACCTTATATATTGATTAATCTATTGACATAGAGGACTACCAGTAGAAAATTGGATTTCTCTCAGGTTCCCCTTTGAGTATTTTCAACCAAATATGTTTTTTGACATTTCCTTTTTTTCTTCCAGACTCTCAAATTTTCCTAGGTCATGCACGGTGCATGACCAAAGAGTAGAGACTCAACTTTTTACAAGGCCACCCTTTCTGAGTTTCCAATCTAGATAGTGAAATATCTATTTCCTTCTGATGTTTATGGTATTGTAAGTTAGACCAATGCATCATGTATTTAATGTTGGGAAAATGATAAAAATAGTCATCCGATCTATATTGTAGCATGGGTGAGGAAACCCCATCATGAATGGGTTCCCAATGCCACCACATACCACCTCAAAGACCAGTTCATGTTGTTCATGATCATAGTTCATAGAGAATTGTTTCACAGAGTTTAAGGTCACATGAAGAGGATTATTTACTGAATTGAAAATTTCAAAGATAAGAATCTGAGCTCAGGGATTTGGGATTTCCAAGGGAAATGTATTGACTGAAATCATTTTTGGGTTCACATGAGATTGATACCAAGATATGAAAGAGTGACAAGATTCATATGTCATTATAATTCTTTGAATATGGGAATGAAACATGAATATGTAACATCAAGGGTATTTGAATCCACTTGATTATTTAGGTTATTAAAAGTGTAAATCATAACATAATAATTTTTGCATTAATGGGAAATAGAGACTACTAGGAGTGGGTCCACCATTAGTAATGGATAAACCAGTGTTGTATTGTTAGTGAATAGTACATGGGGCTAAGGTGGGCCTTCCCTTTAGGTAAAAAACATACCCTAGGGGTTACCTAGTGACTCAAAGGAAACCGCGTTGTTCACCATCAGTTCCTAGTGAGGTCTATTCAGATATAACAATCCCAGTTATGAATATTTCTATTAAAGGAGGAACTAAGAGGTAATGTCAACTCAAGGCTATGGGATTCAAATAATAGTATCTTAACTCAAAGAATTGGGTTTGTAATGATTAATTCATCAAAGATATAAAGTTTTTTAATGAACAATAAGATATTAAAGAAGGGACTAAATACAATAAAAGTTATTCAACCTTGTATTGAACAATATATTAGGGTGAAGGTATATAACATGGAATTAATGAGTACACAATCACATAAAAGGGTGATCTAATCAATGTGAAGTGATATTCTTGTCATGAATGAAAATGTTCCCATTTTAAAACATAATAAAATTTTCAAGAGAAGATATTATCTATCTTTTTTTAGGCCACAATGTCCAATGGGAATATATTGAATTTTTATAGTTACAAATGGTGACCCCGTAGGTTTTTTTATGTCCTAAATTTTAGCTATGTGATGTGATCACTTTTTGAGATATGTTTTCTACATCATTTTATTAAGATTTTGATGTTTTAATTAGTACAATGTACTTTAAATGATAAATAATTGATCTTTAATAATTTTGAGTTGAATTTGAAAATAATTGTATTATTTCATGAAAGTGTGAATTTTATGTATAAATTTTCTAAATATAATTTATTTCAATTTTAATTCCTTTGTTGTGCATTCCAAATTTTAAGTGAATAACATAGAAATTAATTTGTGATGTATTTATAATATTTGGAGTTAGGTATTTTTGTTTGATTTTTTTGGAATTTGAATTTAATTTTTTTGGAAGTTTTTTAACTCTAGAATTTGTTTGAGTGTAGCATGCTATTGTGAGAAGTTGGTTTACTATTGTGAGGGTTATTTTATACCCTATTACCATGAATGCGCAACCATGAAAAGGTGTTTTGTTAATATGAGGGTGCTTATGTGCCCTACTACTATGAACCCAACCTTCTATGAGTGTCGAGCCTCGATGCTACCATGCTAGGCACTTTGATTCATGCCCATTCTTCCTCCCTTTTTCTTAAATAAGTTTTCTGTTGTGGTGAAAAAAAAAATAGTATAAAGTCCCAATTGTTTTCAAGTTAATGAGAAGATGAATTCTAGAGTCTTATTGGATAATCCAATTGGTGAGGACTCTTTAAGTGCATCCAAGAGACCTGGGATCAAAACCAGGAAGAGGCTAATTTTTCGGGTTACTGTAGTGGTGCTATAGCATGTACTGTGCAGTACTGTAGCAGGTACTGTAGCGGGAACTGTAGTATGCACTATTTAGAACTATAGCAGTCAGGAATATTCCCCTGTTTAGGCTTTTAGGCCACCAATTTTGTCCCCGAGTCCTTTAAGGCCTTCGTGCCACCTAAGCCTTCGGGTCAGTAAGGCCTTCAGGGCACCTCAAGGCCTTCGGGCCACCTTAAGTGCAAATACAAACTAGATAACCTGCAAGGGACAAGCTTTAGAAAGGATGATGAGCAATGAGCTTTCACCAGTGCAGAAGCTAAAATGGATTGCAAGAATGAGAGGGTATGACACCTGCCATCGGGACAAGCCTGTGCATGTACGGGAAAGCCTAGCCGAACAGTCATGCAAAGGTAGAGAGCTGATTTCACTATGAAGATGCTGGGGAGGAGAAGTTCCAAGTAGTTAGTCTGGTTTGTATATAATTTTTGAATCCTACGGGCACTGAATTCCTATCTAAGGCCTACGGGCCATGTAATACTTACATCTACGGGCCTTGTTAGGGTTCCACCTCACCCCTTGAAAGGTGGATTATCACAAATCAAAAAAAATAAATGCTTTTGGGCCATTAGAGGATTAAATTATTGAAATATAATGCTTATTTATTTAACATGTTGGCACTAAAAGTTGAATAACCAGAGGGGATTTCACTCATTTTAAAAGGGAATTAATGTTTTTTGGATGAACTCAAAGGAGAAAGATTCTTACATAACAGGGATTCTTTTTTTAAATTTCTACATTTCTACTTTGATTGCTTTTACTGTTTCAGGTACTATTGCATATTGATTATTAGATGAAAATTGAGTTTCATTATTTTTATTTCTTCCACTTCTTGTATCTAAGTGTGGGGGATGTACCCACTATTGATGTTTTCCTGAATGTTTTACATGCAACTTATTGAGTTGATTTGAAAATTCATGTGTTCATGAAAAAAAGTGCATATACATTTTCATTTATTTGTTACTAATTTATTAGAAATTGTAGCAAACATATCATTTAAATAGTATTGTCACCATTGAACATGCTTTGAACTATACTCAATTGCAATTCTTTTTAACTTTAACTTCCTAAATCGTTTATTTCATTTAAGGTTCAATAATGGATACATTGTTGGATTTTAAGTGAGGGGGAGTGCTCTAATTTGTGCTAAATATACTTCAATGTTGTACACATAAAAAAGAACATTTTTTTCAAAAATAATTTATTTTCAAGCTTAAACTTTCTTACCCAATGGTTAAAAATTTTATGATGTTTTAAATTTGATTTTTCAATTCGAGGAGATCAATATTTTTTGTTTTCTCATTGATTTAATATGGTTCATCAATGTCTTTCTCTCTCGATTTGTTTTGGTCGAACTATGGGAGTATGAATTACAATCATTACTTGTGTTTGGACCTCTGTATAGAGTTTGAAAATTTTAAGCTATGCATTTAAATGAGCTATAGAACGAAAATCATAATTCCGGTTGAGAATCTTTTCCTTCATTCTATCAATCTTTAATTCTTTTTTTATTTTTTTTATCATCCAAAAAATGTGTCCAATTATTAAGTCATTTAATTGTGTGCGTCTGTTATTCTTGAGGTAAAAAGAAGTTTCTAAGTCTTAATTAAATAAAATATGATGATTTTTTAAACCTTTCCAAAATTTCCAATCTCAATACTTTTTTTTTAAAACCAAATACAGAGCCCCATGTATCTAAGAATGAAATTTATTTTCATACTTTAGAGAGACCATGTGGAAGTATATATATATTTTTTAACTGATTCTTAATTGCACTTCATTCATTCATATTTAAAATTTATTTTCTTATACAGAATTTAATAAAAACTAGTACTCGCCCGTGCGTACGCATGACATATAGAATTAATTATGTTTACTAATGAAAATACTATTTGTAACTGGTACATAATAATATTAAACTATATAAATACCAAGTTACAAAGTATTGGGAAAGTTGCAAAGTCTGCAGGAGCATATTCTGGTTGCAATAGGTCTTCAGATTCTTTCTCGTACAGGTAATGCAACCTGCATATGAAAGTACAATTATGAAGATAAATACATAGCAATGAATGATAAAGAGGCTTTTTTTAAATAAAGGTACCCAAAAAAACGCTAAATCCTTTTAAACAGGCTGGGATTTTACTGTACCAAAAAAATGAGGAATGTAAAAAAGGCCTTTGGAAGGTGCATGATACAGAAACCCAAAATCAAATAGTACAGTAGGGTGGTTGTTTTAGTACCTCTAATATCAAGAATGTAAAATTTAAATATTAGAAACCATTAAATAAATAACAGTCATTTATACTAATTTTTCTGATCACCGAAATAGCTATTAGGAATATTTGTTACTGTAAGCATTTCGTACATCCTAAAATTTTAACAAAATAGTTGGAAAAAAAACGAAACATGCTCCAAATGAATGACCAAACTGTGCATATAGAAGAACTGGCATTTTTAGTAGACATAGTAATAATTCCTCTTTGTATAGGATACAAAAGAGTAATAAGAAATGTAGTTAGGTTTGTAGTCATATATGTTTGTATTGTATGATAAATTTTAGAAAGAAGATTGTATTGGTTGAAAACAGGAAATCATCATGGTGCTATTGTCTTCTCAATGACACACTATATAGTAATCATATCAAAATACTGAATGAGTAGTAGAAAATATTTCAAATGAACGGTCTCTACAGTATCAAATGTAATACACATTGTACAACAATTATTAATTATAAACACAATAATGAGAAGAATTTGATCAGTGAAGAAGTATGTTTACCTTCCATTTCCAGTATGAGATTTCAGTCTGTTTTTTCGGTTTTCCTGTTTATATATTCCTTCGACATGGTCTAAAATTCAGTATATTGACATGTTGTTGGCACGCTATTTGGAGACGTCTGGAAATTATCTTGCACACCATCCTCAATATCATAAAATCGCGACAGATTTTTCTATATAAGGGTTTTTGTTATAATAATTTGAACCTATAAAGTACATAGGTTGAAATCATTGAAATTCATAGCAGAGCTTAAAAAAAAGTGTTTCTTATCAGCACATAGATGTAATTTGAAATAAATGTTTGATTTTTAAATATTTATAAATCATAATACTTTACATTAACATCATTAATTCTTATAGTAATGGATATAATTTAGCAGTAAAGAAAGATAACATTGTAAAGACCCTGAAATTTCAAGTAAATTTTTTTCTTAATTTCTTTGGAATTTCACATGAACGTAGTTTCTGGCGGCGCCTGATTCCGAGGCCCGGTGTGCCCAAAATCATTTTCCGAACTTTATCTCGGGTACGTTTAGTGAACAAACGAGAAGGTTTTTATAACTTTTGAACCGATGCTCGGAATTGAAATTTGAGGGCACCGATGAAACCGTAGCGTCGGTAATTGTTTAAGAAGACCCTTTCTGTAGTTGCGCTTTCTTGGGAGGAGTTGTTTAAAAAAAAGTGAGGGATAAAAATATAATTGTTTACAATTATATTTTCTTTTCTTGTTGAGTGGTTTAAGTGTTGTGTCACAACACTTTATCCCTCTCTTAAGTGGTTATAACCGAAGTAAGGGAGTTAGGGGTGGGACCCACTTGTAGTTAACTACCCATGAGAGGATTAAAGGTGAGGTGGGGCCCACATGAACCCCACCCCTTCACATTCCTTAAACCTCCTTTAACTCCCCCATTAATTTCCCCTTCTTTTAATAAGATAACTCCTCTTTAATGTGTGTAACTCTTCTTCCATTAAGTAGACTCTCCAACTTCCTCTCCTCCATTAAAGCTAGCCTACTCACATAATTAATGAGTAGATTCTTGGTTTAATTTGAAAACGGTGTCTTGTCTTTAAATGGGAGAAGGCTAATGCAATATTTGTTTGGAAAGTAATATGGTGAGGGAACCTCTGAAGAAATAAGAGAAGCTTCGTTCTCCAACCCTCCGACGAAGAACGAGAACGCGTCATCTATACTTCTCTTCGTGATAAGAGGGGAAAGTCACATCTTGGGGTACACTACGGTGACGATGGGGCTTCCATGACCTTCGACGAATAACGCTCCCTGGATCTCCATCAAGGGAGGAGACACCGCCGTGGGAAATTCGCAAACGACAATGTCACCTTCCGACGTCAATGAACACGTCTCGAGGTAGGGGATTTTATTTTTGTTGTTATTCATGAATTCTTCTGTCATCATTCCTCATTTCAATTGGACCGCTTGCTATCGATTAATGGGAGGGGGGCGAACCGCACAAACACGACTGACCCTCCTCCCTTGTATGTTGTGTTGTTGCGGTTCGAAGGAAAGCGACACAGTGCAACGGCACCGCGCGGGATCATACGGAAAGGGTGCGCGGCGCCACGCCGGAGAACCCCGAAGGCACCGCGTCCAGAGCGGGGCCGCGGCGGAGGGGCGCGGCGCCATCGCGTTGCCCCGGACAGATCAAGGCCGCGGCCATAGGCCGCAGCGGAGCAGGGAACGGCGGCCGGTTTCAGGCCGCCGGCTTCGGAGCAAGGGGACCGGCCCGCGCCGGTCCCATGGTGCAGCAGCCGGCCGTCCGGACAGAGGAGAAGCCGGGGGTCCTAACCCCCGGCTGACCGGACAGCAGCGGCCCCCACGTGGGGGCCGCGTTTAATGAGACAGGGGGGCAGCGCCCCCCCCCCCCCCCCCCTTAACCGCCCAACTCGGTGTAACCGAGCTGGCCAGCGGACTGTAAGCGCGCCAGGCCGGGCCGCGCTCAAGCGGGCCAGACCCAGACCCGGGTCGACCCAGGGGATCTCAGGCCGGGTCGGTTCGGGCTAGAAACCCCCACTTCGCGGACCTCTTACGGTCTTTTGCCCATATCTTGGGCCACAGACCTCCGATCTATGCACCGTCAGCTGTGATGCGATCCTTGGATCGAGACGGGCGTTTCAGATTATTACACTCAAGGTTTCGGAGAACTTTGAGTACGGCTGGGTTGGTTCGGATACGAAACCAACCGGGCCCTCGGAGCGGAAACGCTTATATATTGAGCTCCAGATGTCTGATTGACATGTCATCGACTTTGTTGGATTCCTCTTGATGAGACGGAACTTTTGGCATACTTCTCTTGAGTTTTGGTTGTGGTTCGAAAGTGGCCGGGTTGGATTGTACCCGAAATCCAACCGGGCCCCTGGAACGGAAAAGCTGATAACTTTCAGATTTGACGTTCGTTTGACTAACCGTCAGCAGCATTGGTGATCACGTTGAGAAGCGATCCCTATGATAATACCCTATGAGAGTTTGGGGTACAGTGGAGATACGTCCGGGTTGGTTCGCACACGAAACCAACAGGGCCCTTGGGACGAAAAGGCTAATAACTCACAGACCGGGCGTCCGATTGACGCGCCGTCTATTGCATTGAGACCCCTATGATGAGGCGGTCCTTTGAGATACTTCTTCATGGGACTTTGAGATACTTGGAGTACCGACCAGAAGCTTTTGGAGCGGACCCTTCCGGAGACGAGCGTGCGGAGTATGGAAACCGTGTAGCCGACTGAGACCTGACGACTGCTTGACCGACTCGACTTGGAGTGAGTCGACTAGCCCAGTGGACGGAGCACTACTTTTTTTGGGTGCAGACCCATGGCGGACAGAGCACTACTTGTTTGGGTGCAGACCCACGGTACTCATCTGGAGAGTACCTCTGCAGGATATTAGGGGGTGTGCACTACTGTGTTTGGGTGGCATACCTCTCTATTTGGGTGGCTGGCCTGCGGTACTCGACAGGAGGAGTACCTCAGCAGTATTAGGTTAGTGAGCAGTACCTTGGAGTTGTGACAGGATCACTGTACACTCCAGAGATGGGGCTCTTCAGCAGTTACGGTTTCGATAATGAAAATCTTGGTTTGAGCTGAGTCTATGACCATTGTGTTTACCTCATGATTGAGATGGGTCACTTGATAACTTAGGTATATGTATGGGCTTATATCTAAGTAGTGGTTATCCGTTGATTTCATAACCTTTATGTTTCCTCATGATTGTGATGGGTTACTTGATAGCTTAGGTATAAGTAAGGGATTATACCTAAGTAAGGGTTATCTGTTGAGATCCTACTTTTTGGTTATCCTTGTTGGATTTAGTGAGACCTTGAGGGTCTCGGGGTCCCTACTGAATATCGTATACTCACCCCTGCACGGGCTATGCCCGCACCTCATTGTGTTGGTTGCAGACGTCAGGCAGCGTTGATAGAGGCCGATTGTTCGAGGACTGGATGGTACCCGGAGGTGGACCTCACGACGAGTCAGTATCCGGAGGTGGACTTTACAATGAGGCGAAACTCGGAGGAGATCGACGGGCAAGAGAGTTGTGGAGGCTATCTGTACCAACCCTTCGGGTAGGATCCGTGGTGGACGATCCAGGAGCTGCGCTATCTGTACCTACCTTTCAGGTGGGATCTGAGGAGGACGACCCAGGAGCTACTTCCATTCTTCTAGCTGTTAGTCTTTTTCTATTTTACTTTTGTTCAGTTGTAGAGGTACTTTCTATTGGTTTTGTATTCGGGCCCATTTACTTTTCAGCACTTGCTTTTGTACTTAGTGTGTTATTTCTGCTTGTACTCTGTGGTGTTTTGTTTACTTTTATAAAGGCAATGCTTTCCCAGTTATCGGGAATTACACCTTTGGTGCTAGTCGCCAGCCCCTGGCCTATGGAAGGTGGGCTTGGGGTAGTCACGGCACGGGCCCCGAGGATGGGTCGTGAAAAATTGGTATCATAGGAGTTAGGTTCTACCACAGAACTAATGACTCTGATCTTTTTCTATGTGAAGCAATAGTGGTAAGGGTACCGAGTGTGGTCTTCAGTTCAGGGAGTCCAGTGTTGGTGCGGCAGCCGACGTATCCGTAGACCAGGACCCTGACTACTGATTTCCGTCTTTGTACATGAAAACACTGATTGTGTGTGTGTTTCCAAAGTTTTAAAGTTATCTCAAACTAGGTCATCTCACTAGGTATAAATCATTGATCGTGTCGCATCTGTTCAGGATGTCTCCACATAGACAGTCAGTTGGAGTTCTAAGATAGTACACGATGACGGCCCACCGAGCGACGAGGCTCCGGTGCGGGGCCCTTTTTACTATGTTGTCACCCTCGGGTGGTGTACCAGCAACACCACCACCTGTTGGGCAGCAGATGCCACTTTCCATACTAGCAGACGGTGCACGCCGATAGAGCGCGTTGCACGAGTTCCAGCAGCAGAGGTCTCCGAGGTTAAGAGGTGAGGTAGATTCCCAGACAGCAGAGGACTGGCTGGAGGCGATTGCTATAGTTTTCCGCCTAGCTGAGACATTAGTAGAGTGGATGTTGGACTTGGCTTCTAGTGTTTTCCAGTGAGTGACCATGAGGATGATCCGCATAGCGATGAGGCTTCGGTACGTGGACCGATGCCTGAGGTAGTGCCTTCGGGTAGTGTGCCAGCTATACATCACCACCTGTTGGTCAGCAGTTACAACTGGTGGTACCGGTAGGTGAAATATGTAGGCTTACTGCCTTACACATGTTCCAAAATCAGATACCCTCAAGTTCCGAGGAGAACCTGACTCACAAGCGGCTGAGGACTGGCTTGAGGAGGTGGCTGAGAGTTTTCTAGAGCACAGCTTCAGGCAGCGGAGCTCCGAAAGCAGGTGGACAGGAGCAGAACTAGTGTATGCCTTTTGTTCTTGGTACTTCTAGTTCCATGTTGTTGTTGCATTTGTGTCTTTGTACTGTGAGATGCAATAATAAAACATACTTATCTTCGTGATGTTTACTTTCTGTCCTTTTTGTTTGGTTGATACTGAGAGGTCCCGGTTAAAACTATTGACTTGACCCTCACTTTTGAGATTCCTACTGGAGGAGACCCAGAGACCTCACGCTAATGCCGACAGCGTGACTCGACCCTTAGAGGCGAGATTGATGGTTGGATCTCTTGGTAGTAACGCGGAGGCCTTACGACGTCATCCATGGCATGAATGCATCATTCATGTCAGGATTGACTGTATTAGGCAATGGGCGTGGTTCACCCAGGGGATGAGACCGAGTTTCTCTTTTCGGCAAAGGAGAAATTTTAGCAGCTCTTATAGATCGTAGGAAAAGAAGGATGGTCGTTGACCGGCTTGCCACATCGGCAAAATTTCTACCAACCAGAGATGGTACGAGTTATGACAGGGAAGGTGCAGATCATTCAGGAGCGGATGAAGACTGCACAGTGCAGTAGGAAAACAGAAACTGGTGCCATTCTCAGGGACTTGGGCGTGTTAAATGTTTCAAGAAGAAGGAGTGATAAGGACAGGTGAATCTGCAGAGCAGAAGATGTGGAGGCAGAGCTAGGAGAGCAGCATGAGGTGGTGTACATTTCAACATGTTACAACCACCCGCCTTGATATTCCCTCCAAGATCAGAGAGATGGAGGGTAGGGGAAGAGAGTAGTTGCATGCGGTCAAGGAGTGTGACCCAATGGATCTAAGAATGATTCGAGGGACAGTCTATGTCCACTACTAGCTGTCGTAGTAACAGAAGTTGATACGAATCATTCCTTCCATCCACTAATCTTGTCCCAGACCTAGAGTTTCCGGTTAAAACCGTAGACTTGACCCTCACGTCTGGAGATACCTTGGGAGGAGACTCGATAATCAAACTTACACCGACAGTGTGGTCTGACCCTCGAGGCGATAGTTTCGGTTGGAATCTCTTGGTGGCAGCATCGAGGCCTTACGACGTTGGTCTAGGTATGGATTGGATCCACAGTTCATACACATATTGACTGTATTAGGCAAAGAGGTTGTGGATTACCTAAAACGTTGGGACTAGTTTTCCTTGGTCGGCGAAATGGAAACCCCAGGCAGCACAAGATAAACTCATGCATAGGAGGGTGTAGCCGATCACTCTTGAGTCGGCCAAAATTACCCTCATGGAAACATGAGTTTTGAGTTTCAGTTCTAATCAGGAAAGGGAGACCTCTAGAGTTCGAGGATGACGATCACGACCTTATACGGGTCACACCTCGACGAGGTTTACGGAGATGAGGCTAAGGCGGTAAGTAATATCCGAGGTCACTATATGAATGTATAAGATGTTCAGTAAATGTGGGTTATAAAATATTTTACAAAATATTTTTAACTAATAATTACATAATTTTTATCAATTAATAGTCATTTAATAACTCTTTGAATATAAAAAAAATAAAAAAATTAATGAAAGATGGAAAATAAGAAGAAAATGAAACCCAAACTTCAAACGGCCATAACTTTTGATCCGGGACTCCGTTTGAGCTCTACAGCATATCAAATCGAAGCTTGCGACGAGCTCTACAGCCCTATGGACGGGTGAAACCCGTCCAAGGTTTTTTCGAGGCCAAAAAAGGCCCCGAAGGCCTCCAAAACTGAGTTTTTAGTCGGGGAACCCCGGTTTTTCACCATTCAAACAGCTATAACTTCTGATCCCGATGTCCGATAAACCTCTACCATATATCATGTCGAAGATCTTTTAATTTTCTTCGATTTGACTGATTGTGGAGCTGAAACGGACTCCTGGATTAGAAGTTATGGTCCTTTTAACATTCAAATGGCTATAACTTCCGATCCGGATGTCCGTTTGGCCTGTACCGCATATCATATCAAAGATCGTTTCATGTTCTTCGATTTGACTGGTTGTGGAGTTGAAACGGACTTACGGATTAAAAGTTATCGTCATTTTAACATTCTCAGAGGATTTTCACCCCCTCATTTCTATGTATTCATTCATAACTATACATATATATATGTGTGTGTGTGTGTGTGTATGTGAGTGTGTGTATGTGTGTGTGTGTATTGTATATATGTATTTATTTATTTATTTATAAATACACATAAATACACATATTTTATAAATTTATTTAAAACTAAGCTTATAAATATATATTAATTAATATACAAATAAATATACGAATAAAAACTTATAACTACATATATATATATATATCTATATGTATATATATATATATATCTATATGTATATATATATATATCTATATGTATATATATATACAAATAGAATAAATATATATTAATATACGAATAAATATATATTAATATACGAATAAATATATATTAATATACGAATAAATATATATATTAATATATGAATAAATATATCTATATATATATATATATTTATTCATTCATATAACCAAATATATTTATATTAATATAAATCTATATTAATATATGGCTAAATATAACTATATATATATAACTATAATTATGACTAATTATTATTAATTATTCCTATTTATTATTAATTATTTCTAATTATTATTAATTACTCCTAATTACCATTAACTATGAACAATGAATACTAATAATTTAAATTTATTAAATAACAAAACAATCTAAACATAATTAAATTACAACTAATTAAAAAAAATTAAAACTAATAAAAAATTAAAAATAAATATTAAATTAAAAATAACATAAATACATTCAAAATTGATCTGAGGTTGATCTCCGATAATTGTTGAAGACTTCAATATCAAATCTGCAAAAAAAATTAAACTTAAGAAACTGTGAACTCTAAAATTAGAGAAGTTGAGAGTGAATGGGAAAAAAACGGCTGGGTGTATTTATAAGTTAGATTATTTGCGACGGGACTATTTGCGACGGGAAACCCGTCGCAAATAATACTATTTGCAACGGGACCCGTCGCAAATACTTTAACCCGCATTTATTACGGTCAACGGTTAAATAGTTATTTGCGACGGGACCCGTCGCAAATAATAACCTGCCGACATACTATTTGCGACGGGAATATACCCCCGTCGCAAATAGTTTCTACCGCCGCCGGTTATTTGCGACGGGGGTATATTCCCGTCGCAAATACTTTTTACCACCGCCGGTTATTTGCGACGGGTGGTAACCACCCGTCGCAAATAATTTTCCCGCGTTTTGGCGCGCAATGCGCGCCAACCTTTTTGCGACGGGTGGGATTTCCCCGTCGCAAATAAGTAGTTATTTGCGACGGGAAAATCCTCCCGTCGCAAATAAGTTTTTAACAGGACTATTTGCGACGGGATTTATTCCCGTCGCAAATAACCCGTCGCAAAAAGCCCTTTTTCCCGTAGTGGGTTCAGCGGACCTTTTTCAGGTACTCAGTAGGGTAGGCAAGGTGGCTTACCGTTTGACCCATCCACCTCAGTTGCACCAGGTGCACGACGACTTCCACGTATCTCAACTGGGGAGATACGTGCTTGACCCGACACATATAATCGACCATGGGGAGCTGGACATTGGTGATGGGATGAATTTTGTGGGTTATCAATAGAGGTTGAGGATCGATAGGAGCAGTCCTATGAGGACAGTCAATTCCTCTTGTGCGCTTTCGTTGGCAGCACGGGAACCTCCAGGTGGGCACATGGGAGCAGGAGGCTCAGATGCGTTCTTAGTACAACTTTTGTTTCCCTAGTTTTTGTTATAGCTTTACGGGGATGTAAATCTCTGAGGTGGGAGTAATGTAAAGACCCTTAAATTTCAAGGAAAGGTTTTTCTTAATTTCTTCAGAATTTTACATGAACGCAGTTTCTGATAGCGCCTGATTCGGAGGCCCGGTGTGCCCGGAATCATTTTCTGATGTTTAGCTCGGGTACGTTCAGTGAACGAACGAGAAGGTTTTTATAACTTTTGAACCAGTACTCGAAATTGAAATCCGAGCGCACCGATGAAACCGCAGCGCCGGTAATTGCTTCAGAAGACCCTTTCTGGAGTTGCGTTTTCTCAGGAGGAGTTGTTTAAAAAAAAGTGAGGGATAAAAATATAATTGTTTACAATTATATTTTCTTTTCTTGTTGAGTGGATTAAGTGTTGTGTCACAACACTTTATCCCTCTCTTAAGTGGTTATAACCTAAGTAAGGGAGTTAGGGGTGGGACCCACTTGTAGTTAACTACCCATGAGAGGATTAAAGGTGAGGTGGGGCCCACACGAACCCCACCCCTTCACATTCCTTAAACCTCCTCTAACTCCCCCATTAATTTCCCCTTCTTTTAATAAGATAACTCCTCTTTAACGTGTGTAACTCTTCTTCCATTAAGTAGCCTCTCTACCTTCCTCTCCTCCATTAAAGCTAGCCTACTCACATAATTAATGAGTTGATTCTTGGTTTAATTTGAAAAGGGCGGCTTGTCTTTAAATGGGAGAAGGCTAATGCAATATTTGTTTGGAAAATAATATGGTGGGGGAACCTCTGAAGAAATAAGAGAAGCTTCATTCTCCAACCCTCTGACGAAGAACGAGAACGCGTCATCTACACTTCTCTTTGTGATAAGAGGGGAACGTCACATCTTCGGGTACACTCCGGCGACGATGGGGCTTCCATGACCTTCGACGAATAACGCTCCCTGAATCTCCATCAAGGGAGGAGACACCGTCATGGGAAATTCGCAAACGACAATGTCACCTTCCGACGTCAATGAACACGTCTCAAGGTAAGGGATTTTATTGTTGTTGTTATTCGTGAATTATTTTGTCATCGTTCCTCATTTCAATTGGACCGCTTGCTATCGATTAACGGGAGGGGGCCGGACCGCACAAACACGGCCGACCCTCCTCCCTTGTATGTTGTGTTATTGTGGTTCGAAGGAAAGTGGCACGGTGCAACGGCACCGCGTGGGATCATACGGAAAGGGTGCGCGGCGCCGTCGCGCAGCGCCGGAGAACCCCGAAGGCACCGCGGCCGGAGCGGGGCCGCGATGGAGGGGCGCGGCGCCATCGTGCCATGCCGGACGGATCAAGGCCGCGGTGGAGCAGGGAACGGTGGCCGGTTTCCGGTCGCCGGCGTCGGAGCAAGGGGACCGGCCCGCACCGGTCCCGTGGTGTAGCAGCGGGCCGGCCGGACAGGGGAGAAGCCGGGGGTCGTAACCCCCGGCTGACCGGACAGCAACGGACCCCACGTGGGGGCCGCGTTTAATGAGACAGGGGGGAAGCCCCCCCCCCCCCCCCCCCCCGTTGACCGCCCAGCTCGGTGTAACTGAGCTGGCCAGCGGACCGCCAGCGCACCAGGCCGAGCCGCGCCATCCGGGCCGGGGCCACGCTCAAGCGGTCCAGACCCGGACCCGGGTCTGGTCGACCCGGTTCGGGCCGACCCAGGGGGTCTCGGGCCGGGTTGGTCCGGGCCCGAAACCCCCACTTCACGGACCTCTTACGGTCTTTTGCCCATATCTTGGGCCACGGACCTCCGATCGACGCACCGTCAGCTGCGATGCGATCCTTGCATCGAGACGGTCGTTTTGGATTATTACACTCAAGGCTTAGGATAACTTTGTGTACGGTTCGGGTTGGTTCGGATACGAAACCAACCGGGCCCTCGGAGCGGAAACGCTTATATCTTGAGCTCCGGACGTCCGATTGACGTGTCGTCAACTTTGTTGGATTCCTCTTGATGAGACGGAACTTTTGGCATACTTCGCTAGAGTTTTGGTTACAGTTGGAAAGTGGTCGGGTTGGATTGTACCCGAAATCCAACCGGGCCCCTAGAACGGAAAAGCTGATAACTTTCAGACCGGATGTCCGTTTGACGAACCGTCAGCAGCATTGGTGATCACGTTGAGAAATGGTCCCTTTGAGAACACCCTATGAGAGTTCGGGGTACAGTGGAGATACGACTGGGTTGGTTCGCACGCGAAACCAACCGGGCTCCTAGGATGAAAAGGCTAATAACTCACAGACCGGGCGTCCGATTGACGCGTCGTCTGTTGTGTTGAGACCCCTATGACGAGGCGGTCCTTTGAGATACTTCTTCATGGGACTTTGAGATACATGGAGTACTGACCAGTAGCTCGTGGAGCGGACCCTCCCGGAGACGAGCGTGTAGAGTACGGAGACCGTGTAGCCAACTGATACCTGATGACTACTTGACCGACTTGACTTGGAGTGAGTCGAATAGCCCAGTGGACGGAGCACTACTTTTTTTGGGTACAGACCCATGGCGTATGGAGTACTACTTGTTTGGGTGCAGACCCGCGGTACTCGTCCTGAGAGTACGTCTGCAGGCTATTAGGGGGTGTGCACTACTGTGTTTGGGTGGCTGGCCCGCAGTACTCGACAGGAGGAGTACCTCAGCAGTCTTAGGTTAGTGAGCAGTACCTCGGAGTTGTGACAGGATCACTGTACACTCCAGAGACGGGGCTCTTCAGCAGTTATAGTTTCGATAATGAAAATCTTGGTTTGATCTGAGTCTATGACCATTGTGTTTACTTCATGATTGAGATGGGTCACTTGATAACTTAGGTATATGTATGGGCATATATCTAAGTAGTGGTTATCTGTTGATTTCATAACCTTTGTGTTTCCTCATGATTGAGATGGGTTACTTGATAACTTAGGTATAAGTAAGGGCTTATAACTAAGTAATGGTTATCTGTTGAGATCCTACTTTGTGGTTATCCTTGTTGGAATTAGTGATACCTTGAGGGTCTCGGGGTCCCTACTGAATATCGTATACTCACCCCTGCACGGGCTATGCCCGCACCTCGTTGTGTTGGTTTCAGACATCGGGCAGCGTTGATAGAGGCCGATTTTTCGAGGATTGGACGGTACCTGGAGGTGAACCTCATGACGAGTCAGTATCTAGAGGTTGACTTTATGACGAGACAACACTCGGAGTAGATTGACGGGTGAGAGCATTGTGGAGGCTATCTGTACCTACCCTTTAGGTAGGATCCGTGGTGGACGATCCAGGAGCTGTGCTATCTGTACCTACCATTCAGGTGGGATCCGAGGAGGACGACCCAGGAGCTGCTTCCATTCTTCCAGCTATTAGTCTTTTTCTGTTGTACTTTTGTTCAGTTGTAGCTGTACTTTCGACTGGGTCTGTATTCTGGCCCATTTACTTTTCAGCACTTCCTTTTTTACTTAGTGTGTTATTTCCGCTTGTACTCTGTGGTGTTTTGTTTACTTTTATAAAGGTAATGCCTTCCCAGTTATCGGGAATTACGTCTTTGGTGCTAGTCTCCAGCCCCTGGCCTATGGAAGGCGGGCTTGGGGTAGTCACGGCATGGGCCCCGAGGACGGGTCATGACAAACTTATTTATAACTGAGTAGAACACGTGTTCAAGGGTGTAGTATCTAATCTTGTGTCAATGTTTAAGGTACCAGGAGAAGTCCCAACTGTTTGATGGTCCTATGAGGAAATGTGAAAAGGAATATATCAGTAAAATGATATCCATAGTTAGAAATACATACTAAAGAAATTGATTGATAGTTACCTGCATATAATGAATAACACTACTTATTGTAGAAGAGCCACTACTTTGATCTGCCTATATATTATTGAAGAAAAACGTAAAGTATTCTGAGTTGTTGTTTTTAGAGATAATGTGAAAAAAATACATACTGACATGTTTATGTTCTAAGACTTCAGTAAAAAGGTTGATGTAGTTGTCATTATCATTCATATAAACCACTTTGTAACTATTTTCCTCAGATGGATGATGAAGATTCTTAATATTTTAATCTGTCACCTCAATTTCTAATAGAAATTTCTTGGTTTTGAAGTAGTTCAATTCCTAAGGGAAACCAAACTCGTCGTTGTCCTAATAAAAAAATCCATTGGCAGTGTTAATTAAAATATTTAAATTTTTTATAATGACAAGATATAAGGACTTGGATATACCTGTATCAAAGACACTCTTAGTTGTGCAACTGTTTTGTGTATGTATTGCATGACTTGTTTCTCAAATAACACAACTGAAAATGAGTCTGTCTTGTCTGTAACTAGTAGTTGAACTCTAAGCCTGTTGCAATTGTTATTATGACTACACTTTCAGTCTCATTTGGACTGTGCAGCTGAACCCAGGGTGTAGCATAATGATAAAAATAAATTTTGGTAGCATTGAATACATTCTAACCTCAGAGTAATTATAGTAGGTGAGGAGTTGCAGGACATGCAGCAAATGCTTCCATCTATAATTTTCACTTTCTTTATGCACGACTGGCATGATTTATAGAACCAGTTGTGGATGCTTTGAATTTTCTGAATTGTAGCCGCAATTAAGCACCTTGTAGATGTCATTGAGAGATTTCCAGTAGATGCTGACAATGTTAGTGTGACAGCAGTAGGTTATAAAAACAATGGAAGTATAATGTAGCATAAAGAAGTCTCAAATGAAGGTAATAGTGAACTCACAATTGTGTCGTTCCTTTATTAACAGTCTTCTCTGAAACCTTGCATCTCTAGAGGTTGACGGGAAATGCATGTTTTCGTCAGTCATGATCACTGTCAAAAGTGTCAAGGAAATAGTTAGATGATGAGTTGCTTGGTTTTGTGGCATACAGTGTGGTATTTTCAGATAATTGTCATCATACTTACAGTAAGGAATAGGGGACTATTTGAAGGCATCTGATGTTTTCTTTCGCTTGTTTACTTTTGCATTAAATGTTCTATTTGCTTCAGATTGTTGTGGAACTGTAGATGAAGTAGTTAAAGAGGAATACCTATAGTTAGTATGTAAAGTATTAAAAAAAGTAGGGATTTAGATACTGCAATGTAAATAGAACATACCATTGATAGACAATGGTGTTAGTGGCGTGCGTGTGACTCCATCTGCACCTCCATTTGTAGACTACGGTTCACTTGTTAGAGTAGGAGAGAGATTTGTAGATGTCATTGAGGGATTTCTAGTAGATGTTGACATTGTAAGTGTGACAGTGGTAGCTTATACAAATAATGGATAAAATTTATAACTTAAATAAGTTTAAAATGTAGGTAATAGTAAACTCAAAATTGCGTCGTTCATTCGGTAGCACTCTTCTTTGCAAAATTGCATCTATAGAGGTTGTCAGGGAATGCATTTTTTGGTTGTATATCTTTATATATAAATGTCAAGGTGTGCATTGTATTATTTGTATGCAAAGTGAGCAGTGAAGAAAATGTAATATAATTTGTGAATGCAGACACAAAAATGGATAAATATGTATGTGTATATCTTTATGTAGTTGTTAAGATGTTACAAATGAAATCTTCATGTAAAATATAGTGGAATCTGCAGGTAACAGTTATTGGAATTAAAGTTTTCAATAAAATTTGATGGGAATATGAGACATGTATGCTAACTTGTGGTGTTTTATAAACCCGAGACTGTGTTAAATGGGAGTAGTTATGTTACTAATTTGTTTTTAGTTCATTAATATTGTATTTCCTAAAGCAGTTAAAATATAGTATTTTGTGTATGGTAAACAGATATCCTATAGTGGCAGTTGTTCAAAACATTGTTCTCAAAACAGTTCAGTTAGAGGTGACAAAATAAACTTTAACATCAGTGCAGGAAGAGGTATGTGTTCCAATATAATCCAATGTATACTCATAGTGTAAATATCAGGAGCAGTATTTCTGAAAATCAGTAGATGAATCGTTGTTAGTAGCAATTCCTCGGGCGGTTAGAAGGATCTTCGGTATCAAAATACGTTGTTGAATAGAACGATTAAAGTATGGCATCTTCTTCAGAAGAGTAACAACGCTTTCATAAACATCTTTACATAGTAACTGTACTAATTGAATACATCAATTAAACTAACCCGTGATTTCTGCATAATGAAGTTGTTGTGAATCGTCTGCAATTGAAAAATTTATGTTATCCATTAATCTTGTATATTATTGAATATGAATAAAATATATATGAATTTAATTGACTAAAAAATAACGCGTATGTTCATAAACCTCTTAAAAAAGTATCAAAAAATATAAAGTGCATAAAATGTGTCTATTTAGAACATCGTCAAGATATCATCGTAAGAATAACATCAGAAAGTATAATGTGTTTGTTTAGAACATTGTTTATACTGTCAGTTTAAACAACATAATCTGTTAATATTGTTTGTTGAGACAGTATAGTGTGTTATAATGTCTGTTTAAATAGTATAATTTGTTTATACTATCTGTTTAAACAGTATAATGTGTTATATTGTCTGTTCATCATTTATACTGTGTGTTCAAACAGAATAATGTGTTTCTGTTGAAACCCAAGAGAATACAACTGATATTATATTGTCTGTTTAAACAATATAATATGTTTAGAACATAAAATTTGATGAAATAGTATAAAGTGCATACTGTTTATTAAACAGTTTAATGCATCTGTTTAGAACATCGTCAGAATGACAACAAGCAGTAAAATTTTATGAAACAATATAATCTTCATATAATTATAGATATATTGACAACTTAATGGTGATATTTCAGTTGGAATATATGACGTACCTGTGGTTGAAGACGAATTGTAGTTTTCAGTTGTAGTAAAAGGTGAACTGTTGATTGTAGAACTGAAATACATATGAATTAATATTGAAATGGGAGACAGTAAAAGGAAACTGCATACTGTTACATGCTTACTCTGATGAAGAGGCAATGCTTGAATCTGTAGTAGTATAAACATTATTTGTCAGAACCTAAAATATTAAAGCTTATGAGGTTATTTGTTATTATCAATGATAATATAATAAATGTAATGTTATTTATATAAAAATGATAGGATGATCACAGAATGGAATAGTGTCACATATGAGGCTATTCATTCGGTGTCTTCTCTTGTTTGATCTAGCAGTCAAGGTAGACAGATTAGAACAATATTCATAGATTGAAAAAGTAAGATAAGTTAAATTTTACCAAGATATGGTCAGATGTTTTGCATTATGAAGCCAAAGTAATATGTAAGACCATATGAAAAGGTAGTTTCCATTTATGGATAACAGTGATAGCGAAATGCGTCTTCGACTTTGTGCGTTGTTAATGGGTGTCACAGGTTCAGCTATGGAATAATTGTCAACAGTAATTGATCCAATGAAAGATTAAAAAAAGGAAACATGTATCATGTTAGAAAGGGAGATGATTGATATAGTTATGTATGATAAATTGGTTTGCATAATGAAAGAGAATTTTAATGCGGTGGACATTGTAAAATAGAGTTACCATCAATGGGTATAGCTGATGATGGCGTGCATGGTCCTCTTTGCGTCATTCCTGTTACTGTTAGACGATTAGTTGTATTAATGTTTTCCACAGATGTTGATCCTACAAAGGTGAAGAGGAAGGAAATATGTACATAGGTAGAATGATATATAACGGTACAGTTGAAGGTGAAGAGAATACAGAGAACACAACTTATTTGTCATTGTTGCCTAAGCAATCTTCTTTGTAACCTTGCCTCTCTACATGTTGACGGGGATTGCATGTTTCTATTTTGTTTTTGATTATTTAGTTCTCAAGGATTTGAAGATAATAATAGCTTGCAGTTATGAGTTCAGAGTTATTGTAGTCTATGTACTTAACCCAAGTTATTAGTATAACGTTAATGCAGTAAATGTAAATTATACTGATAACAATGAGATGTACATTAAATTTACAACACTGATAGTGGAAGAGTTGCATATTCATTGGAATATGATGCAGTTATCCGACTATGCAGCTAATGTGGATGAGATGACGACAAAAATAGAAAATGTTCATTTAATCGAATACAATTGTATAGATATGAATGTTATATATATGGAATTTACATGAATGAAACGTAAAGAAATGAATATTGAATAAAACCAGTTAGACATACCAAATATGCAGTGAACAATTATATGATAGAAGAAATTAAAATAAACCCTGGTAATAATGTGTACTATGAATGTTTGAGTAAATAGTGTTTAACTGCAAATAAGAATTGATGAATGAAAGAGAGGTTAATTCCACAATATTAGGAGAACATACCTATTGAGGAGATTTGGATCTGTAGGCTATTTGAAGAAGGTATCAGTGATGGTAAACAGGTTCACGAAGAGGATGATCAGTGTCCTCCATAGCGGTCGATGGTGAAGAAAAACTGGAACAGCTTATGGAACAGGAAACAAACGATAATGCAAGGGAACTCGTGAGCTGTAGTGGTAGGAGGTGGTGAAGGAGGTCGAAGCTGAAGGGACTGTCGAAGGCGAGCACACAGGAATCGATGTTCACCGCTAACCTGACTGCGTTGGTAGACATATGAGAAGGAGGCCGAAGAATTAACAGCAGTTCAAAGCGAGGACAGAGGAATCAATTTTCACATGTAACTCGACAACGGTGGTAGACGGAGGAGGTAAAGGTAGTTGAAGCTGAAGCAATAGTTAGAGGCGAGGTTGCTAGAATCAATTGTCACTGCTAACCCGACAACAGTAGAAGAAATCTGAAACCCTTATCTCCGGAGCAGTGGTAGAAGTCGGAATCCCCTATTCGACGTTGTAGAATAATCAGTTTAGATGATGAGCGGAAGTCTGACCTCAGTATCGGATGAAACAGATGTAGAATGATATTTAGGCAGGAGGAAGACGATGGAGAGGAGGGAATCCCTATTTCCGCAGGAGGAAGATGATGGAGAATAGGGAAACCCTAAAGCGGCGGGAGGAAGTCGATGTAGACTGATGTAAAGGCGGGGGGAAGACGAAGGGCACGTTGGATGTCGAAGAGGACGATGGATGTCGAAGGATAGTTGTCCGTGTAAGGCGTCATATGAGGGAAACCATATGCGGGTAGACGGGTGTCGTAAGGTCGTCGTCGCAGGCGAGCTGCGGGAGGATTCAGCTGGAAGATGTTAACCCGAACTGCGCAGTCGTCTGGCGGAGATGGCGTCAGTGGTAGTCGAGTTTCGAAGGGCACGTACGGTGTTTTTGGTGAAGGTAGTGGGTGAAACGGTAATTGGGTATGCAAAAATGGTAACGTGGCTTCATGGTGTGGTGACACATAGCCAAGGGAACATCCAGGTTTAGTAGATATAGTAGATGATTGTTGGAGGACAATCAATGATTTTTGTTTGGGGATTTGATGTACAATTTATTATGTACGTTTTGCACATCATTTTCGAAGCTAACCTTCTGCGTGCTTCCACCCCTGTGGCTACCGTGCAATTGCCTCCGCTACCATGAGATTAAACTCAAGGTGCTTCCATGAAGCCATTTATGCGACTGTGCCCTGAATATCGAAGACGATCCTGACAAAACGGATGAGTTGAATGAAGTAACCATGTCCGCAGATGGATAATGGTGGTCGACCAAAGATCCGATTCGAAATGGAAATCAAGAAGGCTGCCCAACTGATTTTTTGAAGAAGGCCGATCGTCGCCCAGATCTGCGAGGTCCGAATTGCGTGAAGCCTGGAAAATGGGTATGGAAATTTGATGAAAATGATTTCAAAGATGGCCATTCAAGATTTGACAGAGAAGAACAATGACGCTCGATGAAGAGGGTTTTAAGCTTCCAATGTTTATCAAAGTCGGAGATGTCGATTTCGGCTGAGCCATACAGATTTCGAGATGATAGTTGCCTTATGAAGAACCCCACCTCATCGAGCTCCGAAGAGTGGACTCAAGAAACGGGGCATCCACACATCGATGAAGCTCGATGAAGTCAAAGGATTTGGGCTCACAGAAAATTGAAGATGAGGCCGGTTCTGGTTGACTTGAAGATAACCAGTTCGAGGAAGGTTCCAGCCAAGCCAGTCCGTGAGCTGGGATGAGTATTCGGTAAAAGCTGTGAAATCGAAGGAGGACTCGTGCTAGCTGGTTTTTGTTGTTACAGGTCTGATTTGAAGATGGTGGCTGCGAGAATTGATAATCTTGCACTCTGCCTGTTCGAGGAAATGCACCAGTTTTGGCCTTTTGAAGCAGATAAAGATCTTCTATTGGTTATCGAGTAGGTACAATTTTCAACAAGTTTATTAAGTCTAGTGGTTGATCTGTACTTTGCATGTTCTGTTTAGTCTCAAGTCATGTGCAGGTTCTAGTGAACAAGTCGTTATTGACACATTGAAGATGCTGAGGTTAGAATATAATTTAGTCATTGCTTGAAGGTGTCAATGAACTTTAGAATCTTATCAATGACTTCAAAAACAGAATCAGAATCTGCACATGGGTGGGTGCACATTCTATTACAACATATTTATTTGAGTGACTGATGGTATTCAAGCTTGATGGGAATGTCAGTGAGTCATGAAACTTAAGTCGATGCACACTCATTTTTGTAAGGAGACTTGGGGTGATTGAAGAACTTTTGGGCAGAGAGAGGTCGAATCAGAGGACTTTTGGAAACGATTGGAGATCATGGGAGATGGCAAAGGAAAAAACACAGTTTGGCAACACTTGTTCGCAATCAAGATCATAGGGGGTATTTCTTCTTCCCTATTCCTTTATTTCGTTGCTATTGTAATAGAATTTGAATCTCTTGTAATGTTTCTTTTCAAAAAAAAAAAGATTTTTTTGATTAATTTTGTAGTTCGGGAAATCGAGATTTTACTGAGAATCATTTAACTTCTCGTTTTAATATTCTTCTAAATTAGATATCTCCTCGAATTTCATCACACTTGTATTTTTTCAATGACCAAATTCAGTAGTTCAAGAACTACTAGTTTCAAATTACAATTGTCACTTCTCCAGAGAGTAAGTTGGTCTCTTCATCAATGTTTGAAAGTCAAAATAAATCTTTAGATGAACGAGAGGTTATCTTAATCAGCCAATCAAGTCTTCCCCAACCTTTGTTCATATTGTCTCAGTTCCTTTGATGCTTTATCTTTATCTAGACATGTTTCATTAGACACCATCAGTTCTATTAGATTGTTCATGTTGTTAACAGTATGTGTTTTCACTCGATTTTGAGTTTTACGCTTCCTTATGGGTTCCATGCCCTACCCATCATTGTTCTAGTGTTATTGGGGATCTGTAAATAATAAAATTTGGTCCTTTAATGACGAGGCATCACTAAGCCATGAAAGGGATCAGATTAGCAAGTAGAGATTTTTTTAGGCTACCCTTTATGGGTTTTCAACATGACAATACATTGTGTGTCTTTTGATATTGGTTTAAGGTCTTGAAATTTGGATCATGAAGGGGTAATGCTTAAGGTTGTATTACTTCAACCAATGTTGGATGTAGTTTAACGTCATATAACATCGACCCATGGTGGATGAAGTTTAATGTCACAAAATTTTGACAAAAAGGAGAGTCAATCTCTATGGAAATAGATTGAAGATACACATGACAAGAATGATGTTTCAGTGCCAATATAAATATTATAAAGGATATCTGCACATAGTTTAAAGGTCATGATGCATAGACCAAAGATTGGGTTGAATGTTTGTAGGTGTACCTATGATAGGAGACCTAGGTGTTACAACATATCCTAAGGTAATAGGAATCATGCGACTTGTATTTCTCATAAGAGGGTAAATTTGGTGATAGGTTAGGTGAACCATGACACTAGTGATGGCTAATATAGCTATAACCATTAAACCCATGAGGGAAGAAAAAGGTGACCACTATATAGAGCAATCTCTTAGATAGGGGTGTGGCATTTTTTACCTATGTCACATGGAGAGGATTCGTCCAAGTAGTTTTGGATCATGCTAGATGAACCACACCAATTAAAGTCGCGTGGGGTGGTATTTTGATGCTTGTAGTTTAAAGTCATAGATCCCTAACCAAAGTGTCGCACAATTTATGCTCATGTGACTTGGGGCCTTCTTAACATCATCTATAATGCATGAAGGAATAAAACACAAAGATATTTTTAATCAGTTAGAAGATGGGGGACACATATGGAGTAAATCATGTCCTCAAATGTCTGATTTCTAGATGGTGCAACGATGACCGGTGGTAGTAGGTTGACCATTAGTAATAGATAAACTAGTGAAACACCCTTAGGGAAGTAGGGTATACAAATTAAGGGAGACGTTTCCTCTGAGACTAAAACATCCACTAGGGGTTACATAGACTATCAACGATAATTGTGTTATTCACCTTTCAATGGAGAGCCTGTTTGGATTAGTTAAAAAACATGAACCAATTTATATGAGAGGGGAAACCACGAGGATATGCTCAATGTTGTAGATTTCAATGATGAGTATCTAGACTTGAGGAATTGGGTTGGTGATTTAGACTTCAAATGTATGGAGTAGGTATGTTGGATGAGGAGCAGCCCAAAAAGCTTTGGAATACTCTACGACTATGTGATGATATGGTAGAGTATATGGGTTAATGGGATAAACCGTGATTCAAGACATGGTTAAATTAAATTTCATAAGAAATGGAATGAGGTGTCAAGCCATAAATGGAGAGAATCTTGTGTTAGCATAAATTTGTGGATAAAGAACCATATGTAAGAGAGCCTTACATAGATTTGACTCATGTAAAAAAGCAAGGTCTCGTGACTTGTACCACTCTAAAGAGTTTAAATGTATAGTAGGATATACCATATGTCTTGTAGTTTAACACCATGAGGCTAAATTAAAGGTGTTCCACAATTTAACATTGTATGAAAAGGTCTTGTATATGGGGGTTTTGCATAGATCAGGCTCATAAAAAATAGATAGCTTCGTGTTAGTGTTGAACCTATTGATGGAAACTCGACATGAATTAGAGGGGCTAAACCAAATAGGAGGTTTTCTTAAACCTCCCATGAAATAAAGTGAGGAATTAAGATGTTATGAGGTGCATTTTGGTCATTGGTTTTATATATTGTAAAGGATGGTCATGTGATTAAGGGGCCATCGATGTGTGATCACTCCAAGAAGTTTATGGTCATATGGGATGGAATTCATGTCATATAGTTTAGGGTCATATGGAAAAAACCATGTGACATATAGTTTAGGGTCTTATGATAAGGATGTAATGTCTTATTGTTTAAGGTCTTATGATAATGTCCTCATGCTAAATTGTTTATAGTCATGTAGCAAGATCTTTGGTCTTCCTGATTTTGATTACAATGTATCTCATTCGCACTAATTGAGACAATCAGCCACATGACCTAAGATCACATGAGTCAAGATCAGTTTGAGAAACAATGATTAGAAAATTACATGTATCGCATTAGAGCACATACTAAGGGAATGACGGTCCGTGGTCAGAATTTCACAGTGATCGTTTTAAGGGTACACATAAAGATGAGTGGACTTGTTTTTTTAATGGTTGGGGTCGAAGCCTCATTTTTATTATTTAAAGCAAAGACCTCTTTAGACTGGGTAGAGGGAGACCCATTACAAAGCCCGAAGGCCCAAGGCCAAGTGGCCTGAATACAAGGCTTGAAAGCCCATTTTTTGGCCCAAAGGGCCCCTCGGTGAATAGTACTGCTACAGTACCCGGGCTGCTCCAGTACCTGCTATAGTACCGCCGCTACAGTCCTGCTGCAGTACCTCCGCCGCTACAATGTCATCGCTGCTACAGTTCCGCCGCTGCTACAGTGCTTCTACAGTGCCCTGCTGTAGTGGTGCTGCAGTACCAGTAATTAGTCTCTGCTCAGATTTGATCCTGGGTCTTTTGGATTCCATGAGTGGACTTGTTGGTTTTGACACTAATAAACCTAATTTGAGTTCATAATTAGGCTGTATCAAATATAGATGGAGTTTTTTACTGGACAATGTGAATTCTAGATCAACGTGATCCTTGAGATACGTAGTTTAATATTATAAAACTTGGACGTATTGAAGTTCCATTTATGGTCATGCATCTCGGACCGATGGTGGATATGCCTTTTAAGGTCATTAAACATGGGCCAATAAGGGATGCAAAGTTTAACATCATGTAGATAAGATGTGTACGATGATAGAATTTTGTCGATGGGCCCATGTTAGGTGACCTAGGTGCCATTACGTTTCCTGCGCGGATAGGAATTAACACAAACATAGTTTTTATAAGGGAATTTCATTCTCCATAACAAGCAAGATTATGCATAGTGAATGAGAACTAAAATGGATATGTGTCTTGGAATGAGAAAGAGGGAAACCAAATGTGAATGAGGTATCAGTTTGAGGATGAGGTGTGATAACTTTGTCTTACTGTAGAGTTATTGAAGAAAACCCATCATGAGCTGGTAAACCCATACACTAGAAACATTCTATATACATAATGACCTTATGTCATATACATATTGCGACAAAGTCTAAACTCAATTAGTTTAGATTGATGCGAAATGGACTTGTGTTGTGCAGTTTAAGACCATGTGGCAATGACTAAATCCGACCGGGGTGTAGGGGCGGAGCCCCCATGGTATGGATTGATGGGATCCTAGATGGGTGACCTGGGTAAAAAAGAAGATATGGGAGATGCCCTATTTTCTATGATTGGGTTCCTTTACGAAGTGTCCCTTGATGTGAAATGTCCTTCATGGCCCGGGGCTATTAACGAGAGTCCTAAAGCCACCCTAAAAGCCTATATTTCACAAACATTACAGTGCTATGAGAGGAAGGGGGTGACATGTGTAAGGATTTTGTTAAAGGGTACTCATGAAGGGATGCACATGATATCTCTCTATGATTAGTTCCCATTAGAGTTATTTGTGAATTGGTCCTCATGGAAGTGCATTGTGAAGGGGTCCTTGCAGGAGTGATTCAAGAAGGGCCTTTGTGGTATGACTTCATGAAGGGTCTTTATGAGATAGCTTCATGAAGGGTATTCATGGGATTCCATCGTGAATGAAATTATGGATGAGATGGAATTAACTCTATGATGGGACCCCTTTATGTTTATACCACCTAATTTTTCTCCTCCACGTCTTCTTCTTCCATCCCCTTGTTCTAAGGTGGGTGTTGGATATTTATTTATAGCATTGAAAAACCGCCTTCCTGAAATTGGCAGCCACATAGGGAGTAGGAGGTCGCTTAGTGTTTCTATCACATAGAGGGTGCTCCAAAAGAGTGTTGCACAGTTGACATGGAATCACCACTCTAGAGCTTCAAATGATGGAGTCCCCTGTTGTGGCGAAGTATAAGCATAGAGTGTTTGAGTTCCCTTCTTGAATGGAAGGAGCTCATGATATGTTGTTTCAAAAATGACTGAGGTGCATCATGAATGGTGGGATGATTAATAAAACATTGAATTTCTTTGAGAATTCTAGGGTACTTCATGAAGAACTAAATTACATTGTGAAGATATTCCCATGGTAGATTTCATTTTGGGCCATGATGATGTGCAACTTAAAACAATAATAACTTTTGATCCATAAGTATGTTTTAGCTCCATGAGTATTTAAACAAATCACATGAAATGAACTATTCCATTAAATATAGGTTTCCCCGATATCAGGGGTTTTAAATCCAAAAAGTTCCCTTAAGACCCTCAAAATGGGGTTTATGGTTTTGATAACCTCATCATTCACAATAGATGAAATCCATGGCCTAATCACAGTGAGAGGTTCTCACAACCTCTAACCACCACATCACTAGATTCAAAAATGTTTTTGAGGAATCTCTATCCCTCTGTGTGATAAAACATGTGGCATATAGAGATCTAATTTTCACATTATTCATGTAGAAATATACTTTCCTTCCCACACCCGACTTATGATGTTTGAATGAGAATCGTATCATCGATTCTTTGGAAAAGTGCATGGAAATATTTTTTTGGTGCTAATAGATACCTCTCAAACATGATTAGTATTATTAGAAAAGTCTTCAACATGAAAGGGAAGATAAAATATAACCCCAATAAATCCAACCCATAACTATACCCACTCACCAACCTTCACTCCTTTTATACTATCAAGAAATGTTTATGTTTATGAAATTATGTTATAAAATATAATATGCGTTAACACCAAATGGCCTTAACTTCTCCAAACATTTCATGCATTTTCAAAATAATTTTAGATTTATGAAAAAATGAAATATAATTTTACATCCATTTTTACCTTTAATTTTTTTTACTAAAGTCGAATAAACAACTAATTGATACTAATACCAAAATTGAATTCCAAAACCACATTAGAAAAAATATAGTCAAAACATTCTATGAAAAGAAATTAAGCTTTAAATTCCAATGATCATTTAAAAAGGGCTAGCATTGTGATGAAAAAGGTCACCTACTCATAACACCATCCAATCTTCAAGATCAAACTCATTTTACATTAAATGTCCTCTCACTGAGTTCTCACTATGCTATTAGGAAAAAACACCCACCTTGACCAGGAACAACACAAATCATGGGATACTCATATTGCTAATGTCACGCCACATGGTAGAAAAATAAATGCTCCATTTTCAGAGGTCTTGTTGAGCCACATATGCAATTGAGAGGTTGTTCGTTAGATTTGTTGATAATATCTTATATTATTGAATGTTTAGAAGTAGTGTTGACAAAATTTAAGTGTGTTCAAATTGTTGAAATATGTATAAATAGTGGATCAAGGAGCATAAACATTGCTTGATGAGTACTCAAAAGTCATAATGAGAGAATAACTAATGTTATTGGATTCAGTTTTAAAAAGGATGAAATCCACTTAAGGATTTTTGGATTCAATTGAATAATTCCAGAAAAGGTTTTTAGTTCATGATAGGATTGGTGACTATTTAGAAACAACCCTTCATGTTTATGATATTATTAAAGTTCCCTTATATGCATAAGATACTTGGAAAGATAATAATTTGTTATCCTTGATGTATCTATAAATATATATTAGATATTTGGAAAATTCAATATTGAAAAAGTCTGGGATCATCAAACTGATACATAACATATATGAACTGGTGTGTAAGATATTTGGTTGGGATGGAAAATTGAAATGGAAGAAGCACACTTGGTTACACTAGATCCCTTAGATATATATGTAAGGAACAATAAAAAAAAGACAAAGCCGTTGGTTAGAAGCACACTTGGTTACAATCAATGAATATGTAATTAATTCGTTGGGTGATGTGAAAAATATTTAGATTTTTCAGAAGGGGTCATCATGAAATTTCATTGAGTATATAAAATATTTAGAGATTCCTATTATACTTAGAGGATACAAATGTCAAAAATTGATTGTGGTGTTAGGTTGGGATGACGATGACGAAGACAAAGACACAAGAGGCGGGAGTGAATTGTGTACTTCATAAACATTGATAGATTCATAACACCTCTCTTGTTATGCAACAAAAATATCCTTTTCTCTTAAAGATGAGCATGCAACGGAAATAAATGAAGAAAAATAACACAAAGATGTATAGTGGTTTAGGGTACAAAGATTTCATAGTCCGCTCCACCAAAGTTCTACTCCACGATCTTGGTGATTTTTAGTAGCAAATCCTCTTATTTGAAGACCTTTACAAAAATAATTGAGTGTAAGAAGTTGAAACCTTACAAGGCTTTTATAGGGCCTTCTGGTTCTTTTACAAGGGACCATAAATCCACAGTTTAGTGAAAGAATCTGACACTTAACCATGATTGAGTTCAAGAAGCCAAAACTCCAAAAAATCAAAAGAGTTTGATTCATTTCAAAACATGGGTTAAACTTCACAGTTGCAGCATCAACTGACAGATATAATTGATTTTCAATAATACACAATAGAAAATAGATATTCAATGTTGCACATGATTTCTTCAAATAGTGATAGAGAAAGCACCAGATAGATGTATAAACATATATGTCTCCAAAGTATATCTCTGACTAATGCCTCATTGATCTTGAAGAAGAATATGTAATTATAAAATATAGTAGTGATCATAACAACAATAGTGAGTCGATTAGATAGATCAAAACATGTATGTATCCTCTCTACTTTTCTGATGAAGAACCTCTTGATATTTATACTGTAGATTAAACAACTCTAGGTTAAACAAGCTCCAGAAATATCACATAATAAATCATGAACATTTTGAATTCAAAATCATTCAAGAGAGTCATAACTTCCCTTAAGAATATAAATGATTTATTCTATTGAATATGAAACTTTAAAACAATCATAATGAGATTTTGAATTGGTCGTAGAATAGTTTTGAATAGATCTTTACTTCCCTCGAGATTGTTGCATGAATCTTGTATAATATCATAGATTAAAAAACTCCATCATTGAATAGTCAAACATATGGTTCCTTCATGCGACGAAAAAAACTCCAATGTAGGGTTGACAATGTATAGTTGAAAAGAAAAGTGGGGTTTATGTACCATGTATTTTTGTCTTAAAACGTAGGGTCCCTTATAAACATAGAGTTGTTTATCCATACTTTCCCTTTTCTCAAACGTAGGGATGATAAAAAATAATTTTCCAGACAACATAGGTTACATGATCCTTACGTGTTATTTCAAAGGTAGGGTTGTTGAACCATGTGCTACGCTTCCAAACGTTGGGTATGAACAAGGTTTTCTAAATACGTTTAAAAACACACCTAGAATACTTCAATAAATATTTCACCCATAGATCAATGACTTGAACATATTTTTGAAATAAATATTTCAAATAATATTATTTTCCTGAAATTCACTTCAAATAAAATTCATTAGTTAAAAAATGTGGGCATTTGTGAGCATCAAAACCAAAAACAAATTAATGAAATTGTTGAATCAACATATGCTCAAAAATCTCCCCCTTTTTGATGATCACAAAACTCATAACAAAACAAACAAAAAATCATAACATTTACAAATAATTATCAGATGGAGAAGAAATTTTCATAGTCATAATTTATAAATTTCTCCCCCATATCTTTATATAATTTCTTATAGAAAAACTTCTCCCCCACTAAAAGGATCAAAGATTCTCCAAAACATGCTGACTAACATGTAAACTAAAACTATAAACTTCTCCCCCTTTTATGACATCAAAAATACTAGGGTAAAAAGGATTAAATAAACTCCCCATTAAATTCATGCTTCTTTAAAAAGATTTTTAATCAATGATTATTAAATATTTAATGAATAAATATGTTCATCTGTTAAGAACTCCCTTTAAGTCATAGCATATAGGATATTCAATGAATTAACACATTTTCAAAGAGATAATATATTTTTAACTAATTTTCACACCAGTAACAAAATTATTTTACTTACAGCAATAAAATAATTTATGTAATAAGATAATAAAAATATTAAATTCATTCTTATGTAAGATAACTTAATTAAAGTTTTAAAAATAAATTACGAAACAACTTATAGCACATATTTTTATTAAACAATAAAAAAGTATATAAAAAATAGAAAATAAAATCATAGGGTTAGGAAGGAATAGTCGTTTCATCTATTCTTTCCAAACATTGAACTTTTTTCACTTAAAGATGCTAAAAATCTTGATAGTTCTTCTAGTATGATTTGAATGTCTGTTGTTCTTTGATATGAAGAAGATGAACATTGCTCATCCAAGAACAATTTTAGTTTATCAAGATATAGCTTAGCAACAGATTCTCTTTTGAGTAACTCCATTGGACTTATCATTTCTTGTTTAAAATCTTTAAAGTCTTATTTTGAGATCGAACTATCTTTCATATTCTGGTATTACTTTTGTAATGAATCAAAAACCATTTTCAAAACAGATGCTTTATGTAGATCTTCATATGACTTTTTAGATGCATCCAGATCAGCTTATAACTTCACTTTTTCTTCATTTAAGGTGGTGAATCTGAGTAGAATATTTTCATAAGATACTTGAGATGAATAGACTTCTAGTTCTTCATCACTATGATCTTCATTATTTCTTTTAGAAGATTTTTCAAAAGAATCTTTAACCTAAGAACTGAATGTTCTTTGAACAAATTAGAAAGAACACCTTTATTCCTTTTGTGAGAAATATTTTATTCTAAAATTAAAGTACTTAACCACTTAATCTTACTGTGACTAGTTTTCAAAACCCTTTGAACATTATATTTCGAAGAAGACAGATTCAAAATTTAAAAGGTTTTAAGAATAAGGCTTTAGGGTTTTAAAGATAAAACGACATGTCTTGTTCTGACATAATGCAGACGACGCTTAAGATTCTCAAGTTGAAAAGTAGAGAATAATCATTACAGATTTTAATTTTGTAAAAGACATATTGCGTAAGAAAATTTTTCTGGTTACGTAAACAAATAAAATTTTAAAAACATAAAATATAAATATTTCAGTAGGTTTAAAGACAGAAAATATAAATTTTTTCATAAATTAAACTAAAGACTATTATTTAAATATTAATACAGTGTTTAAAGATATTCAATGTCTTTAGAAAATCAATTATAAAAAATTGATTAAGACTTGATTCAAAGAGTAAAGAAGATCGTCTTTATCAAATTTTGAGAGATATATTTCCCCCCTGTATAAAAAATTTAAGGCACTAGAAGCATAAAAATGATATTCTTCATGGATAAATGATTTCAGTATTGAGGAATTTCTTGATAACGAACTACTTCAGAGTCAAACAATTCTTTAGATCAATATTTAAACAAAAAACCTCTTCTTGATTTAACGATGTAGATCAGTGGATTATTACTGCAAATCATTAAATACAATTTCTTTTTGGAATCCATATGGTTTTGGTTATGGCAGTGTTGGTAATCACATTTTTAGTTAACCAAATATGTTTATTCTGAGTAGGAATTATGCTATTTAAGTCAAACAATTCTTTTGAGCAATAGAAATTTTTAACACGAGAAATTTAAGGTTTTCTAAAGAAGTATTCATCTACATAATGTTCATTGATACCATAATAAAAACCATTAACATTAGATATGTTTTTCTATTTAAACCATGAAAAAAATAATTTTTATATAGATTTGATCTTTCACCATTATTTCATATTCTATGTTTTCATTTTTGAATTTTATTTTTACGAAGGATTTGATTTAAATATTTTTCTTCTTTTATCACCATACTTGAAGCTTATTTTAAATTATCAACTTTAGCTAATTGATCTTTAATCTTAGTTTCATGTAGATTATAGAAACTTTCAGAAGAATTAGATTTCAAATCTATAATCTAATTTGATAAATTTTATTTATATAATATAACAGTATCATAAGATTTTATAATTTTTCAAAGGTCTTTATTTAAGGATTCATATTTATCTTTAGCACAATTCAATTCCTATATAATTCATTATAAGAACATTTTTCATAACTAGGGTTTTGAGAGAAGGATTAATGTACCTCATCAGTATGATCCATAAGACATACCTTTTTCATTTTATACTCAGTATCAGAGTCTATAAAAGTTTCATCATGTGAACCAAAATAATTAATCCAGGAAGTCTTCATAATTTTATTTCCCTTTATATTATAATAGGATTTTATTTGTGCTTTGAGTAAAGGACAATTATCCTTTGTATGAACTTTTTTCTTTCATTTACGATATCTTTTTTCTTCAGTCCATTTATTTTTCATTATGTATAGTTTTTTGATTCTTTTAGTAATATCTGAAAATTATTTATCTAAATTGGGATGACTTGAATTAATTGATTCACCCATAGATATTTTGAGAGCTTCTTCGTTATGTTTGATATTATTTTTGGCTTCATCCTGCATCTCAACTTCACAACTTGTTAAAGTGCCAATCAATTCCTTTATAGATAAATTTTTTACTGGTGTATATTGACGTATAGCTACAGATATTCCATTCCACTTTGTGGGTAGTACTGTAAGTACTTTTAACACTTGATCTAATTGTGAAATTGGATTTTCTAAAGAATCAACATTATTAACAATATTTTTCAATCTTCCATTCATTCGAGTGATAGTTTTATCTTCATGCATTCTAATAGTATCAAATTTTATCTTTTCAGTAGTATACCTTAATTTTCTGATATTGTCAGTTCCCTCATAGGAAACAACAATAGTCTATTACATCTTATATGTAGTAGGACATTGAGATGCTCAATTGAACTCATCAGTTCCTAAACCACACACAATAACATTCATGGATTTTGCATTGAGATCATATTATCTTTCTTGATCATTATTCCAATCTTCCAAATATTCCTTAGGAATCTCATAAGTTTAAAAACCTTTAAAAAAACATTATTTCAATATTATTCAAATAAATATTCATACGTGATTTCCAGCATCCATAATTACTTCCATTAAAATAAGGATCCCAAATCATCGACATACCTTCTCTAGAATCATAAATTTCAAGATGTCTTCATCTGAATCTTTAACTCGGGTTTTTTAGAACCAGTAAATATTCTTGATTATGAACATGAACACCACCTTTGATATTATTTGTTGATATTAGATAGAGAAAATAGAATACTCAGGGAGACAATATACCAGTAGAGCCCCGCCTTGATACCACTTCTTGGTATCGAGTAGAAACAAATTTCCAGAATGAGAAATATCTCAAATGGAGTCTAACCTCTTATACAACTTGTTAGATCGGGATAGATATGATTAAGAAAAAGATACAAGGGAGGGGTATAAGGCCTTGGTCTTAAAAATTACATAATATTGAGATGAGTCATTAATTTGACTTTAATTCACTTCGAGAGTCTTATTAGGTTTAGAGTTTTAGAGAATTAGGCTATAACTCATACCTAGCAACTTAAATATTACAAGTAGACACTTCTACTTACTATCCATTTTTTTCATAAAATAAAAACTCTTTAAAAAGAAACATGGTATTTTTTCATG
This sequence comes from Viscum album, assembly GCA_963277665.1. Lineage (NCBI taxonomy): Eukaryota > Viridiplantae > Streptophyta > Magnoliopsida > Santalales > Viscaceae > Viscum > Viscum album. The sequence goes on along the minus strand of OY728145.1, from coordinate 839,865,306 downwards.
TTTTAATAACATAATTTTTCATTGATTCCATCCTTTACTATATTCTTCTTTAAGTCCAGTGAAAAACATTTCAAAACTTGGGATGAACATAAAAATCTCAGTAAGGGATACAGAAATAATTAAAACTGTTAGTCTTGAGAAAAAATATAAACCATGAAAACTTTATCATAAAGTAAAAAAATTTCACATTTAAGAAGTAGCAAAAACAATTCACTAAATATAAGCTCACTGCTTACCCTTTTGGTAACCAAAGGATTACCATAAATCCCATAGAAAACAACATATAACATATAAAGGTAACTTGTGGCATCCATAACATTCTTAGATTATAGATTTCACAACCACATAGGGATTAACCTTTATGGTTACGTTTGGAATACCCAACATAGTATATTCCCTAAATCTCCTAGGATAAACCCTAACGTTTACCACTGTCACGTTACCCAATGCATTGGAGAGATATCACGGGCTCACTCGCCCTCGGTTTGTCACAGAACCACCTATATACATAATCAATTCCCAATAATCATAACATAATAATAAAATATAACATTTACACATTTTCATTCATAAGATATCATTTTAAGATAATGACATAATCAATCTAATTGAAAAAAATAAATTTAAAACATTTAAAAAGAATATTTTTGAATCAAAGTGTCTTATACCACTTTTAAACTTTTAAAGGAATTAACATTTTAAAACATTAATGTTCATATAAATAAATCTTAAAAAACATTTTGAAAACATGGAGATTAATGAGAAATATTCATAAGAATAAATCTTTAAAACATTTAAAATGATGTTTTAATTAAAGAGTATCCTACCACTTTATAAAATACATGAATAAAAACAAGTAAATAATAACATTAAACAAAACTTTTCATATCATGAGAATAAGAATATTCATGATATAATATGCCAAAGGGCAGTTTATACACTATATAAAAGTGAATTGGTGCATAACAACAAATAAGTCTCAATAGAATATAAATTGAGATGTAGTCCATTACAAATATTGTATCGTTAGATTAAGGATAAATCAATGACATAATTATGTGTAAAAAACACAAATACACCCAATATAAGTGGATATTCAGTGTAAAACAATCAGAGGTCATTCACATATATTCTTGAAAATAAAACCATTGACATGGATATTTAACTAAATGAATGTAAATTGAGTTAAGATTTCCCTGACAAAGTTCTTATAAATGACATAATAATTTATCAATGGGGTGATTATGTGTAACAACAGTATATCCACACAAAAGGAAGTGGAAATTAAAATATAAATAAATAAATAGTTATTCCATGCATAATCTTGTCATAATATAATCAACAAAGTATGCGTAAAACCCAATGAGTGGAAATTGAGTTTAGAAATTCCCTTACCTTGAATATGACTTGTCTCATTCATTCTTTATATTAGTGAATAATAAACTTAGGTTAATTTCTACTTGATTGAGAACCATTTTCAAGTTTTATTATTCCTTGAAAATGAACTTGTTTGATGTAAATTATCCATGTGGTCAAAATTCCATCATCTGCAGAATATTATTCATGATTTTAATATCATATATATCCAGTATATATGTATTTAGAATAGTCCATAACATTTGTAGATAATAAATGAAATGCACCGTTCATGGAGACAATAGGTCGTACGTAATCATGAACGCTACTTTCATTTATTTATCATATTAGAGGAATGAAAACTAAATGATACATAAGTATATTATAATTAAAGTATAATATATATATTATATATATGTTATATATGTTACATAAGTTCATTAACGTCATCCTTTATACATTCTTAATATGTCATGAATGATTCATATCACTTTGAGGGGGAGGTAGTCCACACTTCCTCAAAAGAAATTATTATATTTAGATATTATGGAAAACCTAAAGGTATGTCGTAAATAAAAAATATAGAATAAAAGCGTCAATATAAATATAATATATATCATATTTATCCATTCCATTCATGTATATAGTCATGGTTTAATGAAGATCATGTAGAATGAGTCGCATCACATTGTGGAGACGGTAGGTCGTACGTACACACGAGCGACAATATAATTCACTTGATGGTTAAACAATATTGAATTGGATGATATATTAATTATAAAAAATAATAATCATGTTATATTCATTATTTAAATACAATATACTCATCATTATATGTATCCAATTTAAGTCTTGTTGAGTAACAAATTACACCACGACGTGGAGACGGTAAGTCGTACGCACACAAACATGGTGATACTATTATTTGTAGGATGGATAAAAGGAGGTATAAGGTTGTCCCATAATTATAATAACATCTCAGCATTTATAAGATACTTTTTTTATTAATTTATTATGGAAATGACATAAAAAGAGGAAGTATAAGAAAATAATTTTCAAAGAGGTGATAAAAAATACATCTTTTTCGAGTATCTCCTTTTGATTTTCACAAAAGGTCCCCTTAGGATAGATTTCTGCACAAAGTGTGGCCTCTAGAAGGAAGGGAGGGATTTTGGGAGATTATTTGATTAGAATTTTGATGATACAGGGGCTTGAGAGGTGTGAGTAAGTTGGTATATGTGGTGACCTTTTATAAGAGGGAGGAGGGACACTTTAGGAAAATCTTGAAATATTATTTTATTATAAATTGATTGTTGGTTTCTAATGGTCCAAAACTCATTTATTTCAAAGATACGATGATGTTGGGTCGTATCCCTATAATCTAATTAAAATTATACAAGTTTTGAATATTTTTTAACCATTATATTTTTGGTTTAACCTTTATTTTACCCTTTTTAATCTTACAATGATATTTTATTATTTTCACTTTGTGGGTTAATTTAATTACCATAACATGTCAAACGACCAACAAAAGTGCCATTTATAACATATTTGGATTTTTTATAACCATTTGACCAAATATTATATTTTTAGGAATTTTAAAACATTTAATAAACTATTTTATATTTTATGTTATGAATTTTATCAATTTTGACGCAATTCATAGTTATCTTTTTCAAAAATTCATAACTTGATTACTTTAAACCAAAGGAATTAACTCATCTATAACATGTCAATTTCATCCATAAAATCTGTGTATGACATAAAAAGATTCAAATTATATTTATTCCAATATTTATAATATCATTTATTTGAATCTTTCATTAATAAGGTAATCACTACATCATCATTGTGTCATAAATACATTTTTTCATTTAATGTATAAAAATTATAAATAAAATATCATGATGTAGGAAATATTTTTATATTTATAATTACTATTTATATTCTAATATATCCATTATATAACCCCAACTTAAATTTGTTTTTGTAAAAGATACATGTTTATGTTATATTTCTCTTTACCTTAAATTAAATATTATAAAATGTCATTTTCTCACCCAAGTGGCTCCATGGGGTCCTAAAATCAACCCAATGATCCTCATGGTCATAAATAACTTATCCAATATGATTAAGACATGTGTTAGGGTAGTTTTATGTTATTATAATATTATTTCTTACCCTTATTTACCCGATTTACCATTTAACCATGGTAAATAAAAATAATTACTGAAGCTACTATTCAAAATGTAAAAAAATAAAAGGTACCTATTTAAAAAAATTGGACATTTTTATTCCAAATATGGAATCTATTTTTCCAAATTTTAAACACATAATTTTCATAAATTAATTTAAAATTAATTCCCATTGTCAAAACCAAAAAGCGGGTTTTTAAGAAGTAAAAACTATAAAAATATTGACATGTGTTTATGTCCAATTTAAATGTGAAATTACTTCCCATAACCATAATTGGATTAAATGATAAAAAATAAAAAAATTACACTTTTAAACCAATAAAAATATAATCTAATTATATAAATAAAATAGATGAAAAGACAGTTTTGACTTAAAATGCGGTATTGTTCACTATTCATAAATAAATGAACTTTGTTATAAAATTACCAAAAATTTATCCAAAGTAAATTTAGATGTCCCTATTTTATAAAAGAATTTTATTTTGTCAAGTAGAATATATAAAAGTGAAAAAAACTATATTTAAGATGGGTTCTTCATCAAAAGGCGGTAAAACAACCTTTTAAAAATATTAGAGTATTTTATACTAAAAATTGGATTCATTCTCATTTTATGACTATAAAATTCATTGGATAAATGTAAAAACATTTAAAAAACACATCTAATCATATTTTTGTTAGTTCTATTCATTCCCGTTAATACAACAGCTAGGCATTAACTAACATATAAAATAATAATAATAATAATAATATATTATTTTTCCATATAACTCAATGTTATGTGCAACGTAAGATTTCAAAAAAACCCATTGTTGCATGTTAGGTATACTATCGTACATATTATCCCCTTTAAACTAAACTTAATATTAAATTCAAAAATATTAATAGATATAAAAATTTATTATTTTTTAAATACCTGGGTTATTATAAGGGGTGAATTGTGTACTTCAAAAACATTGATAGATTTAGAAAAACTCACATTTTATGAATCAAGCCTTTCATTTTCTCTTAATGACGAGTGAGAAGAGGAAATAAATAAATTAAATTAATACAATGATGTATTGTGGATTAGGGAACAAAGATTCCCTAGTCTACTCCACCAATACTTTACTCCATGAGCTTGGTGATTTTCACTAGCAAGTCCTCTTATCTGGAGACCTTTACAAAAATAACTAAGTGCATATGGTTGAAACCTTACAAGGCTTTTACATGGAAATTTGTTTCTTTTACAAGGAACTGTAAATCCACATCTTAGTGAAAGAAGCTAAAACTTAATCGCGACTGAGTTCGAGCTGCAAAAACTGCACAATATCAAAAGAGTTTGATTCATTTGAAAACACAGGTTAAACATCGTAGTTGCAAAAACAACTGACAGATGTAATTGATTTTTAATAACACACAATAGTAAATAGATCTTCAACATTTCACATGATTTATTAAAATTTCTATATAGAAAAAGACAAATAGATTTATAAACATGTATGTATCCAAAGTGTATCTCCAACCAATTCCTCATCAATCTTGCAGAAGAATTTGTAACAATAAAATGTAGTAGCAGTGACAACAACACCAGTGAGTCGATATTATAGATCAAAACATGTATGTATCCTTTCTTCTTTTTTAATGAATAAATTATCTATATTTATACTCTAGATTGAGAAACTCTAGATCAAACCATCTCAAGAAAAATCGCATAATAAATTTTTAACATTTTGAATTCAAAATCATTAAAGAGAGTCATAACATCCTGTAACAATAGAAATGATTTACTTTGTTGAATATAAGCCTTTAAAACCATCATAAAGAGATTTTGAATCAATCATAGAATAGATTTGAATATATCTTTACCTCTGTTGAGACCATTGCATAAATCTTAGATAATATCATATATTTAAAAACTCTGTCATTGAATAATCAAAGGTAGGGTTCATTCATGTGATGAAAAAAACTCAAATGCAGGGTTCACAATGTACGGTTGAAAAAAATTAGGGTTAACGTACCATATGTTTGTATCTTCAAATGTAGGGATCCTTATAAATGTAGGGTTTTTATCTATACTTTCCATTTTCTCAAACGTAGGGTTTTATCCAAACATAGGGTTGATAAACAATACTTTTCCAATCAGCATAGGGTACACGATCCACATGTTCTATTTTAAACGTAGGGTTGTTGAACCATACATTACGCTTACAAATGTATGGTATGAAAAATGTTTCTAGAGTGTTTAAAAACACACCTAGAATATTTCAACAAATATTTCCCCCATAGATAAATGAATTGAATATATTTTTGGAATAAATATTTCAAAAAATATTATTTTCATGAAATTCACTTAAAATAATTTTCATTAGTAACAAAAATGTGGGTATTTATGAGAATAAAAACCAAAAATAAATTAATGAAATTATTGAATCAATATATGACCAACTTGTGGTTTATCTAAATACTTAATATATACTATAATTTGTAAAAATGGTAAACTCATTAGATGCATAGTGATTTGTAACATATTTATACTGAATACATAATATATATTGGGAGGAGAAATATTTGAATAGTACACAAATATCAGAGCGATATGTGATATTATTCAGATTTGTGGAATGCGGAAAAAGGAAAACTATCTCTTTATATTTAATAATCTTGTGTAGATTCTTTTACACATAGAATCTAAGAGAAGGAGACGATCTATAATGACTTGATCTGAATCTTCACGTCACAACATCTACATGCACAAGTATATTATCAATAGTATTCTAGGATTGATAGTATACTCTGATGAATTTGAGGAATCTTATTGATTTTGTGGAAGGTTAAATTTTTTATATTTAAGGGATATCATGACGATTTTAAAGGATCAAAAAGGAGGGGTTTTCCAATAAAATTACATTGTTTTCCTTTATAAATATGGAAAATATTTCATGCAATATTATTATAAAAACTAGACTGAGAAACATGGAATCTTGAATTATTGATCACATGACCAATATTGGGGGAAGATTTTTATATTCATATATTTTAATGATATCATCATGAAAATTTAATGCATATATAATAATTGAAGGTGAAGGAGAAAAGGAGGATGAATACTATAGTTATCAAGAAATTTTCAAGATGAATGAAAAGATAGTTGATTTTGTATTGATGATCCAAAGACAAAAGAAGAAGAAGAAGGAGATGATCCTCACAATGATTCTAGTGATAATATCTGGTTCAATTTGAGTAAAGAAGGCCTGAAGGAAGATGTAATAATACTACTACATCTGGTTCAGTTCGACTATAGTTGAATTTTTGAACGACCCAAGAATCAACTCAAAGACCTAAACCCATTTGACTTAATGAAGTGCAGTTCATCAAACATGTAGATTAATTGAGCGTATACCTATATATGTTGATTCAAATAATTTATTATTATAATATTGATCATCAAGATACCCATATGTGTATACACTATTGATGATCATCCAGAACTATAGTGTATTGGAGAGTTAGAGGAAGTTTTAATTGGGTAAGGAGTGACCAGACCTAAAATATTGTAAAGGAAATTATCCTTAGCAAGGAGTGACCATGACCAAACTTTTATCCACTGAAAAAGTGCTACAGTGGGATTTAGAACATTGAAACGTTGTTATTGTTTGATCATTGGATGTAACACATTATAATGAACCATGTAAACCACTCTTGTCTTATTCATGACTTACTATTCTATACATTTATATGTGTTTTAGTAAGATCACCCTTAGGAGTGAATGATTGAACACAATTCATGCCAATATGGGAACAAGATCCTAAAGGGAGAAAAATATATAAAAGGAAAGTATTTAATTTGACATACACATTGGTTCACCCCTCTCTCAGGGTGTCTTGGTTTTCAACAACCTCCCACACCTGAATCTCAAACTTCCATCCTCTCCCTAAATGGTTTTTTACCCTTCACCTTTAACGAACATAAATTTTATGATTCATATTATTCAATTTAGAACTGTTAAACCAATAAAGTCAACTTATATCAATTCTACTTACCCCAGAAAAGTATTCTCATATTTTATCCATGTGATCTCTCACTTGAATCCAAAACCTCAACAGTAGATAAGTGATCCATCATCAAATTATCATCTTTAAACATCATGTTAAAACATCTTAATTTTCCAATATATATATAAATTGACCAATCATTATCCAAAAGTTTGTTTAATATCATGAACATTGGATCCTATTTGATAAAACTATAGAAGATATTTAATTCATTCATCCATTCACACCTAATAATTAATGTCCTTCTTAACCATCATAGGAAACTATTCTCTTGAGATCTAATCCATGAAACCATGCTAAATATTCCAATACATCAAGGCCAAAAATAAAAGAAAACTCTTACTATGGAAACTCAAAAGTAATATTGAGTTTTCATTAACTCAAAGGAGTCATAAAAATCCTCTTACAATTTTTCATCTTTGAGACTTAGCACTCAATGACTGAACTGTAGTTCTTCTATCCACTAAAAACTCAATAGTAGTTTATCCCATGGATCAGTGTTCCTCTATTAATCCATATTTCCCCAATGTTTCTATAATGACATGTCTTAAATCCAAACATACAAATCCATAAGGAAAAATCAAATAATTAAATCACATATCAATAGTAAGGAAACAAAACAAAAAACTAGAACCATATTCACTTCTAGTCCATTAAACTGCTAAACTAACTCAACTTCCATAACATAACCCCATCATCTTTTCATATCAACATCATACCTCACCCCAAGAACAAAAACACCTCATTAAACCCACACCTCTAACTATAAAACTGGTTAACAAAACAATGATAAAAATACCCACTTCTCTTTCCATCAATCATTTATACCATAAACCAAGAAAAAATAAATAAATTCACATGACACTTCAACGATTATTTTTCATTGAAAAAAACTCACTTCACATCAATTTTTTCTTTTTATCATAATTTTTATCACATAAAAATTATTTATAATAATAATAATCTCATTATAAGTAAAATTGAATAAACATAAATTTAAAAAACTATAACTATCTCTAATAACCAAAAAATCAAAACATTACAATTTAAATTAACCAAATGGTTTTATTTAAAAATTTTCATTTTCCTAAAAATCCATTTATATGAAATATCTATTGTTTTACTTTAAAACATTGTAAAACTATTAAAACATTTATACAATATACATAGAACCTATTTTAAAATAGAAAAACACTTATTCAAACAAAAACCCATCATCCTCATTCTATTTTAAGAAAGAAATTACTAAGAAAAAATGAAATATTAAACAAGTCAAGAAAACATTATAAAAAAGTTGTAACACCCGAGACTTTTATGAGAAATATTTTTGTTTTTATAAATCATAAAAGGAATCTTTCACTACACTCAACACTAGCTTGGCTTTCTTTACACGCAATCGCGACCTTCCTCGATAGCTTGTGTCGTACGCAATACAGAGTTTCACTAAACAATGATATGCTATTAAAATATTATTAAAACTAGTCGTTATGAATAGTAATAACCACTTTTCAAAATTTTATAAATTTTATTTTTCAAAAAGGACTTCATTTTTGGATTCGGAATATCGAAATTAGCCTAGGGTGAAATTTTGGTATTTTTCTAGAAACTTTCAATTTTTGATGAATAGTGAAACCACTAAGTGGTAGTTAAAAAAACTGAATTTTTCATAAAACATAATTTTACCACTTCTGTGACTGGAATTTCAAAAATCCGAGAGACACGGTTGATATCAGTAAGTAAAATGTGGTTCAATGAGATGAAAATAATTTTTGGTGAATAGTAACTTTTTACTTTTATTTACCACGGTTAAAAGTAAATAGGGTAATTAAGGGTAAAAATGATATTATTATTACCCTAACACATGTCCTAATTCTATTGGATAAGTGTAATTCGACCAAAAACAACCTTAGAAATAAAATATGACCATTTAGGCCCACTTGGCTGCTTATAGTAAGTTTATTAACCTTATAGTATAAGAACACAAGAAGACACGGTAAAAGTAAAATTATTTAACTTAGTGTTAAATCTAAATGATAAGGTTAAAATATGAACCTAAACTTGTCTAAATTCTATTGGATGAGAGTATTTCGACCCATCCCCACCTTAGCTTCGAAATAAATCAATTTGGATCTATTTAAAACCGAACTTGACTTTATAATAAAATAATATTTTTAGTTTTTCCAAAGGAGCCCCTCTCCTCCCTTATAAAAGGGAACCTCCTCCCCCTCTTACTCACAACACTTTGAGCCTTCAAGCCCGGCCAAACCCTGCCACTTTCTCTTCTCCACTTCCCTAGAGACATCCTATAGGTCCTGGTCTTCTTCAAAGACCAATTTTAGTGCCCTAAAAGGAGGTCTCAAAGAAGCACTTCAAAGAAGAGGTAATGTCCGTTACCGATTCTTTCATCTTTATTTCTTCTTCCACTTATTATTCTTTGTTTGTTTCATTATGAATTAATAAAATCAGTATCACTCATATACTGATATGTTATTATAAGTATGAAACAACCCTATTTCACCATCTATCCATCCTACGGAAAATGAAATCACCGCGCGTGCGTACGTACAGAATACCATCTCCACGCCGTGGTGTAATCTATTTTCCACCACCACCTTACTTGGATGGGTATAATGATGTAAATAATGACTATATATGATTATTGTAAAGTTATATTGATTCTGAAATAGTATACATACACTCCAATAAAATTTCATGATCATGGGAACGATATCATCGCTCGTGCGTACGTATGGAATACCGTCTCCATGATGTGATGCGACTCGTTCTACATGATATTCATTGCATAATGATTATATAAATGAATTTAATGAATGAATATGATATATATTACACTAATAAAATTCTGGAAATGAGGTATCTATAACCTAAAGAGAAGAATAAGAATTTATTCGACAAAACACGCATAAGAACAAAAAGTAATAAACACCCGAATAACAAGTTGTAATGAAATATTACTAATACGAAGCTAAGAATATGACCATATGTGATATCATAACAATGAGTATGATTCTATAATAAGTCAATAACATTATTTAAATCATTATACCGGAGGTTCAGACACGTACAAAGCATATCGGACCTAAGGTAAGGAAAAATATCACAATCTCATTTTTATCCAAGATTGTTTATACTTTGAAATTTACTGGGATGTATTTTATCATCCACATCCATGTTTCCTCAATATGTAATATTATTTCCATCCACCTACAATTGTTTAAATCCAATTTTACCCATTCGGTGAGTTTTTAGTAAAAGATATTAAAGGAATCTTTTGTCATTTTTCATACGAGGTACTTTTGACTTTTACGACAAAAGGACGAGAAGAATGTTTTTTTAACTTATACGACATGAATGGATTTTTAAAACATTATTTCCAAGAATCTTCATTTACAAGTTTTCAAGTTTATTTTTAATCAACTTATTTTAGTTTAAAATTGTATGACATGTTAAGAAAGGAAAAATGTTTTTGAAGTAGAAAGGATATTTTCCTCAAGAATGGAGTTCAAGTGTTTTATCAAAATTATTTTCCATCTAAGATAATATAGGGTTCTTTTTATATACCTATTATTACATTGATTTTATTATGTTGTGATGGAATTATTTTTATGAATTCCTTTATCTTATATGAATTGTTTTATGATGTCATGTTGTTTAAGAATCCCATTTTTATTACATGGGTTATGCAATGATGTATGATTTATGATTTTGTGGCACACATAAGAATGGTATCATTATGAGATGGGTGGGTCCTATATCTCCCCCCAATGCATTGGGTAAAGATTTTATATCTCATGAGATAGACATGGCTAGAACGACAGGTTAAACCGGTTTAGTGAAACAGGACTGAAACGAGGAGTGAACTCGGTTCAGAAATGGACTTTGTCCACTAAGATAGTCTTGGCAATGATCCTCGACTAATAAGAAATGATTCTCTATGATTATGTGTGTATGCCACAAAGTTTCATGATTTAAGTTATGATTATTGTGATTACATTTCACTACTATGATTTATCCCATGTTATGAAATTATGATCTCTTTTGCAGGATAAGACTTCTAAAAGTTATGTTCTTATGTATATGATGTGATTGATATTTCTTTTGTTTACCCTTACCGAGAATTTGAGCTCACCCTTTTGTATGTTTTATTTCCCCGGGTCAGGAAGAAGGTTATTAAGTAAGATATGCCAAAAGGGATTATAGATATGATGAAATAAATGGGAGACAGTATAGATGCTTTATGAACCAGTTGTTTATGTTTCCCAATTTCTAAAGACACTATACCTATACGGTCCTTTCCTGGTTTTGTTATATGTTGTCATAAGTGTGCTTCAATTCTGAAGTAATAACAATGTATGTAAAGTATGGGTCGTTATAAAAGTACTACAAAAATATGAATAAATATATTTATATTAATTTAAAAGTTTTCAAAGAATTTCAATGAAAATAAACTATAGGTAAAATTTATTTTTTATCTAGGGAATTGTTTTACATTTGTTACTAATTACTTACCAAACTCAATATTAGGAACACATTTTAATAGATCATTAAATATGGATTTAATCAATCAATCTTTTTAATTATTAGATTATAAACATCATACTCTAAAATTTTAATCATTTTACTTGGATGATACCAAATATGATTTTAACTGGAAACTTTTCAACTTGATTTAATACATGATTTTGCTTCATATTCCAAATTAAATCTTTTCCCAAAACATGTTATCACAATAAATGAATTCTTAATAACTACATAGTTTAAATAATATAAATTATCAGGCATAATTGGATATCATTTAGATTTTTAACATCATGTAATCCTAATTAACATGTCATATATTTCAATATCCTTACTCTATAGGTTATATAACAATACTGAGTATTTTGAAACATATTAAACACAAAAGAATAAAAATCAGATTAGTCATGCCTTGTTAATAAATCAAAGATCATTTAATGAAAAGAAAAATGACACACATTCATTATATTCTAAATTTATCTAAAAATATAAAAAACCATAATTATATATTTTATATTGTTTAATAACTCTTTCTATGAATTTTACCTTTAAAATAAGAAATTCATCATAACACAAGGCATTCAAATCTTCAGAAAAATATTTAACACATGTTGATGGAATAATTCATTGTAATAAATTTTAAATTTTCTCTATATTATCAACATATCATCAATTATTAGGTATGTTTCATGGTAACAACATATAATATAAATTTTAAAAAGGTTTATATAATTATTATGTAGTTTCGAGCAACGTATAGATTTTTATTTATTTTCAACAATTTTCTTTTAATGAAAACTATTTCTTCTTATAGATTCAATTTAATTGTAGTTTTATGTCATTTTAAACAATATAAGAACATGGGAAACATATGAATATTAATAACATATGAAAGTAAACATAATAAATGTTAAAAAAATTAAGATCCAATGTAGGTGAAAATCAACACACAACATAGGGAAGAATAACATATTATATATTTTTCCAAACTATTTATTAGAAACTATAAAATTTAGTCCAGAAGTGAAAAAATTGATGTTTAATATACCATGACTATGATTATACCCCTCAATCAAATAAACCACTCTTTTATTTGTTTAGTAAGATCAATGAAATTACATTAAATCACACGACCTTACATGTTTATGTATAACTAGGTCTCCCTTGACTATATAAGATACCAAGTTTAATTGAAATTTTTTCCCAATTAACCCAATGCATATATTCATTAGTTTCTAAAAGAACATCCATCATATCTCTTAACCAATTCTTTAATACAACTTTATGATGAATGTTCTTGACTAAAACTCCTCATGGGCTAGTTACGATGCTGACTGTGAACCTCGAAGCCTACCTCCAACATTCCATGAGTTGGATACTAGCATTGATCGTATAAAATACACATATGGGAGGTTGTAACATCTTAATTCCTCTATAAAAAGATTAAAAACTCAAATTTACTCCATCATATAAAATAAAACAAAAAAATATATCCCAACTATGCTTTTAAGGTCATATAGTAATTAAAAGATAATATATCTGAAGTAAATACCAAAAGAAACAACTCTTATGACACTGAGTCCAACTCCAGCTGCTCCACGAAATAGGCTAGTAATTTCCATGATTATCTAAAACTCTATATAATAGATCTTTATAAATAGTATATTTAGTATGAGAAAGTTTACAATTATACTCATTTTGTTACTCCTAAGACTCTGTCACTTAAAATAGGAAGAATCATACTAAAACTTTAGTGAATAAATAATAGAACCAACTCATTACCTATACTTATCAATATATCTCCCAAACTCACCAAGGAAAAACCACAAAAACCTGCATAAAATTACATCTTTATAATATTTATAAAAATATATCAAGAGTTACTTTACCTCCACTTCTACACAGAACAAGTCATCCTCATCCCCTAATGGATTACTTCCTGCGCTACCATCACTTCCATATCCACCACTTCCATGTAACCACGTCATAAACACAACTATGAAACCAATACCAAATATCAAATACCACATTCCACCACCACATATCACATATCAAAACAAAAAAACATATCCAAATACCATATATCATAGTCACATACAACATTATGATCGAGACACACTATGAATGAACTAAAACTCATGCCTTCCACCCTTGAACATATCAAATGCAAAACCATGTAATTGTCTTATAATCACATACCGTATCCTTCATCCACCACAACCTATACTCTATCTGGAATAGAGATATTTGAAGGGGTATTAGTTCTCTATCTATATCATCTATATTTTTGATGTTGGGGAAAACCCACAAAACCTAAAAGATTTTATGGCTGTCAATCATGTTACCCAATACAGGTAGTGATACATTAGAAATTATAGGAAAATAAAATAAATATAATATTAAAAGTTTTTTATTAAGGTTAAAATTTCTAATACAACACTTCTTAAACCACAATAACCATCACATTATCACCAACTCACCCTAATAGAAATCAGCTGCCACCTTATCCACAATACATTCCATTCCCACTAACACCACATAATAATGACTTGATAGTCCTACAACTCTCCACTAAATATTTAGGCATTATTCAATGATAATTATGTTATATTCATTAACCACATTTATTTATATTCACTTCCCACTTACACATAAATCACTTCCACATTCATCATCCAGGTTTTAACAACCACACCACTTATTTATCAATATCAATTAAATTTCTTATAATGTTTTTTTACTACTTCAATTTATTAATTTCCATACTAATTCCATTCATCATAACCCAATCCATTTCATATCATTCAATTAATTTATTAAATTCTATAACTATCTATATTTGATGGAAACTATCATACATAGTCACACAACCATTACCTTCTCCTTAACCGTATCAATCTAACCACAACATGAGTACATTGAAACCATAAAAAAATCCAACTATACAAAAATATAAGAATAAAAACAATACCAATGTTCAAATGTTAGTAAGAGAATAAAAACTATGAAATATAAAAAAAATCATATTTCCTATTAATCAATTTACCAAGAATAAATGACATAACAGTATAAACATAATGAATAATGTATTTTATTTTATATTTATATTATCATCTTATGATTATTTAATTAAATTAACACATGATTTATTACCTATTAAAAAACATTAATTATAGCTTAAAATTAAACCTAAATTTTAATCAATACTGAGGTAATGATAAGAAAATTAGGTATTGAATGATCTTGACACTTACACATCAATTTAATTATATCTTGTTTAATTATCTTAACTTTATCAATTCCAACCATCTACCCAAGAAAAAATAAATCATGGTAATTCTATATTTACAAAATCATAAGAAGGAGAAATTTTAATTCTTCTTCCTTGAAATGAATATTTAATTACATGAATAAAAATATGAAGGAATGTAATGATCAAACAAAAAATAAATCATAAAAATATTCTACCAAACATAGAGATATTTTTACTCATAAAAAATAACCCCATAGATGAGAAACCCACTAATAATAGTTGGAATGAATAACAATAAAAATAGAATAAGAATAAAAGAAGAAATAAGTACGAATATGTAAACATTATTTTCATTGATGAATTTTGGCCTAAAGTGAAAGAGAAGATATAACACCATCGAATAGGGTTTCTTTAGGAATCCAAGAAACACATAGATTCACAAAAAGTCAAAATAAAATAGAAAAAAAGATTAAAATAGTGAAAGAATTAGAAGTTTTTAAAGAAAGCTAGGGTGGGGAAAATCATATTGTGATGCTTGGAAGTTCATTTTTTCCCATTTTCTAATCTTTTATGTATACATGTTTTGTCTACCACAATGTTTCTATGGAACATGGGAATAATATATTTATATCATTTGGAGGGATATATTCTACATAATAAGATTGAACAGATGAATTAAAGGATAAATTTTAGGAGGTTCAACACTATTTATTCTTATCTTATGAAGTCTTAAAATATCAGTTATATTTTTACTACCTTTTCAAAATTTGATAAATTTTGATAAATTAATTTTTTTACCCATAAGAATTTTATTTTTTGGAAGGAAACCATGTTTTATTTTATGAAATTAAAAATATTTTCTTTTAATGATATTTTGTATCACCGTTTTAGTAGGATGTAATGTGGAAAGTTATATTAGATTACATTAATTACTGTGAGATATGAAATTATAATGGAAGTGGGACCCAAGGTTTGTTTTTCATCATTTATTGAAAAGTATTGTATTTTAAGTATTTTATTGAATATAATACATATTAATAAAAAGGGTTACATGGTGCCAACATTCATTATTTTTTTAGAAACAGATATTAATAGTGAAATAGTATAGTTTAATGAAATAGAATATTGTGATAGAATAAGAGAAGAAAAAAATCAAATGACAACTGTAAATCATTGGTAAAATAGATTAATAACATAAATAAAGTAAAAAAATCATCAACAGATCAATATAATAGGCTAAATTAGTTGGAGAATCCAATGGAAACAATACCAAAAGAAATAATCAATTTCAAATTTCTTTTTACATTTAAATATGTGTTGAAATTATAATTATAGATAAATTCTTTAACTATCATTTATATATGACCATATTTATCATTGAATCTATTACAACAATCTTATATATTAATTATTTTCCCAAAAGGGGATATAATTTCTTGTTTTATTTTAATATTTTAGATATGAGGAGATTATTTGAATTTGTAGAGAAGATCATTCCCTACCATCTTATTTATTAAAATTAATAATATGTGATTTTTATCCTAGTTTTAGATTATCTAAAATTAAAGGGAGTTCACTTCATCTATTTTACTTAATTTTTGTATCGCCTAATTAATATTTTTTCTCTTTCCATTGATATATTTGTCAAATTCACAAATGAGGAGAAATTATAATTTTTTTCCTTTTTTGTGGAATTATTTTTTATACTTTAAATAAAAATTTAAAGGGGTATAAATTTAACTCTTTTGGATGATATAATTTCTAGTAGTTTTTTCACAAAACATACAAGGAGTAATTATTTTTCATTTTAATAAAACATACCACTTTCATTCATGTTTTTTATTTCCAAATAGTGGGATATTATTGTTTCAAAAGAGTACATTCATATTTTTGTGATTGATAATCACAATATACTTAGGTTTAATTTGATTGAACTTGAGGTTTTTTTATTTGACTTTTCTATGTATAACTCATATCTTTTAATTATATGTTTTATTTAATTATAGAGATTTATATAATTTTTGAAACATTATAGAGCATGTATATAGTGAAATAAACATTACTAATTTTTTAATTAGAAGGTAGTGTACCTTTTTATGATGTCAAAATCAAACTTAAATATCTTAGAATATAAGTATTGATGTTTATTACACCATTATCTACTGATTCGTCTAAATCATTGATGAAAAAAAGAGGTTATAAGTTATGAATTGATGAATCAATTTCCATCATTTTGAATTTGGGAACCATCTAATTATAGTGAGTGTTTCATATTATATGTTTCAATCTATGTGATTTTTTAAGAGATATTGTTTGATGAGGTGTTTTTGTAAATATCTAAGTTTTCCCTAATAAGGGTTGTAATTATAATCTTTATAATTGATGAGATTTGGTTATGAATCTTATACTTCCTATAATATTACTTTATGAGTCTTCAAGTCAAGGAGTTAACTATTTTTGAACATTTATATGAAAGAATATTGGGTGATTAGAATTATTGTCGATCGATTATATATCGAAGAGGTGATTGAGGCTAGAGATTCCTATTACCGATGTTTATGTTAAAGAGGTTCCTAGTGTGGAACCTTCTTCTTCCAAGTAAATTGGGGGAAAAGGTTTATGTATTTTAAACATAGACACGTTAAATTTGGTCTACTAATCAACCAAACACAAGGGAATAAAAGTGAATACTTATTATCATTGAACTTCTTTAGTAAAAAATATCCATTATATGAGTATTTGTATTATAATACAATACTCCACATTTTGTTTCTCATTGAACCATTTTAATATCATATTTTATTTTTTTATTAGACCACTGAAAAAATTAAAATATATTTATTTTCACTATGTTTACAAATTATTTAACTTGAATTATTACATTGTGTTACCCTAATTTATTCATAAGTTATAATTTTTGATCAACTAATTAATTGATTTGGTGAAAAATTGTAATTTGGTTCATGGATACAAATCACAACCTGTTATAGTTTCCATATATTTTACCTTCGAGGAAATGTAGGTTAAGATTGAAATATATTTTTGTGGGTATGATAAGTCATGGGTGTGGGTTTCTTAGTTTTTAATTAGGCTTGGTGAGACCAATTCCACTGGTGATGAACCATTCACCCTTTCTATGGTTATTGTTTATAGTGATTATATATTCACCATTTTTTCTTTATATATTTATATTTATTATCCATTAATATATTATTATGTTTATACTTATTGTGATAACCCATCTATTATATTATTTATTATGCATATAGTGATAACCCATTGACTAGGACTATTTATTATATAAATAGAGATAACACCTCATTGTTTTTATTTATTATGTAATGGTTATAGACCTTATATTGATGATTTTTATTAGATTTTTCAAATCCAATTCACCCATACATATCATATTATAATGATAGAACATTCATCTCTATCATCCTGTCAGTGATAACTAAATCACATTTTATATTCATTATAATGATCATAGTCCGTTTAACACTATTATAATGTTGGTTATAATGCATTAACTTTTACTATGTTTATTATTATAGTAATTTCTCATTCACCTCTATTATGATATTAGTGATAACCTATTCACTTTGAATATGTTTATTATTAGAGTGATAAACCATTAATCATTATTGTGATGTATCAATGATGACATATTCACCTTGGCTGATGAATGATTGGTGATATCCCGTTAACTCATAGTTATTGAGTTGTGATATACCATATATCCATACTCCATTAAAATGGGGGTTTCCAGATCACCATTATTTTTCTTGTTATGGTAATAACTTATTCACCATATTTTTATTGTATTGATAGTTTGATAACATTATATTGGATTAAGGTGGTAGACTATTCTCATAATCTTGTATTGAGTGGTGATGATTAGTTCACCCAAACTCATGTATTTGGTGATGTCCCATCCACCTTTTTAATGTGATTATGGTTATTACTAGATTAACTAGTCTTATGTTATGAGTGTTTATAACATGTTTACCCTAGATCATATCTGTTGTTGATACTCTATTCACCCATGATACGATTATGAGAGGTGATAACCCATTCTCTCTTAGATTGTGTTTAGACTATGGGGGGGGGGGTCTTTCCATCCTGACTTTGTCTAAAGTAGCTATGATCATTTAAGTGGGTTTATTATTAGTAAATCATGAGATAAATATTTGTATATTTATACTTATTTTATTATTATATCATATTGTGAATTTACCCACACATTATTGGAGTCCTTTAGGGACATTATTGGTAGCAAAATACTGAGTTTTTCACTACAACCCTAAACATTCCCCCTAGTGGGAATGTAACCTTCATGATAAAAGATATTGTTAAGGGATAGGGCCCTATTATAGATTTTTGAGTTGGGATACATGTTAAAATTTGGAGACAGGATCTGGTGAAATTTCATGACTAGTTTTTACTATCTTCCTTGTAACACCGCATGATTTTATTATGTATTTCCCTTTAACTAAATATAACATGTTTGATAACTTGTTATACATAAAACTCAAAACTAAAGTGAATAATTACATATTTTAATAAAAAATTAAATACATTAAAATATTTTTAGATGATACATAATTATAAAAATAAATGATATTGATTTTTTAAAGTTTTAATTAAAGTAGGAAAATACCATTTTTAAAAAATAACTCATTTTTACAAATCCCATATTTTTATTAATTTTTTTATTTTTTGAAGAATGGTTTTAATAAAATGTATTGATCAATTTAAAGTAATTATTAGAAAAATAAATTTATAAAATACAAGAAATAAGAAACTATGAGTACTACTAATTTAATTATTCACTATAAAAAATACATTTTTTAAAAAATTATTTTTATTATGTATTATATGTTTTTATTTTAAATTTAGAATTATCATATTTAAATTAAGAAATTTAATAAAATGTTATATATATATATATAAAGAAATTAATATACACTCTTGGATTAATTATTAATCAGTTAGTTATAAATATAAAACCATTTAATGTTAAAATGACTTTTTTTAAATTTTTTATGTGTTTTCATTTTAACAAATTAAAATGATCTACATTATAGAATTATTTTAACAAAATTAATTTTTTATATATGTATTCATAAAATAACCAATCAACTAATGTTTTTTTACTAAATATCACATGAAAATGGTTTCAATTTTTGTCAATAAGGATGACTACCTTGGTGAGAAGGATGAGGTATATTGGAAGCTCAATTTACCCCCTCTTCATCATTCCTATGGGACTAAAATTTGGCATCATAAAAAGTATTTATCTAACTTTTTTATTGATCCTAGACCTAAATATATATTTAGAGATAAATATATTTGTGTTATATTTATTTAATTCTTAATTATTGATTCTATATTTGAAGGTCATGTTGTCGATCGACCTCTATTCTTTAATGGAACTGGTTATAGTTATTGGAAAATGAAAATGATTTTTTTGTTAATAAATGGATTTTAAATCTTGGTAACTAGAGAAGATAAATACAAAAAACACAAGACTTCTATAAATGAATTGTATGATCAAACTAAATCTACTTATGATTGTAATTATAAGGCTATGCATGTATTATTTTTTTTTTTGGTGAAGATGAGTTTAATAAAAAAATTATTTTTTTATTGCTTATGAAATTTGGAATACATTTCTTCCTTCTCATGAAATAAAATATAATCTTAAATATATGTTATTATACACAAATACTATAAAGTATCACTATTAATATTAAACCAGATGAATTGATTTACTAAATGTATTTTAGATTCAAGGAAACAATCAATACTTTTACGACTCTTGGAAAATTGATGGAAGATAAAAAACAATATCTAAAATTATATATATTTATACTTGATAGATAGTTTTTTATAGTATTTTAAATTAAAAAATCCTATAACATTAGCTGTAAAACCCTAGGGATTTCTGTGCCATTATGTTTTGAGAGAGAATTTGAACTTTTCATTTGGTGGATGGATCATTTTGGGAACTAGAACTCATAATAGGATTCCTAGAGTTTAACTACCATTAAATTTGTTTTCAAATGTGGTTTGAGGTTTGTTCGATGAAGGAGGTGTCTGGATGGGAGTCGAAGAAGGGACATGCGACCAAGGCTATTGAAAAAAACTATAGTAGCCCATTTATGGTGTGAAATAGTGGTCATGCCTTGAAAATATCATGGAAATAGGGGAATATCCCATGAAATTTCAGTTTAAAATGTGAAATAATTCTTTTCAATATGAAATGTATTATGATGGTTTAAAAAAATTAAAAGGTAATTTATACCCCCTTATTTTTTGTCAAACAAGAACACACGAGGATGTCTTTACGACCAACATTTCCCCCTCTAATCCACCAATATCTCATATTTTATGTGATTATAGGATAAATATGGTTATGATTCAAGGTTTGTTCCACCCATCCCCACTTTTTCTAGTTTCTATCAGTAAGACCTAATTTTTAAGTTATTTTAATTAGGGTTAGATGCTGATTCAATTGATTTTGGTTCAATCAGAAAAAAGCAAAGGATATTTTGTGTGTGGTGGATAGAGGAAAAATTGATACATTGTCTATCTATTGTTGGAAGTGGTTATGTTTGATTAAGTCACTAACCTATTTTATTTTTGAGATTTGGTAGAATTTGAAAAAAAAATTATGGTTGGATGGGTGCCAAATTAGATGTATTTCTCTTGAGATGGTTCAAGGGGTTTTCCATGGGAATTCTATGAGTTTTTTATGTGGTTTTAGTGAAACATTAGTTCCCAATTAGTTTTATTTTAACATGAATCTTTGGATTCTAATAAAATATTTATTTATAACTATTTAATATTAATTATTTAGGGTTTATATTGTGAGGAAAGAGATTTATAGTTATCATGGTATCAAATAAGGCATTGATGGGTTTAGTTGAGGCTCTATAGATCTTGGTGAGGATGGTAACTACTTTATAGAGGTAAGAAATCCCTTCCAAAAAATCTCATATGAATGTTTACACATGGTTGTGTGATTGTATGTATGTTTCATGGGTTTAGGTGGAGCATATAGTGAATGGAATTGGATGAGAGGTAGGGATAGGATGATTGTGGGTATCTTATACTCAGGTGAATTCATCCTTTTCTCTTGGGTGAATTGGGATTTCTAGTGACTATGTATTCAAGGGGAGGGTGTGTTGGTTTAGTTGGTCAGGGACCTTTGGGAGGTATAGGGATGTGATATGTGATGTGGGGATCCTAGGTTGGGTATCCCTAGGTATATTTGTATGGGTGAGAGAGGCTTTGACTTTGTGAAAATGGGTGAGATGACCATACATCACATGCCTAATGAGTTAGACCCTCTATAAGGTGGTATGAGACTTGGTAAGAATCATGAGTAGGATGAGTCCTTCGGGATAGTTTGAGGTGTGATGGATAGGGGTTTCATTTGAGTGATGTTCTAAGAGATATCCCATAATAGATGTGTGATGGGACATAGGTGCAGGTCATGGATTTTGTTCAGGACTTGGCATTAAGATGTTAGGGGGATTAGAGTGCCACAGTTGGTATGGTACCTTGGTAGCTATACCAGGAGTGGTGGGGAGTCTTGGTGAGGTGGAATGAACCATAGGGTCTTGGCTAAAGGTAGATTCAGATAGTGGTGTCCCTGGTGGGTGACATGTGGGAGTTGTAAAGGATGAGAAAAGATCATGTTGTGTATCTAAGACGCAATGTGATTCTTGATGTGTGAGTTTCTACATGTCGTGATGAGGTACTAGTTTGGAGAGACTAGAACCCAGGGATATATGAGAGAGCTATGTATTGAGATGTAGATCTGTGTGTGTCATGTGGCCTCTCCAAAGTCTTTTGGGATGGGTTGGTGAGCTTATGATCACACCAATTTCTATAAGGATAGGCTAGTCCAATTTTGACATCCCTAGATTCTTCTAGGTTAGATTATTGTTCTTGTGACTTCCTTAGAGTCTTCGTGGATGGGTTAGTGTTCTTGTGATCTCTCAATAGTCTACATGGATGGGTAGGTGTACTTGTGTGACCTCACTTGAGTGTGTAGGGATGGGTTAATATAGATTATGTACCTTTCCCAAGTGTATTAGTTCATGGAAATGGAATTACCTTAAAGGGTTGGGTCATGGTACAATGTGAGATGATATCTAAAGACGATCCCTTGAAAGATAAGGTAGTGGTTAGATATGTAAACATATGACCATAATAAGTTCCTTAAGGTAATGGGTCAATTTTTGGATGCTTCCCTAACTTGAACCTTTTGGTATAGGTTGAGAATTAGTAATATTTCATGATGTGGAAGATTAGTATATAGCACAAAAATATGTTTGATTAGGTTTTCTAGTTTCCTTTTTAGCGCAAAGTGACTTGATGTATAGGGAGTGGTGGTGTGTTAGTTCACACAAAACATCCATGTGCATGGGTGACATATTTATTTTTAATTATTTATACATTTATATAATGGTGTATACTAGGGGAACTTGGTGAGACCCAACATAAATATATTTCTCACACTCTTCTTGGGCACCTCAATGCATGTGAAAACTTTATATTTTCTTTTAGTTCTATACATGACATAAAAAGTATCGAGATGGTGCATCAAAAGTGTTTCAAGAGATAAATATTATTGAGACTCGAGAATGGAGGTAAGGCTAATACATGTGTATTATATTTTTTATTTTTTCATATGTTATCAACCCAAGTAGGGATCCATTTTTTTTATGAAAATATTATTCAATATTTTATATTTTGATATAAAATTGTGATTTTTTAGTTATTCATAGTCTAATTTTAATAGATATATTTTTTGTTATTTATATTATTTCGTGATTATAATTCAAGGGTATAGTCTCCCACCTATATAGATTTATCCTTCACCACTAGTCGGCATCATCTTATGTATAGGGTGGAAAGCATGAGGCCATGCTGCGACCTTAGCTCAATCACTATTGATTGTACCATGTAAGTTTGTCACAAAGTGATTTTAGTGCCTTTGTTTAATTTTATGATCTTGGGAGATGTTATACTGGTGGTCTAGAAATTTTTCACATCTTTTAATGGACCTAAGAATAGTGAGTCATGAATAACTTTCCAGTGTGATGTTCGGGTTACCAAGGGTATGATATTGTTATTCTTGCTTTTTGGTATTATGATTAATATTTATATTGAATTAGAGGTGTTTACTGGAGATTTTATTTATGGTTTTTCATCTGGGCCATTGGTAATAGAAATGTGGAAATGAATCATGATTAGAAAAATAAGAATCACGCGACATGTGTATTCTTGTATGTGATTGGATTTTCGTATGAAAGGGTTCAATTTTTTTCTTCTTTTTGGATGAAAGGGGAAAATTATATAAATAATCAATAAAAACTTACACAGTGTCTTCCTGTAAAAGTTTTTAGTGAAATTATACTCTACTGGACCATGAAAGCTTTTCTGAAAGTAGTTCATGTGGGTCCTGGTGCTGGAGTTCTCCAATGAGGATAGAAATATTGTCCCTTCATCAAGGGATACCCTTAGTGAGTTGGTGTAGGTATTTTATGCATTAATAATGTAATTATACTATGTTCATTATAGAATGTGATTCCTAAATAATTATCAGTGTATGGACAATGATTTGATTGAGTATGTGATTTTAGTTACTTAAACTATCAATAACAACCGATATGGTAGTTTACTACATGGATTCATGGAGGAATTCTACTTAACACAATGATGTGGTTGAACAGATACCCTTACTTTGTTGAGGAAAGGTATATTAATGCTTGGTACATGGTATTGAGGTTTGGTTTAGAGGAAAAGATCAAATAGATTCCTATCCCTATGGTTATTAGGATATGATTTTTAAAGCATGGAGGGAGAATGTGTGCACACTCGTGGTTGTGGAAATGATACCCATGTAGTGGGTTGAAATATGGTTAGCCTCGACAAGGTAGATTCCATGATCTTTGGGGTAATCTAACTATGAATTTGGGGAATGATTAGTGGGTTAGGTATATTAACCTAGTTTAGATATAATTTTACTCATGGGGTAGATTTTTGGATTGTGTGATCAGTTTATATAGGAGCCTATAGATGTTTGGTTTGGCTGTGAGTGAGGTTAATAGAGAGTGGGAACATGTGAGAGGGTTCTTATGGATCAATTTTCCTTGAGGATGAGAGTGATTTTAGAAAATTATCTTTGGAAAAAATCTTGGTATGTGAATGGAGGTGTGTGGTGGGTGCATGAAATTCTAGTTATGTTGCAGATCATTAATTGAGACATGTATGGTTTTATTGGGAGTTTTTTGGATTGTGGATGAGCTCGAGTGATACTACGGTGACATTGAAGTGGAGAGATGAAAGTTTTCATGATGAATTAGGGTTTTGGTGAAAATTTAATATGTCTATTTGGTGAGAGGTGACATCATAGATGGATTCGGTATAGTTTCATAGTTGATACGGGTTGGTCCTTTATAGGTTTTTTAGGGAGCCATGTAGATGGGACTTATTTATGTTGGAGCTCGAGTATTGGTGTTTGGCGATCTATATAATGGGGAAAACACTATTGGCTGTCAATGGTGACATTCCTAGTGATCTGGAAATGTGCATTAGTTTTTTTTTGCTGGAACATAGGTATGAGTGGGTTAGATACATCCTATTGTTATGTATTGTAGTGTATGAATCATGGGTTATAGAGATTGGGTGTTTGGTTCAGTAGGAGGAGATAAGGATACTACTATAGTGGAAATAATTGTATCAGTCATAAGTGTATGAACATCATGTTAGATGGGTCATTGGTGAATTTTTATTAGTCATGGGATTAGTCACAGTGGCACCAAGTTTCTAGGGAGTGATGAGATCTAATGTGATATGGTCCGTCAAGGAATTCCAAATTCAAGATTCCGATGAGGTGGCAATCAGATTTTGGGCATTCATATCCACATCGGGCTAGTCTTGGTGTGATCTTAGGAAACTTCATTGGGTTAACCATGGTTTGTGACATGATTAATGGGGTATTACATGACTCATGAAAATTATTAGGGGTTTAATGGTGATTCATGATGTGATTAAAAGGTAATCATGGTTTATCAAATGGTTTAGGGGACAAATTTTGTTTGGGACATGGTTCAGGAGGTGAATCATGTGGTGAATCATAAGATGGTGTCTATTAGGATGAATCCAGTTATGAAGAAATGGAATTTGGATACATGGTTTTAGGAATGAGTGGGACCCTATGTGATGTGGTTGTTAGGGGGAATGTCTAGATGGTGGTAGGTTCTTCTTTTGAGGATTCTTCAGTAGGTGAGATTGAGATTTGTTTTAAAATTTAGATAAAGAAGGTCCAATAGGTGATTTTGTGTGGTGTTGAATGTGGTTAGGTTGAAAATATGTTATGAGAATTATGTGACTCACACCTAAGGTGGTCCATGGTTCAAACAAGAAGTTTTTTTAGAAGAGATGATGAATCCAAGATTTGATTTTGGTTTTTCATAGTATAAGCATGGTTAGCATTCAATGATGTAACATGGATGGTTATTTATAAATTAAATATAATGATAAGTCAAGATAATTTATTCAATTACTACCAAATATTCTCTAGGAATCTATCTGTAATGGTGGGGAGTTTTTAATCCTCCATGGATTTCTAGGTCATTATGTTTTGAGGTATAATTCAAATATTTTGTCTATTTGATGTGTTGTTTTGAGAACCAAAACTCATAATATTATTTTGAGAGTATGGATTCCCTTAAAAGGAGTTTTAGACATATTTTGAGGTTTTTTATGCTTGAGGTGTTTTAGCGGTGTTAAGAGAAGGGTTAGGAATTTGGGGATGGGAAACTTGTTGTAGTATCCAATTCATAGAGTGAACAAGTTTTCACGATCTGAAAAGCTCAAGGATTGAGGGTGAACCCCATATATCATAGGTTCATGATGTGAAAAAATGGTTAAAATTATGAAATTGGAATAATTTTCTGTCTAAAAGAAATTGGGGGGGGGGGGTTGGGATGGTCCCCTCTATTTTGGTTGAATATGCACACAAGGGGGTGCGTTATGGCTGGTGAGTACCCTATATTTCACCCTTCTCCCCCTTCAGTTGGAGTGGTTCAACTTGTGATCCGAATGTGATTATAGATATGTTACTTTTATCCTCTATTTGTTTCTCTCAATTTCCTACCCTAATTTTATTGTGATTTAATATAGTGTTCGGTGATGATTCCATTAAATCATGGTGGTATCAGCTAAAATCAATTGATATTTTCTATTCGGTTGTTGGAGGAGGACCTGAGATGTTTTCTATATAAATTCAAAAGCGGTTCTAGTTAATGTAATTTACTTCCATATTGTTGTATTATTTTTGGTAAAATATTATGATATTGATAGTTGGAGGGGCTCCATATAATAATGAATTTTTTGGTATGGTTCTAGGGGGTGTGAAATTTTCCTTCTTTAAGCAGTTGGTTTTAGTTTTAGTGTGATGATGGTTCCTGATTATTTTCCATTAAATATTAATATTTGTATATAAATTAAATAATGTATTATAATTTTTCTAAATTAATTATTTATGGTGTATGATGTGATGCAATATTTCGAGAGTTGACACGGGCTTGGATGAGACATGGATGAGTTTGGTTGAGGCTCTATGGTGGTTGGAAAATATATTAAATCATTTATAGAGGTAGGTATTCCCTTTAATAAAGAATCATATCCATTTTTATGCATGAATGTGTTCCTTTATTCATTTTTTATGCGTCTGGGTATAACCCATTGAGACTGATAGTGGATAAGAGTTAGAGATAGGATAATATTGGGTATCTAATGCTTGAGTTGAGTCCTCTCTAACACTTGGGTGAGTTGGGATTGACCAATGACTACTTCACAATGGGGTGAGGGTGTTGGTTGAGCTATTAAGGGACTTTAGGATGTCCATGGTTAAAAAAATGATGTTTCTAGCCAATAATGGATTTACCTTGGGCTATTTAGATGGATAAGTGTTTCTTCAACCAAGTAATTATGAGTGAGAAGAACATACGTCTCACATAAAAAGACTGAAAAAAACATGAGGGTTGTATGAAACCTGGAGAGAATCTTGGGAGGGATTAGTCTTTCAGGACTAGATAACATGTGATAGAGAGGGGTTTATTCTGAGTGACTATCTAAGAAATCTCTCATAAAATATGTGTTATGTGACCCTGGTGTGATCATGGGATTTTTTGGGGAATTGGAATTTGGATGACAAGGGGATAAGATTATGATATTTGGGATGGTCCTTGGGTAGTTAGACCAGGTGTGTTGATGAATCATAACAAGGAGGATTGTACTTTAGTGAATTTTTCAAAATGAGCCTTTAGTTAGGGACATCATAGTCGTTGATGAGTGGGAGCTGGTAATGATGTTCATAGAACATGATGGGTCTGGAGGAGCCAGTGGGTTTCCTGATGGGTGAGTTGAGATGTGTTGTGATGAGGGGATATGACTCAAGTGACTAAAACCATAGAATCAGATGGATTTCTATGTGATGGGTTTTGACCTTGTTTTCTTTATGGTACCTCCCCATAGTCTTTGGGGATGGGTTAGAGTGTATGTGACCTCCCTATAGTCTATAGGGGTAGAACGTTATTCCTGATACCTCTCCAAAATATTTTGGTATGGGTGAGTGTACTTGTGACATACCTTGAGTCTGTAGAGATGGGTTAGTGTGCTTGTGAGCTCCCTAGAGTTTACGTGGATGGGTGGATATGCTGGCGTGACCTCCCTTGAGAATTCACGGATTGTCCAGTGTGTATGATAGATATTTAATTTGAGGAATGGTATGGGGTATCGAACCAACCATAAAGGTTTGAGTCATTTTATGATATGATATGTGATCGATGGGACCTTCCCGGAGAGATAACGTAGTGGGTTGAGATTTGTATGGTATAATTGTATGCAGTTATTTTGGGAAATAGGTTGAGATTTTCACACCACCCTACAATGAAAATTTTGGTATAGTATGGGAATCAATACAATAACATGAGGTTAGGCAATGAATTGGATTGTGAAATAGCACTGAAGTAGGTTTTATGAGGTGTTGCGGTGACTGAGTTAGTACATAGTGAGCTGATTTGGGAGAAGTCAAGGTATTCTAGTCAACACATGAAATATACATGTATGCATTTTAGGTTTATTATATGCCACACATACACATAAATGATTTAATATACTTGGGGAACTTGTTAATTCCTTAACGGTATATGATTATCACACTCTACATGGGCACCCCATTGCGTATGTAGACCTTTTTTTACTTTATGGTTCGGTATAGGATGTGAAATGTATTGAATTAGTGAATCTCGAGCATATGTGGATATGGGATGTGTTGAGGCCTAGGGATAGTAGTAGGTCCATTGTTCTTGTGTTTTATTAATTTTTTATTTTTTTAAATATTATTGAATTAATGGTGATCAGTTATTTAATGACTATATGCTTCAATATGGTACATTTTGGTATAACATTGTGATTGCTTATTTATGTAAACTTTGATTAGGATGTATATTGGTTTGGTTATCTTTGTTGTTACATTAATCTCATTATATTTCATATTATCTCCATTATACGGATAAGTCCCTGACAACTAGATGGAATCCTATGGTGTATAGGAAGGCACATTTGAGATCAAATGTAAACCTCATCCCGAGCATTGTCACGTGTCCCAGGTAAGAGTATCAAAATAGTAAGTTGAAATTCAAGGTTCTTATTAGAAAGATGATCGTTTATAGAGAGGAATTAAAAGCATACAATGTGGATGTTTAACTAATAAAAAAATTATATCATTCAATATATCTAAGTATGAATCCAAAAAAGTGATTAATACTGATCTATGTGGTAGTGAATCATATTTAAAGATAGATGAGGAGCTGGATCATATTTATATGATATTTAAAAAATAACACAAAAATAAGTTTTTTTTTAAAATTAAAACTAAAAATAAAAGTATAATCAAAGAAAAAATCGAATGAAAGGTGGGAAAAAGATGATTTCACTAGTTATATAAAAACCTAATAATGTAAGAGGAAGAGATAAATTGGGGATTATTGACTGTATAAGAAATAGAAAATGTGTATGATGATAAAGAAAAGAATACAAATAATGTAATGAAGTAACTTTGAGCGAATCCAAGGACAATTTCAGTGATTGTTACTCTAGCAGAAATGATGCAAGTGAAATTTGGGAATTATTGATAGTTTTCCTAAGGTATATAATACTTAAAATAGTTTTTCTTTTTATAGTGATGATGTTTTAAAAGAATATGAAATGAAAAATATAGGAAATTTGAATACCACTCTATATTATAAGTCACATTTAATGAACATAAATAAAAATATAATAATCTAAAGAGGATTCATGCTTTATCTAGAAATTTTGGAAGTGATCAAACAATTAAAAAATAGAAAAATTACAATATATTAAAGGGGAAATATTATTTGAAATTAAAAAATAAAAAACATAATAAATATTTAGGACAATTTACCAATGGAACTAATAATCTGAATATGATTTTTAGAATTCAAAAACTTCCCACATTAAATACTACATTTGGATAAAATTCTAGACAACAAAAGAAGCAATACAAAAATTATTTTATTGCTATCTCTAAAATCTAAACTTTAATCAATGAGTCTAATGGAACTTCTAGTTGTTGAATTCACTGAAATAATTACTTCACTATGAAAACCATTATTGAAAATTATATTAATTCTATAGTTAACAAAATCATTCAAATATATATGGACTCTAAAATAATTATTTTCTAAATTCTCTAGACCCATGATTGTATGGTTACCAAAATATATTTTGTTTTATTTTGTATTAGTACAATACTTGAAAAAATCTAAAAAATTACCATGTAATTTGAAATATATATGTTTTATATATGTGACTTGATACTACTCAAGCATTAAGAACCTAGTAAAAGTGGATGGTTGACGTGTCACTTTTGGTGATAAATAAAAATGAAAAATAAGTGGACTTGAAAAAAATGGTAAAACTAAAACAATTTTACTTTATAATTTTTATGGTTTATGATAGAATCTTATTTTCATATCCTAATCATGTGATGATATTTTTAATGTAAAATTTGAAAATAATTCTTTTGAAATTTATTATTCCAAGCATGATTTATTGTTTACTCTCAAATAAAATTATATTTTATATTCTAAAAATTTAGATTCCTTGTTTTATAAAAATATTTCCTAGTTAATTTATCTTTACAAATAATATTATATATGGATTAAAAGACTAGGAAACTATAATATAAAATAAAATTTAATGATAACTATAAATTTTTCTGTCAAGGATCTACCAAAATTGAAATTCCCAAAAAACAATTTGTAATCTCTATCAAATTGGAAAGCATAAAAAAGATAATTAAAACAAAACAATGAGGTTTATTACTATCAACCTATAGACTTGGTTTATATGGGTTTGTTTTAACATTATAGAGTTTATTTTCTAGAAGGAAAACATTATGCTTATGTGATTTTTTATTACTATTCAGGATACATATATGTATGTTTCCTAGATCACAAAAGTGAATATCCTTTTTCCATAAATATGAAAAATTTATAGATAACTATAGTAGAATTATCATGAAAAACAAGAATTTATCATGACCAAGAATTTTATAATAAATAATTTGAATTATTATGTTCACAAATTGGCTACAAACACAATTTATCTTCCCATTGGACACCCCCAAAAAATGGGGTTGTTTAAAGGAGAAATCAAACTACTTAAGAAATTTCCTAGAATATTTTTAGTGAATATGACATAGTTTTCTACTTTTGGGGTGATGTTGTGAATATATGTTGTCACATTTTTATTATAATTCCAATAAATACCTAACATAAAGAATATTCCTAATGATTAATGGAATGGTAGAAAACATAAAGTTTAATCATTCAGATTCTTTGGATCTAAAGTCTTTATTTTAATGAAAAAAGAAAATATTGGAAAACTTTCATCAATTATTACTAAAATAATTTTCATAGGTTATTCAAATAACAATAAATAAAATAGACTATGGACCATAGGACTTAGATTTTTATTTTTATTTCTAGATAATTATAGATGCCAAAAAAACACTCAATACCAAAAGAGGGCATTTGCAGATAAAGAAAAGCCATATTTCGACTTGGTGATGAATTTCGGGAGGAACGGAAGGGCCGCACAAAATATCCAAAAAGCATGTGAAAAAATTCTATAGCACGTAGAAAACCACGGGATCCGAGGGCATTTTTTGTGCAGGTGTGGAAACTTATGCAGAGCCGACACCGATCGTAGAAACTTGTGCATGACAAGAACCTAGTGATGAATCCTTCGCACCGCTGTCACTGAATGTGGAATCTTTCATGCCGATCAAATTCCTCGTAGACCCGATGTCCTCGAGAGCCTATAAATAGAAGGATTCCTCTTTGTCTTCTGTTCTCTAGAGAATCCAAACCATCCCCCCTGTGCGCAATTTATATCTACCATGTGAAAAAGATTGGTTTCAGGTATTAGATTTTTCGTGACAGGTCTCCCAAGGGTCTGCCTTCACGTAGGACAAATTGGGATTGACCCTCACCCAAGTCCCTTAAGGTCCACGCTTTTGCGCGCAAGCCCTTCCCCCTACATGGAAAACCCCATGAAGTCTTTGCGCGCAATTTCTCTGAATTTCGCACCCAACCTTGCGCACAATCCCTTTAATTTGTATGCAAAACCTCGGCTCCCCTTTGCGCACAGACCTATCCAATTGTGCATACACCCTATATTTCCCACAAAATTGTTCCAATTGCGTGCCGATTGTGTGAAAACCTCTCCAACTGTGTGCAAAACCTCCAAATCCACCCACCCTGGCCTTTTCACGCAGCTACTCCATTTGCACACAAGCCTCCCTCCTTGTGTGTACTCTTTCACACGTGTTCGATGTCCCTCTTCTAGATGTCATCTTTGAGCGCTTATTACACCCAAAACATCTACATTACACACCCTTCTCTTGTATGGACCTATAGTCTCATACGAAGTAACTTCAATGTCCCTAGAGTGGTGCTTCCCGTTGCATTGCTTCGCCTCATGCTTCTTCCCATAGGCATTCTAAAGGCTATTTCTTCTTCGCATAGCCACACTAATGTGGACCCCTCAATGGATCACTCCATAACACCCACTAACCATGACATTATTGATGCCTTCCCTTCCCTAAATGTGGGTGGGTATTAGTTATGTAAGTCCTAGGGGTGCGGAGTGAACCCACCTCGTCTGAGCTGCAAGACGTTAAACTGCCAAGCACTGTCGTCCTCAGCACATGACATTAAATTGTGACCTCACATCATGCATCCGACGCAAGGTACCCCACCATGGACATTATGCACACCCACTGGTCTCCATGGGAGTGAAATCATTCCTCATATGGAATTAGATCCTCTTTATCGGAGCAGTGTTTGTCCGTGGGGAAAGGGAAACCACCTTGGTGTAAGCCCCTAGATTTTCTTGCAGGAGGTAGCACCCCTGATCCTACTCTCTTCCACGGTGCCAAGGACCAGAGAAGGGGGGGGGGATAGGCACCAGATCCCTCCTTTATTTGGTGCCAAATCCCTCTCCCTCTGGGCTTTGTCGCTACCCAGGCCTCCACCATAGAGTAAGTCCCAGTATCCATCACCCTGGGCTTCTAACCACACATAAGCCACTGTTTCCTCCTTAGGATGCTAACCACCTGTAAGACCCTGTTTCCTCTTTAGGCCGCTTACTACGTGTAATCCTCACTTCACTTCCCACAAACGCACCTTTCACAACATGATCGTCAGGTCCTTTATGCCTCTTGTTTCTCACATAGAGCATGAATCACATGGGCTTAGAGTAAGCATCTACCGTGACATCCTCTATGGGTGGCCTAGAGTGTAAGCCCCACACCTTTTGAACTATGTTGTCTTTGAACCTTTCCAAGGTAGGGTACATAGGAAGCCTCCCTAAGGTTAAATCCCAATAACCATTGGTCCCGACCATCTTCATGTCAGTTCACCAAACACCATTCTGAACTACATGGTATTTGATCGTTTCCAAGGTAGGGTACGTAGGAATCCTCCCTGAGGTTCAATCCCAACAACCATTGGTCCCAAGCATCTTCACGTCGGTTCACCAAACACCATTATGAACTATAAGGTATTTGATCTTTTCTAAGGCATTGTATGTAGGAAGCCTCCCTGAGGTTAAAGTAGACAATCCATTGGTTCTGACCATTTCATGTCAGTACTCCCCACATGAACTAAGTGGTCTTTGATCCTTGCCAAGGAAAGGTACGTAGGAAGCCCCACTGAGGTTCAAGCCCACCATCCATTGGTCTCGACCATCTTTTCTTCTGAAATATGTGGTCTTTGATCCTTGCCAAGGCAAGGTACGTAGGAAGCCTCTATGTGGTTCAAGCCCAACAACCACTGATTTCGACCCCCTTCACATCAGACCACCTTTTTCCCACATGATGTTAAACTACATTCCCCATTTTCATCCTGCACAATGTTAAACTATATCCACCATCCTGAACTACGTGTACTTTGATTCTTTCCAAGGAAAGGTATGTATGGAGCCTCCAGGAGGTTCAACCTCATCCAATGGTAAGCCGTTGTGACCCCATCCAGTGGTAAACCGTTGTGACCCCATCCAGTGGTAATCCGTTGTTACCACATCCAGTAGTAAGCCGTTGTCAACCCCATCCAGTGGTAAGCTGTTGTGACCTCATCCAATGGTAATCCATTGTGACCACATCTAGCAGTAATCCGTTTTCAATCCCATCCAGTGGAAATCTGTTGTGACCCCATCCAGCGGTAAGCCATTGTGACCACATCCAACAGTAAGCCGTTGTCAAACCCATCCAGTGGTAAGCCATTGTGACCCCATCTAGTGGGAAGCGATTATGACCACATCCAGTGGTAGTCCGTTGTGATCCAATCCAGTGGTAAGCCATTGGAACCACATCCAGCGGTAGTCCGTTGCACCCTCATCCAACAGTGAGCCGTTGTGAACCCCATTCAGCGGTAAGCCATTGTCAACCCAAACCCAATGGTAAGCCACTATAATCCCTTATTTAGGGCCCATATCGCTGGTCCATCCCAGTGGCATAAGACCAACCTTGAGTTGCGAACCACATGTAAGACCCAGTATATCATCGGGTCGTTATCCCCTACGCACACCCCGATTCTATACCCCCATTATAAACTATGTGTACTTTGATTCCCTAGAATGGGGATATGTAGAAGGTCTCTTCGAGGCTCAATTCCAACATCACCATCGTCCTCAAGTCGACTCCATATCATTCTCCATCCACTCCACATAACCATCCATTATCTATCTTGATTCTTACCTGGGCTGCCACATCCCAGTGGGATCATGCCACCTCATTCCCCATTCCATTTTAACAACAATTGGGTAGATAACCATGCGTTAGCCACAACATCAGTGTTCCCTACAGGGGTTTCACCAATTTGATCCACTCTAGTCAGTGTTATGATCAGTCTGATCCATCTCTGCTAGACGTTAAACCCACGGGATACCCTTTGTTAAACATTGGAATCTTAGGAAAACCTCAGATACATTACTATGGAATATAATTCCCCACATTCGACATGGTATGCCTCGAGCCTCCACACCCTTGATAATACCTATAATAAGTGGAAGAAACCTAGACGCGCTAGTTTTCTAGTGTTCAGACATGCCAGTGATGTCCAACGTTACTACTCCCTCGACCGAAGGTTACTTCCCTGATCAGACCCCTTTGAATGTCCTGATAGAAGTAGTGTAATTAATTGGCATCCATAAAGAAATGGCACAAGAAAGAGTTTCACGAACAATGTCTTAGTTTATAATGGAGACCCAGAATAGGTGACAAGTTCTGAGGAGGAATCCATAGAAGGAGGAACCAAAATACCATCATCCCATTTCAATCAAGGAGAAAACACCCCTGAATAAGTGATGAATGCCACCCACCATTGGAAATCAAGAATGCAGGGAAACAGCTACGCACCCTCCAAAAAAAGATGCACGTGCCCTTGTGAAAGTGTCTGAAACAGAAATGGTGAACCTGAAGTGAAGTTCTTCTCCTCAATGTGGAGATTAGTAGCGTTCAAGGCATCAGTAGATCAGCATGTCACTGAATCCAGTTATCTGGTGCCAGGTCTCTCCAAGAAAATAGTGGGCCTAACATGAAACTCGCCAGAAGTTGGGGCAGTCAAAACGTTGGACAACCTGATTTGCAATGTTGCCAGTGTGGATCCATCTTACCAGCAATGGAAGACGGAATGGCATTGGGGCACTGGTCTTCGATTCTTTTCCTTTCAGCACTAATGGGTTAATCTCCCTACTTTTCAATAACCAAACAGTTACAGGAATTCGATCACCATCCATCCACCGATGCAGGGGAAGGGGAAATGAAAACACAGAAATCCCACATGGCTCCACCACTTTTGCGACAATATCCACATCTACAAATGTTGGGCACCCACACCCCATCTCCCCATCTGAAATCATTCAGTGGAGAGTGATCAATGACCTTATATGCTGGTACGAGGATAAGGGGATTATCCTGACTTAGGATATGGCTCACCAGGATCTAGAGGCGTCTGTGCCTCATCACCACCGCCACCCCCAAGGGCCACGCAAGGATCCATTACTCCCCGATCAAATGTACAATCATTTCGGGAGCCTCTCCCCCGAACGCCTCCATGACTCTCTCCCCTACACCGAAGAGGTAGGGTATGTTTGGTCCAGCCCACCTGGGATCCCATTTTAGGGACCCCAAGGAGGGATCTCACTAGTCCACGCTAGTGCCTCCATCCGGTCCCAAGAGTCAAGGAGCATGTAATCCATGCACCTGTACCACTAGCCCTAGTTTGGTTGACCCAATGACAGTGTCGGGCATAGGCCGAGGAGGAATCCAACTAAGGGGTGTCAACGTTAACAAATGATGTGTCTCGGGCCACTACTGATGAATATCATCAACCCCCTGTGAATGTTGAGCAAGGATAATTGTATACCCGACCCGGATCGAGGCCTCAACCACCCCACGGGTACGCTGGGTTGACTTTCTAGGCCATTGATGCAGATAATGGCCACTGCCAGTATGGAGGTCCTCCCCGTACCGCCAACATAGAGAACATGGGACCTCCCCAATTCCAATCTCAACATGGAGGTCCTCCCCATGCTGCCTTTAATTTGAACAAGGGTCCTCACGATAGCAACACTCAGTATGAGAGTCTCTCCCACACTCACTACATTGGGTATGGAATTGTTCCTCCTGCCAAAGTTTGGCGGTGTGGGGATGTTACACGTTTGGCCAGTCTTCAGTGTGGGGTCCCTCCCCATGTTCTTACAATAGCTAGTGAAGGTCCTACTTTCTCTAGAAATCAGAGGAGTGAAGGTTATATTCGATTATCTAGCGCCCAACATGGAGGTCCTACCCGTGTTCGGCTCAACCAGTATGAGGATCCTCCTTGCACTGATGTCACTAGGGGAAACAAGCACGGGGGTCCTACCAGTGCTCCTATCGGATCCAGCAGAGGTCCTACCCACTCCACCACTTCCCACAGAGGTACTTCCTATGTCCCCTTTGATATCTATCCTGGTGCTCCTCACACCCCGGCTTACTCAGGCGAGAATCCTCTCCGCCCCAGCACTAGTACAACTAAAGGTCCTCCTCATGCCAAAAGTCAACCTTGTCCTGAAGAACCATCTCGGGGCAGGAGGTTGAGTTGCCGCCACCATAAAAAGAACTCTGAGAGGATTCAAACTGAGATCAAACTGGTTGGCTTCTCAGATTCTGAATCAGGATACGACTCATCGATGGAACCCTCTCCTAGATCCTCCATGTCAAGGGTCAGGGCATGACAAGGCACATCAAGATAATACTTCCAGAATGCGAGGTCCATTAAATTCTTCCCTCC
The DNA here is from genome assembly GCA_963277665.1 of Viscum album. Classification (NCBI taxonomy): domain Eukaryota; kingdom Viridiplantae; phylum Streptophyta; class Magnoliopsida; order Santalales; family Viscaceae; genus Viscum; species Viscum album. The sequence goes on along the minus strand of OY728145.1, from coordinate 839,826,985 downwards.
CTTCGAAGGTATATCTTGGAGGACTAAAATTTGGCAACTTTCTAGGTTACAGTCATGAAATCACCACTATCATCACCAGAAGCACTCTCTACCTCAACTAGAGGTCACAGAGAGCTATTCTGGGGACCAATGGTGGATGAGCAGTAGCATGGTCTATCACCAGTAGTCGTGGTACCCACTCTATAAACTGCAGTCATACATCCATCTTACCATGATGTCATGGCTAAGTCACTACACTCTTTAGAGGATATCTAGAGATACGACAGTTTGTTAGCTCACTCGTCATATTCTCCACCGGCCAGCCTACTGTCCCAGTGGTCTACTTCGGTATCGCTACCAGTTCCCCAGATTCCTCTAGTTTAAAAGTGAGGTAATGAAGGTCCAGATCCTACATCTGAGCCTAGGAGATTATGGGGTATCCTTGCGGCGGACCACTTCCCTGAGTTTTTTTGGCCAGTTGCAGCGTCGAATTTTTGTGCGCCAGAATCCCTCACCCAAGAGGAAGTTGAGTGTTTCTGCCAGACCCTCTAGGCAACTCATTTTCATCTTCATCATCAGTGAGTGTCTTACCCTAAGATCCAAGAATATTTAGAGGCCATTGGTGAACAATTACATCAAGTTGATTTGGCAACACTCCCTGTGGCCCTGCGCACTGAGTCACCAGGTTGCCGTAGGGCCCTCCAACAATGGTGCGTTCAGAGTTTCAGGGCACTTCGCAGGATTATCAAAGAGGCTTTTACCCATGAATAGATCCATGGATGGGGGAAGTATGCTACCCTCCTCTTAATTCCTATCTAGTTTCATCCTGATTTGTCAGGCGAAATAGATGATATGCCTCTAGGTAGGGTTGTGGTTAACATGGCTAACCTGTCGGAGGGTGAGAACGAGCTAGAGCTTCTTGGAGAGGACCTACCACCCGAGAAAGTTTTACACTTCTTGGATCCATCAGGAAGGATTACTCATCAAAATATGAATCTACTGGGTCTTCCTATGCCCCCAAATGCACTATTCCTCTGTCGAAATCCCAACAAGGGAAAGAACACCTTGGAGATCTCAAACCCTCCGACCAGTCTGGCTCAGTGTAGAAGGCAGAAGATGATCCCGAAAGAGCCGCGTTGCGCCAGCAACTCACCGAACCCAAAAATATTGTCGATGACCTCCTTGATGAACCCACTGTAGAGCGAAGTCCAGAATACAGTGATCATCATCTGGGGCAGCAGGGGAAGACACAACTTTCCCTTAGCAAACTGCCTCCAGGTGACCCTAACCATCCTGCCCACGCAGACAGGGTTGAAGACAAAACTTATGTAAAGAGGGTGTGGTATGTATCACCAAATCCTATTGAATGATTTGAAAATCCTTGGGACCCAGCTCAGGTTCCCCTAGCTTCCCCATAGGTTTTTCCACTAGCCGCTCCATGAGCCGTTGGGCCTATTTATCATGTGGAAGAACCCACCAACGCACTGGTGGTTAGGGATCCCCATCAAGACAGGGAACCCTACCCAGATGATCCAATGACATCACTCATCACCCATTTCAAGGATTTAGAGACATGACAGGTGGCAATTCTGCCTGATGGAAATCCATATCCAACGTGGGAGGATGATATGCCAGCACCACTGGGTTTTGGGAATCTCACCTTTTCCCTTTTCAATGGGACAGGGGACCCACCACAACACTTGGCGCACTTCATCTCAAGGTGTGGACATATGTTGGGAACTCCAACATAGAAAGAAGCCACCAAGATCTGGGGTTTCGTACAGACATTGGAAGGGCTGACATTTTCCTTGTATAGCTAGCTCCCCATCGGATTGGTAATTAGATGGGAAGACCTCCGTAGGCAATTTCTCTACCAGTTCAGTTCCACCACTCAGAAGACGAGAATCTTGGACCTCTTAAAGTGAAAGCAGAGGCCTGATGAGTGCATTTCAGACTTTTTTTTCCCAGTGGAAAGGGCTCACATACTCTCTTGACATGCCACTGACTCAGGAAAAATTGATGACGATGTGCGTAGAGAATGACTAGACAAAATTGGTCCCCTCTTCGATCACCCAGAACTACCCTAGGGGATTCTGAGACTTATTTGATAAGGACCAGTTTCTAGAGGAATCATTACAATAGGCTAAGAAGGCACATCTGTTACCTCCTACAATCCCCATGGGAAGGGCCGCCAGGGCCGAGCCCGCTGTAGTGTCCCAAATAGAGGCCCCCAGGCAACTAGAATTGTTACTAGTGGATCTTCCTCTATATCCTCATAGAGGCCCTCCACCTTAAGTGTAGCCTCCAGCCCAGCATCTCCCAACTCAAAATCAGAAGGCACCCCCGCTCAATGTGACACTGCCACCTAGGTGAGATAAGCAGGCTCCGTTGCCTCAATAGGCTCCTCCAGCTCTTCATCTAGGTCAAGCTCCAAGGTCCCCCTTTTTATACAGGAGGGGACATACCTACTCGTTCAATGAGGCTCAGGTCCCCAGTTAGTTCTGCTGTGATTTGGAGTAGGGGATTGTACATTTTCTTGAGTGTAGAAGGCTAAAAGAGGCAAACCTCACTGATCACCCTAATTTCTGCCCCTATCACCGGATCTTGGGGCACACTTCAAACAGTGCTATGTGTTTAAAGGATGTCTTCAAGACCATGTAGATAAAAACATAGTCTATTTAGGCCCTACTGCAGCATAGGTGGAATGTGTCTTTGTGAGGCCAGGGAACAATAGTGATAGTGAGGGCAAGTGGCATCAGGTTTCTAACCATGGGTCCAAGAAGTATGATGACTGGATGGCTCATAAAATAGTCTCATGTTCCCTTGGTGTCATCTGTGTGCACCTAAATTGGCCAGATCTTTTATAAGCCATAGTAACTACTTCTACATCATCGTCTCACCCGTCCCCTTCTCAGAAAAGAAAACACAGTCAGTGCAAGGGAAAACAAAGTCCCCCGCCAAGGCCATTGTCATCTTGTACTCTCAGAGACTTCATGCCCCCAGAGGTGGAGGTTCCTCCTAGAATCCATCCAATAGTGGATGAATCTTTGAGTGATGGTCAAGGGTAAGCCTCATTTAATACCATAGAGATGGTAAACCCCTATATGATTCCTGATGACGAGGAGCACTAAGAGGATCCTCCCAACATCCCCATCCATTGTCAGTGTTGACAAATATGTGGCTATATGGGTCATCAAAGTGTCTCGTTCATCACTTATAGCTAGGCTGTGCATGCTATTGAAACCAGGATACAAGCTTAGCGTAGAGCTCAGCACGCGCTGCCTTCTCATCTAGTGACATTAGGCTTGCCTTCACTGCCACTCATGTTGTTGGATTAGGCGGAGCCACCTCGGCCGCATTGTGACTAGCCACGCCCTGCTACAAGCCCGGTCTCATTTGTTTGGCCCTAAATCGGTAGTCACTCTGCATGATTCAACAAGTGAGCAACGGGATATTCCCAGTACCAGTCATCCGTTGGTGTAGTCGACAGGACCCATTATACCTCCTGTCGTACAACTACCTTCTGTATGTAGAAGTTCACACCTGGAATAGAAATATGACATCCTCAAGCATCTTTCCAGCATTCCAGTGAGACTCTCTATCCTTGAGGCTCTTCTCCTGTCGTCAGACATGCGTGAGGCCCTCACTGAGTCTTTAAGAAGCCCCCTCCTATTTGAGACAAAAGTAGCAGCCGTCGAAGCCTTCTATGCTGAGGTGGTTGAGAATTATGAATTCTAGGACATCATATAATTATCTATAAGAGATGAAGTCTCTACCATACAAGGGAACATTCACCCACTGTACATCACCATCCAGTTCAATGTCATGGAGGTTCATCACTGTCTCATTGACACAGGCTCTGGGATTAACCTAATTCTGACTCAGACACTGTGAAAACTGGGATTTTATAAAGATGGTCGGAGTCCCTCGGACCTAAGAATCCAAGGTTATGATAGGAATAAATATAAACTATTTGGAAAGACCCACTTGAAGACCCAGTTTGGTGGCCTACTTTCTAGCACCGAATTTATGGTTGTCTCCCAGGACACCACCTACAATGCATTGATGGGAAGGAAATGGCTCCACCTGTATGTGGTGGTTCCCTCATCATATCAACAGTGCCTCAAATACTCCCTTAAGGGTTGAGTGGGCATGCTTCAAGGTGACGTGTCTCCATTTTCCTCTTATGAAGCCCACTACCTGAATGTTGACTACTACCAGAGTAAATACAAGTAGATTCAGACTAATGAGGTCGATCTTGCGACGGCTGCGACCGACTCGTGGGAAGATCTAGATTATGAATACATCTTGCCAATCCACCAATTGGAGGCTACAACCATATACATGGGACAATTATTCTTTGTTTCTAGAAAGAGGGGGGAACACATTCCCAAGCCTAAGAGATGCTGAAAGATCACCTCGTACTCCTATAAAAATCAGGCTCAGGTGATCCCAGAGCCTCCTACTCCCATAAGGTATTAGGATGTCCGCCCCATAGTGACGAAAATACATCATACTTTCTTGTTTCTCTGGGATGTAATTAACTGAACCAAGCTGATGCTCCACTATTACTTTGATATAATCAAGCGTGGCCCCTTGGGCCGAAGACCAGATGAGATCAGATTGAAAACCTTCATCGCTATGGTTGTGGCAGCATAGGAGTCCCCTGATGCAGTGTACACTATGGCTTAGGCTAGTATCAGCCTCCCATCAGGATCTGTTAACTCATAAGTAACTCCCTCCGCTGAGGATCCCTCCTCCATAAGTGAAGAGTAGGATTTAGAGGATTCTCCTCCCGCCTTTAAAGAGGGTGTCTCTGCCACAGTTGATGAATTGGTATAGATAAACCTTAGTAGCGAGGAAGACCCAAAACCAACACTGATCAGTGCCTCTATGCCTTTCAAGGAACAATGAAAGTACATAGACTTACTTAAAAAAAATTATGATGTATTCACCTGGAGTTATGATGAGATTCCAGGACTAGATCCTTAGGTAGTCATCCACCGCCTCGGTCTCCTAGAAAATCATCGCGAGTTCAAGAAGCCTCCCAAAAAGATGCACACTTCTCATAGTGCCATGGTAGAGGCTGAAGTTGACAAGCTCATCAGAGCCAATTTTGTTAAGGAGGTACAATACCCCAAATGGATGGCCAACATTATGCCAGCCAAAAAGAAGAATGGAAAAATCAAATTCTACATCGACTTCCAGGATCTCAACCATCATTATCTGAAGGATGATTTCCCCTTCACGTGATGGAACTCTTTATTGATGCCACTGCTGGGTTCCAGGACCTCTCCTTCATGGATACATATTCCAGGTACAACCATATCTGAATGGCCCCTCAGGATTAGGAGTCTACAACCTTCAGGGCACCAAAAGGTACTTTCTGTTACCAGGTTATGCCCTTCAGTTTAAAGAATGTAGGTTCCACATATTAGCGGGATATGCATAACATATTTATGTTGATCCTCATAACGTTGGTGTAATGTTATGTGGATGACTTGGTGTTCAAATATAGCCAGTTTCAGGACCATCTCAAAGACCTTGAGAAAGTGTTCGGATTCCTCCGTTCTCATCACCTAAAGATGAACCCATTGAAGTGTGCTTTTTGGGTCACCTCTAGAAAGTTTATCAGCTTCGTTTTCAGATACAGGGGCATCACGATCGACCTGGAGAATATCAATGCCATCATCTAGATGTCTCCCCTGAGCAATATCTGGGACCATCGAGGTTTCCAAGGCAATTTAGCCTACATATGCTGATTCATTGAGAATCTAAATGGAAAGTGTAAGCCCTTTTCTTGGCTCATGAATAGAGGAACCGTCTACAAGTGGGATGAAGAATGCCAAACTATTTTTTAGGAAATAAAGTAGTATCTGCTCTGGCCTTTGGTATTAATGCCACCCCTCTCCGAAAATCCACTGGTCCTTTATGTGACTGCCCTGGAATGATCTCTCGACACCCTTCTCACCCAGAAGAACAATGAGGGAACAGAGAACAACATCTACTACCTCAATTGCATGCTCCTTGATATGGAGACCAGATACTCTCCTATCGATAAGATCTATCTTGTGCTTGTATTCTTAGTATAGAAGTTGTGGCATTACTTACATCATCATGAGGTATAGCTAGTATCCCGTGTAGATCCACTTAAGTACATTTTGTACTACCCCATGTTTATAGGCCGTCTAGATTTGTGGGAAGTTATCCTTCAACAGTTCGACATCATTTTTTCCCTCAGAAGGCTATTAAGGGTAAAGCACTGGCAGACTTCTTTACTGCCCATCCAGCTTCTGTTGATTAGTACCTGGATCTCTATTTCCCCAATGAAGCCATCCTCTCAGTAGACCAATCCATCCCATGTTGGAAAATGAACTCTGATGGTGCTTCTCGTAGCCCAAGCGACAGAAGGCTCAACGACCCCATGCTCAACAGAGTAGGCCTGGGTATCATCTTCATTACACTGACAGAAGCCATTCTATCATACTCATTCTTGTTGTTAGAAGGATGCACCAACAATGAGGTAGAGTATCAGGCTCTCATCACTAGCCTCGATCTGGCCATCGAGATTGATGTGCCCCATTTTCATGTGAAAGGGGATTCCGAACTAGTCATCAAGAAGATCAACAATGACTATGTCATCAGAAATATAGAGATCATACCATTGTTGGAGCACACTCTCTACCTAATGGCCTAGTTCCCATCTCAGCCATATGTAACTCATGTCCCTCGATCTCAGAATGGTTGAGTTGACGCCCTATTCGGCCTAGCTGCATCACTTAGAGAGCCCGAGTAGGATGATCTAATTATCCACATGTCACACCATAGAGTAATTTCTCCAGTCACTCCAGATGACGATGATGGCCTACAGGTGGGCCACATTACCACCAGTGCCTCTACGTCAGGACCCCCAGGTCCCCTAGATGTAGTGATTGAAGTGACTCCCGACTGGAGAGACCCCTTTGTTGAGTATCTCCATAATGGTAATCTCCCAATAGATCATGCCGAGTGCGAGTGAATTCAACGCCGCACATTACATTTTACTCTCCATGACGGTCCTAGTCGTGAGTAGATCCTCTACAAGCATGAGTTTTATGGGGTTATCCTTTGTTTCATTCAAGGTGTCGAGATTTCTCAAGTCATGCAAGAGGTTCATGCTAGTTCCTACGGTGCTCATCAGATCGAGCTGAGACTATCTCACAAGATCCAGAGACTGGGGTACTTTTGGCCCTCCATGATCCATGAATACATCGAGTTCTCCAAGAGGTTCCATGTGTTTCAAATTCATTCTAACTTCATGCATCGACATCCAGAGCCTCTCTACTCCACCAAGTACTCTTGTCCATTTGTGGTACGGGGACTCAATGTTGTGGGACCATATTCACTGGCGACAGCTCACCATTGCAAGTTCATCGTGACTGCTTCAGATTTCTTCTCCAAGTGGGTAGAGGTGGTTTCACTCAAGGAGGTCAAGTCCCATTCCATCATTGACTTTGTGAGATCCAATATCATATACCGATTTGGAGTCCCTCACATCATCCTCATAGATAACGATAGGAACTTAAGGGTAGCTGAGATGAAGAAACTAAAATGGTTGGACCGAATAAGAAGAGTTAGCCAGACAAGCTCCCCAACGCCCTCTGGGCATACTGGACTATGACTTATAATTCCACCTAGGTTACTCCATATTCCTCAGTGTACAGAATAGAGTTCTTCCTACCCATCGAGATTCATTTTCCCGCATTGCGCACAGCTGTCTATGATTAAGAAAGCGCCAGATAAAGTAGCTGAAATCCATTTGGCTGAGCAGGAAGAACTTGAAGAGAATAGGATTCGTGCCTTGCACAACCTAGAAAGGCATCAGAACAAGATAGATAGAGATTTTAACAAAAAATTTAACCTCTATTCCTTCTTTCAAGGTAACTTGGTATTGTCCCTGAAGACACTAATAATACCCAGCAAGAAACCACCCAAATTGGAGCCCAAATGGGAAAGACCTTACATTGTTCACAAGGTTTACTCCAACGGAGCATACTCCCTGGTTACCATGTATGGTGAGTGTATAACTCCTCCCACCAATGCGAAGTTCCTCAAGAAATATTTTTCCTAAGATGTATGGTCCAACATGACCTTAAACTGTATAGTTCTACATGACCTCAAAGTGCTGGTCCCGCACAACCCTAAACTGCATTAGGGTCCTACATGACATTGAACTTCCCAGTCCTACATGACTTTAAACTGTGCGTCATCCTATTAGACACTAAACTACATCTCAAGAACTACGTATGGCTTGATTCCCATCATCATGGGATACTTAGGAATGATCAGATATTTTGTCTTGAATCTAGCCATAGTTTCCTCTTTGACTATCCCCTCATGGGCATAGTTCTTTTGGAGGATCTCACATGGCATCATATAGGCTTCTTTGGCCCCACTCATGTCAGGGTTATGATGATTGCACCATGTTCCCTCCCTCGTTATTCTCTCCTCCCATATCCTTACTACACGATGTTAAACTGCATGACTCTTTTAGAACTACATATGGCTTGATTCCCATCCTCATGGGATATGTAGGACCGCCCAAACATTTTGTCTGTAGGCCCAACCCCAAACTCTGAGATATCCCATTGAGTATCGTCCCACACAAGCATATTAATGCTATATCCACCCTTTCCATTTTGGGTTTCCATTATCTTTGACATCTAAATGGGCCCCTGAATGATATGGATACTTAGCCTAAGGCATCTCCTATTGGTTCGGTCTAACGACCTTGAGGATTTCAAACGACAAATTGATATAAGTACCACGTTGCAAATAAGGTCAGTAGTCGATGCTCATTTGTTGTTCCCATTTCAGGTCACACGATATAGATGCTGTGTTTCTAACTTGGTCAAAATCCATCCTTTATCATTGACACCATCCCCATATGTCTGAAACATAGAGTGTAGTGGTTTATTCTGCTACGCCGTCTCTCCAAACCTCGGTCTGCCTCGATCAGGAGTGTGATTACAGCTGGTGGTCCCTTATGTCATGGGGAGATCCTAAACCTACTCCTTGTTTCTCGCACCGAGCATTGCTCCTGTGGACTTAGGAGCTATAATAAGGCAATACCTGCATGAGTGGCCATGTGGATATAGCTGACCAGGACTGTTTCTTCTGGAAATGGGGATGACCTTGTTTGTTTAAGGTTAAAAATTTCCAATCGATTTCTAACGAGTTTATTCATAGGACCAAAAACACTCAATGATTCTATATCCATTTGGACCTACCTTCCATAGGTAGGTTCTCATTAGTTGTGGACTGATGAGGCTTAAGAATTTGCATTGGTTGAGAGGATAGGAGGTCAGACTCATCACACCTTTTTGGGAGGAATTATTACCTACTCCGGGACTCTCTTATAGATTTAAGTTATTTTCACAAATCCTTATTAATGCACCAAGCATGAAAATGAGTTTTACTTTTATATTTGGCAATCGATGATTGATATGTATGGAATTTAGAGAATCTTTTATATATATTTGAGGTTCTTCATCGATGGAGAATCATTCATATGTATTAGAGATATTTAGTCAATGGTATCCTTCAATACATTATATAGAAATCTCTTGGTCATTATGATGACCATACTGGTTTTAAATCCACTCAGTGGGGAACTTGAAGTTTATTGTCATTCAGAAAGACATGGATTATTTCAAATTTGGGATTGTACCCGCAGATGGGCTACCGACGTATCCTTTTTAAAAAAGAATAAGAACCCACGTAGTTCAATAAAAAGGATATAGTTTAACATCATATGGGATGGAAAATAATTAATGAATGATGGTCTTGAACCTTATAAAGGATTCCTACGTACTCTACTTTTAAGTCAGAGATCAAAGTCCATGTAGTTTGGGTGAAGAAATATAGGGCTTATGCATGGTTAATGGCCCTAAAAGAGATATTGTGATTACTTTTACACTCTAAGCTCACATGAGTCATTATCTGTGAGAGAAAGAAGAGGTATTAGTAAACATGAAGATTGTGCCACAAAAGATGCAGTCAGGAGAAATGATGTGGGGATTACATATGTATAACTGCCCAGGTAGATGAAGACCAGGACTTACTCTAGGAAAGAAGCCCAAGAGCAGGGTCCATAAAGGTATTTATACTTTATAGAGATTTAGGGTTGTAATCCGGGGCTTACTCCTAAGGAGGATGCCCAAATTAAAGGGTACTTATAACTTGGGGCTTACTTCTAAGAAGGAGGCCCAAATTAAAGGAATTATGATTGGGGCGTATTCCTGAGAAGGAGGCCCAATGTTAAATGAAATTATGACTGGGGATTACTCCTAAGGAGGAGGCCCAGGTTAAGGGGACTTGGGGCTTACTCTTGAGGAGGATTCCCTAATTAAAGGAATTATGATTGGGGCTTATTCCTTAGAAGTAGGCCCAAACTAAGAGAACTTGGGGCTTACTCCTAAAGAGGACACCCTAAATCAAAAGATCTTCTCATCTTAAAGAATGAGGTTACATGGAAGAAACCTCTAACTATGGTGACACAAAGCTTGTAAGTCAGAGGTTTTGGGAGAGGTTCTCACATAATTCCTTTCAGATAAAGAATCCAACAAAGGAACCATGCCATAAATGGCTTTGAAAAGGGGTTCAAGGGCTAATATCTTAAAGAGGAGAGGTGAACGGGAGAGAGGAACACAAATGAATTTAGCACGCAAGTCTTGGCTACGCAAGTGTACTTACGTGTCATGGTTTCACCTGGGTGATGAAGAATATATAGGTTAATACTTGGGAGAGACTTAACTCAATCCTTCAAAATTATCCTAAGATGTTTCCAAAAGGGTGATGTGCAAGTTTTGCCGAAAGGGTAGGGTGGTGTGAAAGTGTTTCCACTTTTAAGGAAGTCTGTATACTTAGGCGCACAAGTGTTGATGAATTCTAAACACTTAGGCATAATCATACTCCTTCAAGTCTTCCATTCTAGGTAAAAAGTTACCTTAGAAGATCTCAGAAGAGTTGAGTTGAAGAATTGGGTGACCAGAACTTGAATTTGACTTTTTGAAAATCCGTCCTTGAAATGGGGGCCCACAGGGGCTATTTATAGGACACCTAGAACCTTTGGAAAAAAATAAAATAGGGCGCGCAAGTTAGTTGTGTGATCCATAGCTCCCACGAAGTAACTTGTGCGCCTCACTCCAACTGGGCTCTTAGTTTATGCCTTCGTCAATTGTTTTGATGTTCTTCAAAGGGTGACCCTCATTGTGCTTAAGGTATTCCCCTTTTCCATTAGTTGAAATCTGTGATGGAAAGGAGCATCAACAAAAGTCCCCCCTCAGAGTTGGATCTGAAAAGGAAAGAGGATTTGGCTCTGAGGTAAATCTGGAGAAATCAGGGGTCTGTGGAACACAATTTCGGCACGCAGATGCTGGGGCGGGCAAGTATGTCACGCAGGTGGTCTGGATTACCTATATATATAGGCTCACTCTTATGAAAACTCACTCGGCTTCCAGCAACTTGAGCTCTCGTCGTGCAGGTGCTTCTGTCTTCATCAAATCACCCTTCTTTTATTTTGTCGCACTTCTGTAGAAGGTATTTGACTTGTGCGCCATGACGAGGGCAGAAAAACATGCATGACCAGTTTGACTTGCGCACCAAGTTTGGGACTTGCACGCCTTAATGCCTTTGCCATTTTTTTTGATTTCCTTCATCAAAATTTTACAAAATAAACTTACTTAAAAGTTGATTGTTTGATCTTTGTGTAGATTCAATGGCTCCTAGAAGAATTGGATCAGCTGATGAGTTGGCTAGAAAAATAATAGATGACCTGATGAACGTCATCGGCCATGACTATTATGTTATCTGCGATAGCAATCTCCCAGATTTGGCTAAGTACTTGGAGAAATATCATTCCAATTTCCCACAGATCATCTACTTTCCTTTTTATTTCCATGGTCATCTGCAAGGAGTCAACGTTACAAAGGAAAAGAATTATATCCCTCATTCCTAGTTTCAAACCTATGCCAACTTATCTTAGACAAATTTCTCAGTTGCAGGATCATTTGTCAATGATGGTACAGTGGAGAAGGAAGACATAATGCATCATAGCCCATGCACTCCAGATCTAAAGCCTCACATTCTTGAGCTACAACCACATTTCTATCCCTCTATTTTACTAAATTATCATATGGACTAATCTAAGGGATGGAAGAAGAGTTGGGATTTCCGTCCTGGAGGAGGTGTGAAGCCGACTTGGATGTGGGCATATTGGGTGCGACAAACCTGTGTAGAGTTTGTCGATGATCTTAAGGGAGCTACAATATAAGAAGCTATCTGGGATGGGTAGACATATGTCTATAGGAATGAAAATTTCGTGCCGAATTTAATCAGCCGTTGGATCCCAGAAATGAATTCTTTCCATATTAATCATAGAGAAGTAGGCATCCGTTTTTGGGATGTCTACAATATTTCAGGGGATCCAATTTTGGGAGATATGTATGATGAATTCATCCCCCCAAGGTGACTTGGAATGATTCAGAGAATACTCCAGATTTGGATCAAGAGTTAATGAAAATTTTCTACAATATTAAGAATAACACCACCATGAAAACCCACTATAGAAAAGAAATCCATCCAGAGGAGTGGATGGAAATATTTCTGATTAAGTAGGTATAGGAGGGACCTTCCTGCACTCATCCTACTATTTGCCCTAGAGAAGCAAAGAGGGGTGCTCTGGGCACATTTTGGCCAACTCTAGAATTAGGAGAGTTTGATAGGTGGGGGTATGAAGTGAACTAGAAAATTCCAGCGAAGACCTGTTTGGTAGGATTTTTGGCCTTGTGGTTTAGTGTTTACCTTTAACTAGTTTGGGATTTGAAAGGAGGTGTGAGGTCGAGGACCTCTGTCATTGCAGCCAGCTGGCTGAAAGGAAGATGGTTGGGTTGGCCACCCCAGTTTTGACAAAGATTCATAGGATCTTACATCATGTTTATATGGGTAATTCTCCTCTAAGAATATTGGGACCATTCCAAGTTTTATGGGGATGGATCGTCACCCACTTTAGGATATATGCTGTACAAATTGGGGTATAGGTTCCTGGAAGTTCTTTCTGGCCGTCGGTTCATGCCTTTTCTAAAATTTCTACCTTGTCCCTCAACGCTTATGATATCAAAATGAGGCTGAGAATGTTCAAGGACTTTCACTTCTTTCCTTATGGAAATTCACCAACAGAGAGATTTGTTGATGATGGAATAGACATCCTGGAGTTAAGGGAATATATGCTGGCATGTAGAGATGGAAAACTGACCACGAGGACTGATGAAGAAATTATATGCGAAGCTTATGCTCCATACAGATTCACACGTCAATTCAAATGTTTGCAGCAAATTATCATATCCCCTCCGGTGCATGTCAGGTTAGAGTAGTATCCGATGGTTTCTCGTCAAAAATGGTTGCTGACATCTATGGAAAAGACTGGGGAGGTATTTGATCTACTAGCTGTTGAAGTGGAAATTCGATTGACTACATGGTATGCTGAGAGATGGGTAGCATCATACCCTGAAGGGGTACTGAATCAACCGGCCCCTCGGGTGGGGATAAAGAAGAGAACCATTAGGAAAGAAGCTTTTCATTTGAAAGGTGACTCTTCCTCACCCAGAGCTGATTCACCAGATTCCTCACCCAGTGCTTATTCACTGGATTCCTAGGATGGGGATGATGAGGCTCGAAGTGCGTCAAAGCGGCCTCATGCCAGATATAATCTACATGCCATAGTCAAGAGACGTAATCCATCAAGTCCTAGTGAGTTACATCATTGAGGTAATTTAGTCACCATTATTTTAAAGAGAAACAAGTTTCATTTTCTTATCCTTTATTTGTGATTGCAGGAGCTGGGAAAAAATTGAAGTCCTAGACTGTAGGACCCTCTTTGTGGACTTCTAGTGCACATTCTAAATATTTATGGCCAGAGGATGTTCGAACATGGCATAATTTATATTGTGATGCTGAAACCGCCTGGATGGACTTATGCAAAGGGCTACATATCCCTAGAGTGGGGAATATATGGGTTTACTCTGACATCCGTTTTGAGGAAAACCGCAATGAAGTGAGGGATTATATCAAAGAGCTAGAAATGATCATATATTCCACTGATGAGTCAGTTCCTGTCACTAAGCGAGTAAAGGAAATGATGGACCGTGATACCACAGAGGGGATTGGTCCTTTATTAGATGAAGAGTGGCATGATTACATGGCTCCTGAAGATGTAATTTTCCTTTTTTATCATATTTTTATTTGCTTTGAAATTTGAATTTAGTCAAGTTTTGTTATTTAAGGAAATAATCTTCTTCATCCCGAATATTGTAAAGGAAAGAACCAATGAAATCCCTTCACCGTTGTATAGCCCTGGTGGCACTGCTCTTGGAGTCACTCAATCTCCTCGTGAGCCGGGCGAAGTATCTCCAGCCCAGCAAGTCATGGATGAGGAGTTAGAAAGGGAGTTATTGTCTCCGATACCTATTTTCAAGGATGATGATGCCAGTCCACCCAAAAAGGCCAAGAAGTAAAGGCATCGAAGAAAGAAGAACAAATTCAAACTCTTTATCAGTAGTGGTAAGTCTTTTTGGTAGTCATGAATCTTAACTTATGAAAAAGTTCTCAAACTTCTTGAGATTTCTGGGGATTCTTCAGTTTCCCCTATAAGGGAAAGGACTGACCATCCTTAGAGTACAACAGAGGGTGCTGTAGAATGTCCGCAATTTCCTGCTAAAAGGACTATTCCAGAAGAAATAATGAGAGTAGATGGGCCAGCGTATGTTCCCAACACCACTCCTATTTCTGATGCCAGGAGAGAAAAATACTTCTGGTAAATTTAACAATACTTCATAGAACCTCAAATGAGACAACAAATTACTTACATTATGTCATGTATTAGGTTCAACACATGCACCAGAACATTTGGAAACCACCGAAGCTGACCCCACAACTGACTCTGAAGAAGCTATCCGGGGTCAGAGATTGCTAGATGGAAGTCACGAAGAAGACATGCCGAGTGCTCCCACTGGTGAGACTAACCTGGGATCTAGGACATCATTGGATAAAATTATGAATCTTGGCATGTCCTTTGAAGAAATTTTAGAACATGTTAAATTATCATGTTATTTAAAATATTTTAGAGATCTAGTTATAGAATCAATTGGACGTGAGTTTCATCAATTGTCCTATTAATCTTCTCATGATTACACTTCTAACCATGTTTGGTTAAAAAATGTACAATTCCATTTGAATAAACTGGTGAACCAACAATTCTTGAATGGGGTGTAGACATTGATGTCAACCCTGTTATTTCAGAAACACTAGCTCAGGTGGAACATAACACAGAATACCCTCCTGAAACCCATCCTGAAAATCCTATTGAAGCTAGGAAAGTTGTGGAGGAGTATTTTCAAGTTTTTGATCTATTTTTAGGTAAAAGATGATGATATTTGTGGCTTACTTAAACTGCAAGAAAATCAATCAACTTCTAATATCCTTTGAATCTAACCATACTTTCAATTGACCAAACAGGGCTGTCAACTTCAATGGCTAGATCTGGAGGTGAATTCTCAGCCTCTGCCCAAACAGTAGCAGAAAGTGAAGCAACCAGGGTCAGAGAAGGAGTAGAACATGGAACTTCCTTAAGTGCATTAATCCCATACTATATTCCTCCCTGTGATAGCAATGCTGAATCAGACCCAGAGGTGCAAAAGGTGCTCCAATTCTCACATTGTAAGGCATGGAAAAATATATGGAAGATAATATCTGAGATGCCTCTTGAAGAGCTGTCTTCAAAAATTCCAAGACTTTAATCATTGTTCATCATGCTGGGACTTGGCGGTTTTGGATATCAAGAAATCCATGTCGCAGTGAACAAGTCATTCGAAGGAGGGAGCAAGAGAAAAGGTGCCGTCAAGACCTGCTCAGAGCTAGATTTCTGACCAATATCAGTGAATTTCAGGTTGCAGTGTCATGAGCTGAGGCTGATCATGCTGCAAATAAGAAGGAGCTGAAGCAAAAGATCAAGGATAAGATTGTCAAGTAGTTGCACCTTTAGAAAGAGCTAGATGTTGTTACTGTGGATCTTGACTAGCTTCATAATTCGTTGGAAGAAGTCCAAGCAGATCATATAAAAGCCATCAAAGATGCCAAATAATCACTTCATCGAGCTGAAGAGAGTGAAGCTGGTTGACCAAATGAACTTCAAGTGGCTGCTGATAGAGCTCAGGATGCTATGAAACAGATGAGAAATCACGTTGAGAGTCTTCTATAATTTCTAAAAAAAGAGAAGAGACTCCAATTTGTAGATGTTCTTCTAATCTTGTTCATCAATGAAAAATAGTTCATCTTCAATCATTTGTACTTTTACTTTCTTGATAATTGCTCTTATTTTTACCTAATACAATGGGCCTAGTAAACATAGTTTGATTTTTACTAGGGTTATATAAACAACCCCACAAACTTTTCATCTTTTAATTGCTCAATATTGCGTAAATCATACAAAATGTACGTATAGCGAGATGGGACTCGACCTTTGTTCAGAGTACCCTCTATAGGTTCCCAATTTAATGAGTACCATGTATTTTGTTATTGCAAGTTTAAATTCATGCATTTTGGACTATAAAAAGGCTAATATTTAAGGTCAAATAGCTTTGACCGAATGGATGATATTGAATCAATTATTGATAATTTGTTTGGAAACATATTACCATATTCAAGTATGGAGAGGCAAAATTGTAAACCGTGACTTGAGAAATTTTTAATCTGAGGAATGACGTGGGAAAAGATCTAAAAGACATTAGAGGAAGTCTTTTATAAGAATTAAGTTACCACTACTTGAAAAAATCATTATGGGGGATGAATTATGCAGGGCCAACTAGGGCATAAGCGACATATTCAAATAGTAGTATCTTTTGTTAGACAGGTCCATTATGTAGAAAAATTATGCAAGACCACCTAAGGGCATGTGATGCATAGTCGGGCAAAATAACTCTTAGAAATTTGACTTTCTATTGCTAAAAGCCGAAGAAAGTTTTATAGGGATTCAAATTTTCCAAAGCATAGAGTCTGTTTTATGGGGAAAGGTACTTAAATATGGAGAGGATATTTCCAATCAGAATTGTCAAATAATTGGAGGAATGTGACTTTTATAAAGGTCTGACCCAAACGTAGGAAAAAATGTATCTATGGTTTTAAATCATATGAATAAAACTGAAGATAGTTACATTATAGGACATATGGTCAAGTGGTCCAAGGTTATTTCATATTACTATAAACATATAGAGAAGGAGGAAAATGTAAACCATAGACTTGAATACTTTCAGATCATAAAAAAGATTATGGAACAAATATGTTAAGGATGGAAGTTGTTTTTGAAGATCCCTACATATCGACGTTAAGACTAATAGGGAGAAAAGAGGCTTCTCCTAAGAATAAAGTTACCATTACCTGAAAAACCCATTATGGAGGTTGAATTATGCAAGGCCAACTAGGGAATAAGATGAATAATCAAATAGTAGCATCTTTTGGATGATAGGTCTGTTATATAGACAACATATGCAAGGCCACCTAAGGGAACGTGCTGCATAGTCAGGAAAAAGAACTCTCTGGTATCAGACATTTTTCAACCAGAAGTCAAGAAAAGGGTTATGGAGACCATGAATATTATTTGTATAATGTTGCGGCTGGGTCCTAAATTGAGATTTGGGATGTCACTACATATATCATTAGGATGAGAATCAAGCCACACATAGTTCTTGAAATACAGTTTAATGTCATGCAGGACGAGGGCATGGAAGATATTAGTTTAGGGTTGTAGAGCTCGGACCATAGTGAGGGAGAGACATCGTGCATTTGTTATAAACCAGATGTGAATAAAGACCAGGGTGTTCCATATCACACCATATGCTCCCAGGGGGACTTTTCATCCAAGAAACTGAATGTGGAGTTTTGGGTTAGGCCCAAAGGCTCGGGGCTGGACTCGAGGAATTCTCGAGCGTTCCTATGTATCCCATGAGGATGGGAATCAAGCTGCACGTAGTTCTTGAAATACTATTTGTACAGATTTGGTTCGTACATATGAGGGGTAAAGAGGACTTTATTGCAATTATGGATGGACCCAAGATTAAAGACTTGGGTGTCACTACGTATCTCATAAGGATTAGAATCAAGCCATACATAGTTCTAGAAACATGACATGGTTGGAGACCATGTCAATGATGATTCCTCTCAAGTGAGGGTATTAGGGATTGTTGTAGTTTATTTTCATACAGGAAAAAAGTGCAAATAATTTAAGGTCATATGTATGGACCAGTGCAATGCATTTTAATGTCTTGAAGCAAGGAAAATGGGGGACTGTATAGTTTAACGTCATATATCTAGGACGATGGGACGTACATAGTTTAACGTCATGTAGGATGAAAGTGAACCGATATGAATAAGATGGTTTATGGGGAATTCATGGATCAACATTATATGGGATGGAGGTGAATCGATGTGAAGAAAGTGGTTTCGGGCTTAAACCTCAGGAGGTTGCCTACGTACCCAGCCTAGGAGGGAGGGATCAAAGTCCATGTAGTTCAATTGAGAGGGATTAGGTGATCGGGGTGTACTTGAGGACAACGAACCAAAGATGATGTTGGGACTTAAGCGTGGTTAGAGGCCCAGAGAAGATGTCAGGGTTGAAGCTTACTATAAGCCCACGTGATTCATGCTCGGTGTGAGAAACAAGAGGCAGCAACAGACCTGATGATCGTGTCGCTAAAGATGCGACCACAAAGGATGGTGTGGGGCTTATTCATGGTTAGTTACTCGGGGAACGCATGGAAACAGAGTTTAAAAGACAATTGTGCATGCGGTGATCACAGTTTAATGTATTGTGTCACAGACATGGGGTGATTGGCAGTTTAACATCCTGCATCTCAGATGATGCACTGTTTAACGTCATGTTGGATAATAAAGGGGGCATAGTTTAACGTCATGTTGGACGGTAGAGGGGGCTTTGCAGTTTAATGTCACGCAACAAGTAAAATGGGTGTATTTGTGTTACACACAATACTTCTTCAAGAATCTTGCATTGGTTGGAGTTGTAATGAGTTCTCCATCCATTGAGATTAAGGAATAAGCTCCATTGGAGTAGACCCTATGTATTGAGTAATGTCCTTCCCACTTTGGCTTAAGGTTTGGAGGATTCTTTCCCGATATCATTGGGATTCTGAGGACCAATACCAATTCTCCTTGAATGAATGAACAAAGATGAAATTTTTTATTGAAAGCTCATGCTATTTGATTCTGATAGACTTCTAAATAGCGCATTTTGCACAATCTTTTTTCATCTAGTCGTTCTAATTCATCCAATCTCTTTTGAGATTGTCCATATGTAGATAACTAATCACAAATGGAGACTCTATGTGAAGGTAATTGGACTTTAATAGGCAAGACTTCTTCCGTTCCATATACCAATGAATATGGATTTGATCGTGTAGTAGTGCGAGTGGTAGTCCGATAAGCCCATAGAGCATGAAAAATTTTATCAGGACATGACTTATTATCTTTATCCACCATCTTTTGAAGTATGTTTGAAAGAGTTTTATTGAAATTCTCTACTTGACCATTGGCCGCTGCATGATACTGAGATGAATGGTTAGATCTAATATTGTATTCTTGATACAATTTTCTTACCTCGGATGAAGAAAAGTTGGTGCCATTATCTGTTAATATGGTATGAGGAACACCAAATCTGGTAATGATGTTGGACTTCAAAAAGCTAACAATGATTTTAGCACCAAATTCTTTGAGAGGTATTTCCTCTTCCCATATGGAAAAGAATTCTGTAGCAGTATGAATATTCTTAAACTTCTTAGCTGTAGCCAGAGGATAAGGTCCTACTACATCCATTCCCTATGTAGCAAACGGCCAGGAGTATATAGCCGAATGAAGCAACTCCAGGGGTTGATGAATGAAGTTGGAACATACTTGGCAAGAATGACACTTCTTAGTGAAATAAACACAATCTTGCATCATTTAAGGCCAGAAGTATCCAAGACATCGAATTTGACCAGAAAGTCTATGTCCAGACTGGTAGATACCAAAACTCCTGCAGGTACTTCATTCATGACAGCCATTTTCTCTTCACCATCAATACATATAAAGATAATTCCATCAAAACCTCACTTGTCGATAATTGTTTGGTGATCTAATCTATCATAAAGAGTAAAATTCACCACACGTCTCCAGACTTGTTCTTTCCCAGCTCTATCAGGTGTGAGTGTTCCATTTTGAAGGTATTCCCTGATAGGTGTCATCCATATTGTACTATGACCATATGGTTTAGAAATGGGACTGATTTCATTGATTTCCTCTTTTTTGATTTGAAGATAAGGTGAAAATATATGACAGTGGGCAATACTGATGATTGTTTTGTCCCGATTTGGATCTTCTAGGGCTGTGGCTAAATTATCCAGTGCATCATCTTGAACATTTTGTGATTGTGGGATATAAAAAAATGTCAGTTCCAAGGTAAATTCCACCATTTACTCTCTAACATAATCACAAAAAGGGATTAAATATTCCTTTCTAATGGCATAATCCCCATTGATTTGTTTGATTACCAAATCTGAATCACCTTTTACCTTTAAGTGATTCACCCGTGCCTGAAGTGCCTATTCCAAGCCTACGATGAGAGATTGATATTATACTTCATTGTTTGTACCACCTTCCAACAATAAGAATGAATATGTTAGCATTTCCTTTTCTGGGGAAATAAGAAAGATTCCTAACCCAACTTTTTTGAATTTAGGTTCTTTAATTTTCTTCCCTACTGGACTTCTGGAGGAACCATCAAAGTACATTTCCCATTTTTGAGGATTATCTTGAATAGAGAAGACTTCCTCATTAGGAAGTTCAATATTTAAAGATGTATCTTTTATAGATGGGTGTTCAACAAGGAAATCAGTCAGAGCTTGGCCCTTTATTTCCTTTTGAGACACATACTGGATATCAAACTGCTGCAAAATAACTTCCCACCTTTCCAGATGTCCTGTAAGCATTAGATGAATAATGATAAATTTGAGAAGGTTATTGTGAGATACCAATTGGACCTCATGATGTTTCAGATAGTGTCTCAATCTATGAACTGCAAATATTAATGCTAGGAAACACTTTTTAATACTTGAATATTGATTTTCTGCCACAAGCATAGTTTGACTGAGATAGTAAAGGCTATTTTCATTCCCAGCATCATTATTTTGGGCAAGGAAGGCACCCAATGATTTCTCTAAAGCTATCGCATAGAGAATAATTGGTCTTCCTTCAATAGGTGGCATTAATACCAGTGGACTCAAGAGATATTTCTTAAGGATATCAAATGCTTTTTGAAATTCTTCAGTCCAATGGTTGGTGACTCCCTTCTTCATTAATTTGGTGAAGGGTAAACACTTTCCTGCCAAATTGGAAATAAAACGCCAAATATAGGCCAAGTGTCCTTGAAGTCCCCTTAATTACTTCAAATTTCTAGGAGGTGACATGTCAATGATTGATTTTTTCTTCTCAGGATCGACTTCGATACCGTGATGGCATACAACAAAGCCGAGAAATTTTCCTGAGCTTACCCCGAAAGCACATTTAAAGGGGTTTATCTTCAAATTGTGTTGTCGAAGTTTGTTGAATATGATTTCTATATCGGCCAAGTGATTAGAAAATTTTCTACATTTAACCACCAAATCATTCACATAACATTCAACAAATTTCCGTTAAAAGGGTTTGAAGATATGGTTCATGGCACGTTGATACGTTGCACCTACATTCTTCAGGCCAAAGGGAATTACCCGATAGAAAAAACACACCTTTTGGAGCTTTGAAGGTTGTATACTCCTCATATTCTAAGGAAATTTGTATATGATTGTACTAAGAGTAACCATCCATTAAGGAAAGAGATTTGTAGCAAGCTGCTGCATCAATTAAGAGTTCTGTGATCAGAACTGGAAAATCACCCTTGGGACAATTCCGATTAAGATCTTTGAAGTCAATGAAAACTCTAATTTGTCCATTCTTATTTTTCACAGGGACAATATTAGCCATCCATTTGGGATATTGAACTTCTCTGATGAAGTTATCCTTGATAAGCTTATCAAATTCAGCTTCAATTTTGGAGGCATAAGTTGGGTGTGTTCTTCTTGCTGCTTTCTTGAATCCTCAATGTTCTTCTGGAAAAACCAAATGATGAGTGGAAAAATCTGGATCAAGACCTAGAATTTCTGTATAATTCCAAGAAAATACATCTCGATTTTTCTTTAGAAAATAATTATACATTTCTTTCTCTTCAAGAGTCATGGCTGCACTAATTAAAGTGGGGTGTGGATCTTCTTTTGTACCCAGATGTATTTCTCAGAGTTCATCCACAGTGGTAGTGATACCCTCTTCAAATGCTGGAGGAGCATCCCTGAGATCTTCCTCTTCTTCTTCAATATGTGTTACTTCTTCTGTTTCTACTTGCATAGTAGATGATGAAGCATAATTTCCATGGTCAGGGGAGAAGTTAAAATTTGAACGTCTTGAAGAAGAGGCTTCCATTTCTGACCCTATTGATGATGAAGAGTCTTCCTGGGGTGATATAGAGGAGATGATGTATTGAGAATCGACATCATTGTTTTCCTCTGGTATTGATATAACTTCTTCTGGCTTGGTTGATGAAGTATAGAACTACTGGATTTCAGTAGATGAAATGAAGACATCTCCATTTAAGCTTTCATCACTGCTTGGCGAATCAACAATTTCTCTCATGCTATCTGGCTTGGTTGTCGTAATTGACATTATGGAAGTTTCCATAAGAGTGTTTGTATTTAGGTATATCCTATCAATTTAACTGATAGGAAATACATAATATGTACTCACATATATGAATGGGTTTACTGGAATCCTTTCCAAACCATTTGGAGCATTAATTTTTGTGACCTTCTATGCCGTGGATTTTTCCTTTCCCTCCATGTGATAAAATTCTGCCTCAATGTATTGAGATTCAAATGTTTTGAATGGGGCCTTATCACCATACAATGTCCCAATTTGACCATTGAAACAATATTTGAGACATTGATGGTATGACAAAGGTACAACCACATGTTGATGTATCCAAGGTCTTCCATGAAAAATGTTAAAGGTTGTGTCTTGGTTAACAACCATGAAATCTAAATTAGACACAAGGTCTACAAACTGAATTCTGAGTGTAATATCACCCAAAGGTTCTTGTTCATTCTTATCATATCCTTTCAACATCAAAGTAGAAGAAGATAAATCATATTCGGTGAGGCCCAATCAACGAAGTGTATGAATAGAAATGAGGTTGACTCCTGAGCCATTATCAATGAAAGCTCGTCGGATGTCTATGTCACTGACTTTGCTAGATATAAACAAAGGTTTGATATGTCCATGTACAACGCCATCTTCATCTTCATATGTAAAATATATCACTGCATGGCATTCTGTAAGATCATTCTCTATATGGTAGACCTCATCCGCAACAATTTTAGATTCAAATTCTCGAGGACTTGACAAATCCTCAATAAGCGCCTCCCGAAGATCTTTTGATTGATTCAAGGCATCCAGAATTGATAACTTGGAAGGTACTTGGGCCAAATGTTTCAATAAATCCTAATTTTGGTCCAAAGTTCTGTGTTTCCTAGCATGAAAATGTGGTTTTCAGGTGCCTTGGAAGTTGATGCTTTAGTAGTAGATGTATCCCCTATCAGAGTAGGAATTGGAAACACTCCTGGAATTGTTAGATTAGACCGACTAGGTCTATCTATTTTCTGAGAGGAATAAGGTGTAACCTATAACCGGTCCTCTAAATAAACTGTGTCAGGATCGAATCTTCCATGTGTGGAAGAACTTTCTTGTTCATGTTGAGCCCACTGAAGGGATTTTCCACGGGTTTATGCCGCATATACAGTTCTAGCAGGGGTAGGATTGAAATAGTGGCTTCTGAAATATCCATGTATTCCCCTATATCCTAGACCTCTATATCTTCCTCTAATTACTCTATTAGATATAGGGAACTCAGGATCATCATGATCGAAAGTTTCATTGGCCTAGGGATCCTTTAAATGTATCATGTTAACATAACCAAAAATCAATTCTTCATCTGATGAAGATTCTTCCTGATGAACAAGTTTATGTTGTACCATTTGGTGGGGTGGTACCCATGCTGTTGAAGCAGATGACATAAAATCTACCAGATTCAAAGACAACTTAGGCTTTGGCACGAGCTCATCTTCTTCTGACTGCTATTCTTTCTTCAAATTACGCCGCTTCTTTGAGGATTTTCTTTCTGATGAAGGGGGTTTTGCTGTGGCGGAAATAGTAGAAGACACAATTGGTTGATCCAATTGAGTTCGTAAAATGGCATGAGTTCGGTTGATCATTTTTCTGACCATCCAATCATCATATTTCTGCGCATTTTTACTTCTGAATTCATGCCACTCACCTTCTTACTCTGGATCAGTAGCAGTAACACATGCTACCTGGGCTGAAGAACCTTTCAATTTTACTTGTCCAGAGTCCACTATATTTTTCAAGAGGACTTTGAAGATATAACACTCTTGAATGGGATTCCCCAACATCTAATGAAATGGGAAATAGTTGGGGGGTCTTCATCTCCTCCCTTGTTCGGCCTTTTGGGCCTTGGAAACTGAACCGAATTGTTTTCCAGATCCAAGATGAAGTAACCAGGAACTTGTTCATTACAAAAAGAATAATTTTTTTTCTTTAAATCCTCAAACTGTTTCTTACTTTGATCTCTTTGATCATCTTGACGAGGCGACCATTTTTTTTGATGCTCAAGAGGTGGAGCCCTTTGATATGATGAATGTTTTGAATTGGAAGCAGGTACAGGTTCTTGTTTAAGTGTAACTATAGCAGTCTCTGCTTTCCCTATTCTTCTTTCCAGAGCTGATATAATTACATGAGTTTTATCCCTAGTCTTCATAAGAGAGTCTTCTATATACTGAGTGATTGAAGTAAGGTCTCGAAACCCTCCTGTGTATTTTTAAAGGATCAATGGTGTGCGTAATTCATTACGCAGATTTGCCACATAGATTGGCAGCAAGTCTTCTTGAGGGAGTTCTAAACTTAAGGAATATATTAATCCCTTCCAGCAAGAAATGAAATCCGAAACTCTTTCATTTTCCCTTTGTTTACAATTGTTAAGATAAAAAACTATCATCTTTGGAAATGTTGAGCTAAATTGAAGAAGGAATTTTTTACGGAGATCTTCCCACCCAGTAATTGACTGAGATTGCAAACTTGTATACCAGACAAAAACAGGTCCTTGTAATGACTACATAAAACACTTGAGGTTAACTGCTTCTTGTTGTTGAGGATTTCCCATCATAGGATCTCAATGAGAAAAAAATGTGTTAAGTGTTTTTCTGGATCTCCCGAACCATTAAAAATTGGGAATGTGGTATTTGAAAAATTTGATGGGGGAGGAATTTCATCCACCCATTTAGGGTAAGCTCTCTTTTCCAGTTGAACTGGTGCCTGTCGGCCTTCCATAGCTTCCAACCGATTTGTTAATGACTCAATAGTAGTCATTAGTTTTTGAGAAACATCTGGTTGAACTTGGACCTGAGAAGTTGAAATAACTGGCGTTTGGATGGGTGTGGCGACCGGTACTGTCACTGATGGTAGTATTGCTGGTTGTTGTCACGTATGACCCATAGGATTGGACCTTTGAGGGTGTACTTGTAAAGGGGGATATTCTTGATCCATCCAAATAGCTGAAAAAATTCCCTTGATTGATTAACTCTAACATGCTTAGGAGGAAGACTACCTTGAAGTAGTTCTGCATTTAACCTCCTTAACTCCTTAATTTCTTCTTCTTTCTATGCGAAACATTCCTCTAATGAGAGTGATTGGCCTTCTCCGGAGGTAGGATAGGATGTAACCTGACTTTTACCCTTTTCCTTGGCATGTGCCTTTCTGGAGTGTGGAAGGGTATTACCCAAAGGAATGTATTTCCTCTGGGAAACCCTCTGGCTTCTAGTACACACACCTCGTTAATTTGTTTCTATGTATACATCCTCTTGAAAATGAACTTCTTCATCTGATTCCTCTGGGTGAGCCTAATGTTATGGGGGATCTGTGACAATGGCATTGATGACATTTATCGATGCATAATGCATTGCAGCCCTTCTATCAGCGTTTCTGCGATACTATCTTCTTCCATGTCCTTTATGAGACATTTCCTTTTGTTTGGTTGATCCCTCAGGAACTTCTTGATGAACCATAATTTGGAGGTAATTTCCACATAATTCGGCTCTACGTTCCTCTTGTGGATTCTTCCATAATCGAGAGAAGACTGACTTTCTCTGATGAAGAGATTGAGAATTTGAAAAAGTCCCCAGTCTAGTGGACTGGGGCTGTTTCTATTTTTGCTGCTCAACTCCTCGAATCCAGTCTGTTGATCCTGAGGGTTGGATTAAAAGAGTCCCCATCCTGGCAAGATGAGGTGGCTCTTGAGCTGCTACATATGAAACTTTCTTACAATCTCTTCTAATTTTGTGGATTTTAGTCTGGAAATTGGCCAGATGCATCATCCGACATCCACTCAAATCACCTAGCATAGATGACTATTGGATTATTTATGAAATCTATGTCACCTGATGATGCACATTCTCTAAACAAGAAGAATGTTCAATATTCTCATTTGCTTTATGAAAGAGTAATTCGACAACTTGTTCTTTATACACCTGGCTTTGGGAAGAACTTGTTGAGGCCTGTTCTTGATCAATCCTTTGATTACACACGAAACTAGTTAGCTGTGGCCAGCCATGGGCAATAACATTTCATGAGACCACATTTGGTGGGCTTTGTTGACTATAGAGCACACTGAAAAGCAATTCCCCATGAACACCCCATCCCTTAATATGAATACTAGATGGGGCATTGGTAATTAACTGACACAACCTTTTTAATGTTCCAAGGCATTTACACTAAAGGGATCTCTACTAATTTTCACCCTTTGGATGTCGGGAAGCTGAGAGATATTCCAAGTCAATTTGGCATTTCAACCCTTCTATTACCTTAAAATTATTTTGATATTCATCATAAGGTAGTATTTTATTTTTTAAGTGACAAAGAGTTTTCCATATGTTGAGACAAATATCATGAATACAATCTTCTTTCAACGTTTCTGGAATATCATACTGAGAGTTAGCTAAAGGCAAAAACATGACTCTTATTTCACCTTTTTCCAATTGTTTTATCCTATTCAACACTTGCTCTTTGTCATTTGATGAAGATTATTCTACCTTATTGGACCAAAGCTGGTTCTTCTTTGTTGCTTTATCAGATTCAACAAGATTGGAAGAGAATTCATTTGTCAAATTTGAAGATGAATGATCCAGGGGTGGTTCGGAGAATGACCTACACTCTGGGATATCTTTTGATTGAGAAATTATTTCACCTGCTAGTGGTAAGGCATGAGACATAACTGGCTGCTCATTTTCAAGTGCCTCAAGATAAGAGGGATTTCTCATTACTGTATTGTCCATTAAAGAATTTTCTAGGCAATGCGAATTACTACCACGAAGAGGACTTTTGCAGCTAAATTCATCATCATGGGGAGGAACACCATGGTGAGTTATAGCAAAAGATGAAACCTTTTTCTCCTTGTTCTTCTGGACACACAGAGGGTTATCGTGGCTCTCATCTGAAAATTATGCTTTGAGATTGACCGAATTTTCATGAAGAAATCCATCATGAGGAAGTTTCTAATGAAGACCTTCAGAATTATTATTGTTATTTCTAGAATTTGGAAATGAGAGAGTAGAATCATGAGTTTCAACAAATAATTGTTTGAGGGCTTCAAGAACTCCATCATTGAGCAAGGCCTTATTGCAGACTGGATCTTGATTTTTTAACTGTGTTGGATGGGTCTTTTTCTTGGACACCTTCTTACTCACTTTGGAAACCACTTTTTGACAAAAGTGGTTATTATGGTCAGGTGTATGTGCCTGCTTAGAAGAAATGGTTAGGTTAGGCTGACTATCTATATTTAAGTCGGGTGTGTGTGCCCGACTTTATTGTCCATATGACATGAGGGAGTATGACCCATGACCCTCCTGGACTGGAACAGAGGTGTGTATCTGCTCCTGGGTGACATGTTGATGATTCACTCCACTGATAGGGATAGATCTATGTTTCTTTCCCTGGGATGTCGCTGAAGTTGTTATAATATTCTGACAGGTATCTAGAATATGGGTACATATTTTCTTCTGCTCTTTCACCATTTTCAGAATGTGCTTGGTGACTTTAGCTACTAGAATGAGAATATACATCCATTCCGTGTTTAGATTAGGTGTGTGTTCCTGCTCCTATCCTCCTTTTCCTATCAGTGAATCCTGACAGTACTCATGTGTGGGGGTAGGAAATTGTGTCTGCCTCTTGTTTGTCATTGGAGATTTCCAATTGACATCTATGGGTTCTACCAAATGATATTGTTGGTTAGATTGATTAATTTAAGGTGTATGTGCTTGTTGATTGTTCTCCACCAAATATGATTGATGAACTTTATTCAATACTGAAAGACGAGTCTACTCGCAGAATTGATGAGTGTAAGCAGGTGTATGTACCTGTTTACAGGTGGTCACAACATCTGGTTGGTGGGCTTATTTGGATGCAGTTAGATGAGCCTGATGACTGGATGATGATTTATAAATAGGTGTATGTGCCTTCCTATAGTACTCCGCCATAATTTTATGGAGGTATTGGTGTGTTACTTTCAGAAGAGTCTGCTGGACAGTGAAATTAGGACGGACGGGTGTATATAATCGCTCATTGTTTTCCATCAAGTTAGGTGGATGGACTTCTATGGAGGGGGAAGAGGTAAGAACCTGCTCCCTGTTGGCCGAATTTCTCTTCTGATGGTTCATCTTGCATGCTTGGGTATGAGGAACCTGAGCTGAATTCTTATAGGTGATACCCTCATCATGTTGAGGGTGCACTACCACATGAATCTGGCGGCGATTGTTGGTGGGAGTCCTTAGGAAGGACTCATGTCTTCTTTAAATGAGGCCTTGAGTGACCTCCTAATTCACATCCCTATAATATGGTAGGGACTGGTTGTTTCATTCCGGGGATAAAGACCCGAAACGGTTGGAGACGGTGGTTGGAACCACCTAATTGTTGACCACTGGTTGTCGTTGTCCAGAAAACCAGGGTGAGTTGTTAACTTGGAGGGATTGTCGAGCGGCCTCTAGAGCCGGGATGGTACCGTGTTGATGGTATTCCATAACCAATGCATTTGAGACCCAGCGTTGAAGAATCTGAGTAGGTGATTTCATCCTCATAGCAGACTAGGATCCAAAAGGAGTAGCAGCCGAGGCATTCAAAGGTGTGAACCTTAAAGAAGCCATTTTGTGTTGTAGAGAGATCTTAGAAAAGAGTGCCTGTTTGATATAGAAGACATAATCAAGATAAGTCTAACTAGACTTCATCTTTTGGATAAACACATATGTTATTAATTGATTTTTTGTCCCTCATATTGAGTTTAATAGGGGCCTAACAAATAAGTAAAACATCATTTATCTGGGTTAAGGATTCATGTCAGATTCACTATTTTTTGTTTTATTTAGAAATGGGGATTACCTTGTTTATTTAAGGTTCAAACTTTACAATCGGTATCTAACGGGTTTATTCATTGAACCAGAAACACCCAATGATTCTATATCCATTTGTAACTACTTTATAAAGGTAGGTGCTCATTATTTATGGACTGATGAGGCTTATGAATTTTCATTGGTCAAGAGGATGGGAGGTTAGGCTCATCACACCTTTTTGGGGGGAATTATTGCCTACTCCGGGACTCTCTTATAGATTTAAGTTATGTTCATGAATCCTTATTAATTCACCAATCATGAAAATGTGTTTTCCTTTAGATTTGGAAATCGATGATTGATATGTATGGGATTTAGAGAATATTTTATATGTATTTGAGGTTCCTCATCAATGGAGAATCATTCGTATGTATTAGAGATTCTTAGTCAATGGTATCCTTCAATACATTATATATAAATCTCTTGGTAATTATGATGACCATATTGGTTTTAAATCCACTTAGTGTGGAACTTTAAGTTTATTGCCAGAAAGAAATGGATTATTTCATAGTTGGGATCATACCTGAAGATGGGCTACCTACGTATCCTCATTAAAAAGGAATCAGAACCCATGTAGTTTGATAAAAAGGATATAGTTTAACATCATATGGGACAGAAAATAATTAATAAATGATGGGATTGAACCTTATAAAGGCTTCCTATGTAATCTAATTTTAAGGAATATATCAAAGTCCATGTAGTTCAGGTGAAGAAATAATGGGATTATGCATGGTTAATGGCCCAAAAAGAGATTTCGTGATTACTTTTACAATCTAAGCTCACATGAGTCATGCTCGGTGTGAAAAAAAGAGGTATTTGTGAACCTGAAGATTGTGCCACAAAATATGCAGTCACAAGAAATGATACGGGGCTTACTTATGTATGACTACCCAAGTAGATGAAGACCAGGACTTAGTTCAGGAAAGAAGCCCAGGAGTAGGGTCCATAAAGGTATTTTTACTTTATAGAGATTTATATTTTTAATCTAGGGCTTACTCCTAAGGTGGATGCCCAAATTAAATGGTACTTATAACTTGAGGCTTACTACTGAGGAGGCCCAAATTAAAGGAATTATGATTGGGGCTTATTCCTGAGAAGGAGACCCAATATTAAAGGAAATTATGATTTGATATTACTCCTAAGAATGAGGCCCAGGTTAAGGGGACTTGGGGATTACTCCTGAGGAGGATTCCCTAATTAAAAGAATTATGATAGGGGCTTATTCTTTAGAAGGAGGCCCAAACTAAGAGAACTTGGGGCTTACTCCTGATGAGGATGCCCCAAATAAAAATATATTCTCATCTTAAATAGTGAGGTTACACAGAGGAAGCCTCTAACCATGGTGACATAAAGCTTGTAAGTCACAAGGTTTTGGGAGAGGTTCTCACAGAATCCCTTTTAGATAAGGAATCCAACAAAGGAACCATGCCATAAATGGCTTTGAAAAGGGGTTCGAGGGCTAATATCTTGAATAGGAGAGGTTAACGGGAGAGAGGAACAAAAATGAAGTTTGTGCGCAAGTCTTGGTCGCGCAATTGTACTTGCACAACATGGGTTCACCTAGGTGACGAAGAATCTGTAGGGTAATACTTGGGCGAGACTTTA
Source organism: Viscum album (assembly GCA_963277665.1). Taxonomy (NCBI): domain Eukaryota; kingdom Viridiplantae; phylum Streptophyta; class Magnoliopsida; order Santalales; family Viscaceae; genus Viscum; species Viscum album. The sequence goes on along the minus strand of OY728145.1, from coordinate 839,795,732 downwards.
CTCAAGCCTTTTTTATTATCCTAAGATGTTTCCAAAAGGGCAGCGCACAAGTTTTTCCTAAAGGGTAGGGTGCTGCTCAAGTGTTTCTACTTTTAAGGAGGTCTGGATACTTAGGTGCGCAAGTGTTGATGAATTCTAAATACTTAGGCCTTATCCTACTCCTTCAAGTCTTCCATTCTAGGTAAAAAGTTACCTTAGAAGATTTCAGAAGAGTTGAGTTGAAGACTTTGGCGACCGGAGCTTGAATTTGACTTTTGGAAAATCTGTCATTGAAATGGGGGCCCACATGGGCTATTTATAGGCCACCTGGAACCTTGGGCCAAAAATCAAATAGGGTGTACAAGTGACTTGCGCGCCTCACTCCAACTGGGATCCTAGTTCATTCATTCGTAATTTTTTGATGTTCTTAAAAGGTTGACCCTCATTGTGATTAAGGTATCCCCCTTTGCCATTCATTGGACTCTATGATGGAAAAGAGCTTCAATAGGGACGCTGAACCTCAGGTCCCTCGACCTTTTCGGCCCCCTGGTCCAAGTTCTCATTTAGGATTGTGTGGTGTGGTATGGACTCATGTCCTCATTCATGTCAGGCTATTCTCCCATGCCACACATGTCCCCTTTAGACATCCCTCTATTTTTCATCCTTTATGTGAGTGCAGGACCTACCATGCTTCACAAGTCACGTCATTTGGGTTTCCATCATCTTCAATATCCAAAAGGACCCCTAAATGGCATAGATACTCGGCCCAAGGGCTCTCCTACCATTACGGGCCAACATCCTCGAGGATTTCGAGCAACAAATTGATACAAGTACCATGTTGCAAATGCAGTCAACGGTCAACGCTTGATTACTTTACACCGAAATCTGGTCACACAAGGGTAGATACTTTATTGTGAACCTGGTCAACAGTTGTCCCCTATAATCGTTGCTGTTTTGTGGTCTTCTAAAGGCACAATGATTCACCCTCTACACTCAGTTGTCCCATGAATATGACATTAAACTAGGAATCTACAGTTCGAGATCTATGAACATAAACTAAGATCATCCTTTTCCTCACTGTAAGATTTTAAACTGCAAGCCGAATGTTACACTCTGTCTGTGGCCCAGCCTCAGGTCCCTTAGCCTTTTCAGGCCCCGGGCCCAAGCCCCCACATAGGATTGTATGGTGTGGTAGGGGATTATGTCCTTATTCACATCAGATTTCCCGCCATGCCATACACATCCCTCGTTAAGATACCTTGCCTCTATCTTCATCCTTACTGCATGATGATAAACTTCACATCAATATAATCATAACTACGTATGTCTTGATTCCCATCCTCATGGGATACGTAGGAATTCCTGAAATCCCAGTTTTCAGGTCCAACCCCATCTATTAGCGACCTACCTATCATCTTGGCCCCTTGGCCTACTTTCTTCCATGAGAGGGGTATATGGTTTGGTGTGGGCTTATGTCCCCATTCATGTTGGGTTTTTAACAACCATGCCACATACCTCTCTCTCCAGAGTACCCCTCGCTCCCTTTCCCTACACGCATCTATTTGAGTCGTCTTCTCTTAATTTGGGTCCCTCGAACCTCTTTGGTGATTCACCAATGTGCCCAGGAGTACACTAGTTCAGAACTTGGAGTGTTAGATTCTACCTGGACATGCTTTCACCCATTTTTCAGGCTTCGTGTTCCCCTTCATTTGGGCTTCCATTATCTTTCACATCTGAAGGGACCCCCAAATGGAATGGATGCTTGGACTAAGGGCTCTCCTACCATTATGGGTCAATATCCTCGAGGGTTTTAAACAACAAATAAATACAATTAATGTGTTGCAAATGTGGTCAACAGTTAACACTCATTTGTTGTTCCCATTTTAGGCCATACGATATAGATGTTGTGTTTCAAACATGGTCAACATTTATCCTCCATTTTCATGCCAACCCTTTAAAGCCTTGAATGTTGGTTACATGATTCACATTATTTTCCACCCCATCATGTCCAAGTGGAATTTCGAAACTCCAAGTACTATCCCTCAGTGCGTATTTTCACGTTAGGAGGACAAAGGCGCGGTAAGGCGTCGCTTAGGATCCCACACTAACTTCCACTTCACGTGTATTCCATGTGTTGCAAAGACCTATTCGACCCTTATTTCCCACAACGAGTTTGACTCACATGGGATTAGGGATCGGATCGAGGTCTACGCTCTCTTGGAAGAGTTTCGCTTCTTCATGTTCTGAGATCTAATAACTTAAACTATGATCTCCTCATACTTCATTTTCCATAACTACATCTAGCTGATTCCCATTCTTATGGGATATGTAGGAACGCCCATACATCTCGTCTGTGGGTCCAGCATAACTGAGAGCTAGTCTCTCCATCCCCGTATTCTCTAACATTTTCTGGCCCCTCAGCCTAAGGTTTCTTTCTCAGAATCATGCGCGGTGTGATGTGGACCTCATCCTCATTCACGTCAGGTATGATTTATCACACCTTGCACATTCTCTCTTGAACCTCATCTCTCCAGTATATGTCTGATCCATATGACTTTAAACTATGCTGACTAATACCACATGACTTTAAACTATTACATATACACTGAATGACATTAAAGTGCATGGTCAGTCCCATCACATGACCCTAAACTGTGACATTAGCGTCTTGGACACATGGCGAAAAAACCGGCACTGGGTCATGGTGTCCTCACTCGAGGGGGAATCATGTTTGGTATTGGTCAAACACCATACCATTTTTCAATGCCTGCACACGGTTTAATTCTTGTGGCAATGCCTGGACTCATTATTCTAGGTCCATCACTTAAAAAAAACACACCCATTAACCATAAAGGACAAATAAGACAGATCAAATGTCGCTTCTTTTGGTGCAAGGTCTAGACCCACACGACCTTATTATCTATGGAACTGGTACTTTACCATGCCATCCCTAGAACTATGTCTAGCTTGATTCCCATCCTTATGGGATACGTAGGAATGCCTATGCACTTTGCCTCAGGTCCAGCCTAACTTTCATTTTTGGTCCCTCGACCTAAAACCTCCACAAGAAACACATGGTGATCTGGACCCCAGGTCCTCACTCACGTAGGCTTTTATAGTTACCCCGCAATGTGTCTCCCATATTCCCTACCGTCTCTGGTCCAAAATCTATGACCATAAACAAAGATCACTCTGCATCCTTTCTACAAGACATTAAACTGCACAATATCTTCTAGAACTACGTATGACTTGATTCCCATCCTCATGCGATAAGTAGGAATTCCAAGACATATTTAATTTGGTTCTATCCCCTAGACTCGTAAATCTAGTTCCCCCTCTTTTTCATCCCCTTGTCCCGAATTCTTTCGGGGAACCCTGTAACTTCATCTTTACCCTGAAAAAGTCTGGGATACCCCATGACAATGATGGGATGCACTATCTTCCTTGCCAGAGAGGTCCTGTCTAGGAGTAGGAATGACCCATGATGTCCACCTAATGTGTTTCCACAATGGTGGCATAATTTTAGGAGCATTGGACTCCATCCGAACAACCATTCACTCCACACTCCATGATTTGCATGCCCTTTATTCGAACCCTCGTCCCCTTTCACATCTGAAAGAACCCCATAATAGTATGGATGCTCAGCCCATGGCTTTCCTACTATAATAGGCCAATATTCTGGGAGACTAATGGATGAAATTATAATTCAGGCCCCATGTTTTGAACATGGTCGGCAGTCGTCCCTCATCTGTTGTCCCCATATCAGGCTAATACAATATGGATGGAGTGTTTCAAACACAGTCAGAGATGATCCTTTATTGTCACGTCACCCCCAAAGTGTTCCAAATCCAGGGTATTTTGATTCACACATCCTACTCCCTTATGTTCAGGTTGATTTCAAATGCCCCTGGCATTATCCTGCTCGTGCACTAGAGCACATTGGGAAGACGACACATCGATTGTTCTAAGGTCCTCATCCACCAATCTGGCCTCTCCCTTTACTTCCCGAAAATCCAGATGATTTGTTCAAACCTCGGATGCCTGAATTTTGGTTGGCACTCCTACATTTACACAATGTAATAGTGTGATCATCCCCTGCTTCTCACATCAGGTACGACCCATTTGAGTTTAGGAATGGATTGTTATTTATTTCAAGATTGTGGTTGAATGCATTAAACCAAACAAACAAGTAAATAATATATTCATACACCCACTTTATAACAAGTGGTGGTAAATAGAAATAATTTTATGAGTTCGACCAAGACTGGACTCTTAAGAATCAACATTTTGGAGGAATTGCTTTAATGTTGCAAACTTCTAGTCTATGGCCTCTAGCATCGCTATCCGTCCCCTTAGAACCCTCTCTTCATCAGCGACCGTAGAGTGCAGTTCATTGGCCCTAGCCCATGCTTGCAATTTTTCAGCTTAATGTTCAGTCATTTGGTTACTCACTTCCACTATCTTCTCTTGGGTGTCCACCAGCTGGTCCCTTAGTTTCTTAATGAGATAGGAGAAGCTTGCTATGAATGCCTCCCTTTATTTTGTTTTCTCCTCAAGACATAAAACCTCCTACTCTGTCTTTAGGAATTCCTTAGTCGGTACCAATATACACCTGAGATAGATAAAGATATCTGATTGAAGATTACGAGAGGGGGGTATGGATAAGGGTTGAGGCATACCTCAAGTCGCTTAGTTATGTCTGCATCAAATCCAACAATCTCTCCACTCTCCCGAAGACTCCCTTGGTAGGCCGTACCTTGAAACCCTCCACCTCCAAGCTCTTATTCAGCTTCCCCCACTTCTTATCCTTCTTCTTCACCCTCTCCTTCTCCCTCCTCCTCTTCTGAATCACTGCCCTCTTGTTCCTTATCACTGTTATCATCCTCAGACGACATCTTTTCTTGATCATGCTTATGGCTGAGCATTACCTTCACCAGGAGAGGTGGTTCCTCACGCCGACCCCACTGGCGTGAATACATGTCCATGGCCATAAAGTATGCGTGCAGACAATGGAAGTTCACATTTTCCTCAATCCAAATGAGTCTGACCTCTGGAAGCTAGATTCTATCTCGTACTATGTTTTTCCAGAGGGTTTCAGTGCCCATCGACTACCGCAGGGTCAACCTAGCCGACCACAGCGTGATGTTGATTGCATCATAGGAAGGTTAAAGAATGTACTTTATCTGATTCCCAAGAATATCTCTAACTGCTCCGCGTGGTTATTCACAAGCCCCTCTTCCACCAAACATTGAAGTCACATCCACACCATGCGACGTTCCCGCTGCTGTAACCCCAGCGTACCTTGGCCCAGTTGCCTGAATTCCCCCGAACTTTCCTCCCCAACAGCTCCTTGTCTGCTCTCCCACTGCCTAGGTTCTACACTGGCCACCTTGAGCTATCAGACCCACTTCCCCAAAATCTCTTTAGGGTATTCCATAGCCTAATGTTTAACGTATTTTATTGAAAGACCAGCACCAAATCCTATGGGGGGAAGGCAATGACTTCGCTAGAAGCCGTAAGCTGTAAACATCAACCATATTTGGCAAAGAAAACATGGATTTCTCTCCTCCCATACCTCTGTATACACATTCTTTGGCATCCGTTGGAGGCATCCTAACTTCCTGTAAAATCTTGATGGCACGTAGGGATCGCAAAGGATCTTCCCGTGAACCTAGGCCACAAGCACCCAACTGTTGATTCTCTAAAAGAATTCCATTTGATCTAGAGAGCCTTTCTCATTATCTATCATTTGGACATCCAGAGTAGGGAATGGACTAAATGTAAAATTGGAATGATTTCCGATCATGATCCTTACCCCTTGTTTGTTGAGCTTCAACGGCATGACCCTGATAATATTGAACAAGGAGAGCCGCAAACCATTACTTAGGGGAAAAATGGTATTTGGGAAGGTGTACCGCTACAATTAGCTGAAATCCATCCATGAAGGATTTGGAAAGGGCCAAAGATCCTCCTTGGTGAAACCCCTCTCAAAATGCATCCCAGAATGGCATACAAATGGGCCAACACAAGGACTACCAAATTAAACCTCTAATTAGCGGCCATGATTCCAGCCATCAGCAATGTTGCTGGATGAACTTCCGTCCTTGTGTCCCTCACTGGAAGAAGCCACCCACTTAGGAAGGTGGCTAGAAATTCGACATACCAGACGTTCGGGTCTCGACATTCATTCACAATGAATCCCCAGGATTGATATTCCCCCGCCTCCTAGATCCTCCAGTATGAGCTGATTTTTCTCCTCTATGTCTGGTTGGACACAGTCTTCCTCGCCCTGACATCTTGACGTTCAGGTCTTTCTGCAGTAATAGACTAAACCAATTTGAGTACGTGATGTCCTTCAGAAAGTCCTTGACTGCCAGCCTCTCCTTGGCCATCTCTAATAGATGCCTTGTCAAGATGGGTGTTTGTGATTTGTATCCCCAGATGGTCCTCATCGGAAGGAATTCATCATACTAGTGCCCATCCAAAGGGATGAACCTGATGCAATGAACACCCCAAAGGCTGATACCATCCTCCTCATGGTGGAGATGGAAGGTGTTGGTATCAGGGGACCACCGAGTAAACAACTCTAGCCCAAAATCATGTTGGCGGTAGAAATGGAACTGAGACGTCCACACTGCCTCGAACAAACCAATGTGCCACAATTCGTCCCCAAATTGATCACATGTTTAGCGTACCCAATATGACCAGGCCCATTAAATTGTGAAATTGCCTCCATAACTCAAGTCCCAATCCTGCAGCTAGCCTTTAGTTTCATCAGTGATACTCTATCGGAAAGTACTTGCGTAATGGGCTAGAGAATCCTCTGTGACCGGGTCACTTCCCAAGATGGTTCTAGTCCTGGGGTTTAGGATGTAAATATACATGTGTCTGGTTCCTCTGGTAGGATGACCTTTTTTAGTGATATTATATAGAGGAAGGTCATCTTCATGATTCACCCATGACCACAGGGTATCGAATTTGAATCTTGGCACATACACCTCCTCTAGAATAAAAAAATCCCATATCAGAAGGTTATCAGACAACACATACTTCTTCTGGTAAGGATTCAACATGTTGAAAAGAGTTGGGTTATTAGACACAACTTTTTGTGCTCCGTAAAGTTAGGGTTCGCAACCATCTCAGCCCTTCGAGCAGCGTACACAACTTCTCTCTCAGTGTCAACCTGATTAGCAGCCATATATCAGTGAGGTCCAAAGGATTACACGTGAAAAGATAGGTAAGGTTCATGAAAAACCAGAAATCTGTGTGAAAAAAAGAGGCATCAGTGCGAAAAAAACCCGATTATGTGTGTAAAATCACAACTGAACTTGGGGAATTATGCGCAACGGAAGTGTGATTATATGAAACTCAAGGAAGGTTTTTCGCACATGAGAGATCAAAACTTAACACGCGAGAAAATCTGTATGGACTGAGGGACCCGTGAGGATTTTTATAGGTGTGGAGTGGGGTTTCCGCACGTGCGAAAAGAGGTTTACATGGAAATTCACTTTTTTTTACTTAGAACTGCAGTGTTTTTCATGCACCAACCTGAGGAGGTTATCTATATCTGTGTTTCCCTTGGAATCTGACCTTTGCATGCCCCCGCCGATCTGATTCCGAGGGGGGTCATTTGAAGATGCTGAAAAAAAAACACTCAAGACCGAAAGAGGGTATTTGCGAATAAAGCAAAGCCATATTTTGACTTGGTGATGAATTCTGGGAGGAATAGAAGGGCCGCACAAAATATCCCAAAAGTTTGTGAAAAAATTCTTTGGCATGCGAAAAACCGTGGGATTCGAGGGTGATTTCTTCACAGGCATGAAAACTTACGTGCATCAGAAACCGAGCATGAAAACTTGCACATAGCCAGCACCCAACACTGAATCCTTCACACCGCTTCCACCAGGCACATAATCTTTCATGCCGACCGATTTTTGCATGGAACCAATGGCCCCAAGAGCCTATAAATAGAAGGTTGTACCTTTGTCTTCTGACAGCTAGAGAATCTGAACCGTCTCCCATGTGCACAATTCATCTCCCCCTGTGTGAAAAATATATCTTTCAGGTGCGAGATTTTTCATGATAGGTCCCCCAAGGGTCTTATTTTGCACGGGAACACTCGAGCTTAACCCTCTACCAAGTCCCTTAAGGTTGGGTCTTTTGCGCGCAATCCAATCCTCTTATGTGGAAAACCCAGAGCAGTCTTTTCGCGCAACTACTCTGACTTGCGCACCCAACCTTGCACGCAAAACCTCGTATCTCCTTTGCATGCAAACCTCTCCAATTGTGCACACACCTAGTTCTTCCTACGCAATTATTAAAATTGCATAACAATTGTGTAAAAACCTCTCCAATTGAGCTCAAACCTCTCCAATTTCAAGAAAAACCTCCAGATCCACCCACCCCGGCCTTTTCCGCGCAGCTTCTCCATTTGCGCGCAGGCCGCCCTCCTTGTGCGTACTCTTTCGCACGTGTTCTATGTCCCTCTTCCAGACATCATATTTGGGAACTTCTTATGCACAAAACATATACATTACACACCCTTATATCATACAGCCCTCTAGGATCATACAAAGTAACTTCAAAGTCCCTTGGGCAGTGCTTCCCATTGTGTTGTTTCGCCTAATGCTTCTTTGCATAGGCACGTTAACAGCTATTTGTTCTTCGCATAGCCATGCTAACATGGACTTGTCAATGGATCACTCCATAATACCCCCTTACCACATAATTACTGATTCATTCCCTTCCTTAAGGGTGGGTGGGTATTAGTTATGTAATTCTTAGGGGTGGGAAGTGAACCCACCTCGTCTGAGCTGTAGGATGTTAAACTGCCAAGCACCATTATCCCCAGCACATGACGTTAAACTGTGACCTCGCCTCATGCCTCGCACGCAGGGTCCCCACCTTGGACATTCTGCATGCCCACTGGTCTCCACGGGAGTGAAACCATTCCTTATATGGAAGGAGATCCTCTTTATCAGAGCGTTTGTTTTCCGTGGGGAAAAGGAAACCACCTTGATTTAAGCCCCTATATTTTCTTGTAGAAGGTAGCACCCATACTAATCCCCTCTTCCTCAGTGCCATGGACTATAGGGGGGGATAGGCATAATATCTCTCCTTTCTTCGGTGCCAAATCCTGCTCCCTTTGGGCTTTGTTTCCACTCGGGCCTCCACCCCGAAGTAAGTCCCATTCTCCATAACCCTGGGATGCTAACCATGAGTATTCCCTTGTTTCCTACTTGGGCCACTAACTATGTGTAAACCCATGTTTTCTCTTTGGGCCTCTTACTACATGTAAGCCCCACTTCACTTCCAATGGAGACACCTTTCATGATGTGATCATCAGGTCCTTGCTGCCCCTTATTTCTCACACCGAGCATGACTCGCGTGGGCTTTGAGTAAGCATAGACCGTGACATCCTCTCTAGGAAGCCTAGAGTGTAATCCCCACACCTTCTAAACTACGTGGTCTTTGATCCTTTCCAAGGTAGGGTACATAGGAAGCTTCCCTGAGGTTCAAGCCCAACAACCATTGGTCTCGACCATCTTTACGTTGGTTCACCAAACACCATTCTGAACTACGTGGTCTTTGATCCTTGCCAAGGTAGGGTACGTAAGAAGCCTCCCTGAGGTTCAAGCCCAATAAAAATTGGTCCCGACCATCTTCATGTCGGTTCACCAAACACCATTCTGAACTACGAGGTCTTTGATCCTTGCCAAGGCAAGGTACATAGGAAGCCTCCCTGAGGTTCAAGCCCAATATCTTTTGGTTCTGACCATTTCTCATCGGTCTGCCACACCTGAACTATGTGGTCTTGGATCCTTTCCAAGGAAAGGTATGTAGGAATCCTCTCTGAGGCTCAATCCCACCATCCATTGGTCTCATCCATCTTTTCTTCTGAACTATGTGTTCTTTGATCCTTTCCAAGGCAAGGTACATAGGAAGCCTCCCTGAGGTTCCAGTCCAACAACCACGGATTCCGACCGTTTTCACCTCAGACCACCTTCGTCCTGCATGATATTAAACTGCATGCCCCCTTTTTGTTCTGTATGATGTTAAACTGCATCCACCATCCTAAACTATGTGGAATTTGATCCTTGCCAAGGCAAGGTACAAAGGAAGCCTCCATGAGGTTCAACACCATCCAGGAGTAAGCCGTTGTGACCCCATTCAGCGATAAGATATTGTGATCCCGTCCAGAAGTAAGCCATTGTGACCACATCCAATGGTAATTCATTGTCAACCCCATCTAGTGGTAAGACGTTGTGACCCCATCCAAAGGTAAGCTGTTGTGACCACATCAAGTGGTAAGATATTTTCAACCCCATACAATAGTAATCCGTTGTGACCCCATCCAACAGTAAGCTGTTTTGGCCATATCAAACGGTAATCCATTGTCAACCCCATCCACCGGTAAACCGTTGTGACCCCATACAATGGTATGTCATTGTGACCACATCCAACGGTAGGCCTTTGTGACCCCATCCAGCAGTGAGCCATTGGGACCACATCTAGTGGTAAGCTATTGCACCCTCATCCAATGGTGAGTCGTTGTGAACCCCATTAAACGGTAAGCCTTTGTCAAACCAAACCCAGTGGTAAGCCACTGTCGTGTCTTCTATTGGGGACATATCGCTGGTCCGTCCCAGTGGTGTAAGACCAACCTCGAGCTGCTAACCATGCTTAAGCCCCAGTATATCACCAGGTCGTCATCCCCTACGCACACCCCCATTCTATAACCCCATCCTGAACTATGTGTAATTTGATTCCCTACCATGGGGATATGTTGAAGGTCTATTTGAGGATCAATCCCAATATCACCATCGTCCTCCAGTAGACTCCATCTCATTCTCCATCCACTCCACTTAACCATCCTTTATCCATCTTAATTCTTACATGGGATGCCACATCTTGGTGGGATCATGCCACCTCATTCTGCATTCCATTTTACAATAATCGGGTAGCTAACCATGTGTTATCCCTAGCATCAGTGTTCCCTATAGGGGTTTCCCCTATCTGATCCACTTTAGTCAGTGTTCTAATCAGTCTGATCTATCTCTTCTAGACATTAAACCTACGACATACCCTGTTTTAAACATAGGAAGCTAAGGAAAACCTCAGATACATTCCTATGGAATATAATTCCCTGCATTCAACATGGGATTCCTCGGGATTCTGTGCCCTTGATAATCCTTATAATAAGAGGAAGAAACCCAAACGTGCTAATGTTCCAACGTCCAAAAATTCCAGTGATGTTCAACATGAATACTCCACCGATCGAAGGTTGCTGCCCAGACCAGACCCCTTGGAATGTCCCAATAGAAGTAGTGTAATTAACCGGTGTCCATGAAGAAATGGAATTGGGAAGAGTTTCAAGAACAACATCTTAATCTATAAGGGAGACCCAGACTATATGATGAGTTCCAAGGAGGAATCCATGGAAGGAGGAATCGAAATCCCATCATCCTATTTCGATCATGGAGTAAACATCACTAAATAAGTGACGAATGTCTCTTACCTTTGGAAATGAGAAATTCAGGGTAATAGCTACACACCCTCCACAGAAGGATGTGCATCCCTCAACGAAAGTGTCAGAAAAAATAATCCTATATTTAATTTGGCTGAGAGGGAACCCTTATATGGTTTCTAAAACCAAGATTACATGGCCCGAAGGCATAGAGGCATAAAGCCAAGTACATGTCCGAGAGGGAAATACCTAGGAAACCATACTAGAAAAACCCCTCCTTATCTCTTGCATCCATCAATCCAACTTTTAGTCACTACATCACATCCATGGTTAGTCTTCACTGCCTCCCTAGTAGGGGTCTTAAACTAGTGTATTTAATCCACTCTATGAACAAACCTCCACCTAAAACCAATCATCAGGCCCCAAATTTATACCTTATACTCTATTATGTTCTATAACTACACCATTTAAAATAATAAGGCCCTCCATTAAAGGTTTAGAGGACCTTTTTTCAACCCAGAGTCCCCACAATGGTGACCCATCGACACCGAATTATTGGCCTGAAATCCCAGTGGCCCAAAATCCTAGATACATAGTCTAAAAGCCTAAATCAATTGAATAATACTACAACTATAGTACCCCTCTATAGTTCAAACTATAGTACCTGTACTTATATAGTGCTATAGTACTATATAATACTAGATTAACCTTCCTCGACTTGGATTTAAACCTGAAAATCATGTAGCCTGATGGGTTTATGTTACCACTCAACCAACATTGTAACTACACTAGTAATGAATATAGAGCCTTTAGTAAATAACTGAATGTTGCTAAAGAATAATTACATGTAAAATATTATAAGATATATCCACATTAACTCAATAGTATTATATAAAAAAATTATATTGATATGTAAAATCTATGTATCAATAATGAAATTAATGTTTATGATCATGCTGTAAATTTACATTATAACTCCCCTAGAAGAAAATAATCAGAACTTCTTGAAAAACATAAACTTTAAAACAAATTAAATATCGAATCACTACAATCCCTAAAACTATTAAGAGACATAAATTCCATCCATTAGATGTTGTAGTAGGATATCTAGACAAAGGTACTCAAACATGATCCTATCTTAGAAACCAGGTTGAGCATCATGCCTTCTTCTCTAAACTTGAACTAAAGAACATCACAGAATCAATCAATGATATACACTATGTAATATCGAAGCAAGAAAAAGTAGATAAATTTGAATGATGTAAAGTCTAGGAATTAGATCAAAGACCTAAAGGCTGCCTAACTATTAGAATTAAATGGGTTTATAAAAACAAGGTTGATGTGTCTAGATCAATAGTTAGATACAATTCATGATCAGTTACACATGTATATAGTAATGAAGAAGTTATTGATTATGAAGATTCCATTTCACAAGTATCTAAACATGAATCCATTAGAATATTTCCTACCTAATCAGCATATCTTAATTTTAAACTACATGAAATGGATTTCAAAAGTGCATTCGTAAATGGATATATTATTGAGGATGTCTTTATTGAAGAAACCATTTATTTATCGAACCATAATTTACAAAATCATGTTTTAAACTTTCAAAATAACATTATGGTTTAAAAGAGGCTCCTAGAAATTGGTATGATAGGAAAAAATATTTCATAAATTCAAATGGATTTTACAATGTTATAACTAAGAATACTCTATTTATTAAAATAACTTCAAATGATATTCTAGTTTCTCAGATATATATTGATAAACTAATTTATAGTTCATCTATAAATTCAATATATATTAAAATTTCTAAACCGATGAAAATGAATTTGAAATGAGTTTAATGAGTGTGTTTAAATTATTTCCAAGATTTCAGATTTTCTAAAACAAATATGGAATTGTTTTAAATCAATAAATGAATACAAAAGATATTTTTATAAATTTTATTCTAAAAAAAATTAAAATTAATAGATACTCTAATGAGTACAAGATGTAAAATGGATTTGGATAAAACTAGAAAATCATTTGATAAATTTTTTTATTAAATAAATATTGGGAGTTTACTAAACATAACTACTAGTAGACATGATATTATCTTTATTATATGTATTTTTTCTAATTTTCATGAAAACCCAAAATAATCACACAAAAATACTGATAAAATAATATTTAAATATCTAAAATTTACAACTAATTATGAACCATTTTATTCTCAATCTCATGTATTTGAATGATTAAGTTATTTAGATGGTGATTTTGTTGGGTGTAAGATAAAAAATAACATATGGTACATTTTATATTTTAGGAAATCCTTTAGTTTCTTGGAAAAGTAGAAAACCAAATTATTTTTTAATTTTTACTATTTAAGCTAAATATATATCTGCAGGAAGCCACTGTGCACAAATTATTTAGATAAAACACACATTTATAGACTATGATTATCAATTATTACATTTATATACACATTGTGATAATACAAGTTCTATTAAAATTTATAACTAATCATTTATATCATTACAAGACTAAACAATTTGATAAAAGAAATCACTTTTTGGGATATATTTTTCAGAAAGGGTATATCACTCTTGAATTCATACGCACTAAGAAAAAACTCATTGATATTTTTAAAAATACCTTTAATACAGATATATAAAACTATATCATTCATATATTTTGTATAATTAACTATTTATAATTATTATTTAATAATTTAATGATTAAATTGTGAAATTTTTTCTTGAATGGTCAGAAGTGAAAATAAGGCACAAATTTCCTTAAGGAAAAGTCATGTGGTCAGTCAAGGTACTCGGATTCTCGAAACTACAATTAAAGGAATTCATGTAGTAGTTACACCTAACTTGACTCACCCTGAGTAACCATATGGTAATCCATATAATACTTCAATATACTATACCCTTCTCAATATACTGTAACTAAATACATTGGAAGAAAAACTACCAAGACTAACATAGAAAATTATTAAAATTGAAACAATGTATTATTAATTTCTATAGATTTATTATTATTCCCTACCTACCTGTTGAGTCAATAAGGTTTTCCTTATAACTTTTCCATTCCTTCTTGTTTTGAAAATCACAAACACCTTATACTTAAGCAAATATATATTTTATCTCCATAAGGAATTTTTTTTTCTTTAAGGAAATTTACCCTAAACTAGATTTTCTTATACATAGCAATATTTTTATTAAGTACAAAAACCGGATTCATACCAAAAATTCTTGAGCCATATAATGTAAAGATTTGGAGCATTCTGTTTTTAGGATCTGAATTCTGGATGAGAACTGTAATGAAGTTCCAATCCGAATTCTGGACTCCGAACTTTTAGGATTTCGACTCTGAACTCTTATGAAGTTCGACTCTGAACTTTTAGGAGTTCGACTCCAAAATCTTATGAAGTTTGACTCTGAACTTTCATGAGTTCGACTCCTAACTCTTATGAAGTTCAACTCTGAACTTTCATGAGTTCGACTCTGAACTCTTATGAAGTTCAACTCCGAACTTTCATGAGTTAGACTCTGAACTCTTATAAAGTTCATCTGCAAAGTTTCATGATTTTGACTCCGAACTCTTATGAAGTTCGACTCCAAACTTTTACTAGTTCGACTTCAAACTCTGTAAGTTCAGATTCCGAACTCGGGTGAAACCAGACTCCGAATTCCTATAAAACAAAATCTGAACGTTTCTTAACATAGACTCCGAATTTCGTTTTGGTTAGACTCTGAACTTTTAATTTGATTACACTCCAAAATTTTTGTATGGCTTTTTCTTACATATGATTCATTTCAAAATGATGTCGTGCATTCAGTTATACATGATTTATTATTAAACGATGTCGTCTATTCTGTTTCAAATTAACCATTGGTTGAGTTACACGTGTACAGGTCCCTCCAAATTTCATGGAAAATATGACCGTTGGAGGAGGGAGCCGACCATTGGAAATTTGCCTATAAATAGGATCTCATTTGAAAGAGCTCAATATGAAGTATGATGAAGTTGATTGATCTAGAGACCACACACTGTTAAGGTGATTTCTAGAGATAAAATCTTTTCATGCCTTGTGCGTACTGAACTACTCGTTCAGATTTCTTCGTGTGACTCCAAATGTTGGTGATTACATTTGAGGACTTTCGAGGATAGGAAGACAGAGGTACCGACTACCTTGAAGTTCGAGGGCTTCCTTACTGAGGAAGACAGAGGTTCCAACTACCTTGAAGTTGAGGGCTTACAAGGATAGCAAGACAGAGATTCCGATCTTCATATCGAGGGATTTCCCTGGTGTGGGTAAGACAGACTTCCTTGAAAGTATAAATCAAGGTACCTTTATCCAAGGTTGTTCGATACCCTTCTCTTTGGGTTAAAAGACTTATATCTTGTTACTTGTAGTTTTACTACTTGTTTTTCCACTGCACTTTTTTACTATAAGGAAAGTATAATCTTCTTATATTTCCTTACACTTGTACTCTGATTAGTTTAGATTCTATATCCTTTAAGGTAGAATCTCATATTTTAAAGTTTAGTTTCCAATTCTCCAATTGTTGATTAGAGGTGTTGTGAATTTGTTTAGTTTAACTTTGTTAAAATTAGTTTTTTCCTTGTCTAAGGAAAATTTTAAAGTATAAAATTCACACCCCCTCTTGTATATTGAGCATCTACATTGTTATTTCGATCCTACAATTGGTATCAGAGTAGGTCTCTGAAATACTTATATTCACATATAATTTTTTCTTGCTCACTTTTTCATTGTTCTTCATCCTTTCTTAGAAAGTTTTTTATTCTTTCCGAATTTTCATTCCGAACTTTTTCATTCCGAATTATCATTCTGAATTGTCATTCCAAACTTTGTGGTTATGAACTTTTTTTCTACAAACATGTTTGGTTGCCAAAGTTTTTTTTTAAGAATGATAGGAATCAATGTTGGTTCTATTGATAATCTAAATCCTACATAACCACCAATCTTTGATGGTAATGACTATGACTACTGGAGAGATCGAATGAAGACTTTTGTTATCAATATTCGAGTGGGTAATTTTGTTATGCTTACTGGTGATTATAATATTCCTGATAAGGAAGTTAGAACTTTCACTAACCAGGAAAAACAAGAGTATCAACTCAATTATAAGGTATGCAATACTTTACTATGTTCAATGACTAGAAATATATATAGCCAAATTTCTTCTTGTGAAGTAGCTAATTGTATCTGGAAGAAGTTAGAAGTTACACACTTTGGCACTTCTAAAGTAATTGAAACTAGGAGAGCTATGCTTAGAGTAGAATACCATGGATTCAATTTTTCGTATGGAGAACCAATTTGTAAAGTTCAACAAGGATTTATGACTATAGTCAACAAATTACAGTCTATGGGAGAAAAAGGGTTAGATGATGAAGCCCTTATGGATAAGATAATTGATATTATGCCCAATGAGTGGGAATAAAAAAGAACAGCTATTGATGAGAACAGGAAGGTCACTCAAATTTCTCTTGATGAACTATTTGGAACTCTTATCCAACATCAAAAAAAAATGAAGAGAGATGCTGACAACATCAAAAAAAAAAAGAATGGGAATGGTACTTTTGCTTTTACAACAACATCAAATCATATGAAAGCTAAGACTCCTAAGAGAGTAACCAGATCCAAGTCTAAGAAGGTTATTATTCAATCAGAATCTAGTGAAAGTGAAGTCCTAGAAAATGAGTTAGAAAATCTTGCTCGAAGAATGAACAAGATAGCTGGCCAAAGAAATTTACAATCCAAGTATAAGAAAAAGGAAAGGAAAGACAGGAAAGATTGAGAAGTTACTTGTTATGAATGCAAGAGAGCTGGACATATTAGACCAGATTGACCTCTGCTCAAAAAGAAAGAAAGAAAAGAAAGGAATTCTGAAAGGAATAGAAAGAAGTATTACAAAACCAAAGCTAATAAAATTCTGAAAGCAAATGACACCTAGAGTACCAGTGGTGGTGACTCTTCAGATGAATCTTCTGATTATGAATCTTCAGGACAGAAGAATCTTGGTCTTATAGCCAGATTACCCATTAACAATCATTTCTTTATGGCTAAGGTACGAAATGCTGAATTATTAACCAATGTATCTTTAAATTCTAATGATAGTAAGTATTATAACTCTTCATATGAAGAATCTTCTTCTGATGAAGAAAATACTTCACCTACCTATAAAAAAGTTTCTAGCTTTTCTGAGCTTCTTGAGATTTAGAATTTTAAACTTAATAAAAAAATTGATAAGGAAAACTCTAGGAATTTTATTCTTACAAAAGAAATATCAGATCTCTCTAAATATCTTGATAGGAAAAATGCTGATTTTATAAGTATTTCAAAAAATCTTGAGGAATTAAGTTCTGAGAAGAACAAACTTTCTAAAGAGTTAAAACAAGTAATTTTTAAGAAAAGTGTTTTTGAGCCTAGGTCTAGTTCTAAATCTAATGATTTTGAAGATAAAAACTTGTTTATTAAACTCAAGTCTGAAATTTTTTCCTTAAAGAAGTGTTTGTCAAACTTTACCCATGATAAAGAAAATTTTGATAAAATGTATTCACAAATACGACCTTTAAGAAACAAATCTGGATTTGGTTATACCGATGAAAAACCAAATTTTAGTAACAACTACATTGTTCCACAAAGTGCCCCATTTTGTACCAAGTGTCAATGTGGTGGTCACTGGGCAAAGAATTGTTCATTAAATAAAACCCAATATTTAGGTTTTCATAAATCCTATTTTTCTAAGAAAGTGTGGGTTCCTAAAATTTTGTTGTCTGGAAATCTCGGATCCAAAAAAGTTTGGATTCCAAAAGTCTAATTATTTTCTTGATTTCAGGAAGATAGAGGAAGTACCAACAACAATACATGGTATATGGATAGTGGATATTCCCGGAACATGACTGGTAACAAAATCTATTTTGAAAAGATTATCAAAACAAAAGGAGATATCATTCTTCAGTTTATCGGAACGCAAGATCAACTTGATTATATTTTCACAAAATCATTACCCTTTGATAGATTTGAATACATTAAACAAAAGATAGTAATGATAACCATAAGGTAATCATTCTTTATTAACTTCTTGTTGAACAATTCTCCTAACAGTAATAAACTCCTTTTCATAGGGGGAGTACATTTGATTGTTGGTGTAACTAAAATTTTCAAAATCTATTTTTTAAACTTAGTGTAACTAAAATTTTCATAATAAAACTTAGTGTAAATAAAATTTTGGTAGTTATTTTGTTAAACCATTCGGAACTGAAGTTTCTGGAATGGAAATTTCTGAAACTAAAATTTCCAGAATGGGAATTTCCGGAACTGAAATTTTCAGAATTGAAATTCTCAGAATGAAAACATCCGGAATGGAGATTTCTCATACTGGAACTTTTGTAATGAGATTTTCGTACTAGATTTTTTGTACTGGAACTTTTGTAATGAAATTTTTCGTACTGGAACTTTCGTAATGGGATTTTCATACTGGAATTTTCGTAGCTGGAACTTTCTTAATGAGTTTGTTTTTAAATTCATTTCTTCAAGAAGAATATTACCAATTATGAATAGTCTTTTGAGCCAAACTAAAAGTTATGATTTCCTTACTTATATTTTTGTAATCATATTTTTCTTTCTGTTATTTTCCTAAGTTTTTAAAAGTTCAGATTCTAGTTTTCTTCAAATTCGGATGTTTTCCATAAACCTCAAAAGATCGGAGTCAAGTTTTCCTTGCGGGAGTGTTTTCAACCGTCAGATCAGATAAAAACCCTTTCAACCGTTAGATGGATTTTGGAAGACCAAAGGTCACATCCATCGCCTATATAAAGGGTACCCCAAGACTCGTCCCACATTGGTTTTGAAATCTTTCGCGTCTCGAAGCCCAGCTGCTCTTCTTAAGACCGGTTCCGAACTTTGCAAAGCCATTCCGAATCTTTCAGAATTCTTCACTCCGAATGTCTGTTGAAGCTACATCTCATGATATGTCAACCGCGAAACCAATCTCTAAGTGGTTAGTCTTCAGGTAAAGGTTAGTTCATCTAGATTTCTACAAGCTTGATTCCATTATAACCAAGAATATAAAGTTGAATGGTTGGGAAGATATATGCTTGTTCAAGTCAGAAAAATAGGATCTGGTTTATAATGATTTGTTGATCGAGTTCTATGAGTCTGTTTTCTTCCAGAGAGAAGATGGCAGAGAGTGGTTTTCATTCAAGACTTATGGGAAGACTTATAAGATATCCTACACCAAGGCTGCGAGCTTGGTTGGTTTGACCTATGAGGGGGAAGCTGAGTTTTGCTCACATAAGCTTCCAGATGAGAAAGGAAGTTTCAATAAGGTGAAGGATTTAAAATGCCTTGGACTTAAGGATGCTCCAACCGCTAAGATTGCTCATCTCACTCCAAACAATAAGATTCTTTAGCTCTGGGTAAAAGGTTTTCTCGTACCAAGAAGAGGAGACAAAGATAATTTGAAGAAAAGTGATATCTATGTTTTAGATTTCTCGGTAAATCTAAGAAAGATAAATTTGATGAGGCATGTCTTTATTACGATCAAGAATATCAAAGAAGGGAATTTGAGAGCTCAAATAATTATGTACCCTACCTTACTATCTAAGCTGATAGTTCAGTGCTTAGAATCCTTCAAGGTTGCATGCAAATCAAAAGTCTGGAATTGCAAGCTTGTGCTGGTTAGTGATGATACCTTTAAGAGGATGAAGATGGGTTTTTCTAGTGAATCCGGAGAATTTTACCCTCTGTCTATGGAAGAGGTTGAACCAGCTCAGAAAGAAACTCAGAATCTGGAACTATCCAAGAAGACAAGGAAGAAGATAGAGGTTAAGGAAGTGGGTTTTGATAAAGAAAATCCCCAGGCTAAGGAAACTCAGTATGCTCCCCCCAAACTGAAGAAGAATAAAACATATACAGAAGAAGTGGCAGCCAAGTGGAGGGAAGACAAAGAGAATAGGAAATAAGGGGATCCACAATTTTGATTGGACCCTACAGAGGCTAAGGCCTTAAAAGAAAGAGCCGCAGAAGAGCTAGAGAAACACGTGAAAGAGAATAAAATGAAAAAGAAAGTGTATGAAGCTTAAGTGGTGAAATCCTTACTGAGAGCTACAGAGTTAGCTTCTGAGTTGATTCTGGTTCCGAAATCTTTCCTTACAGAACCTTCTTTACCAGAAACTCCAGCTAAGAATTATCTCACTCCGGAAAAATTCAAGGGTAAAGAAGTTGTTGAAGAAGTTGTTGAAGAATCTGAGGAAGAAGTAGAGAAAGAGGTTGAAGAAGAAGAAGAAGAGGAAGGAAGTGAAGATTTAAATGCCTTGATCAAGAAAGTAGAGGTTTATAAATACAAGGAATAATCCACTAAGTTATCTACTCCAGGAAAGGGAGATGAGGAATCTAGTAAGAATGATGATAAGCAACAAGAAGAAGAAGAAGAAGAAAATGTCTTGTATGATGATGAAGAATCCTATGAGAGGAATTTTCTTGAGGAAGGTCAAGAAAAAGAGAAACCATATTAAGACCAGATTATTCAAGTTTCTACATCCGAGGAAGTATCTCCTAATAAGGAACCAATTCCGAAGTCTGATAAGGGAAAGAAAGTTCTCATGGATACCCCAACAAAAGAAGTCTTCAGGAAGAACGAGGTTGGTGGTTCTTCTAAGAGAAAATTGGTACAAATTGAAGAAGAGAAATCTCAAAGAGATTTATCTGATTCAGAATCATCATCTCATGGGCATGATTTTGTGGTTCAATCTCTGAAGAAGTTGGTGGACACCATTCCGATTTTTCCAACTATAGATTCCAGATGCCAGATGCTGCAACAAAGTTTGAATCAGAAATCGGATTCCTTATCCATGGTTATGGATAAGTTTGTGAAGTTTGAAGCTGAACAAAAAAGTTTTCTTATCGATTATGATGTGCATAGAAAGTCCTGTAGTAAGGTAACAAAGTGGTCTAAGAGAGTTGATGAGGACTTAGTGCAATTTGAAAATTTTCAGAGTGAAGTTCTAAAAGCCTTTGACACCGAGGATAAAAAGATTAAAAATCTTCAAGCTGAGCTGATTGATGAGAAGAGTTCTCGAATTCAACAAGTGAAGGAACAAAGTGACAAGGCTAATTATATGGCTCAAAATCTTTTAAGGGATAGAAATCTCCGGATCGAGCTTGAGAAAAGACTCGTTCAGCAAGATAAAGTGTTAAAGATGCAGAAAGAAGCTATCGAGGCTCAGGCAGAGGCTTTGAAATCTCAATAAGAAAAGGTAAAATCCTTGGAGAGGAAAGTTGAGGAAGACCAAAGAGACTTGAAGAAACTCAAAAAAATTGTTAAAGAAGCTCATCCCGAATGAAAAGGAAGACAAATGAACTCACTCAGATTCTTTTGTTGTATTTGTCTTTACTTGTTTTATTTTTTGACAAGATCTAATGAAATTTTGTTTGGATAATTGTATATTTTAGTGTTATTACTAATCTTTCAGGTACCATATTTTCCCCATTCCCTTCAATTATTTTTGAAAATAACAAAGGGGGAGAATGAAAACGAACTACTCCAAAGGAGGAGAAAGAAAATCTTCAAATATTCTTAAAGTAAGGGGGAGTTTCTCACTATGAAGTTTTTCATTCCTATAATAATGAAAGCTCCACTCCAGAAATTCAGAATACAATCCTTAGAGTTTCAATGCCTAAGGGGGAGTTAGTTTTATTCACTTTCATCCATGAACAAAGGGAGATAAGTTTTAATTTCAAAGTCTAATGAAAATTTTCAAAGTCCTTATATTCTTTTTCATAAGGATGTTTGTGCTTTCCAAAAAGGGGGAGATTGTTGAGTCAATAAGGTTTTCCTTATAACTTTTCCATTCCTTCTTGTTTTGAAAATAACAAAAACCTTATACTTAAGAAAATATATATTTTACATCCACAAGGAAAATTTTCTTCTTTAAGGAAATTTACCCTAAACTAGATTTTCTTATACATAGAAATATTTTTCTTAAGTACAAAAAATGGATTCATACCCAAAATCCTAGAGCCATATAATGTAAAGATTTTTAGAATTCTGTTTTTAGGATCCGAATTCTAGATGAGAACTATAATGAAGTTCCAATCTGAATTATGGACTCCGAACTTTCAGGAGTTCGACTCCGAACTCTTATGAAGTTTGACTCCAAACTTTCAGGAGTTCGACTCCGAACTCTTATGAAGTTCGACTCCGAACTTTCATGAGTTCGACTCCAAACTCTTATGAAGTTCAACTCCAAAATTTCATGAGTTAGACTTCGAACTCTTATGAAGTTCGACTCTGAACTTTCATGAGTTACACTCTGAACTCTTATAAATTTCGACTCCAAAATTTCATGAGTTCGACTCCGAACTCTTATGAAGTTTGACTCTGAACTTTTTATAGTTCGACTTCGAACACTGTAAGTTCAAATTCGGAACTCTAGTGAAACCAGACTCTGAATTCCTATAAAACAGAATCCGAACATTTCTTAACATAGACTCTAAATTTCATTTTGGTTAGACTACGAACTTTTAATTTGCTTACACTCTGAAAATTTTGTTTGCCTTTTTCTTACATATTCTCCATTTCAAAACGATGTCGTGCATTCAGTTATACATGATTTATTGTTAAACAATTTCATCCATTCTGTTTCAAATTAACCGTTGGTTGAGTTACACATGTACAGGTCCCTCCAAATTTCATAAAAAATATGACCATTGGAGGAGGGAGCCGACTGTTGGAAATTTGCCTATAAATAGGAGCTCATTTTAAATAGCTTGATATGAAGTATGATGAAGTTGATCGATCTAGAGACCATACGCTATTAAGGTGATTTATACAGAGAGAATCTTTTCATGCCTTGTGCGTACTAAACTACTCATTCAGATTGCTTCGTACGACTTCGAATGTTGGTGATTACATTCAAGGACTTATGGGGATAGGAAGACAGAGGTGCCGACTACCTTGAAGTTCTAGGTCTTCCTTGCTGAGAAAGACAAAGGTTCCAACTACCTTGAAGTTAAGGGCTTACTGGGATAGCAAGACAGAGATTCCGATCTTCGTATCGAGGGCTTTCCCTGGTGTGGGTAAGACAGACTTGCTTGAAAGTATAAATCAAGGGACCTTTATCCAAGGTTGTTGGATACCCTTCTCTTTGGGTTAAAAGACTTATATCTTGTTACTTATAGTTTTACTACTTGTTTTTCCACTGCACTTTTGTATTATAAGAAAAGTATAATCTTCTTATGTTTCCTTACACTTGTACTCTGATTAGTTTAGATTCTATACACTTTATGGTAAAATCTCATATTGTAAACTTTAGTTTCCAATTATCCAATTGGTGATTAGAGGTGTTATGAGTTTTTTAGTTTAACTTTGTTAAACTTAGATTTTTCCTTGTCTAAGGAAAATTTTAAAGTATACAATTCACCCCCCCTCTTGTATATTGAGCATCTACATTGTTATTTCAATCCTACACTACCATTAACGAAATGATCTAAGTATGTCTATATTAAAATTTGAAACATTGTTCTCTTAGGGTATTGAACTCTCTCCAACCCTTACTACCTCTCTAATTGAAATAAAATTTCTTACAAACCATTCAAGCCTCACAAAATTACATAAAAAGATAGTTTTCATGAAATGAGTGCTAGATTTTGGTTCTTCTGAAGTACAGTCGCATTTAAAGAAAAGTAAATTTGTGTTGAGTGTATATCATGATCTATGAAACTCACATCCCTCTGATCAAATGGTGTTTCTAGAAAATGAATTGGATTAAGAGTGGATGAAATCTAGTGAATCTTTATTTTTTTATGGCTTTATAAAATCTAGGATGGACTATGTTGTTTAATATGAATAATGAAACATTTAATACATGTTAGTAAAGAAATTATATCTAAATGTTGTATTTGAAGATGGTGATAAAGAGGATGTCATGAAAACCTGAGTGAATGGAGAATTTCATGTATTCTCATTAATTATATGGTTTAAGTCTTTGAATGTTACTAATAATGGTGATTTTTTGGATTTAAATAGTTACTATCCTACTGCATATGAGACCTTTAAGTATGATAATTTTATGTTTATGTTGATTTGGGATGGGATTCCAAGAAGAAAAAATGCAATATAATTAGAAGGAGAGTGAAAACTATGGTCATGTTTATACAACAACTAATTTTTTTCAAAGAAATGGAACATAATAATATTAGAAAATTTGGATTTATTTTTCCTATGTTTGATGAATAATAATGTTTATATCCACATGTATAAGTATTTCATAAGAAAAATAGTTGAAATCTGTAAATCATCCTGTTGGTTTAACTCCTTTTCCTATCCTAAATTAATTTCATCTTTGTTGGAATCCAAATGACTAGATAAATATATAAAATCTAGTTGGATATTCTTATGACAAACCATTTGAAAGATAATGAAGGTAAATTGGAATCCCTAGAGGATGTATTGGGTGGTTATCCCTAAGAATCTCTATGAAAATTTCAACACTATTAAAAATCTATTGAGTTAAAGAGATAAAAATGTTATAATTTTGGAACTTTATTATATTTCTATGTATTATTTTTCTAAAGTAGTTGTGGATAGTGATGAGTCTATACATGAGGAAGAAGTAAATGTTTCCAATAATGATTCTGATAGTGTTTTTGAAGATGTTGTGTTGTATTTGAATGAAGTTTAAATGAATTTTTATGAGGATGAAATGAGTATCGGAACTCCTAATATAGTGAAATTTTGTCTAATTGGATATGTTTCAAGAAGTAGAACTCAAAATATTTACATTAGACCTTCAAAATCTCCTAACTCTTCACCCCTCATGCAAAATAAGTTGATTCCAACTATAAATAAATTTATCTTTCTTGTATTATGAAAAAAATTGTTTTTGGTGTTGATATGGATGAGGATGATTATAGTGAAAATGGTATTCCATAAGATGAAAAAAGGGATCATTTGAGGAAGTTTATGTGTGTAATAAGAAAAAATATCCACCAATAGATGTAAAAGGGGTGAGTTTCTCCTCCGTTTGATACTCAATAGTCTAATGAGGAAAATTGCATTGAATCCTTCATTGGAATTGATTATTCCTACTCAAATGAGGATGATGATGATAATCATAGTTAGATAAAATCTTACCATCATTGATATTATTTTCTACTTGATCCAATAATTCCTTTTATACCTACTATAGTTGTTCTTTCCTTGGACTAATGAATTTATCTTGTAGATTAGATTGATTAACCATCTCATAAAAGTGATAGTAATAATGAGTTGAGGCTAAACCAAATAGTGGAATAAGTTCTTGATGACATGTTGAGGATGACACCTATAAATCCTACTAGTATAGCAGTGGAGTAAAAACTAGTAAGAGTTTTTATTTTAGATGATACTTTGGAATTTGACACTGAACCTATTTTTGATACCTTTGATCATATAGATAAAATCCCTATTATTGATGATATTTAAATTTTATGTAAAATATACCCTTCTATACATGGTTAATATTCATTATAAATTACCCATGATGACCTAAATGAATTTTTGGTTGACCTATAAATTATGTTTAGAGTTTTTTTTAAATTTTGGATAAGTATTTGAAGATACCAAAGAGGAAGGCATATCATTAGCTATATCATCTATTGTCTAACATGTAAAACTTAAAAATTTTATTATACTTGATCATATAGGGAAGAAGATTTAAATATCGAATAATAATATTATATTATTTAACAAAAATATTATATTTTTGAAGTTACATGTTGCCTAGTGGGATCATGGATTGGTTTACCATCTATATAGACTATCCATTCCTACTGTTGAATCTATATTTTCTACTCCTCCACTGCTTCATGTTACAACTTCTCATGCATTTATTGATGAGAATTTGTTAAGGT
Source organism: Viscum album (assembly GCA_963277665.1). Taxonomy (NCBI): domain Eukaryota; kingdom Viridiplantae; phylum Streptophyta; class Magnoliopsida; order Santalales; family Viscaceae; genus Viscum; species Viscum album. The sequence continues at coordinate 839,769,372 of OY728145.1, read as the reverse complement.
GATTGTAAAATAAGAAATTAATGTTATTTTTATGGTTCTTTCACAACCAAGGAAATGATTTAATCTCAATTTCAAACTCAAGTAGAAAAAACACTTGAGTTAGTTAGAGGAGATTCTAAGTGAGTTGGATTGGACTGGAAGATAATAAAAAGAGTTATTAATCATTAACTAATTAGGATATTCACAAAATATGACTTAAATTATTTATTTAGATAAATAAATACTGATATTAATATTCCCCATATGACTTCTGTTAGAGTTGGTGGCCTAAAACCAACTAGTTTGTTCTTTATTCATTAATAAGTACCTTATCACATCTTGATTGTTCTTCTGCATGAAAATTCATGTGATTATGTCCTAAAGATAGTTGTTTCATTAAGGGGTCATAGCGTATCCATACTATGATGAGAACCCAAAAGTGCCATAAAACAGTTATTGAATATATGTTCTATGGCCAGATGATGTTATTTGAGGCACACAAATAATACAGGCCTTTACGGGTGAGGAATCATAAAACTTTGAGGCACCTTCTCATGGTGTGCACCCTTGGTAATATCCAGGGGGATATTATGAGAGAGAGACCTGCTAGTAGGAAATCCACATTTCAAAGTGTCATTGGATGTTCCTATCTGTGGACGTGTGTATTGGCCCATAGACTTTAATATTATTATTAATGGGTATTAAAGATTGTGCACTTAGATGTATTGATGGAAACTATGATGACACAATATTCACATGGAGGTGGGATACGTTTGGTGTGTCATGAGTGATAGTGAATTAATAGATAATGTGAAAAATGATTTGTCTCTTCTGTTCCATAAGAGAAGTAGATATCTTAAGCCCTTTTATGGAATTGATATATCCTAAATAAATCCTTGGCCATGGTTAGGAATGGGAATGTTCAATTCTGGAAAGTCAAAGAAAGAATAATCGAGCACATGGGTTGATGGCACTAGCATGCAACCCACTTGATTTGATATATTGAGTCAAAGGGATTATATTACATGGTAAGCATTTGTAAAAGGTGAAACGTCACTACGACATTAAATTCTTTATCTATGGGTGCCTTGGCATGTTTCTGGATTCTAACCTTGGACTCAAGGCAGGTTCTGCCTAATACCACTGAGAAAGAGGCATAGAGGATCACACACTAAGTGTGTCCAAGTATCTCAGTTAAATATTAATTTAAAAAGTTTAATAAAGATTATTCCCAATTGTGGTTTAATAATTATTTAAGGATGTCTGATTGCATTTATTTTGACACTAGTTATTTGAGAGAATATATTGTGAGTGAAATAATATATTTATTAGTGAGTAATGAAGTGATATTTATTTTAGAAATAATTACCAATTATTTAAGGTCTAATAAATGTGGCGGAGGAAATAAAGAAAAAATGAAAAAACAAAAGTACACGTCATGTATTTTTTTCTGGGAATTTATGAGAAATAATATTATTTATTTAATTAAATAATATTAGGTTTAATTCACTGGGCACATGTCAGGTAATAATAATAGTCAACTATTATTATTAGACATGGGGTATTACTAGGAATTAAATGAAATGGATAAATTCTTCCGGGTAATTAATTCATTTTATTATTCTATGTAATTAAAAACTCCAATTATATATTTCTCATTAGACTAACCATTTTTTGTGGTTGTGCACAATAGATCTAGAGAAAGCTCTCAATCCAAGAGATAATTATTTTCTTCCAAGAACACTCTCATGCTATGAGAGAGAGATCCTCCTCCACCGGATCAAGGTGATCAAAGGCGGACATTGCAAGTGAAGGCTCTTCTGTGCTAGTACCTGGAGATCCCTTCAGCGACATATAGAGATATTTGGAGCACGTGTGGATCACCGCTAGAGAAATCCTATACTTGGATTATATGACGCAACAAAGGATCACATCAGATCATGACCAGAAACATTAATGAATAATGAATTCCATCAAGGAAATTCTTATCAATTAATTATATTAATTATAACTTACATATGATGATCCTATCTATGGTTCCAGGACTCCCCTCTTTTCTTTTTCTTTCTTCATTCTATTCCAAATATCCAACATTTTATTATCATGACGAATCTTGAATTAATCATTGTTAATGCTAAAATTAATGTTGGGTACACCCACTAATGCACTTCTGATACGCTTGGAACCTACAAGTGTTATCAAATCATTAATATCATTGATTATAATTATTTAGTTTTTAATTGGTGATTGTCACGACCTGACCCAATGGGGCTCGAGCCGTGATTCCCCAAGCCCGCCTCCAATAGGCCATGGGCTAGCGACTAGCATCGAGTAGGCTATCACACACATGGGAGGCATTAGCCTAAGGTACTTGTACACATGCACCCATATACTAATCTATGAAATAGTGAACAGATATATAAAACTGAATAGTAAATACATGCATACAACTATCCCAAACCAGAGTGCAACAGCAATATGAAAAGGAAAAAATAGGGCCCACCAAAAGAAAACTACAAAGGCATCCAAACTTCTCGGAAGAAGTGGTACGTTGACAAAAGCACCACCAGAAAGCTCCTCGGCACAGCTTCGGTAAGACTCTACGGTCAGTCCCGCTCACTCAGCTCCGCCTGCCCCGGGTCCTCCTGGGGCTCCATCGAAAGGCAAGTGGTCTTCACAAGATACAAACATGTGCGTAGAAGATCATATTCCCGATGATGCCACAAACTCTATGGGGTGAACCTAATAGATAGGGGATCACCGCCCATGGATAAGAGGTCACAATGATACCAAGAACCCAATCTAGGGAAAGGATGCTAGAGGATCCCGCTCAGGGCCCACAGGTAGGATGCCACAACTCTAACAGATTAAAAATCTCATTGAAGTGATCCCAAACATATACTAAGGTTGCGATGTCGCGCAAAACCTCGTAGGAACAAACCAAGGGAGTACCCTGAACCACTTCTTGTCCAAACGTTTCTAACCTGAGCGACCCACCAAAACGCCACACCGTGCACCTCCAAGGCCGATACCGAGACCACCATCGCGATCCACACAGAAAAACATGCAGGATATGCTGTTTACTCACCCAAAAAGGACATCTGATGAAAAAGATACTATTCACCGCCAAAGGTCCTCGTGGGCCCCACATATCTCTCCTAGAACACATCGAACGGATTGCACCATTACGATCCTCTTGAAAAAACACATAGGATCGACTATTCATCCACCAAAATCGGACTCATAGTGAGAAAGTTTCATTTCTCCGTAAATGCCCAAATCGGCCCTCGTGGGGCCTGCACCCAAATATCAGTCCCAAAACCCAAAATATATCTCAAAACATCCTCTTTACCATCTAGATCTCAATTCCATTGACGGAACTTCAATCAGTCGCTCCAGGAAAAAGTTACGGTCGGTCAAAGTTGAATATTAATAAAATTTTTATTATTATTCAACGTTTCGTGACCCCGGATCATGGACCCAACCCAAAAATTCCCGAAACTATCTCAAAAGGTTCATATCAATCCTAGGGTCATGTTTCTGTAGATAGCGTGTGAGACGGACACCTGGTTTGCAATTTTCGTGGGTTTAAAGAACCCCCAGACGAAAACTCGGCTGGACCGACCCAACCTGCCCAGTCTGGCCGGCCTGAACCGGCCCGCAGCAGCCCAAATCAGCCCACCCTGGCCAGCCCGGCTGCCGCCACCGCTGGCACTCCCCAGACTGCGGCCCTCCACCACGCGACGGCCCGCCCCTCCGTGCGACTGCGACCCTCCGCCGTGCTGGGTGGCGCGCCGCAGCCGCCACGCCGGCGGGACTTTTGCTGACCCCGGGGACCACCCCAGTGGTCCGTTTTTCTATCCTGAGGTGTCTGCACAACCCTCGGGATCCCTTATACATTGTACGAGTTCTAAATGAAGAAAGATGAAATAGAAACAGGATTAGGTATTAAAACTCAAATCACCTACCTCGTAGGCGAAACGCTGAAGCTTCGGGTGCAGAATGACGCCTGCGACGCGCTGGAGGTCGATCTGCCGACGATCGGCTTTGAAATAGGATGAAGTTGGCTCCTTCCCAGGTCTTTTTTTCATCGGAAAAGAGGAGGAAATGGGGGAGGTGGACTCATGTGTGTACAAGGTGGGGGAGAAGGGGGATAAGGAGGATTTTTTTAAAATAAATCCTTCTTTAACTCTGAAGGCCGACTTGACTTCGACCCCACGCCCGATGTAGGAAAAGGTAAGGTCACCCTTAGGGTAAACACGATGTTATGAACTCAACAAAAGTCTCTGAATTACGATCCGGGACTTCTTTGAGAAGTTATTTAAGGAGACATTTATAAATAAATAAATAGATTTATTTATGGAAACGCCCTCGAAGCCATTTTCCACCGCAGGCCCGCTCCCGCGAAACTTAAACCCCTCCTAGGGTAAATGGCACGCTCCAGACACAACTGTGCCCTCAGATTCCCATTCTGAGCTACCTTTTAGGATATAACACACCCCAGCCACGTGCATAGTATAAAAATACTTAATATTTTTATAAAATTAATTTTGGGGACAACAGGCCTCAGAATTGCATGCCGTCTTCGCTCCTAGCTCTGAAATTATTCATAGGAATATTCCAAAGTCTGACAGGGCCAAAACTCAAGTCACTACATCCTCCAAACCTTAGAACCTTTTGTCCTTGAAAATCCATAATCACAAGGAAATCAACTGGAATCTCAACTGGGTCTCCCACGCTGGTGAGTTTTCCAACACACACCCTGCCCAAACACAAAGTCATAGGGACTCATCCACCACACCTCAACATTATCCTCTTTGGGTGGAACTGACTCTCCCGCATGGTTTTGATCATGTCACACAAACACGTCTCGGTGGGGGAAGCATCCCTCTTCCTCACACATTCGAAGCATGCTGAACAACACCCACACATGGTTTTTCCAATGCCCTGAACAAAACTCGAGCAAGACACAAAAATGGAAGAGTACCGCTAAAAGTGTCTATCAAAACTACTGTAGAAAGTAAAAAAGAACACAAGGAATACCTCTATCCATCTATGTAGCCTCTGGTTCAATAGCCTCTAGGGCATGCAATTGTCCTCGCCCTCGCCCTCCAGTTCCCTGAGCTCGGCGTGGACCACCTGGGGGTGGTGGTGGTAGCATCTGATACCGCTTACCACCTCCCACTGCTGAACCTGCTCTATCGCTATGTCCTACACCATGTGGACCTCCAAACTCGAGATATTTCCACTGCCAATGTGGCCTATCGATCGTCTCCCTATTATCAGCATGATGGGTCAGACAGTCTCTAACAAGATGTTCCCGACCTTCGCAAGCGTAACACCACCTCTCCTGCGGCTGACCAAAACTGGCCTACGAGCCTTATGAGCCATGAGCCTCAAATTCCCTGTCCTGGGGTCACCTCCTAAAACGTCGCATTCATTTGGTCCCCTGAGTCTCTCTCCAGCTACCAGATGCCGATCCAACTGAAGAAGTCTCAGCTCTCGCGTTCCCAGCACTAACTGGCTGGATCTGCTCGGCCAGAAATCTCTCCACCACTAGAGACCACTCCAACACTCCAGCATTGGTATGAATACATAAGGAAACCACACCTTCCCTGATGTCTCTGCATAGGACTTGCTCGAAGGTCTGTGCCTTAAATAATTGGTCTCAAACCATATCCAGGGAGTAACACGATAAGTCTGTAAACCTCACTGAGTACTCCGACACAGTCATGCCCTCCTGTCGAAGCTACAGAAGCTCCTGGATCCGCACTGACCTCAACGTCTCTAGATAGAAATATTCCCTGAAGAGCCACTCAAACTCTTCCCATGTGATCATATCCTCATTGTGGGACTGTGTCACTAGGCTCCACCATCTCCCAACTGAACCATGCAGAAGGGTTGCCATTAGGACCATAATATGATCTGGAGGTGTCCTCCCTAGGAGGAAAACACGAGTGACTGCTTTGAGCCAGTCATCAGCTTCCTGGGGGTCTGGATCACCCTGGAACCTCAGAGGTCACTGTCTCTAGAACTCGTTAAGTGTACTCATCCTATGTGAATCCTTATCCTGCACAACCGGCACAGCCAGCTTCTCGACAGGTGGTGGATCAACTGGTGGACCACCTGGAGGTCCAGCCTCAGAACCTGTACCCTGGTCCATAGCCTCTACACGAGGCAGATTGTCAGCAAAACCATGCTATAGAACCATTGCTGGCGGTCGTCGTGGAGGCATACTGAAATACAATCAAGATGCACAACGATCAAAGAGTATATCTGGAGAGATGACTGAATAAGAACAAGGGAAACCCAAAAACCCAGTCCTATATGATGCATGCACCATTATGTCCCTGAAACTAGTGTCCAAATGTACCGAGTCGAAAGGCAGGTTATCAGAGTCCTGGTGTATGGATATGTTGGCCACCGCACCAAAACTAGAGTTCCTGGCCAGAAAGACGAACTCAAAACATCATAACACTGCCGCTATGAAACCCAAACCAAGATCACAACTAGACCAGCTATGCTCTGAGATCCCAAAGGTGGTACCTCCTTTGATACTCTCTATCATGACCCAACCTAATGGGGCTCAAGCCGCGACTCCCCAAGCCCACCTCCAATAGGCCAGGGGCTGGCGACTAGTGCTGATTAGGCTATCACACACATAGGAGACATTAAACTAAGGTACCTGTACACACACACCCACATACACCTCCATGAAACAGTGCAGAGATATATAAAACTGAATAGTAAATGCATTCATACAACTATACCAAACCAGAGTGCAATAACAGTATGAAAAGGGGAAAAACAGGTCCCACCAAAAGAAAACTCCAAAGGCATCCAACCTTCTCGGAAGAAGTGGTACTCTGCCAAAAGCACCACTGGAAAGCTCCTCGACACAACTCCAGTAAGACTCTACGGTCATTCCCGCTCACTCAGCTCCGCCTGCCCCAGGTCCTCCTGGGACTCCGTCGAAAGGGCTATGGTATGCACAAGACACAAACATGTGTGGGAAAAGCCCGTGCAGTGGTGAGTATAACAATACTCAGTAGGAACCCCAAAAACCCAAAACAAAAGAGAGAAATTGAAAGGAGAAATTATGATCATCCCATCCAAAGTGAACCCATACGAGAGAGAAAATCCACCTCGAGACCATCCTCTGCTAAACACGACTAGTCAGCACAGCTTAGGTGTATGCCCATACATACACCATGAGCAATCCATATATACTCAGCTCATGCACCAAGCAACATGAGGTACCGAACACATCACCAACAACGGTTCACAACCAGGAGAGCACACTCCACGATCACTATCATCCTAGATGACCCTCATCCAAGAGATACACTCCATCAGTTCCCAAAAGAACACCTTATATGCTCACCCAAGAGATCACGCTCGTCGGATATCGTCACCGAGGAAACCTCGCTGAAACAAAATAAACACCAAACTCCTCGGATAGGGGATCACTCCTAGGGTTTTCTAGGGGATACCAGAACCCACACCGGTATACAAAGATCTCACAAATAGGGGATCACTCCCAGGTTCTGCTGGGGGATACCACAACCCGATCTAGCATTCGTAGATCTCACAGATAAGAGATCACTCCGAGGATCCACTAGGGGATACCACAACCCGATCTGGTGCTTGACAAAAACATGTCACTCAGATAGAGGATCATCACCTATGTCACGACGATACCAAAACCCAATATGTTACATATCGCGTTGTAGGGGATCAAACTGATGATGCTGCAACCCTATAGACACCATGCGCTGAGTAGGGGATCGTATAACCAACGATATCGCAACCCGACTATAATCCTCATGCTGAGTATGGGATTGTATACCCGACGATTCCACAACCCGACTGAGCACGACCCACTGTGTAGGGGATCATATTCCCAATGATGCCACAAACCCTACGGGTTAACCTGCTAGAAAGGGAATCGCCACCTGTTGATAAGCGGTCATAGAAATACCAAGAACCCAATCTTGGGAAATGATGATAGAAGATCCCACTCCAGGCCCACTGGAGGGATGCCACAACTCTAACATATTAAACATCCCATCGAGAGGATCACAAACCTATGTAAGGCTGCGATGTCATGTGAACCCTCGTAGGAACGAACCAAGGGAGTACCCTCAACCACTGCTGGTCCAAACGTCACTAACCCAAGAAACCCTTCACAATGACATACTGCACACCTCCAAGGACGATACTAAGACCACTATCATGATCCACGCGAAAAAACACACAAGATAGGTTGTTTACTCGTCCAAAATGGACATCAGGTGAAAAAGACACTATTCACCGCCACAGGTCCTCATATGGCCCACGTATAGATCCCAGAACACATAAAATGGATTGCACCATTGCGATAATTTCAGAAAAACACACATGATTGACTATTTATCTGCCAAAATCGGACTCCTGGTGAGAAAGTTGTGTTTCTCCGTAAACGCCCAGACTAGCCCTCGTGGGGCCCACACCCCAATCTCGGTCCCAACACCCAAAATCTATCTCAAAACGTCCGATTTACCATCTATATAGCAATTCCATGGACGATACATCAATCAGATGCTCTAGGCAAAAGTTACGGTCGGTCGAAGTTGAATAATAATTAAAATTTTATTATTATTCAACATTTCGTGACCCCGGATCACTGACCCAAACCAAAAATTCCCAAACCTATCCCAAAAGGTTCATATCAATCCTAGGGTTATGCTGTCGTAGACAGTGTGTAAAAAAGGACACTGGGTTTGCAATCTACAGGGGTTTATAGAACCCTCGAATGAAAACTGGGCCAGACTGGCCCAACCTGGCCGGTCCGGCCGGCCTGAACCGGCCCGCCCCGGCCGGACCGGCCTCTGCCGCCTGTGGCCCACCCTGGCCGGAGGCCCTTCGCCGCGCTGCATATTGCCCCACCGTGGGACCACGAACATCCAACATGCCTCAGGCGGCCGCCGCCACCTCGCCGCACCGGCCCGCCGTGGCTGACCGCCCCTCGCCGGTGTCGCCACGCTGGTGCCGCGCAGGCGAGACTTCTGCAGACTGTCGAGACCACCCCGTTGGTCTATTTTCCAATTAGGATGTGTCTACGTGACCCTCGGGAACCCTTCCACACTGCTACGATTTCAAAAGGAATAAAAACACAGTAGAAATGGGATCAGTGGTTAAAACTAAAATTTCCTACCTTGCGGGCGAAATGCCGAAGCTTCGGGTATACAACGACGCTTGCGACGCGCTGGAGCTCGATGTACCGATGATCGGTGTTGAAATCGGCTGACACCGGCTCCTTTGTGGGTTGTTTTTTCATCTCCGAAGAGGATGAAATGGGGGTGGTGGCCTTCTGCGCGTACAAGGTGGGGGAGTAGGGGGATAATGAGGATTTTATTTTATTTTTTTAAATAAATCCTTCTTTAACTCTGACGGCTGACTCGCCTTCGACCCCGCACTTGATGCAGGAAAAGGTAAGGTCTTCCTTAGAGTAAACACAAAATTATGAAATCAACCGAAGTTTCAGAATTGTGATCCGAGGCTCCGTTCAGAAGTTATTCAAGGTGACGTCTATAAATAAAAAAATTTATTTATTTACGGAAACACCCTCGAAGCCATTTTCCACCACAAGCCTGCTCCCATGAAACTTACACCCCTCCTAGGGTAAAGTACACACTCTAGACGCAATTGTGCCCTCATATTCCCATTCTGAGCTACCATTTAGGAGATAACAAACCCCCGCCACGTGCATAGTATAAAAATACTTAATATTTTTGTAAAATTAATTCTGGGCACACCAGGCCTCGGAATCGCATGCCGTCTTTGCACCTAGCTCTGGAATTATTCATAGGAATATTCCAAAGTTTGACAGGGCCAAAACTCGAGTCACTATAGTGATTTAAAAATTCAATAATTTAGTTGTTTCAATTCATGTTAATTGTTCTTTAAATCAGAATCTCAAGATCTTTTCTTCCTCTCTCGTTTCTCGTTCACCTTACATAAATGAATTTTTATTTTAATTTTCATTAAAATAAAATAGAGGTTCTCATCAGGAGGTTCCAAACGTTCCTGGCTATACAAAACTAGAATACATGAAAATTATTTGTCAGTACATGTCATGTAGTCTAGGTTCAATGCATCGGACTAGTCCGCCAAATCAGGTCGTGTGTTGGAGTATTTCTAAGTCTTAAATGACATCGTGTGTTGACCCAGAACAAGTGACACGTGGTTTCTAGATTACACGTTGTGTGGTCCACTAAACACGTCATGTAGTCCCTTCGGGTTAGGGTTGGACCATGTACCCCATACATGGCTTTCCCGTCTAAAAACCGTGTAACATGGATTCTACACGGCCTATGTCCCAATGAACACACAATGTACTCAGAAAAATTTCCGATGTACATCTACACACCATGTCCCCAGGCGTGTACTTCGTATGGATGGTGAACAAAAGTACACACTATGTAGTCAGAACTACACGCCGTGTACTCATCCAAATTATGCATATTTATTAAAATTTATTGTTATATTATACAAACCCTTGAGACGTATACCATAGTACAGGAGTAATGATGAGGCACAACACGTGATAAGTGTTATATATATGTGTGTTTAATTTAACACTTGTGTAATGTTCATTTCTACTCATTGGGTAGTTACGAATGGGAATTCACCAGGTTTCCTCCAAGGTACAATTTACGTACAAAGATAATTTTAAATGAATTTATTTGTTTAAAATTATAATGGATGAGAATCTCAAGTAATTTTAGAAAAATGGTTTAAGATAAAAGGATTGATTAATTAATGATAATTAATTGATTCGAGCATGATTTATCTTAAACAAGAACGATTAAAAAATTTAATTCTAGTCTTATTTATGCGTAAATATAATTGCATGCAAGGATGATCATGATCTAGACCAAGACTTTTGTATTTGAATATTTTCGTTTAAATTTATTTCATTAAATTAAATTTTTGGGCCTGTGAGTTTTCTCCTCATTAATATGTAGGGCATGCATTCCCAAGCTTTCTTTTATATAAAACCCCATTTTACCCCTCACCTACGTATGAGATAAAAGAATATTTAATGGATGGATCTCCCAAGCTATTGGAGGAATCACAAGTTAGGATCCAAGGTGAAACCAATCCAAGGAGATACAATGGTTGATAGGTGGAATTTTGTAAACACAAACCCAAAAGGTTCAAGGTGTTTCAACCCTAGGTCTTGGGTTAGTTTATCAACTGCCAGATAAACTAACCAATAGAACAATATCATGATCATACCATTTATTTTATTTATGTTAGTTTCATGGTTTATTTATTTTGGGTGTGTTGTCACGATCACACAATTAATGAATTAAAAAATCATACAAGATGGAACTAAAATAAGATCAGCTTATGCGTAAAATATTATATTAGACATGGTTAATCACTTAAATATATGCTACTTAATATTAACAATCATGTAATCAAAGATAATAAAATTAAAATTTATGTGTAAGGATAAAATCCCTCAAAGAAAATATCAATTCGGTATAGCCTTCCATAATTTTGGTTAGAATCGAACCATAGTTCAAAGTTCTTGACCAACCCTAGTTTGGGGGATTTCAATTATTGGGGAATTATAATTCAAGGTTTTGGGTTGACATGACTTGGTTTGCATCAAGTATTGATTTCCACAGTAGGACTTGGTGTGACCAAGAGGAAAAGGATGAGGACATCCAAAATAAAAGGATTTCAGGACTGGGGAGTCCACTCAACGAATAAAGGAGTTGCGAGTTAATGCAGTTTGCATATGGAATGCCTACCTAAAACCCTTAAAGTTTATTGACCAACCCTAGTTGAGGTAATGAAAATGGAAATATGGATCCTTTCCACTAGAATATTCAGGCAACAAAATATTATGAAGTCAATGGTGAGGGCTATTGGATTTCGATAAAATAGTGGGAGACTAATAAGTATTGATTTATTTATTTGTCTCAGTTTTATCATGATAAATTACTAAACCTTTTATCATATTAATTTGTAGAAATTACAATAAAAATGACTTCAAACATATCATTGTGAACCATACTCAAGAAGGAAAACCTTCTCACCGACACCAATTTCCAATAATGGCAGTGGAATTTATACGTCATCCATCGCCATGAGAAGAAATTGTACATGCTGGAGGAACCTATTATAGTTTCACCTGAAAAGAGGCTAGTGACAAGGAAATATCTCTCTAAATGAAATATATGGATGACTCCACATATGTCCAATGTTTCATGCTATCATCCATGTATAATAATCTCTTGAAGAAACATGAAAACATGGACGCATATAGCATGATGTATCACCTTAAGGATCTCTACCAAGAGAAGGCGAGACAAGAGAGATATGAGATCTCCAATGTTTTTCTTACAAATATGCTTGGAGAGTCTGCGCCAGCTATCCCCCATGTATTCAAGCTTATTGGCTACATTGAACGCCTTTAAATCTTAGGGATTAAGTTCCCGAATGAGTTGCGTACAGATCTCATCCTATCATCACTGACCAATACCTTCACAAGATTTATTGTCAATTATAACATGATCTATAATTTGAAGAGTCTATTAGAACTTATAACATTAATTCTCCAAGTAGATAAGGACATGGGGAATGACAAACCCACAGTCCTTATGGTGAATAATAAAATGAAGGACAAGGAAAAGGGGCTAAAGACTTATAAATGGTATGAAGTCCCTAAGAACCATCCCTCCAAGAATGGGATGATCCAAATGCAGGGCAAGGAATGGGAGGCAGTATGTTTTTCATGTGGCAAGAAAGGCCACTGGAAGATAAATTGCACCCAAAAGCATGGGGATGCTTAAGGTGTGTTCGTTATAGAGTGTAATATTTCTATTTTTACACATTGGGTTTTTGATACAACTTATGGGGCTCACATCTGCATTCAAATGTAGGAACCATGTAGATTTAGAAAGATTACCGGGGGAGAGGTGGATCTTCGAGCTACCAATGGCATAAAGTTGGTTGTGTTGTACATTGGTGATCACCATCTCTCATTGAAAACCAGGGTGATTTTGGCTTTACATAACTGTTATTATGTGCCTAGTGTTACCAAGAACATAATTTCTGTATCTTGTTTGGATATGGATGGATTTATTTTCAAATTTGGAAATAAGGTTTGTTTCTTTTATAAGAACAACATATGTTATGGTATGAAACATTTAGAAAACTGTTTGCATGTATTAAATTACAAAAACCAAGTGTTGGCAATTGACAATGAAACAAACTCACATGACTCATACATCTCCCAGTTGTGGCATCACCGTCTCAGTCATGTAAATGAGAATCACTTGACAAAGCTCTTCCAAGATGGCTATTTAGACTCTACTGAGCTAAAACTACTTTATAGATTCTACACTTGTTTACAAGGTAAAATAACCAGGCTGTATTTCGGTGGACAAGGTTAAAGGGCCATATAGCTTCTAGGATTGGTGCACATGGATGTGTGTGGACCATTCCCTGTAGAATCTAGAGGTAGATATTCTCACTTCATTACTTTTACTAATTATTTGAGTAGATATGGACATTTCTACTTAATGAGGTATAAGTCAGAATCCTTAGAGAAATTTAAGGAATTCAAGAATGAAGTATAGAATCGTCTTGGTAAGAATATAAAGAAACTTCGATCAGATCTAAGTAGAGAATATCTGAACCAAGAGTTCATCGATCTTCTATGGGAGTCTGTGATTCTATCTCAGTTCACTCATCCTTATACACCATAGTGGAATGGTGTTAGTGAAAGGTGGAACCACACCTTGTTGGACATGGTGAGGTCGATGATGAGTCATACAGATATTCCACTATCCTTTGGGGGATATGCATTACAAACTATAGTATACACATTAAATCGAGTACCAACTAAGGAAAAAATGGAATTCCCTCCAAGTTATGGAATGTAAAGAAACCCATTTTGTCACACACACATGTATGGGGATGCAAGGTGTTTGTTAAGGCCTTATCAGGAAAAAACTAGCACCCGAAGGCACAAGGTGTATCTTTATAGGATATCCTAAGAAAATGAAAGGATATTACCCATATAAACCTTCTATCAAATAAGTTACTGTCACCAAACAATACATATTTCTTGAGAGGGAGCACATTCTAAACAAGGATAGTGGAAAAAATATTTACTTCGACGAAGTTGATACTCAAGATACACAGGAGTTGGTACAGGAACAAGTTCCACAGGTCCCCATGGAAGAGGTTCTATAAACACAAGTACTACATAGGAGCTCAAGAGAGGTAGGGGAACCAGATATATTTGGTTTCCTAGTCATCGAGGATGGTGAATCATTATTGTTATAAAATGATGAGCCTATCTCCTATAAGGAAGTGGTAGAAAGCTTGAAATCTGCAAGATAGCTTGAAGCACTGAATTCTGAGATGGATTCCATGTATTAGAACCATGTCTAGGTTCTAGTCAATGGGATAGTTGATGTAAAGCCTGTTGAATGAAAATGGGTATTCAAGAGAAAAATGGACATGGAAGGTCAATTTAGCACCTATAAATCAAGGATAGTGGCTAAATGATTCATACAACATCAAGGAATTGACTATGATAAAAACCTCTCGCTAGTTTCCATGTTTAAATTCATAAGAATCATACTTTCCATAGCAGCTTACCATGACTATGAGATTTGTAAAATGGATGTCAAAATAGAATTCCTTAACAATAACCTTTAGGAATATGTATATATAACACAACCAGAAGGGTTTGTGACACTAGTTGAATCCAAACGGGTTTGCAAGTTGTAGAAATCCATTTATAGATTAAAGAAAGCATCCAAGTCATGGAACATTTGATTTGATGAAGCCATAAAAGAATTTGGTTTTATTATGAACGAATGTGAGCCATGTGTTTATAAGAGGTTTAATAGTAATGAAGTCATTATCCTAGTAGTATATGTTGATAACATATTGATTATTGGAAATGATGTACCAGTATTATAGTCGGTTAAGGATGAGTTGAACAAGTGTTTATCCATGAAGTACTTGGGTGAAGCAACCCACATTCTCGGGATCAAGATCATTTGTGATAGATCCAGTAGGCTTCTTGGACTAAGTCAGGGTACATATATTGACCAGATACTAAAGAGATTTAGTATGGAACAATCCAAGAGTGGATTAGCTTCAGTGTCACATGGCCTATATCTTTCTAAGAAAATGTGTCCTCAGAAACAATAAGAGATAGATAGAATGAGTAAGATCCCATACGCTTCAGATATAAGATCCATCATGTATGCCATGTTATGTACCAGGCTTGATGTTGCCTATGCACTGAGTATGGTAGGAATATATCAAGAAAATTCAGGAGAAAAACATTGGACTACTGTAAAGACTATCCTTAAATATCTGAGAAGAACTAAGGATATGTTCCTTGTGTATAGAGGAGATGAGGAGATTTTCATCAGAGGGTATGCTGATGCTGGTTTTCAGATAGATCAGAACGATTTGAAGTCACAATCTGGAGTTGTTTTCTATCTCAATAAAAGAACTGTGAGCTGGAAGAGTTCAAAGAAACCCGTTGTCTTTGAATCTACAGTAGAGTCTGAATATATAGAGGATTTTGATGTAGAAAAAGAATTCATCTAGATTCTGAACTTTGTTCAGGATCTTGATGTGGTTCCTTGTAGTAAAGATCCTATCACATTATAATGTGATATTACTACAACGGTGGATCTTTCAAAAGAAGAAAGGTCACATCAATAGATGAAGCACATACTTTGGAAGTATCACCTCTTGAGGGATTTCTATCAAAGGGGTTAAGTTTAAGTGAGTAGAGTGTCCACGAAAGAGAACGTGGAAGACCCCATGAATAAAGGCCAATCTCAGCAGAAGCATGAATATCATGTGAGAGCTAGTGTGTTAAAAGTTTTTAGCAGTTCTCTCTAGTTTAAGTGGGAGTCTGTTGGAGTTGGTGGCCTAGAACTAACTACTTTTTAATTTATTCATTAATAAATACCTTATCATATCTTTTTTGTTATTCTGCATGATAATTCATGTGATAATGTCCTAAGGATAGTTGTTTCATTAAAGGGTCATAGCAGATTCTTGCTATGATGAGAACTCAGAAGTGACATAACATTGTTCATGAATATATGTTTGATATCCAGATGATGTTATTTAAGGTACACAAAGAATATAGGCCATTAGGGGTGAGGACTCATAAAACTTTGAGGCACCTTCTCATGGTGTGCACCTTTGGTAATATCTAGGAGGATATTATTAGAACGAGACCTACCATTAGGAAATACACATTTTGTAGTTTCATTGGATGTTCAAATTTGTGGACGCGTGTATTGGTCCTTAGACTTTAAGATTATTATTAATGGGTATTGAAACTCGCACACTTTCATGTGTTGAATAAAATTGTGATGACACACTGTTCGTAGTGAGGTTGGAAATGTCGAGTGTGTCACGAGTGATACTGCATTAATAGATAATGCGAGAAAGGATTATCCCCTTCTATTCCATAATGGATGTATATATATTAGGCACTTTGATGGAATTGATATAGCCTAAATAAATCCATGGCCATGGTAAGGAATGGGAAAGTTCAATTCCATAAAGTCAAATAAAGAATAATCAAGAACATGAGTCGATGTCACTAGTATGTAACATGCTTGATTCGAGATATCGAGACAAAGGGATTATATTACATGGTAAGTGTTCATAGGAGGTAACACGTCATTGAAGCATTAAATTCTTTCTCTATGGTTTACTTGGTGTGTTACTAGATGCTAACCTTGGAATTTAGGTAGGATCTGACTAATGCCACTGAGAAAGAGGCCTAGAGGGTCACACACTAAGTGTGTCCAAGTATCTCAGTTAAATATTAATTTAACATGTTGAATAAATATTATTCCCTATTGTGGTTTAATAATTATTTAAGGATTCCTGATTACATTTATTTCAACACTAGTTATTTGAGAGAATATATTGTGAGAGAAATAATATATTTATTAGCGATTAATGTCGTGA
The DNA here is from genome assembly GCA_963277665.1 of Viscum album. Classification (NCBI taxonomy): domain Eukaryota; kingdom Viridiplantae; phylum Streptophyta; class Magnoliopsida; order Santalales; family Viscaceae; genus Viscum; species Viscum album. Next base: position 839,752,365 of record OY728145.1, on the reverse strand, counting down.
TATTTATTTTAGAAATACATATCCATTATTCATGGTCTAATAAATGTGGTGTAGAAAATAAAGAAAAAATGGAAAAAAAAGTACACACCTTGTATTTTTTTCTGAGAATTTATGAGAAATAATATTATTTATTTAATTAAATAATATTAGGTCTAATTCACTAGGTTCATGTTAGGAAATAATAATACTCAAATGTTATTATTAGACATGGGGTATTACTAAGAATTAAATTAAATGAATAAATGATTTCGGGTAATGAAATAATTTTATTATTCTATGTAATTAAAAATCCAAATTATATATTTATCATTAGCTTAGCCATTTTTTTATGGTTGTGCACAATGGATCTAGAGAAATATCTCATGCCAAGAGAGAATTATTTTCTTCTAATAAGGCTCTCAAGCTACGAGAGAGAGAGAGATTCTCCTCCACCAGATCAAGGAGACTGAAGGCGGACATCGCAAGCAAAGGTTCTTCTCTGCTAGTACCTGGAGATCCCTTCGGCAATATCTAGAGATATGTGGAGCATGTGTGGTTCACCACTACACCCAAAACCTACAACTTCAACCTTTAAAGAATAATTGAATCAACTCATGGTCCTTTTCCCTTTATTGAATATATTTAAAAGGAAAATAGAAAGTTCTTGTAGATTGTGGAGCATGGAATGTTATTGCTGAGCCTAAATTATAGCAAGTTAAAATTATATTTTAAATAATCTATAATAAAATTATAATTTTAAAATATAATGAAATTTAACTTTTAATTTGATAGGATGAATATCCATTTTCAACATATGTGGCCAATATAATACTAGAATTAATTTGTGAAATTTTACCTTAGCAGTAATATTTTGTTAAAAATTGAAAATGTAGTAGTTAACTATTAGTAATTTTACTTATAATAAAATCTAATAATATGAATAATTCAAAATATATTGACTATAAATTTTATAAAAATAAAGATAAGACCACTTGGTGATTAAAAGGGGTATTTTCCAAAAAACTGTTTTTTAGAAACTGTTTTTTGTTTAAAAAATGTTCAATAAATATCCATTTTAATTAATTAAAATATTTTTTATGATGAGTGATTTAATTTAAATATAAATATTATACATCTAAATATATTAATTTTAATTCATATAATTATTGTTACAAGTTATATAGCTAATATAAGACCATCTAATGCTTGAAAAATGCATTTCTAAAAAAATTGTTTTTCTACAAGATTTTCAAGTTCATTTTTAAAGATAAATTATTACCCTTATATAAATTGAATTTGATATAATGGAATCCATATTTTGAATAATAATAATTAAAATTATGTAATAAGGTCAAATTAATTTTTGGTCATAATGAATAATAAAAATAGTAAAAATCAATTACCACGGTTAAGGTAAAAATGGGTTTACCAGGAGTTAAGCTATAATGAAAAGGGTCAAAATGAACCAAAAACTTATTTAAAACACATTATTTCTATTTATTTTGAAATTATAATTTTATAATTCTAATATTATCCATTTTAGGGATTTATTATCAAGAAAGTGAGATGTCATTATTGAAAAATGTTGAAAAATTATAAGTGTGCCACTCACCTCAATTATAAAATGGTACCTCCACCCATCACCTATTCACACATATCGAGACATTTATATATACAATAAAAATTAATAAATATCTCGCTAAAATCCTTAACCACGTTCTAGGGAATGTGTTATTCCTAAAAGACCAACCCTAGGGTTCTTAATAAGAGATCCAAAGCTGGTTTCTCTAAGCGAAGGTGACTGTCTTTAACAACCTATTTATTTTTTTAATTATTTTTTAACACCTTAAATTATGTGTTAAAAATTAAAATAAAATAAAATAGGTATATACCATATAATTATATGTTATTATGATTATGGAATAATATTTATCCATATCCTTATCTATTAAATCTGCACAAAAACAATCACTCGTGTGTAAGGCAGACTACATCCACGCAAACTGATGTAATTTATTTTCCATAGTTGAATAAAATGGATAGTAATAATGATTGAAATAATGAATATATATGATACTAATGACATAATTATTTTATAAAAAATTAATATACCAACTTATTTATAATTTCTCTCATTGAGGAAATGGTATTATGGCTCGTCCATACGTACAACCTACCATCTTGACAAAGTGATGTGATTCATTATCAATGTCCAAATTTCAAGGATGATTCTATAAATTTATCTAAATAGTAAATATAGTTTTTATAAAATTATTATAATTTATTAGATGAAGGAACTATATTCTATACACAATAACTATAAATTTCATGACATAACAAACATGAGAAAACAATGGAGTTAATACATTAAATAGTGGTAATAATGAGATATTATTAATAAATTGGTAATAAAATGATATAAGAGAATAATATATGATATCATAAATATGAACATGGTTCTGGTAAAAATTAATATCATGTTTAAAACCATTATACTTTAGTATAAAGTACATTCAACTAATCGGAAACATGAGTTATGAGAGTTCCTATCAATTTCCATTCCATTGATGAGGTACATATGATGATGCTTTGATATATTTAACATGAATACCTATTTATTGCATATTAATAATATATTAATTCATTATTATTCTTTCAAGGGGTTATAATTAAAAATTTAACAAGGAGGTAAGTATTTATTTTATAATCTCACTTTATTTTGAGATTTCTTATATTTTCATTGAAAGAATATTATCATTTATCCATAATAAGATAAAATAATTTTCTTATCCACTAGATATTTAAGGAGTTTACATATTTTTTTCAAACTTTTCCTCTCTTGGAAATTGAATCATGAAATAAAATGTTTATGAGAAAAACCAATAGTATTTTTCATGTAATTGGGTATATTTTTATTATATAACCATATTTCTCAAAATTATTTTACAATTATCCTTTTTATTACATAAATAGCTTATGAAAAAAAAATTATGTTATCCTTGACTTTTTAAAAAGTTTGAATGAAATATTTATACTATTTTCTGAAAGTTATGTTTTTTACATAAAGTAAAAAAGGAATATCATTTTTCACATATACAATAGTAATATACTTTCCTTCTATCATAACTATTTTATGATATTTAGGATCTTCTATAAGTTTTCAATGGTTTTATAAAGAAAACTCTTAAATTAAATAATGTTTTATTATTTTTGTTCCATTTTCTTTATTTCTTCAATGGAAATAATTTTTTTTATAACCTATATTCCCAATGACTTGAAGTCCATCTCTTATCCATTATTTATTTTTTTGTTCATTTAAATCCTCTTGATATATTCAATTTCATGTGATTACTATACATTACATTTCTTTTAAATATCCATATTATTTTTATTTTGAATATAATTATCACCTAAACGATTTACTATTTTTACATATGGTGTTTTATTATGAATGTAATTTGATTGTATGTGGAATATCTTGATAAATACAAATTATTTACTCAATGCAATATTTGTTGATAGGGAATATTGGTAATGAATTAAATAAACCATTAAATATTTGAGGAATGAATTAGACATATAGTGATGGGTGGGTCCTGGATATTGATATCCCCTTGATGCAAAAATAGTCACAAGATATGAATCAGTTTTGCAAATTAAATAGGTTTTTATTTTTTTCATACCCATAAATTAAACTGTCTTAGAACAAGGTATTGATTAAATAGGTATCTTAATTTTTTAAATCATGATGTCCAATATTAATCATTTAATTCATTGGGAATTGAGTTATAATTATCCATGAAATTATTTCATTGATATTATATATAGATACATTTTTACTCATGTTATTGATTAAATAGAATGTGTTTTCAGTTATATACCTTTCTATATTGATTATGTCTTATTTCCTCATGATAGATTCTATTTTACCTAATCTTACTAAGAATTTCATCTCACATTTTTTTGTATCCATTCCATAGGATATAAAGAATATTTATTTGAATGAGTTTCAAGGATGTCAAGCATTTTCTTTTATTATGCTTTATATTCTATTCCCAATGTAAAATAGCTATAATGTATTTATCTGGTTCTCCAAAACTACTAAAATAATATGTCATTTAGGATTAAAACCCTTATATATATGATAATGTAATAAAGTGACCATCGGATCTTGGTTACCAGAGTCGGGGTTGTTATACATGGTATAATAAAATGTTTAGTAGAAATCTTGGGAACTTGATTTAGGAAAACCTAGATTAGAGAACATAACCTTGTGATGGACTTTTTGGATATGTCATGCTATGGAATAAAAACCAAAATTTTTGGTAGGTTTGAGATTTTTTGGGTTTTATCATTAATAAATCCCCACTTGGATATGATAAGTGGACATGGTTCTAGCATATTTGTACCCAGGGGAAATAAATTTGAAAAGGAAGCATTAAGATTTGATATATCATCACTTATTGTATGAAAATAAGACATTTTATAAAAATAGTCCTTAATATACACTTAGTTTGATAGTATTAGGGTATATTATTAGGATAATTCATTTTTTATTTACAAACCATTATGAAGTATTTTAAAAAAATCATGATTTAAAAATATTTTCAAAGAAATCATGTTTATGTTTACAAGATTAACACTGTATAAAATTTTAATTTATGTTTAGTGTTACATAAGATTTTGATTTATATATTATGATTTAAAAATCATAGTTTTATGATCTAATCTAGTATGTTACATTTTTTAGAAATGGTTCTTGGAAGAAAGAACGACATCACCACTCGTGGTTAATTTTGAAATTTCACTACTGAGCGAGCCAATACAATAGGTGTTAGAATAAAGAAGATCATGGATATATAAGGGTAGCTAGCCCAAGTTATGACTAATAACCTTTCCCAAATAGATAAACCTATTATTACACAACATTATTATCTTATGTTGGAACACTTCATGAGACCTAAACCCCATAATTTAATGGGACTACTAATACATTGGTAGATGAGCAATGGATTAAGAACCTTGATATGATATTTATAGACTTTGTATATAGTGAAAAGGAAAAGGTTATATTGGTAGTATATTTTCTCAAGGGTTATTATAATCAATGGTGGTCATTGATTCATAATTCTATAGAGTAAGTGTAAATGGAAAACATTAAATAGAGTAATTTTACTGAAAAATACTTTCACAAATTTCTCTCTTACGAGTAATTGATTAAAAATAAATAGAATGTTCTTCATTTTAAATATAAATGATTAAGAAAGTGTTCTGGAGTATGTTCCTACCTGTATAATACTATATAGGTATTCAATAGATTACATACACAATATAAAATTAAATATTAACCATTTTATTGAAGTGATTAAGCTAAGTTTCTAAAGGGAACTAGGTTCTCAAAAATTTTCATCATATTATGAAATAGTTTTATACACCATAAAAATAGAGAAAGAATATTGTATATATTATATATTCAGATTCAATAAAGAAAATAAGAGGTCATATTAACACTAATAAAAATTTAATTTGTAGAAAATGAAGAATAAAATGTTGCAACTTTCATCATGAGAAAATTGTGGAAAGAAACACCCTGGAAAATGATTTAAGGGAACAATAGTGTGTTAAAAATATGGTGAAAAGGTTCATATCATTCATGAATGTAATGTAAATAAAGATAATGTTATTTTACAAGGCTTAAACTTTAAATAAATGGGGTATTATTCATACCAATGTCCCAAGAGTCAAGGGAAATTAACACATAAGAGGCCAAGGGGAGAATGCCAAGTTAATGAGACCACTATAGTAAAGGATAAAGTTATAAAAGATATAGTGCTAAGAACTAAAATAATAAATTCAAATTTAGATAATGATTGATTTATCTCTTGATCCTCACACTCTTTTATATCTTCCATTTTTTTTGAAAATTTAATATTTTCGTAGCACCTTAAGAAGGGATTTTTCAGTCCAAACTCCTAGTGGAAATATCCCTAGAATTGTGATGTGTTAGTAAGTTCCCATTATGAAACATAAACATAACCTATTTTCATAATTTATAATTATACGTATGGTTTTATTTTATATATTACTTTATATTTATTTTCATTAAAAATAGCATGAAAAAATTTATTATAAAGAGAAGGAAATTGCGATATGTAATGAAGATGTGGAAATCCTTATCATTATAGTGAAGGATTAATAATCTAGTTTATGTATAGATCCACCCCATTTAGATCTTCCAAAATAGATTCATGGGGAAGAATATAAAGAAAAATATATTTATTGAAAGGTTAATATTCAAACTGAGGATGTACCAATTATACATAAATACATTGATGTATTTCTTGAGAAATTTCCTAGATATACACAAGATCATAAAGTCAAGTTTTCTATTGATTTAATACCCCAATAAATACCAATATCAAAGAATCCCTATATAATTACCACTATGGAATTAATGTAACTGAAGAAACAACTATAAGATTTTAGTGATAAGGGATTTATTATCCCTAGTGTTTCACCTTAGGAACCCCTATGTTTTAATTAAAAATAAATATGGATCTATGAGGTTGTGTACTGATTATAAGGAAATCAATGATATTATGATAAATAACAAGTATCCTATTCCCCAAATTTATGGATTATTTGATAAATTTCACAGAGATTAATATTTTTCAAATATTGAACTTCATTCTGGGATCATCAATTTTGAGTAAATAAGGAAGATATTCCAAAGGCAACATTTCAAATGAAGTATGAACATTAAAAATTTATAGTAATTCTCATTGGATTGAATAATTAACCCTTTATTTATATAGATCTAATGAAAATAATATTCAAGGAATAACATTATAATCATTTTATGTTATTCATTGATGAAAATCGGTGTATTATAAAATATATGAGGACCATGAGAATCATTGCATATCAATCCTGAGTGTCTGAGAGGAAAACAATTATATTGGAAATTTATGAAGTGTGAATTATGAATATAGGGATTTATTTTCATGGATATATTTTCCATAATTATTTAATATTAATTGATCTTGTGAAGACAAATATAGTCAAATAATGGCATACACTGTCAAACATAACCTAGGTATGAAGCTTCAATGGTTTGGTAGGTTACAATTGACAATTTGTTCAAATTTTTCTTAATTAGCTAACATGTTAACCAAGATTACACATAAAGGGGTAAATTTCAAATGGAAAAAGTAATGTGAAGAATTTTTTGAATAATTGATGAAGATATTGGTAAATTTTTCATTTTTGAATCTACCATCAAGAAATAACAGGGTTGTGATATATAGTTATTCACCGAAGAAGGGACATAATTGTCTCTTTTTGATAAATTATAATGTTTTTCCTATGAATCAAGACAATTAAAGACTCATGAAAGAACTATACAAACCTTTATCTTGTGTTGGAATATATTATATTTTCTTTAAATATATGAAGACATAATCTTAATGGTGAAATATACGAGATATACACAAGCTATAAAAGCCCAAAATACATATTTTCATAGAAAGGGATCAATATGAGTCAAATTTGATGGATAAACCTACTCAAGCATTGTGATTTCTGAATATAATACCACCCAAGGAAAGAAAATAAAGTTTCAGATGCATTAAGAATGAATTATCATAAAGTTATAACCAAAATGTGGATGAATAGGGATGCTATGTTTATGAATCTAGTAAATATGGATATAAAAACTATTAAAGCAGGAAAGACATCACTATTTTTTCAAATGATTTTGAAGAAATATTTATTATAAAAAAATAAAAAGTTCCCAATTAAATATTGAGATTTTATAAAATGAAATAAATTCCATAAATGATGAGAAATTAAAATTTTTTGTTTTTGAAGATGGAATTTTGAAATTTATAAAGAGACTATGTGTTCCATCTATACCATATATGAAAAGGGAATTGTTAGATGTTGCACATAGCTTGAATGTTTCTATAAAAATCAATACCACCATGAGGTATATGGAATTTTGGGAACATTTTTATGGGATAATATGAAGTAGGATATTGATAATTTTGTATTAAGATGATTGGTATTGTCAGCAGGTGAAGGATGAAAGACAATATGATGGAGGTGTTATGAAAACTCTACCTATTACTATATGGAAATGGGATAAAATAAATATGGATTTTTTCACAGGAATACCAATGAATCATATAAAGAATGATGAAATATGATTTATTATTGATTGACTAACTAAATCTGCACTTTTACTTTATATAAGAGAACATTTACCTCTTGAGAACTTTACAAAAATCTATATTAATGAATTTGTATGAATTAATGCTAGAATCATTTCAATTATGTATAAAAGTGGTCCCTAATTTATTTCATAATTCTATAAGAGTCCTTAGAAGTTTATAAATACAGAAATTCATTTGAGAACCGCCTATAATCCTCAAATGGATGGGCATAACAAATGGACTCTTAAAGCATTATAAGTCATGTTTATGTTGTGCTCAAATGACTTTGAAAGGGAGTGGGATCATTATTTAACTTTGGTAGAGTTTTCCTATAATAATTTTTCCATTAAATTATTAAAATGGTGCTATATAAATCATTATATGGCAGAAGATGTTGTACTCCAACTTGTTGTGATGAATTTGATAAAAAGAAACTTATAAGCCCAAAAAATTTTGAGGAGATAAAAAAATGGTAAAGACTCTTTATACTCAAATTTTGGTATCACAAAATTTAAAAATAGTTATTCCAATAACCTAAAGAAATATTTGGAATTTCAAGTTAGAGACTATGATTTCTTGAAAGTATCTCTATGGGAGGGTGTTATAAGGTTTGGTATGAAAGAGAAACTGAGCCCTAGGTACATTAGAAATTTTGAAATTCTAGAATGAATTAGAGACGTGACATACTAATTTGTAGTGATACTAAACTTCTCTAAAGTACACGATGTATTCCATATATCATTTTTAATGATGTACATACCATACCCAATGTATATGATCAATTTTGATGAAATAGAACCCGATATTGTTCTACCATAACGTGAAGATCCCATACAAACTATGGAAACTAGATAGAATGTATTTAGGAATAATATGACTATAATGGTAAAAATAATTTGAATAATTCATAAAATAGAGGTTTTTGTGAATAATAACCACCCTCATTTTTTATAAGGTAATATGCATGAAAATTTTGAAGAAGAAATTTTTGTAGGTGGTAAGAATGTAACACTTGATCCTAAATTATTATAAGTTAAATTTATATTTAAAAATAATATAATATAAATAAAATTTTAATGTTTTATTCCATAAAAGGATGAATATAGATTTTGAACTTACTTAGTCAAAATATACCTAGAATAAAATTTTAAAAATTTCCCTTAGAAATAAACTTTTATGTATAATTAAAAATATAGTATCTAAATATTCATAATTTTATTTAAATTAATATTTAATAATATGAAAAAATATAAATTTATTGACTATAAATTTTATATAAATAATTATATATATCATTTATAAGTGAAAGAGGGTATTTTTTAGAGAAATGTTTTTGATTAAAAAGGACAAATGTATATCCATTTTAATTAATTAAAATAAAAAATAACAAAGGATGTTTTAAATGAAATTTATATATTATAAATATAAATATAATAATTTAAATCAAACTAATTTTTATTACTAGTCAAATAGTTAATATAAGGTCATCTTATTCTTGAAAAATTCATTTCATGAAAAATTGTTTTTCAACACGAATTGCGGGTTTATTTTTAAAATTAAATTTGGATACTTATATGACTTGAATTTGATAAAATTTATTCCATATTTTGAATTATAATATTTAATATTAGTTAATAAGGTTAAACAAGTTTTTTTATAATTAATAGTAAAAATAGTAAAACTTTATTACCATGGTTAGGGTAAAAACATGTTTACTGGGGGTAAATCTATAAATATAAGTATCAAAATGACCTAAAAATTTATTAAACTCCATTGGTTGGTCATATTTAGAACTTCTCCTTATCAATTTTGAATAAGATTCATTTTTTAGTTATATTTTCAAGAAAGAGTCATGACAATATTGAAAAACTTTAAAAAATTACAAGTGTGCTGCTCACCTCAATTATAAAGGGGAACTTACTACTCTCACTAATTCAAGCCTCTAGATTCATTTAGCATGAAAAGACTAAGAAAAAATTTATTTGAAACGTCCTTATCCACATTCTTATGGTATTTTTCTTCCCAAAACAACAAATCTAGGGTCTTTAATAATAGTTCCAAATGAGGTTATTCTAATATATGGTAATTGTCTTAACCAAGCTCCTTCTTTTTTTACTTTTGATTTTACCTCCATAATTTTTTTTTTGATTTTAAAATATAATAAAACTAGTATCAACCATAGAGTGATATCTTATAATTTTAATTGAATAATATTTATCCACATTTTTATCCATACAATGGGAAAAAAACTATCACTTGTGTGTATGGAGGACTACAGCCTCGCAAACCGATGTAATTTGTTTTTTCGTCACTTACTCACACGAATAGTCATAATGATGAAAATAATTAATATATATGATAATTCTGAAATAATTTTTATTCTATAAACTAAATATATAATTCAATTCTTTACCTTTTATCCTATCAAGTAAATGTTATGTTCACTCATATGTACCTACAGACTACGATCTCCACTAAGAGATGTGATTTAGTTTCCATTTTAAAATTTCAAAAAATATTCTAAAAATGAATATAATGAGTAAATATGATATTAATAACATTAATATAATTATATAGATGTTGTAACTATATCCTATACACAATAATTTGATGTTTTATGAAAAAATAGTTTGGGTAAAATGATGGAGTTAACACTTGAAGCAATGGAAATAATGAAATATTATTAATGAAAAGGTAATAATATATTATAAGAGGATAATATATGATATTATGAATATGAATATGGTTCTAGTATAAATTAATAACATTCATAAAACCATTATAAAGGATATTAAATAATGTTCAGCTAAAGAGAAGCGTGAGGTATGGAACTTCCTCTCAATTTTCATTCCATCGAGGTATATTTGTTATTATGAACCTATTCACCATTATGTGATGCATATGATGGAACTTTTATTTATTTATCATTAATAATGATTTATTCATGGTGATTAATATATCAAATCATGTTTATTTTTTTAAGGGATTACAAATCAAAAGATACAAAAGTAGGATGAATTTATTTCACAATCCCACTTTATTTTGGTATTTCTTATATTTTTTTGAAACAATATTATCATTTGTCCTTAATAAGATCTAATAATTTTATTATAAGTTATATGTTAAAGGATTTTACATATTTTATTCCAATTTTACTATCCTTTTCTCTTAAATCAAGAAATTAAATGTTTATAAGAAAAACTAATTTTATTTATCATTTAATCAGGTATATTTTTTTCCATATCTATATTTTTAAAAATTTCTTTACAAAAGTAAATTTTATTACTTAAAAAATTTATTAAGAACATTTAAGTTCTAATTTACTGATAAAATGGTTTTAAAGGAATTTTTCTACAATTTTTCAAAAGTCAATTGTTTTAAAAAAAAGTCAAAATGAATTTATTTTTAAGGTATACAATGTTATTGAAATTTTCCACCACCATAACCATTTTAGGATATCTAGCTTATTCCACAAGTCTTGAGTGGTTTTAAAAAGAAAAATATTATATGATATGTTATTTTAATATTTCTCTTCCATTTTCTCAATTTCCCCACTGAACATGATTTTATTTCAAAACCTATATTTATGATGATCTAATGGTTATCTATTATCCATTATTAATTTTGTGTTCATTAAGTTCCTATTGAAACATTCACTTTCTTGTGATTACTATACATTATATTTCTAATAAATATCTATATTATTTGTATTATGGATCTGATTATTACGTAAATCATGTAGTATTTTAATATATTATCTTTTATTACGAATGTTATTTGATTGGATGGGGAAAATATTCATAAATCTGTATTATTTTCTCAGTATAGAAATTTATTATTAAAGAATATTTTTTATTAATTAAATCAATCATTTGATATGTGAGGAATGCATTGGACATGGATTGAAGGGTGCGTCATGATTATAGATATCACTTCAATGCATCAGTAGTCTCATGAGATGGATCAATTGGTAAAATTAAATAGTCTTTTGGTGAATACCTACCAATACTAGAAAATGGGGCTATCCTCAGTGATCTATACCCATGGTTTACAGAAAATGTGTGTATAGATTGGATGGACCCTACTTATACCCACTGTTTATGTAAACTGTGGGTATATGCAGGCTATCCCAATAGGTTTTGATAAAAAAATTGGGATAGTTTCCCCAATATTTCACTCGGACTCCCCCCACCCCCTTCACCCAAGCCCTATCTCCCCCCTTTAGTTGAGCTCCCCTCACCTGAGCAACCACGTGACTCTTCACATCCGAAGTTCTCCCATAATTTATTTTTTTATTCTAATCTTTTAAAACATTATATTATTGAGTACCAAATCCTTCTATTCTATGAAATATTATTTTCATTTTTATCTTTATATAAAAACATAACCAAGATATAGTTAGGTCACAATTTTTCTAGATTATTTGAAATATGGTTCTTTTCTGGGTGATGTTTAATTTTTGGGATTTTGGTTTAATGATTTCAATTTGGATGAGCCTTTAGTATTTCGTCATTACATGTTTGGGATCTAGTGGATGGTTTTATTATGGGAAGTGATGAGTCTTGGTTTTTTTGCCTCTGTGGTTGTAATTTTGGTTTAATGATTGTAATGATTCTCCATTTCTAGTATTTTTTTATGTATGCATGTGATTCTATTGGATCATGTTGGAATCAATTATATCACTTTGTTTTTAAATTTATAGTATAATATATATCAAATATAGTCTTTTAAATTCCTATAAATACTATTTTAATTATAATTTATTCGTTTAGAAAACTATCTGAGGGATTTTTATGAATTTAACTTAGGTTTGATATTATTTTCAGTGGATTTTTTTTAGGGATTTTGATATTTTTAATGTTGGTAATATTATTTTAGTTAACTTAAAGGGTTAATATTGGGTTTTATTATCTTTGAGTCATGTTATTTAATTATTGAAACTTAATTTTTTTATTTCATGAACCATGTTTAAATGATTTATTGGATTGTTTCAACCCAAAAAAGAAATAATTTTATAATGATGTACATGATTATACAATTGTAAGTAAATCCTAAATATTGATTTATCTATAAATTTTGATTATTAACTAATTCACTATTTTATTCATAATACTTTTCAAGCATGTTTCTTGGAATTAGTTATATGATTTAGACATGAATTAATGTTAAAATATTATATCAAATAAATAAATATTTATATTTCAAGTGTTTATGAAATTTAAAACTGATATTATTTACAAATATTTATAAAATACTTTGGTAAATGCAATTAAATAATTATAAAATTTTCAATGTAAAGCTTGTTGGATCATATTAAACTAATAAAACATGGTTTATATTGATAATGTTTTACACAATAATTTAGTTCTTTAATAAAACTTTAATGGTATAAACCTTAGTTTCACCTATTTTGACTAACTATTGAGTATAGCTTAGTTCTTTATTAATAAATCTTCCTTAGTTTATTTATCATGTATTGAGTATTTATCCTTTTATTTCCACTATATCTTAAATTAATTAAAAAACATCTGACTACACTTTACCTCAATTAAGAGGTTTCATCAGTGGCGGAGTAATGGATGAGTTTTATAAGGTGGGATGGAATTGATTAGTTATTTAGTCTTGATGGATATTTCCAAAACTAAATAATTCTTAAATTGAAAAGGAACATATTTTAAAATATATTTTATTTTTTTTGAATAATATAGGTAATGTTTACCTTAAATAAAATCCCTTAATGAAAAAATGTTATGCTAAATTATGTTTTTAAATGAGAATACATCTATGGATAAGAAATACACATTTTCTCTACTAGTATTCCTTAGTTGTTATTTATTCTAATACATGAAACTTGTTTGGATTAATATGAGTATGACTTCAGTTTTTATTATGATATTTCTTATTCTTTTTTGTATAGATAATTGTATCCTATAATGGTCACATTAACCATGCATTTTATTGAATTTGGTTTCCTATTAGTGTTCTTTAATTTCCTATAAAATAAACTTTTAATTTATCTTTTAATTCAGATATCATTCAAATTATTTATATATATGAATAACTTATAGCATTTGTTTTTTCTCTTTTTCTTTGATTTTCTAGATACTATGATGATTTGACGACTTTCATATTAAAATTGGTTTTAATGAATTTTTTTAATTATGGTTTACATTTTTGATTGGAATATAACTTTTACCCCTATAATAGAATGGATATAATTTTTAAAAATAGTTCATAAAAAAGGTACATTTCATTATTATATATATAATGAAAGATATTAAAGAAGTTCTAAGGAATAAATTATTTGATAATGATCAATGGGTGCGCAAGCTCGGGTTGCCTCCTATAGTTCCCTTAGTGATTATAATAGTTGTAATACTTCTCTTCTAAATTACATTTAGTGTAATGTTATTTTTATTTATAATTTTTTTGGGACATAAATATCATCCAATATAGACTTCTCATTATCCAGCTAGTATGGGTCTCAGTAGGGGTTCTCCAAGAGATAGATGAAGCACCCTTCATACATGTTCACACCATGATCTCCCATAAGAAACCCCATCTACCACACCCTTCCATCCTCCACTTTATCCTCTAGGGATGTTCCCACCCATGCCTCCATCATTATTTCATTTATATTATTCTTCCCATACCATGTTTATGCTACATCTAGGGATGTTCCCACCATCACCATATCAATATCATATGATGTACCCCTATCCCTTGTATCCTTACCCTACCATGTTTACACCTCCTCAATTTCTTACTATCCTTGTAGGATCTGATGATTCTGTTCCATCAGATCCCACTCCAATTCATTTAGATGGCCCAGTGATTGAATTGGAATAGAGACATATATCAAATACTACCAATCCAGAAAATCTCATGGATCCATCAGAGCTTAATGAGCAGCCTGCATCAAGTTTTTTTATAAGAGTTTAAAATTATATCACATCATTTTCTTCCTATAGTTGTGTGAGTTAATTCTTTTTTCCTTTAATCTTATTTAGTAATAACTTCTAATAGGTGGTGTGGGATTTCTTGTTTGTGTGAAGTTTGTAATAGGAAAACAAAAATAATGATGGATTATAATGCAGTCAATTAGATAATAGGTAAAAATTCTAGACAGTGCATAAGTTTCATGGGAACTTTATCCGAGTACAATGATATCATTTTAATTCAACCAGTCTCATAGAGAAATATCGATAATGAAATCAAGGAGAAAGCATGGGTGGATATATGGGTAATAAAATTTGTTAAATCTATATCTATATTATTATTGTATTTATATGAATTAACATTTTTTTGTAGTGTTGATTTAATTTTCTCAATGGTAAAGCTGCTAAGGTCGCACAATTGATGGATCTTGGGGTATTCTAGAGATCATATAAGATCAAGTTATATATTGGTTGGAAGAGTAGATCCATTTCTAATTTAGTGGGTGTACCAATATTCCCTGACATTCCAAAAACACGATATCAATAAATGATCGCATATTGGAAGAGTAATGAGTTTAAGGTATTTCTAGTCTTTAATGGTTTTCAAAGAAAATTTATTTCTTATTAATTGTATTATTTTTTGTTTATAGGAATCATAATAAAAATACAAAAATAACAAGTATTCAATAATGTATTTTCACACTTTGGGGAACACTACAATTCTCAAGCAGGATATGTTCTAGGTACATTAATATGAATAGAATTAATATCTATATTCATATTGTTACTTAGTTAGATTTTCATATAGAAATTTAAGTTTTCTTTTTCATTAATACATTTATTATAAGTCTATAAATTTCTATTTCAAATTAGCTAAATGGGATAATGTAAAAATGGCCAAATGAAAAAATTTCCAATTAGACAATTGGTCAAATGGAAAATTGAAAAAAAATTGAAAAATGACCTAATGACCTAATGGAAAAATAGCCAAATGGAAAAATGGCCAAATGAACAATTGGAAATGGATAAATAGACAAACAACCAAAGGGAAAAAGGGAAAATTGGAAAATTGGACAAATAGATAAATAGACAAATGGATAAATGGAAAAATGGCCAAATAGAAAAAAAAAAATGGCCAAAAGGAAAAAGGGAAAAAGGGCCAAAGGTACAAAAGGACAATTGGCCATATGGCCAATGGTCAAATAGAAAAATTAAAAAATATACAAAGTGATAAAGGGACAAAGGTTAGAATGTCCAAATGACTGAATGTCCGAATAGAAAATTGGCCAAAAGGGAAAATTCCCAGATGAAAAAAAATGGTTAAATAGCCAAATGGACAATTGGAAAAATGGCCAAATGACCAAATGATCAAAATTAACAAGTGAAAGAATAAGTAAATGGAAAAATGGTGAAATTAAAAAATGACCAAATGACCAAATAACCACACTAAAAAATGAAACTAATAACCAAATGGATAAATGAAAAAATTTCCAAATAAAAAATGTATAAAAGGACAAATGGCCAAATTTCCAAATGGGAAAATGGGCAGATAACAAAATGACTAAATTTGAAAATGGCCAATTGGCCATATGAACAAATGATCGAAATTAACAAGTGTCTGAATAACCCAATGGTCAAATGAACAGATGGAAAAATGACCAAATGTCTAAATAACCATACCAAAAAATAAATCTAATAAATAAATGTCCAAATGACCAATTGTCCAAATGACGAATTGGCCAAATGACCAAATTACCAAAAAAATGAACCTAATGACCAAATGATCAAAATTACCCAGTGATCGAATAACTAAATAACATAACAAAAATAGAATTATACTAAAATTAATATATAAGAGGAATCTATATCATACCCATGATACGCATGCTAATTAGTATGTATTGTTTATGTTATGCCACTAGTATTAAATTTCAAATAAAATGTATATTTAGATACTTCTACATTTTATTTATTTCTTCAAAAGCTAAAATTTTAATTAATTACTGGTTTATCAATTATATATTATTCAATAATATAGTATTATACTAACAATTTTCATTTTCCGTAAGATAAATTGGGCATCAAAGGATTTGTGAATCAATCAAAATTATTTTTCATGTGTAGGAAGAAAAAGATGGATGTGTGTTAAATGTATAGACACAAGAAAATATTTTAAGTTTTTTTATAGATAATTTAAATTTTTATACATAATTCATAATTAAATATATTCTTTATATTTTCAACAGTGTTCCCTAGAGGCCCTCGATGAGAAAGAAGATGAAAACCTTAGGCCAAATGATCATTTGAGATTGGTATTAGGTGAGGAGAAATAGGAGAGAGTCTGTTGTTGATCGAGGAAAAACATCATCCCCAATAGGTATTGGCCTCATCAGTTGCCTCTCAAGACTCTCACACCACCGAGCTAAAAATGATCATGCCTAAGCAGCTGAGGAAAAAAATATTTATACATGAACGTGAAAGAGGAAAACAGGTCACCGAACATTTCCTAAAATATATGTCTGTTATATGTATATAAATTTGATTATTGGATTATTCTGTTCTTGATTCATATTTGGAATCAATACTCTCTTTATATGATGCCCCTAGTGATGTCCATGAGCTTCTTCGTGGCAGTTGAGATGATGACATTGCTAGTGGTGGTGGAGGTAGTGGTGGTGGTGATGAGGATGATGATGATAATGATGATGCTCCAGACGATATTATTGGTGATGTGGGTGATGAAGATGTTGCTGATGTTGATGAAGATGTGGATGTTGATGATGGGGGAAATGGTAATCTCATCCATTTTTGAGTTATTAGTAATGATACATGTGGATGTTGTTTAATGACTTGAATTGATTGGTTGTATAGATGTATATGTATGTTATAGAATTGTAAATGGATTGAAAATTATTACATGTAGTTGGTGGAATGATAAATATATAATATATTTATTTCGTTGAATGTGTACTATGGATTATGTTTTCTTTTCATGTTCAGGATGGGTAATAAGGGCTGCTGCTGCCAGTTTAGGATAGGTATTTATACCCATGGTTCAATGAACCGTGGGTACACCGTGTCTAGTGGGACAAAATATACCCATAGTTTTCATAACCATGGGTATAGATATATACTGAAAGTTTAATTAAAACTATTGGTATAATGAAAATTTCCATGTATATACTCTCATTTTCTATAAAAACTATTGGTATAGATCTATATCGACAACTCCATCTACAACATTTCATAGAACCATGGGTATAGAAAATACCCATAGTTTTATTGGATATACCCAGAGCTTAGAACTATGAGTATAGGCTATGTTTCCAGTAGTGTACTGAATTCTTAAATAGTCTTAGAGAAATGTTTTTACGGTATAGATATAATGGTTTCTAAGATCATGTTATATAATATTAATCATTCACTTCATTTAGATTTTATTTATTATTATCTATGAGATTACTGTTTTGATATTATCTATGGATGCATTTTGTTATCAATTTATAGATCAAATGGAATGTGTTTTTAGTTTTTTACCATTCTATATTGATTAGGCCTTATTTACTTATGATATAATTCTATATGCACAACCATACTAATTATTTGAGATCACCATTAATTTATTCCATTTCCCAAGGATATGAAGATAAATTCTTTAAATGAGTTTCAATAATACAAATAATTTTCTTTTGTTATGTTTTATATTTAATTGACAATGTAAAATGTGTATCATGTATATATCTGGGCTTATTAAACTACTAAACTGATACATCCATTGGGTTGTGTCAATTCCAATGTAATAAAGTGAACTCGAGTTATAGGTTATTGGAGTCATGGTTATCGTATAGAACTAGTGTTATTACTGAGTTCACTAGGCTAATGTTCCTCTATATGTATATTTCACATAAAAATATAATGACCCCTTTTATAGTACATATCATACTTCCTAGAAAATGATCTTCCTAACCTACCCTAATAACTATGTTTGTATCTCCTTTGGATTCACCCATGTCTTCACATCTCATCAGACCAATTGATATGAGTGTTATAATTAGAGAACCATTTTACCATACTCCTAAAACTAAACCTCTCTCTTATATATAAAGGTATAAGAATCCGAAATAGAATGCTTCTAATTCAATTTTTGATTAGGATATCTAATACCAAAATGAAAGTTTTTCCTTTATATTGGAATTTTTTTCGATGAATAATATTTTTTATTATCATGATTAAATTATATGATGGTCCTACTGTTAATACATTTTAATTTATGATATCAATGTTTCTTATCCTCTTGATATTCACAATAGAGGATGAAAATGGAAAATTATATGTTGGAAGTTAATCATTTATCTATGTTTCTAGTTTTTTCATATTATTCTAAATTAAAGGAATATAATAATTAACTTTATATAAATTCTATTTTTATTTTAGATAATCAGATGTGGGAGACTGTTGGATTATTCCTTCAATTCCTTGGATTAATTATCTTCAATATTTTTCCTTAAAATCATAATGAATTAAATGTTTTATGATAAAAGACTTATTTGTTTCTAAAAATATGATATATATATATATGGATCAAACATGTTTTTCACTAGACCACTAGTATTCTCACATAATCGATCACATATACATTTGGATAGATCATGTGGATGAATGAAGTGACCTAAAAGAAATTCATCTAGGTGTCTTACTAACCACACATTATATGTCATCAATTGAAAGAAGAAAGCCAAGAGATTATGTGATTTATTTTTAACTGTGATTTTTTTAATAATATTATATATATTTGAACTATCAATTTTAGTGAATTGAGTAACCGCACAATTTCTTCGTTGAAGGAATCTAAATAAATTAAGTGACCATGCATGTCAGTTAATGTTTCTTAGTGCTGAAGCTACCACACTACAAAAATCAATCATCCATGAAGGATGGCTAATTTTTTAAATTTTTCAATAAAAAATATGTTGATATATAGTAAATTACATGTTATATTAGACCAAACATGGATAATAAACTGATCTAAAATAGATATTTGGTTAAGAATTCAAGGTAACACATGTAGAAAAAAACTGACTACATGAAGTACTAAACTACGATAAGCCTATCTATATAAAAGTAAAGCTACCACAAGCCTACCTATATAATGGTAAATCTAAAAAAATCCTACCTATATAATGGATAAGCTATTTCAAGATGATATTTTCATTAACCCTGAGTGATAGACCTATTGTATCTAATTTACATAACACTAACCACTAGTTTTTGAATTTAATTATACTTGTTAGAGAAAATTATTCAAATTTATAGAATCATATAGAAGAACAAAAATTGAAAAGAAACCTCTCTCTCAATATTTCCAGGCAATAAAGCAAGGAAAAATACCTTTCTGATCAATGAAATTTGATCATAGATTTATCTAAATTAAAAATACCATGATTTATTTTCTCTTTTTGTTTCATTTACATATTTATTTGAGATTGAGTTTTATGTACATTTACAAAAAACTTATCATATTCCGTAAACAGGATCCCCTTGATACTAATTCCATTATCTATTTAACTCTATTATCCCATGTGGACCTATGGAAGAGGTTTGGTATATTCCAGAATTCCTTATGTACAGTTGATTTTGTAAAACCCAATCCATGTTTTGGATTATTTTTTAATTTTAATAGATTTGTGTTGGTAGTGTCTTACAGTCAAGTGGAGAAGAATAATACCCATCTTAGTGAAAAAAATATTTTTTATATCCTACTATGTGTTTTCAATATTCATATTCATTGCTTGTTGTAAATTATTAGGAAAAAAGTTTTAATTTTACATTAGTATTTTTAAAACTGTGAATGAAAGATATAATATGATAGTCTTTATTTATAAGTGAAATATATTTGGTTTGATTAAAATAATTTCAAAATTTTAATTAATTTCATGTTGTTTTATTTTTTTGATGGATCCATTGAGAAACTATTTCAATGTACCAAATTATTAATAAAAAGTATATTTTTTAATTGCACATTAATTTAAATTGAGGAGTTTTAAATTTATAAATTTAAAACCTAAGGATGGGGTGGGTGAATTATTGTTCCTATATAAAAACCATATGTTTTTAAATTATATATTTAAAGTCCCTAAATTTAAATTATAGGATTTTTATGAAATATAATAGGTATATATAATTTAGTACATTGAAATAGTTTTTCAAAGGCTCAATCAGTACCCAGTTATAGAAACTTAAAATTACTTTAATATTTTAAATGATTTGACTCCTGTAAAACAATATATATATCACTTATAAATGAAAAACAAAAGATTTTATCTAACTTTCAAAGTTATATAAACAATTAATAAAAATCAAAAATGTTTTTTTAGTAAATTTAACAAAATTAGTGAAAATGATATTTGAAACACATAATAGAATAAAAAGAAGAGGTTAACTATAATAGGGTGATTAGGCCTCTATAATTGATAGTAATCCACTATAAAGAACATGTATTAATACTTAGAAATACACAACATGGGTCGGATTTTACAAAATCAAATACACTGAAGTGCATCTAATAAATATAAAATATCTTTTATAGTTTTACATGTCAAAATGGTGGTAAAAAGATAGAAAATATAAAGTATCAAAGTACTCCCCATTATTGTACAGGAGAATAGATAAGTAAATGTTTTGAAAAGTCAAGAAAAACAATATATGTAAATGAAATAGAGAGAGTGAAGAAATCATAGGATTCTTGATAAAATATAACCTCTAACTAAATTCATATGATTGTCAAGGCTAATCTTTTTTTATTGTTTGATAAAATTTAGAAATGGTATTGTTTCCAATAAGGCTCTATGATCACATAAACACTACTAGTCACCTAATCTTAGATGAGGGAAACTTGTTCTAATTTATAGAAGCATATTCTCAAAGAATACATTAAAGGATAATTATTTTTTGACTAATATGGATATCTTCATGTGGTTGCTTCACCCTTAAGTAAGTAGGATTATTGTAGATTTAACTTTTTATGACTAGGATTAGGGTAGCTTTACCTTTATGGAGGTAAGCTTGTGGTATTTTAGTACTTATAATGGTCAATTGTCTTCTCTATGAAATAGCCAGGATACATAACCCAATATCCAACCATGACCTATTGAGTATCCATGATTGGTTGAATACCACATCTAGTTAACCAAATATCAATATGAGGTCAATAAAATACTTAAAAAATCATGACCATTACCATTGTTGATTGATATTATTTGCACGATAGCTTCAGTACACAAAAATATAAATTTATGGGCATGGTTGATCAATTATAGTTCATGTTTTTTATGAATCCATCTTGTAGTCACACGGTTCTCTTCAAGTTATAACTCAAATACCAGGAAAATTTTTGGGACTTTCTCATGGGTAGTCACCTCTTATATAATCACTTGAATTCCTTCTTACAGTTGATAACATGTAAATTATGGTCAGTTTTTTACATAGATAAATTGATTCACAGTCACTTCATTTATCCACATGGTCACTCCACTTTTACATGTGTTTGATTGGTTGAGTATATGGTCAATGCAGTCTAAGACATGGTCAATCCATACATAGAATATTTTTACAAAAAAACTAGGATTCCTTCATAAAACATAATATTCATTAGAATTATAAGATTAATGATTTGTTAAAACTAAAACACATAATTATGGACTAAGACAAAATGTTAAATATATGTTGAATAAAAAATTATAGTGAAGAAGTTTAGATCCATCTATATATGAAGAATAAAAGAGATTACATGAATATAGAGGGATGATATTGAGGTGGTTTAAAAAGGAAGTTTATCATGAATTGTATGGGAAGACGTTTCCATTGATGTAATAAAGTATCATTCACATGTCATAATGGAATTTGAAAATTTTGATATAATTCCAAGTTTGATTTTATTTTTATAAGAAAAGGGAAGTTTCTACTTCATTTTAATCCATTATAAACTATATAGTTTAAGTTTTTATTAAAAAGTTATATTTAGAAAATTTATTTTCATGTTCTATGTAAGGGATACCTACACCATACATAAAGGTCATCCATGATTATGTTGGGACATTATAAGGGTAAATTGATCACTATATAAGGTTCATCATATTGTTTATAATGAAATCATTTAGACCCACCTAAGAATAATTTTCATACCATCATATGGTTTATTTGAGTAGATGGATATTATTTTTTTGAGTGGTTAAGAGGACCCACATAACTATTAATTGTAGGAGTCATATGAGAATACTTGGATCCGATTATACAAGAATGATTTGGTGTGTCATCCAAAAAATATTCCATCCATATACATGGACAACATATAGGAATAAAGGTAAAATAGTGTTTAGGTTAATAAGGAGAGAAGTGCCTTTACATAGGGCTATACCAAGGATGCCTATCAGAGGAGAGTACCAAGCATTTTAAATGACTGTCGATGCCTTGTCTTGAAATTTTTAGAAGAAAAAACTCTATTCTGATATATGATGTGAAATTTAGATAAAATTCACCGTTCATATATTTAAAAAATATATGGACACATGAAACATTAATGTATATAGTCTTCTTTCACCTTGATATTTCTTGTTAAGAGAGGATAGTGTTGTATCTGGGGTTATTGCACCATGATCTCTACTGATAAATAGATTATTTATCCTATATATTCATCCAATTAATATTATTTAAGAAAAGGATTTTCATTTAGAATTTTTGAGTTACAAGTTTCCAAAGTATGTGAATTCTTGGAATCACATACATATCAATTCCATATTGTCCAAATTTATTGAGCACTCAAGTGTATGGGATATTCCATTAGAGGAGATGGAAATGTGAGTTCTTATGATGCAGTTCATGTGGGAGTATATGATGATCGTTTGATATATATACACTCCTAATGAAATTTTAGGTAAAATGTAATTTTTTTGTGAGGATAAAATATATTTATTATATTTTTATGGAAATAATAACTGACTATGTCATTGTACTAGGTTTTTTGAAATAAAACTCATAAGAAATGATTCAGACTGAGGATGTTCCATAATGTTATTTTTTATCTCACAAACCATAATTCTTTGAGAATAATTTATGTATTTAAAAGAAAATATGGAATTAATTTAATGAAAAATATATTTCAGTGAATCCATGATATTTTCATATCATATTAATATAGAAACTCTTAGTCTTTAAAAAGACCTAAATAAAATTCACGACTAAATTTTGTATAATTTTTTAATATATATTCATATAATATCCATTTTTACTATAATTTATTTATTTGAATATAGAAATATTAATCATGATATCTTTGAATATATATATATATATAGAGGAAAAATATGTGGTGTATTTGACTATAATATTCATAGGAATGTTCTTTGAGAAAAAGAACTATTTTAGAGAGGTAGAGAGACTTGAACCAATGTTCATAATAGAAGATAAAAAACTCTCAAGGAAGAAATGAATAAGAATATTGTGACCTAGAACTATGATAATCCAGAAGAAACAACATCTGTCAAAGAAGTATGGTAGATAAATATTGTGATAGGAAGTGTCCAAAAATATAAATTTTTTTGTAGATATTGGTGTTGATGATTTTCCTATGAAGAAAACCACTATGATAAATTTTTATAGTTACTTTTAAAAGATACAATAGAACTATAATGCATTCATTCTTACTTTTATATTCTCTTGAGATAAAAAACTACTACTTGAGGAAGAATATCTTATTCTATTTCGTGTAGTGACCTCTAGAACAAAATGAAAGTGTTTTTCTAGAGTTCAAGGTGGATTTTTATTAATTGATCATATTTCTATAAATAATTACATTCAATATATCAATAATTGAATGGTATCTTTTGGAGGGATTTGGATGATACCAACCCTACCACAGTGTGATATTTTTACTATAGTTATGATAACTATAAATTTATTATGAAAATAAAATCATTATCTCAAAAATAATTAAACACAGTAAAGGGTATCTTCTCACATAGATAAAGAACCTTGTAAAAATCATATTTTTTGTTTATTTCTATTTTTTCATTGAATAGAAAAATGAGTTTTTAATTTTCATTAGTTTATCCTTTATATTAACAGGGATATTGGTTCGATTTTAAGAGGTATTAATTAAAATAAAGGAAACATAAAACAATTTGGGTATAATAATTCACCCTCTCTCAGTGTCTTTATATTTTCTGATAATTTTTAACGGTGGTATCAGAGATAATAATTGGTTTTTGTAATTTCCTAGTTTTTTTCTGTGTAAGAATTTAGAATATTTCTAAGAATATTTCTAGATCTAGGAGTTGAGATAGTGCGAGATTCTAGGGCCCGGTGATCCCAAAATTGATGTTTCAATGATATTAAAAATATTAACATCACATGGATGTATTTTTCCTAAAAAAGATAAATAAATCCCAAAGAGATTCTGGTATTAAAAATATGATATTATCGTTGAGTTTAAATAATGAGGTTTACCTTAGGTGTGACAAAACCTTGGAGCACATTGGGCGCTCGAGTTGGGCGCCATCATGGGTGAATATTTAATTAAATTATTTAATTAATTAAATATAATTTAATTAATTAAATTTCCATGACCTAAGGTTTTATATAAATATACAATTATGAAGAAATCATAGGGTTGGACTCTTAACCCATGAAATCTTGAGGACCATTGTAGGAGTGCATTTTTGAAGGACAACATCAGTTCAAATTG
Source organism: Viscum album (assembly GCA_963277665.1). Lineage (NCBI taxonomy): Eukaryota > Viridiplantae > Streptophyta > Magnoliopsida > Santalales > Viscaceae > Viscum > Viscum album. Next base: position 839,726,497 of record OY728145.1, on the reverse strand, counting down.
AGATCGAGGATCATTGTGCAATTGGGGTTCAAGTATCTCACCAATGAAAATGATGTAGATTCATTATTTTTCAATGATCAGTCCAACTCAAGGTAGGATGTTTTTTATTTGGATTCATCCCCATTTTCTTATCCCATGATGAATTCAAATCAATCGACTAATGCATTGATTCACAGATCAGTTGTTTTGTAGGTATGGGTTTATTTGTGGGATTTGGGGATTATTATTATTATTTTGATTCTTTGATTCTTATACCTCTTCATTAATATTTTCCACAAAAAAATATATAATTTAAAAATGAAAAATGGAAGAGGCTCATTCCACATGTTTATGATTTATAGTTATCTCTCCCCGTTTTATGTGATTCATCAGTGAAATTTTCTTTTGGCCTATGATTCAATGAATACTCAGTGAACAATAATTTCTCATTCGGTATTTGGTGCAATGGATATCTATAATAGTTTTGTGATAGATATCCAATTCTATGGTTGTGGTGCATGGTGAAGGTAGTAGATCAAAAATTGGATCCTGATTTTGTGATCATGGTTTTGGTGTGTGGCACTGAAGAGGTGGAACAATGGGTGTTTTCAAAGCACTAGATATGGTTCGATTTCGACTATTGGTGGCTATGAGGCTTTGAAAACCATAGATCCATAATAAACTGCATGATTCGAGGATGAATTAGTTACTTTAGAGTTGTCGAAGAAGATGTGTGATACTTTTCATGTGTTGTGTGAAAAACTATATTGCACATCGTGTAGTCCCATGAACACACATAATGTACTTAATTCTATGTGGCACTAGGTTTTCCATGTAGATATAATTATCACATTCCATGTGACACATGTAACATGATGCATGGCCCTTATCCAACCAGGATTGGTGTGTACATGGAGTACATAGCGAGGAGGCCATCTGGTGTTACACATCTTGTGTGCCTTGTCACACATTGTGTAACATGTGGAGGATATATCAGCATGTACAGGGGGTACACACCCAAGTGTCCATGTGGTCCACACACTATATACTTGGTAAGTATATAGGAAAGCTGGGTACATGGGAAGATCCATATAGTTATACATGGCCAAGTACACGGTCATGATTAGAACAACACGCTGAGTACTAGCCCAGACACCAACACACCATGTGCCTCCGGGACACGCCGTGTATTGTGGAAAAGTGAATTCCATGTGATCATGAGGCATGAGAATTCCAGTTTTAATAAGACATGCTATATAATCCTAGGGACATGACATTAACTCTTTTAAGGATAGGTTAGATTCCTTTTTCTCCTCAGTGTATCTTTGGGGTGAGATTATGTGAGCTTCATTGGAACAATATCATTAGGGTACGTTCCCATGGTCCTTTCCCTGAGGGTTTAGTATGGAATTTCATCCTATGCATAGGATGGTGATCCCAACTAAGGAACATTAGAATTGTATAGAGTTGCTGGAATCCCTCCATGAGGCTCAAAGTGAGATCCTCTATAATCATAATCATTTCCCTAGGTGGGGTTCTTGGTATCGTCGTGACCAACACAACATGGGAATCGATCCCCTAATTACAGTGTTAATCTAAATTGGGTTGTCGGTAAACCCCTTGGAATTGGGTTTTATCCCCATTTGTGTATAATTATCTTCAAACTCCCAATGGTTACTTCTTATAGAGAGACCTAATGAACATGACATATCAGACGAATGTCATCTGAGTTATCCTACTCCTGGAGTTAGTTCTCCTAGATGAGTTTTATATAGAACTTTCACGGAGGAATCCTAGGATGGATTTATGATTGTAATCTTACCATGATATTGGGTCTCTATTGTGTTTATATCTAGATGTTTAATTTTATATCTCACCTTAGAATTTACATATCCCTATGATGATCTAATTATGATTCTTGATGTTATATGCTTAGTGATTTCAAGGTTTCCTATTGGGTATTGTTATACTCTCTCAAGCATGGTCTCTGCTCACACATGTCATGTCTTATGTAGATGAAAGATATATTTATGGGGTCCTTGAATGACTAGGAGAATGTGGATCTTAGTTTGGATTAGATATACTGAGGTGTATACTGATATTGTGTTCTACAGTACTCCCCTACTTTTGAGTAGGGAAGACATTATTTCATGTTTTTGGGGGGATAGTATTTGGACCCTTTCCATGATTTATTTTATATTATGTCATACTATCATTATGGGATTATAGATGTATTCATGTATTTTTATCAGTTTTTATACATTTCAATATTTGTGGGCTTGGAGATGTGTGTTTGCGTAAATGTAATTTAAGAAAATGAATCCCATGTGTGTGTTATTACTTCTCAGTTCTATTTTTCATCTCCTAGCCTATTGTATGTAGGCTTGGAGTAGTTTCATCTCAAAACAAGGTGGGTAGGATCATGAAACTTTCCAGTGATTGGATCTACTATTATTTCTATAACTGTTTATCTGAATTAATGTAGTATAGGTTTCAAGTAAATTTGGAAGTGCCTTAGATGGAGGACTTAGACTATCCTGTTGAAGATAAATTATAAGATATAATTAATAATCTAAAAAATAGTGAGAATACATAATTAATGAAATTTAAAAATATGTTTAATGAGGATCTATCACCCACTGAAATAGATAAAGTTAATAAATTCTCAAATACCAAATCCAATGAAATTGATCTTTTTGAATAAATAAGTTACAGCTAAAGAGAGTATGATGAGGTTGAAAACATTAAATCAGTTGATGATTTTACTATAAATTTAAAAGGAATGTGATCAATATTTTTATATAAATAATCACATATATACTTGTATTTTTTAAGTTAATTTATTGTGGGAATAAAATTCTAGAAAAATAAAATTAAGTCATAGAATTTTCACTATGTAATATATTAAAAAAGAAAAATGTTATTAAAGGCCTCGTTGAAGTAAAGGAATAATCTGGGTTACATAACAATGAAAATATTTTCTTAATTGATGAAAATTTTTCCAAGGCATGATTTTGAGAAGGTAGTGAGAAAATGATTTCTTGAAAAGGTGTTTCATTATTTAAAAAAACTACACAACACCTACATGAATGTAAAATATTCCAATTTATAGGTTAATTCACAAAAAATAAAAGATCTTTATATTTATAAAAAATAATAAAAGAAGATGCATGAATATTATACTTATAATTATAGGAGAGATTAGGTAGTTATGTTGATATCAGTTAAGGGTGAAAAATATTCTCTTAATATGAAGGGTCTTATGCTTGGGGTAAAATTTCGAGATATAAAAACTACCAATGTTAGAACTTCTAAAAATTGTGAAAATAGAGACAATATCACACAAGTTTCCTCTAAGATACATGGTTACAAATAGGTTCATATTTTTGGTGAAAATAACTTATGATCATTTTGAGAATAATTTACATCAAACTCATGGAATAATTAACCATCCATCTCTAAATCTAATAATTTTACTATTGATTTACATAAATGGTTTGAAATTGAAAGAAAAACCTATAAAAAAGATGGAATGTTATGAGAAGACTACCAACACGTCAAGGCTAGAGAGAAGAATGTGTGGTAGACCTGGTTCCTTAAAGAATCCCAAAATGACATAAAAAACATCCAAAAGTAGAATTCTCCTAGTTCTAAAAATCATGGACAACCTTAACTCAAAAGAAAAAAACCAAGGTCTATTGTTCATTGAGGGTATTTTTATTTGTTCAGGAAAAAGGCACTAAATTCATGCCATAATGGGTTATCACCTAGATTTTAAGGAATTATTACAATGTGGTGGAGAATGCCTATGAATATAACACATCATAAAATGAAGAACCTGAATACTATAAAATGGTTTGATATTTTAGGGGATTTATATCAAATATGAACATATTTTTGTTATTTTGTAGAGAAAATCTAGTGTGAAATGATATTGTTTGGAGGTCTTCATGGCCCTTAAAATTAAAATTTTAAACCTACACTAGTGTATTAGTGAATGGTCGAACCATAGAGAAGGTAGGTGAATGTTTTAGGGTTTATTAGTTTCTAAAATATTGACAACAGAAAGAAAGATCATGAAATGATAGTGATAAGTATTGAATTTTTTAGGGTGTTTTTTGGAAATTTTTTAATGGAGTTAGGTAATAGTGTTAATGATACCCAAGAAACAGGAACAAGTATTGAGGGAAAAATGAATCTAGAAAAATTCTCAGGTAAATACTTAAAATACTTATTGAAATGATAATATCTTCCCAACAATGAAATTGAATTCACATCCTTATAGAAGAGTCAGATAAGTCTCCCTTTCTAGGAGATCAAACCTGTAGAAAGATGGAATCTTGGAGTTCACCACTCCAAGATTTATCAAACTATAATGATAGTTTAAATAGACTCAATGGAGTATAACTCACCGTAATATTCCAAATTTTTGAAATTAAGACTTGAAAAAAATGCATCCATGATCAATCTCACTGAATGATCATGGAGTTATGAAATAAATTCAAGTGGTGAGAAACAATTAAAAATTAAGACCTGAAACTAATATTGTTAATCAATTCCTAATTTTGAAATTTTAAATTTATGAATAAGGAGGAAAATATGAACCAGTAGAGTTATAAATCCAAAAGTTGAAATGTTTTAGCCTAGGATAATTATTAAAGAATAATTGAGGAAAAAGAAATTATAGATACAAAAATTGAAAAGAGGAGAAAAATATCTCCCTCTCGATTCTTGCACTACTTCTCTATTTTGATCCTCCAGACTACATCTCCCTTTGTCTCTATTTTGGTTCATCTCCTTTTTGGTAGGTCTCCTAGAAGTACCAACTCTGGAATTAAGAATGACATGAAAGATGAATGAGATATATAATCATGCTACTTCTCCTATAAAATTAAGTCTTTTTCCATCTTTTATAGGTCTCCAAAAAATTCAACTAACTAAACCTAGTCCTCTTTCACACTGCACATGTGTGATTTTCTTTGAAATTTTTATTGTACTATCATAACCCCTGTAACTAACTCTAACTTGGTGGTTGATTTGAATCTGGATGTAAATCCATCTCATGATTGAATATGCACACCATAAAAAAGAAAAACAATTAGAAGTAATGATGTTTTAAAATAATACTTTATTAGACAAAAAAATAATTAATTAATTATTACAAAAATTAAATTAAAGTAAATAAAAAGTTATTATTTATTTTTTTAATTAATTAAAATTTGTTTTTAATAAGAATTATCTTCCTTAACTACAATTTTTGTTTTAATTATTTAATTTAATAATAAAATTTTATTAATTATTATTACTTATAAGTTATTAAAGATAATATTTTTATTAATTATTTAATAATATTAATATTGTTAAAGCTATTAATTTATTAAGTTAATTTATAATAACTATTATCAAATTATTAAGGTTGAAAATTTATATATATTTATTAAATTATTTTATTCTAATTATTATTAAAATTATTTAAATTATTTTATTTATTTTATTATATTTATATATTTTATTTGATTAATTAATTAATTATTATTTTTATTCTAACTCCCCCATTTCTCTTATTCACTACGCTGCCACAGGAGAGGGGTTTGGTTTCCCCTGTAAGCCGTCAATAACAACTCCTACTTCATGGCCTCTTGGTTGACAACCTCCCGCGGCTAGTTCCGGATTCTCTAGCTCTACTATAACATGTCACGTTTGATTAAGGGATCGGGTGGAATTTGGATCTACAACATAATTCCTTTCGGAGGATGGTGGAAATGATGAAATCTTCCTTAAACCTGACAGGGGGACTCTTCTATGGTTCTCCTTCAAATTCAAGCATCATCATCTCCTTTTCATGTGGAAGCACGTGGTTCAGCAGTGCCTGCCTGCTCTTTGGGTTCAAATCATCTCAGCGCATCCAGATCTACTGATTCAAGTGACCTCGACTGCTGATTCCTCGCCTCCTACAAAATAGAAAAAGCCATGACTAAAGGTGGGTGGTGGTATATTGTAGGGAGTTTAGGTTGTTTGGATTTGGGAAGGGTTGGGGTTTTTGGATTTGCATTTTTGTATGGATCGGGATTGATATTGATTAAGTGTTGCTTCAGTTTTGTGTGTGATGGTGTTAGTAGGTGGAATAGGGTAGAGGTTTCGGTAGGTCGAAGGGATCTATGAGATGTGTATTGGTGGGTGGCAGGGGAAATAGTGATATAAGGAAGGGAGGACGATGTTGGTAGGTTGGTTTAATGAGTTAATTTAAGACATAAAATTGAAATGTATTAATTTAATAAATGAAGGAAGGTTAATTACTTAAATTTATAATAAAAGTTAATTTATATCAAGGATACAAAATTTAAAGTGTTAAATTAAATTAAAGATTAAGAAAATTTAAATAAAAGATAAATTATAAATTAATTAAAACTAAATAAAATTTATATTTAAAAGAAGAATTAAAACTTCAAAAATTAATCATAGAATAAAATAAGTAAACCACAAACAAAGATTTTAGAGTCTCAAAATATAAAATTTATTATAAAAAATTAATTAATAAATAAACTCTAAAATTATTAAAGTGTAATTATTTAACAAAAGAACTAAAAATAATTATTTAAATCATTAAAAATATAATAGAAAGATGTGAAAAAATCATGCATTTTAAAGCCACATCAAATTCCCCCACACATAATCATTGATTTTCCTCAATAAATTATCATGATTTATTATCTTTTGAAGACATAAAAAGTTTTTTAAAATATTAAGCTAAAAAAGAATGTCAGCAGTTTAAAAATAGTGGATCTAAAATTTTGAAATAGGATTTTGAAATGATATTTTCAAATGAAGTCTTTCCTAACTTCAAATACTTACTGAGTGATCCTGAGAGCAAAGAATCATTCACTTTTTTGGATGTCTTGCGCCATTTATGAAGCTACTTACTGACTTATTTCAATTCATGCCTATTTTCTAAATTCAAGAATGATAAAAGGTTAAAAATTATGGGGATTAAGAAATTAACAATAGGAACTTTATACATTGACTTTCACCTTGGTTCAAAAAAATAAAAAATTAAAGTTAAATTAATTATTTTTAACCACCTTGTTGACACAACCAAAATGAATCAATACAAATTAGTTGTCCCCTTCGTCATATGGTGTTCATTATTCCCCTCACATTAATGAACCATTTTTTGATACTAGGCACTTTATTTTATTTTTTCCCAAGCCATGTATCTTGTGCCGAGAACTCTTCATATGAACTTATTCAATATTGTACAGAACACTTTTATTAACAGATACACACCCATCACATAGTACCTATGAGGTTCACCTTGGATTCCCAAATGCCCATTTTAATACAGTTTCAAATGATCTATATTAATACCATTTACATTGGCTCACTAAGATGATGACTATTTTTTTAATAATTAAAAAGTGAGTCCCCTAGGAAAAAGTCCAATTTTCCACTTTCTAATGTTATGATCATAATTCCACAAAAAAGTATCCTATATCACTATCAAATATAGTTCCTAAATAGAACATTCCAAAAATAAATATGAAAATAATTCATCATTCATTCATCCCCACAGTTTTCAGACTCTTTAAAACTCTTAACTACCAATAAAATGTTTTTTCTTAGGCATGAAAAAATTGAAGTTCAATTTGAAGCCTAAAGAATCTCAAAATGTGAAAGGAGTTTTGAAAAAATTAATGATTTTTATACAAAAAAATTAAAGGTAGATTGATTTTGTAAGAACCCAGTTTTTTCTATAAAAGAATTTGGAATTTTGTTGATGTTATTCCAAAGCAGCACCTTCAGATGACGTACTATTCTGATCCCCAGTGTGGCCGGAATTAAATTTTAAGTGTGTTCACACTAGGCATGAAAAATAAATAGGATAACTCCTAAACGGAGATCTGAATCAGAAATCTGAGTGCATAGATGAGTTTGAAATTGGGTTTCTACCCTAGGAACGACAAAAATCAGATCGGTGTGGGATGTTGGGACCCCTCGCCCGTTAACGGAACGTCAAACGGATAAATAAAATAACTAATTTATTCGTTTAATTGTTAAACTCAGGTGTCTCTTAAACGGTTTCTCTAATGGAAAAACTGAGGGCACCTTTGAGTCCGAAGTGTGCCGTTTACCCTAAGAGGGGTGTAATTTTCGTAGGCGTGGCCCTTCTGTGGAAAATAGCCCCAGGGGCTTTTTCGTAATTTAGCATCATCGGGAGTTGAGTTTTATAACTTTTCAACGGGGCCTCAGATTAAAATTACGAGACCACTGTTGTGCTCAGGAGGTGGTTTTTACCCTAGAAACAACTTAAACTTCACCCCATTGAGAGTCTTGGGTACGGGTCAATGTGGGGGTGTTTAAAATTAATTAAAATTTTAATAAATGTTTTCCTCCATAAACCAACCCACCCCTGTACTTCCCCATTTCTTTCCTCTGGCGGAAGAGCTCTCCCACCTCCCTCAAGCCCTCTCAACCTCCTCTTCTCGTCCCCCGAGCCAAGCGGAAGCAACAACGGTGGTGGCACGATGAAGGCTTGAAGCCTCGGGCTACACCCAACATGTAGGATCATGCGTTTTTTCGTTTTAATTTCTGCATCTCCTTTGAGCATGAATTTTAGCATCACATTTCCATTATTATTTTTTGTTGATAAAATACCCTGTTTGCATAGTACATGTTCTGAGCTATCCAACGCATGTTTTGGAATGAAAATCCGTTTTCCGAGGCGATCACAGTCGTCCGCCGAAGATCTGCAGGTTTTTGGAGGTTTTTCGGCGGTTCTGGTCGGTCCGGCAGAGGGCGGCGTCGGCTCAGGCGGCGACAGCTCGATGCTCAGGCGGGAGGAGCAACAGGCGTCGATGAGGGCGAGGCGGCCGCGAGTGCGGTCGAGCGGAGGAATCGGACGAGCGGGCTGCGGAGGCGCTAAGCGAGCACGGTGGCGGGGCGAGACAGGGCACAGGGCGAGGGTGCATGACGTGGGAAGACTGGCCGGCTGTGCCCGCCGGATTGATGCGGGAGACTGAGACCCGCGCTCGGCGGGTCTTTGCGTGAGACAAAGACCGGCCACGAGGGCCGGTCGGTGCTGGGGTGGACCGAGGGTCCACGGACGGTCCGTGCGGCTGAGCCGCGGGCCATCGCTATGAAACGGGCCGGCCAGCGCGGGCCGGCCGAAGCCGGGCGGACCGGCCGGACCAGGCCGGTCCAGCCAAAGGGGGGTTCGTCCCCTCGACCTCAGACACCCGTAACTTTCACTACGGGTGTCCGTTTCGCATGCCGTTTGCGGCAGTGCGAACCTAGGCTCGAGGTGGGGAATATTAGATGGTTTCAGGGGTTTTAACTCCCGAGATGGGGGAATCGGTGGTGCGACATTCCCATTAAGTGGTTTCGCGTTTTTCCGGGAGTTTTTGTTTTGGATGGCGCAGACACATCTGATGTTCGATTTGAGCGCCATCAGTGGCGTTGGGACCCAAGCACCGAGGTGGAGCTTTCTAGGGTGGTTTCAGGTGTCGATTCTGAAGTTGAGGTGTGGGCCCCACGACCTATCTTTTAATCTACGAGCAGCGTTTAGCATCTTTTTCGTTGGTTTTCCATTTGGGGTGTTCGAGCAGTCTATTTTTGGGTGTTTCTCTGAGGGCATTTCAATGGCACAATTCACCCGCTTTAATTCTGTATGATGGTGCGGTCCCCACGAGGGTCATTTTGGGAGTTGGCGGTGATTTCTATCTTTATCACTGGGTGTCCGTTTCGGACAAGTGGATAGTTAATCATGTGAACTTTTTTGAGAGGATCACAATAGTGCGATCTGTTTGTTGCGCTTCGGGACCGAGATGCGAGTCCTAGGAATCACCACTCGTGTGCGGTATGGTGAAATGCATCTTTTTCTCCAGAAATCTGTTCCACGCAAGTAAGCAGTCAATTTGATGTGTTTTTCCAAGGGGATCACAATGGTGTGATGCGCCCGACTATTTTCGGGACCGAGGCTCAGCACCACGGGACGCCGTTCGGGCGTAAAGTGGTGTTGGACGACTTTTTCATCGGATATCTGTTGGAGGTGAGTAAATAGTCTATCTTGCATGTTTTCCATGAGGATTACAATGGTGCGATCCATTAGGATGTGCAGAGTCTCTTTCGAGATCTTATTAAATGTGGAAGCATCAAAGGTGCTCTGGTGGAGGTTCTTCTTGCTGTGTTTGGAAGCGAACCCTTGTCATGTGATCGCGTTCACTCCCGTGTGAGTGAAGTTTATGTTTGAAGAGATATGGTTGGACGTTCTAGGTCCATGGAGGAAGTAGGTTGACGAAAGTATTATTTCACCCTTCGCGCTGACATTGGGTGCCGTGTGCACGATATCCCTTGGGCTGGTAATGTGGCATATTCTAGGAGTATACAGGAATTATTGGAGGTACATGTTGTAGTTTGTACCTGAAAAAGATTGTACGCTTGGTTTGGAGATGAGTTTGGGCCACACGTTGTGTGTGCCCCATATGACTGCCATGTTATACTTTACATACCTTTCACCTGTCACGACGTAGAGGGTCCTCCTGTTCTCGATGGTTTCGACCAACAGGGTTGAGTGGGTTTCCCCTTGGTCCTGTTCACGATGGTTTAGACCAGTAGGGTTGAGTGGTTTCCTGGGTTCTGTTCTCGACGGTTTGATCGGAGGAGTTGTTTGGGTTCCCCTTTCTCCTTTAGCTGTGTGGGATTTCAGAATCACATCCCTTCGTGTTCCCTGGTAGAATTTTGAGGATTCGGTGTGACCAATACATCACGTGGGCACCGATCCTCTACCTATGAGGTTGTTTTTAGTAGGGATGGCTAAAGCAGTTCTGGGTTTACCCTCCAATGGGGCTGGGCAGTGGGTTGCTCATCGACTTCTTCGGGTTTACCCTCCAGTGGGGCTAGGTAGTGGGTTTCTCATCGACTTCTTGGGGTTTAACCTCCAGTGGAGCTGGGTAGTGGGTTTCTCATCGACTTCTTCAAGTTTACCCTCCAGCAGGGCTGGGCAGTGGGTTGCTCATCGACTTCTTCGGGTTTACCCTCCAGTGGGGCTGGGTAGTGGGTTGTTTATCGACATCTTCGGGTTTACCCTCCAGCAGGGCTGGGCAGTGGGTTGCTCATCTACTTCTTTGGGTTTACCCACCAGCGGGGCTGGGCAGTGGGTTTCTCATTGACTTCATAGGGTTTACCCTTCAACAGAGACTGGGCTGTGGGTTACCCGACGACCTCTTAGGGTTTACCCTCCAGTAGAGACTGGGTAGTGGGTTACCCGGTGAACTCTTAGGGTTTACCCTCCAGCAGGGCTGGCCAGTGGTTTACCTGATGACTTCTTTCAGACTCAGTCATTTCTAATAGGCTAGTCTGTGGCGTTTCTCCATGACTACCGGAGCGGGACCCTTGGTGGTACGGGTCAGTGATGTGACAACTTTGACTTTGAGCAGACCTCTCGACTGTGTGACAGTGACAAGGTGTGGTTAGACTTTCCCCATAACTCTAAAGTACAAGGGGCGCTTTCCCCACCAAGACACCTCCTTGAGACGCGACCTAAAATCGTGCAAGTGAGTTAGTGCCACCCAAAGAGGATAGTGTCAAGGTGCGGTGATTTGAGCCCCTTGACTTGCAGTTCGGGGCAGACAGGTAAGATGTTGGGCATCAATGTTGTTTACTTATGAGACTGTTGGCTACTCAAATTCTTGGTCTGAGCTACGGTATGAAGATCCTCTTATGATCTAGTTCGGGTTTCTTAACAGAGAATATATATATGTATACCTTGTTCCAGTACCCACTCCTTGGGTTTTGGATGCTCTCCTTCCAGGAGTGGCGAAGATGCATGGGGTATGCCACGTACTTTCCGTGTCTGACTTCTCATGGTTGGACGAGTCTACTCTCCTACTATAGGTAGTGAATATTCGACGGGAATTCCATCTTATCACCGTTTCTAGCTCTTTATGATAGGACGAGTTCTTATTCCTTCCTCTAGTTGGGTTGAGCTGTAATCCTTACTGCACTTTCTCTATTATAACCCTTTACTATTCCCTGTTCGATCTACTGCTCACTCTTTGGTACCTCGTTTTTTGCTCCCCCAAGCCATCGGGGTATCCTACTGAGTATTTTTATACTCACCCCTGCTTGGGCTTTGCCCGCACTTGGTGTGCCCTTGCAGACGACAGACAGGTGGATCGTGACTTCAGTGGATCTTAGGAGTTCGGGAGCTTGGACCACGTGTGGTGGTCGTAGTCAGGTTCTAGGTGTGGGACTCTCCCAGCTGTTTACTTTCATTTACCTATTACCAGGTTGTGGAACTTTTCTGGTTGGGTGCGTGCTTTTCCCTTTTCTTTTCAGTTTACCTTCAACACTTACTTTGTACTACTTAGAGGTCGATGCACTTTTTTTGGTTGTTTATAGAAGTTGGTGCATTAATTTCTCTTTTAATATGGACTGTTGCATTGAGTGGGATGCGTGTGTGTGTACAAGTACTTAGGAAAAGGCCTCCCTAAGTTGTTTAGCCTTCAGCGCTTGTTGCCAGCCCCTGACCTATAGAGGCGGGCTTCGGGTAGTTACGGCTCGAGCCTGGGTAGGGTTAGGTCTTGAAAAAGTGGTATCATAGGAGTTTCGTTCCTTGGGACGTTGTTCGGATGTCACTAAAATGGAATTGGTTGGGATCTAGGGCAATAATTTCAACGTGTCTCGAGAGCGGCTCTCAGGCCAGGGAGTCCAGCGATGGTGCGGTGGCCGACATATCCATTCACTAGGACCCTGATAACCCACTTGTCGACTCGGCATGCTGAGACACCCGTTGCAGGGAAAATTTGTTTTTGCATCCCATTGGATTGAGTATTTGACTGTCTTTCTTGAGTTAGATCCCCATTTTTTTAATAGTTGTATACATATATGCTCATCTGATCGCGGTACTCCCTAATAACATTCAGGATGCCTCTGTGAAGATAGCCAGCCAGGATACCAGCTTTGGTTCATGATGACGACCCTGTGAGTGACAAGGCCTCAGTCCAGGACCCATCATGTGAGTCCTTTTCTCCAGGTGGGCCAGTAGCAGCACCCCCACTTGGTGAGCAGCAGGCATCCCCAGCTGATCAGACTAAGCTTGGGCGTGCTCTGTGAGTTCCATCATTAGAGACCACTGAGGTTTAGTGGTGAACCAGACCCTCGGGTAGCAGAGGTTTGTCTTGGGACAATGGTTCACCTTTTCAGGCTTGTGTCGACGCCGACAGATCTTATAGTGGCTTTGGACGCTAGCCTTTTCCACAGATCAGCTGGGCGTTGGTGGAGTCTGGTGACTCAGTTACTCGATGAGTCGTTGCTTTCGTGGGACAAATTTCAACTGTTGTTTCGTGAGGAGTTATACCCCTCCTGCTTACGCTCCGTTCAGATCCAGGAGCTCCTGCAGTTTCACAGTGAGGGATGACAGTGACTGGGTATGCGACTTGTTTCACAGACCGTGCACGCTTTTATCCGGATATGGTCCATGACGGAAACTTCCAAGCATGGAAGTTTGAGCAGGGTCTCCGCAGAGAGATTTGTGTTGTCATAGTATCCTTGGGAATTTCCACTTATATCGGGGTGCTAGAGTATGCGCTGGTGACAGAGAGCTTCCTGTCGCATTCTATAGTTGGTGGTGGTAGTAGGCTTGACAGAGCCGAGATGTTTGCCACAGCTAGCAGGTGTTGGCTGACAGAACCTCGACGTAGGTGGATTTCCGATAACCGGAATCAGGGGCATGTTCGTACACCACAGTGGCACTGGAGGGCACCAGTGCAGCCCAGAGAGAGAGTCGATGTTATACTTGTGATGAGTGAGGTCACTTGGCATGAGACTGCCCGACCATCCACGCTGAGAATATCGGGCAGGCAGCAGGTGCACCACCGCGGCAGAGGCAACGCCGTGATCGGAGTAGCGCCCGGAGAGGTGGTTCTAGAAGAGGAGCGATGGAATATGGAAGTGGGGGGATGACATTATGAGGTCTTCCCATCACCACTTGGCGGTCCACATCAGGATCCAGGAGCTGAAAGTTGGGATGATGGACAACCGCGAGCTTTTTATGTCTACGATCTTACAGATCATGATATGATAAGAGGTATGCTTTACGTCTCTTCTACTTTTTGCAGTAGAATTTTTAGACTCTGTGTGTGAAATTATTTTCTCCCTGCTCCCTGCTTGAGTTGTTACCAGGGTAGCATGGGGCGTTGGTGTAACCCTATGTTGGTAAGGTAGAAGGCGTGAGACCTTTTCCTTTAGTCGATGGTGTTGACTCCTTTGCTCTATGAGCGTGTAAGAGAGTTTGGGTTGTTGGACATCGACTATGAAACCTTGCATGACTAGATATCCTTAGGTGTTTCACCATATGGATATTCTGAAGGAGGGAATCACTGGGTTTTGTCCCAGTTCTAAACGGTGATTCCAGTCGCGGCGTGTGACGTAGGAGTTCATCCGTGGAGGTGAGTTACCCCCGAGGGCCTTCAGGCCATTTTGATACCATGCGAAGGGATGGCGATGTTCCCTACCACCTTTCCCTAACCCCATGGTTGGGAGTGGGTGCACGACGTCTCCTTCATGGCTTACCTGAGGAGATGTGTGCGTGCTCCTGTGCACGTCATCAACAAGGAAAGACCTCGCATTAATAGATCAAATCCTTTGGTCTGTGTGTGGTGATGCGGGACTGTGAAAGAGTTATTCTAGGTACTGAAGAGCCAGGTGTGGGCTTAGTACCCTGAGTTGTTCCCTGGTTTTTCTTTTCTAGGATGAAAATCATGAAGGAGGGAATGATGTAAGAACTCAATTTTTTCTGTAAAGGACTTTGGAATTTTCTTGATGTTATTCCAGAGCAGCGCCTTCAGACGACGTACGATTCTGATCCCCGGTGTGGCCGGAATTAAATTTTAAGTGTTTTCACACTGGGCACACCAAATAAATAGTCTAACTCCTAAACGGAGATCCAGATCAGAAATCTGAGTGCACGGATGGCTCCGAAATTGGTTTTTACCCTATGAACTACATAAATCAGGTCAGCGCGGGACGTTGGGACCCCTCTCCCATTAATAGAATGTTAGACGGATAAATAAAATAATTAATTTATTCATTTATTTGTTAAACTAAGGTGTCTCTTAAATGGTTTCTCTGATTGGAAAACTAAGGGCACTGTTGATTCTAGAGCGTGTCGTTTACCCTAGGAGGGGTGTAATTTTTGTGGGCATGGCTCTTCTGGGGAAAATGGCCCCAGGGGCATTTTCATTATTTACGGCATCGGGTGTTTAGTTATTTAACATTTTAACGGGGCCTCAGATTAAAATTCCTAGACTGCCGTTGTGCTCGGGAGGTGGTGTTTACCCTAGAAACGACTTAGCCTCGACCCCATCGAGAGTATCGGGTGTGAGTCAATATGGGGGTGTTTAAAATTAATTAAAATTTTAATAAATGTTTTCCTACATAAACCAACGCACCCCTCTCCTTCCACATTTCTTTCCTCTAGCGGAAGAGATCTCCCACATCCCTTAATCCCTCTCAACATCCTCTTATCCTCAAGCCCTCTCAACCTCCTCTTCTCCTACCCCGAGACTGGGCAGTGGGTTACCCAATGACATCTTAGGGTTTACCCTCCACTAGAGACTGGGCAGTGGGTTACCCGACGACCTCTTAGGGTTTACCCTCCAGCGGGGCTGGGCAATGGGTTACCCAATGACTTATTTTAGACTCAGTCCTTTCTACTAGTCTTGTCTGTGGCTTTTCTCCGTGACTATTGGAGCAGGACCCTTGGTTGTACGGGTCAGTGATGTGTCAACTTTTACTTTGAGAAGACCTCTGGACTGTGTGATAGTGACGAGGTGTGGTTCGACTTTCCCCAGAACTCTCAATTATGAGGGGTGATTTCCTCACTAAGACACATCCTTGAGAGGCGACCTAAAACTATACGAGCGAGTCAGTGCCTCCCAAAGCGGATAGTGTCAAGGTGTGGTGATTTGATCCCCTTAACTTGCAGTTCGGGGCAGACGAGTAAGATGCTGGGCATCGATGGTGTTTACTTCTGAGACTGTTGGCTACTCACTTTATTAGGCTGAGCTACGGGGTGGAGATCCCCTTACGATCTAGTTTAGGTTTATTGATAGAGCATATATATATTTATACCTTGTTCTAGTACCCAATCCTTGGGTTTTGGCTACTCTCCTTCTAGGAGAGGCAAAGACGTGTGGGGTATGCCATGTGCTTTCCCTGTCTAGCTTCTCATGGTTGGACGAGTCTACTCTCCTGATATAGGTAGTGAAGACTTTATGAGAAGTTCTTCTCACCGTTTCTAGATCCTTGTGATAGGATGAGTTCTTCTTACTTCTTTTTGTTGGGTTGAGCTATACTCCTTTCTGCACTTTCTCTGTTTTACCCCTTTATTATTCCTTATTCGATCTACTGCTCACTCTTCGGTATCTACTTTGTTACTCCCTCTAGCCTTCGGGGTATCCTAGTGTGTATTTTTATACTCACCCCTGCTTGGGATTTGCATGCACTTGGTGTGCCCTTGCAAATGACGGACAGGTGGATCGTGACTTTAGTGAAGCTTAGAAGTTCGAGATCTTGGACCAAGTGCAATGTTCATAGTCAGGTTCCAGGTTTGGGACTCTCCCAACTGTTTACTTTTATTTACCTATTTCTGGGTTGTGGCAATTTTCTGGTTGGGTACGTGTTTTTCCCTTTTCTTTTCAATTTACCTTCAGCACTTACTTTGTACTATTTAGAGGTCGATGCACTTTTTGTGGTTGTTTATAGCAGTTGGTACTTTACATTATCTTTTACTCTACACCATTGCATTGAGTGGGCTACATGTGTGTGTATAGGTACTTAGGCAAAGGACTCCCCAAGTTTTTTAGCCTTCGGCACTTGTCGCCAGACCCTGGACTATGGAGGCGGGCTTAGGGTAGTTGCAGCTCGAGGCCGGGTAGGGTCGGGTCATGACAGATTTGATGGGCTAACCATTAAGGTCAAATTAGATCAACATGATTTAAACCCCTCCCCCTCACTTAAAACCCATATTTGTCCCCAAATTTGAATTCAAATGTGGAGAATAACAATTTTATAGTTAAAGATCAAGAATATTTTTCATTTAGTAGATTAATGACATGTTTAAGGGTCTTAGTAAAGTTCAAACATATTTTTTTTCCATAAAAATATTTTACAACCTATTTACATGCATTTTCATTATAGACGGTGAGAATATTTTTCAATTAAACTAAAAAAGTAGCATGTAAAACATTGACAAAAGTGAATTGAGTATAGGAAGTTCCTAATATTCGATTCAAACATATTTTCAAGAAATAAAAAAAATGAAATCTAAACACCCTAAATTAAGAAAAATTAGAAAGGGTAAATCCCCCCACTTAATTTTAAAAAGTGAAGGGATTTTAGAGTATAAAAATTTGATTACCAGCTATAAACACATGAAGCATAATATTTTAAGCAACAACAAAATAATAAATAAAAGTTTTAGTTAGAATAATATCAATGACTCACCATTGGAAACCTACCAGTTAGTCCCCATTGAGATGACTCACCGATAGTAGTGTATCAGTGACTAAAAAATGTTTTCTTAAAGAAAATTTAGAGTAGAAAAATGAAATAGAAATATAAAGTATATACTTCCCTAACTAAATTTTTGACCAAAGATACAAAATCTTGAAACTCCATATGAATTTAAAAATATAAGGAATTATAATCCACGTTTTCAAATACAATAGCATCCTCTAAAAACATAGACCAGGAAAAAATCATAAACAAAGATGGAGAAAGTAGTATTTTATTAAAAGTAAAACAATAAAAAGAATAAAAGTAAAAATAAAATAGAAACCACAAGTTAAATCCCACGAATCAATAACTTTTAAGTCTTTAGTTGGACTTAATTTAAGCCTAAAAGTTGTTTTATTGAAAGAAATGAAATAAAGGATTTCCTCTCAAGCAGTGCTAGATTTAAAGTCCCCTATTAAAATCACCTAGAAAATAATCATAATCACTTAGAGGATGTGGTTTCTTACCCATAAACCACCACATATTGATAGGCCAAATGTTTTTAAAAGAAAAATGAAATTTGTGGGAACTTATTCTTTTATGGTAAAACTTGACTCCCTTACTAACTGAAAATGTCCCTATGAAACACCCTTTATCTTTAAGAAAATTCTCAAGGGAGTCTTCCAGTTGAGTAGAAATTTAATCACATAAATCCCATTTTTTAGTATTTTCAAGAAAATTAATTTCAGGTGGAAAAGAATTGACTCCCTCAAACTCTTCCAAGAAAATTTTAAGCTTAGACACATCAAATTCTTTCTTGACAGTAGTGTTTTTCACTTCTAATTTATGTTCAGAATTGACTAAATTTTCATTTTCAGAAAGGGATAACATGGTACTAGGTTCTCCTTGCGGTATGACATTATACTCACAAATTTTTATCAGAAAATAAACTTCAACAATATAAAATTCAAGGGTGCTTATGGGTGAGTTCTGAATAATAGGTTCAAGAAGAGGGTTATCAAGAAAATCATGAGCAGTTTCAAAATTATCATACAATAATGGTTCCTCTTCCAGTTCTCTCATAGTCCCAAAAAACTGTTGAGAACCCAACTTAGTTGAGGATTTATGTGAAAACCAGGGAAGTGTTAGTTTTTGTTTATCCAAAGACTTATGTTTGAAAAAATTATAAATTTCTTCCAAAAATTCCTCATTTGATAATAAAAAATTAACATCAACTGATTCTAAAGAATTAATTACGCTTGAATCTATCTGTGTGTGTTCAAACTCTCCTCCAAGTTCACAATCAAAAATATTATTTTCTAAAACAGAATTATTTGTGTGTTAAAATTCAGTAATAGGGGAAGTATTGTTCAATTCAACTTTAAGAAATTAAAATTCCAGATTATTCAAATTTGAACAATTTTCCCCAGGTATAAGAACACAGTTTTCAACTTCACTGCACAATGTTCCAAAAAATGATTATTCTTAAAATATGGAAATGAAGGCTCATAAGTTAATCTTTATTTAAATGGTATTCCCTCATCCTCTACATTATACATAATTTCAAATATTAATGGGTTAAAAAAAGTTAAATAGGAAAGATTAGTTTTCAGTTCAGGTTCAAAAATTTTAGATTCAATGATTTCCAAATTAATTTTTTCTTTGAATATACACCAAATTTAAAGTTTAGGTTCATTATACAAAAATTTAAAAAAGTTGAATGAAGATTTTTTAACTTTCAATTTCTCATTCTGAAGTTTCTCTTCAACTCAGGTGACCATGTTTTCAAAGATCCCAAAACAGTGAACCTAATCCATGTTATGAAGTATGTCCAAAATAAAGAAACCCTCTTCAATATATTTTAGTTATTTCTGAAAATTTTCCAACTCAACTTCATTAAAGTTATTTAGGGGTTCATTATAATTGATTTCATCTATTTGAGATTTGGTTATTTCATAATTTTTTACATCTTCATCAGAATAAGGTTCTTCAAAATAAAAGGGTTGTTTCTTTAGTTAAGTCTCATTCTGATTCAAAATTTCATGATTAAATATTCCATAATCACTTTTCCATTAATAAATTCATTTGTTTTATTTTTAATGTTTTCTTATGAATCCCATGAAATAGTTTGAACTTTTTTCAATCTGTCATTGTGTGCTTCTTCAAATTCATCAAATTTTACTACAATTTTTGACAATATTTAATCCAAGTTGGAATAATCCTTGGGTTCATGTTCTCGATAGTAAAAGTTTTCTTCATATTGTTCATGTTGTTGTGGATCATTATAGACACATTTCTAAGAAGTGTTTTTATAGTGACCACAACAGACACAAAAATTATTACTATCTTGATTCCAATCCCTTTGATACTTCATTTTCAATAATTTTTCAGATACAATAACTATGCGATTATGATAAAAATCACTAAATAAAAAGGAATAAAAACACCAAAAAACAACAAAAATAAAATGAATCATAACAATACACTCATTTAATCAGAACTTGTAGAATTTTAAAAGTCATCTCAAACGGTAGTTTCAAATATTTTTTTTTTGTTTTGTTTCTTTTTTTACTTTCTAACCGTGGAACAAAAAGCTCATTTCTTCCACATCAATAACTCCAAATTTTGATATTAGACAGAGGTAATCATGAAACTCATAATTAAATTTTTAAGCCTAAACTAGGATAGCAATGAAGGGTCAAACCACATGTAAGGTAGGTGAATGTTTTAGGGTTTATTTAATTTCTAAACCAATAAAAACAAAAAGAAAGATTCTGAAATGATAGTAACAAGTACTGAATTTTTTAAGGACATTTAAAAAAAAGTGTTAATGGAGTTTGGTAATAGGGTTAAAAATACCCAAGAAATAAGAACATGGATTGAGGGAAAAAATGGATCTAGAAAAATTACTGGGGTAATAGTAAAACTACTAGTTTAAATGATAATATGTTTACAAAAATGAAATTGAATTCGTATGATTAGAGAAAAGTTAGATAAATCTCCCTCAATAAGAGATCAAACCCATAGAAAGATGAAATATTTGAGTTCTCAAATCCAATATTTATCAAATTGTAATGATAGTTGAAATGGAATCAATAGAATATAACTCACCATAATATTCCAAAGTTTTGAAATTATGATTTGAAAAAATGCATCGATTATCAGTATCATTGAATGATCATAGAGTTTTGAAATAAATTCAATAAGTGTGAAACAATTAAAAATTAATATTTGGATCTAATATCTCCAATCAATTCCAAAATTTGAAAATTAAAATATAAGAAGAAGCAGAAAAATATGAACCAGTAGAGTTATAAATCTCCATGTTTAAAAGTTTTATCCAATGATCATTATGAAAGTATAATTGAGGACAAAGAAATTACAAAGATAGAAATTTAAAAGAGGAGAAGAATTTCTCCCACTCGAATCATGAATTGTTGTTCTAATTTGATTCTCCAGACAACATCTCCCTATGTCTTTATTTTGTTTTTGCTTCTTCTTGGTAGGTCTCTCTGAAGTACCATCTCTTGAGTAAATAATGGCATGAAAAATGAATGAGAGAAATTGTTATTCTACTACTTTTACCAATTTAATTATTCTATTATATGCTATAGGTCACCAACAAATTATACTGACTTAACTTAATTTTTCTCTTTCACACCACACATGTGCGTTTTCACTGAAATACATGTCATCTTATCATAACCCTTGTAAATAACCTCTACTTGCTGGTTTATTTGAATCTGGATGTAAATCCATCTCTCGATTGAATCTTCACAGTGAGAAAAAGAAAAATAATTAGAAGTAATAAAGTTTTAAAATAACACTTTATTAGACAAAGGAATAATTAATTAATTATTAAAATAATTAGATTAAAGTAAATAATTAGTTGTTATTTAATTTTTTTATTAATTAATATTTTAATAATAATTGTCTTCATGAACTATATTTTTTATTTTAATTATTTAATATAAAAACTAAATTTTATTAACTATTATTAATTTTAAATTATTAAAGCTAATATTTTTATTAATAATTTAATAATATTATTATTGCTAAAGCAATTAATTTATTATTTTAATTTATAATAACTATTATTAAATCATTTAGGTTAAAAATTTATATTTATTTATAAAATTATATTATTCTAATAATAATAGTAGTAATAATAATAATAATTAATGTTATTTTATATATTATATTATATTATATTTATTATTTATTATTTTATTTTAACTCCCCCCTTCTTCTCTTCTTCACTGCACTACCACTAGAGGGGGGGGGGTTGGATTTCCCTACAAGCCACCAATGATGGCTCCTGCTTTATGACCTCTAACTTCATGGCCTCCTACGACTGGTTCGAAGGCAGAGACTCCAGATTATCAGGCTTAGTGATGGCATGAATCATGTGATTAAGGGAGAAGGTGGACTTTAGATCTATGGTGGGATACATTTTGGAGGACGACAACAATGGCACTATCTTTCTTCAACCCGATTGGGGCACTCTTTTGTGTAACTCCTTCAAATTCAAGCATCAACATATCCTTTTCAAGTGGATGTTTATGGTTCTGTGGTGCTCAAATACTTTTCGAGTTCAAATCATCTTGGTGCATCCAGATTTGTGGATGCGAATGACCGCAACTGAGGATTAATCTCTTACAAAATGACATCAACATTGACTGAAGGTGGACGATGGTAGATTACATGAGTTTTGTGATGTTTGGATTTATAATGTTTTGGGGTTTTTGGATATGAATTTTTGAATGGATCTGGTTTGATCTTTATTAATTGTTGCTTTAGTTTTCTGTGTGATGGTGTCGATAGGTGGAATTGGGTGGAGGTGTCAATAGGTCAAACAGATTAGTGAGACATGTATTGGTGGGTGGCAGTGGCAATGGTGAGACAAGGAAGGGAGGATGATGTCAGTAGGTAAGGCAGGGTTGGTGGGTCATGGCTAGAGGTAGGAGTATCAGTAGGAGAGAAATGGTGTTGATAAATGAGGTAATTAGAAGGACATGGCACTACCAAAACATTGGGTAGACAATTATGCATATCCATTAGTGAGTCGCGTGTTGGTGACTCAGTGGTTCTAAAGGTTTCAATGAGATAAATCTACCAGTGACACAGATCTATCGGTGACTTAACAAAATTGATAAGCAAAATAAAAATAGAGTAAAAGAAAAATTAAATATAAGTAATTAAAAAAAATAAAATATATAGATCAAAATAAACACAATGAAATTTTCATTAAAAATTGAATTAATAAAGTCTTCAAATATTTGAATTAAATAAAAACGAAGAAGAGAAAATAATTAAAATACTGAACTAAAATTATAAATTGTATAACATTTAAAAAAAAAAAATATGTTATTCTAATTTAAGACTAAAATAAATAAATACTTAAAATAAAAGAATTATTTGAAAATAAAAAATAAATAATAATAATTCCCAGAACTAAATCTAAAATTAAAAATGAACTATTATTACAAATTAGAGAAGATAATTTATCAGATATTGGGTTAATGAATAAATTTACGACATAAAATTGAAAGGTTTTAGTTTAATAAATGAAATATGGTTAATTAATGAAATTTATAATAAAAGTTAATTTATATCAAGGATACAAAATTTCAAGTTTTAAAACAAATTCAAGATTAAGAAAATTTAAATAAAGGATAAATTAAAAATTAATCAAGATTAAATAAAATTAACATTTTTAAGAAGAATTAAAAAATAAAAAATTAATTAGGGAATTAAATAAGTAAACTACAAACAAATATTTTAGAGGCTTTAAATATAAAAGTTATTATAAAAAATTTATTAATTAATAAATTAAACTCTAAAATTATTAAAGTGTAATTATTTAACACTTAACAACAAAAATAGTTGTTCAAATCATTAAATATTTAATATAAAGATATGAAAAAATCATGCATTTTAAAGCCACATCATGAACCAATCAAATAAACCTATAATACATAAGAAAATAATACCATAGAAACCATTCTATCAATATAAGAAAAACATGGAAAAAATATGATGAAATAAAGAAACTAGAATAAGTACAAGAGGCTAAAAATGAGAGATACATATTAAATAAATGTAACGACCCAAAGTTTCATTTAATGGAAATCCTGCTTGATCTAATTAAATGTCTCTTTATGTTTATATAAAATATCAACTTCTTTGGTTTTATGTTAATAATTTTGAACGTTGCCAATATAGCTGTTGAACAATGATCACATGATTAGTATAAATATAGGGCTTTAAATAATCCAATTTACTTAGACAAAAGAAGCGATGACCTCGTCCAGTAGAATTTCTCCACACGAAGCCCATTTTTCAGAGCTCAAAAAATAGGTAGAATCCTTGGGCTTCGCTCTTGACCAAGCCCTAGCTGAGCTTCATCATGTCAAGCTCGAACGAGACCATCTACGTGAAAAGTGGAAGTTGATAGAGATTACCACTCGAGCGATGTTATCTGAGCCACCCCAAGAGTCTGTCACCATCGCAAACCTTACCCTTAGGTCATATGCGGCTGTTTTAAGGGGTTATGTAACAAATCGATAATACTATGTTCATGTACATTATTTTTTTGTATATAATAATGTATTTACTTTATTGTCATTATGGATGCATTGGAAATAGTTTTTTAAGCACAAATAGTTTTTTAGTTATTTTTTAATTAAGAATTCTATTTTATTAAATTAAGGGATTTTTTGAATTAAATAATATTTTAATAAAACATTATTATTATTATTAAATTAATTTTTATTAAATATAAATGATCTTATAATTTTATGAATGAAATTATAATTTTTATTAAGGTTTCAAAGCCATTTCTGTCAAAACCCGTGAATTTTCGATAAATTTCGTTTTTTATTTTAGAAGTGAAAATTAACATATTTAGAAAATTATTTAGATAAAATAATTGTTATTTCTAGAATCAGGACATCGTAATTATCCAATGATGAATTTTTTATAATTTCCAGAGACAGTCAAATTTTTGGGTAAAAATTAAATACAGTTTAAATATATAATGTGTTTTATGACATCATAATGACCGAGTAGTGATGTAATAAAATACTATAAGCTTTATGTTCGGCCAATATATGTTTTACCATTAAAATAATGTGATTTTGGGTTTGTTTGACTTATTTTTCAAAGCATTAATGGACCCCTCAAGAGTTATTAAACACCTTGTCTTTTTAAATTAATTTCCATGGGAGTGTGACTCACCTCCACATAAGAAAACCTACTATTTTAATAAGTTAGGACTTTGGCCTTATAAAATATTGGTTTCCTATTCCCTTTTACAAAAACCATGGGCAAAAACCATGGGCTGGTTTGTGGGTTGGATTAATTTAATATAAGGGGTCCCAAACCTAAATAATAAAGCATTCCCTCACCTTTCCTATATAAACCCACCCAAGCTCCCACTTCCTCCTCACTCAAAGCCTTTGTAGTTTATACAACCTCTACCATACTCTCTCTATAATCCTCCCAAGGTGCCCCAAGCTCCCAATAAGCCTCTCACAAGCCTCTCTCTAGCTTTTGGAAGCACACTTCCAAGTAAGGGTTTTTCCTTCCTTTCTCATT
Organism: Viscum album; assembly: GCA_963277665.1. Classification (NCBI taxonomy): domain Eukaryota; kingdom Viridiplantae; phylum Streptophyta; class Magnoliopsida; order Santalales; family Viscaceae; genus Viscum; species Viscum album. The sequence continues at coordinate 839,701,426 of OY728145.1, read as the reverse complement.
TTTTTCCAATTTCCTTTAAGTTGATTTGCCCTTTTAATTTCAATTATGAATGTTGGGGTATGATTTCAAACCTCCCCAATACTTCTCTTTTATTGTTTTAATGATGTTAGACCCCTTTCTATCTCATCAAATGCCTCTCATATACAACCGTTACTATGCCGAAATTCCGAAAGGAACTTCTCTCTCCTCTTTTACAATCAAGCAATACTTTTGTATCATGAATCTAAATTCCATTACAATTGTTGGGACATGTATCTATATGACCTACTTACTTTCCATTACATGTAAATATGATGAGGAACCCCTTTCTCTCTCATCAACCATTTTTTATGAATTATTATGTCACGCCGTTACACTGCCGAAATCGCACTGATTTATTAAGCCAATGTCATTGTGTAGTGAATACCATGCCCATTTCTCCATCAAGGGTATTCAACTTTATGCACATTTACTTATTGATTATAAAGATTCATATATGAATTCCACATTCCTTTATCGTGGAATAAATGATTATGTTTAATGAATCCATGTTTTATGATCCATGTGGCACACTTATGCATGAAATGAAATGTTTAAGAAGGGTGCGCCCTTATAGTGCTCCCATGCATTGGGTAAAGTATAGTATAATGATATGTCATGTGTAATGATTGTTGACTCATTCTAATTCAAGTGAAACGAGGGTTTACTCATGCATCAAGTTTAATGAGGATTTACTCATGATCTATGTGCAATGAGCCTTGGATTATGCTAATTCCATGTTAAGTGTTGTTGCCACATTTCCATGTTTTGATTATCATGATTTATCACGCCTTTATGTTCATGTTTCTATTTTTCTCTATTGATATGTCTATTTTCTAACATGTATTTTACTCCTCATATTATTCCATGTTTATTCCCTTACTGGGCCTTATAGCTCACCCTTTTCTTATGCATGTCCTCAGGTTATCCTAGCAATGCTAAGTACGAGGGAATGTAGTGGTCATGTAAAGGAAATTTTCAATAAATATGTTGTATTTCATGTTTTAAGTTTTTTTAAATGATACTAAGACCCAAAGACACTAAATCTCTTGATCATCTTTATTTGATCAAGTGAAGTTTTATGTAATAAATCATGTTTAAGATGTAATAAAAAGTAGGGTTGTCATAATAAAGGTTTATTTCTATTGTGTCTAGAGAGGAAAAAAATTGAATCATGAAAATAGTCCATGAATTTATATTTCAAATGAATATTATTCCAATAAATTAAGAAAATAATAGTTCTGGTGATTAATTACTCTAATAATCCTTATGGATATAAAAACTAGGTTGAGTTAGTTCTAAAAGATATTTTGATTATTTGGCCAACTGATTTGGACAATTAAAAAATAATAGGGAAATCCCAAACTAAAGAATTCCTTAAAGGGAAATATGTTATTCAATAAGAATAATTCATTTTCAAGATATTTTTTCAACAAAATAAAACCCATGAATTTTATAGGAACTACATTTTAGGTATAATATGAAAGGGAATATTACCACAAACTGATTGACCATACTTCCAATTCAAGTAGAGTTTTTTAAAAAATGATGATGGAATAAGGAGATACTATATAGATTATGAAAATATGATTTCCCACAAAATGGATCAGAAATTTGGAAAATTTAATACTACCCAAAGTAAAAAATTAAAAAAATGATTTATAAGCATGAGGAAGACTTTAACGCATGAAAAAAATAGAAAACCTTATTGAGAATAAATTTCAAACCATACAATTAATATTAATTCACTTGGAGTTCCACTCTATTACCTTCATATTTATGTTTTATTTGTGTTCTTTTAATATAGGTAACTGATGGTGAAGCAATAAGATGATTAATAAGTTATGGGTTGACAATAAAATTAAGAGTAGTATGCTAAAATCATCATTTGATAATTGGTAAAAGTTTTAATTATTCCATTATGATGCCTTATTATTAATATATATCATGATATCTAAATTATGGAAGGTTATTTGTTAAGTTTTATTGAAAGTGATTGTGTTTATATTCTGTAGTCCTTGGTTGGAAAATAAAATCCAATCATTAATGGGTATGAATTAATTGTAATCAATGACATGACATTGAAAGGTTGAGATAGAACTGGAGCATATTTCTAATGATAAAAATACAATAAATTTTCATTGAATATGTTAGTATGTGTAATGAAGTAATTTGATCAAATAATATTGGAAAAATATCATGAAAACACCTATAACAATTTTTATTAATAATGTTTTTCAACCAAAACTGTCTTTGAACAACTACGGATGACTAAATGAGTGAAACCATTAATTGGGAGTTTACAAGAAAAATATGAATTATCAAATTTTTTCATAAATTGGAATTTTTTTAAATCATAGTTAATTTGAAGAATAACGTATTCCAATCACACATTTACCACTAGTTTTTTATGTAATATTTATTTATTAAAGGGGAATGTTGGTTGATGATTAATCTCATAGAAACGAGGAGTTGTTTGACATGAACATAAACTATTAAGATGATGTTCCTGACCTTGTTTGAGTTGATTGAATATGAATAGAAACTTATAAGTGTAAATAGAATTTTTGATAACAAAATTAAAGTTTTTGTAACTACCCAAGCACTTATAATTTTTTTTTTCATTTTAGAATTAAATAGTTAAATTATTTTATAAATGTATAATGAAATTCGTGGTATTTATAGAAATTAATTAATCTATACTAATATAATAGTAACCAAAAATATGAAAGTACAAAAAAAATTTATGCATCTTATAAGTATAATCTTGATTTATTTATAAAATGGAATAAGTGAATATTTTTTTTGGAAATGATAAATTAAGTTTTGTTATTTTTATAGTTCATAAATATTTAATTACAATTTTATAATTAATATAATAATTTAAAATAAAGTAAATTTTTATAAAATTGATTCATAAGTTAATATTTTTTTCTTATTATTATAATATAATTTTATGAGACATTAATTAATTTGTTAAAGTGTTATAAAATCAGTTATGGTTTTAAAATTAATAAGTTTTGAATAAATGATGATTTAATTAAAAATTAAATCTATAAAATTTATAAAATTATTTTCATAAAATGGAGTTCATTTTTTAATTCTACTTGTTGAAAAATTATTAGGGTGAATTTTTGGTATTTTTCTAAAATACTTGAATTCTTGGGGAATAATAAAATATGGTAATTTACATTATATATACATTACTTGTTAAATGCACCATTCCTTAATTCATTGTTGATGTAATCACCAAATTCTAGAATAATTAATTATTATTTTAATATATTTAGGTATAATTATCAAACTATTCATAGTCCTGAGCCAAAATAATAAACTAATAAATAAAATAATGAGAAAACACGTCTCTCCTCCCCTATAAATACCACCCCTCACAACATCTTATCCTCACACCTTGAAATACATTTATCTTGTTTAATTTCTTAAAAATTTTCTTTCCAATACTATTACCCATGTATAAGACCTTATTTTCTCACAAAAATTCTAAAATCAAGTGAATTAAGGAGGTTCTCAAAGGGGAGAATTCAAGAGGTAAAATCCTCTCTCATTTTATTTAGTTTTGTTTGAAATTTATTTTGTTTTATTATTCAGTCCCCACCTCTCCCCTTTAATTTGACATGATAACTGTAGTGTCTTAAATATAATATAATTTTATTTTGTTAATGGAATATCTATCATCAAACCTCTCTACTTCTCCTTTTATTCTCGAAAATGAAAGAATCGTCTGTGACAGGTCGATTCACCAACTTCATGGGTGATGAATTTTTATTTTCATTTACCACCTTCAAGGATGGTTATAAAACCATTCTTAGGGTTAAATTATATTTTATTATACATATTATAATTTATATAATTTTATTAAACCAATATATAAACACGATATGAAATAAAATTATATAAGTACATGATGGTCGTAAAAACCACCAAAATAAATTAAATCATTTTCATTGTTGCTTTATCTTACGAATCATACTCATATCAGGTAAAATGATATATGGTTTCATTTAAAATTATGTAAACATATTAACACCATTTCATTCCACTTACAGAGTTTTTCATCTATTCGACAGGAAAATCTATAATGAACCAACCATGGAAACCATGAAATAAATGCACCCAAAATATTAAAAATAACAAAATACTATTGTTAAATAGGTAGAAAGATACTATAAAAAGATCATATAAGGTATTATAAATATTATTGTATTTATTTAATTTATTAATAACACTCTTTAAACCATTATACAAGAGGTTTTAAATTGCATTAGAAAGGCGAACCTGAAGTAAGAGACTTTTCGTTAAAAATCCTATTTTAAATTTGTATTTTTAAAAAATTTAAAAGGAATTTGTTTCTTGTTTTATGACTATGTTTTGGTGATTGGGAATTTTTTATTATTAATGGTGGGACCTATATCTCCCTCAAATTCATTGGGTATTTTTATGTTAGAGTTCGATCGTATGGTTATACCATAAGGTATCCATGGGGGTGACATTATAAGGTGGATGTGAGGGTTACGAATCATATAGTAGATGTGATGGTAACATTGTAAGATATTTGCGAGGGTTACAAATAATATGGTAGTCTAATGTTTAAAAATCTTAAGTATTTAATATACCAAGTTACCTTTATGGTTTTATTTATGTTTTATATGTTTTCTGGAAATATCTGGTTTTCACAAAGTAAGTATATGATACATTATGGGTGAGAAGTACGTCTTTAAGAAAATAATTTCATATTTTTATAAGTATTGATGGAAAAATGGTTATTTTATTTTATTTTCCCTTAATTATCTTTTTGTTCTCATACCATGTTTTAAAATATATTTTATAGGGTTTAGGGATGGGTAAGAGAAAAGAAGAATCCAAGTTGAATATTGTGAAGATTTTTTTCATGAAAAGATTTCATGTTTTTTTAAATACTTTTGTTTTATGAAATTAATGGATATTATTTTAACATTACCCACTTTATATTAATATGGGTTGATATGTATGAACTATATCCAAATTATATAAAATTGTAATATAAATAGATCTTTGGTTATGTAATAAAGTGAATTCTAAAAGAGTTTACTATATTTTGTAATGTTTAAGGCCACATCCTTATAGTTGATATCAGAGCATGGTTTAGATAACTTTAGGGGTTAGGATGATGTTGATAGAATACCATAAATTATTTTACATTATTTTTATTTTTAAATGATATTTAATTTTAAGATTACTATGTTTCTTCTTCTAAGATATGTCTATTTAGAATAGATTTCTACAGAAGAAATAGGGAAGATGAAGTTTGAAGGCATAGAGAGGATGATATATTTACAAATCTGTAACCTAAAATGGTGGGAATTTCAACTAAGAAATTTGAGATAGTAATGTTTCTGATGAAGCGTGCAATAAATGGATGTGGAATCTATGCAAGATAATAACCATTACTACGAAAAAGGAACTTGAAGATAGTGGAATATTTTATGAGGAAACACCATCCTTCCTTCCGTGGATATTCTGACCCAGTGGTGGCTAAGGGGTGGATTAAATCCCTTGAAAATACATTCAATGTCATGGGGTGTTCATATAATAAATTTTTTATGCTTTATATTTATCTTTTTGAAGTTGAAGCTCACCATTTGTGGTTAATGGTCAAGAATATAAAAGATACCAAGGGGATTGAAATCTTATAATGGGATGAATTTTAGAATCTTTTCCTTGAAAAATATTTTCCTATGGTTTTCACTTAGGATTGAAAATAAATTTCTTGAATAAAAAAATAAGTAAGATTCAGTGGTCGTTTATGTAGCAAACTTCACTCGATTGTCAAGGTATGCTCCAAATATTATTCAGGATCTTGATAGTAAAATTAACCATTTTAACTTATTATTGAATAAAATATACTAAAGGGATTTGGACTCAAAAGAATTGAAATGTTATGAGAATTTTTTTCTATGTGCTGAGAGGGTGGAAATGGATTTTTTTGATGATCACATGTACTTTGAAAAAAATCAAAAGAAAAGGTCTAGATGGAAAAAATGGGTAAAAATCAATCAAATAAATTAGAATTTAATAAAATTCAGTTTCCAATATCTTGAAATTGTGGTAAAAAGAACCCTCAAGAAATACTTAAAAATTCTAGGAATTATTTTCAATGTGGTATATTTGGACATATGGCTCGAGATTATAATGAAAACTATATTATGTTTAATTCTGATAATAAAACTGTAAAGTGTTTTAAATATAGTGACATAGGGAATTATTCAAATACCAACCAAAAGAAAGATTAGAATGATGGAAAGTGGCCATATTATAATTAGAAAGGTGAAATGAAATCCTCAGCAACTATGTAAATAGATGTTGGTCCATCTAATTAATTGGTATCAGGTACATTGTTTGTTTACTCATTTTTTTCTAATGTCTTGTTTGATTCAGGGTTTACACATTCCTTTAATTCTAAGAAATTTTCTAATAAATTTTAAATTTTACCTTAATATATGAATCAAGAACTAATGGTTATTACACTAGGGGAAATGTTAAAGGAAAAATACATTATGTTTGGAACATTACCCCTTGGTTTATCATTTGATTAATTTTGTCTGGGAAGTTATTGGTGAAGTAAATTACTCTTTTTTGTTATAGGTGTTAGTGTAGTGATCTCCTTAGAAAGAATTAAGCAATCAAAGAAGGAAGAATTTGAGTTACATAATAAGATATAATTGTTTAAATAAAGGTAATTTACCTTAATTTAATATTGATAATGATTTTTTATTGATATTTGGAAATAGATTAGGTGCACCTTGTGATTCCAAAGTGAAGAAATATTTATTAAGTGAAGCTCTTAGTTCTTCGTTTTTAGTTCATCCTGGAATCACTATGATGTAAATAGACCTTATAGAGTATTACTGGTGGGATGGAATAAAAAAAAATATTACTAATTTTACCATGAAATGCTTGAATTGTGAATAGGTTAAATAAGAGTGACAACTACCAAAGGGGATTCTTCAGCCTTTTCCAGTGCAATAGGGTAAATGAGAAAATATATCCATGGACATCATGGTAGGACTACCAAATACTTATCAAGGTAATAATTTGATTTAGGTTATTATTGATTGGTGAACCAAATATACATATTTCCTTCTTATTTGATATAATATATATTTAGATAAAATTTCTCAGATGTACCTCAAATATATTTTCTGGTTACATGGTGTTCTTATCTCCATTATATTTGACTATGAACCCAGGTTCACATCTAACTTTTGGAAAGACCTCCAGAATTAATTGGGAACAGAATTAAATTTCAACACTTCTATTCGTCCTCAATCTTATGGATATAGAGATAAAACAATTCAGACCATGGAAGACATGTTACATACTTTTTCAACAGATCTCCAGGGAATTTGGGATCATCATATTTTGTTAGTTGTTTTTTATTATAATAACATTTTTCATTCTAGTATACAGATGGAACCTTTTGAGTTATTATATGGAAAATGGTGTTGAACTCTATCATTTTAGGATGAAGTTTCAAAAAGGAAGTTTATGGTACTAGAAATAGAAGTGAAAGTAGCTGAAAAATTGAAGATAATACAATAATACAAGAGGAAATATCAGAGAAGGAAAAAGAGTTATGTAGATAACAGGAGGAAAGTATTATCTTTCAATGTAGGTAATGATAATTTTCTTAGAATATCGCCTTGGAAAAGTGTTATCTATTTTTATAAGAAAGGAGTATAAGTCTACAATTTATTGGACCATATGTAATCCTAGAGAATGTTGGAATAGTTTCCTACCGAGTACCTTTTCCTTACAGTTTATATCAGGTACATAATATTTTTCATTTTTCAAAGTAAAGAAATTATATGCATAATTCATATCATGTTTTGAGATTAGAAGTAGTTTTGTTGGAAGATAACCTTTATTATGCGAACTTTTTTATTCATATTCTATATCTTATAGGGAATGTATTGTGGAATAAGGCAATTCACCAGGTTAAAGTTTTGTGGAGAAACAACATAGTTAAAGAAGAAACATGAGAATCTGAAAATGTTATGATGGAAATGTATCCTAACTTGTTTAATAAGTAAATAAAAAATGTGTGGGTATAATTTATATAAGGTGGGTAGAATTTAACAACCCAAGTACTTATAAAATAATTTATTTTCATTCTAAAATTAAATAGTTAAATTCATTACAAATAAATAATTAAATAAGTGGTATATATAGAAATTAAGGAATCAATAATAACAGAATAGTAACCGCATATATGAGGGTATAAATAAAATTTATATATATTATAATTGTAATCATGATATATTTATATCATTGAATAGGTATATAAATGATTTGGAAACTATAAATTAAGTGTTGGAATTTTTTTAAGTCATAAATATTTAATTACAATTTTTTAATTAATATAATAATTTAAGAGGAAATATATTTTCATAGAATAAATTCATAAATTAATCTTTTGTTTTCTTATGATTATAAGACAATTTTATGGGACCTTAATTAATTTTTTAAAGTGTCATTAAAGCTGTTATAATTTTAGAATCATTATTTTTTGAATAAATGATGATTTTAATTAAAAATTAAATTTCTCAAATTTAGAAAATTATTTTCATAAAATAGAGTTCATTTTGAATTATAAATAAAAAAATGGTTAGGGGATTTTTTTGTATTTTTCTAAAATACATGAATTTTTGGTGAATAATAAAATATGGTATTTTATGGTATATATACATTATAAGTTAAATACACTATTACTTGAGTCCTTGACAATGTGAACACCACAATCTATAACTACCTTTCATCATATTTAGTGATAATTCTCCAAATATTTATAATCTTGAGCCAAAATAATAAACTATTGAATATAACAAAGAGAAAACAATCCTCTCCTCCCCTATAAATATCACCCCTCACCACCTCTTCTCATCACACCTCCAAATCCTTGTATATTGTTTAATTTCAACTCAATTATCTTCCATATCCAATTACCCACGTCCAAGACCTTATGGTATCACTAAAAGTCCAAATTAAGTGCCTTAAGGGGGTTCTCAAGGAAGAGAATTCAAGAGGTAGAGTCCTATTTCATTTTCATTCATTTTCTTTTCAATTTATTTTCTTTTCTTATTCTCTCCTAAACACCCCTAATCCAAGTGAAACGATAACTCCAATAAATTACATATACTGGAATTTTATTTTTTAAATGTAATATCCATCATCAAACCTCTCCACTTCACCTCTTATTCTATAAAATGAAACCATCGTCTATGTTGTGTTGATTCACTGCCTTTATGGACGAAGAATTTTTTTTTACTTTACAACATTCAAGGCTAGTAATAAAACCATTAATAGGGTTAAATAATATTTTATTATACATATTATAAGTTATATAATGTTCTGGAACCAATTTAAAAACATAATATTAAATAAAATGATATAAGTTCGTGATGGTCGTAAAAACAACCAAAATAAATTAAATCATTTTCATTAACGTTTTATCTAATGAATCATCCTTATATAAGAAAAAAAAGGTATATGGTATCATTTAAATTTCTAGAAACCATATTAAGACCATTTCAATCCACTTATGGAGTTTTTATCCATTCGAAAAGAAAATCCATAGTGAACCAACCATGAAAACCATAAAATAAATGCACTTAAAACAATGAAAATAACAAAATATTATTGATAAATGGGTGCAAAGATGTTATAAAAAGATAATATAAGGAATTAGAAATATTAATATTGTTCTTTAATATATCAATAACACTATTTAATCAATTATACATGAGATTTTAACACGTTTCAGGTAAGAAGAACCTAAGGTGAGTGACTTTTCTCTAAAAATCCTCTTTTAAATTTCTATTTTTACAAAATTCAAAAGGAATGTTTTTATTATATTATGATTATGTTTTGGTTCTTGGTCATTGTTTGTGATTAATTTTGTGACCTATATCTACCTCCAATTAATTATGTATGTTTATGTTGGAGTTCAACCATATGGTTACTCCCATTGTAACTATGATGGTTACACCATAAGGTAACTGTGAAAGTTACATTGTAAGTAAGTCATGAGAGTTACAGATCATATGGTATCCATAAGGGTTACATTTTAAGGTATCCATGAGGGTTAAAAATCACATGGTATATTCTAGGTTTACAATCCTAAGTAAGTAATTCCCCAAGTTACATCTATGGTTTTATTTATGTTTTCTATGTTTTATGGAGATCCATTGTTTTCCCAAAGTAACTATATGAAAATTTATGGGTGAGAAGTATATATTTGTGAAAATAATTTTATGATTTTATAATTATTCAGGTAAGAATGGTTCTTTTCTTTTATATATCCATTGTGGATATTTTTTTGATCATCCAAAGTTTTAAATGATTTTTTCCCAGGGTTTAAGGATGGGTAAGAGAAAAGAATAAGCCGAGATAAATATTGTAAATATTTATTCACGAAAATATTTCATGTTTTATGAAAAAAAATTATGGAAGAAATGGATTCTATTTTAATAGTACCCACTTTTTATGCGTATGTGTTGATATGTATGAATTATGTCATAATTCTCTAAACAATTCTAAACCAAAAAGATCTTTGGGAATATAAGAAAGTGAATTATAAAATATTTTACTATATTATTTAATTTTTAAGGCTGGGCCTTTATAGTTTCTATACATATAAACAAATTTTTATTTATTATGAATTATAGATATATTAAAAGGCTAGAACACACACATATCATGTACACATATTAAAAAAATAATTGTGAGGGAACCCATAAAAAAATAATGGTGTAGATTGAAGAGAAAATTTCAATTAATATATTTTTTTAATATAGATGACTAATATTGTGGGAAGGATGACGTTAATAAATGTGGAAGAAAAATTCTAGTGAAGAAGTTGAGATCCATCTGTATATGATGAATAAAATTGTTTTTTTGATATATATGGATGATTATGGGGACTATTAATAATTATGTGGATCATTAATATCTTGTAATATATTTACGTTGAAGTATAAGTGTCATTCACATATTGGAAAAGAATTTATAATATTTGAGATATTTCCATGTTCTATATTAATTGGGAAAAAGGAAGTTTCATCTTCATTTCCGGCCGTTGGAATGTCATAATTTCAATTTTATACTAGGAATCAATATTTGGAAAAGGCATTTTCATTATCTATGTAAGGGTTATATGCATCATATATAATGGAAATCTATGATTATACAATTAATTTAAAAGGTTCAATTTAGCACTACATAAGGGTCATTGTGAAGTTTGTGTGAAAATAATTTAAACCCATGTAAGGGTAATATAAAGACATAAATATGGGTTATTTGAGTTTCTAAATTGTCGATATTAGAGTGAATATAAGGGTTATAAAAAAATTTATGCATAAGATTCATTAGAGAATATCTGGATTTTACTATGTAATAATTATAAAAATATTTATCCAAAAAAAATCACTAAATCCTTAGAGACCATAAAGGAATCATGAGAGAAGAGAGGGTAGGATAATTACAAGTGAATGTCATTAGAATAAAATGACACTAATAAATCCTATAATTAGTTAGTGTGAAATAGTTCTAACGACTTCTGATGTAGTGTCCTGATATATTAAGAAGCAACGATCCATTCACATATCAGATATGGGATTCTAGTGACATAATCACCATTCATCTATTTAATAAAATAAAAACACACAATATAAAATATCATATAGGTTACTTCTACCTTTGGATGACATGAAAAGTGAGGCTAATGTTGAGTCTTATGGGATTTCTCTATAAGAATGGTCGATTGAGAGATGATTACACTAACATCATTGTAAAAAAAATTAAATCCATGAATGGATTAGCATGAATATTGTCTAAGTTATGAGTGGGAAGTAGTGTGGGAAAAATTAGAACCACATATATATCTATGTAATATTTTCCAAAGTAATAGGGGACTTGAGTGTTATTGATCTTCCATTATCATGGATGAAAATGTGAGTTATGATGATTCTATGTATGTAAGAGTATTTGATATATATACATGCATGGCGATGGTGGAGATAACCCAAGATGATTTTCATGAGGACAAAATAGATTATATGTAATTTTATAGAAATAATATTCGATGATGCCATTATAATAGAATTGTTTTAAATTAAAATCAAATGAAGAGATTCTGACGGATGATGTTCTGTGATGTTATGGTTCACATCCCAAATAATAATTCTGAAATAATAATGCTTGTGTTTACATTATGACATGGAATGATTTTAATGAAGTGAATAATAGGGAGTGTTCATGATATTTTAATATATCATAACAATGGAAACTCTATGTATCTATGATGTCATAAATGAAATTATTAAGTCAATTTTTAATGAGTTTTAAATTTTAAAAAATATATCCACCAATTTTACTTTAATTTCCTTATTCAAATAAGTAAATATTATTCATATTAACTATGAATATATATATATATATATATATATATGGGTGTGTGTCTGGTAAAAACGTTTCTGTTTATTCTAATACAATATACAATAGAATATTGTGTGTGTCAAAGAAAAATTAGAGAGAGGAAGATATATTTTGACCTGGGTTCATCTTAAAATATAAAACAACTATCAAGGAATAAAAAAATAAGAATAGAGTTCCTTTAACCTAGGATAAACTTAAAAAAGAAACATATATCAAAGAATAATGAATGAAGAAGATGGAGATATTAAGAGACCATGCTTATCACTGATGTTGAATAATTTATTTATAAAACATTTATAGAGAAGATAATGAAAATGATTACTATAAACAAAGAGTTTGAAAAGACACAATAAAAGAAATGTTAGTGCATTATGACTTATATATTTTTGTAAGACAAAGATACATTTATTTATGAAGAAGAACTTATTCCATTTGATGAAATGAAATATATAAAAAAAATGTGTAAATATTTTTTAGGAGTAATGACTGATTTTTAGGAATTAATGGTATTATTTTAAACAACACCATTGAATATAATTAGAAGTTTATGTCACCTACCTTAGGGATTAGATGATACTTTCCCAGCCAGTGTGAGCAACTTGAAATTCACTTATGATCATGAAAAACTTATAGTGATAATAAAATAGATGTCTTAAAATAAAGATACACATGGAGTTGTGATGGTTCTCATACCACGAAACATTGTTAATTTTTTTTTGGGTTGGTTCTTTTCAATTTCGTCATTACATGATTAAATTAGTGTTTCATTCACATTAGTTGATTTATTCCTCTAAATTAGAGCAAAGGATTGAGTGTGAGATGGGTCAAGTAAATGAAATTATAACATTGTAAATTTTAATTACACAAACTCACCCCCTCTCAATGTCCAATTATTATCCAAAGGAGCTATACAATTACTTGTAAAATAATTATATTAAAATAAATTTCATGCTAAAAAATACATTTTTTATAAAACATTCACACGAGTCATAGTGAATTTTTTAGATTTAGAAATTAAATCTATTGAAATTATTATCATATTTATAATATGTATCACTGGGACAATTTATAACTTTTTTAGTAAATTTAATTTCTCTGATAAGTTTTGTTACACAAAACACCGAGTTTTAATGAACCGTGATATGCTTTTAATATTATTATTTAAACTTGAATTTTATAACATAGAAATTAAATTTGATGGTTTGAAGTGGAATAAGTTTTATTTAATAATTATGTATAATTTTTATATATAAATAAAACATATTTATAAATAAGTACTTAATTTTTAGTAAGTTCGTTATGTGCTTCAAAAACAACTTTTTCTCAAGAAAATGTTTTGTATTTATTTTTGTGAACAAATAATAAAATATTTTTTTGATAATTTCAAAACAATTATTTGAAAATCTAAACTTTATTTTTGAAATATAAATTTAGAGAATATCATTGAGTGAATTTTTTATAATTTTTTGAAATGAATAATTTTTCGATGAATAGTAAAAAACACTGATTTTTATTAAAAAATGGATTTTATTTAGAGTATTTACCTGATAAATTTTATTTCAATATATATTTTAAAGTAAAATTATCCTAGTTATATATTTATTAATATAATTTAGTTAATTTTATTTAATTTTATATTTAAATTTGATATTACAACTCTCTCAACTTATGAAAATTTTTTCTTTGGAAAACCAAATTTTCATTGTGTCTCCGGGTTTAGTTTTAATTACAATTTTTCCACTTATATTAATTTAATTTTGAAAAATTTATTCCATATTTTTAATCACAATAATTTATATTATATGATATGATAAAATTAATTTTTTTTCAAAATAAATAGTAAAAATAGTAAAAATTAATCATCGCAATTAAGGTGAAAATGGGTTTACAGTAGGGTTAAACTAAAATGATAATTGGTAAAACGAAATATAAACTTGTAAAAAATAAATTTTATAGAAATATGTTTACTTTAAAACATCTAATGTAAAAAAATGGCACATTTTGGTGCCTTTTGGCATGTAAAAAATGTGTGTAAACATTATTCTTTTCAATAATTCCATGTGCTTATTCTTCACACTTATAAAAGGACACCTCCTCTCATCACCTATTCACACTTCCAAAACCCTTGTATTTCCCCGTGAACTTATAAAATATATTATTAAATTACCTACCATATACGTAAAATGAATATTTTGGTTAGTAATCCCTCATAAAGAAGTCTTTAGGTATAACCCTAACGATGCTCTCTGAAGAGGAGGTAAAATTCTAAACCTTTACTTTTGTATTATTTCTATCTTAACCTATTTAATATCTTATTAAATTATGATGATATTATTAGAATAGTATATCAAATATATATATATATTGTTATGTAAATTAAATAGCATATATCCAACTCCTCTTACATCAAATGGGAAACAAAACCATCGATCTTGTATATGGCGGACTACCGCCTCACAAATTAATGTTATTACTTTTCCATCACCACCTATAAGAGATGGATATAATGATGAAATTAATGTTTATATATGATATTTATTATATTATTATTACTATGTAATTATAATACCATATCTACCTTACCTACCAACCCATTGAAAAATAATAACATTGCTCGTGTTTAAAGTGGACAACCACCTAATGAACCAATGTGATGTGTTTTTCATTTCTATTTTACTTGGTTGGTAATAAAGATAGATTAAATGAAAATATTATATTTTTAGAAAAAATATAATGAAGTATTATATAACATATAACTTCATTCTTTTCATTCCACGAGAGATATGATAATGTCATTCGTGTGTATAGCAAACTACCACCTCGCGAAGAGAGGTGACTCGTTTTTCAATAATGATTTGAATTGAAGATAATAAGTGTAGAAAATTAATATATTTGATATATATTAAATTATTTAAAGGTAATATATTATTTAACATTCTTCTATTTCATCAGTCTTGAAAACGGAAACAGTGTTCATGCATATGTACGGCCTACCATCTCTAAGAATATTGTAATTAATTTTATATATCTAACATTAATTCATTACTAAAAATAAATATATAGTGACTATATAAGATATTTATATAGTTTTTAATTTTCTAGATATTATGTAACCATGATAAAAATGAAAGGATTGAAGACAAAAAACCAAAACAAACATGAAACCACAAAGCAGTGATTACTTGAAACATGATTTTAAAAACTAATTATTAATAAACTTTTAATAAAATTTTATAAGTAGATAATATAAGGAATTATAATTATGAGTATGATAATATAATATATTTATAATAAAAATTTATTTATTATACATGATTTATGAATTTTTATGAAATAATGTGAGACTTAATGTACAGAAATGTTTGTCTCGAATTACCTTCTCTGGGGAATATGTTATATTATGATCCTACCTAATTTTATGAAGTGTATATAATACCACATTGACATATAATATCATGAATATAATTATATTAATTATAATTAATGATTAATTTAATTTCATATATTAATGTACCTTATTATTTAAATGACACTAAAGTGGTAAATGTTTTATGTTACTACCTCATTGTTTATTATGATTTTTTATGACTATGTTTCTGATGATGAAATATTATTATATACCACTCAATAAACTAAAGTATTTTATTGTAATCTATTTATTTATGTAATATACATTTTTTACAATTATTTACCTCTCTTAATGGATTAAATATATCAAATTAATGTTTTTAAGAGAAATCATATTTATTTTTCTCTTCGGTTGAAAAACATTTCTCTTCCATATCCATGTTTTCTGAAAACATTTTAAAAAATGATTTAAATTTCTCAAAAGTATTTTTTAAAGAAATTATCACCCATATTATCTTTTTTACAATATGTTTTAAAATTAATCTTCATGTCATTTTCCAAATATAGACCGTTTGTGTTTTACCAAAAATGTGAAAGGAATCATTGTTTTGTCATGTACAATATAAATAAAATTTACTGCCACAGTGACCATAATTTTCTAATATGATTAATTTATATGTTTTTAAGGTTATTTTAAAAAAAAGGATTCAAACAATAATTTATGAATCTCTAATTTTAAAAATGTTATTTTCAATGAAAGGTTATTTTTCCCAAGAAATTTTCTAGGTGTTTTTATTTAAAAATAATTTTCCATCAAAGATGGCATAATCTTTTGTTACTTACTCTTTATTGGGTATATTATTAAATGATATCATATTTATTATTTATCTATATGGTTTATTTTAATGATTACAATTTTTTATGGAATTTCTTTCTTTTCACTGGTTATGCTATGATGAAATGTTTTATGAAACCCATTTATTTTCATGGGTTCTAATATGATTTTTTTTATGATCTTGAGGAAAACATATGTATGATTTTTATTACGTGGTATATGTGACTTATATCTCCCTTAAATGTGTTGGGTAAAGTTTTATATCTCATAACATAACAATGTAAAAAAAGATGACAGTCTTGATCTACTATGGGAAACTTGTTGATGGGATTAATCCACAATAGAAAATAGGTGATGATGCTTGATCCCATATTTTTTATGGTCTTGGTAGATAAAATTGAGAAAATAAATAGTTTCTATACCTATTTAGGTTCCAAAATTTTATTACATGAGCTTATGGTTTATGAATTATGATGATGTCACACTCTTATGAATCATGTATTTTGGAATGATAATGCCTTATGCCCTGAATAATGTTTATGATCTATAAAAGTATGAGTATGGATTTTTATGTTATATTCATGATATCATACCCTTATTATTATCTTATGTCTTTAATTGATCATATAATTATATCCCCCATTTTTACCCATACTGGTCACTTGAGTTCACCCTTTCTTATATTTTCTATCCCCTCGTTATGAAGAATGGTTTTATGTAGAGTATGTTTTTGAAGAGTACAAAAAGAGAAGATATTTATAAGATATGTTGAATATTTTCATATAATAAGAAGATTGAGTACCTGGTCTCCAAATACAGTTAACCATTATGGTCCTTAGGCATGTATTTGTAAATTGTATTGAATATTCATTAAAAAAATATGATATTTATATATTAAAATCTTAGGTTGTTAAAGTTGTTATCATAGAAATGTTTTATTTATCATTTGGAAATTAGTATAGGAAATATTTAGTGATATCCATAGGAATATATCTAAGTAAAATATTAATGATAATTACAAGTATAGAAAAATATTCTAGAATATTGGTGAAGGATAAAGAATGTAGTTTTTGAGAAATTAAATCCCTCTCTTGATATTACAAGTAGACATGGTTTAAAATAGTTGTACATTGGGGTAATAACATAGAAAATGGTGTGTTGGTCTTGAATCATGTTTTACCAGGTACATGATAATGGGACTTAATGCACACCTATTATTACACTCATGGGGGATATACTTTGGAAAATTGAAAAATTATTATGAACCATCATGAATAATTTGAATTGATGATGACCGTGTATGACCTAGGTTAAACCTAAGTTTTCATAGATTGAAAATAAGGCGTTATAATATATATATACTATAAATTATTTTTCATGATTATGATCAGTGTTTATTACACTGTTATTTTTTGTTTTAGTCAGTGGATATAATCCAAATGGATGGTGTTAATGCTGAGTGCAATAGATAATGAATCAATTAACCAACCAAGAAACTAAATGTTATGGGAGTTGAAATGAAAAATATTATTGATTTTATCATATAACAACTACAAGATATGAATCATACTGAACTTTAAAATGAGAAATGGAGGGAACAAAATTTTGTTGAGTATTTTATGAGGAAATAACCATATTATTTTATTGGTTCTACTGATCCCTTAGTTGAAGAGAAATGAACCAGTAATAATAAAATATATGTTTTTTCTCTAGTGTTTGAGGCATTAAAATTTCATTTTTGTTATTTATCATTTAAAGGAAAAGCATATAAATGGTTGAATCTTACCAAGAATATGATTCAATAATTTGAAAATGACTCCATGGATTAGGATGAGTTTTAGAACTTGTTTTTCAATAAGTACATTCCTTATATTATTCACCTGAAAAGGGAGAATGAATTAATCGAGTTAAAGTAGAATTAATATGAGTCTATTGGTACCTAAAAGGTGGGTTTTACAATTCATGTGAGTTATTCTTCTTTCATATAACCTGAAAGCATGGTGGATATAATCTCTCGTGGAATAAAACCAAGTCTTTGAATGGATTTAGACATAAGGTACTTCAGTAGCTATAATTAAATCATTTGATGAGATATGAAGTTAGAAATGGAGATTTAAGTTACCCACCACTCAAATTATTTTGATAATAAAAGAAATAAAGAGATTAATAGAAACTCTAAAAATCTTGGAAAAAGAATATGATATTTCTTTTTTGCTCACATTATGGAAGGAAACATGAAGGAAATTTTCTTAAGGGGACTACTAAATGGTTCAATTGTTGAAAGGAAGGCAATAGAGGGTATGAATGAGGAAGTGATGGAAATAAGTCAACTAATAATGAAAATAGATAGAAAGACATATAGAATACACCACTCCCACACCATTGTATCAAGTTAAAGTTCTTTGGGAATTATATGAATAAATAGCCAAATATAAGGGCTAATAAGGATGAAAATCCACAACAACCTTTAAAGAGATACTAAAAAGGTGTATATTAGTAAATAAAAAATGATGGAGTGAATCAGGATAATTAGGGAACACATATCCTCTACTCCTTAGTTACAAATTTTATGTTTGATTTTGTATTGAGAAGCCCTATGAAATTTTATTTTTCAGGATTTAGTGGAACCAGATGTAATTTTAATCATTTATTATACCAATCCACATGGTTTTTAGAACAATGATGTAACATTTTTTATTTTATCAGTGCAGGGATATACCAAGGCTTCTAATGGAAATGTTTTTATCTAAGATAAGATCTTATTTATGAAATAAAGGGCGAATTTTCATTTGGAAGTGTATATATATTCATGTAATATTATACAACACTATTCAATATAATTGGAAGTTGATGTCACCTACCTTAGGGATTTGGGTCATACTTTCCCAACCATTGTAAACAACTTGAACTTCACTTGTGATCATGAAAATTTTATAGTAATAATAAAATATATATCTTGAAATAAAGTTAAACAAGGAGTAGAGATGGTTCTCATACCATAGAACATTGTTAAAATATTTTGTGTTGGTTCTTTTCAATTTCATAATTACATGATCAAATTAGTGTTTCATTTGCATCAGTTGATCCATTCTTAATAATTAGAGAAAAGGATTGAGTGTGATATGTGTTATGTAAAATAAATGATAAAACTATAAAAGTTAGGCACACATACTCACCCCCTCTCAGTGTCCTATCATGATCTGAAGGTCCTATACAATTATATGTAAATGAATTATATTTAAATAATTTTTTTGTCAAAAAATACATTTTATAAGGAACTAACATTAAATATAACTTATTCTAGTGACTTTTGAATATAATTTATTTTCATTCATTCCCAAATATATTTTAGGTTTAGAGTTTTAGTGAATTAGGATAAAAACTTATATAAAAATTCAATATTACAAAGTAGACAAGTCTACACACCATCTATTTTTTTCATTAAACAAAAAAAAATTAAAATGAAATATGGTTTCTTTTCTAGACAGATCATTAAATAACTTCATCATAGAATCTTCAATGTCCTTACCAATCTTAAGACCTGCGAAAAACATTTAAAAAATTGGGATGAGAAAAAAAAAGTAATGGAAAAAAAGGGAAAAAATTTACATGTGATATTGAGGGATATAAATAAGAAAATGAGTACTTTCATAAATTCATAAGGAAGAGTAATGTCATAACAATAAGAACATGGATCATAACGTGAAAATATGGATACAACATTTAATTTAGCCATCCATAATCATATAACCAATGTCCATCCTCAAGGTTTCATATCACCAAGGTCCATCCCCAAGGTTTCGTAAAAATTACCAAGGTTATTTACCAAGGTGTCATAAAAATTACCAAGGTTATTCACCAAGGTATCATAAAAATTACCAAGGTTATTTACCAAGGTATCGTAAAACATGTCATCTCAAGAGATTAATTTCTTTACCCAATGCATTAGAGTTTTGTCAGGGTGCACCATTAATATGTCTTTATTTTTATGTGATCCACATAGATCATAATAAAACATTTAATAAATAACCCAAATAGAATAAAATAAATGGGTTTCATATCAAAATTGTGATGTTTTAAAAAGTGATTAAAAACATGATCATTATGTCATTCATAACCCATAGAAAGGGAGTGAGGGTTTTATGTATGTAAATTATAGAATCAAATATATCATTTTTATATATTGATTATACAAATAGAAATTAAATATATTTGGGTATTCACATAAATAAAATAAGATGATTTCTTGAGAAAAAAGAGAGATATTTTGAGACAAATTTTTTTAAAGCATAATGACTAAGCAACAAGATTTTCAAAAACATTAAAAATAGAGGGAAAATGGGTAACCATTCATAAAATAATCATAATATAGTATAGGGTAAGAATAAAGTATAAAATAAGAACACTATATGTAAATTTGAAAGATATACCACATAGATGAGAACTTAAAAGGAAAAGAGAAGTTTGATAATTCCCTTATTAAAATTTGGCTGCATAATGACGTCACATAAAATTTAGAAAATGAATTGATGAGAGGGAAAAGGGTATCTCATCACTTGGACATAAAATTGACAGAAGTAAAGTTATATAAGAACATACCAAAACATAAGAAAATGGAAATTAAAAGATATAATATAAAATAAGTCTTCAACTAAAAGAGAAGGGTGAAAGGTTCCCTTACCTTGAAAAGTAACTTATAAAACTAGATGATCGGGACCTTGGGGGATTGAGGGAACCTTGGTAGGACTCTATGGGAGGTAAAAAAATAGGTCTTCATTAATGGAGAATTTGGAATGAAAGGAAATAAGTAATGGGTTGGTATTTATAGCAAAAGTGAGGTTGTATTTTATTAATTTCCAAGGGACACCTAATTAGTGGTATTTGAAAAACCATTAGCTTTACCATGGTATTTACCCATGGTATTGGTCAATTGGGACACGTCATATTGTATTTTAATCCATACGAGTCTACCATCACCTTATTGTACTAATTACATCATTATGACATAGTTATGATATCATTAAACTTACCAAAAATTCAATTATTTCAGAAAAATCCAAAAAATCCTCCTAATAATTTTTAGATGTGAATAGTTGAAAAGTGAAATTAATTTTATAAAAATTAATTTTCATTTAAACTAAATTAAATAAATATAATACTTATACTTAACTAGAAATTTCCATAACATTTATTTACATATACTATGATATAATTATATCATAATCCAACTTAAGATGAATAAAATATATTTATACTTCCTTAGGTGAGGTTACTATTCCTATGATAAAATTACCTTTCATAAGGTTAAAATTAATATTCCAAAGGGTAATGTTACTATTCACAATTTTTTTTGACCTTATAGAACAACAATTTTCACCGTGATTACAACCATTAATGACTGATTTTCGAATTTCATTTCACAAAAAAAGTTATTTTATAATGAAATATTTTTTTACTATTCATCATAAAAACAATATTTACCAAATAATATTCATTAAAAAACTATTCATAAAATACTAAAAGAATTGAAACTTCTTAGACTAGTTCTAAAAATTAATTCCTAGATTAATTTTGACAGTATTCATAACATGATTTTTGTTTCAAAATATCCTAAAAAATTCATTCCTTAAAACCAAATGAATTAACACAAATATAAAATGTAACAATCATCCAAAAAATTCATGGATAAAATAAAAATGTTCATAATATATTTATTTTAATATTTATAATATCATTTATTTTAATATTTCATTAATAAGGTAAATATTGTGTTATCATTGTGTAATAATTAAATTTATTTATTTAAGGTCAAACAATTATAAATAAAATACAATGATGTTGGAAATATTTTTAGATTTATAATGAATATTTATAGCCAAAGATATCACTTACATAAACCCATATTAAAAAATGTAATACTTATTAAAAACATGAGTGTGAGAGAAGCATTAAACTAGCTTCCTTGGGAAGCTTTTTCCTTTTAATTAAAGAAGATTCCACAAGAAACATTAAACTAGATTCTGTGGGAATATTTTTACATTTAATTAAATAAGATTCTATGATAAGATTACAAATGGATTATATGGGAAGATTTGTTATTTTAATTTAACAAGCTTCTATGAGAAGCGTTATAATAGCTTCCATTGGAATCTTTATAATTTTAATTAAAAAAGATTCTATGAGAAGCTTTATATCAGCTTCAATTGGAGATTTATCCATTTAATTAAAGAAGAATCTATGATAATCTTTAATGTAGATCATCAAATAAAATCATGACATGTTTTAGGATAATTTTATAATTTTATTTTTACCCTTAATTATCTGATTTACCCTAACTACAGCAATTTAAAAAATATTTACTGAAGTTACTGTTCATAAAAAAAATATACCTATATACAAAATTTTCATATTATGATTTCAAATATGGAATAAATTTTTCCAAATTAAAAACACAAAATTTGTAGTAATTAATTTAAAATTAATTTCTCTTGTTAAAACAATAATATATGTTCTAAAAAAAGTAATAACCATCAAAAGATTGACGTATGTTTATATCTAATTTCAATGAGAAATTACTTCCAATGAAAAAATTGGACTAAATGATAAAAGTTTATTCTATTTATAATTTAAAACCATTAAATAATATAATTTTACCATAAAAATTATCTCGATGGAGGAAGTTGTTTTCAATTAAAATTTAGCGTATTTTTACTATTCATCAAAACAGGATAGTTATCAGAAAAATTTAAAAAATTATTCTAAAATAAATTTTGAAGTAATTATTATAAAGAAGAAGTTTATTTTGTCATATAGAACATATCAAAGTGACAAAAATTAAACTTAAAAATGGTTCTCCATCAAAAGGTGTTAAAACTGCATTTTTAGAAAAATATTTTTTTATCTGGAAAAATTGGATTTTTTCATATATCATATCGAGAAAAAATATAAGATAAATTTAAAACATTACATTGAATATATAACACATATATTTTATTAAAGAAAAACCCATAAAGAGTGATATGATTTTACAAAAACAATTATTCTATTTTTAAATATGTATTCATAAAAACAAATAGTTTAATTTAAATTGGTTTTTATTTACATTTATAATATATTTGGTAACCAATGAATCATTATTTAAACATATTTAATCCTTATTTTCATAATTCAGTTGATACTATTCATTCTTTCCGTTCCAATGGCTAGGTTATAATGGTAATTTTTAAATAATAATATTTAGTTGTTCGTTTAAGCTCAATGTAGTGTATCATGTATGTTATTGAACATAGTGTTTACTTCTTAAAAACTAGGATGTTACATCTTTCCCCACTTTTAGAAATTGAGTCCCCATAATTTTATAATTTTCTAAGAAACTTCAATGAAAATCCCATATAAAAAAAGAGTAAATAAGATTATCACTTTAAAATAATGAAAGATAAGTACAAAGGTCACTAGAGAAAACACATACTAGGATTACATGTAGGAAAAAATGGATGTAGAAGAAAAAATAATTCTAATAGACTAATAGAGAGTGGTAGAGAACTTGCTCACAGAAAGTTAACCATCACAATATAATAAATTTGTGGTTGGGTAAAATTTTTTCCACAAAAATCAAGTATAGAGAAGAATTGTATTACTACCTAGACTAATATCAAAATGAAATATACTTATTTGAAAAGTAAAGTAACATCATTTAATGAATTTCCACCACACACTTATTTTTTTCTTCAAAACGATGAGTACTCTGGGTAAGCTAACTTTTATAAAATCATATAATCCAGAAAATATTAACTATCATTTTCTTCCGTCTTTAGACATTAAAAATAATAAAAAAATTAGTTCAAGATACGATAATTCCCAAAAATAATAAACCATATATGAAGAAAACTACCTTAATCTCCAAAATTAAACAAACAATACCCAAAGTTTGACAAAGAACATTCAACAAACAATTTCCTTTAAAATTCTTCCAAACAATCCAAACTAAGATTGAAATCCACAATTTAGGATGATTGGATCACATAATCTTACAAGAAAAATTATAACATTTTTTCGCCAAATAACATCAACCACTCTTAATGTCTCATACTAAAAAGTAATTAACATAATCACATGATATCTAATATAGGATAATCATTTCCTAATTCCCATATGTCCACAATTTAATAATTCAACCTTTAATCCTCAAATAAAACTCCATATAATTCTATTTACCTTAATCATATAAAGTCCCCAAAATAGTGAACATCTTCCAAAATAACATTTATCACTTAATCCTTAAATCAATTTATAGTCTCATGGATATCTATTCAAAAAAATATATGTATCCAAAATAAACTTATTATTATTTAATAAAATCTTTTAACTAAAAATAATGAATTAATACTAACCAAGGACTTCATCTAGGTTAGTGGTGGGAAATAAAGGCCTATCACACTTCAGTTGTGCGATCAATTCTTGTAGCCTTGTCTGACATGATGGGTTGTCACACGGTCTGTGTTCTATACCTTTTTCTAAAACTATATAATTCTTATAAAATTCCCAAAATATGATAACATCATCAAAAAATAACCATAGAATTTTTAACCACAATTTTTATATCATACCTTTCATTTGACATTCAAAAAGTAATAACTCATAACTACCTAAAAAAATAAATATCTCTAAAATTATTGTAATCACCATGAAATTATATAACATAAGCCTCAAAAGGTTTAATAAGAAAATAAAATTAGGATCAACCATAAACTTATAAACTCATAAGAAGACATATTAATCTCCAAGGTTTTCTAAACCCTTCTCTGATACCAAATATAAGGAACCGGCCTTAAACATAACTTATTCTAGTGACTTTTAACTACAATTAATTTTCATTCATCCCCTAAGATCTTTTAGTTTTAAGTTTTATATAATTAGGGAAAAAATTATATAAACATTCAATATTACAATGTATATAAGTCGACATTCCATCCCTTTTTTTCATAACAAAAAAATTATTAAAATGAAACATGGTTTCTTGTCAAGAAAAATCTTCAAATACTTTCATCAAAGCATATTCTCTGTCCTTACCAATCTTAAGAACTGTGAATAACATTTAAAAAATTGGGATGAGCACAAAATTATTATTAAGGTAAAATAATGAAAACAGTTTACATGTGATCTTGAGGGATATAAATAATAACATGAGGAATTTCATAAAGTCATAAGGAAGAGGAATATCATAACAATAAGAACTTGGATCATAACTTGAAAATGCGGCTACAACATTTAATTTAGACATACATAATCATATCACCAAGGTCTATCCCCAAGGCATCATATCACCAAGGTCTATCCCCAAGGTTTAGTAAAAATTACCAAGGTTATTCACCAATGTATCATAAAAATTTCCAAGGTTACTGAATAAGGTATCGTAAAAATTACCAAGGTTATTCACCAAGGTATCATAAAACATGTCATCTCTAGAGATTAATTTCTTTACCCAATGCATTAGAGTGCTATCAGGGCACACCCTTAATATGTATTTATTTTTTTGTGATATATATAGATCATAATAAAACATTTCATAAATAACCCAATAAAAATGAAATAAATGGGTTTCATATCAGATTTGTTATAGAATAACATACCCCGATATAATAAAATGAAAATTACAAGACAAAACATAAAAGAAGTCATTGACTTAAAGAGTAGGATGAATAGTTCCTTAACCTTGAAGAGTTACTTCTAAAACTCGATGATCGGGACCTTGGGGGATTGATAGAACCTTATGAGGACTCCTTGGGAGGTAAAAAGACCAGATATTTGTTGAGGGGGTTTTTTGGATGAAAGTAATAGAGTAATGGGTTGGTATTTATAGTAAAAGTGGGGGAATATTTTATAAATTTCCAAGGGACACCTTATTAATGGTATTTGAAAAACCATGGGTTTTCCCATGGAATTCCCCATGGTATTGGTCCCTTGAGATACCTCATATTATATTTTAATCCATAAGAGTCAACGAGAACCTTATATTAATCATTACATCATTATGACATATTTATGATGTCATTAAGCTTACTGAAAACTCCAAACTGTATTTTTACTATTTTAAAAAAATCAACTATTTCAAAAAAATCACAAAAATTCATCCTCATCAATTTTTGATGTTTAGAATTGAAAAGTGAAATCCATTTTATAAAAATTAATTTCTTTTTAAATTAAATTAAATTAATAAAATACTAATACATAACAAAAAATTTCTAAAACATTTATTTACTTATACTATGATATAATTATATCACATTACCACTTAAGATGACTAAAATATGTTTATAGTTCCTTAGGTTAGGTTACTATTCCATTAGTAATATTACCATTTATAAGGTTTAAATTACTATTCCAAAGGGTAATGCTACTATTCACCAACAAATATTTTGATCTTATAGAATAACAATTTTCACCCTGATTACAACCATGTAGTTCTGATTTTTGAAAATCATTACACAAAAAAAGTTATTTAATAATGAAATATTTTTTACCAAAAAACACTATTCAGAAAATAAAATTCATAAAAAAACAATTCATCAAATACTAAAAAAATTGAAACTTCTTAGAAAACTTCTGAAAATTCAGCCTAGATTAATTTTGATAGTATTCATAACGTGATTTTTTCCATAATATCCAACCAATTCATTCCTTCAAACCAAATGCATTAATTCAAAGATAACATTTCAAAATAATCCATAAAATTCATGTATAAAATCAAAATTTTCATATTATATTTATTTTAATATTTATAATATCATTTATTTGAATCTTTCATTAATAAGGTAATCACTACATTATCATTTTTTCATATTTAAATTTAATTATTTGATATATAAAAAGTATAAATAAAATACCATGATGTTGGGAATATTTTAAGCTTTATAATTACTATTTATATTCAAATATATCATTTATATAAATATAATTTAAAAAATGTAATACTTATAAAAAACATGAGTGTGAGAGAAGATTTATACTAGCTTCCTTGGAAAGCTTTATCATTTTAATTAAAGAAAATTCCATGAAAAGCATCAAACTGGCATCCATGGGAAGATTTTTACATTTAACTAAATAAGATTCTATGATGGTGTTTAAAATGGCTTCCATGGGAAAGTTTGTTCTTTTAATTTAACAAGCTTTTACAAGAAGCCCTATAATAGCTTCCATGGGAAGCTTTATAATTTTAATTAAACATGCTTCTATGAGAAGATTTATACTAGCTTCTATGAGATGATTTATCCATTTAATTAAATAATCTTATATGAGGTGCTGAAAACTAGCTCATCCAACAAAATTATGACATGGGTTAGCGTAGTTTTATAATTTTATTTTATCCTTAATTACCCAATTTACCCTTAACCGTGGTAATTAGAAAATAATTACGGAAGTTACTATTTATAATTAAAGATTCCTATTTACATAATTTGGGCCTTATGATAACAAATATGGAATTAATTTTTCTGAATTAAAAACACAGAAGTTGAAATAATTAATTTAAAATTAATTCATGTTGTTAAAATGATAAAACGGGTTTTAAAAAAAGTAATAACCATCAAATGATTGATGTATATTTATATCCAATTTTAATGTGAAATTACTTCCAATGAACAAAATTGGATTAAATGATAAAATATATTCTATTTATACTCTAAATCCAATAAATAATATAATTTATCCATATTAATTATCATGATGGAAAAGGTTGTTTTCAATTAAAATTTAGCATATATTTACTATTCATCAAAACATGATAGTTATCCGAAAAATATCAAAAATTCTTCCAAAGTAAATTTTGATGTCCCATATCTAAATAAGAAGTTTATTTTTTCAAATAGAAAATATAAAACTGACAAAAACTAAATTTAAATTGGGTTCTCCATTAATAGGCGGTAAAACTGATTTTTTTTAAAAAATGCTTCTTTTATAAGAAAAAAAAATCAATTTTTTTCTTTTATAATATCTAAAAAAAATATAATATGAATTTAGAAAATTACATTAAATATATAATATATATTTTTTATTAAATAAAAATCCATAAAGAGTTATATTATTTTAGAAACACAATAATTCTATTTTTAAATAGGTTTTCATAAAAACACATCCTTTATATTCAATTGGAGGTTTTCCATTTCTAATAAATTTGGTAATCGATGAATCATTATTTAAACATGATTAAGCCATATTTTCAAAATTAAATTGATATTATTCATTCTTTTTATTCTAACAGTTAGGTTAAAATGGTGACATTTAAAAAATAATATTTAGTTTTTTCATTTAAACTCAATATCGTATATCATGTATGATATTGAACATAATGATTATTCTTTAAAAATCAGGATATTACACATTTTTTATAAATATTACACATGATTCATAGTAATTTTTTAACATTTAGAAATTAAATCCATTGAAATTATTATCATATTTATAATTTTTTTCACCCTGGTAATTTATGAAAAATTGTTTTTCTAATAAATTTAATTTCTATGATAATTTGTGTTATACGCAACACTGAGTTTTAATGAACTGTGATATACTATTAATATTATTATTTAAACGTGACTTTTAAAACCTAGAAATTAAATTTGATGATGTAAATAGGAATAACTTCCTTTTTAAAATTATGTATGATATTTTATATAAAGAAAAAATATTTATAAATAAGTACTTAATTTTCTGTAAGGTCGTTATATGATTCAAATATAACTTTTTTCT
Source organism: Viscum album (assembly GCA_963277665.1). Taxonomy (NCBI): domain Eukaryota; kingdom Viridiplantae; phylum Streptophyta; class Magnoliopsida; order Santalales; family Viscaceae; genus Viscum; species Viscum album. Next base: position 839,671,989 of record OY728145.1, on the reverse strand, counting down.
CAAGAAAGTGATTTGTATTGCTTTTTGTGGACTAAGAATAAAATTTTTTTTTGATACTTTCAAAAAATTTATTTGAAAATATAAACTTTTATATATATATATATAAATTTCAAAAATATCATTGAGTTGTTTTTTTATAATTTCTTGAAAAGAATATTTCTTTGATTAATAGTAAAAAATACTGATTTTTATTAAAAATTTATTTTTATTTATAGTATTTAATTGATAAATTTTATTTTAATATGTATTTAAAAGAAACATTATCCAAATTATATATTTATTAATACAATTTAGTTTATTTTATTCAATTTCATATTGAATTTTGATATTATAACTTTCTCTACTTATGAAAATTTTCTCTTTGGAAAACCTAATTTTTGTTGCGTCTGTCGGTTTAATTTTAAATTAAAATTTTTCACTTCTATGAAGGGAATTTAGAAAATTTATTCCAAATTTTTAATCATAATAATTTATATTATATAATAATATAAACATAATTTTCTTTCGAAAGGAATAGTAAAAATAGAAAAAATTAATTATTATAGTTAAGGTTAAAACAAGTTTACAATTGGGTTAAACTAAAATTATAAGGGGTAAAATTAACTATACACTTGAAAAAAACCAATTTTATGGCCATATTATGACCTTAACATCTCTAAGGTTGAAAAATTACACATTTTAGTTCCTTGCGGCGTGTGAAAAACTTGGTTAAACTTTATTATTTTCATTAATTCCTTGTTTTTCCTCTTCCTGACTTATAATAGGCCACCTCATCTCCTCCCCTCTTAACACTTCCAAAACCTTTTTATTACGCCATAAACTTACCCATTATATTTATAAATTACCTACCATCAACTCAGAAGGATTATTTTGATAATTAACCCCTTCTATGGAATATTTATGTATAACACTAATGATGCTCTCTGAAGAGGAGGTAAAATTATAAACTATTCATTTTGTATTTTTTCTTCCTTAACCTCATTATTATCTTTTTAAATTAAGATGATATTATTAAATCAGTATATAAAATATATTTATATATTATTATGTAAATGGAATAACCTATATCCATTACCTCTTACATAAAATAGGAAACAAAGCCGTCGACTGTGTATATGATGGACTACGTCCTCACGAACTAATGTTATTCCTTTTCCATCATAACCTGCCACATATGGATATAATGATGGAATTAATGTTTATATATGATATTTATGATATTATCATAACTATTTAATTATAATGGTGTAATTTATTTTCTATATCTAACTTTAATTCATTACTCTAAATGCACATATAATGAATATATAATATATTTATATAATTTTAAATTTTCTATATATTATGCAACCATGATCAAAATTAAAGGACTTAAGATAACAAACCAAAAGAAACATAAAAACTATAAAGAAGTGATTACCTGGAACATGATTTTAATAAGGAATTGTTATTATTCTTGTAATAAAAGTTTATAAATAAATAATATATTGAATGATTATTATGAGTATGGTACATTAATATATTTATAATAAACATATATTTATTATAAAGTAGTTTTGAATTTGTACAAAATAATTAGATACTTAATGTATGTTATTTTTGTCTGAAATTTCCATCTTTGGGACATATTTTGTATTATGAACCTGTCTAATTTTATGAGGTGTATATACTGCCACATTGAAATTTTATATCCTAAATATACTTATATTCATTATAATTTTCATTTGAATTCATTCTTTAATGTATCTTATGATTCAAAAGATACTAAATTATTAAATGTTTTATATTATAACCTCATTGTTTATTTGGATTGTTTATGCCTAAGTTTCTGAAGATGAAATATTACGATCTAACTCTCAAGGAACTCATGTATTTTTTTTAATCTAGTTATTTATAGCATATATATGTTTCCATTTATTTACCTCTCTTAATGAAGTAAATGGACCAAATTAATGTTTTTATGAGAAATCATCTTTATTTTTTTCTTCAGTCGAAAAACATTTCCCTTCCATATTCATGTTTTATGAATATGTTTAATTTTTTTTAATTTCTCAAAAGTATTTTCTAAAGAAATTATTTCCCATTTTTTATTTTTAATCATGTGTTTTAAAAATAATATTCATGTTGTTTTACAAACATGGACCATTTGTGTTTTAGTGAATATGCGAAAGGAATCATTATTTTAACGTGTACAACATAAATAAAATTTACCACTATAATGACCATAATTTTCATATAATATTAATTTATAATTTTTGAAAAGTGAATTGTATATAATATAGAAAATTATATTATTTTAATATTAATAATAAAATATACAAATAATGTAATAATGTTATTATTCCTAATTATTGTTAATTATTCCAAATTATTGGTAATTATTCCAAATTATTGGTAAATATTGGTAATTATTGGTAAATATTGGTAATTATTGGTAATTATTGGTAAATATTGGTAAATATTGGTAAATATTGGTAAATATTGGTAAATATTGGTAAATATTGGAAAATATTGGAAAATATTGGTAAATATTAGAAAATATTGGTAATTATTGGCAATTATTACTAATTATTACTAATTATTGGTAATTATTACTAATTATTGGTAATTATTACTAATTATTGGTAATTATTCCTAATTATTGGTAATTAATGGTAATTATTACTAATTATTGGTAATTATTGGAAATTACTGGTAATAATTGGTAATTATTGGTAATTATTGGTAATTATTGCTAATTATTGGTAATTATTGCTAATTATTATTAATTATTGGTAATTATTACTAATTATCTCTAATTATTGCGAATTATCGCTAATTATTACTAATTATTGGTAATTATTACTAATTATTGGTAATTATTACTAATTATTGGTAATTATTACTAATTATTGGTAATTATTCCTAATTATTACTAATTATTGGTAATTATTACTAATTATTGGTAATTATTACTAATTATTGGTAATTATTACTAATTATTGGTAATTATTACTAATTATTTTTAATTATTACTAATTATTGGTAATTATTACTAATTATTGGTAATTATTACTAATTATTGGTAATTATTGGTAATTATTGGTAATTATTGGTAATTATTGGTAATTATTGGTAATTATTGGTAATTATTACTAATTATTCGTAATTATTACTAATTATTGGTAATTATTACTAATTATTGGTAATTATTACTAATTATTGGTAATTATTATGAATTATTTGTAATTATTACTAATTATTGGTAATTATTACTAATTATTGGTAATTATTCCTAATTATTGGTAATTATTACTAATTATTGGTACTTATTACTAATTATTTGTAATTATTACTAATTATTGGTAATTATTACTAATTATTGGTAATTATTACTAATTATTAATAATTATTGGTAATTATTGGTAATTATTGGTAATTATTACTAATTATTGGTAATTATTACTAATTATTACTAATTATTACTAATTATTGGTAATTATTACTAATTATTGTTAATTATTACTAATTATTGGTAATTATTACTAATTATTGGTAATTATTACTAATTATTGGTAATTATTACTAATTATTGGTAATTATTACTAATTATTGGTAATTATTACTAATTGTTGGTAATTATTACTAATTATTGGTAATTATTACTAATTATTGGTAATTATTACTAATTATTACTAATTATTACTAATTATTACTAATTATTACTAATTATTACTAATTATTGGTAATTGTTACTAATTATGGGTAATTATTACTAATTATTTGTAATTATTAATAATTATTGGTAATTATTGGTAATTATTACTATTTAGTACTAAATATTGGTAATTATTACTAATTATTGGTAATTATTACTAATTATTACTAATTATTACTAATTATTGGTAATTATTGGTAATTATTACTAATTATTGGTAATTATTACTAATTATTACTAATTATTGGTAATTATTACTAATTATTGGTAATTATTACTAATTATGGATAATTATTGGTAATTAGTAAATTATTATTAATTAATGATAATTCTTGGTAATTATTGGTAATTATTACTAATTATGGATAATTATTGGTAATTATTACTAATTATGGATAATTATTGGTAATTATTTGTAATTATTATTAATTATTGGTAATTATTACTAATTATTGCTAATTATTGGTAATTATTATTAATTATTTCTAATTATTTGTAATTGTTGGTAATTATTACTATTTAGTACTAAATATTGGTAATTATTACTAATTATTGGAAATTATTACTAATTATTGGTAATTATTACTAATTATTGCTAATTATTGCTAATTATTGCTAATTATTACTAAATATTGCTAATTATTACTAATTATTGGTAATTATTACTAATTATTACTAATTATTACTAATTATTGGTAATTATTGGTAATTATTACTAATTATTCCTAATTATTCCTAATTATTTGTATTTATTACTAATTATTAGTATTTATTCTTAATTATTGATAATTATTACTAATTATTCCTAATTACCATTAACTATGAACAATGAATACTAATAATTTAAATTTATTAAGTAACAAAACAATGTAAACATAATTAAATTACAACTAATTAAGAATAATTGAAACTAATAAAAAATGTAAAATAAATATTAAATTAAAATGAACATAAATACCTTTAAAATTGATCTGAGGTTGATCTCTGATCGTTGTTGAAAACTTCAATATCAACTCCGGAAAAAAAAATTAAACTTAAGAAACGCTGAACTCTAAAAATAGAGTTTTGAGAGAAGTAGAAGATAGAGTTTGAGAATGAATGAAAAAAAACAGATGGGGGGGTATTTATAGGTTAGATTATTTGCGACGGGTCTATTTGCGACGGGTCTATTTGCGACGGTACCCGTTGAAAATACCTTATCCCACATTTATTACGGTCAACGGTTAAATAGTTATTTGCGACGGGACCCGTCGCAAATAATAACCTGCTGACATACTATTTGCGACGGGGGTATATTCCCGTCGCAAATAACATTCCCGTGATTTGGCGCGCAAAGCGCGACAGTCCTTTTGCGACGGGGAAAGCTAACCCGTCGCAAATAACTACTTATTTGCGACGGGGGAATTCCACCGTCGCAAATAAGTTTCTAACGGGACTATTTGCGACAGATTTATCCCCGTCGCAAATACCCATTTTTCCCGTAGTGTAAGTACAACATTAATGAGAATTATAAGTATAAGAAAATATCTTAGGATATTGATGAAGGATAAAATGAGTGGTTTCTATGAAAATACATCCCTATATTGATGTTACAAGTAGATGTGGTTTTGGAACATTTGTACCTTGGGGTAATAACTTCTAGAATAGTGTGTTAGTCTTGAATCAAGTGTTACCTAGTACATGAAAATGAGACATAATGCACATCTATTATGACACTCAGGGGGGATATACAATTGAAATTTAAAAAATCTTAATAAACCATCATGAAAAATTTGAATTTATGTTGACCATGTATGACCTGAGTTAAACCTAATGTTTCATAGATTGAAAATATTGTGACATGATTTATACATCATATAAATGATTTTTCATGATTATGATTAGTGTTTCTTTCACTGTGATTTTTGGTTTTAGTTAGTGGCTATAAGACAAATGGATGTTGTTAATTCTAAGTGAAAGAGATAATGCAATGATTTCCCTCCCAAGAAACTAATTGTTATGGGAGTTGGAATAAAAAATATTATTGATGTTATCATAGAACATTATCAAGATATTAATTTTACAGAACTTTAAAATGAGAATTGGAGGGAACAAAATTCTATTGAGTCTTTTATGAGGAGAAAACTACCTTATTTAAGTGGATATACTGATCCATTAGTTGAAGGGATATGGATTAGTACCACTAAAAAATATTTTTTGTTCTCTAGTGTTCGAGGCCTGGAAATTTCATTTTTCTTATTTATCATTTGAAAGGAAAAATAGATCAACAGTGGACTCTTATCAATGATCATATTCAATAATATGAAAATGAATCCATCTATTGGGATGAGTTTAAGAACTTATTTTTCAATAAGTAAGTTCCCCATATTCTTCACATGAAAAGGGAGAAGTAATTAGCTGAGTTAAAGTAGAATTACTATGATCTTTTTTGGTACCTACAAGGTGAATTTTACAAGAAATGTGAGTTCTGATTCTGGTATTATCATCCAAACGAAAATTATGGTTGATATAATCTCTAGTGGCTGAAACCCAAGTCAATTAATAGATTTATCCATAAGGGACTTCTGTAGCTATGAATAAATCATTCGATGACCTATCGAGGTAGAAATATAGATTTAAGTTACCTACCACTCACATGGTTATGATAATAAAAGAAAGATAGAGTTAAATGAAAACTCTAAAAATAATGTGAAAAGAAGATGATATTTTTTATACTTAAAGTGTAGAAAGAAACATATAGGAAATTTTCTTAATGGGACTACTAAATGTTTTAAGTTTTGAAAGGAAGGCCATAGAGTGGATGATTGCTGAAGTGATGGAAAGAAGTTAGTTAATAATAAAAATAGATATAAAGTTCTATAGAATTCACCCCCTCACACCATTGTCTCATGTGAAATTAGTTTGGGAATTATATGAATAAATTCCCAATCAAAGGGCTAATAAGGATAAAAATCCACAACAACCTTTGAAGATAAATGAAAAAGGTATAGCTAAGGAAATCAAAAAATATGGAGTGAATCATGATAAGTAGGGAACACATATCCTCCACTCCTTATTTATGAATTTCATGTTTGATTTTATATGAAGGATACCTATGAAAATTTTATCTTTCATTCATTAGTGTATGTAGATGTGATTTTAAGAATTATTTATCCAAATATACATGATTTTTAGAACAATTAAGTCACATTTTGTATTCTACCGATGGAAGGATAAACCTGAGATTCTAATGGAAATTTTCTTGTCTAAGATAATATATTTTTTATGGAATAAAGGGGGAATTATATTTTGGAAGTGTATATGTATTCTGGTAAGATTAACATAAGAGTAATGGATACCATTACTATTTTTATAAGTTTAAGGTTGATCATAAGTTTGAAATCTTAGACACCCATCTTGTGGTATTTTTTTATGGAAGTTAATAAATATTAAGGATATTGTGGGATACATTTTTAGAAATACTACCCTTTGGTTTCGTATATAATTTTAGTGGAAATGTTATTTCTGGAGGAATGACTTTACAATTATGGACATAAGACTAAATGTTTTGGTAAAATTTAGCATTTATAATATCTATTTTGTTGAGGTAATTATGGGTTATTTCAATTTTGGAATGTTATAGGAATTATATTAATATAGTTTTGGAAAAATTATAACCCATACGCAAGGTGACAAACTATCACATCCACAAAGACCACAAGGCTTGAACCCACAACCAAAGGGAGACAAGGGTATATCAACTACCACTTGCCTATGTGAATGAGTATTTCAAGGGGATCAATATAAAGAGAGATAATTTTGAGTATGTATATTAGTGTTAGGTATTTCAAAAAGCTTTAGTGAAGAGAAATATGTTCAAGGGATTCTACAACCATTATCTATAATAGAATGAAAATGGGAAAATAACACCATAGATTTTATCATTTTACTCCCCAAAACAACTAAATGGAATAATAATACATGGTTTGTAGTCAATTCCTTACAAAAAAACTTCATTTCAAGAATTATAATTTCAAAATTCCATATCTTATGTGTGGTTTTCAAAACCCCTTATATATAAGGGAGTATTTATATAGGTATATATTATTTTTATGCCATCAAGTTTCTTCATTTTACAGACAATTAATTAAAAAACTTATATTTAAGTAAAGGATATTAATATTAAATAATTATCTCTTTTTAAAAATACTAAGTTATATATATATATATATATATATATATATATATGTCTACACACTCACAAATATATATACATATTAATATATATATGTGTGTTCCACTACTGTTATATAATTATAATTTTTAAGGGGAAATAGTAGAATTTAATTTACCCTACCTTCAATTTATGATTTTTTGATTTCAAATCATACAAGGAAAATTTTAATTCCATAAAAAACTACCGTATTTAGGTAATATTTTTTAAAGAAAATTATAAACCATATTTGTTTTCTTGAAAACCACTTTCTAAAAATGTGAAAATTGGTTTTTAATTTGTTTTTAAAAACCCCCCATGTTGAAAACTTATAATTTTATGTGTTATATAATTTTGTTTCAAAATTATATAATTGAATTTATAAGAACACTATTATGGTTTTAAAATTATATTTTTCTGAAGTTATTATTTTATATAAGAAATAGTACTTAAATATTTCAATTATTTTATGTGAAGTCCATAAACATTTACACCTTCATTTTATGTGTAAAATGAAACTTCAAAAAATTTAAATTTAAATTAAGAAAGTTCTCCCCAAATGATAATCTTATTTCTTTATTTAAGGTCAAACTTAAAATGATATAGTTTATCATTTAGTGCAAATGGATTTCATGGATTTTATTTTATGAATGATATATTTTTTAAGACTTAAGGATTTCATTCATGATCATATTTATGGATATGAACAAAAGATATTTTTGAAAATTTTATGTATGTATATTCAATTAAATAAATATATATATATATATATTCTATTACATATATTCAAAAGATAAAAACTCTAATGAATAATATATATATAAAGTAAAGTTCAAATTTTTTTTATTAAAATTATGAAGTTCAAAATTATAAATATGATAAGGATATAGAGAGTGAACTTTACCCTCCAATACGGGTAGGCCGTCAATAGTCTTCAATTCCCCAAGAGGCCTCATGGCTTTGTTTTTTAATCATGCATTGTATTTTCTGAATAACAACAAAATTATTTTGTAAAGTATTTTCCAAGATATAATATTTTGAAAATGTGTTTTCAAAATAATGTTCTCAAAGAAAGTGTTTCCAAAGGTATTATGTTTTTAAATAGTTTTTTCAAAATAAAATTTTAAAATAAAAACATATTCTTAAAGGTAATTTTTTTTTGAAAATGTTTTCAAATGACTTTTCAAAAAGTATATTAAATAAGGTTATTAATTTTTTTTATAAAACCCCTTACTGGGAAATTATGCTCACCCTATATTTTTAAAAATGTTTTTAGGGTCATTTAGAAGTTTGAAATGTGATTAGATTTGAAATAGAGCAAGCATGATGAAAGAAAAATAACTATATATTTATTTAGTATTTAAGCTCTCATAATTTCAAATAGTATTCATTTTCTTCTAAATCCTAGACCAAAAAAGATACTCATATATACAATAGACTGTATATTTTTAATTTCTTTTATAAAAAAAATATACATCATTTTTTTGTACCGGATCCAAAAGAGCAGGTATCAAGACACTACAATTGGAATCAAAGGAACGGTATAGAAAACAATATAGATAAGGCATTTTCGTTTAAGGATAATCCAATATCTATAAATTATTCCTTTGAGGTTCTATGTAATTAAATTTTAGGTGAATACTATGAATACTAAATTTTATAAATTCTAGTTTTCTAAATTCTAAAAATAGAAATTTAGAATTTCCTTAAGCACAAAAAATAAATTTTGTGGGTAAAAATAATTTTTAAGGGGGGTGGAATATAACAACCTATAATTTTAATGTATTCTTTCTGTTAAATAATGTAATAAATAAGACTTCTGAATAAGTATATATGGTTAAAAATAACAATCATACATAAAAACATGGTAGAATAATACCTCTTTTTTACTAATGATTTGGGATTTTTAAATATACAAAAACCATTATTAATAGAAGAGGAAAAATTAAAAAAAATACAATAAAAAGATTTTATCTTGCATTGTTTGGATCCATCATCACTAGAAACCCTCCAAAGAGGATGATGGAAAGAATGCATAAAAGTGTGAAAATAGGAATCAACCTCTCAAAAAATGAATGCTAAAATATATAGAGGCTAGATTACTTAAAATTCCTTCTAACTAGTCCATTTATAGGAAAAATGTTTTGGGATATTAGATTATATCTATTGTTCCAGTTTAAAATAAAACAATATATGTTATCAAGTATGGAAATAAATAAAGTCATTGACGAAGTGTACATATATATTTATAGGAATATATATGTTTTTATTTAATTTGTAATGAAATTATAAATTAAAATAATATACAAAGGGTCATATTTGTAATTGGTTATAAAATTTAAAATAAGTTAATTTAAAGACCTCAAAGATATAAAGAAAATATATATTTGGGAAAAAAATAGTAAAATACATAATTTGATTAAGCTACATACTTGTTTCGAGGAAATATTTTTAATAATTTAAGAAAAAGTTAACTTGACATTGGTATGGTTATAATATAACATGTATTTAGAAATAGTGGTATTTATGGAAAGTATATATAAATGAAAATGTCTAATAATAATGATAATTTTTTATGAATTATTGACTTTTTGTAAGTTTAAAATTTTTAATTAGTAGAAAAACAGTGTCTGTTATCCAAGAAAATAATCCCAACCAGACCAACCACTATGTGGTAGCACACTAGGTATGCTCAACCATAGGTGGGAACTATCATTTCCCAGAGAACTTAGATATATGGATATTGGTCATCTCACATGAGGATTAGGTGTATAGGTTAGAAAAATCTCCCATTGGGTTGTGTATAGGACCTTGAGTGAATGGGTGGGTCACTGCCCGCTGGTGTGTGAGTGTGGTTTTGGAGTCTACCTTTGTTGTCATTTATAGAATATAATAGACAAAATTTAGCTCATATTCATGTATTTAATGGAAAACATTTCTATGTGGGATCAATGATGCGGGTATTTTTTACCTATAGATAAAATTTTTACTTAAATCTTGACCATATGATCTAGAATATCACCACCATATAATCATCAGTGATTGTCATCTTCCTTGCAACCTCCCTGCATGTACTAGTCATCAACTTCCCCCGAACACCATACTAGCACTTTCAGCCTCAACTGATCTTTTTAACCTTATTTCACAACAAGACAATGCCAAAAAAGGGATACTTACATAAAGAGTTCTACCCCTGAAAATCTCTCTTCAGTGACAAAGAACTTAGCTAAAACTATTTCTTAGGTCCTTGCCCCATCAAAACATCAACCACAACAATGAACCTTTATTCCTAAAGAATCATGAAAAGCATATCAAATATATACATTCATATGCATCAAAATTTATCAAATTTAAATTAGGGTACTATTTTTTAAATTGTTTCAAAACATAATCGATCAGTTTTGAAACCATCGATTCACTTTTAGGGAAGAGCCCCTATTCACCCTAAGGAGAAGTTTTTCCCCATATCAGTTTTTACTCTTTTTCTTTTCCTCTCTTCTTCCCCTAGTATGAGCACCCAACCCCTATTGGAATAAGCTGACACCCTTTTTGGTTTCTAGTTTCAATTTTAAGGGGATATATGTATATTATTTCAAAAAAATTATTATTTGTAAAACTCTTGATATTGGCAATAAATATACCATTTTTAAAATTCCATATCTTATGTGTTATTTTCAAAACCCCTTAGTTGTAAGGGAGTATATATATATGTATAAATTATTTTTAAACCTTCAAGTTCATTCATTTTCAAGACAACGAATTTCAAAATTATATTTAAGTAAAGGATATTTATTTTAAAAAATTATCTCTTTTAAAAACTGAAAAATTTGTAATATATATATATATATCTAGGTGTGTGTGTGTTTATATAAAAATATACTATACATATCAAGATATATATTTTTTCTTCTATTTTTATATAATTATAATTTTTAAAGGGAAAAAATAGTATCATTTCATTTAACCAACTATCAATTTATGATTTGTTGATTTAAAATCATGATAGAGAATTTATAATCCCTTAAAAAATATTTTATGTATGTGATATTTTATTTTATTTTTCAAAAATTATATACCATATCTGATTCCCTTTAAAAATTCTTTAAAAATAAAAATATGGTTTTTAAATTACTTTAATTGCAAAAACCCCTTATTGAAGACTTAAATTTTTTGTGTCATATAATTTTGTTTCAAAATTATATAATTGATTTTATAAGAAAATTTTTATGATTGGAAAATTCTTTATTCTTAATGTTATTATTTTATGTAATAAATAGTAATTTAAAACTTATATTGTTTTATATGAATTAATTATACCTTTATACTATTATTTTATGTGTATAATGATACTTCTAAAAATTAAAATTGAAATTAAGAAATTTCATTCAAAATGAGAATCTTATTTCCACATTAATGGGATAAGCTAAAACGATTCAGTTTGTCATATTATATTCATATCAAGTTCAAATGGAAATAAAGGATATCATTTTATGCTTGAGATTTTTATTAATACATATAGATATCATTCATAATCGTAGATATGGATGTTCACAAAATATATTCTTGAAAATTTCATGCATGTATGTACAAGTATAAATATATATATATATATATATATATATCAATTTTCATGTTTTCAGAAGATAAAAACTCTAGTGCTAAATATATATAAAATGGAAAGATAAATTTTTAATAAAACTTTGGCACTTATAAATTGTAAAAATGATAGGGATCTCAGGAATAAACCCAACCCACTAATATGGGTAGGCCCTTGATAGCCTTCAATACCCTAATTATCTGGATGGTTTTTTATTCCCATAATCCATACTGTTTTTCAAAAAACCACTTGATTCATTTAATAAGTATTTTCAAAGATATTATATTTTGAAAAAGGTTTTTTAGTATAATTTGTTCAAAACATAATTATTTTTCAAATGTATTATATTTTGAAAAAGTGTTTTCAAAATAATTTTTTCGAAGAAAAAATAATTTTCAACGATAATTTTATTTTTTTGAAAATAATATTAAATGTCTTTTCAAAATCTATGTCCAAATATGGATTTAAAATTTTTTAAACCATTACTAGGAAGTTATGCTCACTGTATGTTTAAAAAAAATCAGGATCATTTAAAAGTTTCAAACGAGTTTAGCTTTAATAAAGAGTAAGCAAGATAAAAGTCAAATAGTTCTATATTTATTCATTTTTTTGAATCTGATTATTTTTAGTAGTACTCGTTTTACTCTAAATCCTAGACTGGAAAATATCCTTAGATTTCTTATAGACTGTATATTTTTAGTTTCCTTTTAAAAAAAATATATTGCATTATTTTTTCACTGAATCTAGAAGAATGGGTCCTAGGATATTACATTTTGCACTATATATAATCATTATAAAGATGGTTATAATGAGCTAAAAAGTCAAACCTTATTCTATATAATAAGATCTTTTTCTATGGTTTTAAATGTTGTTTGAGATCAACACCTTCCTCTAGTGGAGTTTTCATACAATAATATATTTCACACTATCATTCAGATTGACTCTTATGAATCCCTCCATGTAAAGAATTGTATAACTCCAACTCATTAGAATGAATTTGGGGAAAGAAATATATTGGGACCAATAATTTTTTATGAAATGGAAAATAAGGTTATAGTAATTCAATGACACAAAAGGAAACACAAAGTTGGTAGGAAAGTTATGTTGACAGTCACTGATGTGGTCTGCTATTTAAAGTTAGTGAAAAGGTGTTTCTAAGAATTTCTCCATGGAAAAGGAAAAAATATTTGGAAATAAGGGAAATTTAATACCTAGGTATATCTATCCCTTTAAAATTATTGATCATATCTGGATGGTAGCTTATTGATTCAAATTTCCACTGAACCTCTCTTAGGTACATGATATGTTCTATGTGTTATTCATAAGGAAGTATATACCTAATCCTTTACATTAAAAAAAACTCAGAGGCCATACCACTTGATCATAAATTTTATTATGAGGAAAAAATAGTGATGATTTTGTATTATAAAAAGAATTTTCTATGAAACAAGACCACTCAAATGGTCAATGTTTTATAAAGAAACCACCAGCTTGAGGAAGCTACATTAGAACCTAAGGATGTAATTAGGTAGAAGAATACTTATTTTTTTATATAAGTGATATAATTTTGAGGGAGAAATTAATTTTGATGGTGATAGAATGTAACACTATGAGTTTTTAGGAAATATTTTTTCTAAATAAATTCAATTTCTTTGATAACTTGTATTACACACAGCATCAAAGTTTAACGAACGACAATATATTATTAATATTATTATTTAAAATTGACCATTATAACCTAGTTATTAAATTTTTTAGTGTGAATAATAAATATGTATAAATTATTTTTACAATGAAAATTTATTTATAAATAAGTACTTAATTTTTAGATATGTCTTTATGTTCATTGAAAATACCTTTTTCTCAAAAAATGATATGTATTCATTTTTTTGAAAAAAAAGAAAATTAATTATTGAATCTTTTATAAAATTTATTTTACAAAATAAAATTCATTTTTTAAATATATATGTTAAAATTATCTTTTTGTGAATTTTTGAGAATTTTTTGAAAATATTAATTTTTTGATGAATAGTAAAAGATATTGATTTATAAAAACTGTTATTTCATTTAATGTATTTATTAGATAAATTTTATTTTAATATTTTTATAGAATTAAAATTTTCTAAATTATATATTTATTATTACAATTTATGCCATTTTAATCAATTTTATATTTAATTTTTAAATTAACACTTTCTCTACTTATGAAAATTTTATATTTTGAAAACTATTTTTTCATCATGCCTATGGGTTTAATTTTAAATTAAAATTTCCCACTTATATAAACAGAATTTTTAAAAATTGATTCCATATTTTTAATCGAAATAATTTATATTTTATAATAATATCAACTCAATTTTTTTACAATATGAATAATATAAATGGAAAATTTTAATTACTGTAGTTAAGGTTAGAACGAATTTATTAGAGGGTTAAAGTAAATTGATAAGTGGTAAAATGAACTATAAAATTTTAAAACACCCATTTTGGCCATATTCTGACCTTATCACCAACAACGTTTAATAATAACCTAGTTCAGATCTTTTTGGGATGTAAAAAACATGGGTACACTTTATTCTTTTCAAAAATTCCATGTGTGTCCTCTCTTGAACTTATAAAAGGCCACACTATCTAATCCCCTCTTCATAGTTCCCAAAAACATTGGTTTAACCCAGAAATTCAAAAATATATTCATTATTTCTATAACCATATTATATAGTCCATAGTCTTATTAGAAACCCCTCCTCAGAAAGCTTTATGTGAAAACTTAAAGAGACTCTCCGAAGAAGAAGTAAAATTATTAACCTGGATTTTTGTATTATTTCACCCTACAACTCATTCAAATTTTAGTCAACTAAAATTATTTAATAACAAAAATATCTCCCATATACTTATATTTTATTATTTTAGTTAAATATCCAATGTTCATCTCTTCATCTATCAAATGGGAAATGAAACTATCGATTATGCTTATGGAAGACTACTACCTCACAAACCGATGTTATTTATTTTCCATCAGTTCCAATCAAGGATGGATATAATGATGGATATAATGTTTATATATTATAATTAAGATATTATTATACCTATGGAATTATAATACCACTTATACATTCTTACCACCCTGCCCTTTGGAATACTATAACATCCCTCGTGTGTATGGCAGATTATCACCTCATGAACTGATGTGATATATTTTTCATTTCTATATTTATTGGATGGTAATAAGGAAACATTAAATGAATTTATTTGAATGTTTTAACATAGTTATACTTTTTAATTATGATATCATGTATAACTTCTTAATTTCCATTCCATGAGGGTTACAATAACATTGTTCATATGTACGACAGAGTACCGCCTCACGAAGTGTTGTGATTTGTTTTTCACTAATGCTTTTGATGGTGAATAATAATGGTAAATTAAAAGAATATATGTGATATATATGTCATGAAAATGATTATGTAAAGGTAATATATTATTTACCTTTCTTTTGTTTCATTCATTGAGAAAATAGAAACAATTTTCATGCATATGTATGGTCAACCGTCTCCCTAAACAGTGCAATTCATTTTCCACATCTAAATTTAATAGATTACTCTAAATAATTATATAGTGAATATATATGATATTTATATAATATTTAAAATTCTATATATGATTTAGCTATGATCAAAATGAAATGGCCGAAGATACCAAACCTAAACATGCATGAAAAAAAGAAGCAGTTATCACCCAAAACTCGATTCTAATAAGGAATTGTTTGTAAACAGGTGATAAAAGGTAACAAATAGATCATATATTGTATGATAAATATGAGTTTTAATTTTTAATATATGTATAATAAACATAAATTTATTATAAAGTAGGTCTTAACGTGTATGAAGGATGTTAAGACTTAAGGTAGGGGAGTTTTTTCTTCAAATTGCCT
The DNA here is from genome assembly GCA_963277665.1 of Viscum album. Taxonomy (NCBI): domain Eukaryota; kingdom Viridiplantae; phylum Streptophyta; class Magnoliopsida; order Santalales; family Viscaceae; genus Viscum; species Viscum album. Next base: position 839,655,572 of record OY728145.1, on the reverse strand, counting down.
TCTTTAGGACATTAGTTACGTTTTGAACCTATATTATTTTATGAGGTGTATATAATAACTATTTTAAATTTTATATCGGGAATACCATTAGTATAATGATTTTTCATTTTTCATTTTTTTATTCTTTAATGGGGCTTACCATTCAAAACATACTAAAGACGTAAATGTTTTATGATATAATTTCATTGTTTATTGGGATTGTTTATGATTAAGTTCCTGATGATGAAATCTTATGATATACCTATAATGAAAATAATTTATTTTCTTATACTCTATTTATTTATAGAGGACACATGTTTTACCTTCATTTAACTTTCTTAAAGTATTAAACTGACTAACATAATGTTTTTAAGAAAAACCATCATTATTTCTCTCTTCAGTCGAAAATAGTTTTCCTTTGATATCCATCTTTTCTAAAAATGTTTTCAAAAATGTTTTAAAAATATACAAATGATTTATTAAATACATTATTAATCATGTTTATATTGTTACAAAGTTTTTTAAAGTAATCATCATTTCATTTTCCAAATAAGGCTTGTTTTTTATTTTACAAAAAATGTGAAAGGAATCGTTATTTTAACATGTACCACATGAAAAGAATTGATCACCATCATTTCCATTATTTTATTTGATTAATAATTTATAATTTTTTTAACATTATTTAAAATAAATTAATTTAAACAATATTTTATGTATCTCTTATTTTAAAATATTAATTTTTTAAGAAATTTTATTTTCCTCAAGAAATGTTCCATGTGATTTATTGTTCGAAATAACTTTCAATATAATATGAAATCCATTGATGTTACATAATATTTATAAGGATATGATACAATAATTCCATATTTATTCTTTCTATGTATGGATTATTTTTATGTTGAAAATATGTTTATTAAGATCATTTCTTTTCATGGGTTATGCAATTATGAAATGTTTTATGAAACCCATTTCTTTTTCATGGGTTCTGATATGATGAATGTTGTATGATCTTATAGAACACATATTTATGAGTTTAATTATATGATAGTTGGGTATTATATATCTCTTTAATGAATGGGATAAATCATTATATCTCTTGATATTAAAACGGGAAACAAGTATATGGGCATGATCCATAATGGGTAATATGTTAATGGGCTCAGTCTATAATGGGAAATAGGTGATGAGTCATGATAAACAATGTTTGATGGTATTGGTAGTTAACCTTGACAAATTAAATGGGTTTTTTACCAATATTGGTGCCAAACATTTATGATATGAGCTTTTAGTTCATAAATTATGATTATTTCACTTTTAAGAATCTTATCTTTTGGAATGCTATTGCTTTATTCCATGAATCATGTTTTCACTTCTATGATAGGTTGTGTATAAACTTAGTAAGTTATGTTCATGATCTCATATCCTTATTATTATCTTATGATTTCATATGATCATAGAATGATATCACTCATGTTTACCCTTACTAATCATCTGAGCACACTCTTTCTTATGTTTCCTTTCCCCAGGTTATAAAGAAATGTTTTGTCTAGGGTATATTTATGAAAAGTAAAATATGGTAATATTTGTATGGGATATGTTTAATATATTTCCTTAAGTAAAAAAATATTATGTACCTAGTATCCAAATAAACTAAAAATTTATGGTCCTTAGGCATATATTTTTTAAATATATTTATCATTTTCCTTGAAATACATGATATTATTTTTATAAAAATCACACGTTATTAAATAATCATCATGTATAAATTAGATATTAATTTAAAATTAAATTTTAGGTGTGAAAATTAATTTCCACGTTAAATTTTAGTGACCATGGTAAAGACTAGAATGTGATAAAAATATAAAATTAAGATATAAGGTAAGAAAATATAATAAAATATTATCCAAAAATATTTGGATATGGGATTTTTTGACCTCCCCTTATTATATATTTGTTATTTTTATTCTTTGGATATAATTTACTTGAAAATGATATTCATTTTGTTTTAAGGAATGAGTATTTACAAACCCTTCTCTTCAATAAAAGGACCCCACCTCAACCCACCACAAAAAACACCATTCCTTTGGTTTTATCTTGAATTCCAACCCAAATTCACACCCTATAAATCTCATCCCGTATTTGGAAAGGACTTATCATAATAATATGACCCAAATACCTCACTTATATGTGGATATCTAAGAGAAGATTCCCATCGTCATGGTTATTTTAATCCAATCCCCTATCATTATTATTTTTCTTCTTCATCCAACTCTATTTAAATATGTTTTATTACAATAATTTTCTTTTGAAACAATTAATAGTCTTCAAAAGTTATATTTTTTACTATACACAAACATTGTCATACTCATTTAATCATTATAACTTGTTCATGTTTTGGTTCATTTTACCATCTATATGAATGGTGTTATATCATTTACACCATAAATTGATAATAAAATTTAAATAATTCTAATCTTATATAATAATTTTTAATTTAATATATTATAATAATTATTTCATTTCAATATGCCAAAGTATATTCACTAATTAATTCAATTCATCTATTCATTGAATAACTATCAAAAAAGATATTTTTAAGTGTTCCACATGAATCATCACCATATAATTCTTAAAATGACCATGGTATAATAAAAATATATCCTAAAAATATATTAAATCATCATTAACAATATAGAGGTGATGAAACCATAATCAAGTATCAAGAAGTGAAACTATAAAACTAAAGCATTCATAAACAAAGGAAATAATTAACACATAAATATTAATTTTAACAATAAGAAGTTAATATATTGGTAATATGGAATTTTATATTAATAATTTTAATTAATATTGACACGAATAAGGTCCTTATACATGTTAATAATTAACCCATAATATAGATATTTATAGAATTTTTTACCCATAGGAAGTTTCAGGTAAGTGTTTATTTTCCAATTTCACTATAAAATGGAGATTATATATGTGTATGTCAATATTTGGGTAAATTTTATGTTAATTAAATATATAACCTCAAATATTTTCGAACCATTTATTATTTATGGGTTTTATATTTATTTTTTCCATTTCATTTCTCATTGGTCAATAATTAAATTAAAAAATATCATGTTAGTTGATCCGACCATAAGTTATTTTTTTTCATGAGTCATGCTTTTCCATGTACATATTCTTTATACTTTGTTATAGATTTACTTATTCAAACATCTATATTTTTATAATTTTATATTCTATTTCCATTTACTTTCATTACAAAATAATTAATGGATTCTATTTTTAACAATTTCAACATGTGTTATATTCTATTTAGGATTAATTTATTTAAAAAATATTGGAAGGAATATCACTTTTAACATTTTACTCATCGTTGAATTTTATTTCCATATTATTCAGTCATTCATATGAAACTTCCTCTTTATTTTTCATTATCTTGAAAATTCAATTTTATTTTAACTATTTTATCAATTATATCCTTTTAAGAATTAAATTTACAAAAATAAGTTATATTTCTTCTTATTTTTCAAATTAATTATCAAATTATATTATAAAAATGATTTTTGTAGGTTAGAATCCATTAATGTTTCCTAATATCCATTTTTTATATTTTATAATTAAATATCCCACCTTCATTATTTTTATTTCTTATGGTGATACTTTGTATAAATATTCATGAAATTTGATTATTTCTTGCATGTTAATTTTGGTATGATAGAATTATGAGTGATTTTATGTTTCTATGGAACACATACGAATGTTTTTCACTATGTGATAGGTGGGATTAGATTTATATATCCCTCAAATTCATTAAGTAAATATTTATATTTCATCATATGACCTAAAAGGGTCTATTGAGTGAACCAACTCCATTAAATTTTAAAGGGAATGGGGAGTGAACCAAATCCACTGTGGAACTCCATCCACTATGTGATAATGGTCTTATTAGTGATCCATGAAAATATAAATGATTTCTTATTCATATTCAACATTCTTATGCCACATTTCTACATTATACAACAACCATATGCCATTTCTACACATATCATGATTATTGACTCATGTTTCTATGACTATATTATGTTAAAATCCTTATTCCATGAATAATAATTTATGAGATATGTTTTATTGAGTATAATTCAATTAATTTTTATACATTCACCTTGATTATATTTATTTACAAATTTTCTAATATTATTCCAAGTTATTTTTTTGGATTATTTTCCTTCATATTTACACTTATTGAGAATTTCATCTCACCCTTTTTTATATTCCCATACCTTATTTATGAAGAGTATTATTATGAATGATATTTCTAGAAGGTTTTCATGTATGAATAATATATGAGTTATATTTTGAATAATTTTTTTAAGATAATTTTTTATGTATCTAATAATAAAATTCACTAAACCTATAGTATCTAGGATGTGATTTATTGTGAGATTAATGATTAGTAATATAAAATGTTATAATATGTATATATTTTGTAATTAGTTCATAAAATTTGTTATATGAGTGGGGTTTAGTTATTTTTTTGGATTATTTTATGATGAATAATATGATATAAACTAAAAAACCTATGTTAAACCAAATGTGATGTCGGATGAAATTAAAATATAATATGTTGAAATAAAGGTCTCAAAATTTAGGAGATATTTTGTTTTTTTTTGATTTCATATGTATTCCCATATTGATTATTATTAATTTATATGTACATTTATTTTTTTGGTTTCATTCAAGGGATATAAAATGGAGTATTTTAGTAAATGATAACTATGATGGGAAATGAATTTATTATCATAATGAGAAACCAAATGACATAGGTTCTGGAATGAAAAATGTCATGGCTATACTCACCCAACTATCAATATATATATAAGAACAATAATACCTATGAACTTCTAAACACCCATAATATTGAACAAAAATATATTGAGTACTTCATATGAAAACATCGACTCTCCTTTACTTAGTCATTCAATCCTATAAATTTTCCAAGTAGTGGATAAATAAAATAGAAAAGATATTTTCCATTTTCCATTGCTCAGAGCAAGAAGAAATTCTTTTAGTTTCTTAATGTTTATATGGAGAATTTGTTCAATGTTATAGGTTTTATGATTTTAAATAATATTTAATTATATGGATTCAGTTCACCAAAAGTTCAAATTTATTTCCTACTAAAATTTATAGTAAATGAGACTTCAACAGATGTCATGTTGATCTAGAGGAATTTATGATTGAAGTATTTGTTCAATAGAAGAAGGATAACTTAGTGAGGTGAAATTCCTTAAATCCAGTGATGTTCTTGATCTATTGGATGTATCTAATCATGTTTTCGTCTAAAAATATTTGGTTAAAATTACCAATAGATGGATAAATGTGATAGTTTGATGTTAGTGCAACTAGATTCCCAATTGGACCCCAATATACATACAGTGAAGGGACACATGATGATTTTTAAGAAGATTACTTTCTTAAGTTATCCAAGTGTTTTACAAGTAACTATATATAATATTTTTTAGGGAAATATACCATCATTAGTGTTCTTCTAAGGATATAGGATAAAAATATGAACACAATAAATTAAACTATTCATTAGTTTGATATATTATTTTCATCATTGTATACTTTTGTGTATAATTTTTGGAAGACTCTATGTGTGGTGGTTTTAGGTGAATTTAGTATTATTATGTTATAGAGACTATATTTAGGGAGTCGTGGAATGTTGATGTGGTTAAAAATTATAGGAATATAATCTTCAAGTGGATTTATGATCTAGTTTCTAGTGGTTCAACTTTTTTTGCCTTACATTTATGTTTGTAATATCTAAAAATTTATATCAAATCTTGGTTCAGAAATACATATTATACTCAGGTATCTTTAATTAATTTTTTCATTGACATTATTTGACTTAGTAGAGTTATTATGATAGGGTAATGGAATTTCAATATTTCAATATTATGATTTATAACTTTGAAGGAAGGGATTATGTCTTATAGATTTTACATATGTATGGTTATCTCATCCATATGGCCCTGGAAGTTTTGTCAGTAGGGATAAAAAAAGAGAATGTAGGGAAAGATAAATTTAGCCAATATATTATAAATTAATCAGATTAATCAAGTTGTTGTTGGTAAGGAACATTGATTTCAAAATATGAGAAAATAAAACAATAATAGAATGTATTATACCTTTGAAAGACATTTCTCAAAATAGATATCTTTAATCAATGTGTTTATGAAGAATTTTCCATGCCTGGAGATCTAACAGATAATAATAACCACAATGTATTGATAAGTCATTCTTTATATCTCTAGTTATTATAAAAAAATGGTTATCACATGTGATGAAATATTCTGAAATCTTTATATGGTGAAATAATACATTAATATATTAAATTATTAAGGAAAAAGTTATTAATCATGTATTGTGATAATTGACTTAAAATAATCACAATATCCTTCAATACAATAATTATATGATTTGGTTTCTCATCAATACAATGTCTATCACATTCAAAGTTAACCTATTACCTTCCACTTCTCACCATTGACTAAAGAAACATGATATGAGAAATAATAATCATAGTGGGAAACCACATAATAAAGAAAAAATAATTTATGGAATGTCAAAATCATGGCACATTCATTTCAATCTATGACGACTTAGGTTTAACATAGGTTATTCATGGTCATAATATATTCAAATACTTTTGGATATATCATAAAAAATTTACAAATTTCCAAAGCATATCCCCTAGGTGTGTCAAACCAAGTGTCTAGAAAGACCCTTTTTCATGCACTAGGAAGTGATTGAGTACAAATTAATGCAAAATTTTTAGAGTTATTACACTTAGGTACCTAAGTGAATAATCCACATCCACTTACAATATCTTTATAGTGATGTAATTTTTTGGAAACCTCACAATCTATCCTTCACAAAAATTATAGGAATTTGTTTTATACTTTGACCCGTCCTTAGACTTATCCTTATATATGTCCCTAGATATATAATTATAAATATTCCCAGGGATCTCCCAAAAGTTTTATCATCATATTTTCTGAATTTTAACTAAATTTATCCTTCTATACCAACTATAGAGACCCAAAATTCTCATATATAGATACAAAATCATTTTAGAAAAATATATATTACAATACACAAACATAATAGATTTGTATCATAAAAGTATAGTTCCTTTAGAAATTGGAAACATAAACCATTGGTTCATAATATTTTTGCATCTCCTCCCACTTAGTTCCCCATAACTATCACCCTTATTAAACATATCATATGTAATACCTATCATCAAAAAATAGTGAAAAGAATCATAAGAAAGGGTGAGATCAGATTCTCAATATGGGTAAACCAAGGAGATACACAAGTATAAAATTAGAATAAGGGTAATAGAACATGATCATAACATTTTAAAACCATAAACTCTATATAATAGATCATAAACTCGAGTCATTGAATAAATATTAGATGTTGATAAGATAATAATAAAAAATTAATCAAAGAAAAAAGTCCATGTGATCATGAAATTGGATTAAGTCATTGAGTTTTGGAATATATTTAAGCATAGAAAATATTATGTCAAGAATATCCAACAAGAAATTTATAACATGTTAGGATTGGGCTAACTACATGTGTACTTATGTTAGTCTTGGGATAACCTCTCATGTAACCTCTTTCGAAAATGGGATAAACTCCCATGTACCCTCTTTTAGGCTTGGAATAATATCTCTTATACCCTCTTTTAGGCCTGGTATAACTTCCCTTGTAATTTTTGAGCTCATATACTAGTAATAATTACCGAATTCATTAGAAGGAGATATAGATCCCACCCATCACATAATTAAAATAATACATATGTATGCCATAAGATCATAAAATATTCATCATATCAGAACCCATGAAAAGGAATGGGTTTCATAAAAATTCCACCATAGCATAACCTATTTAAAAGAAATGGGTTATAGAATCATTTCATTATTTCATCATTTCTCATAAAAGGAATTAAGTTTCATAAGCATTTTGTCATGGTATAACCCATAAAAAATGAATGGGTTTCACAAAAAACTTTTCATTATAAATATAAACAATCTAAAGAAATAATAAAGATGGTATAAATGGATCGTATACTCAATAAATATTAAGTAAAATCAAAATATGTAATCTTATATGTAAAATTATTTTGATAATAAAATCCCAAGGAATATTTCTTTAGTAAAATAACCTTTCTTTTAAAATAAAAATTTTAAAACATTAAATTTGAAAAGTATTTTGGAAATAATTGTATTTGACAATAAATTTAAAAAAATATAAAGGAATATTTAAAATATCATTTAAAGCATTTCTTTAGAAAAATATCCTTTCAACTTGAAAAAAAACTTTTTAAAATATAAAAAATTTTCAAATTCATTTTCTTTTGAAATAAACATGAAAACTTATAAGGGGAGTTTTAAAAATCATTTAAAACATTTTTTTGAGTAAAATAAACATTTTTAAAACAAAATTTTAAAATTAAAAATTCATAAAACATTTTCAAAATAATTTTATTTAAAAATAAAATTCAGTATTATAAAGGAATAATTAAAACATTGAATGGTCATGACAATGGAAAATTCCATACATGATAAAATAAAGATTCTTTTGACCTTTTTAATAAAATCCAAATGGGCCTTATTTTGAAAATGAAATAATATTTCTTTTTAATTTTTTTAAAACTAAAAATGGTAAATTTTAATTTAAACAATCCCAAAAAAAATTAAAAAAATGTATATAACATTTTTAGAAAACATGTATATGAAAAAATAGTTTTCTATTAAAGAGATAAATAATGTTACTTTTGTTTAAAAAAATACTTTTCAAATCATGAGTAAATAAAGAGACTAAAATGAAGGGAAAAAAATTATTCTCAAGAAAGAACCATAGTATTTTAAAATTCATGAGTTTTTTGAGGGATAGATTATAATATTTCATCATCAGAATCATAAAAATATATAATCTCAATAAACGATGAGATTGTGTAGTAAAATCATTCCAAATTTGGTAACTTTGAGTCATAATACCCATGAAGGAATAAAATTACATAAAACATAAAATATCATGGATATAAATAAATTCATGATATTACAAGTCCAAGTGGATTAATATACATATCACAAAATTTGATAGGTGCATAACATTACTTATGGCCCAAAGAAGACAAATTGGGAAAAAATCATTTATTATAAGTTTCAAATTCCTTCATACATGTTAAAACCTAATTTATAATAAATATATGATTATCATAAATCTATTATATAGACCTACTCATATCTATGTCACCATATATGATTTACTTATGACCATTTATTACCACTAATTAGCTATTATTAATATCACTTTTTGGGTAATAACTACATTGTTTTTTCATGTATGTTTTGATTGGGAATTTTTAGTAGTTTTAATTTTATCATTTTTACATAATATAAATAATGATAACCATAATATAAATATGATATATATTTAGTATAAATTGTTTTATTAAAATCTATAAAAGTTAGATATAGGAAATTATATAAACTATTTTTGAAGATGGCAGGTCGTATGTATGCATGAACGATGTTTCCATTTTATAAATGCGTCAAATGAAAAGAAGGTAAATAATAAATAAAATTTATAGAGTCATTATTATGGCACATATATAAAATATATTCATTAAATTTATCCTTATTACCTTCCATGCAAAGAATTAGTGAAAAATTAATCACACCGCCTCGTGAAGTAGTAGTTCACTGTACACACGATCGACGTTATCATATCCCCCACAAAATGGAAAGTAATGATTTATATGTGATATATTTATTAAATAGTTATAATTATTTAAAAATATCACACATATTAATTCGATATATTCTTATTAACATCTAATTAAAAATTAAATAAAAAACACATCACATCCGTTTGTGAAGCGGTTGTCCTCCATTCACACGACCGACGTTATAATTTTCTAATTGGTTGGGATGTAAAAACTAAGATGTGAAATTATAACATAATATTTATGATAATATAATAAATAAAATACATAAATCTTAAATCCATCATTATATCCAATCATGAGATGTGGTGATTGAAAATGAATAACATCAGTTCGTGAGGCGGTTTTCCGCTATACACATGATAGATGATTTTATTTCCCATTAAATGTAAGAGGATATGGATATAAGTTATTAAATTAACATGATAATAGATAAATATATTTTGTATGATATTTTTTATATCATTATAATTTAATAATATTTTAAGTATTTTGAATAGGAAGCAAAACAAAAATGCATTGTTTAAAGCATTGAATCTTCTTTGAAAACCCTATTTAGGTTTAACCAAAATCCTTAATAGATTGAATTATTTTGTCTATAAAGTACTATAGGATTTGGGAAGTTATATTAGGAATATATTTAGGATATTATTTTGTAAAAAAGGTTTTTTTATGTGTGAACAATAGAGAATAAGTGGTGTCCTTTTATAAGTTGGGGAGAGGACACATTTGGATGTTTTTGAAATGAATCAACTGTACCCATATTTTTTACGTACAAAAATGATTCAAAATGGTCCATTATCTTTAAATATATGATTTAATTTAGAAATATATAATTTCAATGTGTTTTTGAAAAATTATTATGTCAATTTACCCCTTATCTTTTTAGTTTAAACCCGGGTAAACCTGTTTTAACCTTAACTGTCATAATGAATTTTTATTATTTATACTATTAATTTTGAAAAGTAATTAATTTGACCTTATCATATTATGTAAATTATTATCATTCAAATTATGAGAATATGTTTTTCAAATTTCATTCAGATTTGTGGGAAATTTTCATTTAAAATTATACTTGTAGACACGATGAGAATACGGTTTCCAAAGAGAAAATGTTCAAAAGTTTAAAAGGTTTTACTCGATAAATTCAAGATGATATTGATTAAAATGACCTAAATTAGATAAATAGATATATAATTTATCTAATTTTACTTTTAAAAACATATTAAAATAATTTTTATGTTTCTAAATTCTTTAAAATAAATGAAAATTCTTAATAAAAACTTGAAATTTTCAATGAAAAAATTATCTTCATAGAAAATTCCTAATAATTTACCCTAATATAATTTTAAAATTATGATTTAAAATATTAATTTCATTTCTTAAAATAAATTTTCTAAAATTTCAAAAAAATTAGTGTAAAAGATAAGTGCAGAAAAGGCGACAATACTATTTTTAAAAAAATTACAGTTTTAAGCCTGAAATTTGATTTATTCTTATCTATTAAATAGGAAACATATAGGATGAATTTTAAAAACTATATTGAATATATAATGTATAATTTTCATACAAATAATTCAAAAAATATATTTTTTAATTTATTGATGCAAAACACATTTTTTCACAGAGAAATTGTTTTTCATAAAAATATTTTCTTTATTATCAAATAGTTCCAAATTTTAAATTTAATTAATTGGTTGCCTAAAAATAATTTTATATATTTGTTTAAACCATATAATTTCATAAATTATTTAATAATATTCATATATTCTATTCCAATGGATATAAAATAACTATTATATTAAATAATAATATTTCAATAGATTTTCGTATCTCATTAAATCTCGGAGTTAGGTGTAGTGAAAGCGTTCAATGTAGCTAAAATAATTTTGAAAAAATATTTCATAAAATCTCATGGTGTTATAATTTTATTTAGGGAAAATAAAGTTATGAATTAAGAGAAATAAAATACCCTCTGTATCATGGATCTCCTCACTACTAAAAAACGGCCTATACCCATAGTTCAAAACCGTGGGTATAGCCCCCAAAACAGTGGGTATAGGCTATAGCCACAGTTTTGGGAACCGTGGTCTTTGGTGGTGTAAGTATAGCTCCCCAGCCTATACCCACGGTTTTCCAAAACCCTGGGTATAGATATTCTTCCACTGTGTCAAAGCATCATACACAATTACGACGCTGTAAAAGTCTTTTACCCACGGTTTTAAAACCGTGGGTATAAATCCTAAAAGAATGCGGGCGATGGGTTTCTATCCCGCAACCTCTTCCCTGCAAACACCACATCTTACCACTTCCCTAACATCACCTATGTATATATATATATATATATATTGTTAAATATAGTTATATAAACTGTGGGTATAGAGGGAAGAACTGTGGGTATAGGACTCCAGCCAAAAAAAATTCTTTCCCGTGGGAAAAATTTTTTCCTCACGCACACACGATAAACCTATACCCACGGTTTTTCATAACCGTGGGTTTAAGCATTTTAGCCCGGACCTATCCCCATGATTTTGGGGAAAACCATGGGGATAGGTACCCCTATACCAAGGGTTCGTGAAAACTGTGGGTATAGGAAACTTTTCAGGACCTATACCCACGGTTTTGGAAAACCATGGGTATAGGGGGGCCTATACCTATGATTTTCCAAAACCCTGGGTATAGGTCATGAAAAGTTTCCTATGACCATAGTTTTAAAAAACCATGGGTATAAGGGTACCTATCCCTTGGGTTTTCCACAAAACCATGGGGATAGGTCCATTTTCCAATAGTGTAAAGAGCAGGATAGATCTACATTTAAATCACCATCTCATGTTTGGATATTATTTCCTTATGAGAAATAATACCTAGGTAAAATAATCGAGACTATAGAAAATATAATCCTTTATTATATTCCTAATGTAAGATATTGTGCTGATGTATTACCCAAAGTATTTTTTTATTCTTCATCTGAGTTGATAGATTGAGCTATCAATTAAAATTAAACCTGGAGGTTTACAAATTTATAAGAATCCATATAGATGTACACTGTTGAACTTGAAGATATGAATAAGTAAACATGGGATAATCTTGAAAAAGTGTTTATAATACTAAGTGCTTCACCAAGGGGTTAAGTGGTCCTTTTCTTCAAGAAGAATGGTTGATCAATGTGCCTTTACATTGAATAATGTGATCTCAATAAGATCATGATTAAGAACAAGTATCATATGATTTGAATTAATTAATTGTTTGATCCTCTACATGAATCCTAGTACTTTTTTAAGGGGGATATTTAGCTGAGATACTTTTAGGTATATTTATTTATTTAGAATATCAACAATACTACTTTTCATACATGGTAATAGTAGTATGAGTTTATAATGATTCTATTTTGACTCACTAATCCTCCAACTATCTTCATGGAAATATTGAATATAGTATTTAGGGATTACCTCAGAAAATTTGGGGAAGTATTTATAGATGATATTCTTTTATACTCAAAAAGTAATGAGGAACATGAGGGGGATTTAAATTTTTTATAAAATATTGTGGGATGTTTTTTGTTATGTGGTATGTATAGAAAATGCATGTTTTAGATATATTAAATAATATTCTTGGGAAATTCTATCACCAAAAAAGGGATATCAGTAGTTCATTTGATGATTGAGAAAATTGAAGGATGTCCCTAACCAATATATGTGAAGGATATTTGTTGTATCCTTGTGTTTATGGGTACTATTATCTATTTGTAATAAACTTCCCATTAATTTATTACTCATGAACTAAGATAACAAGGATGAGAGTGATATTTTTTTAGATAAATGAATTTGAGAATAGGTTTAATGAGTTAAAGAAGGAGTTATTAACAAAAATTGGACTAACATTACCCACCATTGGGAAAGTATTTATAATATATAGTGATAAATACAAAATGGGAATGAGTTGTGTAACCATGAAAAATTAAATGTTTATATCATATGTATCCCTCTAATTTAACATATATTAGCAGAACTACCTAATGCGTGATCTGTAATTCGCTAAAGTGGGTTTAACATTAAATATTTGGTGACATTATCTCTATGAGAGAAGTGAGAAATAATAATATATCAAAAAATACTTGATTATATATTTAGAAAAAATAATCTCAATATGTTTCAAAGATGGCGGTTAGAGCCCATCTAGGACTATGACTAGTCGATCCATTACCATACTAGAAAGGTGAATAAAGTGGAATATTATTTGAAAAGAAAGGATATAAAAACCCAAATACATGATGAATATTTAAAGGTATCTAATATTCTTGGACATTCCATGGATATACATGGTAATTATAAAAGTAACCTCGTCCTAGTTTTCTCACATAACTTCTCAACCAACCAATCTTGAGGGAATCAAGGTGGTCAAAAAAGAATATAAAGTGATACATAAAATAGTAATGAATATTTCAGAGATAAAATGTGGTAAGGATGTAATTATATGGTTTGTAACCTATATATTTTTCCCATAAAACATATAACTAAATAGAGAACTTCTGGATGATTCACATGTCTCACCCTTCTTTATTAATCCTGAAAGAACTACGATGTATAGAGATCGGAAGAAAAACTTTTGGTGTGGTAACATAAAGGTGGAGATTTTACAATTTGTATCTTGATGCTTAATAATCAAACAATTCATGGATTAATGACATAATACTAAGTGTATGATGCTAAAATTACCTTTAAAATTATTTAAATGAAAAAAATAACCATGGATTTCATCATATTACTCTCTAGGACACCGATAGGTAATAAATCCATTTAGATGGTAGTAGACTACCTTAAAAATTTAATTCATTTAATCTCCATCAATGAATATTTTTCTATTTATAAACTCACTAAGATATACATAAGATTTGTGGTAAGACTATATGGGGTACCACTCTACATTATATATCATCAAAATATGAGGTTTACCTCGAGGTTCTAGAGATGTATTAGGGAAGCGTTTAACAAAAAGTTGAGTTATAGAACTATTTATCATCAAAAAATGTATAGTTATAAAAATAGAATAATTAATACTCTAGAGGATATACTGATATCATGTTTAATTCTTTTATAATTATTTTGGGATAAAAACATCTCTATGTGAAGTTATCATATTAAAATAGGTTTCATTCTAGCATTCAAATGGAACCTTATGAGGCACCATTTTTTAAGAGGTGTCATGGTCCAACATATTGTTATGAATTTGGAGGGAATATGTTAATGGTAATTGATATTATACAATATATGGAAGATAATATTTAAAACATTCAACATCATATGAAAATTTTTAAATGTTGATAGAAAAGTTGCACAAAAAATTATTGATGATACATTGAGTTTGAGGTAGATAATAAGGTGTTCCTTTATATATCACAATTGAAGGTGTTCATGTTGTTTGGGAAGAAGGTGAAGATTATATATAGATACATTCACCTCTTCGATATCCATGATTATATTATATATGTGGCATAACAACTAATACTCACACATAACCTATCTCAAGTACATGATGTTTTCCATGTATCCCTCTTAAGGAAGTACATAACAGACCCCTCAATTGTGCTAAATCAAAAGCTAGTACCCCTGAAGAATAATATTTCATATGAAGAGGAGTCAGTGAATATCTTAGATCATAGAGAAAAACTACTATAAAATAACACTACTGGAAATTTGACCTATACCCATGGTTTCAAACTGTGGGTGTATCCCCTAAAACTGTGGATAAAGGTTATACCCACTGTTTCAGGGAACGGTGAGATCCCGAGGCATTGGGATAACCCTAAAGCTATACCCATGGTTTAGGAAACTGTGGGTATAAGTTCAGTCCACCATGTTAGTCACCATGACACCGTGTCATTCACCTATACCCACAGTTTTAAAACTGTGGGTATAGCTTTGATAAAAAAGTGGCGGCGTGATTTGATCCATGGACCGCTATTTTATTCCACTAGATCCTAACCACTAGCCTATATGTATTATTGATATAAAAATATATATTTCGTTATATATATTTATATAAACCATGGCTATAGGTAGAAAACCTTTGGAATAGGTGTTCTCGTGAAAAACAATTGTTCCCTGCGAGCTTTTTTTTCACGCCGTAAGGTAGGAAATCTATACCCACGATTTACAAAAATGTGGGTATAGGCCTTAAAAAATAAAGCATATACCAATGGTTTTTGTTGAACCAAGGGTATAGGTATCAATACTCTACCTATACCCATGGTTTTCCAAAACATCATGGGTATAGGTTTCCATAATCAACTTATACCCACTATATAGGTAAAACCATCGGTATAGATTCCCATATAATACCTATACCCATGGTTTTGGGTAAACCGTGGGTATAGGGCCGCCTATACCAATGGTTTTTCCCAAAAACATGGGCATAGGCCTATTTTCTAGTAGTGTAAGAAAACTCACTTGGTCAATATTCTATGGAGGAAACACATGTTTGAGGAGGAAAATGGCATCTAAAAGATTTAATGAAACAAAAAGTAACCTTATATGTTTTAGTGTGTCAAATGAAATTTTGAAGGAAAAATATCTTAGGTGGGGAAGCTCGTAACAACCTAGAATATTATAAATAAATTAACTTCTGAATGAAAAAATTCTCTTTTAAGTAATGTAGTATAAAAACACATGAACTGCATTGGATAGTTTAGACGATAAAAACAATATAGGCTTCCAGGCATAAAATACCATTAATCATCATAATTGTTGAAAATATATTTGATATATAGTTACCATTAATACTATTATATATTTTGGTTATAATAATATCTAATTAATACAAAAGAAAGGATCATGGACTCAACTAATAGGATAATACCCCATGAATCCAATTTATCACAACTATCAAGGGAGATATCTTCACTGGGATTTTACCATAACAAATAAAGTACTACCATCACACACATTAACCTTAAGAAATACACCAGTGTAATAAGGGAAAATATATCTACACCCCAGTAGTTTTAATTTTTATACTTTATTTATAAGAAAATAATGATTATATTCATACCTTTTCATGATTACTTGATATATATACACATTATTATATAATGAGTTTGATAACTATTAGATTTTGATATGAATAAATCTATATTGAATTTTCCTAAAATATTCAGCTTCAATTAAAACAATTTTTTTAAATTTAAAAATTTTGAAATAAATTTCATTTTAATGAAATATTATTATTTAATAATATTTATTTAAATTTACATGATAATAATATTTAATTAATCCCCCTATAATTTTTATAAGGGTTAGAAATAAGTTAGTATAAAAAAACTAGTATTTTCGTTCAAATATAATTTTTATTTAAAAGTGTACATTCTTATATTTATAAAATTATTTTATTAAAATTAATAATATTTCTGAAATCACAACATCTAAGTTACATATTTGTTAATTTTTTATAATTTTATGGTATTATCAAATTTTTAGGTAAAAATATATATGATATAAATATACAATGTGTATTATGATATCTTAATAGGCGAAATGTGATTTAATAAATTCTATAAACTGAATATATAACCAAATATAAAAATTTTACTTTAAAATAATGCTTTTTTGAAGTTATTTTCTTAATTTTAAAAACCTATAATGAATCCTTCTAAACTTATATTATATTTTAACATTTCAAAAATAATTATTTTTTAATATTCCTGTAAAGACCCCAAGACCTATTATCCTAGTTTTAGTTTCTATATTATTGCATTGTCATAGGATATAAAAAATCACATCAGGAAGGAATAAATAGTTTAATAGTTATGGTAAACATGATATTTAATTGAATCTCATATTATAATTGAAAATATAAAATACAAAATAATATTTTCTTTGAGAAAACCATTATTCACTTTAGTATATCCTAATATATCAGTCATAAAACACTTATTAGAATATTGGGGAAAGGAAACCTAAGAAAGGGATGAGAAATAATTATTATTTAGGGTATGCATAAAATATAATATATCATGAATAAATATGGAATAATAAATATGGAAAAGAAAAATACATACCATTTAATCAATTACTTGAGAATAATATGTCAAGAAAAAATGATGAGCAAATAATTGCATATAAATAATCACATGACCGTGGAACTTAACCATGGATATTTAATCAAATAATCACATAGAAAATCAAAAACTAATCTCATAATGAGGGAATTTATAATATCAAGAATCATAACCAAACTGTTAAGGCCTCATGCTTAAGCAAGTTACATAAATAGGTAATTCCTCAACTAAGTACCTACGTTAGTTTGTCTCTTGAGAACTACCGATACATTGAGGGGATATAATGAGCCTCACCCACCACTTACTATGTCCAATTAGTTCCTCATATAAAATGGGTGAACATAATCAACATAAAAATCTATATTTAAAAACTAGTATATAAAATGTTAATACTTCCCCAAATTAATAAACATAATCATAAAATATTCATAGTAATATAGAGAGTGGTAGAGAAAATAGTACATATCCTGAGAAAATTATCATAAACCATATAGAGGAATAATAATTATCGTATCATTAAATCATATTACCTATGGGAAAAAGGTGAAATATGGATTTTTTCTATTGATGAATATAAATACCATGAAATTCCATTAAAAAAATTCTTGAGAAAAATATCCAATTCACATTGAAAAAAAATTTAAAAAAGCAAAAAATTCTAGAATTTTAAAAAATAAAATTATTTTAAAATATTTCTTTAAAATTTTAAATTAATCTACAAATTAATTATTAGTATTGATGGAATATAATTATGTACAAGTAGTATAATATAAAAATAACATTCCTTTCACACTATTGTAAGAAGATTAACAAGTACAATGTTTGAAAAAAGGAAAGAAGGTTACTTTTAAACCATTTCATAAAAAGTAAAACATGGGTAAAAATGTAATTAATAAATCATTTGGATAATTTTAAAAACATTTTTAAATTATTTTTTTAGAAAACATGGATATAGAATAAAAATGATTTTCGACTGAGGAGAGAAATAAGGTCATATTTTCTTGAAAAAATGTCTCAATAATCTTAATTACCAAAGATAATAAAATAGAACTATTACTTGAAATGTTTAAGAATAACTATAAAATATGAAACATTATTGGTTTTTTGATAAAAATATCAAATAATTCCTTTAAGGGCGACATAAACATAAACAATCCTGAATTCTGATGATATTGTGAAATATACACTGGCATTTTTGGTAACTTTTGCATCATATTACCTATGAAAGATATAAATTCAAATGAAATATTAAATAAAAATAATATAAACAAATTCATGATATAAAATATCATTGGGTCATTATATACACCACATAAAATAAATAAGTGGTGAATACATAATACATCTCACGAAATTAATAGTGAGACAAAAAACCCTTACCACATGTCTGATTTTTATTATTCATATTTGTACCTCATATATTAAAAATATAGATTTATTATAAATCCATTAAAAATTAATAATCATATTTTTCCCAGAAAATATAATTTTCTTATATTGTTTTGTTACCCATTTGTTAACAATTCTTTGTTAAAATCATTGTTTCAGATGACAATTGCTTCATTTTTCATATATGTTTTGGTTCAGTAATATTGTTCTTCTTTCATTTATCATGGTTTTATTATCTCCATAATTTTAAATATGATTTTAATTTAATATATAATGATTATATACGTATTTATACCAGTATATAAAGTTCGATATGGGAAAATAAGTTACACCATTCATAGACACGGTAGACCATACACAAGCATGAATGTTGTATCAAAATTTTCAATAGATGGAATGTAAAAAAAGTTAAATAATTTTTCACCTTAATATAAACACTATTATATAAAATATTTCTAGTATATTAATTAAATATATCATTATTATCATCTATTTCTTCATAAAATGAAATTATTTCACATCATTGGGTGGAGGCGGTAGTCCACACAAACGCACAAGCGATGTTATTATTTTCCAAAATATTGAAAGGTAAGAATGTATATGTGATATTATAATTCCATAATAATATTAATATCATAAACATCATATAAATATTTTAAATCCATCATTATATCTAGTATTGTGAGGTGGTGATAGAAACTGAACTACATCTTCTCGTGAGGCAATAGTTTGTCGTACACACGATCGATGATTTCCTTGCCCATTTTGTGGAATAGAAGATGGATATAGGTTATGAAATTTACATATTAATGTCTAATTATAAGTGTGTTAATTGGAATATTATGTTATCATAGTTTTATATTATTTTAATGTGTTAAATTTAGATGTAAAATGAGAATACATGGTTAAGTACTTTACCTCTTCTTCTGACAACCTCATTAGGTTTATACCAAAATACTTCCTAGATTGGGGTTCTAGTCAAAATATTATTCTATTATGTGGTTTGGGATGAAATTATGTTGTTTGGTATGGTATTGAATGAACTAAAAGGCTTTGGTAGTGTGAATACTAGAATATATGGTGTGGTCTTATATAAGTTGGAGAGAGGGCACACTTGTATATTTTTAAAAGAAAAAGTGATACCCATGTTTTTAACTTGAAAAATGATAAAAAATGGCTCATAATAGAATCATATATGCAATAATATATAAATATATATATTAAATATTTATTGGAAACGTTTATAGGTCATTTTAGTCCTTATCTTCTTAGTTGATCCCAGGGTAAACCCATTTTTACCATACCAGTGCTAATAAATTTCTAATGTTTTTATTATTAATTATGATAAAAAATTACATCAAATATATTATATAATTCTAATTGTTCTTATTAAAAATATTTAATCCAATTTTGTAAATTCCATTAATATATTTGTCAAATTTTATTATAAATTAACCCCAGAGATGTGAAAAAAAAGTTTTCTAAAGAAGAAATTCTCCTAAGTATGGAAAATTTTAATATAAAAAAATAAAAGAATAAATTTTATTTATTATGATATAATTGAACTAATTTTACTTTTAAATCAATTTTTAAATGAATATTTTTATAGAAACCAGTATTTATTTTTATTCATCAAAAATTAATCTTTTAAGAAAATTTTCCAAAATTCACTCTAAGATAATTTTGATATGATGATTTAAAAAATTAAGTTCATATTGTAAAGTAATTTTTCTAAAAATTTTAAAAATTAATTTTAATGTATTTTTACAAATAATGATGAAACCATTTATAAGAACCTCGATCTTCGTTTCAGGTATGGGTTTTTATTTATAGTGTTTTTGAGGAAAAGAGGAGAATCTGGAAATTTAAGGAGTACATGTCATGTACTTTGGAGTACACACCATGTGCCCAGTTGTCGCGGGTGACACAGTACTGACTGTGCAATGTCCGAGTACATGGCTATGTTGGGTGACCTAGAGACTACCTATCGTGGAGGCTGGTTAAGGCAAGTACATGCTGTGCACTTTTAAAGAACACACTGTTTACTTTCTTTTTAATTGTTATATCGGAGCAGGGTCACATCTAATCAGCATAACACCCTTATTCTAGGTCTGTCTCATCCAGGAGTGACGAACACCAACAAATATTCTTTAGGATTCCAACTCACCATCTATTCTCGGAATCGAACTCTGTCGGTTGAATTAGAATCACCACAATAAGATCTTCCTTATTCTAGAGCCTCTTTTCCTGATTCCTCCTCTTTTGTGAGATTTTCTTATTTTAACATTTTAGAAATTTTTGTAGATCTATAGCCTTATAGTTCAATTCAAAGCCTAAGGATCACGTATATCAATCGTACAATGCTGAGGTAGTTGTTTTGTGCCTTTATGTAGTTATTATTTGAGTTATATGTGCAAAAGTACCCAATACCCTCGTTCGGTGTATTCAATGTTTATGGTTTTTAGCCCTATTATTTTCTTTCTAAGCCTTTTGGGATTGAGTATAGGATTTATGATTTTAAATATGGTTATTTACCTTTCTTTGGATGTGTTTCCCATGTTTTCTTGATATTGACCATTTGTTCTAGCTTTGCCTGTTAGGCTGTTTTGTTTTCCATGCCTAGTATTGTTAGGATAGAGTGAATTTCTATAACATGATGTGAGATATGGTAGATTGTTTATCCAAGCAGTTCTTGAGGTTCACTTTGTATGCCATATACTGTTTGTGCACGTTTGACTTCCATAGGGTTGTGGGAAAGAGGTGTAGTAGAGCATAGGGGGAATGGATGTTGAGGGCTTCCCCAAAGTGTCTGTTTACTTTTACGTTGCGAGACCATAGAGGGGATGGAATTTGTTCTCCCTCAGAGTGTCTGTAGTTCCTCGTTGAGAGACCACATGTATAATTGGATTTTGAGTGCTTCTTTATAGTGTCTATAGTTACCGATATGAGACCACATGGGGGAATTGACGGTGAGTGCTTCCCCAGAGTGTCTGTGCTAAAGCAGAACCCTAGGGGTTAGACTGTGAGTACTTTCCAGAGGGTTGCTTGTGTTTGATTGGTTAAACCATAGGGGTTAGTCTATGAGTACTTCTTAGAGGGTTAATTATGATTGTTGGTTGGTTAAATAATAAATAAAAAAATCGATGTAATTAAATCTGTAGTATTTTTTACTTTTGAATACTTCGTTGTTTATTTCATCATTTTTTATATTTCCTACTATATATATTAACTAACTATTAGGCACAGATCTTTGGCTGGTTGCCCACTGGGATTTGTCTCACACCCTATTTGGGTCATTCTTTTGGGCCCAAATAGATTTTGTTGTTGCTGTTCTAGATAAAGGCAAGCACTCTTCTACTTCAGGTACTAGATTTTTGTAGAGCTGGATAGCATGGGACTAATCATAGCCTTGTGATGTTGCTGGAGTTTATTTTTTTTTACTTGTACTTATTTTTAGTACTGTAATCCAACATTGTGATTTGTTTGGATATTTTCTTAGACACATGTATCATGCATCATTTATATAGGTTCTCCAGTGTTTATTATTTCTATTCTTCTGTTGTTCACTTATTGAATGTTATTACTATTTCAGATATTGTTATATGTTTATTATCTACTGCATTACTCTAATAATGAGTGCATAGTTTCCCCAGTATCACACCCAAGGCCCTCAATGCTATTTATCAGCCTATGACTTTAGAGAAATGTGCTTGAGGCCATGTGACCAATCGGGTATGGGGAACCTCTGGGCAGCTCCCACAACCGAGAACTTACACCGTCTTTTAGAAAACTACATTTTTTCTGAAAAAAATATAATTTATTTCAAATTATTATTATTTTATTTCTAATTAGTTGATAACTATTTTGTTTATTTTATACTTGTGTAAACAATATAATTTTAATAATTTAGTTATTCCTATTTATTCCATCCAATTTAATTATTCATACCAGCCAATTTAACTACAAGGTTATAATGGTATACAATATTAAGGTTCATTTAGAGTGGATGTTGTGTGTACTACAAGTTATCAAATCTATTTAATTAATTTAAGAGAAAATATATGGTAAATCAAGTGGTGTTACATTCTTCCCTCATATTAAAAATATTTTTTTTAGAAATTTTAGAATATCACCTTGAGAATAGGTTTGGGTAATTCTTCATCAATTTTCTCTTCAGGTCCCCACATCGTCACTTTTATCATATTATTTCTTCAATGTATTTTTACTAGTCGAGTTATATGATTCCTCAACACTTGTTACCCAAATACCATAATCTTGGTATGCTCTTCATAGTAAGATATATTAGGTTCTAATTCTATATATTCATAGGTGATCAAATGTGTTCGGTTTTTCATGTAAATCCTTATCAAGGACACAGGAAACACATCATATTCTTTACATAGGCTTGGTGGAATTTTAAAATAGTACTCTAGAGATCCAATTCCTTCTAGGATTTTAAAATGTCTTAAAATACTTTGTGCTTATATTTACTTTCCTACTAAACCTTATAACTCTCTTCCATAAAGATACATTCAAAAAAATAAGGCCTCCCACTTGAAATTCTAAATCATTCCTACGGTTACCATCATAACTCTTTTTCCTACATTGAGATGCTTTGACATGAGTTTGAATAGTATTTTACTTCAACATTTTTACCTACACAGGTTTTGAACCTATAAGTTTTCTTTGAACAACTCCATCCCAACATGTTGGATTATGAAATCTATTTCCATAAAATGCTTCATACGACACCATTTGAAAACAAAAATAGAAGGTATTTTTATAGTCCAACTCAACCAAATGTAAATACTAATCAAACATAACTTTAAAGTAAACAGATAATGAAATAAAAATTCCTTCTAATGTTTGAATAGTTATTTTATATTTTCTATCAGTTTGAGGGTGATATGTAGTGATCAAACAAATATTGATATTAAGATCATTGTGCTAACTATCCAAGAATATCGATATAATTCATGGACCTAAATTAGGAATAACTCAAATATGTATGACATAAAGTATTAAAATCATTAATATAGATATGAATAAGTAACTCCTAAGATAAATATTTTCTTATAGTGTGTAAATATGAATATTTGGTGAGGTGATCAATAATAACCCATATTATATCACTCATTCTTGGATTCTATGGTAGTCTAGTGAAACATTCCATGGTAATGTCATCCCATTTTCACAGTGTAACATGAATAGGTTGTATGGATCCTCTAGGTTGTTTTCTTTTAGTATTAAAATTTTATAAAACCAAGCATCTTGATAGATAATTAGTAATTTCCTACATTAGATTATCCCACATAAAGATGTTCCTTCAAATCTCTATACAATTGGGTGCTACCAATGTGTATTGAGAAATTTGAACTATAATAATCATCTAACAATTATATCTTAAGATTAGGTATATATGGGATGCATATTATATTTCCAAATTTCAGAGTTATATTTTCACAAACAAATTCTACAAATTTTTCCTCATTCATGTTTTTAATATTCTTTTGAAAATTCTCATCATCCGAATGAAATTTTTTATCTTTTCCAAAAAAATAGGGGATGGAAATTATTTGAAAAAGGAATGATGTTTACTCTTCATTAATGATTCAAATATTCATGGTTATTAAATCTATAAACACAGGACTTCTATAGATCCTCATTTTGGACAGTACTCTATGATATTTTTAGCTTAATGAACCTGATACCTTAGTTGGATTCCCTAGATGGTAGTGTATTGAACAATCATAGTCCTTGAGTAGACTGAGTCTTATATTTCTCCTCATGTCGAGATCTTCTTGTGAAAATATATAATTAAACCTTTAAGGATCCATATATATCTCATACTTTTAACTGTATAGATAATATCTCCATTTCTTCAATGAAAAGATTATAGATTCCAACTCAATATCATGGGTTAGATAGTTTTGATCATGAATCTTTAATTGTCTTGTTGAATAGGAAAGAAATTTATCATATTTTATTAGGACACAACTAAGTCCCTTATTTTATGTATCAATATATATTAAAAACCCATATTTTTTTGATGGAAAAGTCCAAATTGGGGAATTCACTAAAAACATATTTAATTCTATAAAACATTATTCACATAAATTTTTTCCATATAAAATTAATCCCTTTATGAGTAAGATTGGTTATTGAGTGTGATAATTGAGAAATTTTTTGATTAAATATTCAATAGTAACCTAAAAAACCATTGAAAGTGTGTACCTTAGTTATGTTTTATGGGGAAGACATTATTGGATAGCCTTTTTCTCATAAGATTAACTGAGATTCCATCGTTTGAGAACATGTCCAAGAAAATAAATATTCTAAAGATATAAATCACACTAACAAAATTTCCCATATAATAGTTCTATTATATGCGTATAAAGAATGATTATAAAGTTATTCTCATGGCCCTCATAACTCTGAGAGTAAACCAAGATACATCAATAAATTCCACAAAATAAATATCAAGATATTCATTGAATAGGATATTCATTAGATCCAAGAAGATAGAGGGTTCATTTTTTCAACCAAATGTAATTAATATGAACTTGCAATGTTCATACCTCATATGAAATGATATTTCATAATATCTCCATTCTTCACTTGAAAATGATAATAGCTATTATGAAGGTCAGTCTTTGAAAATTATTGATATTTGTGAGTTTAATTGAATAAGTCAACAATGTGAGGTAGATTATGATAATTCTTTATTATAATAGCTTTGATTTCCCTATAATTAATGCACAATTTCATGAATCCATCTTTCTTCATAAGAAATATAATATGGGAACCCCAAGGTGAAACACTCAGGTATATAAATCTCTTATCACACAAATCCTCTATTTGTTTCTTCAACTCCACTGATTCTATTATGGGCAGTCTATAGGGAGTATATAATATTGGTCTTACATAAGGGATTAAATCAACAGTAAACTCAAACTAACTCTCTAGTGTATTTTTGGATAATTCATTAAGAAATGCATTAATGTATTCCTACACAATATGTACAACCTAAATTTGACAATTACCCTTCCCATCTATATATCTTTTTTTCTTTTGTTCCCCAATAATTTCATTCAAAAGAGATACTTGGGGTGGATCTACACATGACTCAAATGATGAATTATCTTATCTAATGACAAGTAATTAGACAGATTCTTCACAAATCATGACTTTCTCTCTGAAATAATTTTTTCACTCTATTTTAACAACCATTCCATACCAAGTATTATATAAAATTCTACATTAGATATAATAATGAATTTAGAAAATAATGAATTTTTATGTTTTATAATGAGAACTTATTGACACATCCTTCCTTTATGATATTTCCACTAGGAGTCTTGATTGATAACTAAATTATTAATCTTCCATAGGAATATATAATTTTTAGGGAAAACATGGAAGATATAATTGAGTGAAAAGATCCAAAATCAAAAAAATAAATATCTAAATTTGAGTATATGAATAAACTACCTACCATAAAATTATTAGCGAATTCAACCACTACTATTGTGATCATATTAGATTTTTCATGCACCTAGAATTTTCCAATTCAAATTTACATGATTCTTGGGATGATAATTTTTATAGAGTTCCATGTCCTTACAGTAACCATTGCACAATACAAGCTTCTTTATTTCAATTGAAATCAAGTGAATGGTGGTATTTTTCTCTACACTTGTATAAAACTCCCACTAATATAAATCCTCTTCTATTGTGTTTATTTTCAAATTTATTACAAGATGGAAAATCCACCCTTACCATATTCTATTTTTCTATATTTATATTTCCAGCATGCTCAACAATTGTTTTCTTATCTTTATTCCATTCCAATTCATAAGGCTTTTAGAATTATTTCTCTCTCCTAATAGTACATGATATTATGTCCTTGTATGAGGAGAAATGTTGTGAGACCAGTTCCCTTTTAAGTATTTTTATAATACGATCAAATAAAGGGTAAATATTTCTCTTTAGATTATATACATAGACTTTAGAAAGCTTTGATAACCTTCTAATGTTGGATTCATACAATGAAATATTTCCAACATCCTTCTATATTAGAATAATTATTTGTCTCTCTATATCCAATCATTGACCATGAGAAAATTATTTTTCTTAGATTATTACAATAAAATCCTTCTACTCTATGTTCTATATTTTCTCATCATCGTTAGTTTTTTGAATCAATGGCCACCATATACCCGCATCCCCTGAGAGATGATAAACTGCCATGACTAAATTCTCCATTTTATTACTTCCTATAACAATAAATATATTCTCCATGGAAATTATCTATTTCTCAACTACAAATAGATGTTTAGTCTCACTTAATGATTGAGGTTGTTGACACATGTAGTTGTATAAGATTTTTATATTGTGTAGTGTATCAACAGGATAATCCATACAAGAAAAGTTGTTTATAAGATCATATCCTTTTTAAGGATTTTTAGGGATTGTTTTAAGTTAATGTTTTACCTCATTTTAGTCAAAATTTAGTTGAGTCTTGTCTTGGGGGTGATCAAGTGTATTTGGGAATTTTTTTTATGGTGTTTTGGCAATGCATGATTGGCGTACAGTTTTACCAAACCATGTACCCAGCCCAGCAAACTGTGCACCCTTAAGACAGTGGATATTGCACATTTGTGAATGATTTTTCAAACCATTGTATGTCTTAAGATTAATCATTCACCCATATAAGATGAGACACATTGTTAAGGGGCACAGTTTGGTAAATCGCTTTCCCTCGCTCAAGAAATAGTGCGCACAAGTTTTATTTCTCAAAAAATTCTGTTTTAAATTCCCAAACCCCATATCATTATCATTAAAAATCCTATTTTTTACTAACACAATTTTATATTATTTTATAAGCTCTCGGGTTGATTCCAAGCCTCCTTGAACCCCATTCTTGGGAAATTAATGATCTGTTCGATGGATCATCTCTTTATTGGTAAGTGATTTTTTTTATTTGGATCTCTCTATCTCTATCTATATTTTTGAATGAATAGGAATGATTTATCATATATTGATAATGTTTTAGATATATATTTTTATGTATGTTAATCCATTATATATTTTTCTCAGGTTTGGGTCCAATATCTTCTACATTGTTTTGTTCTTGATTGACCTTCTTTAATTTTGGGATTTTCCAGTTTAGTGAACATGCATCTAAGAACTTGTGTAATATGGTCTAATTTGTGATTTAAATAGTATATATTAAAATTTTTTATATGTATTTGTGAAATAGGAAACTCCACATTGGGAAATTTCATTTTGGAATTGAATTAATCAATCAATTAATGGGATTATGGAATTTGTTGATTAATGGGATTATAGAATTTGTAGAATAATGTGATTATTAATTGATTTATAGTGGGAATTAAGGGATGGTTTTTTTAACCTTTAAGGGTCAAAGTTTTATTTGATTAAATGTTGACAAATGGTTTAATGGTGCTTTTTTCATATTATTCCATGTAATTAAAGTGAAGAACCATGTTTGTTATGATAAATTGAAATGGTTCACCATGATGAGAATGTTTGATGAGAATGTTAATGTTTATTACCGTTGATGAACATGATATATGCGATATATGTGTCATTGATAGATAAAAAAGGTTTGGCATAATGAATTATGCTCCAAATACCCATGAGGTGTCACATATGATGTTCTATGCCCAAATTCAAGCATGTGAATATTATTTCAGGGGATAGGGACTGGTTCTCCAAATACCCATGAGGTGTGGGAGATGGACTGATGCTCCAAATACCCATGGGGTTTTAGACACAACATTCTAGGATGATGATATTGGCATTATATTGGTGGTATAAGTATCCTTGATATGAAATTGTAATTAAATGAATAATATAAGACCATGTCAAAAAATTATCATTCTCTATGTGGTATGGTTCAGACTTCAAAATGGGTCGAAGAAAGAATTTATGGTTCTGGTGTCATCATTAACCCAGGTAATAATGTGTTTAATTAAGAAATAATTAATTTTGAAAACAATTTAATAGTTTTATTTTAATTAATTCTTTATACAACTGAATACACTTTTATTGAACAGATATTGATTTAAATGCCATTGGTGGTGGCTGATTGAAGTGTACTTATGCCCTACTCAAGATCCCAGATTGGCATCTGAATATAATTCATGTTTTTATGATAGGATAAGGGAAAGATCCCTAGGTGATATGGCTGAGTTGGGATGGAGAATGAATGTGAGAATTAGAGATGATGTTAGGACCCTCTCGGGAGTTGTTAGTGTGACTTTATTTTGGGTTTTTTATACTGAAACTTAACACAAATATGGCATGAATAATCCATGTCTTTAGTTTGGATATTGTTTTTTTATATTTTGGGCTATCTTATGATATCATTATGTTTTGGTTATGGTGTTATTATGGTTATTAGTTTTATCATTTGGTTATTGTTTATTAAGTTTTTCTATTGTTCTTCTTTGATAAATTGGGTATAGTATCCCATTGTTAAATATTTGACTCTCACTACTAGTCGGCAACCTCTAGTGTATGGGTAGGCACACCTGAGGTCATGTGACCAACTATCTTGGGGCACCAGTTTGTGTCACCTAGGTTAAGATATTACAAAGCTATATCAAAGGAAGGTTATGTTTTATTTTATTTTGTATTACAATTTGGGAATGGTATATAGAAGACTAAATGATTTAGGACTTGGTAATGAGCACATCCATGGGATTATCTAACCCATGTATGGGGGAAACTCCAAGTACCCAGGGTGGGATTGTTGTTATT
Source organism: Viscum album (assembly GCA_963277665.1). Lineage (NCBI taxonomy): Eukaryota > Viridiplantae > Streptophyta > Magnoliopsida > Santalales > Viscaceae > Viscum > Viscum album. Next base: position 839,625,549 of record OY728145.1, on the reverse strand, counting down.
TATGTTTTCTATTATTGTTGGATGTTAATTCACCTTGGGTGATTCACCTGTTGTGTGATGTTATTAAAGTTTCATGATTTTTTTCTCATTGATCAATATTAAATAAGATTTAATTATACATGCATCATTATAGTAACTTAGGATTCATCATTTTAAGAATGCATAGAAAACAGGCTTTTGGTTGAGTTGTTAAAATGAAAATTATTTTCCTACTTTTGTAATTTAAATGAAAAGTTACCGAATATGAAATATGAAATTTGAAAATTATGCTAGATGTGGTGAATTAAAGTGGATCATTGGGTGTCTAATGAGAAACTTGGAATTTGAAATTTTTTTACGCTATGTTAACCATAACCTAGATGTGGGATAGTTAAAGGTAGTGATAGTGCCTTAGTTTTGAATGTGTTGAAGGGTATGGGGGATAACATATTGTGGATTAATATAACCCCTCTTATGTAAATATGATTATATTTTGTTATGTTGGCCAATGCATGTGTTTGGAATTATAGATATATGCCTCCATTACTATGCTTGTTGATAGGATTACGTGAGGACATGGATGGAAATAACCCTCCAGTAATGGAATGTGAGGCCTGAATAATTTTAGGTGAAGGTTCAAGAGAAAGGTTTGGTGATAACTTTGATCCCTTTAAGAATTTTAAGGAAAGAGACCCAAAGTGGGTTGTGTAGAGTATGTCCCACATAAAACGACAGTTCTAGTTATAGATCCCTATGAAATTCACAAAAGAGGGTTGGTAGAGACCCCTTTTTTCCTTGTTATATGTTAAAATATTTCTAAATATATTTATAGATATAGGAGCTGAGATGACGTGCAATTCTAAGTCCCTGTGTGCTCAAAATTAATTTTATAAAAATATTTAATATTTTTAATATTACACAAGAATGGTTCCTAAATGAAATAGGATAAATCTTAAACAAAATCTTGGATCATAAATCTAAACCATGGTTGATTATAGAACACAGTTTTTACCCTAGGCACAACATAAAATAGTTCGATGTAGGGTGTTCAGACTCCACGCTCATTGGAAGCACGTTCAGTGAAATAATTAATTATTAAATTCATTCATTCATTCGTTGAAAACCTAAATTAATTATATAAATGTAATGAAATGGTTATTCACTAAGAGTTAGACTCATAATCTGGGAATTGCTATCAATCTCTCCTTCCTCCTTCCATTGGAGAATCACGTTAGATTATGATGAAACTCCGAATTAGAGCAGATCGAGATGCAACGAAAGCAAAAAATTCCTTCAATAATTTATAGGAATTTTCAATGACAAAAAAAGATCAAATATCTAGGTAGGACTCATCAATTATTGTTTTATTCCCTTTGATTAAGTTGATTTGAGAAGGTCCTTCCATGTTATTGGATCTGCACCAATTATGTCTAATTGCATGCACCCATTTATTGAAATCTTAATTTATTCCATTGATTTATAAACCTTGCATCACTATTATTGATTTTTGGCCAATAAATTTTGGAAATCATTCATTTAAACCTTTTTATGTTTCTTTTCTCCAAAATATTCTTCACGTTCGTCATTGATAGGACCCTGTGGTCTCAGTTCAACATTTTTGGGTGGTACTGAGCCTTATTAGACCCCCCAAACCACAACATATCAAGAAATAAGACACAAATCGAAAAATTATATCCAAATCTAGGATATTTAAAAAGAATGATAGGTAATTTTGACAATTGATGTATGAATCAATAGTGGTGGAAGGCATAGTGGCATGCAGTTCATGCGATAAACCCCCGATGGATAAACAACTGCTGATTTTTAGGAAAACAACAATTAGAAATCATGATTTTTAGGTATATATGATGTTTTTCGATAAATTTATGATCAGATATGAAGTAGAAAGACTATATTCAAGAGCTAGTATCAAATCTAGAATTTTTGGAGAAAACCTGACTACAAGTCGTGTATAGGGATGAACACACGACATGTATTCCCTAAAGTGTGGTGACTAGGGATTTAGGAAAACTTAAGGATGATACGGTGTGTAATATCTCCAACATACTATGTACCCATTTCATAAATGCACTACCCATATAGAGAATCACATGGGTGGAACTTGTGTGGAAGTACACGGCCAGGTACACAACTGTGTAAGTTGGTACACTGACACAGGGTCTGATATAAAGAAATGGGGTCTGGTACATGGACATGGTGTATGGTACAAGGAAATGTCCAGTTGGTAGAGTGGGAACAAACACCATGTGGGTCCCCCCACATGTTATCTACCGCTTGACCTCTTTTAAGGAAACTTTAAGGTTTCATATCACATTTTTTTGTACTCAGATTTCATCCCACGAGAAGCCTATCATGTGTGTTTTTTCACATAGAATGTGATGATACCCTAAATTGTGGATTTTGAGATATGATGTAAAATGTTCTAGGAACAATTCATATTTAAGCCACACCCAAAGAAATCATTGATTAGGCAAGATCACCAGAGTCTTATTCTGAGTGGAACCCTCTATCAGATTGGACATTAGTCCTTAATGACTAGAGTAAAACCCCCCATCATCATGGGTGCGGGTCCTCTATAGCTACCTTCTGAGTGGAACCCCTTTGATTTATTAGGGTGAGGGTCCTCAATGACTATAGTGGAACCCCCTATCAGCATGGGTGTGTTTCTTTAACCTATATATTGGATCCCCCCATCTACATGGGTGTGTGTCTTCTACCTTACCGACTAGATCCCCCTAACATTATAGGGTGAGGATCCTCATGACACTAGAGTATAACCTCCTCATTAGTATGGGTACAGGTCCTATATAGATACTTTTAGAGTGGAACCCCCTGATATACTAGGGTGCGAGTCCTATACATCGAGTTTGTGTCCCCTCAGCTATATGGTACAGTGATGCGGTGTGAATGGAACTGGGTAGTTACTTCTCGGTAGACATGTGAGATTTTGGGAATCAATGATGGATTTTTCGAAATATTGGCTTCTCTTCATCTTGGGATGATCTGTGTGATAGATATCCTCTTACTCTCTCATTTGAGATTATTTTTACCGAGAATATATATATATATATATATATATATATATACTTTCTATGGTATCCATACCATGGGATTCTGTTACTCTCTTTGCAAGAGAGGCGAAGAAGCGTGAGGTATGTCACATACTTTACATGTCTAACATCTCATGGTCGGATGAGTCTACTCTCCTAAATAGGTGGCAAAGACTCAATTTTTAGTTCATCTACACACCATGCTGATCCTACTGTGTTTGGATGAGGTTACTTTCACTATTCTTCTTGGGTTGATTTGTTCATTTTCAACATATATTGCATATACTATCTTTTTTCCTATTGTATCACTTACTACTCTCTCTTCATATTTCAGGGTGTCCTACTAGGTATGTAAATACTCACCCCTACATGGGATTTTACCACACATTTCATGTCTTATGCTGATGAAGGATTGGTCAGTGGTGACTTCAAAAAAGTTTAGTGTTACATGGTTCTTTAGACCATATATGGTGGACTTGGATTTAAAATAAGGAGTTGGGCTCTATCAGCAGTTTACTTTTCCAGATTTTTAGGTTAGGACATATTTCTTGTTGAGTGTGTATTTCTATCCTTTATTTTTTAGTTTACTCTACTGTACTCTTTTATTTTCTAGAGGTTTTTCATGCATGATTGTTCCCTCATCTTTCTGATTCTTTTACTTCTACTACATCTGCACTTTTTCGATGATATGGTTGTTTGTGTGTGTGTATACAGGTACTTAAGTAAAGGCCTCCCATGTTAGTTATTCCTTTGGCTGTAGTCACCAACCTCTGACCTATGGAGACGGGCTTGGGGTAGTTGCAGTTCGAACCTCATATTGGGTCAGGTTGTGACAGATTTGTATCATTGGTGTTTCAATCTTTGGGATATTGTTCGAACGAGTCCCCTTACAAGGAGTTTGGTTGTGTTTAGGGAAATAGTGTTAGAGTGTATTGAGTACTACTCTCAGGATAAAGAGTCTAGTTATGGTGCGGGCAGCTGATGTATCCATTCACCAGGACCTTGACTACCTTCTTTTTGACTCCACATGTTGAGATATTTGATGTACGGATCAATGGTACATGAATCATATAAGATTGATTATTTGACTATCCTTATTTTTTTATCTCCATGTTGTTGTTATTATATATATTTATATATTTATATATATATATATATATTCTCTTCTAGAAAGAGATGAAGAGGGTGGATGGGCGAGTCTTTCTCCCTCTTGTTTTCCGTCACAGATTATGGTTTTATGCCACGCATGGTTGATCTCCCTTGTGGAGGATTTGATGTTTACTGATATGGATTAAGCAGGGATTTTGATTCTTGTAGGGTGACCGAAATGGTGTTTCCTAGATCAAATTTGGATCGTAGATCTACGGTGGCGGAGACCAGTGTAGATGGAAGATCTGTGACGGTGATGTCTGGTGTGATTGTGGCGTCAGTGACCGATGCTGGTGGAGCTACGGTAGCGATCGTTGATTGGCCAAGTAGGATGGTGTTGACCGATGTGGATAGAGTGAGTCGTGCGGGAAGACTCTATCTGGTGGATAATAGTGCGGTCGACGAGAGCAAAGCGGGCCGAGCGAGCGGATCTATGGTGTTTAAGGATGATTCGGGCGGTGCGGGTGGTGTGACCACTCCTACTGCAGTGGCTGAGATGCTTACTAGAACAGACAAGGTCTATTGCTCAATGTCAGCGGGTGTGACTAATACAGTGACGAATATTGGTGTGGGTGGCACGCGTCCTTCACCGGTGTTGATCGGTGTTGATGGCACACGTACGACTGTAGTGCATTCTTCAGTGGATGGAAAATTGATTGATATTCCTATAGTAAAATCGAAGCTTGAACAACCATCTTTGGTTGATGACTATCCTCTTGGTGAAGTAACCGTTGGAGATGTGGTGATGCACCCATCTGTTTTTTATCTGAAGTTATAAAATCCAAAAATCTGAAGACCAGCAAGTCTCCATATAGCATTCTCAATCAGAGGTATTTTTCACAGTAAAAAGAATGTCACACCGGAGTGAATGATAAAGAAAGCTGACATCGCTCGAGTGACTGCTAACCGAGCAGCAATTCATGATAGATTTAAAATATGTGAATACTCCAAAATCACTAGGCATGTGCTTCCCGCCGGAGGAAAGCCTTGGAAATTTGATGACATTGTTCAAAATTTGGTCTCTAGGTGAGGTTTTTCTGGTTGGATATGTATTCCTCTGGGTCGTGGTTTTTTTTCACATCATTTTCCCATATGATAATCTAAAACAATGTGCCTGGGGGATCAGTTCAATCACCTTAAAACTAGGTACGATATGCTTTCAAGAGTGGGATTTTCAATTTAATCATTTTCCATAAAAATTACTAGATTTAAAGTCTGGATCAAAATTATTGGCCTTCATTAGATTTTTTGGCATCAAAAGATCTTATTTGATATTACCTCTACTGTGGGAATTCCGATCAAAATGGATAGGAATACTAAAATTTCCAAATTTGGTCATTATGCTATGATACTGGTGGATGTTGATTTGATCTCTAGCTTGATCCATATTGTGGTTTTGTGAGTAATAGATGATGATATTCCTTTAAAAGTGGAGTATGAAATACTTCCTGACATTTTCCCATAGTTTCAATCTATTGGTCATGTTAAAGATAAATGTCACAGGAATATGATTTTCTCCTTTTGTTCTTTAAAAGGGCACCATGATGCTTCTTTTATTAAGAAACTGAGGAAGCAGACTACACAAACAAATTTTGTCTCGTTTGGGTATGGATAACCCACTCTTGACAAAGGAAATGTGAATGTCATAGCTGGTTCATCAGTTTTGGATAAGGAATTGTACCCAGAGACCCATGGGTTAGGGGACATAACCCTAATGTTAGTTCCAAAAGTGATTGAGGGTGACCTCAGACCTGGATCTGCTCTTACATTTGAGGGCGAACAAAATCCAAGTGATGATATGAATCTTTCATAAATTCAAGAGGAAATAAATAAATTAAGGGAAACACAGGGCATTCATGGAATATGGGATGATATTTAGGATGGTTCCCCCAAAAAGCATCCTACAGTCAGGGATTGTCCAAAGTGAAAAATGTTGTTATGGATGATGCAGGTTTTCAACCTGTTCCTCTCAAGAAAGTGGGACATAGTAAATATTACTCCTACCTAAAGCTGACTATGGTTACCAGGTCTCACAGTCCTATTGAATTTGATTCTGACAAGTATGGTGACAATGATGATTCATCTGCATGAGTGTGAGATTTACTTTTGTTTCTCTTGGCATGAGGGAATGAATGCTTGTATGACTCCATCCTTCTACTTTCCATATTTTCTTTTTTCCCCTTAATAAAAGGGCTCTGCCCTAACCTTTCGGCATTATATATTCTCATCTAACTGAGGTACATCATGATAAATCTAAACATGCCACCATGATGACAGAAAGTTCAGATACCAGCTCCGGATCATGATGGTAATCTGATGAATGATGAGGCCTTGATTTAGGGTCCCTCCCGTAAACTTATTACTCCATGTGAGATGGTAGTAGTACCACCAACTATCAATAAGTTGATCATTCCAACATAGAATGATAATTACACACACAAGTTTATCATGCTCTGCGTGTTCTAGTGATAGAGGCTGATGAAATTTTGTGGTGAGCAAGATCCTCAAGTAGCAGAGGACTGGCTAGATTTGTTGTTTAATGCCTTCAGGATTAATCAAACCCTAAAGGATCAGGTGGTTTCACAGGTAGCTAGACTTTTACATGGAGTAGCTAGATACTGGGGGATCCTTGTTACACTGATATATGATGAGTAGACACTCCCTTGGACCAACTTCCAGTAGCTGTTTAGTGAGGAGTACTACCCAACCTATTTGTGATCAGTTCAAATTTAGGAGCTTCTAGATATGCAATAGGTAAGGACGATGGTGGCGGAGTACAAATAAAGTTTCACATACCTTATGAGGTACTCTCTTAGCATGATCCAGGATAGATACTACTGAGCATGGTATATTGAAAAGGGACTATGTAAAGAGATCCATGAAAACGTTGTTCCCTTGGGCATAACCACCTATGCTGAGGACTTGGAGTGAGCACTGGTGAAAGAAATAATTCTATCAGAGGGATTCCAGTTAGCCGAATCTAGTAGTGGGATCCACTGAGTTGAGTAATTTTTAATAGCAAGAATAAGCCAGGTGCTAGGATCTTGACACAGGAGACCTACCCATGATCAGGATCAAGAACATGGTTAGGGGAATCCTAGAGAACTAGGGTGTCTGGGAGAGTGGTTTTCTTTAACTTGTGATGGGTGGGGTCACAAAGCATGAGACTACCCAACCAGACATGTCAAGCAGTACGTGAACATGGATGATGGTCTGCCACGGTAAAGGTTGTGCCATGATCAGGATATCAGAGGCGAGGATAGGGTGGTCTCTAGGGAGGCAAATCTATAATAGGAGTGGGAGGAGCTATGGGTGGTGGGAAACAATATGATATCCTTCCATTACCACCACTAGGTAACTCATGTCAGTCTCAGGGATCTGGCGGTTAGGGCCACAAATTGCAGAAGGCTTTGGAGGTTTATGATCCTACGACGAACAACATGATTAGAGGTACGATTTGTGTGTTTCCTACTCTTGAATCAGTATAATTATACACATGTTCTAGTCATTCCTTTATCTATAAACTCCCAAGGTAAGATCTAGATCTCTCAGTTGATGTGGTATCCCAGTAGCTTTGTCTTGAGGTTTGTATAATGAATGCTTCTTCTATATATTTTATATGTCGGTAGTGAGAACTATCACTTTGTGGAGAGAGGTTTATGTGGGAACATTTGGTAATAATGATGTAACCATATACCATCATATTGGTTATGAATTGGTTTTCTAGGGTCCGAGTCAAGATTGAATATCAATGCAGGTTGTTCAGATGCATGTGCACTGATTGAATCAGATTTTCTTTTTTGGAAAGATAAACCTCATGGAAGGTTAAGTATGTTTTGTGAGTAGAAGAGGGAATCCCATAACCCATTAGTTAGTAAGTGTATCCATTAGTGAAATGGGATCATCAGGCATCTAAATTACTTTAATTATAGAGGATTATATGGATGTTTTCTCCAAGGAAATTACGAGACTACCAATGAGGATAAAGATGGAGTTTTTCATTGAATTTCATCCTCACACTACTCTGATAACTTCTAAGACATATAATATGGACCCTACCAAAATCTGGGAGCTATAGTTTTAGTTTTGTGACCTTTGAGATAATGGTTCCATCAGGCCTAGTGTGACCCTCTAGTGGCTCTAGTCTTGTTTGTGAAATAAGCATATGGGAGCTTACAAATTTTAATAGATTATCATCACCTGAACAAGGATACATGAAAGAAAAAGTACCATCTTTTGAGGATTCATGACCTACTTGACCAATTTTGAGGAGCGATATGGTTCTCAATGACCAATATAAGTTTCTCCTACCACTAGTTGAGGTTTTGCAAGGCTAATATTAAAAAGTTGGTATTCCAATGTCACTATAGACACTATGAGTTCCAAGTGATTCCCTTTGGTGTGATGAATACCCCCACCATGTTTATGGCATCGATGAACCAGGTTTTCTAGCTATACATGGACCAGTTTGTTTTTGTCTTCATTGATGACATACTGGTATACTCTTCATCAAAGGGGGATCATGAAAAGCACTTGAGGATGGTCCAGGATTTTCATTGAGATAACAAACTTTATGCAAAAATCTCAAAGTTATAGTTATCAAATCCTGGGGTTCATTTTATTGACATGCCATTTTTTAGCATGGTTTAGCGGTGGACCCAAAAAATATCAATGCAGTGATTTATTAGGATCCACTCATGGGCATGTCAGAGGTGTGTAGAATTATTGGCTTAGAGGAGTTCTAAAAGTGGTTTGTGGAAGACTTCTCCATAATTTAAACTCCTTCGACCACCCTCACATGGAATGGGAAGCTATTTACTTGGTCTGAGAGGTATTATGGGGCCTTTGTGGAGATGAGGATGATGACCCCTCTAGGTTTGAGGCTAAAAGAAGAAGGAATAGATTTTGTAGTGTATTGTAATGCCTCAGGAGCTGGGCTCGTCTATGTATTGATGCAGTGACAAGTATTTATCACATTCTGGTCAGGAAAGCTAATACCTAATGAGTAGAACTTTAAAACTAATAACCAAGAGTTGGAGGTGGTAGTCTTTACCCCGAGTATTTGGGAACACTACCTTCTAGGTGAGCACTTTTTGGTTTACCCAGACAACTAGAATCTCAGGTACATCTTCATGTAGAGCGACTTAAACCTAAGACAACAAAAATTGTTAGAGTTCCTAGAGTACTATGACATAGAAATATTCTATACTCTAGGGAAAGAAAACACTATAGAATATTACCATAAAAGGAATTCCTAGTACCTCTTAGTTTATGTTGATTCAAAGTAGTTTGATTCCCTAAATTTGAACCTAGTGGAGCAGGAGGGTACACCTTTTCTACAAACGATAGTGTTGAATATTCCTCTTATAGAGTGTGTGAGAGGGTCCCAGTAAGGAGACATCGATTGTGAGGTCTTACATGATCATATATTCATAGGACAATCACCATATGGATATTATAAATAAGGTAATCACATCATCATTTTCTAGGGATGGATGCTTGTCCCAATTACATTGTGGGAGGAGGCGATGTGAGAGTTCCACACTTCTCCCCTTATTGTGCATCCTGATGTGGGGAAGATGTACATAGATCTTGAGCAGCATATTTGGTGGTCTGACATGAGTTTAAGTGTAGAAAAGTTCAACTCTTGATGCCTCACCTACTAGTAGGTGAAGGATGAGCACCAAGTTAAGGAAGGTTTTCCGTTGACCCTTGAGACCCTTGAGTTGAAATGGGATGGAATATCTAGGGACATTTGGATAGGGATTTCACGCATATTGAAGGGCTATGACATCATCTGGTTGATAGTTGACTAACTTATGAATCCAGTACACTTCATTTCCATCAGGGATCAGATACAATAGTGATTTTAGGGTAGTTATACTTATAAGAGATTGTTAGACTTCTTGATGTTCCCTTGAGGATGACTATAAGCTTTCACCCCCAGATCGATGGGCAGATTGAGCACACTATCTAGGTTTTGGAAGATATGCTGAGGGAATGCGTGTTAGACTTTGGCTTGAGCTGGTGGGATCACTTTCCTTTGGTAGAGTCTACATACAAAAATAGCTACCATTCTACCATCGACATGACACCTTTTGAGAACCTATATTGGAGAACTTTCCAGTCACCCTTAGGATGGATATAGATTATTGGGACTTATCTTTTGAACCTATAGATGGTCTAGGTGATAACAGAGATGGTTCAGTCATCTATGAGAGTAAGAGGATGGCCCAAAGTAGATATAAATTTTACACAGATCGCCATTATAGGCCCCTATAGTTTGACCAATTAGACCATGTTTTACATAGAGTATCCCCACAATATGGATTAAAAATATTCCTCTGGGAAGGTAATCTATCCCCATGGTTCATAAGGTTGTTTGAGATCACTTAGAGGGTTGGAGAGGTTTCTTACTACCTCGCCCTAGCCCCTGAGCTAGAGCGGGTGCATGAAATTTTCCATGTGTCACAATTGAGCAGATATGGGAATGACCCCATGCATGTCATCGACTGTGGAAAGTTGGACATCCTGGATGGAGCCACATTTACAAAGCACCCAATTGAAATTGAGGATCAGAAAGAGAGTACCCTATGTGGATGGACCATCCCATTGGTTCACAAGTTGTGGTAGCACAGAAACATGGAGGAGAGTTTCTGGGAGAGGGAGAGACAAGTATGGGCTCATTACTTTGAGATATTTGTTTAGTTTTTCTATTAGAGGATGAAAATATTGATGGAGGTAATAATATAAAGAACTAATTTTCTCTTAGTAAGACTATGAAACATTTCTATATATATTTCTAGAGCTTTGTGTTGATACGGTGTGTGATTCCAAGTCTTAGTATGCCTCGAATTAATTTTATAAAATATTAAATATATTTAATATTACATATGCATGGTACTTAAAGTAAATGAAAATTCTTATAAAAGATCTTATCAGAAATATAAAACCATGGTTGATACCAGAATGAAGTTTTTACCCTATGTGATACATAAAATGTGTCAGTATAAGGTGTTTATACTCCTCGCTCATTGGTGTTATGTTCAGAGAAATATTTAAATATTAAATTAATTAATTAGTTCATTTAAACCCTAAATATATTCTATAATTTCATTGGTATGGTGATTCTCCCATGTTTAATCTCATAATCTTAAAATCACCAACAATAATATCCTTCCTCCTTTTGTTGTCAGATAACATCAGATGACCATGAAACTTTGGATCCGAGAAAATCGGGATGTAGTGAATGCCACAACATCCTTTGATCATTGGTTGCCTCATTCTTTGACAATGAATGATCCAATATCTATGTTAGACTTTTCAACTGGTGATTTATACCCTTTTATTAAATTAATTTTTGAAGATCCATCCTTGTTCTTGGATCTTTTCCAATTGTTACCAATTTCATGCGCTTGCGTATTGAAATATTGATGTATTTCATAGTTTTTTAACCACAGATCACTATTCTTGATTTTTGGCCCAGAACAATTGGAAAAAATCATTTAAAACTTATTTATGGTTCTTTTCTCCCAAAAGATATTCTCATCCATCATTGGTAGGGCCCCGCGGTCCTGATTTGACGTTGTCGGGTTCTACCAAGCCCAATCAGACCCCTAGAACTATATTAGATCGAGAAACAAGGCATATATCAATGAAGTATTGTTAGATATGGGATGTTTTAAAGGAATTGGAGATCATTTTATAGATCTAATTATGAATCCATGAAGGTTTAAGGCACAATGGCATGAAGTTCAGGCAACAAACCCCTGACGAATGATCAAAGGCCAATTTTATAGCGAAGGATGACTAGAAATCATGATTTTCAGCTAGATATAATGTTTTTGGATGAAGTTATGGTGGAATCTGAATCTGAAGTATTATTTGCAAGAACTAGGATTAGATTTATAATTTCTAGAGAAAACCTGACTACATGTTGTATACAGGGATAAACACACTGTGTGTATCCCCTTAATTGTGGTGTCTGTGTGTTCAATAAAACATAAGGATGACATAGAGTGTAATCTCTACATCACATCATGTTCCCCTTTCCTAGTTGGACTACCCATGTAGTGGATCAAATGGGTCAGAACTCATGTGGAAGTATACATCCAAGTACATAATTTTGTAATATTGTACATGGATATGTGGTCTGGTACATAGAAATGGGGTCTCATACAAGTTCATGGGGTCCGATACAAGGACATGACCAGGTAGTGGAGTGTAACCACAAGCCAAGTGGGTCCCCTCACATTTTCTGTACCTCTTGAAAACTTTTGAGAAAAAAAATCAAGGTTTCATATCTTTTTCGTTCAAAATCATATTTTGTCCTACGAGTAGCCTATCTAAAGTGTTTTTTCACATAGAACACCATGAGGCTATCAGTTGTGGCTTTCAAGATATGATATGAAATTTTATAGGAATGGTGATTATTTATGTGATGCCTTATGATGGTAGTAATCAGGCAGGATCACCAAAGGATTCTTCTGAGTTGAAAACCCTTTCGGATTAGGCGTGAGTCCTCAATGACAAGAGTGGAAACCCCATCAATAAGGGTGTGAGTCCTATACAGCTACATTCTGAGTGAAACCCCACTGACGTATTAGGACAAGGGTCCTTGATGACTAGAGTGTAACCCCCCGCCATTATAATGGGTGTGGTTCCTTGACCTTTTGAGTGGAACCTCCCATCAGCATGGGTGTGGGTCCTCTACCATTCTAAGTGGACCCCCCTATCAGCATATGGAATGGGTCCTCGTGACACTAGATTGGACCCCCCCGTTAGTATGGGCATGAGTCCTCTATGGATACTTTTAGAGTGGACACCCCCAACATACTAGGGTGTGGGTCCTCTACTTTGAGTATGCGACCCCTCGACTATGCGACATAATGATGAAGCATGGATGGACTTAGATGGAAACTTTGGGCCAAATGAATGAGATGATGGGCATCGATGATGGAATTTTAGAACCATTGGATACTCTTATTCCTGGGTTGATATGTGATATGGTTATCCCCTTAATCTCTCATTTGATGTTTTTTTGACAGAGCATATATATATATATATATCTGTGTGTCTGTGTGTAATTTTTTGGTATCCAAACCCTTGGATTTGGTTACTCCTATTCCAGGAGAGGTGATGACGGACAAGGTATGACACATATTTTCAATGTCTATATTCTCATGGTTAGATGAGTCTACTCTCCTCCTATAGGTGGAAAAGACTCAATTAGTAGTTTATATACTCACCATTTCAAGACCCTTGTGTTTGGATGAGGTTACCTTAACTCTTGTTCTTCGGGTTGAGCTACTCTATTTGATTGTATCTTGCATCTATTTCCTAAAATATATCTTACTACTCTCCCTTTAGATTTTGAGGCGTCATATTGGGTATGTATATACTAAAACCTATATGGGATTCACCCGCACGTATCGTGTCTTATGTAGACGATGGAAAGGTCGGTGGTGACTTTAGAGGAGCTATGGGATACTGGGTTCTTTAGACCATGTACGGTGGTTGTAGATTGGGATTCAGGAACTGGTCTCTCTCAGGAATTTACTTTTCCTCTCTTTTAGGTTAGGTCATATTTCTATTTGGACGTGTATTTTTTCCCTTTACATTTCAATTTAAACTACTGTACTCTTATACTATATAGAGGTTTTTCAAGTATGATTATTCCATTATATTTTATATTCTTTTACTTTTAATCCCTCTACACTTCTGCATTGAGATGGTTGTGTGTGTACTTATAAGTAATTAGGCAACAGCCTCCCCATGTTATTTATGCATTTAGAACTGTTCTTCATCCCCTGACCTATGGAAGTGGGCTTGTGGTAGTTAGGGATCAAGCCATGGCTTGGGTCAGGTCATGACCATGTGGACCTAAGGTAGCTGAGTCCCAGATCAAGTCTATCCCGATCATCCTTGACCAATTAGAGACTCTTGCTAATAAGATAGTCAAACTAGATTATTATATGACATGTGGCCAAGAGAATCATCGGTGGAATATCTATAATTGCATTGGACAGCAGGAGAATATTGCATGGAAGGTCTTTCATGAAATTTTATTGGGTTACTTTTACCCTGAGACACTCAGGCATGAGAGGGCAGTCGAGTCTATGTGGTTAACCTAGGGGAGTATGACCATGATGATCTATGCTTGTCAATTTACTAATTTGTAAGGATTTGTTCCAACATTTGAATTGGAAGCGGTGACTATAGTGAAATAGTTTTAGTATGGTATTAAATAATAGATTAAGTCCTAGGTTAATATCTTTCAACTGAATAAGTTTTCTATGGCTGTGAATTAGGATCTCATATCAGAGGAGAACCATATAGAGGATTCCAGTAGTTGATAGGTGGTTTCTACTAGGAAACTGGGAGGTATTTATTTCAAGAATAGTAAACATTGCTTTGAGAATTTCATCCAAGGGGATAAAAAGTGAAGTGGACAGGGGGAATGGTCATTTACACAGAACATTACTCGAGTGCTCTACCAATAGTACGGTAGGCCAAGTCATTATCATAGAAAATTTCCCTGAAAACTGGTAGAGTGTCAGGATTGAATTAGGATGGGATATCTACAATAGTTATGCAAGAACCCAAGATAGGGAGGTAATAATAGAGAAACTAGGGTGAATAAGAGTGTTGTAATGGGGTCTTCTACACCATATCAGTCAGGAAGTTGGAGTTCTACTGGTCGTGGTGGTCGAGGTAGTTAATGTTCTATATTTTAGAATGAACACCTGTTTCAAAGGAGTGGCGACACTCAGGGGACTTAGGCTGCATCTCAGGGAAGATGGGAATAACAGTTTTGTGTAGTTTGACCTACACTTGTGGATAGTGAATCTTGAAAATCAAGAGTGAGAGGTATTATTATTATGCCTTATATACATTCTAGTGACTTATTTAATATTGGATCCTCTCATTCTTATATATCCACACAACCTGTGAATGGGTTAAGTATGGATGTGGATTTTGTGAGTGGGGTTGTGAATATCGATACCCCTTTAAGAGTATTGATGAGATACTTCTATTTATGCAAGGGGTGTTCTATGAAGGTTTGGGAGTATCATATTCTTTGGGATCTCCACTCCATTGATATTTTAGGATTTGATTTCATTTTGGGTATATACTGGTTGGTATCATACTGAGACCATATCCATTATTACCATAAGAGATTAACCATTATGCAACCGTAGGTTAACTATTATGTTCATTTTGGGGAAAGGGATATCAAGGCAGGTCATGCAGGGTTGGTTCATCAAAAACTGGTGGAGATTATCTCCCAATTTGAAAGTGTTTTTCTAGATTATGGGTGTTTGAATCATTATTTGATTCCACTCCTACTGGATAGGTTCTTGGATGTGTTTCATCATGAATTATCAGGGCTTCCACCTAAGTGGGATGTGGAGTTTACTATTAAGACCATGTTTTGAGCTGAGCTAGTCTCTATCTCAATATAGAATGACACCAATGGAGCTTCAAGAGATCAAGAATCAGCTAGAACAATTTTTGGATAAGGTATTTATCCATCTGAGTATGTCTCCTTGGGGTTCTCTAGTTTTGTTTTATAAGAAGGATGATGGTACCTTGATCTTATGTGTTAATTACAGAAAGTTGGACTCAAGGGTAGTAAGGAAACGTTATCCTCTTCCCTGTATTGAAAATCTCTTTGAATAGTTTAAATGAGATTTTTTTTTCTACAATATTGACTTGTGATTATGGTATCATCATTTTAGAGTTAAAATTTTTGATATACCGCATACTGATTTTAAAAGTTGGTATGGATTGTATCAGTTATTCATGATTTCATTCCAACTAACAAACACAATAGATATCTTCATGGACTTGATGAATTGAATCTTCCACGCATACCTGGATCAATTCTTGGTTGTTTTTTAGATGAATGTTTACTTCAAGACTCATGGGGATCATTCCCAACATCTTGACATCATCCCGAGTACACTGAGAGAGAATCAGAAATTCACCAAGCTGTCTAAGTTCCAATTCTAGATCAATCATGTATATTTATTGGGTCACATCATCCCATAGTAAGGTGTTTCAATGGACCTAGAGAAATTCTAGGTAGTGGTTTCTTGGAAGTACCTTAATAATTTTTTTAATATTCAAAATATTCTAGGTGTTATGGGTAATTATAGATGGTTAATCTAGGAATTTTTCTTCATGAAATAACCACTCTCATGATTGACCAAAATGGAGATAAAGTTTTAATGGTTTGGTGCATTTGAGAATGAATTCTAGGAGCCGATGAAGAATTTGAATATGAAACCAATCTTGATTCAACCCAAGATGGATGAAAAGTATACAATGTTTTGTGATGTTTTTGGGATCGAAAATAGAGAAGTTTTACTGGGGGGTGAGTTATGGTGTATGGGTCATTGAAGTGAGGCTAGATCAATGTAATTACCCTAAGCATGACCTTGAGTTAGTTACATTTATTTGTTTCTTTAAGTGTTTTCCTAATTATCTATTGGGAAAAAATTATTGTGTAGAATGATAACTAGTGCATAAAGTATAACTTTTTATAGTGATATTAGAATCTTTGGTAGTGAAGGTGGGTTGAGTATATGTTTTCATTCCATTTTGAGTTGAAATATACACTTAGGAAGGGAAACAATGTTGAGGATGCTTTGAGTAGAAAAACTCATACTCAATAATTTTAGAAGTCTTGTTATCAGTGGAGGATGATGACCTTGCTAGCTTAGATTCATATTGTAGATTAGGAGGGCCAATAGAAGATGACCCCTGTATCAGTATTATCAGAATCCATACATTTGATCTAGATTAGGGAGATGAATTATGAGGATATAGATCATTTGGTTTGTGGGAATAACTTAAAGGTGGGGAGTCACCATCAAATTGGACTATAAATGAGGATGAGATCATCTATTTCATAAACCATGCTGATGTTCCTATGAGTTTGTAGGAGGATATAATGGTTGATAATCATGCATCAAATTGGGTAGTACATCTTGGTTTGAATAAAATGTATCATGACCAATGTTGACAGTATTGGTGTTCGGACATGAAGAAAAAGATTATAGGGTTTGTGACAGGATGTGACACCTGTCAATGCATGAAGGCAGAGCATCAATGACCTTGTAGTTTACTAAAATCATTTCACATTCCGAAATGGAAGTGGGATAATATTACCATGAAATTATTTGTGGGTATCCCAAGGATTCCTTATAAGAAGGACACAATTAGGGTGATTTTGGATGGATTGATGAAATTTTCACATTTATTATCTATCAAGGATACTTACTCAATGGATTATTTGGGGAAATTTTATGTTTGGGAGATAGTCTATCCTACATGGTTCCATAGATTATAGTTTCATAAAATGGATCATGTTTTACTTAATATTTATATAAGGTCTTACTGAAATAATTGGGTCCCTATCTGTTATTGAGTACCACTTTCCACCCATAGATAGATGGGTAGTTGGGACCTACTGTAAATATTTTGGAGGATATTCTACGAGTGTTAATTCTTTATTTTGTTGGGTCTTGGAAAAAGAAAATAGAACTCTTTGAGTTTTCCTATAACCATAGTTATCATAAAACTATTCAGATGATACCATATGAGGTATTTATGGTAGGCCATGCAGATCACCACTATGTTGGATGGAGGTATGTGAGTCAATGTTTTTTAGACCGAATCTCGTGTATGAGACACTAGAGTAGGTTCAATTGATTCATAAACATATCGCTAAATCTCAAAGTAGTCATAATTTGTATGATGATCGATGTCGATGACCCCTTGAGTTTACAATGTGTGATCATGTTTTCCTTTGGGTGTCGCCAAGGTTGGGGCACCATAGGATTCAGATATTGGGAAGGTTGGTGCCTAGGTTTAGTGGACCTTTGTAGAATTTATAGAGAATCAGGCCCGTAGAGTACTAAATGGATCTTCCCCAGAGGTATAATGTTATGCATTATGTTTTTTATGTATCAAAAATTCAGTGATATCACCTGAACATTATAATGTTATCGATGATGATGTTGATGATGATGAACTTGAGAATAATGCATCCCTTGAGAAGCATCTGATACGTATTATGGATAGCAATAAAAAAGTGTTGTTTCGAAAGACCTTGCTGATAGTCAGATTATTGTGGAAGCATGGATGTTTTTAGGAGGAAACATGGGATAAATAAGTATATATTCAGAATCATTGGTTTGATCTTTTTACCTTAAAATCTCAGAGATTATTGGGAGTACATATCGAGTATGTGTTATTAAAAGGTGAAGATATTGTAAAATACCAACCTTTCTAGTGATGTATCGGGATCATTTCTATGTAAACTTTTACCTTATTTTATTCATTCTTTTATTGATTCTTGTATTAGGTGTGTTAAGGTGAATTTTTGATTTTTTTGGTGGGTGTTTGGATAGTGTATTGCCGGGGCACAGTTTTCCTAAACTGTGCGCCCATCCCAGAAAATTGTGCACCCTTGAGGCAATGGGGTTTGCCTAATTTCTGCATATTTTTCAAACCATTCACCCCCTTAGGGGTAACCATGCACCCCCTAATATGAGACATATGGTTAATATTAATGGTTTGGAAAACTGTGTGCCCCATCCCTATAAAATATGCACATAAATTCTATTTCTCTGAAAATTTTATTTAAATTTCCCAAACCCCTTGTTATTATCCCTAAACTCCCTATTTCATCCTAACACAATTTACAATGATTTTGGAATCTCCATAGTGGATTTAAATCCTCCTAGATCACTATTATTGATTAATCAAAGATCCCTTCGAAGGATTTTCTCTCTATTGGTAAGTGATTTCTTCCCCATTTGGATTCCTCTCTATCGCATATAACTTTTTAGATGAAGCGAATGATTTATCCTATATTAGATATTGTTTAGATTTAGGACTTTATGGATGTTAGTACATTGGATCTTATTCTTAGTTTTGGGTCATAGATCTTCAATACCATGGTGTTCTAGATCGACCTACTTCAATTTGGGTATTTTTCCAATTTGTCGAACGTCTGCCAACAATCTTGAGGTGGGTGGTCTAATTTTCTATCCCCATATTCTTGATTAAAATTAAATGTATTTAATTGTGAAATTGGAAATTCCACACACATAAATTTCATTTTGGAATTGAATTAATCAATCAATTAGTAGGATAATGAAATTTGGTCAATTAATGGGCTTATGGAATTGTTTTATTAATGGAATTGTGAAATTGGTCAATTTGTGTGATTATGAATTGATTGAAAATGGTAATTAAGGGATGGTTGGATTAAAATTTAAGGGTTAATGGATTATGTGATTAAATGTTGATAAATAGATTAATGGTGAATTGTTCATGTTATTCCATGTGATTAAATTGATGAACCATGTTTGACTTGATAAATTGAAATGGTGCACCATGATGAGAATGTTTTATAAGAAGGTTAATGATGATTAACATTAATTAATATGATATATGTGATATATGTGTGATTGATTGATAAATGAGTTGTGGGATAAGGATTTATGCTCCAAATAACCATGAGGTTCAGGATATGATGTTCTATCCCCCAATGCATGCATGAAAATATTATTATATGGGATAAGGACTGATTCTAGAAATACCCATGAGGTGTGGGACCTAGAATGATGCTCCAAATACCCACAAGGTACAAGACCCGATGTTATAGGCCAATGATATTAGAATTGGACTATAATTCAAATTCTCCATAATATAAATTGAAATTACATTAATAATGGAATCCCAAGTTATAATTAGTTATGATTCCCTCTATGGTATGGTTCAGACTCCAGCACGGTCTGAAAAAGGTATTGATGGTTCAAGTTGCATCATGAACTTGGGTAATCATGTGGTTAATTAAAGAATAATGAATTTTGAAATCTATTTACTTATTTTATTATACATTATTCTTTGTACAACTATGTACACTGTTATAGACTGGATATTTTTCAGACATCCTTGGTAGTGGTCTTCTAAGTTGTACTCACAACCTACTCGTGCTACCTAATCAATACTCAAATAGAATTCACATTTGTGGGATGGTATAAAGAAAATAACCCTCTTTTAGATGTCTAAGTTGGAATAGATAATGTATTAGGGAACTATTCATTATGTTGGGACCCCTTTCAAAGTTGTTAGTGTGTATTTATTTTGGATTTTCAATATTGACACATGACACATATTTAGCATGACATATCTAATACTATAGTTTGGATATTATTTTTCATATTTTGTTTTATCATGTGATACTAGTCTATATTGGTTATGGTATGATTCTAGTTATTGGTTATATTATTTGGTTATGGTTTATTTATTTATTTATTATGATATTTTGATAAATAGGGTATAGTATCTCCATGTTATATATTTAACCCTCGATGTTAGTTTGAAGTCTCTAGCATATGGGTAGGTGCACCTAAAGTAATGTTAATAATTGTATTGGGGAATTGATATGTGGCACACTATTTGGAATTTACATTATTACTGATAAACTTGGTAGGATACCCCAATATGGTTGTAATTGGATTAGTTCTAGCTATAGTTGCATATCAAGCTTCATTATCTTTCCCTTGAGGGAAATCTCAACGTGGAGTATGTGCATTAATATAGTTACTATTAATTCATATTGGATCCATTTATAAAGAGTTGAATACACTATATGGGATAATAAAACTATGAAACGGAATGTACAATACCTAAACCAGTTAAAAAATTACCAAAAAATGAATATTTTATGCACAACTAATCTCATAATTATAAACATGGTTTTTTGGGAATGATTTAAAATCATAAAATTTTCAAATACTTCATAATTGTTTCTAAATAAGATGTGAAATAACCTTATTATATCCCTCATAAGTTTCAAAAAAACTGCACAGTAAGGCCAATTTTCATGTACCAGGTGATGATTGAGTCAAATCCCAATGTGTCTTTTTAAGAGTTATTACCCATAGGTACAACTATTCTTGATCCACATCCACATTTAGTATCAAAGTGTGGATCTATTGGTAAAAAACAAAATCACTTAATTACTTCCTCACCAGAACATTAGGATATTCTTCTTTACTTATCCACAAGGTCTGAAATAAAGTTATGTTCCCTAATATATAATTTCCTAAATTTATCTACAATGGTTTGTATTAAAATCCCTTTGATACCAATTTTAAATACCCCAACCCTAGTAGCATAGAGTCGGTAGATACACTATTACATTTTTGCAAGATATAATAAAATTTATCTTGAAGAACTAAATAGAATAATAGTATTCGTAAACACGATACATACTTTAATCTCATATTATAATAGAAAGAATAAAATAAAAAATAGTATTTTCTTTGAGTACACCATTTATTTAATTTATAATATCTTTAAATATCAATCAAAAAACTCTTCCTGGAACCCTAGGGAAAGGAAAAATAATAATGGGGTATAATATAATGTTTAGTAAGGGTATGTGTATAGTAGAATATATTAATAATAAATAAGTAATAATCAATATAGAAAAGAAAATAACTTAAAAACAAGTCATGTAATCAACAACTTCAGCATAATATGATAGGGATAAATGATGATAAAATAATTACATATAAATAATCACATGAACTTGAAGCCTAAACATGGATATTTAATCAAATAATGACATGGAACATCATTTACTAATCTCATAATGAGGGAATACATAATTTTGAATATCATAACCATACCATCATGGCCTAATGAAAATACATCTCTCATAAATGGGTAAGGCCTCGACCAAATACCGAGGATACTTTACCTTAAAGGCACGAACCAATGCACCAAATGTTTATAGTAGAACACGACCTTCAGTTACTAAGTAAAATTAATTCCTTATATAAAAGGGGTAAAAATAATCTAAATAAACATTATTATTGAAAAACTACCATATGAAATGATAATACATTCCCTAATCAATAAACACAATCATAAACCTTTCAGAGCAAAATAGATAATGATATCAAAATTGTATATCCCTTGAAAAAACATATAATAAAACATTAAAAGAAATAATAATGATTGTATTATTCCGAAATATTCCCAATATAGAATATGTTAAATATGGTTTTTTGTTATTAATGAATATAAATACTGTAAATATTCCATTAAAAATATTTTCGAGAAAAATATGTTTCTCATAATGAAAGTCACTTTAAAAAACCAAAAAATTTATAGAATATTTAGAATTATTTTTTGTTAAAAATATCCTTGTATAATTTCCAATGATTATTCAAATTTAAGAATTTCCATGATGTCTTTAATTCCATACACAATGTATAAGTTAAAAATCATTCATTTCACACTATTGTAAAAAGGATACAAATATTCTTATTTGGAAAATGGAAAGAAGATTCCTTTTAAACAATTCATAAAAATTCATACATCGGAAAACTTTATTTTCATAATTATAAAAAAAATTGAAAATAGTTTTACCAAACATGGATATGAATGAAAAATTATTTTTGACTGAAGATAGAAATATAATCATCTTTTATTAAAAATTATTTCTTTAAAATTGAAAATAAAAAGGGGAAAAAATATAAAAAATAATTAAAATATTCGTGAATATCCATATGTGAATAAAATTAATTTGGTTCAAGATAAAAATATGAAATAGTTCTCCCAAGGGACACTAAAATATAAAAAATCCTAAATAATGATGAGATTATGAAATAAACACTTACCGCTTTGATAATATTGGAATCATAAGATTCATATAATAAATAACTTAAAATGAAATTCTAAATACCATGAAAAAAATTAATTCATTATATAAAATATAAATTGGGTAGTATATATACCATAAAAATATATAAGGGGTGAAAATGGAATACATCTCATTAAAGTAAAAGTAATAAGAGAAACCTTTACCAGAGGTCCAAAATACATCATACGTGTCCTTAAATACTAAATTATAAATATTTATTTCTTGTATATCTATTAAAAACCATAATTATTTATTAAATACAATATATTATTTACTTATAGTCCTTTTTATCACTTTATTTACAATTGTCAAGTAAAATCATTGTTTTGTGTGATAATTGCTCTATTTTTCTGTATGTATGGGTTCAGTAGTTTTAGTTCATATACATAGATTACAGTTACATCATATCTATAATTTTAAGCATTATTTAAATATCATCTATAATATTTATATAATTATTTAAACTAGTCTATAAAATATTTATATGGGAAAGTGAGTTACACCATTCATAGAGAGGATAAGTCATACGTACATATAAATATTCTTTCTATTTTTAAAAAAGATAGAACATAAATAATTTAAACAATTTTTATCCTTTTTATAACCATTATTATATCATATAATTAATTTATATTCATAAAATATATCATTTTTACTATAAATTTTAATATATAATGAAAAAAATTTACACTGCTATGCGGAGACAATAATCCACATATACACACAAGTAACAAAATAATTTTTTTAAAAAATAAAAAGTTTGAAGTGATATGTGATTTTATAATTACATAATTATTTTAATTTCATAAATATTGTATAAATAGTTTAAATATATAATTATATTTAGCAATGAGATGCAAGGATGGAAAATGAATTACATTAGTTCTTTAGGTGGTTGTATGTCGTACATAGGATCGATGGTTTCATTTCTAATTTGACAAAAGAGGAGATAGAAATAGTTTAATACATTGACATAATAACATCTTTATATAAGTGATATAATATTTTTATTATTTTATCATATTTGGAGTTTAATTTAATCATTTATAAGAATAAGTAATATGAAAATTCATGGTTGTGAACTTTACCAATTCTTCATAAATCCTCTTTAGGTTTATACATAAAGCATTCTCAAATTAGATTCATGATCATAAATGGACTCTAGGATATTGGAAGTGATGTAAGTAAGAGATTTCTTTTGATATTAGAAAACCCAAAATGCATTGGGGGTGTGTATAGAAGAGGAGAGGTCATCACCTCTTCTAAGTGGGGGAGAGGAAAAACTTGAAATTTTTTAAAATAAAAGTGATACCCACATTTTTCACATGTCACTTGGCTCAAAAGTAGATAATTATCGAAACATGGAAGAGATAAGGTCAAAATATGGACACACAATAGAAATTGAAAAAATTTATAAGTAAATTTATCCCTTATCGTTTTATTTTAACCCCCTGGTAAACCGGTTTTAATCTTTACTATGGTAATTAATTTTTATCATTTTTACTATTAATTATGACTAAGAAATAAGTTTACCTTGATATATAATATTAACTATGATGATTAAAAATATGGAATAATTTTTTTCCAAATTCTATTCATATAATTTGAAAAAAAATAATCAAAAATTAAAACAGGATAAGTGACTAAAAAGTGGTTCTCCAAAGAGAACATTCTCAAAAATATAGAAATTTTTAATATCAAAAATAAAAAATAATTTGATTAAAATTACCAATATTTTATTTTTTATAATATAATTTAACTATGTTTACTTTTAAAATAGTTTTAAATAAAAATATTACTATTAAATTCTTTAAATGAAAAGGAAATTTTCAAAAAAACCCAATATTTTTCCCTATTCATCTAAAAATTAATCTTTCTAGATATTATCAAAAATTAAATATAACATAATTTTTACATTATATTTTCAAAAAAAAATGTTAATTTTTTAAAATGAATTTTAAAAAATTGCTAAAAATTAATTATAAATTATGTGCAAAAATCATGACAAGACCACCATTTAGAAAAATACATTATTTCAAAACACATTTATTTTTCTTCCAAATGATTCTTATTTTATTTATAATAAATATTTAACCACTGAATTTTTTTTACATGTGTGAACCATATGATTTTCATAATTTATTTAGTCTTATTCATACCAACCAATTTAACAGTTATGTTATAAAGGTATACTATATTACTATTCATTTAGACATGGGGTTGTGTCTACCACAAACTATCAAAGAGATTAAATTTATTTGTGAATAAATATATAATAATGCATCAGGGTGTCACAATGACTCAACTACACATCATGAATGATATTATGTTAATAATTTGAGTTCATAGACTAATAAAATATTGTAAACTACTCCTTCATGGAATAAACCATAAGAAAAAATTATGGGAATGTCTGTTGTTTTCATTATTTCATCTGTTAGAGTCCAAAACCTATGTTTCAAAATTAATAAATGATTCCCATCTATTTTCCTATGAATACAAACCGAACATCCCATTCCTTTTTAGTGGAAACCCATTGAGAACTATTTCCCTCTCCCTCCTCTCTAAATCCCTCTTAAGTTGTTCCCGTGATTTTAAGAAGCCCCTCCCAATATTCTAAAAGCACCCTCTCAAGGTATGTTATTCACTTTCACATCCATTTATTGAATTAATTTATTTTTATTAACCCTATTTATTTCCAATTATTCTTATTTTAATTATTTTTACTCATCCCTTTACTATCCTTATAACACCTAAGTAATGAGAGACCACATTTCACTCCCATTAAAACCTTCTATGAACCATTATGTACAACTATTATACTATAAAATTATTCTCTGGTTTTCCATGAAAAATATTGTGTTGTGAATACCCATTACTATTTCATATCAAGGATATTCACCTATTTGTATGTATACTTCATTTATTGGAAACATTCATGTTTACAACCCACACTCCTTATTAATGGGATTAAATATGATGAAATACATTCTTAAGTTCTCTAAATTATGTGGCACACAAATTCATGTACATTATATGAATATAAAAGGTGTACAAGAAATTGAATATCCCTCTAATTCATTGGTTAATGTTTTTTATCTCGTGGGAGACCATGTATGGTCCACAGGTTGTCAGCCTAAGCACACTATGTTATAATGCCTCACTGGTCGGCCGTGACTTATACTTATGATTCCATGTTTTATTTTGTTACTACATTCCTCTGATTCTTTTATTTTATCATCTTGTAATATACTTATATGTTCATCATTATTATTATAACCTTTTTTATGCTTCTTGACACACAATTACTACTTTACATTATAATATGCTTTGATTATTCCATTACTAGGTTTTATAGTTCACCCATTTCTTATTCACATCCTTAGGTTATCCCATGCACTATTAAAAGATCAATATAATTTAAGGGCATGTTATGGAGTTTCATAATTATTTTGTTACATACCTATTTCATGTTATGGTGATATATTTCTAATTACCCAATGAAACTAGTCTTTCCTATTTTTTGGTATTATGTAATATAAATCATAAATAAATAGATCATAATATAATGTGTATAAATGATATGGATCACTATAACTTCCATTTAATTTTATCTTTAATTAGTACAAAAATTATCTCCCAAAAAAACCCATCCAATGTTTAGGAATCTCTAGTCAAAATAAAAGTAAAAAATCCATCATTTGTAAGAGTCTCAATAAAAGGATATTCAAGTCTTCACCATAAGTTTTATCCTGTTATTAATCATTATTCCTTATATTATTTACCCAAATATTATTAAATATTATTTAACACTTTAATAAAAACAATTTTATTTTCTAATATTATATAAAAGGAAGTCATTATTTTCAAATAACATATTCTGACTCAATTAATAGTCATAACGTGATATTTTTTGGTTGGTTTTACCACCTACAAGAAAGATATTATAAAATTTGAATCCTAAATTATTAATAGAACTTATATAATGGTAAAATTACTTAATAATAATTAATTTAATCGGTTTTCTTCTTTATGGAATGGCAATATGGAAATGTATATCACCAATTAATTTAATTCTTTTATTAATTCAATAGTCAACAAAAGGGATATTTTTAAGAATTCCATACAATTTGTCACCATAAGTTCCATGAAATTACCATGGTACCTAAGAACTATATAAAAAACATTTATAACATCATTATTTAAATTATGGAGCTAATGAGGCTATTATTATTAATTAAGGACTATGACAATCAAATTAAAACATTCAAGAAAAAATGAAATAATTAATACCCAATTATTAATTCTAATAATTACCATTTAATATTTGGTTAAAAATATAAATTAAATGAATGTTAAAAAAAAGGTATCAATATAATGATCATATAGATTAATAAAAAATATAAATTTAATTTATAGGGATTCAGAGCATATGTGGCCATGAAGAAGTATGAGGTAAGGGTTCTTTTCTGAACTCACATAGAAACCGAGATTATATGTATGTATTTTTATACTATAGTAAATTTTTTTTCTATAAAAAGTCATATATATTCCTATAAACTAGTTATTTCTATTTTTAAAATGTGTTTTTACAATCTCACCTCACATTTGTTTATAAATTAAAAAAAATATTTCTTATAATTGGAGTAGACCTTATCTCATCCTTTCAGTCCAGAATCATTATCCTATGTGTCTTTATTATTTTTAATTTTTTATAGATGGAATTATATATAATTAACTATTATATAAATTTAATTTTCTATTCTCCTTCTCATTATTTATAAAAAAAATGGAAGGAATACTTTTAAAATTTGTCTAAATGGTTCATTCTGTATTTACTTTGACTTTAATTATAAAAGTGAGAAACAAATTACTTTTTTAACATTTTCTACTAGTTCACATTTTCACATAATTTTATTTGGTTTTACTTAATAATAACCATATAAATGTTTTAATGTTTTTCTAAAATTAATTTTTATTCTTATTATTTTTTAAAATTATTACATTTTTAAAAAAATAAATTTTAAAAAAACATATGGATAATTCTTCTTATTTTTTAAAGAAATCTTCTCATAATATTATAAAAGTATTTTTGACCTATTTATTCATCCTTTAATCCTTCTTATTATTTACTATGGATATTATCTAACAACAAAATACACCTTCATTCTCTTGATGGCCTATGATCATTTTTTTGGAAACCTTGATGATACCTATTTATTTCTCACAGGAAAATTTAGATATGATGGATTTATGAATGTTTTCATTTTCATTTATAACACATATATACGACTTTCATTATTTTATAGGTGGTCAATGAATTATATATTTGTCAAATTATTTGGTTAAATATTTATATCTCATGATATGAACTTAAAGATAATGGGAAATTATCCTAGTATATTATTGTTTAAAGTGAATGGGGATGGAAATTAATTCACCAAGTGAGTATGTTGACAATGTGATAATTATGTTGATAGTGATACTTAAAAAAGAAAATGATTTTATATACTTATTTATATTCAATATTTTATTCCACATATATAATTTATGTAATAAAACTTTGTTCTGTTCCAATGAATCATGATTATTGAATCATGTTTCCACACTTTTAAGAGTTATGTATTATGTTATGTGAAAATACTAATACTATTAATCCTGATTTAGAATCTATGTTTTATTGGGAACAATTATCTTATGTTATTTTCTATGCACCTTGATTATTTTCTTATTCCCATATTCTTATCTTATGCTTACTTATAATCTTTGTTTTATATCATGAATATTTATCCTTACTAAGCATTCGAACCCCCTTTCTTATGTTTCCGTTACATTGATTTTGGACAATATTGTTATGTTTTATATTTTTATAAGGGTTTTGTTTGTGATAAATACTTATAAAATATATTTAAGAACATTTTTGTAATAACATGGTTATGTATCTAACTCCCAAAGACACTAAACCTATAAGTTCTTGGGTATGATTTATTATGATATGTATTGAGAATTAATGTAAAATGGTGTAATATAAAAATATGTTATTGTTAGGTCATTAAATAATCCTTTATTTTATATATTTTTGTCAATGTTTTATACAATCAAACCGTAAATAAATGTTAATTTGGTTGTATTCCTTATATAATATTATAATGGGTCACATTGTGTTGTAGAATGTGATATTATTTCTTAATTAAAGCTTATTTTAGTAAAGTATATATTACGATTTTATTATGGGTGATGTTTTGTTATTGATTGATGTACTATTTTTGATGGTTTTATTGAGTTTATAGTCTCTCCATTATATTGATAGACTGTCACTACTAGTTTATAGTTTATAGAATATGGGGAAGAATTCTTTAGGCTATATAGAATCCACTAGATCATCTCCATTGAGGTAAATTGTGTCAGGGATACCATAAAGTTGTATATATTATTTTTGTTTTTTATCGAACTGTTAGGGATATTAATGAAGGATATAAGAGTGGTTATTATTTATGATATTCCCTATTCATGTTCCTAGCTTACACCTGTATATGAAATATCAGTGTTACCATGGAATGGGATTATTATTCTATGTTTTTATAAGTAATGACTTTATGATATAAAATAATATGATGTGGTATTTGTAATTTGTAATTTAATTTTTATCCTAAGATTGAAAATAGAATGTGTTTATGCATAAAATTCAATAAATTGGTTTTAAATGACATTTTTTCCTAGTTTTGATTGCATATCTGATTAAAATAGTGAGTCTGACTGTTTAAATTGTTAATGATATTTTATTCAATTCTTTTCTATATATGTATAGTGTAAATCTTCTAGACTAGTCCCAAGATTATATATTCATACATTATTATTATATAATGATTTTCATGGGAATTTATATGTATTTTATACTTTTATTGAGAAAGTTGGTAAATTGGATTTGAGTAGTGCCCAAGACACATGACTCATATGACATAGAGTCTCTGTATAGTAAAACAAGATATGATTACTATAGCAATGTTTTTGAAATAATGGTACCTAGACCTGTGATTGACATGTTCTAAGTAGTGGTTTGGAATATCTAGGGTATTTCATCTTAATGGACTCTTGTAGATTTCTACAAGGGTGGGGATGAGTATTCCCCAACGAGTGTGGAATCAGGAAAGCCCTTATTATTAGATCATGCAATGTATTATCATATCCAGTTGAGATTTCGGGTGTTTTTATAGTCGATGGATCATGGGGTGGTAAGATATTGGCCTTTTATTCTAGAACCGATGACAACTTTCTAAATGAAGAATCCAAATCTCTTTTTTGGAGAGGATGGAATATATGAAAATGATTTTTAGATCATGTCATTGTATATTATTTTTAACAAGATTGGGATAACCCTTTGGTGGGGGTGAATCTAGTGATCTGTATTCATCTAGGAGAAGTGATTAACAGGTGTGGGGTAATAATATAGGTACAATAACACAAGGGGTTTTATGGGAAGGATGTTAAGGATCTATTCTGTGTCTAAATTTTTATTGAGACTCGGAAGATTGATAAGAACTAGGAGTTCATATATATTATTAAAGGGGGAATTTTATTGATGATTATTCAATAAACTTCATAGAATATCTTTATTACTCATCCATAATTTATGTTTATGAGACTTATAGGATTAGAATATTTAAGGATTTATTATGTTGTTTGACTTAGGCTTAGGTTAATATTTTTTATTTCACATCTCTTCTAGAATTCATGAAATATTCCTTAATTTCTATGTCGAACCTATTTGAGGGGAGGGGTGGGATTTCTGGGTTTCTTTCTTCTTCATCTTGGATTTGAAGTGGATAGTAATGAATTAGAAAGAATATATTTTATAGTTTTCTTAGGACATAAAAAATGGACTAATCTTATAGATATTTATTTCCTCCAAAGACCATGAGAACATTTCTTGAGTGATAGATGAGCAGTAGGACACAATATCTATATTATAATTGTGAAAATATATAATTTTAGTGTTTATATAGTGAAAAAGTATCACTAATAAATATTCTTTAGGAGTAAACTACGAATAGTTAGTGGAAATGGTTTTAGTTAGATCTCGAGAATGATCATTGGGATTGGAGTATCACCTCAAAGTAGTAGTGAAGGTAATTCTGATCAGTTAGGACATAGAGTAGGATGTAGTTAATTTTGGAAGAGAAAAAAAATATATCATAGTGGTACCCCATATGAGAGATATATGTCTAGGGGATAGAGGAAGGGATCTAGGGTATGTATACTCTTTGAGATTGATCATATTATGATTGGTTATGTAGAGGGTTCATCAATAGTATGAGGTATGGCAATTTTTGAATCTAACATATATTTTGAATTTTATAATGGGTTATTCAAAATTCATTTGTAAATTATTTATTGTTTATAAAATTTTTCTTGGTTATGAATTATGCAATGGGTATAATGACCATTGATACACCATTAAGGGTTTTATTAGAGGGTATTCAAAGGTGTATAAGATTTTCCACTTGTATGTTCATAAGTTTTAGGTATGGGTTATCCTTGTAGATTTTTTGTACGTTTTATATGGAATAAAACAACACTTTTTTAACTTTTGGAAGTACAAAATAACATAACCCAAGATCTCTATACATGGAAAATTTGTACATTACTAAAACTGGAAATGATGAATAATTGTTAATTATGTATTCTTTACATTGTAGAGAATCTACATAATTCCATTACCTTCTAATATATTTTAATTGGATTTATAAATATAATATAAGTATAAATTGAAGGATATCACCCCTCTTTAAGAATCTATAGGCTGATTGGATCGCACATGGTACATGTGTCATCTTCCACCCACAAAGTCATACTAGAACCTATTTATGAAATGGTGGTAAGAAATAGAGTTTTCATTATGGTTGGGGGTAGGGTCCAACCATAAACCAACGAATAATATATATATATATATATATATATATTATAAATCAGGAAGTTCCTAATTATATATCCTTGAGGGAACTCTTTAGGAGTGAGAGAATTTACTCATGCATTATCACAAATGAGTAAATATTTTGGTCTAATCATGAAACACATTAGGGAAATAGAAAGGAGAGCGAGTGGAATGTGATAGTATACCTTAAGATACCTAGAAATGATACAGTATTATTGAGAAATGTAGTAGAATAAAATTATATTTCATGCCCCCTAATTAAATTCCCAATCATATCCTATGATTGAAAGAGGCAGTGGTGTGGCTTGACAACTAATGTCTTACAATGTCACCATATCATAACTTATGAAATTTTTTAAGTTTATCTCATAAAAATGGATTTAGTAGATATCCATATGTTTTAACATTACACTTACTTTAAACTCAAAAATTCATCATTCTATTTCACCTTATATTAAAGTAAATACAATAATTCCTGATATCATATCAAAAATAATTTTTGATGTATTCCAAAAATAATTTGAAAATCTATCATTAACACCACCTCATATCAAAACATTTTTAATACCTTGTGAATACCCATAAATAACGCTTTTTAATTAAAATACAAAAACTTTAATTGAATCTATTTGTATAAAATATAATCACCTTAAAATAAAATACAAAGTGTGGTTCCATGTTCTTGTATAACATTGACAACAAATATGAATCAGTGAATCTATATTTTTCATCAAAGTGAGTCCTATAGTAAAGTATGAATGATACTCAATATAAAATTGGATCTGATGCGATATCTATTAAACACATGAATATATATACCGATATCCATCAGCTACATGCCATGTTATCAAAAAATCTTATAAGTTCACTTTTTTCATGACATTGAGTAACCAAGGGACATTGAGTAACCAAGGGACATTGGGTATGTTAATCTCATATATCAAGCTCATGCATTAATAGATATTTGATTATAGACTGACTTGGTTGATGAATACAACATATTTCATTGTTTCTTATGTTGGACCACATCCCATGTACCTATACTTAATATATATATACATAATATGTGCTATCTAGGACTGAAAACCCACAGTTTAATCTATCTCAATCTATGATCAACATGTCATACTGGTCATATTAGAACATAAATTCCATCTTGGTTGAGGAACAACCGGAAACATGAGAAGAAATATAACCAACCTCCCCATGATTTTCTATTCCTCAGTGGATGACATAATAATTATATCAAAGTATGATGATTCTAATTCTAGGATTCTCACAAACTTGGGTAGTGGAGGCTCTTATTTGATCCATGTATTAATAGTATACCAAAATAATAGTGTATTTCATTTTAATAGTATACGTTGTGGGTCATTTACCTTAAAAAATAACATTTTATGGCTCATGAACATATTATATATAGAATACAATTATCCTAATCATTATAACATATATATTTTCTCATAACTTATAATACTCCATGATAAAAATTGGTTAAGGATAACTCAGATTCATACATTGAGATATCCACTATCGATACATTTCATGAAATACATATCTATATATAAATTTATACAATTAAGATGAAATAATGATTAAATTAAAATTTAATTTCATATAAAATGTTTTATATTCCTAAAACAAATTTAATAATAATTAAAAAACTTAACATGAACACATATATAACATTTCTTATATAATACACTGCGAGACGAAACATATGTTTAATTGACTTTTTATAGTTTTATTTATTCATTACATTTATATGTAATTCCTTCCACATATCAATGTAGAAACTTGATAAACCCCTCATGCTATAATTTATATTGAGTAACATCAATAAATAAAAAATGTGTGAATAAGGAAAAGACTTATGAATCATATTACTAATGTTCAACTCCATGAACATAATCAAAAAATTTATCACCATAACATCAAATTTTATGATACCAACATCTATTTTCTACTAATACATTTTATATGATTAATATCATTATCCTTAAAACTATTTTAAAAAAATATTTCCATTGAAATATTATGGAAAATAATCTAACTATTTATAGTATTACTTCCCAGTATACCCTAAACCCATTTTAGGATAAATTTAGTGTCACATTATTATAGTTAATAAATATAACTCAAAACATTTTTCATTATTTATATACCCCTAAACCCTTTAGTATATCATGTTAAAATAACATTTTATTTTTTAGGAATAATTAATTACAAAATAGTGATAATCACATTTATAGGAAAACCAAACATATATTTTATATTTTACATTACTGTAAAACATTCTAAACTTATGCATATATAATAAGAAATCAATTTAGAGTGACATAATCTATTATTTTTTCACTTTTAACTTATTTAGGATATAAAAAATCATTTTTTTTATGAAGTAACTCTTATTAAATTTTCACATGAATAATTAATAATCATGCTATTTTTTATATCATATATAGTATTATATATGTTTGGACTTTTTTAAGAGAAAAAATTATTAAAATATACCATATTGGGTTTATGAGAAAACTTTCCCACATATTTTAATAAACATATCGATAAAAAATTTATGCTAGATAAAAAAAATTTAATCCTTACCTTCTTTTCAAAACATGGTATTGAATCTTATGAATCACAACTCACGTGTCATATCATATTTTTCACAACAAAACTATTTTAATGAATACATTATCTTGTCTTATAAGAGAAATAATACAATGATTAACTTCATTTCCTTAAATCCAAAAGATTATGATATATTGAAATCCTAGATATTTTAACTCTTACTTCAATATTTCAATTCTCTCTACAGTCCACAATCAATACCTCCCTTGATTTGGAATGTATATAAATTTTAAAAATAAATAAATATGAAGTTTGTATCAAATACACTTTAAAACTATAAAAAAATTTCTATAACGTGGACACATGGCGTGTAAATTTATTGGAGTTTCATAAACAAATTCTTGTTTATCATTTAGTTTTATCATATGGAATCAATTAATCAACATTTTAATTTCTCTAATAGGATTCAATAAACTTTACTAACATAATTAGAGAAACTTGATTAGTCTCTCTAAATAAATTATTTTTTCTTATTAATATTTTTTCCACATGTAGTATATATATATTAAAAGAAACTCAAAATAATATTCATTGTACATATATTCTAAATGACTGAGAATATTATATAGATATTTTTGGCACTCATTTAAATTATTTGAAAATTTCCCTAGATAAAAATATAATAAATTCTTTAACTAGAAACAAGAAAAATCATTCAGTCTCTCTAGGTCGTGAATATATTAAATTATACTGATTATCACTAACATACCCATTTATATTTTATATATGAGACTTAAAATTCATTTAGTCATTTTGAATCTAATTAATTTTAATCACTTAATAGAATCATTTTATACTTTATAAGAATCTTGATTCACTTGGAACAAATTAAACACTTGGTTACTCAGGAAGGTGTTTCTCTGACTCAGATAATTTCTCTTCACATAATTACTTCTCTAAAGATATCTATCTAATGATATTATTACATTTTTCTTATCATTATTATATGACTTATCTCAAAGATATGTTTGTTGATAATTTTTCTATTATCTAAAATAGAATCATTTTTTGGATGAGTATCATTTATTATTATCACTTAATAAGGGCAACTACTAAATTTTATTCCCCTATAATATTTATCCATTTTGAATATATCAAATCCATTCTTAGGCCAAGATCCATATTTTACAAAGAAATAAGTTGAATTTGGAATTCCTCTCAACACATAGCTATTTGGGATAATAATCATTAAAATAGTATCATATATTAATTTTTTATAGTTAGTTGGGTAAATATTTACCCAATATATCTCACAGATAGATTTAACTATATTCCTCTAGTATCATAAACCTTATAGTTTCCCATATTAGTGTAACGCAAGGAACATACCAAGGACATGTATTTTGAAGACAATCCAGGGTCACCTAGAATTTGAATCACCCTCCCTATTGGATAATATTTGGTCACCTATTACATGCTTATCTTATAAAAGATAATCATAGGACACACAACTATGGAATGAATTACAAAGTTGGACGATTGAGGCCTTGAGAAGTTCCGCATTAGATGGAATCTTGCTAATAATATTTTGAATGGGAGTAAATCTCACAATTTTAGCTCATATTAATCTTTTTATATATACATATATAAATAGATTTATTTTTAAATCACATTTCATCTACCAAGCCAATATATTGAAAACATATTGTCGTGTAACTCTTTACTCAACCCATTTTTTTGCATTACTTACCCAAAATTAGATGTTGAACAAATTAACAAATACATAAATGATTCACAAGTATATTTTATATGAAATTAATTTCATAAAAGTTTTATTATTATATAAAATTTATAAAATTTATATTAGTAATCCCCATTCCCCAAATAATAAACCCTAACAATTCTAAAAAATGTCATAATCCTCCAAGTCAATGGGAAGTCTAACAAAAATTCCCTCTAAATGGGGATACATTACTAACGAGAGAATCCAATTCATCATATTTGTAAAACCTAAAATTAAAAAAAATTATTAAATAAATAAATTCATGATATTAACTCTATTTATATACTGATGTCATGTTAGATGAAAAATAAATCTTTTGTCATCATATTTAGAATGTAACTCTTAATTTATTAAATGATAATTATAAAACTATTGAAACAATTTAAATTAAATAAAAAAAATCATGAGATAAAAAATTTATTTATTCAAATAAATAGCGAATAAACTTCAAAGAAAATAACATTTCAAATATTTAAAAATGAGATAACCATTTTTTAACAATTCAAAAAATATAGATAATTATAAGAACCTGATGGTTTTATCTTTTCTCATTATGGTCATTTTACGAATTTGAATATAGACACATTATATCCATTTCATAATATAAACATTTCATATTATTCATTATATGACATTTTTAATTTATATTTATAGTATTTCTATGAATTATTAACAATTTATAATCTAATTATTATTATTTAAACTATTTTCATAATCTAAATATCACATATTCAATATTATCCAATATTTTGATCTAATCATTCATCAACAATTCTTTTGTTGATGATTAAATAATTCCCCAAAAAAGGCCACTTAATTTGAATAATTAAAATTTATAATCTTAAACTTTTCATAGTCTAAAAATAAAAAAACATTATTTTTTGGCATTATTTTTTAAATTAAAAAATCTTAAAAAATTAATCTTATATTTTTTAATATAAACACACCATATTTAAATTATAAGGTATTCTACATAAATTTTAATAATATATTTTAACATTAGCACTTAATATCACTAGAATATTTATAAAAAATGCTTTAACTAAATTAATTAATAGATCATAAATACTTTATAATTAATTAATTTATAAAACATCTATTAAAAAATTATTATTAATCTAAAATAGATTTTACAATAATTTAAAAATAATTAAAAAATGATTAATTCAATTCATAATTAAATATAATATAAAATGGTATTTTTCTCTCCATATCATAGTTTTTGACAAAGGGTGATTGATAGAGTATGATTGAAATGCTACATCTTTACTTTGGTTTTATTTGTACTTTAAGATTTATTATCATATTTCTAAATATGATGGACTATCGTGAACCTATCTTTCAAATTTTATAACTAATATACCCTATCATTTTCAACGATACCACATACTATTTTTTATGATATAAAAAGGTTATATATATTCAATATGATACTCTATATTTAG
The DNA here is from genome assembly GCA_963277665.1 of Viscum album. NCBI lineage: Eukaryota > Viridiplantae > Streptophyta > Magnoliopsida > Santalales > Viscaceae > Viscum > Viscum album. The sequence continues at coordinate 839,587,883 of OY728145.1, read as the reverse complement.
AAAAAAAATTACATGAAAATAATAATTTAGAATATCTTTAATTAATTTGATACGAAAAGAAAAAAAACCATGGATTTATTGTCAACCATTTCTTATGGTATACTAATATAGTAAGATGATATTAAAATTTCCAGATGAAGAACACGAATCATATTCCATGATTGGATTGTGATATACATTAATGTTGTAATATTTATGTTTTAAACATGATTTCACAAATATAATGGGACAAGAAGCTTTGATACTGATTCTATGATTCATGAGGGATAGAAGAACAATATTATAACTAGTGGAAGTAAATGGAAACCCAACCCAAGACGTTCTTTCATAAAAATATGAATCAACATTAATAATAGAAATGTTGAATAATTATAAATAATTAATATTTGACACCATATTGCCTTTACATAACTATTTTAACATGAATAATTTTTAATGGGTTTGATAATTATCACTGGGGTGGTATTCGAATGGAATCCCACCTTCAGATGTATCCACTGGCTGAATGGATATGATATCAAACCTATCTGGTCTTCCACCCCCTATGAAATGCTTGTGACTCTTTTTTCAAGTGTGGTAGGAAAGAGAGTTTCAAGGAATAGGGGAATAATTATAATCATCGATCAATCATATATACATATATCCCATAGAATGGGAATTACCCACTTATATAGCCTAGAGAATGATCATTAGGTGCTATCTCATTTACTCATGCTTGATAATTCATTAGTAAATGATTCAACCAAGTACTTCATCACATTCATGAATACACCACACACCTTATAAAGTTGATGATGTCAAATGATTAAAAAAATATTTTAATTTGATAGGATTTGAAGTTTCACATTTTTAATGTTTTAATACTACTGATTTGTATCCTTTTTAAATAAATCATATGATATAATTTATTCCATAAAAATAAAAAGGTATTGTAGGGTAATATAACAATATGCATTGTGATACCAATCAATCATTGAATATGATTTAGCTGTATAGTAGCATGAAATTATATTTCATTCCCTTATTATTATATACCCAATCATAAGACACAATTGAGTGAGCTAATGGCGTGGTCATAAAATTATTTCCTTATGATGTCACCCTATCATAACACATGATATAGGCTTTGTGAATCTCATGGAAAATGATTCTATAACAAATGGTCCTAGGATACCAGAAAACCCAACACATGGCTTGATTCCCCATAAGGATCAAATGGAATTCAAAATACCCACGATCTATCAACTAGTCCCTAGGCATCACAAGAATCCATTTAGGAATGATTTGACAAACATTTGAGACAAATGGTGGCAAAAAAAGATAAATAAAAGATCCATGATAAATAAATATGTCAAACAATTCATAACCAACTAGAATGATCTGAAACATTTTCAAATACATAATAAAACATTTGTAAACAAATGAAAAATCTAGGAAGAACATATACAACACATTACAAAAAAAAGAAACAAAAAACCTACTCAAGATGAGCCTAAACCAACTATATGAAACCTCTTATTTCTCACCACCAACGAAATCACCCCACATTGTCCATGAAAAAATAGAACTAAATCCAATTGAGAACCTAAAGCATTTTATATATAGGAATTGGATAAAAATACCAACTGGTCACCAAAACCCACTGAATATATTCAATATGTTTCATAATTAAATTCATCAATACAAGTTTTAAAATGAACTAGAAACTATGATTATCGAATATAAGTAATGGAAAAAAGAAATTACAAAATCAAATTAACAAAAATTCTATTTTTTCGAAAACAAATAAATATGTAAAAAAAATGCATCACCCAAATCCATTTGAAAAACACACACACTATTAAATTTTTCAAAATCAAATCATTTTTTTAATGAAAATGGTCACATTAAATCATTTTATAGGCCAATTCCATTTTTAAACCAAAAAAACATTTCCAAGCCCACTTTAAAGAACTTACACAAGAGTGTTTAATATCAAAATATGTTTTCCAACATCTTTGAAAACTCATTTTCTAGAGGAAAAAACCCAACACATGAACAAGGGTCAAGCATAATAGGAATGCACTATATATCACAAGGCATGTGTCAAATGTAAACAAAATAAGGTTCTAAAATAATGAAAGTAGGGGAAATAATAAAAACAAGCACTAAATCATGCTCCCCCAAATCAAAAACAAACTACGAAATCAAATGTGTTATGGGATCCACCCGAGGATTCCAAAAATGTGAAACGTCTAACTGTATAAAATTATACCAACCTGTGAACCAGCAATCGAAAAGCACTGATGTTCAATCAATAAATCATCCAACTATCCCACACAAGCCTCATTGCGATGAGAACCCCATATAGGACATTTTTTAATAGCATGACTGGAGGGCCACTAGTGGTCTGTACACCAACTAGAGGAACAAGTTAGATCTCCCAATTATTACTCAGTCTCCCATGACCAATAAGGAAGTGAGGTGAAAGAAAATAAAATCCAATTCTAACACAAAAGGAATAATCCTACCTTCCATGACCTATAACACCCAACAATAAATATTCTTATAGACATAAAATGCACATATTTCATAAAATAAACATTACCATAATAGGGGATAAATAAGAATTTCCGAGATAATGATAGCCCACACAAGGGGTAAAAAACCAAGGCGCAATCAAGTGGTGTCTTTCACATCCACCATTTTAAAACCAAGGTTCCAACCAAGCCCTTAACATAAAATCATGACTTCGGATTCTGAGACCTGTTAGATTTTATAAAATACCAATCCAAAATTTATTTGGAAAGTGATGTAAATCACCCAAACATTCAAAACATATCAAATTGACCCTTTAATCATCAATATTCTTCTCCAAAATACAAAACAATTTCCAAGCCCTTCATTTCCATCAAATAAATATTAAAATAGGAATTATGTAATTTTCACAAAGGGTAAATCACAAAAACATTTCAAACAATCATTTGAATTCCAATAAAGATCCCCTTTATTTTCATTTTTAGGTCAACACCACAATTTAAAACAAAAATATCTTTATAACATATATTTAACACATTAAAAAATAAAATCATGTTTACATTCTAAAAATAACATTTAATATCATTTAAAAATCCATATGACATTTCAAAAAAATCATAGCACATAAAAATATCTCATTTCATACATAAAAACATGGAACCTTTGTGAAAATCCCTTTAGGCCAATATCAAAACATAGTGAAATAATTTAAAATCTTCAATATGATATCAAATATATTCATAATTTCAAAAATATTGAATTTATAAAGCACAAGAAAACTTTTAATTTCATAATGAAATAATTTTATTGAAACAACAAATTGGAATAAGCAAAATACTATACTTAGCATGTAAATACCCAACCCCAGTTACCCAGAGTCGGTCCATTATATTAATACATTGGCATGATTACAAGGAATCAAGTCCTGAAAGACCGATCAGTTTAGCAGTCTTGGAAAATAGATTACATACATGAACGTTACATTACACATTAGAAAATAAAACACAACATAAATGATCCTTTGATAATGCCATTAATACCCTAGCTTAACCTTGCTTAACAATCATAATACTCTTCTTGGAATCCTGAGAAAATTAAAACATAGAAAGGGGTGATGTCAAATTCTTAGTAAGGATAACAATATAGCCAAAACATACATAAATAAGCATAAACATATAAGGATATGTATAAGACTAAAAAAACTTTTAAACTTAAGCTTCAGAATAATATGGAAAAGATACAATAAAATAATTCCATTTACTTATTCACATAGATATTCTACTAATCTAATAATCACATGCAATATCAATAGCCACTTTTAAAATGATGGAATGCATAATTCCAGACTTTCATAACCACATAGTCAAGTCCTTGTGCCAAGACTACAAATAAGATTTTGTCAAGGCCTTGTGCCAAGAAACTAGTTTGTCTCATGAGACCTACTGATACATCGAGGAGCTATATTGGGCTCCACCTATCACTTACTATGTCCAACGCATTCCTCATATGAAAAGTTTTAAACATAACATAAACATTTGTATTAAAACTAGCATACAAAATGTCAATACTTTATACATAAACCATGAATGGTATAAAAATAACACATCCAAAGTGAAACGTATCACAAAACCTTCAATACAGTATGGAAGATTAGTATCATAATAAATCAACTTCAAACAAGTTTAAAATCCATCAATGGATGTTGACATAGATGAAAATGGATTGTAAAACTCTTTGAGAGAAATATCCATTTTTCATGAAAACATTTAAAAGTCACACAATTTGGAAAGGATGATATTTAAAGACATTTTTGAATCAAAGTGTCCCATACCACTTTGAAACTTTTTAAAAGAATTAACATTTTAAAAACATTCATGTCCATATAAATGAATCCTTAAAAACCATTTAGAAAACATGTACACTAATGAGAATGGTTTAGAAGAACAAATATATAAAACATTTAAAATAATGTTTTTGTAAAAAAAGTCCCTTAAAATAATCCCTTTGAAAACCCTTTCATGAAACATGGACATGGATAATAAATATGTCCCAGTAGATACTTATGTAAAAACAACCTCGGATAATAAATAGATTGTGAAATTAACCCTTGCCATGGACTTTCCTTTGGTCGAGGGTACGTTAAACCTCCTGTATAATGTCCATAGTATGTTATTAAATTATACCAGAATCATATTCATATTTATTATATCATACATGATTCTTTAATGACTTTATACTACCCATTTAATATTGATTTCCATGTTAAATTAACATTTTGGGTAATAATCGCTTTCTTTATCGTATGTGTTTTAACTTGTTATTCTTGATCGTTTCATTTATATCATGATTTAAATAATTATAGAATATAAAACTTGATTTATATATCATATATATTTAGAATATAAATATTTATAACAGATTTTTATATGAAATAGAAGGTACTGTTTATAGAGACGGTAGGTCGTACGTACGCAAAAACGATGTTTTCGTTTTCATATCGTATTCAAAGGAAGTGAATAAGATATATGTAAGTACATACATACATACATGTATATATATATATCCAGTAGTATCATTATTTCTCATATTACATACTTATTAATAATATACATTTTTATAATCATCGTTGAATGGTGATCATGGAAATGAATCTCATCGCGTCGTGGAGACAGTAATCCGTACATACGCATGAGCGATAATATCATTATTTTAATTTAACATCATGTGTAAATATATGTTATATCATATATAAATAATAATTAACATGTTATATTTATTATTTTTATCAATTATACATCATTATTATACCCATCCAAATAATAATGTATTGAATAACAGCTACACCATGACGTGGAGACGCTAAGCTGTACGTACGCACGTATGGTGAAATGTAATTCATAGGATGGAAAAAATAATGAATATGGTTGTCCATATTTATAATAAAATAGAATTATATAGAAGATACTGGAGTTATTATTTTATAATGGAAACAACAAAGAAAGAGGAAGTGGAATAAGAAAATAACTTGAAAGAGGGTGGTGAAATCATTACCTCTTCTTCGGGTTCTTCCTTTTGATTTGATCAAAAGGGATCTTTAAGTTGGATTTATGACCAAAGGAATGACTATAAGATGAAGTGAGTACAATTTAGAGGATAATTGGTCTGGGTTTGGCTGAGTAAAATGGCTTTGAATGTCTGAATTATAGAGAAGGGGGAGTGCCCTTTTAAAAGAGGGGTGAGGGTCACTTTAGGAAAAGATTGAAATATTATTTTACAATAAAATAATTTTAGGTTTCTAATGGCTAAAAAATAACTTATATAAGGGATAAGGTGGGTATGGGTCTAAAAACTCTCAACCAATAGGTTTTAGACAGGTTTAAGTCACCATATTAACCTTATCTTTTATATTTAACTCTTAGTTAAATAGTTTGACATTTACCATGTCTCTCTGTATTTTTATATTATATGGTTAATAAACTTACTATAAAATGACAATCAAACCCAAATTGGTTCATTAATGTCATATATGTTATTATATAATTATTTTTTCCAAATATTATATTTTTAGTACCATTATAACAATTAATTATATAATATCTGCTTTAAAAACTATTTTATGTCAATTTTGACACTATTTGGTATTTTTTGTTAAAATCGTAAAATCATGATTACTTTGAAAAACATTTATTTAATCAACCCTAACATGTAATATTAACTTATAAAATTATTTTAATTCATCATAAGTGTCAAATTACATTTATTTGGGTATTTATAATATCAATTATTGTAATATTTTTTTAATTAGGTAATTACTGCATCATCATTGTGTCATAAATAAATTAAATTATTTATTGTCTAAAAATTATAAATAAAGAACCATTATGTAGTAAATCTTTTTAGATTTATAATTAATATTTATATTAGAATTTATCTTATGTATTACCCTATATTAAAAATATTTTTTTTTTGAAAACTTAAATTTAACACTTTTTACTCTTCTTTAAATTAAATAATAATAAAAGTCCTAATACAATCCAGGTGGACCTAAAGGATCATATTTTATTTATAATGTTGTTTTTGGTCGAATTACCATTATCCAATATAATTTGTACCTTTTTTAGGGTAATAATAATATCATTTTTACCATTAATTACCCTATTTACTTTTAACTGTGGTAAATAAAAGTCAAAAGTTACGATTCACCAAAAATTATTTTTATCTTATTTAACAACATTTTACTTACTGATATCAACCATTTCTCTCTAATTTTTTCAATTCAATTCATATAGGTGGTAAAATTAATTTTTATGCAAATTTGAAAATGCTCTTAGGAGGTGGGTAAAAGACGGTAAAAAGATCAATAAAATTTTTATATATCTAAACTTATTATAAAATGACCTCAATAAATTACATTGAACTTATATAGGTATTATGTGTCTATTTTGACCTAAAATAAATTTAAATAAAATAAAAAATTATTTAAATAAAAATTCGGTTTTAAACAATATCTCAGTGTTTTTCATTATTCATCAAAAATTGAAAGTTTTCAGAAAAATGCCAAAAATTTACCTTAAGATAATTTTTTTATTCTGAATTAAAAAATGAAGTATATTTTTCCAAATTAAAAACATAGAATTTTAATTTATTAATTTAAAATTAATTACTGTTCTTAAACCCAAAATGCGTGTTTTTAAGAAATAATAACTAACAAAAGATTGATACTAGTTTATGTTCAATTTCAAAGTGAAATTATTTCTAATGAATAACATTTGATTAAATGATAAAAAAATAATCTATTTATAATTCCAAACCATTAAAATGTATAATTTAACACTAAAAATTATTTTGATTAAAAAAGTTGATTTCAGTTAAAATATAGTATTTTTCATTATTCACCCAAATATGAAAGTTATCAGAAAAACACCAAAAATATATTGAAATTAAATTTTTATGTCCTAATTCTAAAGAAGAAGATTAGTTTGTCAAATTGAATAGATAAAAGTTTCAAATATTAGATTTAAAAAGGGTTCTCCATTAAAAGGCGGTAAAATTTCATTTTTTTAAAAATACTTCTTTTATCTGAAAAAAATTAATTTGTTTTTTTCATTATGTTTAAGAAACTCATAATATGGATTATAAAATTATAATGATTATATAAAGTTCAAAATTTAGTTAATACTATTTACAACCTCTTTTGAACAGCTAGTTTGGTAAGTCATGGTGCGCTTGAACTCAGTGTTGCGTGTAGTGCAAGTTATTGAATTATTTTGAAGAAATAAAGTACTATGAAACAATTGGGTGTTACATTATTCCCTCCTTCAATAAATTGAATCCTCACAATTTTAAATTGTTCTTCAAAAATAAAAGGTTGAAAATAGAAAATACCTTTGTGGGAAAACCCAAATTGAAAATTGGGTTAATAAAATTTAGTCTTAATAAGAGGAAAACGGGGAATGAAATAGTCACCACAAAATTATGATCTCGATTAGGAGAACATTGGTGGAAATTAGAGACACATAATTGGTGGAAAAACATAAATTTTTATAAGGAGTGATTGAGGTCATCAGTCACGGATAATTATAGAATTGAGGGCCTCAAATCCATCAATCTTTGATGATTTAATATATCATCGGTTCAAAAAAACATAAGGTATTAGGATAACACATTTTTAGTTTTAAGATCTCTTACCTAAAGTTAAAAAATTAATTTATTCATAGAATAAGAGATGAAAAATATATATAAATACTTGATAAGTAGAGTTCCATCCTTTAACTAATTTCTACCCCAAACTCATCTTTTACTATAAGGATAATAGAACTTATTTTTTTTCTCTATTTATCCTATTAGTATAGGTTTCCAAAAAATGAATTTATAATTCATCTACCTGACCTTTAAAAACTACATTATTCAATCAAGGACATAACGTGGTTCAGGGGTAGGTGATACACTCTTGTCGCCCTTCAGTTGCGGGTTCAAGTCTCGTGGCCTTACCCGACACGATAGGTTGCCGCCTGACCGCCAGGTTGTCCTTTTTATGGCAATCCAAAAATAATCTCAAACTAGACTTATCCAAAATACTTATATCCAAACTCACAGTCCAACATTTAGAATCAAGGTAAACAGTATGAAGATCCTTTTTTCCACGTAATAACATGTGAACACCATCATCATGTATTTTTTTAAAACACTGCAACATCCTGAATTAGCATAAAACCTCATTGATTACATTCATGTTCCCTTATTCCTTATAGAATACTAAATATACTCCTTCTATCCAAAAATGTTGTAAACTCCAATAATGATGGAATATACAAATCATTAATCTATTTCAAGGTAGTCAAGAATATCCAATATAATTTATCCAAATCAATCATCTCTTATTCCAAAATTAACACCTCAGAATCAAGACCATATTAAAGTTTTGTATTTACTTCAACCATGTAATTTCCAGAAATTTTAACTTACCATTGAGTCAAGTTTCTTGGTTCCACACAATATCAATTCCTTAATAAAATATTACTGCAGTACAATCCTTATATACCCTATAATTTATATAACATGTACATCATTAATACAATACTCAAATGACACAATACTTTAATAACAACGTAAGAAATCTAATCATTCCTCTTCATCTTCGGTAGTATCATAATTTTATTATTATGCAATAGCAGCATTTGGTGTATACCCTGATGATTTGGATATTTATTCACGTAGTGTCCCAACTCCTTGTAGATGAAGCATTGTACATTTGAAACTTTTTTCTTATCCTTGAAATCACGTACTTGGTGTCCTTTTTCTCCACACTTATAACAAACCCCTATTCCCTTCAATCATTTACCAAGGTGATTCTTTCCACAGATTTCACATATGGGAAAATATTTATTTTCCCTCTTCCCTTTTTTCATCTTTACCTCTTCCATCCTTTACTTCTCTTTCTTCCCTTTAAATCCATAGGACTCAAAAAATTCTATACTTATCTTCTTAACACATGATATTATTTCTTCATATGTTGAGAATACATGGGAGACTATTTCCCTTCTAAATTTTGGCTTAATTTCGTGAAAGATATGACCCTTCTTATTCTTTGGATCATATGTATTACTGGAGTTCATATTCTTTCTAATGAGATCCATTTCTATACAATGGCATACACTAGGTCAGTTTATTAATTGCAATGAATAATTCCAAACTTGTAAAATACCTAACGTAAATTGAACAGTCTATGGATATAATCCATAATCATAAAAATGTTTTCCTTAAGGAATTATATACTCATAAACCCTTCATAATGGTTTGTAAATAAAATGATAATTATCCTAAGCATATCCCCTGAGTGTGTCATAACCAAGAGTACAGCAAGGCCCGTGGTCGTTCACAAATTCTTGTTCAAGTCTAGCTTAAAGCAGTGTTTTCAGGTTTTACCCCTAGGTACATCTGTGTCAGATCTGAATCTACCTACTCATATCCAGACAGGGATGTATTTCTTGTAAAACTCAAAAAATCTCTACAATACCAATATTTTAAAAAGTTATTCTATACTAATCCCTAAAGTCTATCTTTGGTCAATGTTCTCTAATCAGAGTTTAGATAAATCTAGTTTCCAAGGTTTGTACTAGACTTCCTATGATACTAACTTTAATGCCCCGACCCCAGTTACCTAGAGTCGGTGCATTATTTTAATACATTGGAATGATTACAAGGAATCAAGTCCCAAAATACTGATCAGTTTACCAGTTTGGAAAATAGATTACATACATGAACGTTACATTACACATTAGAAAATAAAATACAACATAAATGATCCTTTGAGAATTCCATTAATCCCCTAGCTTAACCCTTCTTATCAATAATAATACACTTCTTAGAATTCTAAGAAAATTAAAACATAGAAAGGGGTGAGCTCAGATGCTCAGTAAGGATAACAATATAGAGTAAACTTTCATAAATAAGCATAAAAATTTAAGGAAATGTATAAGAATAAAACAAAAGCCTTTTAAAATTAAACATCAGCATAATATGGAAAATATAAAATAAAATAATTCCATTTACTTATTCACATGCATAATACACTAGTCGAATAATCACATGCAATATCAATAGCCACTTTCATAATGATGGAATGCATAATTCCAGACTTTCATAACCACAAAGTCAAGGCCTTGTGCCAAGACTACAAATACGATTTTTTCAAGGCCTTGTGACAAGACAATAGTTTTTCTCATGAGAGATACCGATGCATCAAGGAGCTATATTGGGATCCACTCATCACTTACTAAGTCCAATGTATTCCTCATATGAAAATGTTTAAACATAAAATAAACATTCGTATTAAAACTAGAATACGAAATATAAATACTTTATCCATAAACCATTAATGGTATAAAAATGACACATCCATATTCAAACATATCACAAAACCTTAAATATATTATAGAAGATTTTTATCATAACAAATCAACTTCAAACAAGTTTAAAATCTATCAAAGGATATTGACATAGATGAAATTGATTTGTAAAACTCTTTGAGAGAAATATCCATTTTTCATGAAAACATTTAAAATTCACAAAATTTAGAAAGGAAGACATTTAAATACATTTTTTATTCAAATTTTCCCATTATAACTTGAAACTTTTTTAAGGAATTAAAATTTTAAAAACATTCATGTCCTTATAAATAAATCCTTAAAAACCATTTGGAAAACACAGACATTAATGAGAATGGTTTAGAAGAATAAATATTTAAAAAATTTAAAATGATGTTTTTGTAAAAAATGTCCCTTAAAAGAATAAATTTTAAAACCCTTTCATGAAACATTGACATGGATAAAAAATATTTCACAATATATACTTAGGTAAAAACAACCTCAGATAATAAAGAGATTGTGAAATTAACCCTTACCTTGCACTTTCCTTTGGTCGAGGGTATGTTTAACCTCATGTATAATGAGCATAGTATGTTATTAAATTATAACAGAACCATATTCATATTTATTATATCATACATGATTAATTTATTACTTAATACTACGCATTTAATAATTATATCCATGTTAAATTAACATTTTGGGTAATAATCGCTTTCTTTATCGTATGTGTTTTAACTTGTTATTATTAATCGTATCATTTAGATCATGATTTAACTGATTCCATAATATAAAACATGATTTATATATCATATATATTTATAATATAAATATTTATAATAGATGTTTATATGAAATGTAAGGAACTATTTATGGAGACGGTAGGTCGTACGTACGCATAAACGTTGTTTCTGTTTTCATATCGTATTGAATGGAAGTAAATGAATAAGATATATGTAAGTACATAAATACATACATACATGTATGTATATATATATATATATCTCCAATAGCATCATTATTTCATATATTGCATACTTATTAATATACACATTTTTATAATCATCGTTGAATGGTGATCATGGAAATGAATCTCGTCACGTCGTGGAGACGGTAATCCATCCGTACGGACAAGCGATAATATAGTTATTTTGATTTAAAATCATAGGTAAATAGATGTTATATCATATATAAAGAATCATTAACATGTTATATTTATTATTTTCATCAATTATACATCATTATTATATCCATCCAAATAATAATGTATTCAATAACAACTACACCACGACGTGGAGACGGTAAGCTGTACGTAGGAACATATGGTGACATGTCATTCATAGGATGGGTGAAATAATGAATATGGTTGTACCATATTTATAATAAAATCATAGTATATAGAAGATATGAGAGTTATTATTTTATAATGGAAACAACAAAGAAAAATGAAGTGGATAAAGAAAAGAACTTGAAAGAGGGTGGTGAAATCATTACCTCTTCTTCGGGTTCTTCCTTTTTATTTGATCAAAAGGGATCCTTAGGTTGACTTTATGACCAAATGAAGGCGGCTAGGATAAAGGGAGGATAGTTGATAGGAAAATTGGGTAGGGTTTGGTCGAGTCAAATGGCTTTGAAGGTGTGAATTAGAGAAAAGTGTGAGTGCCCTTTTATAAGAGGGGTGAGGGTCACTTTAGGAAAAGCTTGAAATATTATTTTATAATAAAATCATTTTCGGTTTTTAATGGCTCCAAAATAATTAATTTAAAGCATAAGGTGGGTATGGATCGAAAAAATCTCAACCAATAGGTTTCAGAGAGGTTTAGGTCACCATATTAACCTTAACATTTATATTTAACTCATAGTTAAATAGTTTGACATTTACCATGTCTCTTTGTATTTTTATATTATATGGTTAATAAACTTACAATAAAATGCCAATAGAATACCAATTGGTTAGGTAATGTCATATATTTTATTATATAAGTATTTTGGCCAAACATTAGATTTTTAGGACCATTATATCAATTAATAATATAATATTTGTTTTAAAAACTATTTTATGTCAATTCTGACAATATTTTGTATTTGTTTTTTGTTAAAATCATAAAAGCATGATTACTTAGAAAAAAATTGATTGAATTAACTCTAACATGTCATATTAACCTATAAAAGTAGTTTAATTCATCATAACTCTCAAATCACATTTATTTGGGTATTTATAATATCAATTATTTTAATCTTTAATTAATAAGGTAATTACGGCATCATCATTGTGTCATAAATAAAATTACTTATTTTACCGTGGTAAATAAAAGTCAAAAGTTACTATTCACCAAAAATTATTTTTATCTTATTGAACCAAATTTTACTTACTGATATCAAATATTTCTCTTATATTTTTGAAATTCAATTCAAAGAAGTGGTAAAATTAATTTTTATGCAAATTTTGAATTGCTCATAGGAGTTGTGTAAAAGACAGTAAAACGTTCAATAAATGTTTTGTATATCTAAACTTATTATAAAATGACTCCAAAGAATTACATTGAAACTATATAGGTATTATGTGTCTATTTTGACCTAAAATAAATTTAAATAAAATAAATAATTATTTAAATAAAAATTCTGTTTTAAACAATGACTTAGTGTTTTTCACTATTCATCAAAAAATGAAAGTTTTCAGAAAAATAACAAAAAATTACCCTAAGATGATTTTGATATTATGAATTCAAAAATGAAGTCTATTTTACCAAATTAAATATATATATTTTTCATTTATTAATTTAAAATTAATTCCCATTGTCAAAACCAAAAACCGTGTTTTTAAGAAATAATAACTAACAAAAGATTGATACTAGTTTATGTTCAATTTCAAAGTGAAAATATTTCCAATGAATAAAATTGGATTAAATGGTAAAAATATAATCTATTTATACTTCCTAACCATTAAAATTTGTAATTTAACACTACAAATTATTTTGATTAAAAAAGTTGATTTTAGTCAAAATATATTATTTTTCACTATTCACCCAAATATGAAAGTTATCAGCAAAACACCAAAAATATATTGAAACTAAATTATTGTGTCACAATTCTAAAGATAAAGTTCATTTTTTAAAATTGAATATAAAAAAGTTTCAAATATTGGATTGAAAAAGGGTTCTCCATTAAAAGGTGGTAAAATTGCATTTTTTTTAAAATACATCTTTTATCTAAAAAAATGAATTTGTTTTTTTCATTATGTTTAAGAAACTCATAATATGGATTATAAAATTATAAGGATTATATAAAGTTAAAAATTTATTTAATACTATTCATAACCTCTTTTGAACAGCAAGTTTGATAAGTCATGGTGCGCTTGAACTCGATGTTGAGTGTAGTGAAAATTATTGAATTACATTGAAGAAATAATGTACTATGAAATCCTCGGGTGTTACAAAACAAGTCGCCTTCAATGGAAACTACCCATACAAGAAATAAGATCTCCTAAACAAACCATAAAGGACCAAAACCATAGGTTATAACTATCCTGAAAATAATCCACAACTTGATCATAAAACATGGATTTAAATAGTAATGGATAACCTTTGAAATTATTAAAAGGGGATATTAGAGGATAAGAAGAGAAATAATTACCATGGAATCACATGTAAAACACCTAAGGGAGGGAAAGGATTAAGAGGATGAAGAAGATGGAGGTACTCCTTGGCTACCAATGGTCATTCCTTCTTGTAGAGGGGGAACGAGAATGATACTCCCTTTAATTACAAAGGGGGTACATATAGAAATACCCAAAAATTAAACATCAGGACATGTTTTATAGTTTGGTCAAATATTTTTCCAAATCGTGTTACAACCATGAACTATAAATTTATTAGATTAGGAACCCATCCTACAATTTATACTAGGGTGTTTAATTGTTTGGAAAAATCCTAAATCTCACCTCAGACATAATTAAATCCCCACATGCCTTCTAGGGCACTCCACACTGTTTCAATAACACTGTGAAATCCATGAAAAATGGATTTTTCAAAATTACCTACCCATTAGTAAGGGCACCACACAATTAGTACTAACCATGAGGTATAACCATGATCCTCTCAAAAATAAAAAAAAACTTTATTTTTTGGCCTAAAACCAACCAAAACCCAAAACTATTCAATATAAGATAAAATAATATAATATAACCAACACCATGACAATAAGGGTGTCATAAACTCCCCATCATTACAATTTATTCACCTAAAAAGAAAATGGTTAAAAATAATATCCAATATATAATGGGAAATAAAAGTTAAACTAACCCTAAAGAAACAATCTATATGATTTAACATAGAAATTGAAAATCAAAATCCTCAAAATTATCAAATTGATCCATCAAAAGATTACAAAATATCTCAAAGCAAAAAATAAATAAGAATAAAAAACAAGGAGTCCTATGAAGCATAAGAGACCTAACATGGTATCCCCACTATATAAAGATCCTCTAAAATGGTATCCATACCATTTATAGTTTATAAAACATGGTGGAACTAAATAGAATGACTAGGAAACAAATCCTTGAACAATAAAACAATCATGAGAGAAAGTCACTCTTAAATAAAAATTCTTCCAAACATAATGAAAAGAATAAAAACCACAACCACCCTCAAAAAAAATAACATGATATCTCACTTTGAGTCAAGATACATGAATATAACCATGGTTAAATACCTAGATCACCCTCACATGGTACAAATGAACAGAAAAAACCAATACTAGCTAGTGAACCAAACTCAACTAGTAAATCATACACGCTAGTAACCTTATCATACACCCACGACAATTCTCTTGTCCCAAAAAATATAAAATCAAAGACTCAATGCAAGAATGGGTGAAACCATAAATATAAAAGTAGTTTTCCCATGAAAATGACTCACAACAATGGAACCCACTTCCAATCCTAGAATAAACACCCAAGAGGGTGGGAGAGGGGGAAAACATTCCACAAACAAATCTAGGCATTCCATTAATTAAATTTATACATTATACCAAAACCATCCTCAAAAGGAACCCTGAAAAATACTAAAAAAGTAACAAAAAAATATCTAAAGACAATATTATAACCCTAAAAATGGAGTTTACTAAAAATAAACACATCCATGAAGGGATCAAACCCATAACCTCTTCCAAAAACCCAACTTACAAAACTTATAAAGATGATCCAAGGGTATAAAACATAGAGAATCTATATAATAATTTAGTTAATATTTCTTATCATATAATAGATACATACATTATAATTATACTATAGATCTTATCTTCCCATGAGAAATACTCATTTATTCAATCAATGTATTATCCTATTTTCCTCCCCACTCTCTATTTTTTCCTTTTTTCCACCAGATGGATCTAAGGAAATAACTACCACTGGATGTGGAGACTATTCAACTTTTCTTTTAATGGACTCATTTAAAATATCATAAAAGTATATAAAACTACACACAAGTATATCTGAACAAATATATAAGCGATAATGCCTCTGAAAAAATGATTATCCTCATAATCACTAACAACTAGCATTGGAGAAAACATGAAAAACATAAAATGTGTTTAATGTTCTCCTCTTTTTATCATTATCCATAATGTAAAGTCACAATATCAATAACTCTATTTTCATCTACAACCTCATTAATTACCACTGAATAAAATATGTTTCAAAAATCTCAAAAGGCACACATTCTTGTAATAGAAAAGGTATAATTTATTCCCAAAAAACTCTGCTAAAACTATCAAGAAATCCATTAATATCTCTAAATCATGATGATTCAGGATTTTTGAGAGAATTGATAATTACCTCAAAATATTCCTACCACCTCACTTCTTATAGTGAAACTCATTCACCATTGAATAAAGGAATATGTTGATTCAAGTAATCCATGATGCAGTCTGAGAATAAATAATGTTTCTTATCCAACATTCCACTTAGAGTTTGGGCATGCACCAGAACTGATGAAACCATTTTGACCATTCTAGGGGACAACAACAAAAACACAATACATGAAAATCACCAATTAATTGCTGATAAAAAAACCCAAATGCTTCTACCAAATTAGGAACCAATCCAATACAACAATCCATCAAATGAGGAAAATGTTATTCACAAAAATAAAATAATATTTTTCTTTGAAATCATCATTTCCCCATTATATAATATTTACATCACACTACAACAATATTTATGCTTGAAAAAAAGTCCAATATAAAATTAAAAATATAAAAACATTTATGGAACACACACACATTTACCCAGCAAGTAAAATCACCAAAAAAACCTTTTCAAAATTTCATTTAATTTTGAAAACCAAGCCCCTGAATAATGTTCATAAACAATCATTTCTCTTTTGAAAATACCATACTTGAGGGAAACAACCCTTTTTTAAAAAAAATCCATAAAATCAAGTTTTAAAAAATTAATTTCACAAAACCCATTCATTTATTAAAACAACATTATAAAACCAATAAAAAACAAGGCACTAAATAATAATTCCAACAAAATTTGTTTGAACCACGTCAAGAAAAAATTCATAAAAACCCTCCCCTTCCCACCTAAAACAATTGAAAATTAATTTTTGTGAAATTAATAAATTTGAAGGGTCCAAAAATATAACTGAGGAAGAAATAGTGTTGTGCATTATTTGGTGACAAGGGTTTCGAAACTATGTTCCAACTGAGCATCACACTGAAATAAATAGGTTGGTTTGACCGTATGAGCATTGAAAGGTTTCCCAAGTCGTGCATGTAAATCTTGAAGACCATGTTCTCCCTTTACATCCCAAAACCAAATAGTGGTTCACAATATCATTTACATGTTAAAAGGGGATCAAAATAGAAATTCACATCAAAAGAAGCTAAAAAAACTTGAATTCAAAATTTGAAATCCAACTTCCCCTGGTGGCTTGAGTCATTAGATGTGAAAGTGATAGCTAGACTCTCCCCACACTTACCTCTAAACACCAACAACAATAACCTCAATTTTAACAGGATGTTACTAAATAAAAAGTGGCTTATTTAATATATCTTAAAACCATCTACTCGACATGGTATCTTTAAAACCTAGATCCCTATAAGAACAAATGGATCTAATAGATTTTTTTAACGAATCCACCCAGGAAGTCACCAAACCCGGCACCCGACCTATTTCACCATAAGGTTTGAAGGGCGTTCCCAAACCCTAGGGGTTGGAAACTAGTTAATATGAATTACATGAATCCCACTGGGAATTATTTCTAACAAAATTAAAGATAAACGAAATTGAAAAAGATAAATATAGTATCATGAATAAATAAAATTTTCATACATGTCATAAATAACGAGAATTATCCTAACCATTTTTATATACATAAACATCATCCATATATATAATAATAAGACATAAAAATAGGTAAAACGCTAATCAAAAATAAAAAAACTAAATTTACTCGTTAAGATCCCGAATTGATTCCATGCGACCTTTGATTTCCCTCAACCACCCAACACACCCCACAACATCCATGATATACAAAACATAATCCAAATGGGAACCTAGAATATGAAATATATAGGAATGAGATAAAAATATTGGTAGGTCAAGACCACTCACCAATTCTATGCATCTATGTTTGATAAGGAAATTCATCAATGCATGTTTGAAAATGAACAAGAAAGTAATATTCTCACATATAACTCAAGGAAAACCTAAACAATTCCATAATCCACCTTTAGAACAATTATCTTTATTTTCCAAAATTGAATAAATATATTTTGAAGAAAAATACACCATCCAAAGATATTTTGAAATAATAAACACCATTAAAATTTTGAAAAACAACCCATTTTTTGTTAAAATGAAAATGATCACTTGAAATAATTTCAAAGGACAAATCCATTTTTAAAAATAAATGACCAATTTTAAATCCACATTAAAGAAAATACAGAATAGTTTTAAATTTCTAAATAGGTTTTGTAAAACATATGAAAACACATTATCTAGATGAAGAAACCCAACACACAATCATGTTTCAATAAAAATAAGAAGGAACCATCTATCATAAGGCATAAAAAAATATAAAAAAATATTCTAGAAAAATCTATGCATGGGAAGTGATAGAAAATACCCCTGGATGAAATTCCTTTAAATAAATAACCAAATAATATATCTATTTTTTCCTGGGATGTACCTAGTTATACTTAAGATGCGAAGGCAGATACCATATAAGAGTATACCAACTGGCGAACCAGTTATTGGAATTCACTGAATCTCAATTTAAAAGTCATCTAACATGTCCACATAATCCTCATTGTAATGAAAAAAAAAATCCATAACTTTGTTCCTAACATAACCAGAGGTCCACTAGCGGCGTGTAAAACAACTAGAATAATAAATTAGATATCCTACTTAGTACCCAATATCCTATGAACAATAATCAAGTGTGGAAAAAAACATGAAAGTCAAGTCTAACATAGTAGGCATAACTATAACTACCCTCACCCCTAAAATAAAATAATGAATATCCCCATATAGAGAAAAATAATTGTTGAAAAAATGAGCACATTCCCACCCAAGATGAGCAAAAAAAATCTCATTGATATTGATAAACAATAAAAGGGATAAAAAAGATAAAATTAAGCGGTGTATTTCACATCCATATTTTAAAAACCAAAGTTCCAATCGAGTATTTAACACTATATCATGAGTTGGGATTCCAATCACCATAAAATTTTATATAATATCAATCTAAACATTATTTGTAAAGTGATACAAATAACTTAAAGATTCAAAAAATTTCGAATCCAACCAGTAATAATGGGTGATCTTTTTTAAAATACAAAACAAGGTCCAAGACCTTAATTTCCATAAAATATATATTGAAATAGGAATTATGGTATTTTTAAAAGTGGTAAATCACACACACTTTTTAAACCATCATTTATAAATCCAATAAATAACCCCTTTATAATCATTTTGATGTAAACATCTCACTTTAAAAAATAACTTTAAAACATAGTTTTCACTCATAGAAAACTAAAACTGGGTTTACAATAAATAAATATCATTTAAAACTATTTTAAAATTTCCCTTTAATTTGAAAAAATATATTAGTATATTAAAAAGACCCATTAAAAACATGAAAACTAGGAATATCTGAGCAAAGAACTCTATTCCAAGATAAATACAAAATGAAATTGTTTCAAATAATCACTAGGATACAATATATATTCATAATTTTATAAAAGTGAAATTTAAAAATAACAACAAAACTTTTGAATTCTAAAATGAAATAATTTCATAGAAACTCCAACTTCAAAGAAGAATAATCCATGATGGGATGTGTTATATTTAACGATGACTATACAAGTAGGTAAGAAAATATCATTTACAAACAATAAGAGACCAAAACCCTAGGTTAGAACCATCCCAAACCAAATAAAAAGATTTCATAGAGAGCTGGGTTATTCAAGGAAGGGAAACCTATAAAATAATGAATAAGGGAACGTAGAGGAGAAAGAGATAAAAAACACCTTATAAAAACATGGAAATAACTCAAGGGAGGGCATGGATAAATTAGAGAAAGTCGATGGTACTCCTCATCAACTCTCAAGGGTTAGCTATTGTAATAGGGGAGAAATGGAGGTGAAGCCCCTTTAATTTGAAAGGGATAATTTTTTGTAAATACCCATAAATTAAACACTTGGAGTGGTTTCAGGGTTTGGGCACATGGTTTTCCAAACCATGTTCCAACCATGTGCAAGCTAATGACAAGTACTGGTTACCCTCACACAATTTCTCCTAGGCAACCACACAGGTTGGAAAAACTATGTGCCTCAACTTAGACACACGACATGACCTACATGGCTTTTAGGGAGCTCTTAATGGTTTGAAAACCAATATAGAAACCCAAAAAATGGTTCCATAAAAATTAATATCCCTCATACACAAGAACCACATGGGTAGTAGTATCCATGATGGATAATTATTCATCTCTAAAAAAGACCCAATAATATTAATTTTCAACCTAAAACAAACCAAAACCCAAAACTACTCAAGGAAATATAAAATAATACAAAATAAACAATGTAATTACATAGGGATAATCATAGATTTATGGTAAATCAATATCATTTACTTTGATGACTACCTCACTATATGATAGAGTAATAGAGAGTTAGTTTTTAACTTAGATTATATGGTTTTTAGGGACAATAATTGTGGAGGGGATCCACCACATAACCACACCCATGATGGTGATGGGATCCTTTGTTTATAAAACTAAGTTATGGTCTCTCTAATCATTTTTATGATCTTTTTGGTACTCACAATGTTTGATATGAGCTATTTACCCATTGTTGACCAAGATTTATTATGAGATAATATAGATATAATTTTTTTTCCAAGAATAAATATGGATATTATAGGGTAAATATCATACTTATTCTCTAGTTAGTATTTGAAGGTAGAGATCTAGATGTCTGGATGCCTTCTTCATCCCCTTTCCATTCCCATATAAAAATATGATGATGTGATTATTGGTTTTTTGATGGTATTTCTGAGGCCACCTATAGGTAGTGATTCTTTTTGGATTAATTTGGAAATTGAAGAAGGTTTCATAGTTTTTATCAATTAATGATAAATATCCTATGGATGGATAACATGGGATTGAAATTTGGGAAATAGTGTAGTTTATTAGTGTACTTATTAGAATCATATCAAATCTAGATTCTTGAATTAGGTATCTTATATTAATAGAATTTCAAAAGTAATTGGATACTCTAAGGTAATTAAGAACATTATTCTTTCCCCAAAACAGTGGGATGTATGAGTGTACTATACATACCATAAGGTAAATGTTATGGAAATGTGTCTAGGACATTTCTAAAACATGGGAGAGCCATCATGTATTAGTTGAATTCATCTATAACCATAGTTATTAGATATTTACATAGATTAAATATTCTGAGGCAATGCATTTTATTAACTATAATAACCATTACGGTGGATATACCTATTGAAGACTTTTATTGTTAGATAGAGTCTTTTTTAGGAGTTGTTAGAGTGTTTATAGTGGATTAGGAAGTGGTTTGAGACCAATAAAAGTATGTCATTTCCAAACTAGAGACCACTTACTAGTGTCCCAATTAGAGAGAAAAGTTATGTTTGATATGTCATCCATTACAGTAGACTAACTACCGGTGAGTGACTAAATCAATTTTTATAGATACTACACAATTAATATGATAACTACCAAGTAAAACAAAAAAATAGAAAATAATGCACATATCAGAGTATGAAAAATAAAAAAAACATTCATTAATAAATTAAATAGAATTATATAATCATAAATTTCAACTAATTTCCCAATGATAATATCACCTATAAAAAAATAAATAGAAGAAAAAATACAAAAGGTTATTTACTACCATTCTTGAGTGCCACCTCATCTTAGTCTAGAATCTATGTCAAGTTTCCCTAGATCGATCCATATGAGTATATATGCTCAAATAATGAAGCTGACAGTAGACGTCACATACACTAGTGTGTCTATGTGTGGTCTAAGTAATATATCTCAATAGGAAATCACCAATTTCCCCAAATATTCTCTTTCATATATGTGTGTGCATAATGAAAATAAACCTGCATGTTAAATCCTCATGTACTAAGTATGACACCCTGATACACAACCATGCCTGATTTTATTAATGCTGGAAGCTAGTAATTTCATTTGATAAATCCCAATTGATATCAAAAGACTCAAGGTAAGGTTCCATACTATGAAAAAACCAAAACCCTTATCATTAGGGTAGGGTTTATATCACTTACTTAAGCTAGTCCCTAAAATAGAAGTCTATACAATAAGTACCCATCAAATCCCCCACATAGAAGACCACCAATTATGTACCCATTCCAATCCTCACATAGAAAGGATATAAAATATAGTAATGAATACAACAATTATCATGGGGGGCATATAAAGTACACTTGTCATCAATTCTCACTTCGTATATGTCACACATAAAGTACCAAATCGCTACCTATCAATATAGTGTATATCTCTATTCCTAGTATCAAACCACAACTCACTAATACGGGGTATTGGGATCATTATAGTACCCAACCACTACCTATATATTTTATGAATAGTTATTTTCATACTAAAAAACTTAATACCTTTTATGAAGGGTTGTTTAAAAAAGTTTCAGTTCCCTATCTTCTCCATCAAGGTTTGATCGATATCAATTTTAATTATTTAGAAATACATAAAATCAGGATCCAATATGAAATAAAATAAGGGGAACAAAACCAATCATGTTATCTCATCAACTCAACCCCATGGTATTGGTAATTCAATATGTATACATTGGTCTCCAACGTGCATTGATCCTATCTAGCTACATAGGCTATTCTCTTTAAAACTATCTCTTTCAAACAAGCATCTCATGAAAAACCTGTCTACCTTATAATATTTCACATAAAGACATCCACTTGTGTCCTTATAACTATATCACTCTATTCTAACTAACACAATGCAATAATAAACACTAAAAATGTAATTATAGTCCAGTTTCTCTATTTGACCCTATCCTAAAGTTTTTGATCCCCAAATCCTAATTCAAATCCCACACACAAGCCTAACCCCACTAACATGGGACTAGCTAAATCGATTTTTACTAATCCTCTTAGTATCTCAACACCATATCATGAATTAACACCCATAACCATTAGTTTATCCACTTCTCACTTATTCTTTAAGAGACCTATCAAGTATAGTATCTAGAGAAAACCAACACTTCACATAGAATATTTCCCCGAAGGACTAATCATAATAATTTTAATATCTAAGACTCGTACCTACCCTCAAGAGGTTGACCCTCATCATAGGTGATACACACAACCATATCACTCATCACTATATGGACTAATTCATTTAATCCCATCAATTATACATTTAAAACTAAACTAGGGTGTTTTCATCCCATTAGAGCTTCATGATAAATATATGAGGAATTTTGAAATCTCAACTGCCATTCTAACCTCCTTGGTCAAATGGTATATGAGAAATCCCAATTAATAAATCATGATAAGAAGAACCTATTATATTTCCAATATTCTCAATTACATCCCATCTCATTCTCTAGGGAGTTATCAATACTATCAAATTAACTAGTCCAATGAAACCATGAACAAATACAAAATTCAATAAAAATAGGTCTATAATTTAGAATTATAGGGGCCATCTTCCACCAATATGGAGTTTATATCCTTGTGATACTTTGCACTAACTCAACAAAGTCCTTCCATGCCTCTACAAGGTTCATAGTAACAACCAAGATCCTATATCACACCAAAGAACCCAAATAATTAATTAAAAGAATAATATAATGAGAAATAATCACCCAAAAACTCATTAGGAAATGCTACACCATCAAAATCACACAAACCCTAAAATGTTTATCCTTTTGGGATCCCCTATATCCATAAAAGAATAAAATCCATCATCCTGAATGATTTTATCCATTTTTTTATTGAAATCATAACTCAATCCCTATCCAAAATCACAAAAAAAAATAAATAGGTGATGGAGTAGAAAATGTAGGGTATCAAAGTGAATTCACTACCCTCAATTACTATAAGAATATCCAAAAAATATCTACTGCCAAGGGTAATCGAAGAGAGGAATGATAGTGTGAGGAACAAGATGAAATTCCCTCCTTATATGAAGATTTTGTCTAAAAATTATGGGGGTAAACCATGAAACCATGGACCTACCCTTTATTTATAAATTTAAATTTGTGCCCATCACGTAATTACTTATATTGATCATGGTGTCAGGCCTGCTTCCTGACACCAATCACAGTAAGACCTATGGGTCATGATGTGATGAACATACCTTCGTTAAAATAAAAGGCCCCACTACCTAAACCCTCACAGAGGGACCCCTTAGAATACTACACGACATAGACCCATTGGGAAAAAGAAAAATATTAAGTCCTTTTCCGATGCAGTATTGACTCCTCCCACATAGAAACACATCCTCATGACAAGTCATCACAACATGACCCTTCTTTCACAACTTGACCAAGATTTATTTTAGTATAACAACAAAGGAAAATCAAATTTTAAAAAACATAATATTCTCCATTATTTTTTGAAACCCTCCCCCTTTTAAGTGATTCCTATACATAAGTTATTTTCCCTATCATAAACACCCGTATGAAAATATTCCAAGCTATAACACCCACTGGTGATGTTGTGATATCTCTTCCCATGTATGTCTTTTTAGCCTTTATGCGTCCACCACTATATAATGACCACATGTCTTGGAATAACCTCAAGCCTCTTCACTATGGAACCTCCTTGGTTGTGGTTCCATTCATCAACCAGACCTTCCCATAATGTAAGCTTCCCCTTTCACGATATCATGTGCCACTATAGTATAATATCAACAATGAGGTCACGTTGACCATATATTGACATTCACCTAAGCACCCAAAACATCATTTTACCCTCTAAAAACAGGTAATAATATCTCCTTGAGATGTTAAAACAATTAGAATCATGACCCAAATCCAAATTCTTTAAATTTCCCCCATAGTGAAATTTTTTTTCAATTCCCTATGAATTTCAAAAATCATAATGATGTGGATCATTACAGAATCGAAAGATTTCATACCAAGCCTAGGGAAGCTATCATATAGATATTTAAATGGTTCATAGTGTATTTTTGATAATTTATCATAGAATGGGACACTAATTGATTCAATGTTTGGTGTGGTTTGTCCACAAGTTTTTGTTTCTATTTAAGGATGTCGAGTAGACTCGTACAATGGTGTACCCATTATCACTTCATTAGAGATATTATTTATTGAATAATGTATTCCATATATCATAACTAGATATATATTAATTTTTATTATCTTATGTTATATATAAAAAATGATGATCTCGTAATGGATGCATCATTTGGGTAATGATTGTTATATAAAATGTAATGGAGTTAGAACATTTAATAGGTAAATATGGATCCTTTGGTACGTTTATGGTAGAAATAAGGATG
Source organism: Viscum album (assembly GCA_963277665.1). Lineage (NCBI taxonomy): Eukaryota > Viridiplantae > Streptophyta > Magnoliopsida > Santalales > Viscaceae > Viscum > Viscum album. Next base: position 839,561,932 of record OY728145.1, on the reverse strand, counting down.
TATACTAGTGGATAAATAGAAGAGGATAAAGGATTATTGAGTGAAGTTATGATATATATATTCTATTTAATCTTGTTGATGCATTGTGAGGGTGATTTATTGGGTGGTGTAGAGTTTATTATAAGGAACACATACCAGTTTATAAATTTTATTAAATTATTATCAAACTATCATTTTTTTTGGTTTTGACATTAATAGAAGTAAGTGGATGTTGTGGATCAATTTTGGAGGAAGTTTGATCTATGATAGAAGATTTATCAGGATAATATTTCCTGCATGAATCTTAGTTGGAGGATACCAAACTTTCATGGTCAATAATGTAACACACTGATATTTTAGAATAAATTTTTCTTTAAATAAATTATGATTATTGGATAACTTTCTAAACACAACCTTAAGTCTTAACGAATCAAAATATAGTAATACTTTAAAACCTAGATGTTGAATTGGAATATATGAATATTAAGAAACAAATTATGAGAAATATCTATAATGGTTTTAAATAAATAATATTTATTGATTAATTCATAATAAATAGGTATTCAATTTTCAATAAAGTCATTTTTTCTTCAAAAATATTTTTCCTTCAAAAATGATTTTTGTTTCCTTTTGTGCATCAACATTATAATTAATTTTTACCATTTATATAAATTTTATATCATTAAATTAATATTTTTTTGAAATTTTCATAAAAATATTAACTTAGGGCGACTTTTTACATTTATATAAAAATAATTATTTTTTACTGAATAGTGAAAATTCCAATTTTATAAAAACTACCATATGTTTTTAAGTAAAATTCAAAATATGTTTTCAATTTGATTTTAAAGTAACATAATAATCCTTAAATTATAAATTATATAACTAATTATATAGTAATCATCATTATTCTTGATTTTGGCATGAGATAATTTTTGGACATAAGAACAAATATTTTTTTAAAACAATTTTTATATGCACAAATAGTTTTTATATTAATAAATTAATGAAATACCTATTGATTATAGGTTTTAATGAAATATATAGATTATATTTTTAACCATATATTTTGTAATTCATTTTTTGTGTAAGGAATCTGTTGTTTCTTAGTTTGTCTTTAGAATATTTTACTAAATAATTTTGAAGTCGTGTACTGAGTCTGCGTGGGATTTAAGGGCCAAGGGTGGCATAGTGTGGGTATAATAAAAATATTAAATATATTATATCACACATGTGTAATTTTTTGAAATAATATAATATATCCTAAATTGGGTTTTATATGTTGAATATGATACTTTCATTAAATCCATGACAAGGATTTTACCATAGGCATGACATAACCTTTATGTGTGTCAGTTGTTTGGTCTTAGTGCAATCATGGGTGGATTAATAAATAAATGAATTTATTTATTTATATAATCTCCATAAAATAATCCTCTCCAATTTAAACTCAATTAGGGAAATAATATTAAGGTTGAATTATAACCCTAGATATTTGGAGAGATATAATGGAATAAAGCTTTAGTGAATGATGATTGGGTCATGGAATAACGTTTGGTACAAAGGAGTTTGTGTTCACAAAAAAAATTCATAGATCTTACCAGTGGAAGTGAAGTGGAATTTTTATTTTTCAATATTCAATCAAAACTTGAGGTATGTAATATATTAGTTTGAATAATCCCATTGTTTATATTCTATAATCGAACATAAAATAATTCCATAGAATATTAATTTTCTGGTTAATGTTTGGATTACCAATTGGTGTTTATCTTCCTAAGATTTTGAATTGACAAAAATTATTGTTCTTAGTTTATTTTATTTCTCTACATTCACCATTCTCATGATGATTAATTTAGTCTAAATGAACAATGGATGATATCTATTCCTCAAGTTGTTTTTTGGGAATTTCTCCAGTTGTTCTTCACTTGTTCATCATCAGTCTTATCATAGGCTGATGGTTTAAAAAATACCTGGAAGAAGATTTTTGTGCAGTCATTCTTTATGAAAACAGATCATTAACATGGGATCAATTTCAATATCAACAGAATAATTAATGTTTATGGTGATGATTGAAGACCAAGAATAGATCAGGGAGTAGCGAATCATAGTTTACCATTGCGGTAGTGGTGCGGTGTGGCATGAGGTCATTTTTGAGATGTTAGATTCCCATAATATTTCCATAAGTGACTTGCAGGGCTCGAAAAAAAAAGTCAAATATGGGGGTTTATAGCCATTATATGTGGTGGTCACAAAGGAATATATGGAACGACCAAAGAAGCATGAAGAATGGTAATTTTTATAAGATTACAAACTACAAATAGTGTAGTTTTAATGAGCATTTGTTTCATATTCCTCTCAATATGGTGGGTAGTTATTTGGGTTGGGTTAAGTATCACACACCTTTTGATTTAATCACACATCAGGTGGACCTCAGTCAACCGGATTGAAATTAACTAGGAGTACATGCCTTGTAATCTATATAGTGATAGAGGATTTTTGTGTCAGATAACACATCATATGACCCTTGGTGATAGAAATTGGATATAAAGGTAGTACACTGCTAGGTTTTAATGTAACCCACACACCATTTGTGTTGGGGAACATACCATGTACTTCATAAAGTACATGGGCTTGGGAAGACAACACATACTGTGTTACTTCCAGACACCAACATGTCGTGTGATGTGGAGTGTACCCATGTACTTTGGAAAGTACTCAAACACACTCTTAGTACATGGGGAAGGTCTATAGTGATTAGTATAGACAAGATGGCATGGCTAGTTTGAGGTTGACCTCTACAATTCATATAACCATAAGTAAAAATCGTGTTTTTTATAAATACATTCCATGGGAGCATGATAAATAGTTAGTTCCATTCATAGTGAGACATTCCTTGTACCACTAGGAACACACACTATACTTCTTAAAGGGAAGGTTGGTGACCTTATTCTTCTATGTTCATCTCTAGTGTGATTTTGGGTGAGTTACCTCATATTGATTCAATATTGACCAATTTATTTAGGGTATAATCCCTTGGTCCATCCCTATATGGGTAATATGACACATCACAACTTAGGAATAGGATGTGATCTCTACTATGGAATTAGTCTTAGATGGAGTTATAGATCCCTATGGGAGGTATAAGTGTGATCCACTATCATATTTTTATTACTTAGGTGGGGTTTTAGGAATTTTTTCGACTAATATACATAGGCTTGTAATCCCCTACAAAGAGGGTAATTTGAGTTAGGGTTAGGTATGACCCATAGTTCATGGGAGTGAAACCCTATTTAAGTAATTATAGACTGACTCACCTAGTAGTCTCATTTTCTAAACACTTAAGGCCAAAGCGTAGGGAGTAGTTTTGTATGTTTATACATGCAGGAGGTAATCTAAATTCATAGAATTACCATGATGATAATTTTATACCACAAATATCACATAATTTTATGATTATAGAGAGGATGTGAAACACATTAGGACTTAATGGAATTTGAGAATGGTTTTTCTACCCTAGAGATATTTCCATTCATAGTGTACCATTCAATTTCCTCAAAACTTTGTTCAAGTTTCATGTAATTATTACGTCACAAATGGGAGGGTTATCTAACTTTGTTAGAGTTTCAAATAATGATAGTTACTACTTTATCATTAATGATTCAACACTTGAGGAAATTTAAAAGAGACAATATAGGTCACCATTGTACTTGTTGGAGCTATTGTGATATAGCTCTTATGGGTCTAGATTTGGTGCGAGAAACGGCAGTGAAGGTGTAGTTTATCTAAGGTTATATGACGACTACCTGATAATTTCATGAGTCAAATGTAGACAGATGATAGAGCCATTTTGAGTTCGAAAAGGTAGATCAATTTTATATAGATCTAAAATTATCAAGGATAATAGAGGTTTTCTCGGTGTGGTAGGCTATAATTGAGGTTCATATGACCTTTTTTAGTTATTGTGTTAGGTTTTGAAGTTGGGGTACTACTTAAATATTCTACCACAGATGGATCGGGTTTATAATATTTTCCATGTGTCGTGGATGTGGATATGTGTGTATCAATTATTGCATGATATTGACTAGGTTGAGCTGGACATTGGATGTAGAGTTACAATTTTTAGGATCCTAGTAAATTATTAGAAATAATAGGATAAGACACTTTGTAGTAAATTTTTTCCCTTTGGTGTGTATTTGTTAGAAGAATGAGAATATTTAAAATTGATCATGGGAGAGGGAGACCCATTTGAGATCTTAGTATCATCCTTTTCAAGTATATTTTCACTTTTTGATACAACAGAAATTGAGGGTCGAGAATATGTAAGAAATATATCTTTTCCTAGTAAGAATTTTGTATAATTTAAGGAATATTATTGAATCTTAGAATTGGGTGAGTGCAGGATTCTGGGGCTCAGATTTCCTTGGATTGGATAAAATAAAGATATTAAATATATTATGTTACACACATAATGTTATGTAGAAATAGTCGCATATATACCAAAATGGTTCTTAGATAGTGTATCTAAGACCACCATTAAATTTGAAACATATATTTTACACTAGGAATGACATAACTATTGTGTGTGTCAGGTATTTTGCCTAAGTGAAACCATGGGAGAATAAATTAATAAACAAATAAATTTATTTTTTTAATCACCATGACCTAATCCTATCATTATTAAACCATGTTATGTAAAAATCATAGGGTTATCCACATACACCTATAGATTTTGTGACATTTCTTAGAGGAGACATTCAGTGAACAATGACGATATTGCAAAACAAAAATTACTACCTAGGAGTTCAACTTTTCAGATGGAGTTTATAGATCTTTCCAGTTATGGAAACCTATAATTGTTCTTCATCAAAGATCGATCCAAAATTATGGTAGGGAATTCATTTTAGGGATTAATCCCATTATTTATTTTCCCTAATCAAATTTGAATTAATTCTTTAGCATATTAGTTCTCCAGTCAATGTTTTTATTTTCAATTAGTATTTATATCCCTAGGTTTTTCAATTTATTATAATTTTGGATCCTTGATTATTTTATCTATATTCATTTGTTGTTCTCTTGGAAAAAATTTAAGGCCATTTGAAAGTTTTGTAAGTTTTTTTTACTTATTTTGGTGTTTATTTTTTATTTATCCTATCATTCTTTGTATGTTAATCATCAATATTTTATTTTTTCTGGTGGTTTAATAAATAATTTATGGATGTTCATTGCAAAATAATTCTATAGAAGAAAAAATACTTACTAAAGGATTGGGTTTGGAAGTGATGGAATTATTGTTGTGTTTTGTGATGATAGAAGACTTGGACTCAATCATGGACGTTTAGATCATGTTTCAGCACTGTGATAGTAGTATAGTATGATAAGAGGTAATTTATGAGTTGATGGATAGCCATAATCTATCCACATGTGACATTCAATGCCTGGTTAACTCAGATTTGGCGGTTTATGAGCATGATATGTAGTGGGAGGGAAGGAACCAGGGGTGTGAGAAAATCCAAATAAAGAATGAAAATCTCCAGAAAATTCAAAATTATATGTCATGTAGTTCAAAAGAACACCCATCATGTGCCCCCTTTGTGTGGTGGATAGTGTTTTTGGATTTATTTTAATATCACATGCCATATGATTTAAAAAAGCTTCATGTAAACCTTAGTTAGCTAGATCAACATGAACAGAGAATACACACCAAGGATTCCATTTTATATTATACTTTATGTGTGTTAGATAAAACACTGTGTAACCCTTGTATAATGTCCCAATGTTTATTGGGAGTATATGAATAATGTGGAAATGTTTCTTAAAAACCCATTTCTATTGGGTAGAATACCATTTATTTTGGAAACGTAAAAAAACTTGGGCATAAACACATGATAAGTTCCATTCAGGCCTCTACTCACTCTATTATATAGAGTACCCTGTGTACTTCAAAAAATACTCTGACATTCCTCGAGTACAGGTTCATGTGCTCTAGTTCAAATTCTTAATTAGACAACACATCGAGTTCCAAACATACCTTATATTTAATGTACACCTAGGGAAAATATTCTTATTTTGATAAATTCATGCCATGTCAGTGTGAGACATAGGTAGTTCAAGGTTTATTAAGACACATTGTGTACTCATTAATGGGTAAAATGGTTCCCATGTTCTTCTCAATTCAGATATGGTGTGAGCATTGGTGAATTCCCCAGAACTATTATAGTATAAACCTATTTCGATAGGATATGTTCCCTTGGTTATTCTCTATGAGACTACTATGAGTCATCACGTCCTGGGAATATGATGTGATAACCTCTATGGTACTAGTCTCAGATAAAGTTACAGAATCCATTTATGTGGCTTAGATTGTGATCCATTATTATTATCATCATCCCCATACAGGGTTTTAGGAATCACCATGAACAACATACATAGGTTTAAGATCCCCTATATAGAGGGTGATTCCGGTTAGGGTTGGGTATACCCCATAGGTCTGAGGTTTGATCCCCTATTTTATGCTGACAGTTGTTATCTTCCTATGTTTTTTTATCTGTTAGAGTGTGTATCTTGGATGATCCATCTCAGTTTAATTACTACATCTTCATGGAGAGACTCAATGAACATGTCATCTCATATGAGTTCCATCAGTATATTTATAACCATTGAGTGAGACCTTTTGGATGAGTTCCATAAGGGATAGAGAGACTCATGGATTGAGTTTTCGTAGACAAGTGTTACTTTTTAGTGGATAGAAGAATCATAGGCCGGTTGTGATGTTGTGTCCTCACCTTGAGACTTAGTGTCTATCTTGTGCATATATGTGATATTATTATATATTTCTATGTCTCATATTATGATTGATATATATTAGTGATTATGAGAATACCTATCTCTTGTTAATTTGTGTTTAGTGATTTTATGGGGACCTATTGGGTATGTATATACTCACCCCTATATGGGCTCTGCCCACACATTTCATGTTTTATAGAGGTGAACTGTTCTTCATTGGATTCCTAGGTGGACCAAAATTTGGTGGATCTTAGTTGGAGATTATTTTTTCTTGACTTACCTCAGATGATCGAGGAGTTCTTTTCGGGTTGTTTACCCCTGTGTTTTCAACAAGTTGGGTTACTTTACACTTTTTGTGGGCTTGTATTTATTCCTTTAAATTTTTTATGTATTACTTATTTTAATATGTTGTATTATAGATGTTATTATTGCATTTATAGTATGATTTTTTTTACATTTCTACATTTTACTATTGAATGGAGGTGTGTGCGTGTGTACATGTACTTTAGGCTAAGGCCTGCCATGTAAGCGATATTCCTAATCAGTGCAAGTAACTATCCTCTCTCTTATTAGTGGTTGGCATGGTATGTACTTATCATATTACCATAGGATATGTGGGTCCTAATCAGTCAGGTCATGACATGATGGTTTTTAAATTGAAAGGAATGGATGTAAATTGATTTTCACTCTAGAAAATTCATTTTTCGAAAAAGGGTTTTCATTATAGATTACACACTTAATTAAAAAAAATTATTTCAGTTATAAAAACTGAATATGGTAAAATGGATTCCATATGTGGAATAATAAAATTATATAATTTCATACAGTCAACATATTTTTTAGTCAAAGTGAATAGTAAAAATTGAAAAAAAATTGATATCAAGGTTAATATTAAAATGGTTTTGCTAGGGGGACCATGAGATAAGTGTAGGATTTCCAACCAATCATCTAAAATTCTAATTTTTAAAAGATATATAAAAAAAATTATCCTAACTTCTAACACCTGGACATTTGGAGAAACTTTCCATGAAAGTGACCATTTATAAATGAAATATTTTAAGAAAATATATATGTGTGCCTCCCCTTACTTATAAATGGGCACCTATACTTCTCCGTTATTTAAAATATAAAAACATTATATCTCTACAAGTATCTAAAAAATATCCTTAACTGATTCCTTCCCATCATCGTATAGATTTGTTTATTCTCTTAAAACCAATCCTTCAAGGATTACGGTGTATACCAAATATAGTCTCCCAAAGAAGAGGTATAAATCATAACCAAGAATGTCAAATTTTATTTCTTCTTTTAACTACTATAACATTTTTTTATCTATTTAAATTTTACACCTCCATTTTAAATCTCTTTTCTATCAAATAGGAGAAACAATTATCACCCGGGTGTACGTATAGTCTAATTTCTCCATGTAGGGATATAATTCATTTTCGATCACCGTCACTCATGGAAGGTTATTATGATGGTTTTAATGATTATATATTTTATTAATTAAATAATTATTGTTCTAAAATAATAATATCACATAATACTTCTAATATTTTTATTCATTGGTATATAATAACTTCACTCGTGCATACGTATAGATTACCACCTCTATAGAGCGATATGATTTGTTAATCAATTAAACTCTATGTAGATGGTAATATGATAGTTTTAATAAAAACATGTGTTATTTATTATATAATAATTATTCACTAAGGTGGATTATATTTTACATTTCTTTCTTTCTATCCATAAAAAAGTTGAAACATCATTGGTGTGTACGTACATATTATCATCTCGATGAAGTCATTTAATGCATTTTTCAAACACACAAAATATGAATGTTTATAAATATATATATAATGAATATACATGATATTTATTTCATGATTAAAATTATTGATATATAGGATCCATTATCAATGTAAAATAATCAAATATTTTTATCTAAAACATAAAAGAAAAATGAAGAAGATAACACCCTAAATGATGGCTTTAATAGAGAATTGTTGATAAATGGGTATTGAAATGATATTATTGGATCATATAATAGATTATATGTATTAATAGTGTTATGGTATATAATTATAAAAAAACTAATTTTATCATACATGAGGTTATAGGGATTACGATGGACGAAAAACTTAGGGTAAGGGTTTTGTCTCCAAACTACCTTTCTGGAGATGCATGTTCTTTTATGAACCTAATTTCTTTTAAATGGTTTATATACTACGAATTGGATATTCAATATTATGTATTATCCTTATTCATTTTATTTTTACTTCAAATTAAATATCACTTTATTTCAAGGGTTTTTTGTTATAATGTTACTTAATCGGTAAGTGTTTTTCATCTCAATTTCTCTTCATTGAAATTAGATGTAGTGTCATGCTTGAATTTGTTATCTCTATGGTTTATATACTACCCAGAAATTTATATAAAAATAATAAATAACTATATACATGTAATTTAAAGACACGTGTTATTTTGAATCATCCAATTAATTTTGATTCAATTATTACTAAAGCATTTATGGTTTAATGTTACAATCTAATTTTAACTGGGATTGTTTATACTTAAATTTATGATGATGAAATTGTATGAACTATATATTCTAAATATTTTGTATTTTTTTCTCCTAATTTTTTTTGTATATATTACATGATTTAATTTAATTTCATTCTCTTTATATACTAAAGATACTGAAATAAGGTTTTCAAGGAAAATCGAATATGTTTTTCTCTTCAGTATGCAATCTTTTTTTCCATTACCATATTTAATTAAAATGATTTAATAATGTTTTAAATATTCTTTGAAGATTATTTTAATTAGTTTTAACTATATCTAAAATTAATAACCATGGTTTAAAATAAACATTCATATCATTTTCAAAACATGTTTCTTTGGACATTTTTCTAAAAATTTGAAAGGAATTTTCATTTTAACATACACCGAATGAATGTATTTCCATACCATAATTAATACTATTTTATTTTAAGATTATTTTATATGTTTACTTGGGTATATTCAATGAAAAAAATAACATAATATTTTTGAAATTTTTATATCTTAAATAAGTGATTTCAAAATGAAAAGGCTAATTTCCTCAATAATAATTATAATGATATTTTATATGTAGTTTCATTTATAACAACATTATTTATGTTTCTTTTCATTTAATAGGGATGTTATTCAATGTTATGAATTTAATTATTTCTTTTTATGGTTTATTATTATGATAATGAATTTTTTATGAAACACATATCCTTTTAATGGGTTATAATTTTATGATATTATGAAAGTTTTATGATCATATAGAACATATATGTATAGTTTTAATTATATGATGGGTGGGCCTAGAATTATATTGCTATATAATGCATCAGGTAAAGAAAGATATCTCATGAGATAATAAGGACTGTAATTGGGAGTGAACACAATTTCTAAAAGGAACATTGTATAATTAGATAGTCTTAGGGTGAAACTTAACTAGGAAAATAATGGAATGGGGTGTGAACTCAATCCACTACTGTAGTCTTAGAAGTGATCCTTGAATATGGAAATGATTTTAAATTATTATGTTTATGAAAGTAAACTCATTCCTTATGCTTACTATATGTTTTTATAGCTTGTGATTAGAAATTTATGATTCTAATATCTTATGTGTTATATAAATCAATTGATAAAACATTATTCCTTGGATCAATATTTTGATATATGAATTTATGGGTATTGATTTGTAGTGTTTACCTATTTTTGTCACTACCTTATGCTTATAATATACTCACTTATTATCATCACATAATTTTACCCTTAATTATAAGCTAATCACACCATTTCTTATGTTTTCAATTACTTGGTTATGGAGAAATGTTTCAAGTATGATGTGTCTAAGAAGGGTGCTAGTTGTGATGAACTAAATGAGAAATTATGTAGACACTTTATGTACCATTATTTTTTAGGTCCAGGTTTCTAATGACTCTAAACCAATATGGTCATCAAGAATGTACAATTGTGAAATGTATTGAACATTCATCCAAAAAGATGTAATATATATGTATGAAAAGTATGGGACTCTATAGTTGGTATAAGAGGAAGTTTTAGTAACTTTTAAAAACTTGGATCAACAAACATTAGTGATAACCCTTATGATAAGTAAAAGTATAGGTTAAAATTATAATGTTTTCTTATGTTAAATATTCTTTGGTTTTCTTATAAGTACATCCATATTTGGATACTACAAGTTGATGGGGTTTTTTCACAGATGCATATTCGGGTAATAAAATCGAAATGAGTTGGTCAATTATATATCGGTTTTCATTTTGGTTCATAGTGAATGGATCTAAAAATACACCTAGTTTGACACTCCCAAAGGATATTTATAATACAATTCATATTTTTTATAAACCATTATTAATTATTTTAACAAATAATAACCTTGGATGACCTATAATAAACTTAATATTTTATATAATCAAAATAAGTTTTGATGGTTTGGATATCCAATGAATGATTTCCCATTATTAAAAGAATATTGATTACTATTGATCACATTATGATTTTTGTTTGAGTTAATATATTAAAACAATAGGAATTTTTTTAACTTTGAATGTTATGGATGATGCAATGATTTTCCTCATGATAAACTAAAAGATATGGGATATGGAATGAAAAATATTGTGATTATTCCTAACAATATATCTCATTATGTGATTAAAAATATAAAAATAGATGAGTTTCTAAGTGAACAAAATAATAGAAAATTAGATTTTCATTAGGATCATGGAGAAATTAAAATTCATCTTTCTAAATTTTAAGATTAGGTTTAGAATAATCAAAATAAATCTCTCAAAGGAATAAGAAGATGTTTTATGTTTGGAAAATAAATACAAATGGAAACTAAGTACCAGGTAAAATAAAGTGTTCAAGGGAGATAAATAAAGTACATTTCAAGTTACAATTTATGGTTCTATGTCTCTTGTGTGGGTAAATTGTGCATTATCAGAGCCAATTACCTCTTCCAAGGGAAAACTCATAGACCAATTAATGGCCTATGTTATGCTAATTTTTGAAGTTGAATTATTGAGATTTTTATATTTTGGGATTTTATAATTATGTTATAAAATTTCTTTATTAATTATTTAATAATTAAAAAAATAATGAAATATATAAGTATTTATCTATAGTAGTTTCTCCTTAAAGATTCCCAAGAATATATTGAAAGTCTTAGACAATATAGAAAAGTTCATTAGTTTTCAGTTGATATTTTTTTGGTATAACACGTGATTAATTGATCGATAACACTTAATGTGTTGATCGGGTTGAGATGATAATGTTTAGTTGGGATAAAATGTTAATATATGTTGACAATATGAATGGGAAAGAATCGGTGACATTGAAATTACTAAGAAGATTTTTTTAGAAGAATAAACTCTTGACCTTTTATAAAGATAAAAGAAAAAGTTAACAAAGGAGTAAACGAGGTCATCAAAGGTACTTTCCCTAATCCATAAACCAAAACAACATGACTAAAGATCATAATATACCATATAATATTCTTACTCATAGTCATAAGCAACTACATTTTGTAATTCCAACAATAAACAACATTGACTAAATATCCTAATTATTTATGCCTATGTTCTTTCATTATTCCAAGTTATCTTAGATTTTTATCCCTTAGAGTATGACTTTGTAGTCACATTCCTTGTTAGGATGGAATGTCCCTTATAAGGCCTTCTCTTTGAAGGAAAAAAGAGTGAATTCCTCATTTTCGGTCACATTTTTTATTCCATTTGTAACGATATCCTTAAAGGATGCATAACCACTAGAGCTGGAAGCCTTGATGGGATTACAATACTAATCATTTCCATTTTTAAAGATGTATCTCCACATACTAGGAATTCAAAAAAAATTCAAAATATTATGAAACTCTTAATAATAGTATTTGTTTAGTTTAACATTAGGTTTATTGAATCCACCTTCATATATAATCTATCATAAAGATTCGGTTTCCACTTATCGCACTATTAAAACTTACCCCAATGACTTATTATGTGTATAAGAAAATTTTAACTTAGATAGTATTCATGAAAATTATCCAAACATTGACTCATCGGTACCCTTTTCTATATCAATGGGTATACCAATTGCTGAGTCAATATAAAACATGAACATTAGGTGATACTTATATTAACATAAAAATGATTAAATATTTCAACCCATTCTAGAATATAAAATATACATAGTTTTATAGGTATCTATTCAAACCCCTATGCTTTCCATTTCATTTCCTCTTTAGAAAGATTATATGGAAGTAATCTCACATAATTGGAATGATTCTCAATTATTTTATGCCTAAAGGATTCAAAAGTTGGAGATGAATATCAGCCAGCCTCCATGGTTTCAATACCAAAGGCAAGACAACCCTCGTGACGATATAAAACATTAAAAGATTTAGCCTTTCCAAAAATGATTCTTAATTGGAATAAATGTGAGCCATCAAACCCCTTCAAATTATGTGATCCAATACCTATTCTTTGAGTGATAAAAAATTCTATTTATTTCCCCTATCTATAATCATAGACTCATTCAAGGATGAAGTAGTGACATCTTTCAAATCTCTTGATGAACTCACCTCAGAGTAGGTCCTATGAGATTTTCCTATTCTAAAAGTTTGATTTTTATGTCTCATAAAAATACCCAAGTAGATTCAAACCATACACCCTTGGAGAAACATGAAATTGTCGCAGCAGCTCCACCCTGACTACCATCTCATGACCTTGAAAAAGATTAGTGATTTGATAATCGAGTGGGTCATGATAAATTTTATGAGATTATTACATTTTTATATTTTTTAAATATATTAGATAATCTATGATTTAATTTGAGGAAAAAGGATAGAGTTATATTTTAAAAAATAAAAGTTTTCATTAAGGATTTATGGTTATTTAGGATATTGACATGTTTTAAGATAATATAAGGTCAAGTAATTCACAAGTTTGTTATGGGACATTAATATCTACTTTTTGCGGTTTAAGGGTAACATTTAACATTATTTTGGAAATTTTTTTAGATTTTTTATAATATTTTGGTTTATTTAATATGTTGAGACATATATTAGAGTAGTTTGACTATTAACTATTTATGATATAATATATATTTAATGTTGGATATTATTATTGAGGACTTAGGGATTGACATATTATTTCATCATATGAAGATTTTTCCATATTAGATTACTTGTGCTGACCATTTTGGTTTTTACAAACATCTAGATATAGATGGAATGGATTGTAGTTTTCTTTTGGAACTTATGATCAATTAATTGTTAATTATTACTCTTCAAACAAGTAAAATTTACCTCGAATATTCATCTATTTGTATGAGGACCCGACCTTAAACATTACTTATTATTGAATTAAATGAATAATTCACATTGAGGATCTTTTCAGGTTTAAAGTTTTAGAGAATTAGGACATAACTATTACATCTCAAAGATTACAATGTAGACACATCTACTCAGCTTCCATTTTTTTCACAAAAAAAACTCTTGAACACAATAGTCATGTCTAGTTCCTTGTTTTAGACAGCCTGACATTTCCTTGATCCCATCCTTGACCCTATTCATCTTTATGTCCTGTGGAAAACATTTCAAAAAAACTTGGGATGAGCATAAAAAGCTCAGTAAGGGTTATAGAAATACAGAAAGAAAACATTAGTCCATGTATACATAAGAATCTATGAAATCATACTTTACTCATAAAACTTAAGCAATTTAACATACCTCATAAAATCATAAGTTTTATGAATAACTCATAGAAATCATAAGACATAAAGGTAACTTGAGGCATTAATAACATTCTTACATAGGGAGTAACCCTCATGGTTATGTTTGGAATACCAATCACTGTATATTCCCTAAATCTCTTCGAAGAAACCTTAACGTTTAACTCCTTCGAGTTACCCAATGCATTGGAGAGCTATATCGGGCTCACCCGCCCTTAGTTTATCACGAAACCATCCATCTTCATAAACAATGCCCAAGAACCATAACATGATCATAACACATAAATTAATCATAAAGGAAAGATAACATTCCTACATTTCAATAACAATATAACATTTTAAGATATTGAAATAATGAATCCATTCTAAAAACCATTTTCAAAACCATTTAAAACATTTAATAAAGATATTTTTGAATCAAAGTGTCCCATACCACCTTGATGCTCATAAAATTTTAAACCATTGATATCTATATACATAAATCCTTAAAACCATTTTGAAAACATGGATATTAATGAGAAATATTTATAAGAACAAATCATTAAAACATTTAAAGCGATAATTTAGTTAAAGGGGTTTTTAACAAAATGAGAGACACTTGAATACAATATTTGAGGAATAACATTTAATCAGAACTTTATAATATCATGAGAATAAAGGGATTAATGATATAATATTCCAAAGGACAGTGTATACACCATATAATTGTGAATTTGTGCATAACAACAATGACGTCTCAATAGAAATGTAAAATGAGATGAAATCCCTTATAAAGAAGGTATACTTAAATTAAGGATAAATCAATCTCATAATTATGTATGAAAAATATAAATACACCCAATATAAGTGGGTATTAAGTGTAAAACAATAAAATGTCATTCACACATATTCAAAGGATGACATATTCAATAACTACACGTTGAACCCAAAGAAATCGAAATTGGGTTAAAATGTTCCCTTGGTAAAATTCGACAGCCTAACGGCGTCACTTTAAAATTCATAAAATTAGTTGATGAGAGAGAAAATGGTATCTCATAAGTTGGACATAAAATTAACATCAATAAGGATATAAAAGAACACATCCCAACATAAAAATATGTAAATTAAAATACATAACAAAATAAGTCTTTTAAAAAGAGAAGTGTGAAAGGTTCCCTTACCGATTTGGGCAACTTTCAAAACGTACACCCCATGAAATAAGGGTCATAAAATGAAGTTGTAAATACCCATAAATGAGATTATATTATAAAAATAGTAAAATAATGGGCAGTACATTCACCACACAAAAGGAAATAGTGGCCAATGTAGCATGAATCTCACGGGAATAAAATGTGAGATGAAAACCCCCTTATGAAAATTTGGCAGCCTAACGACTCAACATAAAACATCAAAAAATGGATTTACGAGATAAAATAGGGTCTCTCATCATATTAGAATAAAATTTACAGCAATAGGAATATATAAGAACATCCCCCAACATAAGAAAGAGGATCTTAAAATAAGTTACACAAAAGAGAGTACTTTAAAAGAAAGAGAGAGGTTGGATCCCTTACCTCAAGTCCGACTTGTCTTGTTCATTTCTTTATATTCTTGAATAATAAACTTTCGTCAATTTATAATTGCTTAAGTTTCTCCTTTAAATATTATTATTCATTTCATATCACGTATTATAATGTTATAATAATTGGTTAATAGTGTGATTTCATATCAGACGTTTTTGTCGATGTTTGGTATATGAGTCAAAAATGAACTTGTTTGAAAATGATTGTCCATGTAGTTATAAGCAAATCATCTCCAGAATAGTACTAATGATTTAAATATCATATATATCCATTAAATATTAATTTTATACTATTCCATAACATTTTGAGATAAAAAGAAATGAGATGCACCGTTCATGGAGACGGTAGGCCGTACGTACGCATGAAATGCTACTTTCATTTCTTTGTCATATTAATGGAATTAAAAATAATTGAAAGATATATATATATATATATATATATTATAATTACAATATAATATATATTTCATATAGGTCACATAAGTTCATTAATTTCATTCTTTATACATTCCATGTATTGCATGAACGAGTCACATCACTTGAGGGGCGGTAGTCCACACTTCCTTGTATGAAATTATCGCATTTGCACAACATGAATAGCATTAAGGTATGTTTTAAATATAAAATACAGAAGCATATTGAAAACATAAATACCAAATATATAATATATAAAATATAGTGACATCATAATGGCCACCATGAAAGGTGTTAAGAGAAGATTGAACAATCATCGTTTCGTTAGGCAGTAATTGGCCATCCACAGAAACAGTATGTTCTTTAACCATTAGACGGAAGTGTGTGTAAGTGTAGCTAGAATCATTCACATAAAAACATCCTAGTATATTGAATATACTGGTGTTGTTTCAAAATAAAGGGATAAAAAATTTTAGGTGTTTGGAGAAGCAAAAAAAAAAGAGCACAAGTGAATACATTACCTTTAAATTGGATAACTCATTTTGGTTTGAACCGAAAGGGTTTCTTGAAGAGACTTATGCCAAAGGTGAGGCCTCAATGATTAAGATAGGGATGTGGAGAGATGAAATGGGTAGGGTTTTGGCGAGCAAAAGGCTTGAGAAGTGTTGTTAAGGTGGTAGAGGTGGGGGTCTTTTATAAGAGAAGAGGAGGGGCACTCTTGGAAAGTTATAAAATATTACTTTATTATAAAATATTTTTTGGATTTTAAATTCCCCAAAAAGATTTATTTCGATGATAATGTGATAAGGTTTTTAAATCCAGTCATCCAATAGGTTTTTGACAAGTTTATGACTTATATTTTACCATATCTTCTCATTTTATTTAAATCATTCATTTATGAGGTAATCACTACATCATCACGGTGTCATAAATAAATTAATTTATTTAATGTCTAAAAATTATAAAAAAATATCATGATGTATGAAATATTTTTATATTTCTAATGAGTATTTATAGTCAAAAAAATTACTTGTATAACCCCATGTAAAAATAGTTTTAGTAAAATAATACATGTTTGTGACATTTTAATTTTAACTTTAAATAAAAAGTTATTATTGTCATTTTCCAACCAAAGTGGCTCCATGGGGTCCCCAAGTTGACCCATGGATTTTATTGGTTGGAAATTCCTCATCCAATAAGGGTAGGACATGTTTCAAGGTTATTTCATATTATTATAACATTATCTTTAACTTAAATTATACTAATTACCTTTAATCGCGATTAATAAAACTTAAAAGTTACTATTCACCAAAAAATTATTTTAATCTCATTGAACCACATTTTACATCCTAATGAAAACCATGTATGTTGGATTTCGGAAAATCAAATCACATAAGTGGTAAATTTTCATTTAAACGAAAAACCAGTTTCTTTAACTACCACTTGGTGGTTTCACTATTCATCAAAAATTGATGTTTTTCAGAAAAATACCAAAATTCACCCTAAGATTTATTTGATATTCCGAATTCAAAAATGATGTCTATTTTAAAAAATTAAAAATATATAAGTTTCATTAATTAATTTAATAATTCATTCCCGCTATCAAAACAAATAGCGTGTTTTTAAGAAACAATATCTATTAAAAGATTGACACTAATTTAAGTCCAATTTCAAAGTGAAAATAATTCCAATGACCACAATTGGATTAAATGGTAAAAATATATTCTAAATAAACTTTAATACCAATTAAAAAGATAATATATCCATATAAATAAATCAGATGAAAAGGAGGTTTTGAATTAAAATGCAACATTTTCACAAAAAATGATCTTTATCGGAAAAATAACAAAAATTTACACAAAGTAAATTTTGATTTCAAGATTCTAAAGAAGGATTCTATTTTTTCAAATACATAATATACAATTGTCAAAATTATATTTAAAAAGGGTTCTCCATCAAAAGGCGATTAATCGACCTTTTGAAGAATATTAGAAGATTTATGCTTAAAATTGGATTCATTTGCATTTTAAGCCTCTAACATTTATTGGATAAATGTAAAACTATTTGACAAACATATATAATAATTTTTTAGTTAGTTCAATTCATTCCCACCATTACAATGGAAAGGAATTAACTACCATTTAAAATAATATTATTTTATTATTAGAGTGCAACGTAAGATTTCAAAGAAACTCGTTGTTGCGTATTGGGTACGCCATCGAGCATAGTGTTACCTTTAAAGTAATATTAACATTTTATTCACAAATATGGATAAATATGAAAATGTCATATTATTTATTTATCTGGGGTGTAACATCCTTCCCCCCTTTTGGGAATTGCTTCCTCGCAATTTTCAAATTGGGCTTGGAAACTTCATTGAAAATCCAGCATCGGAACAAGAGTCAGTAAAACTATCACTTTAAAATAAAGAAATAGAAGTACAAAGGTCACCCGATTTAACCCATACTAGGATTCCATGTAGGAAAAAATTGACATGGAGGAGAAAACAAAGGGTCATGTTCTGATGGATAGTGATATAAAAAATGTTTAGGAGAAAGTTAACCACAAGAAAATCACAAACTTGTGATGGGTTAAACGGTATTTGATTTCCCAGTAGGAAACATTAACCGACAAAATTTTTGTTTTAAGTTTTTTTTCATTGAGGAATTTATTTATGAGCTTAACTAAAACATAAGGAAACATACTTACTTCTCATGTTGACTTTCAACTTTTACTATATTTCTTACACGAACTCAAATTTTCTTCAAAAGACGAGTATTTAGGATGACTTTTTCACATTAAGAGAGCTGAAATCAACTTCTAGGGAATCACCTAATCCACAAAATAGAACTATATACTTCCCATGTCTTTATACCTTAACCAAAACTAAAACAAAAAAGGTTAGTACGAGATTAGATAATACCCAAAAAGTATAATCCTTTATAAAAAAAATATATTCTTAATCTCCAAAATTTGTCAAACAATACCCAAAGTTCAACAAAGACCATTCAATAAACATCTATCCATAAAATTCTTCAACATAATCAAAACTAAGATTGAAACCCAAATCTCTGAAGGATTTAATCACATATTCTTCCAAGATAAACCTTAACATTTATCTCCAAATAACATCAGTTACTCTTGAAGTCTCATACTGAAAAGTAATTAACCTAATCACATATCCTCCATGATAGGTTAATAATTTCCATAGATAACCTAAAATTAACTTATTCTAGATTCATAAGATCATCTAACTAAAAAGAATTAGTCAAACTAACTAGGTACTTCATGTTTCCAGTGGTAGGCGATAAATAGCAGTCGCACTTTGGTTGTGGGTTCGATTCTCATAGCTTCTTCAGACGCGACAGGTTGTCACACGGTCTACGTGTTGTCCTTTTTCCAAAACTACATAATTCTTAAAACATTCCCCAAAAAGAGATAAAATCTTAAAAAATAACCAAAACATAATTTAACCTCAAGTTTATCTCATGTCATTCATATTCCATCATAACATATAGTAACCCATAATTACCTCAAAAGTAAGGATCATATAAACCCTAATGGTTACCCTTATAATTATTACCCGAACTTCCAGGTCAAGTTGGTTCTCTCTTATATGATGCATTAGAGAACTCACCAAGGTTCAAGTGGTTGATCATGATTCCTGATAGTTGGTTTAGAGTAACCATGAGATTTATCATTGAGTCCCCTTTTTCATCCAGTATCTTAATCAGAGTACCGCCACAGTTTCCTTCAAACCCATTATAACTTTCGTGCATGCTAGATCCATCCATTTACTAAAACCAAAAAGGTCAGTGTGAGTATATCAACAAAATCATCATGTACTAAAGAGGAAGATAAACACTAAGATATAATTATCCAAGTTATCTCAAACTCATTCAAACTTTCATAAATAACAATGACTCTATCTAATATAATAACCATTGTGGTTATACACAACCTGTCACTTATGCTTAAACAACACTTGAGGTGGTGGTAGTCCACACTTGAGGGGGTGCTAGTCCACACTTCCTCGTATGAAATTATTGTATTTGCACAACATGCAAAGCATAAAGGTATGTTTTAAATATAAAATAAAGAAGCATATGGAAAAAATAAATACCAAATATATCATATATAAAATACAGTGACATCATAATGGCCACCATGAAAGGTGTTAAGAGAAGATTGAACAATCATCGTTTCGTGAGGCAGTAATTCGCCATCCACAGAAACAGTATGTTTTTTAACCATTAGATGGAGGTGTGTGTAAGTGTAGCTCTAATAATTTACATCAAAACAACCTATTTTATTGAAGATACTTTTTTGTTACAAAATAAAGGGATAAAAAAGTTTAGGGGTTTGGAGAAGCAAAATAAAACAAAAAAACACAAGTGAAGATATTACCTTTAAATTGGGTAACTCCTTTTGGTTTGAACCAAAAGGGTTTCTTGAAGAGCATTATGCCAAAGGTGAGGATTCAATGATTAATATAGGGATGTGGAGAGATGAAATGGGCAGGGTTTGGCCGAGTCAAAAGCTTGAGAGGTGTGGGTAAGGTGGTAGAGGTGGGGGCCTTTTATAAGAGAAGAGGAGGGGCACTCTTGGAAAGTTATAAAATATTACTTTATTATAAAATGATTTTCGAATTTTAAAGGTCCCAAAAGGATATAGTTCGAGGATAAGGTGATAAGGTTTCAAAATTCACTCATACAATAGGTTTTTGAAAAGTTTAAGACTTATATTTTACCCTATCTTCTCATTTTATTTAAATCGTTCATTTATGAGGTAATCACTACATCATCACGGTGTCATAAATAAATTAATTTATTTAATTTCTAAAAATTATAAAAAAAACTATCATGATGTAGGAAATATTTTTTTATTTCTAATGAGTATTTATAGTAAAAAATATGACTTGTATAACCCCATGTAAAAATTGTTTTAGTAAAACAATACATGTTTGTGACTTTTTAATTTTAACTTTAAATAAAAAGTTATTAATGTCATTTTCCAACCAAAGTGGCTCCATGGGGTCCCCAAGTTTACCCATGGATTGTCTTGGTCGGAAATGACTCATCCAATAAGGTTAGGACATGTGTCAAGGTCATTTCATATTATTATAATATTATCTTTAACTTAAATTACACTAATTACCTTTAATCACGATTAATAAAACTTAACAGTTACTATTCACCAAAAACTTATTTTAATCTCATTGAACCACATTTTACATCCTAATGACAACCATGTATATTGTATTTTTGAAAATTAAACCACAGAAGTGGTAAAGTTTCATTTGAACGAAAAATCAGTTTCTTTAACTACCACTTAGTGGTTTCACTATTCATCAAAAATTGAAATTTTTCAGAAAAATACAAAAACTTCACCCTAAGATATATTTGATATTAAGAATTCAAAAATGATGTCTATTTTACAAAATTAAAAATATATAATTTGCAATAATTAATATAATAATTTTTTCCCGCTGTCAAAACAAATAGCATGTTTTTAAGAAACAATATCTATTAAAAGATTGACACTAGTTTAAGTCCAATTTCAAAGTGAAATTAATTCCAATGACCACCATTTTATTAAATGGTAAAAATATATTCTAAATACACTTTAATACCAATTAAAAAGATAATCTATCCATATAAATAAATCATATTAAAAGGAGGTTTTGAATTAAAATGCAACATTTTCATTAAAAATGATCTTTATCGGAAAAATATCAAAAATTTACACAAAGTAAATTTTGATGTCCATATTATAAAGAAGGATTTTATTTTGTCAAATAAAACATATAAAATTTTCAAAAGTATATTTAAAAAGGGTTCTCCATCAAAAGGAGGTTAATCGACCTTTTAAAGAATATTAGAAGATGTATGCTTAAAATTGGATTCATTTTCATTTTAAGCCTCTAACATTTATTGGATAAAAGTAAAAATATTTGACAAACTTATATAATCATTTTTTAGTTATTTCCATTCATTATCACCATTACAATGGCTAGGCATTAACTACCATTTAAAATAATATTATTTTATTATTAGAGTGCAACGTAAGATTTCAAAGAAACTCGTTGTTGCGTATTGGCTACGCCATCGAGCATAGAATTCCCTTTAATGTAATATTAATATTTTATTAACAAATATGGATAAATATGAAAATGTCATATTATTTATTTACCTGGGGTGTTACAATTTGAGTAAGAGATGATAAAGAAGTGTAGATTGATTGAGGCATTACTAATGGATGAAATTATGTTTATCAAATAAAAAAAACAATTAGGCACATTTTTCATATTATATAGTAAAAGACATAAAATCTAGGGAAAAATATATTTAAAATTATTTTTCCTATATTATAGCTATTTCTAAGGAGTTGATGGTCATTTTCAACCATCGTCAATTAATGGTTTTATAGTCATTAATTTTTATATGATCATGTCCTCCATCAACCTATATTATTTTTTCAGAATTATCTATCTATTGCATGTCCATATTTTCACATCCCAGTAATTTTATTCTTATATTAGAGCTCAGTTATGGGTTTTTTAGGTAACCTTTATGTTTCATACTTCCCCTTTCAAATGATGTTTTATTATTCCTTTATACGATGTGGCTTTTCAATAAAGTAATTTATTTTAATATAAATTTTTTTATCACTAAGATAAAAATTGAGAGTATGAAATTTATTTAAGGGGAATAATGTAACACTCTAATATTTTAGAATATATTTTTCTTCAAATAAATATCAAGAGTTTAATAACTTACTTTACACACAATCACGAGTCTAAAAGAACAGTCATATAGTAACCCTTTACAACATAGCTACTAAATTGAGAGGTATGAATAATAATGAAAAAATTATAAAGATTATGTATAATGGTTTGAAATAATATAAATATTTTTATTAATTCATATTAAATAGGAACTCAATTTTCACTAATGTTATTTATTCATTAAATATATATTTTCATGGAAAAAAAATTATTGTATTTTGTGGATGAACATTATAATTAAATTATACAATTTTGATAAATATTATTTTAATAAATGAATATAATTTCTCAAATCATCATGTCAATATTATATTAGGGTGAATTTTTAGGATTTTCCTAAAAACAATATTTTCCCTTAAAAAATGAAAATATATGTTTTTATAAACACTCTCATTCCTTTTAAAGTAAAAGCCCTATTATGTTTTCAATTTGAAGTTAAATTAATATAAGTATCCTTTAATAATAAATTAATAAATTAATTAAAAATTAATCATTAGTACACTTGATTTTGTAATAAGATAATTTTTTTGATTAAAAACCCATTTTTGTAAATAAAACTGTTTTTATTACCATAATGTGTTTCCATCTTAATAAATTAATTTAATCTATAATTATTAATTTTTTTAATGAAATTTAAATATTATAAATTCAATCATATTTTTTAAAATTCTTTTGATAATTTTTACATGTAAATGAAGGGTATTAAATTATGTTTGATTCTTAAAAATTCATTTTATGAAATTGGATTTTCAATACAATTTATGCACTTAATTAAAATTAAATTCCTCCACTTATAGTGAATAGTAAAAAGGTAAAAATTTGTTATCACACAATTTGAGCATTATAACTCAAAAAATCCCTTCTCAAAAAACTTCCATGAATACTTAACTTTATCATACAGATTTTAGTCTTTTATTAAGACTGGTCATTTAAGTAATAAGTGGTAATCCAAATGGGGTTTCTCATAGAAGAGTTATAAATTTAATCCAATCTCTTTTAATTTTATTTCTTCTTATACCATCACTAAGCATGTTGTATCCATAAAACTATAATGAATAAAATATGATAAATATATTGATATATTATAATGATTATACACCAACCATTTCCCACCTCTTTCACATCAAATGGGATATAAAAGTATCTCTCATGCGTACGTGTGGACTACCACATCCACATAGAGATACATTTAATTTTCCATAGAAATTATTTATAGATGGTTATTATTATATTATTAAGGTTTATGAATGATATTTATGAAATATTTACGATTCAATAGTTATAATATAAAATCTACCACATTACCTTACAATCCATTGGTAAACGAAAATGTCACTCATGTGTATCTGTGGACTACCACATCCACAGAAAGATGTGATTTTTTTATCATTTCCACTCTATAAGGATGGGAATAATGATATATTTAATGAAAATATATGATATTAATTATTAATAATGATTCTATAAAGGTAAATTTTCCTTTACATTTCTTTTATTGTATCCATCAAAAAGTGGAAACATCACTCGTATGTATGTATAAATTACCATCTCCATAAAGTGATGTAATTAATTTTTTATCACCCCATAATATAAATGGTTATAAATATTTATATAATTATTATATATTATATTAAAATAATAAATAGAATTATATATATATATATATTAACAAGGATCAAAGTATAATAATTATAACTTGTAAACTAAAACATAGATAGAAAAATGAAGAAGTTAACACCCTAAATGGAAACTTTGAAAAAAAATTGTTAATAAATGGGTGTTTAAATGTTATAAGTGTATCATGTATGATATTATATGTATTAATATTATTATTTTATATAATTATAATAACTTTATATTTAATATATAGTAGTTTATAGTACATATGAACAAATATGAACTTGGGGTAAGGGTTTCATCTCAAAACTACCTTCTTTATGACACATGTTGTTTTGTGTACCTAATTTATTTTAATTGGCTTATATAATAAAAATTGGATATTTAACATCAATTATTATTTTTATTATTGTTATTTTAACGTCAAATTTAATATTTATTTCTTTCAAAGGGATTTTATTAGAATGTTTCTTAATTCATAATGGTTTTTTGTCTCAACTTCTATTCATTTGGAGTTGTTGTAATGTTATGAACCAATATCTTATCTCTTTGGTGTATAAACATCCAAAGAATTTATATTAGAAAAATAAATTATTTAATACATTATATTTATAAATCCATATGGTTTTAAATTATCTACTTATATTTTATTCAATGATTATTAATTATTTTATGTTTTTATGTTACAATGTCATTTTTATCGGGATTGTTTATGCATAAATTTTTGATGATAAAATTATATGGTCTATATTTATAAAAACTTATGTATTTTATTATAATAAATTTATTTTATGATATTACATGTTTTCCTAAAATTTAACACTCTTTATGTACTCTTGAAACTCGAAGAATGTTTTGATGGAAAACTAACCATGTTTTTCTCTCCAGTGTCGAATGTTTTCTTCGATGTCCTTATCTTTTTAAAATGATGTGAATAATTTTTTTAAAATTATCAAAATTTTATTTATATTCATATTAAATTTTTTTTATTTTAATCTAAATGTTTCAAAATGGATCCTCTTATTATTTTCCAGGCATGGAACTTTTGAATTTTTACAAAATAATGTGAAAGAATATTTCTTTTGACATGCACTGAATGAACAAATTTCCTCATGATCATGATGTATATATTATTAGATAAAAATTTTATAACTTGTTTAATTTCAAATAAAATGATTTTCTTAATATTTCTAAAATTTTTATATATTAAATTATTGATTTCATAAAGAAAATGGTATTTTTCTCTATAATTATTATAATAATATTTTAATGTTATTTTAATATATAACAACCTCCTTTATGTTTAATATGATTTATCATGAATCTGATCAAATTTTAACATATTTATTCATTCTTAGGATGATTTATGATTACAGTGATTAAATGTTTTTGATACTTTTATCATTTCTATAGATTATTATTTTATGACATGATAAATGTTTTATAATATTTTAGTATAAATATGTATGGTTTTAATTATGTTATGTGTCTGGTAAAAATTATATAGCCCTAAATTATCTTGGAAAAATAACGATATATCATGAGATAATAAGAACCGTAATGGGGACTGAACCCAGTCCTCTGTGATAGTCTTATAAGTAATACCTGACTATGAAAATAGTATTTTATACCTATGTTTATTCCATAGAGTTATATATTATTATTATGATATATTTTTATATATCATAATCAACTATTCACTATGGGAAAACTAGTCTATACCCATAGTTTTCCAAAAACCATGGGTATAAGGTTCAGTTGAAACATATACCCATGGTTTTATAAAAATCATGGGTATAGGGTTTTGTTTAAGATATATACCCATAGTTTTTACTAAAAATGTGGGTATAGGTCACCACTATGCCCATAGTTTTGAGAAACCATGGGTATAGGGTTTGGTTCCGGAATTATACCCAGGGTAAAAGGACCACAACCCTAGTAGCCCAGATTCAGTGCCTTACTTTATTACATTGGTGAGATTATATGGAATAACATCCCTAAGGACCGAATAGTTTAGATGTTTTGAAAACTATATTATATACATGAGATTTATATTAAAAATAGAAAGGAAATAAATATAAAAATTACGTTTATAATACCCAAGATCTCTTAGATTAACCCTGCAATTCATTTATAAAATGCCTCTCAAGATCCTAGAGAGAAAGAAACATATCAAAGGGGTGAGCTCAGGTGATCATTAAGGGTAATAAATAAAGAATAATGTATAAAATAAAAAATAAGGCATGATGAACAAATAAAAAAACATGTCATTAAAACATATTATTGAGCATAATATGGTAGGTATAAAAGTTGAATAAATAATTCCATATAAATAATCACATGAAACTCTAGCATGGATATTATATTAGTTGAATAATCACATGATTTATCAATTACTGATATCATTTTGAGGTCATTTGTATTAATAAACATATTGTTGAGGCCTTATTCATGATTTGTGAAAATAAATGGTTAAGGCCTCGACCAAAAACTATTTTTGTTTCATCTCATGAGACCTACCAATGCATCGAGGGGCTATACCAGACCTCTCCGTTCACATAATAAGTCCAATTAATTACTCATATGTTAAATAAAATTATATATTTAAATAAAAGTGTCTCATATAACTTAAGTATCATATATGAAATTACTCTAATAAAATCATTGATAAATTCTTGAGGAAAATAATCTTTAACCATTCCAAAGTGTCCCATACCACCTTGAAACATTTAAATCTTAATCACTTTTAGCATTAAATATAAATTATAATATCATTAAAATGATATAATTCATGATATAATATATCAAAGTGTCATATATAAACCATACATAATAAAATAGTGTTTAATAAGGCATATATCATATATAAGTAAAAGTGAAATGATAAAAAACCTTTTTACTTTAGAAAAATGATTTATTTTGTAAAATCATTTGTATTTGTAATCAAATAATACTTTAAACAAGTATATCCCAGAAAAAAATTCAAGTAAATTGAATTTATATTTTAGGCATAAATGATATCCCACTAAAGTGAAATCATATAAAAAGAGTTTTTAAGAGACTTTAGAAATAATACATTTTAGTATGGTTTAAGAAAAATATTAAATATATTTTAAAGTGGAAGGGAATTTTGGTTTTAATAAAACCAGAAATGAGACAAGATATTTTTTCATGATAAAATGAGTGATTTTAGAAAATAATAGTGTCTTGAAATAGATTTTTGTGTGAACTTTAAAATGGTTAAGAAATCACGAAGTTCCCTAAAATCGAAATTTTTTACTAAGAAGAATTAAGAAGGGGATATTTTTAAAACATGTATAACCCCATTAAATAAGGATTATAAAATTTTGATATAGGATTTGGTAACATATAAATATAATTTATAATAAATATAAAAAAATAAATAATAATTACATTTTAGTAAATATGTAGAAAGAGTTACACGATGGAAAAATGAGGGTTTTGGTAGAATATCTAACCACTTTATAATCAATTGAATCATATGCCCAAAAATTAATAATCATAAAATGACACATAGAATGCCATTAAATTAAATATATTCATTATATGATACATAAATGTTCAATATACATATACCCCATATAAGAATTAGTGGTGAGTAAGGTATACCTCACAGAAATGAAAGTTAGTTGTGAAAACCCTTACCTTATGTCTGAATGTGTTCTGCACATGACCTTAACATAATTTATAATCAAATTAAATCAATTAATTAATTAATTCATAAACATATATACATATATTTTATTTATTATAATTTTATTAAGTTCATTTATGGACTTTTTTATGAGTTATAAGATATAATTTTATTGCTGAGGAGCATTTGTTTCATTGGTTTTCACGATCGGTATAATTGTATATGAGTATGGAAGTTCATGTGGAATGGATATATTTCTATAGAATTAAATTTATAGGATATTATTAAACATAAAAAAATTTAAATGGTTATATATATCATTTGTTTATGTGGTATGAGAATGAATTATTAGATAAGACATTTAGTGATAATTTTTTTCGCATAATTACAGTAGTTATTGATCATAACGAAATCATTTTGTTTTATCATTTAGTATTATATAAATATGTTACTTACAAAAACATAATAAAGGTTGTTATACATATATTATATTATAGTTTAATCAAATAAATGGTTTTATCACCATACTTGAAGGATAAATTTAAGAATGAGATTCCTTTGTCCAAGAAGCTTGTAAATTGGCACCTCACAGACTATGATTTCATTTTTGAAATAAAAGAGATTGAGAAAAAAGTTTGAGTAAAAAGATTACATTAACAAGATATAATTCCAGTATATATATGATAAAGGAGTTATAATTCTCATTTGTATAGATGATTTGATACTAGAATAATAAGATAAAATAACTTGAAAAGAAACTAAAAGGAAAAAAGAATAGGATTTTACCTCTTTAACACTCCTCTTTGAGAACTTCTTTAAGAGGACTGGTTTTGGTATTTTGTTAATACTAAGATCTCTTCGACGTGGGAAAGAATATTGGTAAGAGTTTTGGGTAGAAAATTTAAAACTATCAAGGCTTTCAATGTGTGGGGATAAGGGGTGGTGAGGGTGGTGTTTACAGTGAAGGAGAGGGGTGATTTCTCATCATTTTATTCATTATTTTATTATTTTACTCAAGATGGGAAATAATGTTGATTATTGTTGCTAAATATAGTAATAAATGCGTTTGAATTCTAACCAATGAATCTTAAAAAATCCAATCATCACCTATGACTCAATAAATCATGTATTTATCATTTATTATAAATTATAGTATTTTACTATTCACAAAAATTTATGTATTTTAGAAAAATACCAAAAATCATTCTAACCATTTTTCAAAATATAGAATTCAAAAATGAACTCTATTTTATGAAAATAATTTTCTAAATTTGAGAAAAATGATTTTTAATTAAAAATATCATTTACTCGAAAAATAAATATTTTAAGTCTATAACAAATTTTATAACACTTTCAAATATTATATAAGGTCTCATAAAATTACCCGAAAATCATTAGAAAAAAAATGTTAATTTTTGAATGAATTTTATATAAATAAATTTTCTATTAAATACTTTTATTGAATATAAAATTATAAAAAATACCAACACTTTATTTATCAATTTGTAAAATATTCATTTAGTTATACTATGATATAATTAAATCATATCATCATTTATAAGATTCTTAAAATTTATTTATACATTTATAGTTGAGGTTACT
Source organism: Viscum album (assembly GCA_963277665.1). Taxonomy (NCBI): domain Eukaryota; kingdom Viridiplantae; phylum Streptophyta; class Magnoliopsida; order Santalales; family Viscaceae; genus Viscum; species Viscum album. The sequence goes on along the minus strand of OY728145.1, from coordinate 839,531,746 downwards.
ATTCCTTTGGCCAGTTTACTATTTCAGAGGGTCATATTAAAATTCATAAGGGTCAAATTACTATTTCTAAGGGTCAACTTAATATTCACCCAAAAAAAAGTTGATCCTATCAGAATCTAAATATCCTACTGATCGCAATCGTGTAGGACTGTTTTTTAAAATTCAATTCGTGGAAGCAGAAAAATTACATTTAAAACATATTTGCCAATATAAAGTGGTAAAATAACTTTTAGACACATATAGCCTTTTATATGTAAAATTGAACTCACTATTGTAGAAACATAAGATATAATAGATAAATTTCATAATACTATTAATTCACACCAATTTAATTTCTAGGTTATAAAGGTCATTTTAAAATAATGATATTTAATTGTTTATCATTGTTCTTTTAAGTTTGGTGTTTTTTGAAACCAATTATTACAAATAAATTAAATTTTATAGTAGTCATGCCATAAAATATTAGGGTGTTACATTCTCCCCTCCTTAAATAAATTACGTCCTTGAAATTTAAAATTGTACTTCGAAAGTTAAAGGTTGATACATTAGAATTATCTTATGGGAAACCAACATCGAAAATAGGGTTAATAAAATATCCTCTTAAAAAGATGTTAAGGTAAATGATGTGGTCACCACAAAATTATACTTTCGAGTAGAAGAATGTTATTGGGAAGTGAAAACATAGACATGAAATATAAATATAACCACCAAGTTATGATGGATAGTTATAGTGGACATGTTCATTATAAAGTTAATCATCACAAAACCATAAACTACAGTTATGAAAAAGTATATTGATATCATAAAACAAATTATGATAATAGGAGAACATCTTTGGTTTAAGAGTATTTTATAAAATTTGAGGAATTTTTGCACAATATATGATTATATATATACATTTCTATTTTATAGACACAATCTTATCCTTTTTTATGCCTCAAACTATCCATACTTACTCTCTTAGAATAGGTTGCATAATTTGGTTAAGTAATACATTAACCTCTAAAACCGTATACAATGATCAACTTAAACCATTTCATAAATGGTCAAACTTTCCAAAAGATCATGATCTAACACGTTATAATCATTCCCATTATAGTTAGTACTATCCAATTTACTTTATCCATATTAATAATATCTTTATATAACAAGATTATCTCATCACCAAGAACATTTTAATTTTTATAATTCCCTTAACCATGTATTTTCCAATGTGTAACTTGCCACCAAATCATTTTTCCAGGTAACATTCAACATAATACCTCAAGACCTTAATGAAATAGTATTGTAGTATAGTCCTTATATATTCCATAATTCTTATAACTAGAATATCATTAATAAAATACTCAAATGAAATAATTATTTAATCCAATCATAAGCGCATTAATCATTCCTCTTCTTATGTGGTAGTAGCATAATCTTTATCATGGTCCATTGTCTTCTTTTGTGTTATATTACTTTCACACATGGGATATTGATTTGCGTAGTGTTCCATCTCTTTTCAGTTGAAGCATTGAACATTGGAAAACTATTTCCTTTCCTTTAAATTATGATCATGGTGGCCTTTTTTCCATATTTGAAGAAAAATCATTTTCCTATTAATCATATACCAAGGTGTTTCCTTCTATAATTATCACAAGTGGGAAAATACTTCTTTCCATTCTTCCCATTATCCATATTTTTTTTCTAATTTTCCTATTCTTATATTTCTTCCTTCAGAAACCATAATACTTAGAAATCTATTTCTCCTTATTGTTATGAAATGATAATATCTTCTCATGTGATGATAATGTTTGAGCGACTAGTTTCCTTTGAAATTCTAGCTTAAACTAATTGAAGAACCATCATTCATACTCTTTAGATTATGTCCATTGATATCGATCAAATTCGTTTTGGTGGGAAACATTTATAAACAATATCACACACAATATTAGATTATAACATTATGAAACATAATGTATGATCCCAATACTAGTTAAATACTTAACATAAATTTAAAATTTATGTGTATCTAATCTCATAGTCATAAAAATGGTTTCTTTGAGGACATTTTTTAATTTAAATCCTTTGTAATGGTTTGTAAATAAAATATGAATTACAATAAGAATATCCCCTAGGAGTGTCAAAACATGTGGATAGTATGGCTCGTTGTCGTGTACCAAGTAACCCCGAGTCAAGCTCGGGACACCTTGTCAGAGTTGTTTCCCCCAGGTATATCTATGTCAGAACCACATCCACTTGTAGTATCCAGATAGATATGTATTGCTAGGATGATCCACATAACATCTACCTTATCAAAATTCTACGATGTTCATATATTATTATCCTCAAAGTTTATATTGGTATTATGTTTACTAATATATGTCCTCTAAATATTGTTTCCAAGGTTTCTATTAAAATTTCTCTGAAACCAACTATAAATACCCTGACCATAGTATCCTAGAGTCACTACGTAACTTTATTAAATTTTCAAGATTACAAGAAATCACATTGTGTAGGACTAAATAGTTTAGATGTTCTGTAAACCAGATTACATACGTAGGATTTACATTACAAATTGAAAGGTAAAAAATATATAAACTCCATTTATAACACCCAATATCTCATAGATTAACCCTATAGTTTAATATATAAAATAGCTCTCAGAATCCTAGGGAAAAGAAATATATGAAATGGCTGAGCTCAGATGATTAAAAAGGGTAATAAATATATTATAATATATAACATAAAAAATAAGTCATGATGAATAAATAATAACACAATTTATTAAAACATAGTCTTGAGCATAATATGGCAGGAATAAAATCTGAATAAATAATCTCGTATAAATAATCACTTGAAAATCTATCATGTATATTCTACTAGTCAAATAATCACATGATTTGTCAATTATTAATATCATAATGAGTTAATTAATATGTAATACATCATAAACCTTTTATCGAGAACTCATCCAAGACTCTTAAAAATAAATAGTTAGGGCCTCAGCCAAAATCTATTTTTGTTTCGTCTCATTAGACCTACTGATGCATCGAGGGGTCATAGTGGGCCCTGCCCATCATATAATAAGTATTATGAATTCCTCATAATTTTAATAAAATGATATATTTAAATAAAATTTCTCATAACAAATTTAAGTATCATATATAAAATTACTCTAATAAAATCATTGAGAAATTCTAAACGAATATAATCTTTAAACATTCTAAAGTGTCTCATACCACCTTGAAACATTCAAATATTAATCTATTTTAACATTAAATGAAACTTATAATATCATTAAAATAATATTATTCAAGTTATATTATATCAAAGGGTTGTATATACACTACACACAAGGAAATAGTGGTTTACAAGGCATATATCTCATAGAAGTAAAAGTGAGACAAGAAAACCCCTTTTTACTTTGGAAAGAAGACTTATTTGGGAAAATCATTTGTATTTTTCATCAAATAATATTTTAAACATGTATATCCTGAAAAATAAAATGGAAGGACATTGAAATTATTTTTGAGGCATAAATGATGTACCACTTAAGTGAAATCATATAAAAAGAGATTTTAAGAAACTTTAGAAATAAAACATTTTAGTGTAGTATAAGGAAAATATTTAAAATATTTTAAAGATGAATGGAATGTTTATTTTCATAAAAACATAAATGGAACAATATATTTTTCCATAATAAAATTAGTGATTCTATAAAAAATAATGGTAGTTCAAAATATTTTTTGGTGTGAACATGAAAAGAGGTAATAAATTGATAATTTCCCTTGAATTGGGCTAGTTTATCGGGAAGAATTGAGAAGGTTACATTTTTAAAACAAGTATAACCAAATCAAATAAGGATGGCGTAATCTGGATATATGATACATGGAATAACATTAAATTAAATATATTATTTATATGATACATAAATGGTCAGTATTCATACACCGCACACAATAATTAGTGGTAAGTAAGGCATATCTCATAGAAATAAAAGTTAGTTGAGAAAACCCTTACCATATGTCTGAATGTGTTTTGAAATTGACGGTGATCTATATTTTCAATATTTTCATATATTAATGGGATCTTCTTATCAAAAGAAAATGCATCATGCACCAAGGGTTTTTTGAATTGAGCCGACCGTTAGGCCTCTTGGTGTTGCCTCTTCGGTGGCGTCTCCGCCCCAGTCGGCCCATATGCCTGCTCCTGTCCCACTGGCAGCTTTTTTTCCCCTACCCTAGGATCTCATCGCCCCCCCCCCCCCCCCGCATCGGTCCTGGCTTCTCTTTTACTTCATGGAAGCGCTGGTCACCTCGTCTGATGGCACACAGAAGTCCTGCTTCCTAGAAGTGTGGTCGGCGGCTCCGCGGGTGTTTAGGGAGGGTTCAGTCTTTTCGGTGGAGGTCCCAGCTGAGGCTTTTATAGATTTCTTTGCCTACTTTAAGTGGACCCTTGTATCATGGTTTGACTCTGGGGATCCTCCTCTCTCTATTTTCAAATTATTTTTGGACTCCTAGGGGATGAAGGCCCCGGATCGCATCTCTATGGTTCACCATAATTCATTCTGTTTGGTGTTGGCTTTGGAAGGGGACTTTGTACAGACTTGGTGCATGGCACCCCAGATCTTTGGTCGATGGTGTATTGGCCTATCCTATTGGTCGATGGAGGTCTATAATAGTAGGTAAAGTCCCCTTGCTATAGTTTTGGTCTCCCTCCCTGGCCTCCCGCTCCCCTTTCAGAATGGCAGCATTCTCAAAGTCATTGGTGACTCTCTGGGTGGTTTTCTTTACGCGGATGACCGCATGTAGTGTTGTGAGGAAGTTTTAGTCGCTCGGGTGTGTGTGGAGATGTACGTATCCCTCTCGGTCTTAGAAAAGATCCAGTTGAAGGTGTCGGATGAGGTGGAGTGGCTCTATGAGGTTTTCTTTCCTGTCTTCCCCTCCTTTTTCCCTCACTGCCATCTCCAAAGCCACTCCCCCCAAGTGTGCAAGAAACAGCTCTCATGAACCTGTCAGCAAGAGGCTAGAGGAACTCTGGGTAAGGTCGCTATTCAAGTGTCCCTATAGATACCCGTAAAATTCAAGTAAAATTTTTTCTTAATTTTATTTGGGACTTTACATGAACGCAGTTTCTGACAGCACTTGATTCCGAGGCCCGGTGTGCCTGGAATTTCAATCTGAAGTTTAGCTCGGGTACATTCATTGAACGAACGAGCGAGAATTTCTAACTTTTGAACCCGTGCTCAGAATCGAATTCCGAGGGAACTGATGGAACCGCAGCACCGGTAATTGCTTAGGGACACCATTTCCGAATTTGTGTTTACATGAGAGAAGTTGTTAATTTATGGGGAAGGTAAAATAAAATTTGTGCAATAATTTTATTTTTACTTTAACTGGCTTGAGCCTTGGGTGGAAGTTGGTTAATTACCCAAAATCCCAAGGGAGGTTATGAGGGTGGTGGGGCCCACAGGAACCCCACCCCTTCACATTATTAAACCCCCTCAACGCACAATTATGGATGACAACTTGTCATGAATTAATTAAGTGGAATTAATTCAAACTCATGAAATTAAAAAGTTTATGTTATGTTAATAAAATAAGAGATGACCTTATTTTATTTGTGGTTGGAACCTTGTTGTGTGAACTTTGGGTGAAAAGCCAAGGAACTTGAGGAACTTCTTCGTCTTCGATGAAGAACGCGAAGAACACATTGGTCTCCGAAGAAGAACGCCGAGTTCTCAGAAACCGATTACGTGACACCGTGAACCGTGACGCCGTCAACGTCTTATTTCACGACGTATCTTCCCGTGACGAATCCTCATTCGATGAACCTCCGTTCAAGCTCGCACGAGGTAGGGGTTATTTTATTTTGTTCGTGAATTCAACCTTGTCGTTCTTCGTGGAAACACGACCAATTGCTATCGATTAACGAGAGGGGGCCAGACCGCACTAACACGGCCGACCCTCCTCCCTTTTTCCATTTTATTGTTTCTAATGTGGTTGGAATGGAAATGGCATGGTGATGTCGCACTGCGCGGGATCGTGCGACAAGGAATGCGCGGCACCGTCGCGCTGCACCGTGAAATTGAACCAAGTCGCGGCGCCGTCGCGCCGCGCCGGAGAACCGCAAAAGCATCGTCACCGAAGAGGGGCCACAGCGTAGGGGTGCGGCGCCGTTGCACCACACCGGACAAATGAAGGCCGTGGCCGGTACCGGGCCGCGGCGGAGTGTGGGAAACAGCGGCTGGAAATGGGCCGCCGGCGTCGGAGCAGGACCGGCGGCCGGAAACGGGCTGCCGGTGTCGGCGCACGGAGGGGACCGGTCGTCACCGGTCCTATGGCGGCAGAAACCGGCCAGCCGGGGCGGTCCGGCCGGACAGGAGAAAATACGGGGGTTCAAACCCCCGGCCGGCCAGCTAGCGGCCCCCATTAAGGGGGTCCGCGGTTAGAAAACACAGAGGGGGGGGGGGGGCAGCCCCCCCCCCCCTCGCAAACCGAACGGCTCGGCCGTTTGGCTGAGCCAGCCGACGTCGCGCACCAGTGCGCTAGGCCTCTAGGTCGGGCGCCAAGCCGGGTCGGGCCGCGCCCAGCCGGGCCGACCCAGGGGGTCTCGGGCCGGGTCGGTCTGGGCCCGAAACCCCCATTTTCGGACCCTTTTGGGTCTTTTTCCCATATCTCGGGATACAGACCTCCGATCGATACGCCGTTAGTGGCGATGTGATCCTTGGATCGAGACGGTCGTTTCAGTATATCACACTTAGAGTTTTGGAGAACTTTGGGTCCGGCCGGGTTGGTTCGTACACAAAACCAACCGGGCCCTCGGAGCGGAAACGATTATAACTTGAGTTCCGGACGTCTGATTGGCGTGCCATCGACTTGGTTGGATTTATCTTAATGAGACGGATCTTTTGGCTTACTCCGCCCGAGGTTTGGACATAGGTGGAGTATGGTCGGGTTGGTTTTGACTTAAAAACCAACCGGGCCCCTCGGACGAAAAGGCCAATAACTCTCAAACTGGGCGTCCGATTGACGTGCCGTCTGCGACGTTGAGTTCCTGTTGACGATACAGACCTTTTGGATACATCAACTCCGGACTGTTTGTCAGTTGATCTATCATCCTCTCAGCTCGTGGAGCGGACCCTTCCGAACAAGCTTGCTGTGTGCGGGGACCCTAGTGCTGGCTGCGTTTGTGACTGTGACGACGACGACTGTACATAGATCCTCCGTGGATTCGACGGCAATGACTACAACACTCAGTGATCCTATGAGGATCAGTGCTACCAATCATGTGTGGGTCCGATCCTGTGTGGGTCAGCGCTCAGCGGTTCTGTGTGAGCCAGCGCCTACAGATCCTGTGTGGGTCCGATCCTGTGTGGGTCTTTGCGGGGGTTAGTTGCCTATCGATTCTTTGTGGGTCAGATCCTTTGTGGTTCATTGTGGGGGTTAGTTATCTATCGATCCTTTGTGGGTCAGATCCTTTGTGGTTCATTGTGGGGGTTAGTACCTATCGATCCTTTGTGGGTCCGACGGCTTAGATGAATCAGTGGCAATATCTGATCATCTCTATCGTCATACGAAGAAGTATACCTGTGTGAGCTGAATCTTATTTTTCTTTCCTTTGTGGATTGTGTTGAGCTATCCTGTGTGGGTTATGTTTTGCTTTCATATGTGGTCTGGGTTGTACTTGGGCTCGGATATTGGAGTCGAACGAGAATTGATGACTTAGGTATATGTATGGGAATATACCTAAGTAGTGTCGGATGTTACTTTGTGATTGTATCCTTCCTCTGTGGATTATCCTTTGTGGATTCTGGGAGACCTACGAGGGTCTCGGGGTCGCTACTGAGTAGCTTATAATCACCCCTGCACGGGCTATGCCCACACTACGTTGTGTTGGTTGCAGACGACGGACAATGTTGATCGTGGTTGAGGCTTGCAGAGCAGGACAGTACCTGGAGGTGGACCACTGGGCGGGACGTACTCGGAGTAGACAGCTGGACCCGAGGAGCAGAGGAGGCTATCTGTACTCACCCTTCAGGTGGGATTTCCAATGGAAAGCTCGGCATTGTGTCTTTACTTTTTAGTTTCTGTTTTTCCCTTCCATTTGTACTTTACTTTCAGTTTGGGTTTGTATACTGGCCCACTTACTTTTCCGCACTTACTATTGAAGCGAATATGGTTGCGAATTCTCTCACCAACAAAGGCATTAATCAGGCAATAAATTGGATGGAGGAGCTCCCAGAAAACCTGATTCCGTTGCAAGTCAAAGATTTTAATTTGATCCCGTCTTTTAGAATCTCGTAATCTTTCTTTTTACTAATAAATTTGCTTTGGTCTTTTGACCAAAGCGCCACCTTCTCTAAAAAAAGGCAATGCCTTCCCTTTTTATCTATAATTTACGCCTTGGTGCTAGTCGCCAGCCCCTGGCCTACGGAAGGCGGGCTTGGGGTAGTCACGGCACGGGCCCTGAGGACGGGTCGTGACAAATTGGTATCAGAGGAGTTCGGTTCTACCACAGAACTTGGGACTCTGATCTTTTTCTATATGAAGCAATAGTGTTAAGCGTATTGGGTGTGGTTATCAGTCCAGGGAGTCCAGTGTTGGTGTGGCGGCCAACGTATCCGTACACCAGGACCCTGACTTCTGATTTCCGACTTAATGCACGAAAACATTGATTGCATGTGTGATTCAAGTTTTCTTTGTGATTGCATTGTGTCAACTCACCAGGTATACTGTTCTGACCGTGGCGCACCTATTTCCTTTTCAGGATGGCCCCACGACGGCAGCCAGCTTGGGTTCCGAGAGTTGTGCATGATGACAGCCCACTGAGCGATGAGGTCTCAGTGCAGGGCCCTTTGACAGCTGAGGCACCGGCGGTACCTCTACCCGCCAAGCCACCGATGCTTCCAGCCCTAGCCGCTGACGATGCATGTCGCCTTAGTGCACTGCGCGAGTTCCAGCGCCAGCGACCGCCCAGGTTCCGTGGGGAGACAGACCCCTAGGCAGCCGAGGATTGGCTGGAGGCAGTGGTGAGAGTTTTTAGGTTAGTGAGGACACCATCAGACCTCATGGTGATCCTCGCAGCGAGCCTACTACACGCGGCAGAAGGCAGATGGGGGAGCTTGATGCTCTAGGTGCATGTTGAGGCATCTCTTCCCTGGACGGACTCTGAGAGCTTCTTCCACTCGGATTTCATCTCGGCCAGCCTCCGTGTGGTGCGCATCCAGGAGCTTCTTCAGCTGCGGCAGGGCAGCATGACGGTCGCCCAGTACTCGGCGAGATTTACCGATCTCTCGTGCTACTCGACAGACATGGTATGGGACCCATTATTCCGGGCCCAGACCTTTAAGCAGGGATTGAGACATGAGATCGGGGCATCGCTGATCTCCCTCAGCATTCCGACTCAGGCAGGAGTACTGGAGCGATCCCTTTTAATCGAGAGCTTTCTTGCTGAGCCTTCATCAGCGCCGAGACCCACCGATGGGCGGCACGTAGCAGAGTCTTCTACAGCAGGCAGTCGACGGATGACTCATGGGTCCAAGCAGACCAAACCATTAGGTAGACGACCTCAGGACACTGGCTCAGCAGTGCGGGTCACATAGCGTGGAGCCAGTCTTTCGAGAGGCAGGCAGTGCTACTCATGCGGCGGGCAGGGCCACATGGCTCGTGACTGCCCGACCTGCCGTGCCGAGGAGCAGCAGACGGTTGAGGGGCCACCCAGGTAGAGGCAGAGGGTCGATCATGGCGGTCCGCAGGGAGCAGGCGGATGAGGCAGAGGAGCTGGCCGAGTAGCAGGTGGTGGGCGACGCTTTGAGGCCCTACCACCACCACCACCATGAGGTCCACCCCGACCACAGGGAGCTGGCGGGCAGAGACAGGCACAGCTCCAGGTAGCGAAGGCCTACGACCACGACACGCCCGAGATGATTCGAGGTACTATCTGTTTCTATTCCACCATTGCTGCAGTTCTTATAGACATAGGAGCGAGTCACTCTTTCATAGCTGCTGCCCTTGTTCGGAGCTCAGAGATTCCGACAGAGTCGTTGGCTCGATCCTTACAGATAGAGACTCCTACGGGAGCAGACTCGACAATTACGCACTGGTACCGGCAGTGTGAGCGTACTATAGGAGGCGAGAGCTTCAGCTGGTATCTTCTTGTAGCGGCGTCGAGGCCTTACGACATCATCTTGGGCATGAATTGGTTATCTATAGTCAATGCTCAGATTGACTGTATTAAGTGAAAGGTGTGATGTGTACACCCCAACGAGAGCAGGTTCACCTTCACCGGTGAGAAGGGAGCCTTCGCAGCACAGGATGGACTCTCACAGAGGAGAGGACATCCCATCACTCATCAGTTTTCTAGCTTCATCCTAGGAGCAGTTGACGTGCGTAGTCCTAGTTTTCCTACAGTGGTGGATCAGTATGCGGATGTTTTACCCGACGACGTTCCAGGGATACCTCCTCGCAGAGAGGTAGACTTTTATATTGACCTGTACATCAGGACAGCCCCGATATCGACTCCAACATATCGGATGGCCCCCGCCGAGCTTCGAGAGCTATCAGTACAGTTGGAGGACTTGTAGGGCAAGGGGTTCATCCGACCCAGTGTTTCACCCTAGGCTTCCCTGATTTTGTTCGCCAAGAAGTCAGACGGGAGCTTGCGACTTTATGTCGACAATCATCGCCTGAACCAGGTGTCTGTGAGGAACAAGTATCTGCTTCTGAGGATTGATGACCTCTTCGATCAGCTCAAGGGAGCATGGTGGTTCTCAAAGATAGACCTCAGGTCAGGCTATCATTAGCTCAGAGTTCGGGATGAGGATGTGTAGAAGACTGCCTTCAGGTGTCGGTATGGCCACTATGAGTTCTTCCTTATGCCATTCGGAGTAACCAATGCTCCAGCAGTGTTCATGGACCTCATGAACAGGATCTTTCAGCCATACCTCAATCAATTTGTCATGGTCTTCATCGACGACATTTTGATTTACTCGACCACTGAGGAGGAGCACGCCTATAACTTGCGGGTTGTACCAGACACACTCTGAGAGCACCAGCTTTATGGAAAGCTCTCTAAGTGCCAGTTCTGGATACGTGAGGTAAAATTCTTGGGACACGTCATCTCTGAGGTGGGATTTGCAGTGTATCCTGTGAAGATCGAGGCAGTTCTATCTTGGGAGCCACCCAGGAGCGTGATGGAGGTGCGGAGTTTCTTGGGACTAGCTGGATATTACCAGAGATTTGTGCCAGACTTCTCCAGAGTTGCGGCACCACTCTCAGCTTTGAAGAAGAATGGGAAACCTTTTGTGTGGTCAGAAAGATGTCAGCAGAGCTTCCAGGAGCTGAGACAGAGATTAACCAGCGCACCTATCTTGAGGTTTCCTAAGGAGGGAGTAGGGTACGTAGTCTACTGCGATGCATCAGGGACCAGACTCGGATGTGTCCTGATGCAGGAGCGGGCCGTGATCGCCTATGGATCAAGTCAGTTGAGGCCGCATGAGCAGAACTACGCTACCCACAACCAGGAGTTAGCAACAGTGGTCTTCGCTCTGAAGACATGGCGACACTACCTGATGGGCGAGCACATTACAGTCTTTTCTGACCATCAAAGTCTCAGGTACATCTTCTCTTAGAAGTACCTGAACCTGAGACAGCGGTGATGGCTCGAGTTCCTCCAGGACTATGACTTTGAGATAGTCTATACTCCTGGGAAGGGGAACGTGGTAGCTGATGCTCTCAGCAGGAGGACAGGCATTCAGCTACTTGAGGAGGCGATAGAGCAACTAGCCTCTTTGCAGATATCCTTCGTGGATAGAGATGGAGCAACCTACCTTTAGTCTCTCACAGTCACCCCTCCACTACTGCAGTGGGTCAGAGAGGCACAGTGTGAGGATGCTGACTGTGAGACGCGGCGTGCACAAATATCCTCAGGAAATGCACCTGATGGTTTCTCCTTTGGAGCAGAGCATGACATCTTTTTCAGAGGACGTACCTTGGTACCAATTGATTTAAGGGGGTAGGTGATGAGAGGGTTTCACACTTCTCCTTTGGCGGTACATCTTGGAGTGGTGTAGATGTACCAGGACCTCATACGATAGCACTGGTGGCCGGGCATGAAGAAAGTTGTGGCAGAGTTCGTTTCTCGATGCCTCACCTGCCAGCAGGTGAGGGCAGAGCATCAAGTACCAGCAGGCTTGGTATAGCCCTTGGAGGTCCCGGAGTGGAAGTGGGACGAGATATCTATGGACTTCGTGACCGGACTTCCACGCACTTCCAGAGGTCACGACTCCATTTGGGTGATTGTCGACCGACTCACCAAGTCGGGTCACTTATTACCCATCAGAGAGCAGGGCTCGGTGGAGAGCTTGGGACGTCTCTACGTTCAGAAGATTGTATGGCTTCACGGTGTGCCATCATCTATCGTCTCCGATCGAGATGCTCGCTTTACTTCCCTGCTTTGGAAGGGGTTGCAGGAGGCGTTCGGGACGTAGCTACATCTGAGCACTGCCATTCACCCTCAGACGGTTGGTCAGATGGAGAGGACCATTCAGACTCTCGAGGACATGCTCCGCGCATGTGTCCTTGACTTTGGTCGCAGCTAGGAGGACCACCTACCCTTGGTGGAGTTTTCATACAACAACAGTTACCACTCCACCATCGGGATGGCACCATACGAGGCGTTGTACGACCGACCTTGCAGATATCCTTTGTGCTAGACAGACCCTGGGGAGTCAGCACTTGTGAGACCAGAGATAGTCCAGGCCATGACAGAGAAGGTCCAGGTCATCCAGGAGCAGATGAGGACAGCTCAGAGCTGGCAGAAGTCTTATGTTGACCGGAGGCGGAGGCCACTAGAGTTCGAGGATGGCGACCACGTCTTCTTGCGTGTCTCACCTCGACGTGGATTACGGAGATTTGGCCGAGGCGGAAAGTTGTATCCATGCTTCATCGGACCCTTCCAGGTCCTCAGAAGGATTTGTGAGATGGATTATCACCTGGCTCTACCACCTCAGTTGCACCGTGTGCACGACGTCTTCCACGTATCTCAGCTGAGGAGATACGTGCATGACCCGACGCATATCATTGACCATGGGGAGCTAGACATTGATGATGGGGTGACTTTTACGGAGGTTCCAGTGGAGATCGAGGATAGACAAGAGCAGGTCCTACATGGATGGTTTATTTCTCTAGTGCGCATCAGATGGAAGCACGGGAACCTCTAGGAGAGCACTTGGGAGCGGGAGGCTCAGATGTATGCTCAGTACCCACATTTGTTTCCCTAGATTATGATTTATCTTTATGGGGACGTAAATCCCTAAGGTGGGAGTAATGTAAAGACCCATAAAATTTAAGGAAAATTTTTTCTTAATTTTCTTTGGGATTTTACATGAACGCAGTTTCTGACGGCACTTGATTCTGAGGCCCGGTGTGCTCAGAATTTCTATCCGAAGTTTAGCTCGGGTACGTTCAGTGAACGAACATGCTGGAATTTCTAACTTTTGAACCGGTGCTCGAAATCGAATTCTGAGGGCACCGATGGAACCACAACGCCGGTAATTTCTTAGGAACACAATTTCTGGAGTTGCGTTTACACGAGAGAATTTGTTAATTTATGGGGATGGTAAAATAAAATTTTTGTAACAATTTTATTTTTACTTTAAGTGGTTTAAGCTTTGGGTGGAAGTTGGGTAACTACCCAACTTCCCAAGGGAGTTTATGAGGGTGGTGGGGCCCACACGAACCCCACCCCTTCACATTCTTAAACCCCCTCAACTCACCATTATGGATGACAACTTGTCATGAATTAATTAAGTGGAATTAATTCAAACTCTTTAAATTCAAAAGTTTATGTTATGTTAATAAAATAACAGATGAACTTATTTTATTTGTGGTTGGAACCTTGTTGTGTGAACTTTGGGAGAAAAGCCAAGGAACTTGAGGAACTTCTTCATCTTCGATGAAGAACGCGAAGAACACATCGGTCTCCGACGAAGAACGCCGAGTTCTCGGAAACCGATTACGCGACGTCGTGAACTGCGACGCCGTCAACGTCTTCTTTCACGACGTCTCTTCCCACGGCGAATCCTTGTTCGACGAACCTCCGTTCAAGTTCACACGAGGTATGTGTTATTTTATTTTTTTCATGAATTCTACCTTGTTTTTCTTCGTGGAAATACTACCAATTGCTATCGATTAATGAGAGGGGGTCGAACCTCACAAACACGGTCAACCCTCCTCCCTTTTTCTATGTTATTGTTTCTAATGTGGTTGGAACGGAAATGGCGCGGTGCCGTCGCACCACGCGGGATCGTGCGTCAAGGAATGTGTGGCGCCGTCGCACCGCACCGTGAAATTGAACCAAGTTGTGGCACCGTCGCGCCGCGCCGGAGAACCCAAAAAGCACCGCGGCCGGAGAGGGGACGCGGCGTAGGGGTGCGGCGCCGTCGCGCCGCACCGGACGAATGAATGTCGCGGCCGGTACCGGGCCGCGACGTAGCATGGGAAACGACGGCTGAAAATGGGTCGTCGGTGACGAGCAGAACCGGTAGCCGGAAACGGGCCGCCGGCGTCGGAGCAGGGAGGGGACCGGCCGTCGCCGGTCCCGTGGTGATAGAAATCGGCCGGCCAGGGCGGGCCGGCTGGACAGGAGAAAAGTCAGGGGTTCAAACCCCCGGCCGGCCAACTAGCGGCCCCCATTAAGGGGGACCGCGGTTATAAAACACGGGGGGGCAACCACCCCCCCCCCCCTCAAACCGAACGGCGCGACCGTTCGGCCGAGCGAGCTGGCGTCGTGCACCAGTGCGCCGGGCCGCCAGGCCGGGCACCGAGCCGGGCTGGTCCGGGCCGACCCGATTCGGGCTGACCCAGGGGGTCTCGGGCCGGGTCGGTCTGGGCCCGAAACCCCCGTTTTCGGACCCTTTTGAGTCTTTTGCTCATATCTTGGGCTACGGACCTTCGATCGACACGCCGTCAGCAAAGATGCGATCCTTGGATCGAGACGGTCGTTTCGGTATATTGCCCTCAAGGTTTCATAGAACTTTGGGCCTGGCCGGGTTGGTTCGTACACAAAACCAACCGGGCCCTCGGAGCGGAAACGCTTATAACTTGAGTTCCGGATGTCCGATTGATGTGCCATCGACTTGGTTGGATTCCTATTAGTGAGACGGATCTTTTGTCTTACTCCGCCCAAGGTTTGGACGTAGGTGGAGTACGGTCAGGTTGGTTTTGACTTAAAAACCAACCTGTTCCCTAGGACGAAAAAGCCAATAACTCTCAGACCGGGCGTCCGATTGACGCGCCGTCTACGAAGTTGAGTTCCTGTTGAAGATATGGAACTTTTGGATACATAAACTCTGGACTCTGTGTCAGTTGATATATCAGCCTCTTGGCTCGTGGAGCGGACCCTTTCAAACGAGCTTTCTGTGTGCGGGGACCCTACTGCTGGCTGCGTTTGCGACTGTGATGATGACGACTGTATAGAGATACTCAGTGGATTCGACGGAGATGACTACAGCACTCAGCGATCCTATGTGGATCAGTGCTACTGATCCTATGTGGTTTCGATCCTGTGTGGGTCATCGCTCAGTGGTTCTGTGTGATCCAGTGCTTACAAATCCTATGTGGGTCTGATCCTGTGTGGGTCTTTGCGGGGGTTAGTTACCTATCGATCCTTTGTGGGTCAGATCCTTTGTGGGTCATTGCGGGGGTTAGTTACCTGTCGAGCCTTTTTGGGTCAAATCCTTTGTGGGTCATTGCGGGGGTTAATACCTATCGATCCTTTGTGGGTCCGATGGCTTAGATAAATCAGTGGCAATATATGATCATCTCTATCGTCATACGAAGAAGTATAACTATGTGAGCTGAATCATGTTTTGCTTTCCTTTGTGGATTGTGTTGAGCTATCCTGTGTGGGTTACGTTTTTCTTTCCTATGTGGTCTGGGTTGTACTTGTGCTTGGATATTGGAGCCGAACGAGAATTGATGACTTAGGTATATGTATGGGAATATACCTAAGTAGTGTCGGATGTTACTTCGTGATTGTATCCTTCCTTTGTGGATTATCCTTTTTGGATTCTGGGAGACCTACAGGGATCTCGGGGTCCCTACTGAGTAGCTTATACTCACCCCTGCACAGGCTATGCCCACACTATGTTGTGGTGGTTGCAGAAGACGGACAACGTTGATCGTGGTTGAGGCTTGCGGAGCAGTACGGTACTTGGAGGTAGACCACTGGGCGGGACGTACTCTGAGCAGACGGCTAGACCCGAGGAGCAGAGAAGGCTATTTGTACTCACCCTTCAGGTGGGATTTCCAGTGGACAGTACGGTGTTGTGGCTTTACTTTTTAGTTGCTGTTTTTTCCTTCCAGTTGTACTTTACTTTTAGTTTGGGTTTGTATACTGGCCCACTTACTTTTTCGCACTTACTGTTGTACCAGCTTTTCCTTAGTGTTTACTTCTACTACTTGCTTGCTCTGTGGTGTTTCTTTACTTTACAAAGGCAATGCCTTCCCTTTTTATCAGGTATTTATGCCTTGGTGCTAGTCGCCAGGCCCTGGCCTATGGAAGGCGGGCTTGGGGTAGTTACGGCACGGGCCTCGAGGACGGTTCGTGACAGTTTCCTTCGGTTGGGTCCTCCTCGGATGTGCAATTGGTGCCTCAGGGTATTCCGAGTAAGCCCCCCTCGGATCTCTCTACAGGAGGTGAGTCCCCCCTGAACCCTCCCCAATGAGTGTGGCCTCCTCCAGATTGTCTCTCGTTCCCTTTGTTCCTCGAGATTCCTCTCCCCTTTTGAATGGCCTCGGGGACTGTCTCTTTAACCCTTCCCAAGAACCTTTAGAGGACTGTCTTCTCAA
This sequence comes from Viscum album, assembly GCA_963277665.1. Taxonomy (NCBI): domain Eukaryota; kingdom Viridiplantae; phylum Streptophyta; class Magnoliopsida; order Santalales; family Viscaceae; genus Viscum; species Viscum album. Next base: position 839,514,911 of record OY728145.1, on the reverse strand, counting down.
GCTCATATTGAGGATTCCCTCTGGCTTCCTTGAGGCCCCAGTTCTTCCCTCTATGGAGCCAGCGATCATTCTAAGAGACATAGGAGAGAAGCACTTGGGTCCAAGAGGCCTGGGGGGCTGCCTACCCTCATATTTGAATGTGGTTCATGTTATTGAAGCCTATGAGCCCTCTCAATAGTGGGTTCCTAGCACTTCTTCTCCTCAATTTCCTAAAGATAAAGACCCTCTAATTTCTCCTCCTACCTCAGCGAGGGGGAAGTCCCACAAGGCCTCTGCTCGTAGGTCTCACCATTATCCATCCCCATCCCCCTTGTATTCAGGGGTATGCATGAGGATTCAATCAAAAAACAATCTAATTCAGAATAGGGAGTGCTCCTCCTCCCATCTGATAGAGACCATAGTGCCTGGGGCCAAAGCTGTGCCACACCTCGCCCAATGATTCCGCTGATCATCTGGAATGCTCGTGGCCTAGGGGCGCGAGTGAAAACAGATTTTATATATTCGGAGTCCAGGATTAATATGGCTTGCATTGTGTCCATCCTTGAAGACAAGAAAAACCTTGCTAAACTCAAGGAGTTCACTTGGAAAATCAAGATGCATGCATCCATGCATGCAGACCCTACGAACTGGTACATTTGGATTTTCTAGAATAAAGATACAATAGTGGACTTGGTACTGGCGGGCAACCAATTCATAACAACGAAGTTTATCCATGGTACAACCCATATATTAGTGTCCTTTGTGTACGGTTGTTTTGACATGCAAAGGAGGGACTCACTGTGGAACGCTCATAGCAATTTCGACGCAGGCGATCTTCCCTGGATCATTGGAAGAGATTTCAACACCATCACGGACCTGTCCAAAAAAAGGGTAGAGGAGATTTACCTCGGAAAGCGAGTATGTATTTCACCCAGTTCATGGGGGCTAACGTCCTGGCAGAGATGGGGTACTCTGTTGATCGCTACACTTGGTGAAACAACCAAAAAGTGAGAAAGCGATGATGGTGCCGACTAGACCACTGCCTGGATAACTTGCATGACATATATAGCTTTCTGAATGCCACAATCTGTCATCTGGTATGCAGAATATCTGATCAATCTCTATTACTTGTTTCTCTTTCTCCATGGTAGGGAAAAAATAGTAGGTTCAGGTTCTTGGACCACTGGACTCACATTCCAGGATATCATCAATTGGTGTCCGAGTCATGGGGAGGCCCAACTCAGGGACACTCTTGGGTCACGTCACATAACAAGCTAAGGTGGATAAAGCTTGGCATGTCAACATGGGCGCAAGATCTACCCCCTATGGATAAAAATATCGAGGAGATAAAAAGGGATATTGAATGACACAATGTCAACTTGGAGGAGAACTAGAATGGGGTGACCTTTTCTACCCTGTTTGATAAAAAGATCAGCCTAGCGAAGATGATTCTTTTGGAGGAATGCATGGCCTGGGATAACTCAAGTGTGAAATGGATTCAAGAAGAGGATAAGAACTCGGCATATTTCCATGCATGCATCAGGGAGAAAAGATGTATTACTAAGCCTAACATATTACTGGAGAATGGATCCTACACCAAAAATCGGGATGAGGTCAGGGTGATGGCACACATGACCTTCAAGGAACTCCTAGTTGGTCCGAATGGAGGGATGCTAAATGGATATCCCATCGACAGTGCTGGACTTAGGGACATAATCCCTTGCCTGGTTTCCTCAAAGGAAAATGACTCACTGAAGGAATTACTGGGTGAATGGGAAATTAAAGAGGCGATGTTGAACCTTAACAAAGATAGCGCGCTGGGGCCTCATAGTTTTCCAGGATCATTTTACAGAGCATTGTGGGAGCTAGTTAAAAGATACATAGTGGATGCAGTATAGGACTTCTTCTGGGGGGAAATATTCTGAGGGTGTCTAGCTCTACAACTCTAGTACCGATACCAAATATCAAGCACCCCTACTCCTCACTCGACTACAGGTCAGTAAGAATGTGCAACTTTCCTTACAAAATCCTGGCCTACACAATCAATTTGAGTCTATCCAAGTACCTTCCTTGCTGGGTTTCAATGGAAAAACATGGCTTTGTGAGGGGCCATTCAATCCAAGGTGCCATCGCTATGGAATAATAAATGTTGGGAAATATCAACATGAAAAGTTATGGTTCCAACATGGCGGTCAATAGGGACATGAGTAAGGCTTATGACCGGATTGAGTGGGGCTTTATTAATAGAGTGCTCACGAGAATGGGTTTCTCCACCCGGGTTGCTGATCTCTTGTTCAGATGTTTTAGTTCTTCTTGTATGGTGGTCTCTTTCATGGGGAGAACCCACAACTTATTCAAGGTAATGTGAGGGATTCGGAAAGGAGACCCCCTATATCTAAGTATTTTCATCCCCATGTAGGATCCCCTTAGCCGTCTCATGAACAAAGCAATATCTAGTGGGGACATCCTCCCATTCCGCAGAAAACAGAACCTCCACTCAATATCCCACTTAATGTTTATTGATGATACGATAATTTTCTCAAATACTGGTAAATGCTTTATTCATAGACCAAACATGATTCTGGAGGAGTATTTTTTTGGAGTGGCTAAATTATCAACAAATCCAAAAGCAGCCTTTATATTTCCAACAAATGCACTTCAAGAAGGGTAACGCATTTGTGTAGCAAGCTCAACATGCAGTGCGAATCCTTCCAATGGAGTACCTAGGCTCCCGGATAGCCCCAGTTAGATTGAAAATCCATGATTTTGATCAGGTTTTAAATAGTATTACAAGCCGGGTCTTTAACTAGAAGAATCGCTACCTCTCCTTTGGGGGCGAATAGCTTTAGTGAACAATGTCTTGTCCTCTATCCCAGTGCATGAAATGGCAACAACCTATGTTCCGAAGGGAGTCATCAAAGTCATTGAGAAGGTACTGGACATATTTATCTGGGAAGATCTCTCATAATGGAAAAGGCATTGGATTTCATGGGACAATATGGACAGACGTATCGGTGAGGGTGGGATAAATGTTAGAAGCTTAAGCAACATGATCCTCGGCTTAAATGCTAAACTCTCGTGGGAAGTCATTGAATATAATTCTATTTGGTGGAAGGTGATGTCACAGTCAGCCAAGAGTAGTGTGGATACAGTGAGTACCCATGGATCCTCTCTCTGGTTCAGGATACTCCCCCTTATTCTGATCCTCCAGATGCACTCTCGATGGGTTTTGGAGAGGGAAACATCCCTTTTTGGCACTGCAAATGGGCAGGGGATGTGCTTGCATATTCTAGATGTCCAACCCCGGACATTTCCTACATGGAGGAAAACCAGTACCTAGATTTCATCAAGGTTGTACTGAATATGGATCAGTTTAAAACTTATGAGTTAATATCTTTGAACGCTGATCCAAACAAATGTGTTTTCACCCCTTATACTATGGGTAAGTTCATGACGAGGGACTTCCACGAGACCTTAACCAATCAGGATCATCATGATGAATGGAACGAGATTCTGTGGTTTAAAAATATCCCTACAAAATATAGTTTCCTATGTTGGAGAATGAGAATCCAAACCCTCCCTATGGATGACAACATCAAAAAATTGGGTATTTCTTTAGCATCTTGTTTCTAGGGCTGTAGGAATAATAACGAAGAATGCATCAACCATATCTTCTTTGAAGGAGGTTGGGCTTAGGAATTCTGTAGGTAATTTGGAAGTTTCATTGTTTCTTTCTCCCAGGATCCTCAAGATATCCCATTCTTGAAACACTAGTTCCAGGGAACAAATGGAAAAAGTCAGGAAACGATGGCTTGCGCAATCATCTTCAACGCGGGCTGCTGGAGCGTGTGGCTTACTTGTAACGAGGCGCGTTATGAGGGGTCATACTCAACAGGGAGGTCCATAGCTATCTGAGAAATATTTATTCTGATCGACCTGGTTAATCACTCCAGTGAATGGAAGGATTCCCCTTCCCTGAGGATGCTCCAAGTGATTTCTCCGGTGGCCCAACCCCTCACCAGGTAGGGACAGTGGGTGTGGTGGAAACCACCCGACAATGTACTCAAACTCAATATAGACAGTTCTTATTATGGGGGGAGACTTTAAAGGGAGGGGTGGTCTGAAAATCCTGATGCATTGTTATACTAGCTTTCATAGACAAATATGGCCCAGGAAATTATATGCAAGCGGAGTCCAAGGGTGTACTCAAAGGCCTAAATCTTTACAAGTAGCGGAAAATTGTGTTATCTCTTGATGAAACGAACTCCATGATTATCCATGAAGCGAAGAAGGGGAAAGGTCACACTCCGTGGGAGATATCTTACATGATCAGGAAATGCAGAACCCTCATCAACAGTAATGCATGTGTTTCACAAACATGGAGGGAGGGAACAAGGTCACAGACCATCTTGCCTATTTGGCCACCCAAGGCTCCATTGTCAACTATTTTCATACAATCTCTAGCTACAAGAAATAGGGGGTGAGGGGATGCCATTGGTCTTTACTACTTTTGACCCCTAGGTCTCATCTTGGTTTTCCTGTGTCCCTTGACCCTTGGTCCTTTTTAATAAAAATCTAATGTTATGATGATGATGTTCTGCAATTGACCTTAACGCCAAAATTAATAAAATTAAATCTATTAATTAATTAACAAGAAACCATATATTCATGTATTTTATTTAGTATAATTTTATTAAGTTAATTTATGACCTTTTTTTTATGAGTTATAATATTTAATTGTATTGCTCGGGTGCATTCGTTTCCTTGGTTTTCATGGTCGGTATACTTGTATATGAGTATGGAAGTTCATGTGGAATGGGTATAATTATATAGAATTTAATTTATATGATATTAATTAATATAAATATGTGTAAATGTTCATATATATATATATATCATTTGGTTACATGGCATGAGTATGAATCATTAGATAAGACATTTAGTGATAATCGTTTACATTATTACAGTGGTTATTGATCATAACGAACTCATTTTGTTTTATCATTTAGTTTTATGTAAATATGATACTTAAAAAATATAATAAAGGTGTTAATACATATATAATAGTATTTTTTACAATAAATTATTATTCTTCACCATCCCAAAAGGAAAAAATTTAAGAACAAAAATCAGTTGTCTACGAAGGTTGTTAATCAGTACCTCTCGGACGATGATATTGTTTTTAAAAAAATATAGAAAAAAGAGTTTAAGGATATTCCATTAACATGATATAATTAAAAAATATATATGATAATATAATTATCATTATCATTTCTATAGAGGATTTTAGGAAATAAAAATAATAGAAAATAACTTGAATAGAATCTAAAAGTAAAAAGAAGAGGATTTTACCTCTTGAATACTCCTCTTGAGAACCTTTTTAAGGGGATTGGTTTTGGTCTTTTTTTTAAGACCAAGAGCTCATAAACATCAAGAAGATTCTTGAGAATAGTTTTGGTCAAAACTTTGATAAGGTTTGAGGACTTTAAGGTGTGAGGAGAAGGAGTGGTGAGGGGTAGTATTTATAGTGGAGGAGAGGAGTGATTTCTCATTATTTTATTCATTATTTTATTATTTTTGTCAAGACAAGCAACAATGGTGATTATTTTGACTATTACAAGTAATATGTTCATGTTATTTATAAAAAAAGGTTATTACGCCATCCATACATCATCTATGACTCAATAAATCATATATTTATCATTTATAAAAAATTATCGTATTTTATTATTGACCAAATATTCAAGTAGTTTATAAAAACACCAAAATTTCACCCTAACCATTTTTTGAAGTGTAGAATTAAAAAAGGAAATCCATTTTATTAAAATAAATTTCTAAATATGAGAAATTAAATTATTAATTTAAACTATCATTTACTTGAAAAATATAGATTTTAAATCTATAACTGATTTTATAACTCTTTCAAAAATTAACGGAGATCTCAAAATATTATCATAAAATCAGTAGATAATAAAATTTTAATTTATGAATTAATTTTATATAAGTAAAATTTATTTTTAAACATTTTTTAAATTATAAACTTTTAATTAAATATTAATGACTTACAAAAATACCAACATTTAATTTTACAATTTTTAAAATATTCATTTACTTATACTATGATATAATTATATGAAAACTTCATTTATAAGATTCCTAAATTTTATTTATACATTCATGGGTGATGTTAATATTCATTTAAAGGGTTATATTACTATTAATAAGGGTAATATTACTATTCCCAATGATCAAATTATCATTCAACAAAAATATTTGACCCTACCAAACTCTAAAAATATTACTGATTGCAACTTTGTATTTTCATTTTTTTTAATTTAACTCACATAAGCTATAAAAATAAAATTTAAAACTACTTTTAGACATATATATCCTTTTAATATGTAAAATTGAATTCATTCATGTAAAAACATTTGATATAATATATAAATTTTAAAATAATATTCATTACCTCCAATTTAATTTCTAGGTTATAAAGGTCATTTTAAAATAATAATATTTAATTGTTTATCACTGTTCATTTATGTATGGTGTTTTGTGATTCTTATGATGAAGAAGAAATTAAATTTAAGAAGGGTTGGGCCATAAAATATTAGGGTGTGACACACATTTATTCAAAAAATTAGGGGTATAGGTCAAAAATATACCCACAGTTTTCCAAAAACTATGTGTAGGTTTTGGTCCAAAACCTATTACCACGGTTCTCCAAGAATCATGGTCATAGGTCATCCCTATAGCCTCGGTTTTTACAAACCATAGTGGATGTCCAATGTTTGAATTTGGTGGAAGGAATTTTTTTAAAATCATATGGACATGGTTCCAAAACTCTGGGTGTAGGGTTATTAACATAGTGTATTGTTTTTCATACACCTATTTACATGATTTATAACCATGGTAACAGAATTTTCAAACCATCGGAATACCTCAAGGATATACCAATGGATTAAGAACCCAAGGTTCTCTAAACTGTGGGTATAGCCTATACCCATGATTTTATGGGTTATACCCATGGTTCTAAACCACAGGTATAGGGTAATTTTCATGTAGTGATTAATGACATGCACTATTATGATATATTTTTTCTAATTGACAAAACATTATTCCATGTTTCATGATTATGATATATTAATTTTCAAGTGTAATTTTCTAATGTTTATCTCATGTTATCATAAACTTATAATTATCTTATTCTCACATACGATCACTTGTTATATCTACTCTTACTGATAAACTAAGTCCAATATTTCTTATAATCCCCTTCCCATGATAAGGAGGAATATTTTATGTATGATATTTCTGCAAAGGGGGATAGTTGGGAAGAACTAATTAGGAAATGATAAATATATTTTTGGTATCAATAATTTATATATCCATTATTAAAATGATATTAAACCTATATGGTCCTTAGGCATGTATTATTGTGAAATGTATGGAATATTCATGAATATGGATGTAATATTTATGTATTGAAATTATGGGTTTCTATAAATAAATTGGTTATTTCATCTTCCATCAAGGCTTCAGTAGGGGTGCACCAAAACCCTAGTAGCTTACCAGAGCTCCATTGGTGTTCCATTAAGGTTTTTTGTAGGAAATATTCATCTTCCCCCTATCCACATGATCATCTAGGTTTCCTCCTTGGAGAAACCTCTTAATTTTACTTCATCTATTCTATATATCTATTGATCCAATCATTATCAATTTTGATGGATTTAAATTATAAATTCCAATAATTATTCACCATTTATTCAAGTTTTCTTCAGTATATTCATTACTATATATTATAAATCCAGAAAAACAGGTGTATTTTTTTATATTAGGGATTTATATTGATTGGGTTTTTTTCATTTGATGGGTTTTTATGAGTGAATATCTATGATTATTTTTTAGTTTGTCCCTCAATTTTTATATTAATTTATTTGTAATTTTTATTTCTTATATTATTTGTTCATAGATAAGTGTGTGAGGATAATACAAAATTGAATCAAATGTGTCTTTTTTATTTCATTATGGGTGAGGATGAGCAATATAACCATTAGTAGACCCTAAATAAATCTTGTGATTGATTGATTCTGATGACCAGGTTGTATTATGAATGTGAAGAGAGATATTGGGATTGTAATACATGAAGGTTGTTATTATTATGATTTAATTTTTGGGTCTCTTTATAGTGTCTTTGAGTGTTACTTGATGGTGGGAAGCATGGATTAATGTTAGAAAAATAGTGAATGTGGATTATTTTGGGATTTTTTCATGATTAGTCTATACTTTATGATAACCTAAATGATATGAGAATTTATCTACGATTAATATCAATGATAAGGGAAGGATGGAATTGGTATATTTATTCTAAAAACATGAAATCATGAGATTTATTATCCTTGTGACTAACTATGATTGATGAGGCCAATGCATTAGGTGATTAACGAGACATAATTTATATGGTTACTGTTTATGGTGATTTTACATTATAACTTTCTTATATATATATATATATATATAATGATTTTACATTCATTTTTCATTATGTTTATATATATAATGATAACACATTAACTATATTATTGATTATGTATATAGTTCCATTCACTATGAATCTTAATTTTGGGAATAGTGATAACATGTTCACTGTATTTATTAATTATGTGTTGGTGATACATTTAATGATGGTTATTATTTGAATAGTGATAACCCTTTCACCCACACTTCTCATATTATTATGATACCCTATTCACAACTATTTTAATTTTGATGGAAAACTATTCATTATAAATTTTATTATTATTATGGTGACAATATATTCAACTCTATTATTATTTTTCTGATAACATGTTCACCAAGACTATATTTATTATTGTAGTTATCGATCATCCACCATTATTATAATGTTAGTGATAACTTATTCACATTTTTTGTGCATAATTTTATGATTATGACCCATTCACTTTTTTTGTGATATTATAATGATATCATGTTCGCTATAGTTGATGTTTGAGTGTTAATATCCCATTTACCCGTAGTTATAGAGTTGTGATATCTTGTTCAACCATACTTTGTTGAAATAAAGATAACCAATTCACCACTATTGTTTTTATTATAATGTTATCATGTTCACATTTTTGTTATTATATTGATATCTCATATATATTTTTATGGATTAGGGTTAAAACCCATTCACTAATATAATACTGAGTGCTGGAATTTCGATATACTACACTGACATATATAGTGATAACTCATTCTCTTTTTTGATTATGATTGAGAGGATGATATACTAATCTTACCTCGTGTTACAAAAGGATATTACCTCTACACCTAGGATCTTTTTAAGTGGTGATACTTATTTCACCCATTATATGATTTTGAAAAGTTATTTCCCATTCATGATAGAGATTCAAGCCTTTTACACCCAATATTACATGATTTTTAACAAAAACATTCATTGATTAAAACTCGATGATAATGTGTCCTGATTTCTTTATAAGACTAGGTTTATAATATATAAAAGTGAGAATAAAATTAAACTTATATATTTTATTCTCTATAATAATCATGTAAATACTTTAGATATCCTAAAACTACATGGGATAACCATAGAAATAAATAGACATACTCGGTGAGCTAAAATGTTTAGTAAGGTAATAAACATGAAAAATAAACATAACATGTGAGTCAAAGGTATAACAAGAAATCATAAAAGAGAAGTCTTTCAAGTAATCACATGGAATCATTAAATAAGGAATACAAAATCATAATATCATGGGATCATAGGAAATGTGGCAGCAACATATAACCTGACATAAATATGAGTCAAGTCTGAGTGCCTAGAGAATATCACTTGGAAGAAAAATGACCCATAATTTATTAGGTTAACTCCCTAATCCCATACATGATTCCTCATGAGTCTAATGTTTTAAAAAATGAATTAGACTGATATCTAAGTTCCCTCATTATAAAATTTCATGATTTATGGGATCCGCCTAAAGGAAATCAATCAGAAGGCATAAAATAATAAATAAACATGGAAAGAAAATGGGTTGCATAATATTGACCCATACTATAATCAAAGGAACTCTCATAGTGATGGAATTTTAATAATGAATAAAGCATGAATTAAACTATAAAACTAAAATTGAATTAGCTAGGTATATATCTTAAAAATATATAAAAATAATTTATAATAAATATATTACATAAATTTTTTTATCATTGATGAAAATTTAGCTAAAATAGTACATGGAATATTTATTAAGTAAAATACCCTTTTTGATTTGAAATCTCTTCTTAAAAATATAAAAAATTTGAAAATATTACAGAAAAAAATATTCTTTACAAAATAACCATAAAAATTTATAATGTAATATTAAAATAATTTATTAGTTATGATGATCGGTAATTACACTATGTCTTATAAGTTAAAAAATCATTCACACTATTTTAAAAAGAATAAAAAGTACATCAATGAGAAAATTACATGAATATTCATTTCAAATTTATTTATAAAAAGTCAAACATGGGTAACAATTTAATTACAAAATCATTCAGAGAATGTTAAGTATATTATTGAAAATATTTTTAGAAAACATAGATATCTAATAATATGGATTTTAGACTAAAGAGTGAAATTTAGTCATCTTTTCTTAAAAACATTTTATCAGTAATTTTATTAATGATTACATAAATAGGGTACTATTAATTAAAAATTTCATGAATAACCTTAAGAGAAAGAATTAAATGTTTTTATTAGAAATTTATCAAATACTTTTCTACAACATAAATTTAAGCATAAACCATCTTGATAAAAATGATATTTTGATATAAAACCTTACTAATTTGGTATTTTTTTAATCATGTAACACCCTGAAATTCTAAAGTTAGAACATTGTATTTGATAGCATGTATGACACACAACACCAAATGCATAAGGGAGAATAATATCCTGATACTTTAAAATATAATAACTATTTTCAACAAATTTAATATATTCTATAGCTTTCAATGCATGCAACAATGAGTGATCTTCCATCACACGCAACAATGACTTTCTTCGATGACTTACATTACACGCAAGACAAAGTTTTAGCAAACAACAATATATTATTATTATATTATTATTTAATATAATAACACTTAATCTAGGAGTTAATGTAGATGTTTTTAATAGTTTTTACTAACTTATGAAAATATATGATCTATAAGAATATTAAATGAACTCATAGATTTCCAATTAATTAGAAATGAATTTAAAAAGAAATATAAAGGAAATGTTTTTATGCTTACAAAGGTATTTTATCCTCATAAATTAAGAAAATTACTATTAGTGAATTATATTAATGATATATATATTTTATATATTCAATTAAATATATTTTATATTCATCCAATAGGTTTGATAAGAATAAGATAAGAATTAATACAGTTTCATGCCTAAAAATTGTATTTTTCTAAAAATGAAATTTTAGAATTTTTAAATGGATAAATAATTAAAAATATATTTTTTTTACTTTTATAAATTTAAAATGAAAAAATAAACTTAATTTTTTATTCATAAACATCAAAATTAGGTGAGGTTTAATTTTTTTTTATTTTTTGGTTAGGTTTAATTTTGTGATAAATAGTGAATAATACTGAATTTTAATTCAAATTTGATTTTTCTTATAATTTATTTATAAGATTAAATTATATTTTTTATTTATTTCAAAGTTTAATTAGATAAGTTATATATCAATTAATCCAATTCAGGTAATTTTAATAAATTTCAGTTTGAAATTGAATATAAAAACAATGCAAACTTATGAACATTTTTACTTTAAAAATCCTCTTTGTCGTCCCGTCCTTGGGATTAAATTAAATTTAACTTATGTCTCTTATGTGATCAGAATTTAGAAAAATGGATTCTATATTAGGAATCATAATAATTTATAATTTTTAAAAATTTCAACTTATTTTTTGACCAAAAATATTCATGAAAGTAATTAAATAAAATTACTGCGACTAAGGGAAAATCAAGCTTAACAAGAGACTAAACCCTAAACTAAAGGGCCAATATGGCCTAGAAACTTTTACAAAAATTCATTTTATATTTATATTTATACCATATACTCCCTTTTATCAAATTTTTACTATTATTTGAGACACTTTTTATATGACAAATATTGTTGCGATTCCCTCTTCAATAATTTACAAGAATACAACTCCTCCTCCACTGTAAAAATGAAGTCACCCCTCCCACTTCCTCAGAACTCTCAAGAAAAATTGGATCAACCAAAATATGATAAAATAAGCTCAAAAAAACATCCTCTCAAACTATAATCCTATCCTTCAGTATAAATCCAACCAATTAATTTTTTGGTATAAACCCAAAGGAGTTACTCAAAAAGGAGGTGATATTCTTCAACAATCATTTTCATTTTATTTCCTTCTCCACCTTATAAAATATTATTATTAAATACAAATATAATAACCTCAATATCCTAAATAGACTTACATTTTTTCATTATAAGGGTTTACCTACACTTACAAACACTTCCATCTAATGGGTAACAAACTAAATTTTTATGTGCACGACAAACTACCGCCTCGCAAAATGATATCGTTCGTTTTTCCATTACCACCTTTAATAGTTGGGAATTATGAAGGAAACATTGTTTATATATGATATATGATATATATTATATTTATTATGTATTTATTATACTATAATTTATATATAATTCATACCTTTATGCTTTCCATTTTCTGATAATACGATAACATCGTTTGTAACAGTGTGGACTACTGCCTTATGAAAGTGATGTGATTCATTCATGCTATAAATGGAATTCATAAAGTATGGTTTCAATAAAACTATGGGATATATATATAATTATATTATATATATATACATATATCATTTACTTTTCATTATTTTAAATTTTAAAAATAAATGGAAGTAGTGTTCATGCATACATACAACCAACCATCTCCATAAATGGTGCATTTTATTTCTTATCTCTAAATATTATGGATTATTATAAATACATATAAAAAAATAAATATATATATATATATAACATTTAAATATTTCTTTACATTCTAGATATGGTTAAAACATGATCTATGTAAGAGGAATAAAAATAAAAAGTTAAAACATACCTGAAATAGTGAAAATAATGAAAGATTATTGATAAATAGTTAATAAGATATCATAATAAGTTAATATATCTTATTATAAATATAAATATATATTTTTTATAATTTATTGATATTTTTAAAACCATTATTCATGAAATTAAAGGGTCTTCACCCAAAAGGAAATGCAAGGTAAGGGTTTCTTATCTCACTTTTCAATCTATGAGGCATACGCCACTTTCAACTATTACTTCATTAGTGTCGTGTATATACAATCCATATTGATATATTATATCATAAATTATTTTTTATTCATTTTATTTTGACTTTAAATTTTAATTATTTCATCTAAGGGTATTTCAACTTAAAATTTCCTAGTGGTAAAGAATTTCATAACCTAAATCCTTTTAATGGAGTAATATTACTTCCTCATTGTCATTAATATTATAATATTTTGTGTGTAATAAATTTTTACTATCTAGTTTTTTATTTCCACTTGTTTTATGTGCATTTTAATTTCCACACATAATATATTCATTGTTTGACTCTCACTACAATGTTATGGTCTTTTCAAGGGTATACTTCTCAATTTCATTTTATTCAGGATCATTCAAACTTGAATTTACATACGAGAACATTTTATAACCATTTCTCAATAAACCCTTTAATTTTATTATCCTCTATTTATTTATGTCTTTTTTCAAATATTAGTACCATTTTTTCACTCTTTATTACTCAAAATGATTTACAAAATGTTTTTAAGAAAACCCAACTTCATTTCCCTCTTTAGTCAGAGAAAATGTTTTCTTTTAAAAATATTTTTCTTCTAAAAAGTTTTTCAAAAATGTTTTTAACCTTTCAAAAATGTATTATTTAAGATATTTTTAACCTTTTTTTCTTTAAAAAATATTTTTAAATGAATCTCCTTGTCACTTTACAAAAAAAATTCACTTTTCTAACATGTTTACCTTCTAAAAAGAATGTTATTTTTACCATGTACGATAAGTATAGATTTACCTGTCATCATTTCATCAACGATTCCTTGGAAATTTTAAAAGGTTAATTTTTAAAGAAATTTTTTTCAGATGATATATTTAAAGAAATGTATTTTCAATTAAAATAAAAAATAAAAGGATATTTTCTTCAATAATGTTTTGAAAAGTAATTTTATAGTATTTATATTCATCAATGAAAAAAACTATTTATTTTAATCCACATGGGATATGTTTTATAGATTCCATCATTATTCACCCTCTCGATGGTTTATGTTGCCTTTGTCTAAGAATAGTATTAAAATTCACTACCTTGATTTATTTTTTGTCCCATTGAAATATTAAATTTCCTATGATCATTCAATATTAAATTTCACCTAAATATCCATTTAATTTATCATGAATATTATTACTTCCTAAAACATAAACCATTTTCTACAACGAGTGTTTTCTTTGAATGTTATTTGATATCTCCGGAAATATTGATAAATCTACATTTTTACATAATTTGTATATTTGATAAGGCACATTATTTAGGAATTTAATCGATTATTAAATATATTAATAATACTTTGGAAAGGTACTACATGGTAGGGGAATAGTTATATATATCCCCTTGATACGTCAATTGTCTCATGGGACGAATCAGTTGGATAGGCTAAGATAATGGGTTTTTCACTTGGTATGTTATAAACCATCTTGTGATGGTTATTGAGAGTAAAGGTACCATGTAACTAGGAAACATGACTTCCAATCATTAATCATTTCTATCATTTAGATTAATTTATTATTAATCCATGATATTTCTTGTCGATATATATTTGGATTCACTTCATTCTCAATTCATTTTTAATGAAATGTCTTTAAGTTATTTTCATTTCCATATTTACTATGCCTTATCTAGTTATTTGAATGGAATGTGTTTTTTGTTATTACCTTTCCATATTTTTTATATATTTAGTCTGTTGATTATATGGCACATTTTTTTAGTTATTACCTTTCTATGTTGGTTATTCTCATTGATTAATTATTACTTCAGTTATGCTTAACCCTTACTGAGAATTTGAGCTCAACATTGTTTTATTTCCTCACCTTGAGAATACAAGAAGTGTACTGAGAAATATATGTAAGGATATATTAGATGGAATAATGTTATTATCCTAAAAGGAAAAAAATTATGTTGCAATTACTGTGTTCATTTTTAATTCAACAATCTTGTATGTATCTAGTTTACCAATACTACTAGATTATTTGGTACTTCAGGATTTTATTACTTGTAATAATTCCAATGTAACTGTAATAGACACTAGCTCTATGCTTTTTGGTTGAGGTACTATATTTGGTATCAGAGGAAGTTTATTAGAAAATATGGGAACTATATGTAGTAAAAATAGATTAGATAACATAACCCAAGGGTACACTTTGAGGAAAAGTATATAAGAACATTATAGAATTTTGGTGTGGTAAAAAATATGTGTGTATTCCTAGAAATACAACCTTATCTAGATACTAAAATTGGATATGGTTCTATCACAGATGTACCTTGGGGTAATAACTTCAACAAGGTGTGTTGGTTCTGACTCGAGCATAACTAGGTACACAAAAAAGCCCCTCACTACACAAATAGTTTGATACTCTCTATGGATATGCTTAGGATAATACTTATTTTATTAACAAACCATTATGAAGTTTTTTAAAACATAATGACAATGAATGACCAATGTTAAACTTGGTGTGTCTTTGATTTAAAATAATGTATCAAGATTTAGACATCATAAAAATGATTATATAGTTTTTTAATTATGATAATTGATGCTCACACTATGGTTTTGGGGTTTAGAAAATTCATTCATCTAAATGATAAACTCTAGAACAAGGAAGGACCTATGTGGAAATCAATGGATGAAGTATTTATGTATTGGGGTTGTAATGAAAACCTTAGTTAAAATGATATTTAGTGATTAACCTTATTTCATGGATTTCCATCCTATTACTTTTGAAAATTATATAAATATACTTTTAGAAAATGGAATCCTATAACTTGGGTGAGAGCCCATCAATTCAAGAAAGGCCACAGCACTTGAACCCATTATTGAATAATTATAAGGGTTTAATGCCCACCATTGACTTACACAATGTCCTAGATAGTATGACAATGTTTTTAATTAAATAATTTGATGAATAAATATTAATGATAAACCAGTAGTGTCACTTTTTAGGTTTATATATTAATGAATTAACTATATTAGTTTTGGAAAATAGTTATAGGAAAATTCAAAGACTTGTTTTATGGAACTTATGAACTGTTATAAGTGTTTTTTAGTACTTCCGGAATCAATGTCAACTTTTTGATGAATTGTAAATTGTTCGAAGCATAACCAAAATATGAAATTTTACCTATAAAATTGAAACCTATCAAGTTAATATATCTCTTTTATTCTTGTTTAAAAAAATAGTTCCACAATATTATAAATAGTATCTTAAAAAATTGTCCTAATGCCTTAATTTTTGTTAAACCAATTTCATTTTTAAATCATCATATATTTATGGCTTTGATACCCTCAACTTTCCATTGATAATTAACATGTTTATGATTGATTATGTCATCCACTCCCAATAAATATTTAAAAATTTCCTCCAAGTCCATATTTTCACTTGCCACTAATGTTCTCCTATGTAGAAATCAAGTTGTAAGTTATTCCATATGACCTTTATACTTACTATTCCCTATTTTCAAGAGGGTATTTTTTCAACCCTTCTCACGATGTGGGATTTCGATAATGTAATTTCTAAATATCCAAAAATTACCTACCAATATTGAATTTAAATGGTTAGGGAACAATTTAATTATAGTGGGGAGAATATAACACCCCAAAATTCTAAATTAAGAACATTGTATTCTATATCATGTATGACACGCAACACCACGTACGTAAGGGGATATAATATCTCAAGACCTTATAATATAATTACTATTTTAATAAATATTAATATATTAAATATATTTAAATACATAGAACACTGATTTATCTTGCATCGCACACGACAAATACTTTCTTCGATGACTTGCGTTACACACAAGATCAAGTTTTATTAAACAACAATTTATTATTATTATATTATTATTTAATATAATAAGTATTAACCTAGTTGTTAAATTATTTGTTATGAATATTATTAAATAAATTATGAAAATATATATTTTATAAAAATATAAAATGAATACATAGGTTTCCAATAAATTATAAATGAATTTAAAAACCCACATAAAGGAAATGTTTTCTGGCTTACAAAGGTTTTTTACCTTAATAAATTAAACTAATTAATATTATTGTATTATATAAATAAAATATATATATTATATATTCAATAAAATATTTTTTTATATTCATTTGATATGTTTTATTAGCATAATATAAGCATAAATTCAGATTTATGCTTAAATATTTTATTTTTCTAGAAGGGCAATTCCACCACCTTTTAATGAAGAACTTATTTAAAATCACATTTTTATTACTTTTATAAATTTAAAATGAAGAAATAAACTTTATTTTTTAAATATAAACATAAAAATTAGGTTAGGGTAAATTTTTATTATTTTTCTATAAGGCTTCATTTTTTTGATGAATAGTCAAAAAATTGAATTTTAATTCAAAACGGAATTTTCATCTAATTTATTTATAATATAAAATTATATTTTTATTGGTTTTAAAATTTAATTAGATAAATTTTATATCAATTGATCCAATTTAGTTAATTGGAATCAATTTCACTTATAAATTTAATATAAAAACAATGTCAACTTTTAAACATTTTTACCACAAAAAACCATTTTGTGGTCCTATCTACAGGATTGAGTTTAAATTAATTTTTGACATTTATGTGATTGGAATTTGAAATAATGGATTAAATATTTGGAATAATAACAATTTAAAATTTATAATAAATTAAAATTAATTTTTTAGGAAAAATAATAGGGAATATAATTAAAATTAATTATAGAGATTAAGGAAAAATTAATCTTAACAAGGCACTAAATCTTAAACTTAGGGGCCAAAATGACCAAGAAAATTGTCCAAAAGATATTTTATTTCTGTATTTAGACCATATAATTCCTTTTATTAAATTTTACCATTATTATATCCACTTTTCATAGGAAAATCGTGGGTGTAATTCAATTTTCAAAAACTTACAAG
Organism: Viscum album; assembly: GCA_963277665.1. Taxonomy (NCBI): domain Eukaryota; kingdom Viridiplantae; phylum Streptophyta; class Magnoliopsida; order Santalales; family Viscaceae; genus Viscum; species Viscum album. Next base: position 839,496,616 of record OY728145.1, on the reverse strand, counting down.
AATGTGACTCCTCCCCCACTATAAAAAGGTACTCGACCCTCCAACTTATTTTGACCTCTCAAGAAACATTGGATCAAAAAAAATATACTGAAATAATCTCCAAATATCCATACCCTAATACTAGAAGCCTCACATTGTACATAAATCCAACCAAGCATGTCTTTTGGTATAAACTAAAAGGAGTTACCCAAAAATGAGGTAACATTCTTAAATGATCACGTTTATTTTATTTCTTCATCCACTCCCTAAACTGTTCTTAATCAGTGATTATATGATAAAATAAGTATACTAAATATACTGATGTATTTTTATTATAAGTTTTCTACCATCACTTTTACACTCTTCCATTTAATTTGTAATGAACTTATTATTTATATGTACGTCGAACTACCACTTCGCAAAACGATGTCGTTCATTTTTCCTTTACCACCTATAATTATTGGAAATTATGATGGAAAAATTGTTTTTATATGATATATATTATATTTATTATGTATTTATGCTTCTTTAATTTCTATATAAGTTATATATTTATACTTTCCATTTTTTGGGACTATGATAACATGGTTTGAAGAAGTGTACACTACCGGCTCCTCAAAGTGATGTGATTCATTCACGCTATACATGAAATTTATAAAGGATGGTTTTGACAAAACTATGTGAAATATATGAAATAAATATTATAATTTAATTATAATAAACATATATTGATATATCATTTAATTTTTATTCTTTTAATTGTGACAATTATATGGAAGTAGCGTTCATGCATACGTACGGCCTACCGTCTCCATGAAGGGTGGATTTAATTTCATAACTCCAAATATTATGAATCGTTATGAATACATGTATAATAAATATATATAACATTTAAATCATGGTTTAAATTATATAGATGATAAAATCATCATCTAAGTAATAGGAATAAAAATAAAAAGTTAAAACATACCCAATAAACTATGAAACTAACACCCTAAATAGTGAAGATAATAAAAGATTATTAAAAACTGGTAAACAGATATTATAAGAAGTTAATATATGACATTATAAATAAGATTATGATTATATTATATCTTTTTACATGTTTAAAACTATTATATAGTAAGTTAAATGAAATTCACCTGAAAGGAAATGCATGGTAAGGGATTCTTGTCTCATTTTTCTTTTTGTGACGAATACTCTCATTTCACCGCTTAATTATTTTATGTAGTGTATATAATACTAAAATTGATATAATATATATTGAATTATTTTATATTTGGGTTATTTTTAGTTTCAATTGGAATTATTTCATCTAATGGGATTTGAACATAAAATTACCAAGTGGTAAAGAATTTTATAACCCAATTCATTTTCATGGGGGTATATTACTTCCTCATTGCCGTTAATATTCTAATATTATGTGTGTAATAAATTTTTACTATATATTGTTGTATTTCCACTTTTTTATTTGTATTTACATTTCAAACACATAATATATTCATTTCATGAGTCTCACTTCAACGTTATGGTCTTTTTAAGGGTTTACTTCCCAATCACATTTTATTCAGGATTGTTTACACTTGAATTTCCATTTGAGTATGTTATATGACCATTGTTCAATAAAACCTTTAATGTTATTCTTATATGGTTATTAATAACATTTTTCAAGTATTAGAACCATTTTATAACTCTTTGGTACTAAATATGTTTTATAAAATATTTTTAAGAAAACCTGAATTCATTTTTCTCTTTAGTCAGAGACCATGTTTTCTTCTAAAATCCATGTTTTCTAAAAATGTTTTCAAAAATTATTTTAACCTTTAAAGAATAATTTATTAAATAAATTATTACCCTTTTTGTTTATTACAAATTTTTTCAATGGAATATTTTTATCTCTTTTCAAATAAGACACTTTTATAACCTTTTTATCTTGCAAAAGGAATGTTCTTTTACCTTGTACGACATGTACGGATTTACCCACCATTATTTATTCTAATATTACATTGAAAGTTTAAAAGGTTGTTATTTAAAGAAAGTTTTTCCATAATTTATTATCAATGAAAGATATTTTTAAAAAAAATTTCAAAATAAAATAGATATTTTCCTCATTATTGTTTTTAGAAGTCCTTTTTATAGTATTTCCATTCATCAACAACAATAATCCATTATTTTAATAAACTTGGGATATATTTTATTGATTCCATACATACTCTTCCTCAAGATGGATTATGATTCCTTTGAACAAGTATAGTATTGAAACTCACTACATTGATTTCTTTGTTTATCCCCTTGAAATATTCAGTTTCCTATGATCATTAAACATTAAATTTCACCTAAATACACAGATGATTTATCATGAATATGATTATTTCCTAAAAAATATACCATTTTTTACATACTATATTTACTTTGAATGTTATTTTAAATTTGTGGAAATATTGATAAATCTGCATCTCTTACTCGATGCAGATGTTGAATACGGAACATTATTTATGAATTAAATTAATTATTTGATATATGAGGAATACTTTGGAAAAATATGAAATGGGTGGGTCCCAATTATAGACATCCCCTACATGCATTAGTATTCCTCATGGAATGAATTAGTTGGATAGCCTAATCTAATGGGTTTTTCACCCAGTATGTTATAAACCATCTTATGAATATTCTTAAGAGTAAAGGTACCATGTACCTTGGAGACATGGCATCTTGTAGTTAATAATTTCCCTAATTTAGATTAAATTATTTTTTATGCATGATATTTTGCATCAACCTATCTATTAATTCATTTATTTCTCATTTCATTGATTAAATGGTATGTGTTTCAGTTATTTTCTTTTTCATATTAATTATGCCTTATCTATTTATTTGAATGGCATGTGTTTTCAATTATTACCTTTCCATATTTTTTATCCACTTAGTTTATTGATTATATGCCATGTTTTTTTAGTTATTACCTTCATATATTGATTATTCCCATCGATTCATTATTGATTCTAGTGTGATAAACTCTTACTGTGAATTTGATTTCATCATTTTTTTATTTCCTTTCCCCTAGTATCAAAAAAGTGAATAAATTAATATATATAAGGATACGCTAGATGGAATAAATTTATTATCCTTGATATTAAAAAACATTGTACGTAGTGTATTAATTTTTTATACAAGACTCATTTATGTATCTGTTTTACCAATACAACTAAAATATTCAGTCCTTTGAGATTTGATTCCTTGTAATCATGCCAATGTAATGGTAGTAGACACTGGCGTCGGGCATCTAGGGTAGAAGCGCTACAAATCATGACTCCCATTAATGATGTAAATGAATTATAATATAAAATATCATGATATATGAAGGAATAAGGATATAATATTTAATAGGAAGTATATATACTTTTTAACATAAATTAGTCGCATAAAAGAACATGTGTCTCAAAAAAGAAAGTTTTGAGATGAAACCCTTACGTCGAGTCTATAATTTTTCATGTATGTCTTTTATATACTTCATAATAAGCTTATATAAATTATTTATTTTCTTATGAATCTTTTACAAGTTTAATATCTTATACATACACCATTTTCTTAATTTATCTTACTAATGTAATAAATTACATAATCAGTATGTCCAAATCAAGGGTTTTGAGGAAGATCCGTTTATAATATTAAAATATAATTGTTGTGTTGACCATGTTAAAAGGTTTAATTATAAAATTATCAGTAGATTAATAATAATGAAAAATTTATCATCATTATACATTAATTATATCTTTAAAAATAACTATGAATTTATGTTATAAAAAATGAACTCCGTTATAATCATGAAGATGGTAGGTTGAATGTACACAAGTGAAACATTTCCATTTTTTAGAGATAATGATGGAAAGAAGGTAAGTGTAATTTTATCTCTAAAAATTTTCATAATATCATAAATATCATTTTATTTTATTGAATACACTTACATATACATTTCTTGTTACCCATCAATGAAAAATGAAACACATTGATTCTTGAGGTGGTAGTATGTCGTACACATGAATGACATTATCATTATTCAATTGATGGTAAGGTAATATGGTATATGATATGTAAATTGTCCAAAATGATTAATATATCATGGATATAATATATAAACATTACATCAATCATCATGAATAACGGTGATAGGTGATGATGGAAAATAAATTACGTCGATCTGCGTTACGGCAGTTTGTCAAACACATGAATGGTGGTTTTTTTCTCATTTTGTGGATGTGGATATGGATTTAAGTTATGAAATTAAAATAATAAAATAATAGTATATATTACATACTGATTTCATTAAATCATCATGTTTGAGTGTGATTTTATGGAGGTGGAAAAGGAGATAGTGCAATATTTCTTGTTTATGTACAATACAACTTCTTTAGACCACATCTTCAGTATTATAACCCAATCCTGTCTAGATAGCATTTATGACAAAATTATGGACTCTAGGAAATTATTAGGGAATGAAATAAGGTTTTTTGGTAGGTATTTTCTTAACTGAAATAATTTTTAATTGTAAATAGGATATGATAAGAGGTTCCTTTTTATAAGTGTGGGAGAGGAAACACTTTCAAGTCTTTAGAATAAAAAATTATAATCATGTTTTTCACATGAAGAAATACTTAAAGAGGGATCATTATAAAGAATTATATGATATAATGTCAAAATATTATAATCTAATAGGATTTGGAAAAGTTTTTAGGTCATTTAAAACCCTTTCTTTTTTAATTTATCACTCAGTAAACATGTTTTAACCATAACCTTTTTAATTAATTTTTTTAAATTTTACTATTCATGATGACCAAAGATTAAGTTGAACTTATTATATAATATTAATTATTACTACTTAAAATATAATACATATAACTTTATGATTTTAATTTAACATTAAACAAGTAGATGCGATGAAAAAAAAGGTATTCTAAAGAAAAAAAATTTATAAGAATAAAATGTTTTTATATCAAAATTCAACATCATATTGATTCAAATGACCTAAATTGGATAAATAATAATATAATTGAACTGATATTATTTTTAGAAAATTTTACAAAATATTACATTATAAATGATATATATGAAAAAAAAAATTAATAAAGGCCATAATTTTTCACAATTCACTTAAAATTTAAACTTTTTAGAAAAATACTAAAAATTAATTCAAAGGTAATTTTGACAATTTCATTCCAAAAATGAATATTAATTTTTCAAAGAAATTTTTTAAATTTTCTAAAAAATATTTTTTTCACAGAAAGAAATCAAACGAATTTGCATTGGTAAAAAGTTATTTTTGAAGCCAATAAAGAATTTAGAAAGAATTAAGTTCTTATTTATAAATAAAATTTCCTTATAGTTAATAATTAATTTTAAAAATGTGGGTATTCATATTAATACTTTAAAATTTAATGATTAATTTATAATGGACACATTAAAATGAAAATATTTTTAAAGTATATCACAGTTTGTTAAAATCAATGTTGTGTGTTGTATAAGCAACAAAACATAGTGTTTTTCTAAATCTAGGGGTGTTACATTCACTCTTAGATTATGTTCAGATAATGGGACTATCTATACCATCTTGGGTGTGACTTAGGAGGGTATAATTATTTATATATATATATATTCTTAGTAATCTATGTGATGATAAATGATATATGTATGATTACTCTATTATCAAATCATATTGTTCGTGCACTCATATAATACTGGATTTAATTTGGTACATATTTGGTGGTTTTTTTGCTAATTTTTTACTCAAATCAAAAATGTATATATTTTTGGATGTGTAACATTCATAATAATAGATGAATTCAATATCAAGGTTCAGACTATAGAATGTTTTAGATGGGATACATGACAGAGTTTTGAGAGGAGAGAAGGATGAGACTCAGACCAAGTTTTTATAGGTGTATCCCTTGTTTTGTATTTTTTTGGATGATGTTGTATATTTTAATCCTATTAGGAGATCATAATATTGATGTATTCCTTTTATAAATTTTTAAAGGTTCACATTTTTCAATAAAAAGTTGTTTATTACCTTTTACTCTTATGTATAATGTAAATATTATTCTACAATTATGGATAATGGTTTATTATCACTTCTATTATTATTTATGGTCATCGCATAGAGGGTATACACTTTACATAATATGGATATAGCCTCTCTTTTATTCAATTGCCTCTATAATTAGTGAGGTGTGGTTGAAGTAATATGGTTCCATCCAGCTTAGATACATTTTGACCAATAATCTTGTGTTTGCTACATCTAATGATTTTGACCACCAATTTTGGCTCTCTTTACAATTTATAGCATCCTTAATTACCATAAATTTTTAATTTTATATCAAATATTCCCTCACCTGATCATTAACATTTTGTATAAAAATAATATTATGAACAACCTGATTACCATTCCAATTCATTTCATAAATTTCACCCCTAGTGAGTTTTTAAAATTAAAAACATCACCAAATTACCATAGAATAATATATTTCTTGATTATTTATCTCTAATGAACGTATCTAGAACAATTTTATCCCAATGCTAATGTGAATCCTCAAAAACAACTCCTTTGGTTCTATTGTGTATGTAATTCAAATCCACTACCAACATACTATTATAAAAGGGGACATACCCATAAGCATCTAATGGTTTTCTACCCAGTATAATATATCCCATTTTTATAACCACCAATCACATAACTAAACCAATTTCATTATCCACCAAACATTTCCACACATTAACAATGATCATTAGATCTTGGGAATCCAATCCCACAAGAAATTATCTTCTATATACAGTCATTATGGTTATCTGTGAAATTGTTATAAGATTTTATTGATAATCTCTCAATATAACAACAAATATATTACTGATATGATCCCCACTTAGTGAATATAATTTATAACATTTGGTCATCACATTCCAATGTGATATTATCCCCACCTCACCCCTATAGAAATTCGATAATTTTAAGTAGTGTCTTATTCACTAGTGTTGGGACACTATCAAGATTCCCAAACTCTTAACTTGATCCATTTAGATCATTGTTTTTTCAAATAATTCATTGTAAAACTCATTTATAACTATGATTATCTAGAGGATATATATCATCACCCACATTAGATGGATTTTCCATCTTCACTAAGCTCTTAATGACCCATTTTGTGATCTAGAAATATTTTCTATATATTGTTTTAATTTTACTAGTCTTAGTTTAATATTCCACTCCCCACTACTCTATGTATTCCTTTATAGTTATAAAGTATCTCTTTATCTCACTCATTTATGAAATGGAATCATAATTCATTACTTATTTATTAGTGATTAAATTCAGCTAAATTATATCCCAATTTTAAATGGGATTTTTCAATAATTTGATCACAACCAAATTATAATCATTCATTGGGTTTCATTGGAATCCTATAAAATAGCTATAAACTATTTGTAAAAAATAATGACTCTACAACTCATGAAATGTCTCAATTACCTTGATAGTTTCATTATTATCATATATTTATATCTCACATGCTGTTATAATATTATCATACCTAAATAATCACTATGATCTCATTCAAAATAGTGATCTTAGACTCTATTATCACACTTACCAATATTAGAATATAAAAACCAACTCCATTATATCAATTGTAAGTGATTATGTCATAACTAATCTGACTATAATGAATTATTACCATTATATTTTTTTCAAATTGCATTATCGAGTTATAATAAACCCCATCACTACTCTATTATCTATAGTAACTTGTGTCATCTAGATTTATAAACCAACAAACATTTCTAACAGGCCTAATAATTTAACTATGAATTTTAATCATGATGGTAAAATATCTCACAAAAAAACTATACACACCTTCATTTCTATCTTTACACTTGGTAATTGAAATGATTGAACCCATTGCAATATCATAAAACATCCAGGTGTCTTTTTTATACAAAATAACATCTACTGATGTGTCGCATCTCTAACATATTCAATGTGACTAGGATAACCCTCCTAATGGTATTTCAACATGATAGAAAGTAGGAAAAAATCAATACTACCTAGAAGACTCACTCAACAAACCACTATTTTGAGTCATATTTCATCATATCTTTGGACCTTTTTCATATTATAAAGACCAAAAATACCTATAGAACATATGTAGTGACCCGAATTATTTCATATGGTAATGCTTTAAATATTTATGAATTTCATATCCTAAATAAATTATAAGGGAAAAATTTATATTTAATCAATAAAATATACTTAAAAATAATTTCATATGGTTTTTTCACCCCTAGGGAATAGTTTTTACACTTGGTATAGGTATTGAAACGATTATGTGAAAGTTCATTTTTTTCTAAAATCAAATATTTGTAAAATAAATATATATTCTGGTGTTTTTAAATTATTATATATCCTAAATAAATCCCCATAATAAATATAATATATCAAAATTACTTTTATAATGGGGTATTTTACCTAGAGTATGTGATTTTATTATGTGTCTTTAACCCGATATAGAGATTTAACAATGAGAACCCATTATTATTTATTTATTTATTTATCATTTCTGCATCCCCAATTGTTATCTGCATGAAAGGAAGATGTGGTGTGGTTAATAGGATGAAACGATTTCTAAGATATGGATAAATGGAGTATGTGATCATTTAGAAACAATATTAGAGTGAAAGATCTAAGAGAAACAATGATGGGGCACATATCATTGTTGTATTATCCTCAATGCTTTAGATAATAACCATAAGGGAATGATTTTTTATTTTAATTTATGAAGTTTATTTTTTTAAACAATTTTGGATCTTATTCTTGTAATTTTTCTAATGTTTTTGGCTAAACAAAATTTGGATTGATCTGAGTTTTGGAAAAAAATCAGAAAATCGATCTAGTGTTAGAGGTTTCCATTTTTCGAATTCTAGGCCACATCTTGTTTGATATTTAAAGCATGCATCTTGTGTTCATTAAATGAGAATAAGGTTTATATAAATTATATAAATATAATAGGATGTGTAGTTAAAATTCACACATCTTTTTCGCTTAACCGATATGTGACTAGGGATGTGTCTCAGTACATGTTCGGCCACCCCATTTCACATACATTGTGTGTAGTTTGAGAAAAAAGACAAATCATAACGTATGGATTGATATGGATTGTGGTATTGGCCTAGGGTATTTGTTCAACTCCATAAAACATGTATCCAATAAAACATATATTTTAGTTTATAAACACATCACCCAAGGTTCTAGAGGTAGATACCAACAAGCCCATTGAGAGTGGCACACTGTGTATATATTTCTAACACATCATTTATGGGAAACAAATTCACTCAAGGTGTACATGGGATAAATTTATAGGTGGAGCTATGAGTACAATATACCATGTCCCACTATACAAACTATTATTTAGATGTTATATACCTGATAAAAAGGAATATATACTCAACTAGATTTTACAGGATACCCACACACCATATACAGTAGAGTATATATCGTGTGTTGTGGGTAACTTGGGTTTTGTATACAACATTTCATTTGGGTGTTAGAAATGGTAAATAGAGTAGTTAATTATAATTTATTTTCTACATATATTATGGTGTTGTGAATCTCTTGTGAATTAGATATTGGATGTTTTATATTTATGCAATTTTAGGGTCTTTTATATGTATAGATTCTAGGGTATACACAAGGTTCTATGGAGTGGTTGCAGAGTTAGTCTCCCTTTGGAGGCCGTCATATTAGATCATGATTCATGCATACTTATGATATAGTTTTATCCCCTTATTGGTTCTAATTAATGGATCCTATAATGCATGAATTATTATAATTATATGAAATTCAATCTTTTAGTTGGTACCTCATGGATTAGAATGAGGCATGAGTCCACTATACTAGGTCAAAGTTCATATCCCCCGTGTTTTGGGGTATGAGTCCTAATAATACAAAGGTATGCATTTTCCCTATGAGTTTGGGCATAGGTAAATTATCCCTTGGGTTTTTTACTCCCTCCACAATGTTTTTAATCTCATTGGGGTCCCCTAACCATTTTTTGTACTTCCTTAGTTGACACCCTTCACTTTGATGGGGTGTGTTTCTTCTTTGGTTAAGGTTAGTGGTGGAACATAAGGAGATATTTAGATCAAGTTAAAAATCACCCCATAGAATATCAAGCATGATTGGTTTAATTAAAGATATTATATTCAGTTGGAAATTTAATTTAGGACTATATGGTTCTTCTTCTATAAAGTGATTAGTTATGTATTATATTCAATTCATTTTGAAGTCAAGTCAAGATAACAAGGAATTACCAATGTACCCAGGTTTTCTTTTCGTAAATAATATTTGGGATTTTATATGGTATTTCTCTAAAAATCCATCGACATAATGTTTTGAACTAACCCATTATTTCTATATATTTTTCTTTTCTGAAATATTACTGAATATTTTAATAATAACCCATACATGGTAATTTTTACCAAATATTATTTCTCTAAAAATGGTTCTTAGTTATCTTATGATCATAGATATTGGGAATACTTTTATGAGGCGATATCGTAACTCACCTAATGTTGTTATATAATGGTTTCTACTGATGAATTTTATATAATTCATTTTGGTGGCATTTTAGATTTTTGGTTTCTATCAGTTTTTATACTAGGTTTTGAGGTGATGAGCTATTTTACCATGTCATGTGTTATTTTTTACTTTGGGGTTCATGGATTCTATATTATACCTTCTTATTAGGGTTATAATTTTTGAATTATTTTGTATTGATGATGTGTTAATTTTTATCTTATTTTAGGGTGACTGTTCATTTATTTTCTTTGGATTCTGGGCTTATGCATTCTTTGTTTCATTTGATATATATGGCATGTTTTATTATTTTTATAGAATAGGTACTCCAATGTTTGATATGAATTTTTTCTAGTCACCATACCATGTAATATTGGATGAGGTCTTAGGGTGGTACACTCATCTTATTGTCAATCAAGGTGGGTAATAGTGGGTCAGTTCATGTCAGAATGGAAACAAATAAATTGAGTCATATTTATGGAATTTATATATAGTTTTTTTGTGAGGATTTGTTTTGTATTAGTGGAAAATATTTCAAGGAATTTATAGTTTTATTATCAACCCATGAAACCTTGTATGGGTGTGATGAAGATGTATATTATCAATAGGATCTTATTAATCTGTTGACCAATTTAACACATTAAAGAACGGGTTGTAGGGAAAAAGTGTATCTTCGTGAATTATGTAGCATGACTAATTTATTTTCTCAAGTAATAACTTGAGTTATCTTACACAAATATTATTTTAAAATCATGGGTTTATACTATAAAATATAAGTCTCTACCTCACAAATTTCCTCCTCTAATTCATAGGTAGGTTTGGGTCATGCCAATGCTAGTGAAGAAGCCTCTAATAAAAAATTTACTAATTGATGAGGATTTCTAATTAGTACATGATTAGGAGGTATCACAATATTAATATATTGGTTATGTTTATAGATTAATATGTAAATCTCAAAGAGCATAGAAAATACAATCATGAGTTATTCACACTTTTCAAGTTTCAATTCATAAGGCCTCATGTGTTATGAGGTGATCCTGACTCATTATTTGTTAGATTTATTATAGAAGTGGAATCATATATTCTATCTATATTGGACACCATATAACCATATATTCCTTCATGATTTGAGTTTTTGAAAAGATTAATGGATGTGTGGTTCACTTTTTTGAGGTAACTCCATATATAAATTATTAAATTCTTGGATTAAAATATCATTATTTAGTAATTTTGTTGATTGTGCGGGGAGCTATAGGATACATTGTGTATAGAATGACTATAGAAAATTTATCGTTATGTTTTTTTGTGTTTATGAGATTCTCTTTAACATGATGTTCGAAATATTTTTTCATTCTTGGTGGTTTAATAAGAGACTTTGAGGGATGTTAGAGTTGTGATTGTATCTTTACACATTCTCCAATGTATCATAATTTTTAGAATATGAGCTATTGGTGTAGTAATATGTGTTTATGGAAGATGATTCATTAATATAATCCTTATAACTACAATTATTGGTATTCCTCACAAATCTCATGAATAATGTGACCAAGACTATAAAAAAGGTATACAATTGTTTCTTCTTATTAATATTTGTTAGACATGGTTCATGTTATGAATTTTTATTTTATTACACTGTCGTCTATATCTTTGAGTACATTCATTAGTAATTTTTGATGATATACCATTGTCATAGGAGTTAATGATCCAATATAGTCTATTAAACCCCTTATATTTAAGGGATTGTTATTAAAGTTGATCATAAAATCACCTTAATTATTAGTCTGTTAAAATATTCACCTTACATAGACATTCTTTTAGGATCGATCCATTGTAGAGATCACACCACAAGGTATAATAATCAATATGGGATGAAAATTTTTTTATGAGTTTTATGGTTATCTATCCCTATGGTGTGATATGTTTTAAAGTATATAGGTTAGAAATCATCTAAGTAGGGTCCTAGGTAGGATGAGCATGGCCTTCCCTTATGATTTTATAACTAGTTAATTAATTATTTATCAAAAATAGACTTTTAAATTATACTTAATTCATAGGAATAATCATGGGTTTGTAAAGGAGTATATCATAATTTCCAAAGGTAATTTTACAACGATACCTTATAGACAATTTGACCCCTACACTAATTGGTAATCTAAGCCAACATTGATAATATTTTTGTATATAAGTTTTCCCAATAGATATAAAAGAGCTTAGATTATTTTTAGGATATCATTTTTGAGATTTGCTTTATCCAGCCATGTATTTTTCTTTGGTAAGATCCAATTTAATTATCCCTATGAAAATGAGGGTCAGAGATTTATTGTTAAATATTTACCTTAATATTGGAGGAAATAAATTTTATGATCCTAATGGGAACAACCTGGGGATATTTTTTGGGTGATGTTGTGAATGTTTGGTGTTACTTATGATTCCAGTAGGTGTGATGGATATCCATCAATGTTAATGAGACAAATGAAATGAATATTCCATTTTCTCTAGAATGATTTTGTGAAATGTTTAGGGGATATAAACATTTACATTGGAGTATGAGTATATTGGGAATCAAAATATTGTTCTAGACTTTATATTAGTGTACTTATTTTATAATATTCTCAAATTATAGTTTTTTATCTGGTATGCTCCCTTACTAGGGTAAAATTAATTATAAGTGGGAGTAGTAGTTTAATCATTGTGAATTTAGGGTTGTGATATATTGATATTTCATATAGAAATCAAGATGATTAGATTCCTTAAGTTAGTTCATTATATATTGGGAGTTTAATGGTACCTAACAGATATTTTGATGGAATTCCATCACTTATTGAAAATGGGTAAGTTCTCTATATGGGTTAGAATATGTAAAAAATATATTTATATTTAGATATAATGGTTAACTGGTGATCCAATCCAATGTTTCCCTGAGCAAGGATTAAATTTCATAGTGATTTGTAATGTGGCCTTAAATTCACATAATTTTCCACATCTTTTATTTGATGTTTATTCATTTAACTAACAAATTTTTTATTTTTTGTCTCATATTTGGATTTTTTTATTTTTAAAATTAAATATATTTTTAATGAATTTTTATAATTAAGTTTTTATTATTAGTCTTTTAAATTATTAATTTGTTTCTACTTACTTATTTTCTTCTTTATCTTCACTCTTTAAGTTTGTTTTCTGCATGTTACAATAGTTTTAGGTAATTTCTTGATTAATAAATTTATAAATTTATTCTCATTTTAATAACCTAATCATTATTTTATGTTTTTATCTTTTGTTATTTATTCTTTATATAAATTAACATTAATTTTAATTAATTAGATTTCAATAATTAGTTTAACTCTATTAACTTTAATATTTATCCATCACTTTGTTAATTTCATTTAGTTTTTAATTTCTATTTAATATTTTAATTATTTTCTCCTTGTCTTTAATAAAGTCAATTATTTTAAGACTAAATTAATTTTATTCATAATTAAAATATCTTTTTAATAATTATATTTATTTTCTTTGTTTTTATTTTTTATGCAGTTTGTTACATTTTCCTGTTAAGTGATACCATTAAAGGAAACCAACGGCGACTTATTTCACTTTGTCATTTTTTTAGTTGAAAGTGTCAGTAGTTAGTCATTACTCGTCGCTGGAGACTCATATGCAATAGTGATTCCTTGATTCACTGTTGAAACCCATAGTCACTCACATTGTTCTATCATCCCACTCACTATTGGTCTCAAAGACTTTACTATTTTTAATTTAATAGTTTAATTCAATTTATTATTTAAATTTTTGATGTTGTAATTGTTTTTATTTAAGCTTCAGTTAGTTTTTTAATTTAATTTTACTTTTAGTTTTCAATTTTTATATTTATGCTCTGAATTTATTAATTAGAAAATCCTATTAATTTATTTAATTTTTAATTTATATTTCATTTTTTTAATTAATTGAATTTTATTTTACTTTTATTATTATTTAATTATTTTATATTTTAATTTTATTTCTAATTATTTTTTATAGGACACATTGTTCAACTGCTCAATGGGGGGAAATTGTCTCATTTTTCCATCATTTTAGTGTCTCACCATCTCCCCTTCATCTGTCTCACTGCTGTTATTACTCACTGACACCGTTAAGGCCAAAAATATATCATTGATCCTCTGTTTACAAACTAACACCATCCACCTTTCCCTGTCTCATAGTCACCGTAATGGTTAGACATTTCCCTCTATTCATCATGACCTCTCTCACCACTGTAGATTTCTCACGATTCTTCCAAACAACCGACACTGTCAACCCTTCCTCACATCGAATTCCATCGGTAACTCATCTCACCTCTCCTCTCCAACACATCTTTCATCTATTCCTCATCCCTTCACCCTGATGTAATTCACCAATACCAACATTCTTCCAAATCCAAAGCCTCACCCAAGTTGAATTAACAGACAATCTCCACTAATTCAATCTGATGCTGAGCGGTGTAGTAGATTTTGTCGTCATCGTGGTTTGAAGATGCTCGAGTTGAAGTTCGCTCGCCACCGTGAGGTGTTACTCATGAATCCTTTGATGGAAAAGGATCATTGATCCACCACTTCTAAAGCAATAGGATTAGGAATCGCCTCACCAAATAGGAGGAGCAATCATGGGGTGTAGTTGGAGCTTCCCGCAGAAGCTTCTCGAAGAAGCCCAGAACCCCCCACCCTCCACCCCCATGCCTAGTGAAGAAGAAGGGGGGAAGATATAAGAAAAAATAATAAAATATAAAATATAAATTTTATTAAAAAAATAATCAAATAAAACAACAATAATAATAAAAATAATAATAATAGTAATAATAATTTAGATTAAATAAAAACTAAAAATAATATAATATATAAATAAATAATAAGACTATTATAATAAAAATTATTATAATTTAAAAAATTAAAATAATTTATCTTTTTAATTTTTATAATTGAATAACCTTAATAATTTAATTTAAATATAATAATTATAATTATAATTTAATTTGAAAATAAAATTATTATATTTACAATAAAAATAATAATAATATTTAATAAAATAAACTAACTTTATAAAAATCTTTTCATAAAGTTATACAAATATTAACTTCAAATATAATAAATAAATAATTTATAATTATAATAATTAATTAATATAAATTTTAATAAAAAACATTAATAAATATCTATAACATAATTATTTAAAACTTAATAAGGAATTAAATAACAATATTTATAAAATTATAATATAAGTATCATTTTAATTAATAGTGTTTTAACTTTTATTGTTTTTTTTCTCTTTGCATTCTTTTGCAGATACAAGAAGAATTCAGGATTGCCTCTAGATTCATCATTTTCAGTTTAGCTAAGTTAGTTACATGGGTTTTGTTAGATTGATAAGGCTTGTCGCAGAAAATCGTACGTGTGCAGTGATGCAGTGAAGGACAATTAAAGTCAGTGGAAAACATGGGTGATAAACAAAACACGACATCACATGTTCAAAGAGATACCAGTAGTAGATATCAGGGATTCATCCTTCAACTCATTTAAAGCTTCTCATTCATTCGATACCCTAAGAGAAGTAGGAGACTTTCAAGACTCATTAGGTCATCACTTCTCAGAGACAGAAAATTAGAGACAGAGGAGCCCGAAAGTAGACTAGCTACACAAGATTGAAAGGGGCATTTTTCCTTTCTTCTTTTTCAAATTATTTACTCTCTAATCAATTTTTTTTAATGTCTGTAATCATTATGATCATAGGATAAAATTATGGGCTTTGGAAATTAAATTCTAATTGTTTTTCTTTTATATTATTTCACACACTTTACTTTTTGTGAAATCAGAATCAATCCATGAGATTGATTATGATTATCTTTTTAATTGTTCACACCTCAACATTTTCAAATTCAAAAATTCATGATAAATCAGTGATATTGATCTTGAGTACATGTATCGAATCTTCAATTACATTAAAATTGTAATTTTATGGTGATTTATATTCCAGTTGTCTTCTTTAATAAATTCTTAAGCATTTTGATTGCTTTTTAGAGTGGCGAACTCCAAGATTCAATCTTCTATCTGTTCAACATTCTGTCAAGGGAGATTCTTAATCATTTCATTGAGGTTCAATTCAATAAAAATTAGTGATAAAGTCAATCTTTTTTACCATTAGTTTTATAATTCCCAATTATTATTCTTGGTCTATTATTTCTCAGTGCTTATTTATATGTCTTAGTTCACTACTATTATGGTCATTCATCATAACATAGTTTTAAACATGGTTCTTCAAAAAAAGATTCTCTCACACTTCTTATAAAAAACATGTGATTTTTTTTTTAAAAAAAGTAAATTCCACCCAATATTGACACAAGTGGGTTTCCTATAAAAGAAAATTGGTAACTCCACCTTCCCTGTGGGTTCAACCCTTCTATCCACTATATAGTAGTTAGTAGGAAAATATAAATAATTAAACTTTGAAATTGTATTCAATGGATTACGAGTCAATTTTTTGGAACTTTTTTCATTGAAGGATTCGAGTAACCATTTTTCAAAAAGAAATTCAAACCAATTCACATAAAAAATATAAATAATTTAAAAATTTTGAAAATTTTAAAAATTTCTCCAAAAAAATATTATATGATTATTTATTGTTTTTTAATACTATCTATACAATTACTTCTCTTGCACTACTATGTAATAATTGAAATTTTTTGTGATAAAATTCATATGTTTCTACATATTTCATGATCACTAGATCAACTACTTATAAATTAGAGCCATTAAACCATGAAATTGATAAACATATTACTGTTCTTAAAAAGAAAAACAAAATCTGAAATAGATAATTTTTAAAATAGGGTTCTTGCACATGAAAACCAAAAACACTTTCAACCTGAAATTTTATTAGAGATATAGAGTCCTAGGATGAGGTAGCTCCAACTTCCTCAAGTAACAAGTAATCCATCTTCCATTAGATTTTCTCCTAGTGTCAGAAATTATGAATAGAAATAGTCTCATATTTAACTATTACCATTCTTTAATGGACTCTCTAATGAATACTCTTTATCCTTCATTAGAAATTTATACAAAGCGTTGAAATAATTACCATTTTTAAGAATCACTAAAAATGAACTTCAAACTCAATTGTTTCTCTCTTTCCTTAAAGGGTATGTTCGAAACTGGTTTTTAAGTCTTGATGAGAATATTTTTCTAGATTGGGAATAAGTGTATAATTTTATGTGTCTTAGGATAGATTTAGGGAAATGATTAGGTAGTGTCTCTATCATCAAATTCCATCACATCTTCTCATGGACACGTTCAATAAAGGGTTTTCCTTTTGTGGTCAAAACCGTATTGATCAAGCTGCTAGGGGTAACTACAATGACAAGAAGGAGAAAGAGTTAAGAAAAATTTTCAACAAACTTTCATTGAACTCTCAACATAAAAAATCCAGAATAAATATAGTGAATATAAATATTAACAACAATGGTTTGAGAAATTAATCTTAAGCTCAACATTCTGAAATCAAAAATAAACTTCAAACCTTAATGTACAAGAATTCTAAACAATATGTGAACTAATTGGGTTTTCAACACACAAACCAATCACTTAGAGAACAATGTTATCGATGTGTGATGTTTAGTTACCCTGAAATTATTTTCCCAAACTTTGACATGGCAAACTAACAAGAAATTTCAAACTTTATCAATTACAGTCCTAAGATGCCTGCTAAGGATAACCCATTTTCAAATAATTACAACCAAGGTTGTAGGAACCATCCCAATATAACATGTAAATAATAAGGAATGGTCAAAAAACACACTCTCCCTACCTACCAAAATCAAACAAGACAAAACATTCAAAACTAACCAAGGTAAGAATCTTCTAATTCTCAAGGAAATTATCTCGGTTAAATGTTTTCAAAACTACATAAAATTTTAAAGATAATGGAATCTCAAGATGAAATATTCAAGAATAAATTGGATAAAAAAATCCTAATACATATTTGATAAAATTCAAACTAATTCTAGAATATAGAATATGGAAACACAATTGGTCTAACATGCTAAAATTTGACTTTTAGGGATAAAGGTAGACTGCCAAGAATTACTAAAATAAACCCAAGAAAAAATGTCAGTGTTGTTGTAATAAGAAATGGGTTTAACACTAAATATAAAGATGAAAAAGACTTTTAAAATTACAAAACTATAAAATTAAATGAATCTATAAATAAAAATATGCTATGTCTAGAATATGAAAATCAATAGAAAAATGCTGAAAATGAACCAAATCTTAATTCTCCTCCAAAAATTCAAGATGAACATTTTTATGAAAATAATAGGGAAAAATAAAAGGATAAATATATTAAATAAATGGGATACATAAGTACTAATATTAATAATTATGCCCCACCCATCCCTTTCCCTGAAAAATTTAAACCATAAAGTAACAACAAGGCTGAGCTACTTTAATTCATTGGGATTTTGACCAACCTCCAAGTGAACATCACTTTCATTCAATCCTTAATTAAAATCCCATATTACTTTAAATCTCTCAAAAAATTATTTAGAAGCAAAATTCACTTTAATAACTTGTAACTTATAGCCTCGTTAAAGAGTATAGGGTTGTACTGTGAAATAAAATACCCCCAAGATCAAAGGCCCGGGTAGATTTTCCATACCCTATACCATAGGAAATTCTTATCAACTCAAATTCATGTGTTACTTAGGTTATAGCATCAACCAAATCCCATACTCACTATTAAAATAGATTATATTGGGTGATATTTATCCTGCCATAGTCATGCTAAAGTTGGATGACCGTTATTTCACTCATCCAGTGGGAAGGATAGATGACCTAGAAGTCAGAGTTGGGAAATTTTTTTTGCCTACTGAATTTCAAGTGTTTGATATGGAGTGTGACCAACAGGTACCCATCCTTCTGGGTAGGCCCTTTTTGTACATTGGTTGAGAAGTAATTGATGTGTCTAATAGTCAGTTAAAATTCAAAATTGGAGATAAACAAGAAGATTTGAATGTGTTCAAATATTTCAGAGGACTAATGATTTATAAAAATTATTCAATGGTAGAGTCCTTAAAAGAGAAAAAATCAATTGAAATATTTGACGAATAAGAAGAATAATAATTTACTGAAGAAATAAACAATTAATATGAAAATGGTCTTTTATATTCCGATCAATCCACTCAAACTGACAATCTGAAAAATCTTCCAAAACTAGACAACGGTCCAGTTTCTACTTCTATGGGAAATTCGGCATCTACTTCTAAACATTAAGACTTTCTGAGTAAAATTGAGGGTGATTCTATTGTTATTAACACTTCTGAACATTTTTATTTAGTAAATTGGGATCTTATTAAACAACTTGATGAATTTTCTTCAATAAATCTTACAAACTCAAATATGGAAAATATGTACAGTGAGTTTTCCACTTTGGATAGCAGTAATAGAAATTCGAAAAATAGTCTTGAAATTGAAAATAAGTCAACACTTCAAACTTCTTAGAATAGGTATATTAAAGACCTTGGACCTCCCAAGCCCAATATTCTTCTATCTAGTGAAAAATCACCCAATCTTGAACTGAAAATAGTTCGTACACATTAAAGTATACGCTTTTGGGTGATAATTCCACACTTACTGTAAAAATTTATACTATGCTAAAAGATAACAAAGAGAAAAGATTATATAATATTTTGACAAAATTAAAATCTATTATATGATGGAAATATATGATATAAAAGGGATTATCCATTCGTTATGTATATATAATATCCTTATGAATCTAGACCATAAGCCTAGAGTTGGGTGCCAAAGAGGATTAAATACTGACATCAAAGAGGTTTTTGAGAGAGGAAGTCATCAAAATATAGGAAAATGCTATCATATATTCTATATCTGATAGTACTTGGGTTAGTCCAATCCAATTTTTCCCTAAGAAAGGGGGTCTCACTATTTTTACTAATGAGAAAAAAGAAGAAATTCAAGTTAGGAAATCCACTAAATGGAGAGTTTTTATAAACTATAGAAAATTCAATTCTACCACTAGGAAGGACCATTTTCCAATTCCCTTAATCAAATAAATGAGAGGCTTACTGGGAATGAATTTTTTTTGTTTTTTGTATGGGTATTCTGGTTGAAACCAGATTCTCGTAGATTCAAAAGATAAGGAGAAAAAAACAATTACATAACCCTTATGATATTATATTACTAGAGAATAGAATTTAGATTGTATGTAGACTCATATATATTTCAAAGGTGAATGATGGCATATTATATGATTGAGATAATAAAATAAGTTTTCATGGATTATTTCTCTGTTATGGGTAGCACATTCGATACTTGTCTTAAAAATATGGAGTTATTGTTAAACAGATGCTTAGACAACAACCTTGTTCATAATTAAAAAAATGTCAATTCATGGTCACCGGTCGAATTGTTTTGGAACATAAATCATCCAAGAAGGGTTTATAGGTTTACACTACTAAAGTAGAAGAAATTAAAAAACTTCTACATCCTGATAATTTTAAGTCTGTTAGAAGTTTCCTTGCGTATGTTGGTATTTACTATAGGTGTTTAAAAGATTTATCAAAAATCACTGAGCCCTTGTGTTCCCTTTTTTTTCAAGAATTCACCCTTTTTGTTTGATCAAAACTATCTTAATACATTCAATTTTATAAAAGAAAAACTCAATACATCACCTATAATCACTATACATTATTGGAAACTTCCTTTTGAATTATTATTTGATACTAGTAATGTTGTTGTTAGAGTTGTTTTAGGACATAGGAGAGAAAAGAGGATACATGTGGTTTATTATGCTAGTAGGATAGTAAATAAGGCTCAAAGGAATTATACCACTACCAAAAAGGATTTTTTAGTTGTGTGATTTTATCTAGAGAAATTTATGCAGCATCTTTTAGGATCAAAAGTCAATATATTCACTGACCATTCTACTATGAAATATATCCTGTCTAAAAAGGAGGCCAAAACTAGGCTTATTAGATGGATTATATTATTGCAAGAGTTTTATATAGAAATAATAGATAAGAAGGGAGAAAAAAAGTAATTTTAAGACAACATTTCTAGGATTCCTCACACTCACTATGAAGATCCAAGGGAGATTAACTATTCCTCTCCTATTAAAAAACATCTCACCATCTCAATTAAGTAATTTGAATGCTTTGCAGATTTTTCCAATTTTCTGGTAGCAAGTATTCTTCTTGCATATCGTTTCAATAAAAAAATAAATAAATTCATTTCAGAACTCCAATATTACCTTTGGGAAAATCTATTACTGTTTAGGAGTTGGGCTGATGGAATTATTATAAGGTGTGTCCTAGAGGAAGACATGCTTTCTAGTTTATAGAGTTGTCACTCCTCGCCTTGGGGAGAACATCTTGGTGAAGAGGGGAAAACTAAAAAATTCCTTCAAGATGGTTTCTATTATCCCACCTTATTCAAATATTCTAGGAGTTCTTTTATAGGATGTGATAGATTCTGAAGGCTGCGAAATGATGGGATAAAGAAGTAGTTACACCAGAAGGGTATTTTAGAAGTATATATATTTGATATTTGGGTTTAGATTTCATGGTTCCATTTCCATAATCATATGGGAAGTAGTACATTCAAGTTCTTTTAGATTGTGTTTCTAGGTGGGTTGAGGTAGTAGCTCTTCTCAATAATCAGTTACATAGTGTAATTAAATTTTTCAAAAAGAATATCTTTTCAGGATTTGGAGTACCAAAAGTGTTCATCACTGATAATGGAACTCACTTTAAAAACTAGAATTTTAAGGCTTTAAAGGAAAATTATTGATGAACCCTAAAATTTGTACAACCTACCATCCACAATCTAGTGGAATACAGGAGATATCTAACTGAGAGCCGAAACAGATCTTAGACAGACCTATCTCGCACTCAAGGAAGGACTAGTCTATTAAATTAGATGAATATTTATGGGCCTATAGAATATATTTTAAAACCCCAATTGGTATATATCCATATAGTTTATTATTTAGTAAATGCTAAAATTTACCTCTCAAGTTGAAACACAAGTTTCATTCAGAAATCCAGGCTTTAAATTTTGATTTTAAGAGTTCTAGAGAGAAGATATTACTTGAGTTGAGTGAACTAGATGTGAAAAGAAGAGAGTTTATGAAAATTCTTATATATATAAAGAGATTTATAAAATCTTTCAGGATTCCATCATTCAAAATAGAGAGTTTAAACATATATAGAAGGTCCTTACCTTTAATTCAAGACTTATGATCTTTCAAATAAAAAATAAATACAAGTGATTTAGACCTTTTACTATTTTTAGAGTGTTGAAGAATATTGTTTTTGGGGTTTTAGGAGAATAAAACAAGCCTATTCTTATTAATGTCCATAAATTCAAACTATATTATAAAGGATAGCTGAAGGGATTGAATGTTTTCACCTTTCTAGAAAACTGAATTTCAATAAAATCTAACATATGAATTAAAACTTAGTGCCTCATGGGATTCAATCCATTCTTAATTCTTTTTCTTTAATCTTGTTCTTGTTATGTTTTGAATAAAGTGTTTTTTTCTCTTATTTTTGTGCATTTCCTTCTATTATTTTCTTCTTCGTCTTTCTATTCCGTAAGAAGGATTTTTTCATGTCATTAAAGGAGTAGAACTCCATCATTTATCAAATCATAACAATCTACTTATGAAATATTCATTAAGTCAGATATGTTCTTTAATTTATATTTCTTATTTCATTTTTTTTATCCTTATTACTTTAAAAAATTTCTAATAATTCATAATTTCTCTGTTTAATAGTGATTCATTGACTCAACATTGAAATTGAGTTACCATTACATAGCTGGAAGTGAGTCATCTCAATGGTAACTCACAGGTGTGGCAATTGTGGTGTGTCAGTAAGTATTACTAAAAAGGAAATTATAATGCTGATAGAAACTTTTTTTATGTAATCCCCCTTTATTAAAAATTTTATTGTTTGGTTTTTTATTCTGGGAAAAAATTATGCTTCAAGTGTTTGTTTCTTAGAAACTAAATTTCACTATTTTTTATAAATCTTTTCACTATTTGAACTTAAGTGTGAAGGATCATACCCATATTTCTGGGTACTTGTTATTAGAAGTGTTCCGATTTTTTTTAAGGAGTTTAGCAAGTTTATTTTCTATTCAATTGAAAATTCAATTAAATCATATTCTCAAACTTTCTAACAACCATTTCACTATTTAAATATGTTTTCATGATAATTTTTGAGTTTAATCAAAAAATTTATTCACTATATTGAATAATAATTCATGTAACAATGTTGTAAAGTAAATTTCATGGAAACTATTCTTCTGAGTTTCATTAAGACCTTGATACAAGTCGTTAATCCACTTTAATGAAAAACATTCTATGAAATTTAAAATTAAAAATTTTCTACTCTATATTTAAATTTAAACTTGGGGACAGTGTTGGGTTTTAAGTGTGGGGGAGGAGGGCAACTTATGTTGAGATAAACTATTCCTTAATGGAATCCCATCAAATCCCACTGCCACTACTCTTTAAACTTTTATAAAAAAATGGTTAAATTTTTTCAAAATCATTTCAGTTTTTGAGTTTATTTAGGATTTTCATTGTATTTAAATTAATTATTACATAGTATAATACCATACTAGTAGTTATGTGTTTCATTAAATTTAAAACATGTGAGGATGGATGACTTCTGAGTGGTTTTT
This sequence comes from Viscum album, assembly GCA_963277665.1. Taxonomy (NCBI): domain Eukaryota; kingdom Viridiplantae; phylum Streptophyta; class Magnoliopsida; order Santalales; family Viscaceae; genus Viscum; species Viscum album. The sequence continues at coordinate 839,472,292 of OY728145.1, read as the reverse complement.
TTTAGTGATTTTGTGAATATTTGGTTTAGGAACTAAGTTTGAGGGTGATATAGGATACATTCTTATGGAGTTGATATCATAACTTAAGGGAACTTAAAGATTGAAATTTTTCCTAGGTGACACACTTATTAATTTTTTCTAAAAAAATTAATCAATTTATTGAGAAAATATAATTTTTATTTATATAAATCTTTTGTAACTGGAGTAAAATTTATATTTAGGAACCCATGGTGAACCTCTAAGACTCTAGGCACATGGTGCATTTCTGTTAACTAAATGAATATTCAATTTCAATAGGTGATATGCACACTGCATTCCATGAGAAATATAACTGGGAAAAATAAAATAAAGTGCCTAGTGTTAAAAATGAATTCAGTAAGGTGAGGGGAATAAATAATTATAGATAAAGAAGCAGACACTAGATTTATATGAAAATAAATTATTTATAACAATAAGGTGATTCTAAAAAATTCACATAATTTTATCTTTTTGGAACCTAGGTTAAAGTCATAGTTCAAGGTTCCTTTGGTTAAGATCTTAACTCCACTAATTCTTAACCTATTATAACTTTTGGATTTAAGACTTACATTTGATTTGAAGAAATTTTTTAAGAAGGTTCATAGATGTGTCATGAAATCTTTAGTGTAAGATGATTCTTCATTTCACTGATTACCTTTATGTATTTGATAATTAGGCAAGATTATATTTGAAATATTCCACCTAAAAAGTCTCACTTACAGTTTTTGGTCATCTTCTTTTGAAATTTTTAACATGCTTCTTTATAAGTTTAATAATTGAACACAATTTTCTTCTTCAAAAGATAATAATATATGGAATTGATTGGGGAAAATAAAATTTTAACATGCGAGGAAATTTTATGTGGCCTTAAATTCACATAATTTCCACATCTTTTTATTTTTTTTTATTCATTTAATTAATTAATTTTTAATTTTTTGTTTAATATTTTAATTTTTTGTATTTTTATAATTTGATTATTTATTTAATAAATTTTTACATTTAATTTTTATTTTTAGTCTTTTAAATTATTAATTTTCCTCAACTTTATTATTATATTCTTTATTTTTAATCTTTGAGTTTGTTTTCAATAAGTAAATATAGTTTTAGTTAATTTCATGATTAATCAATTAATCAATGTATTTTCATTTTATTAACATAATATTTAATTTAAGTTTTTTTATTTGGTTTTTTTATTTTTAATATAAAATAACATTAATTTTAATTAATTATATTTCAATTGTTAATTTAACTCTTTACTTTAATATTTATCTGTCTATTTGTTAATATCATTCATTTTTTAATTTTTATTCAGTATTTTCATTATTTTATCCTCATTTTTAATTAAGTAAGTTGTTTTCAGACTAAATTAATTCAATTCATAATTAAAATATCTTTTTAATAATTGATTTTATTTGCTTTGTTTTTATTTTTTATGCAATTATTTGAGTTATTTCCATTTAAGTGATACCGTTGAAGGAACCCAATGGTGTATTACTTTACTTTTCCATTTTTTTAGTTGAAAGTGTCAGCGGTGAGTCATTACTCACCACTAGAGCCTCATATGTAATAGTGAGTCATTGATTCACTGTTGGAACTCATAGTAACTGACATCGTTCCATCATTCCAATCATTATTGTCCTCAAAGACTTTAGTATTTTTAGTTTTATACTTTAATTAAATTTATTGTTTTAATTTTAAATGTTGTAATTGTTTTGATTTAATATTAAGTTAGTTTTTCAATTTAAGTTTACTTTTAGTTTTAAATTTTTCAGATTTCTACTCTGAATTTTTTAATTATTCAATCATTTTAATTTATTCAATTTTTAATTTAGATTTCATTTATTTAATTAATTGAATTATATTTTATATTTATTATTCCTTAATTATTTAATCTTTTAATTTTATTGATAATTATTTTGTACAAGACACCTTGTTCTGGTGCTCAGTAGTGAGACAATGTCTCATTGTTCCAACATTCCAGTGCCTCATTGTCACCCTTTCATCTGTCTCAATGATGTTATTACTCACTGAAACTGTCAGTGCCACAAATGTCTCATTGTTCTTCTATTTATACACTAATATTGTATACCTTTCTCGTTCTCACTGTCACCTCAATGGTGAGACATTTCTCACCTTTCTTTATCACCAATCTCACCGCTTCAAATAGCTCACCATTCTACCCATCCACCAACATTGTCTCCCCTACCTCGCCTTAACATCCATCGGTAACTCATCACAATGCTCCTGTATAACACATCCTTTGCTACTTCCTTAACTCTCCACACCATTGTGAAACACTGATAACGCCTCTAATCGAGATAAAAAAGCCTCATCCTGGTAGAATCAACTGACGATCTCTGCTGATTGAATCTTATGTTGAGAGGAGCAGGAGATTCTGTCATCACCATGGTATGAATCTGCTGGAGTAGAAGGCCACTCCCCATAAAGACAAATCACTCCCACTACCTGCCGCTGGTGAAGAATCACTAAACCGCCACTTCCAAAGCACCAGGATCCGTCATCACCGCACCAAATAGAAAGATCCTTCATGGCCTATATTAGTAGCCTCTCACGGAAGCTTCTCGAAGAAGCTCAACCCCCCCCCCCAGTGTGTAATGAAGAATAAGGGGGAGGGGAATGTAGACTAAAAAATAATAACAATAAAATATAAAATATAAAGTTAAATAATAAACTAATTAAATAAAACAATAATAATAATAATTTATATTAAAAAAATTAAAACTAATATAATATATAAATAAATAATAAAACTATAATAATAAAAAAATTAAAATTTAAAAAATTAAAATAATTGTTTAATTAATCTAATTTAACTATTTTAATTATTATAATTTAAAACCTTAATAATTGAATTTAAATATAATAATTTTAATTTTTATTTAACTTTTAAAATAAAATGATTAAAATAATAATAATAATAATATTATATAAAATAAACTAACATGATAATAATCATTTTACAAACAAATACAAATATTAAGTTTAATTATAATAAATAAATAATTTATAATTATAATAATAAATTAAAATAATTTTTAATAAATCAATTTTAATTAAAAATAATTATAAATAAATATAACTTAATTATTTAAACCTTAATAAGGAATTAAATAACAATATTAATAAAATTATTGTGTTAGTTTCATTTTAATTAAAAGTATTTTAACTTTTATTATTTTTTAGCTTTGCATTCATTTTCAGATATAACCAAAATTCAGGATTGCACCCAGATTCATCATTTTCAGTTGAGTGGAGTTAGTTACAAGGGTTTTATTAGTGTAACATGGCTTGTCACAGAAAATCCCACATGTGTGGTGATGTAGTGAAGCACAACTTAACTCAGTGGAAAACATGAGTGATAGACAGAGCAGGACAACGAGGGTTTAAAGAGAGAGCATCCGTAAAGATCAGGGATTCATCATTCAACTCATTCGACACTTCTCATTCATTTGAGACATAGAGAGTAGTAGGAGACTTTGAAGATTCGTTCCTTTGACATCTATTAGAGACAGAGATTTGGATATGGAGGAGCCTGAGATCAGAGTTGCAGCACGGGATAGAAAGGGGGATTTCTTCTTCCTTGTTTTTCAAATTCATTACTCTATAATGGAATGCTTTTACTTCTGGTAATCAATATGATCATAAGATAAAATTCTCCTATTAGGAATTTAAATTCTACTAGTTTTTATTTTATATATCTTCTCACAATGTCCTTTTTACAAAATCAGAATCAATCCACAAGATTGATTATGATTCTCTTTTTAATTCTTCACACCTCAACATTTTCAAATTTAAAAGTACAATATCAATCAGTGAGATTAATCTTGATAGAATTTATCAAAGATTTAATTTCACTAACATTTGAATTTTATGGTGATTTATATTCTAATAGTTTTCTTTATAAAATTCTTAATTAGTTCGATTGATTTTTGGAGTGGCGTACTCCAAAATTCCATCTTATGTCTATTTAGTCTTCAAGCGAAGGATATTCTTCATCATTTATTTGAGGATTGATTCAATAAAAAGTGGTGAATAAATCAACCTTTTTAACCAGTAGTTTTATAATTCTCAAGTATTATTTTTGATATGTTTTTTCTCAATCCTTGTTTTTATGTCTTAGTTCACTACTATTCTGATAGTTCTTCATATCTTAGTTTTAAACCTAGTTCTTTTAAAAAATATATTATCTCTCACACTACTTATAAAAACCAAGTAAAAATGTAAAAAATAAATAAATTCTACCCATTGTTTTCACGAGTAGGATTCCTAGAAAAGAAAATTTGTTACTCTACCTTCCGTTTGGGTTTGACCCATCTAGACACAATATATTATTTAATACAAAAATATAAATAATTAAACATTGACATCGTAATCAATGACATATAGGTCAGTTTTCAATGTCTCTAGGTTGGGGGTTATTATTGTGTTTAGGTACAGGTAGACAATGATTACTTTTGGGTCTAGTCCGTTGATGTACCTTAAGAAAAATAATTTGATTGAAGATTTGGGACACACTAGGATAATTTATGTAGAAAACATGAGGATATTTCTCATAAAATATTATTTTTTATTCTTCTAGGGTACCTAGTCTTGTGTTTTTTATCCCATAGAGGTATTAACCATTGATTGATGTAGTAAAAATATATTCTATGGGATTATATTTAATAGTTATTGTAATATCTAGAAGTGGGCATATGTGGTGTATTATATATGTTTTAGAATATTATGAGTTCAGTAGGCTTGGAAATATTATTTTGACTATAATTAGCTTTTTACTGATAGTGTGGTCAATCATCTTCATGTTGTAGTGACCATAGTTATATAGTGATGTTTTCAATGAAACATTATAACATATTAGGAGGTTTTGAGGTATATCATTTCACATGTTAGGGTTGGGGTAACATGAAACATAATGGAAATTGTTCTAGGTTTTGGTGTTGTTAGATTAGGTACTAGGATGTTAGGACTATCCATTTTTTCTTTTGGTTTGATGGGACACTGAAAAAATTCTATCTATTCACAATATGATGAGTTCATGTCAATTATTTCAAATTTATAGATTTATTAAAGGTGTAAAAACCATATTGTTCTATATATGATGTATGATAATTAGGATAAGGTTCTGGATGTTTAAGTGATTCCTTGCAATGGACGAAAAATGAAAGGACTGATGTTATCATTGAAAATTGATTATATAATTGATGTGTGAATTATATTGTGCCCTATGGCTAGTGTAGAACCAATGTAGAATTAAATTCCTAAGTATCTTTGGGTGTGATAATATATTATATTTTATGAAATCAATAACCAAAAATTTATTTAAAGATATTACCTCTGTATTATAGTCATCTTGTTCTCTCATTGAAATGGTTGGGAACATGATACCCCATTCAAATGATATCATTTCTAATTATAGTTTAGGATCTCACTTCATTCCATGTGGATGAATAATCTAATGATGGAAATGATTAAAAATTGAAGCCCTTAAATGATTTTTGGGATGCCAAATAGAGTGTATGTATAAGTAATCACTTGAACCACACCTCAGGTAGATATTAGTTATGGGGTTCGGAAACACTCAAGAATTATTTGGGAGGAGGATTAAGTGGATACACAGGGTTTTATATTTAAATATCTGACCTATTTTGGTATGGAAGAATTATCATAGGTACATATTCCTCTCATAAGAGGTTTATTTTAGCTTCTATATTTAGTGTTATTCAAGTAAATAGGTATACAAGTGGTGAATATTTTGTAACCTGGTTTTTCCAAAGGGAATGACTTAACTCGTTCTTGAGTTTTAGAGAAATAACCCATAAAGTGGGTATAAATGGTAATTTAGACTGAAAAATGACCCTATAATTATTTTTTGTGGGTAACATCGACCATAGGGGATGTATTTACCCCTGAAAATTATTATGACAATAATCTTGGATGAAATATTTTTGGGTAAAATTGGACTATTAACTAAATAAATAAATACTCATATATGTGTGAATAATGATATATATAAAACAGAATAACAAATACAAATTCCTATATCTTAATTATATTTCAAATAATAGATTTTTTATAGGGTGTGTATTCTTGTATCATGGGTTTTAAACCATGAACTGGGAAATCTTTAAGGGAAACACAATCTATTTATTATTTATTATTTTATATTCCCCAACCATATCCTCATGATTGGGGGAGGGGGTTTATATCTGGATAAAAAACCCACTTTTTAGGAGGCAGAAACTGTGAATGTGATTTTTAGTTAATGATTTCATTGGCACATATCAGAATTAAGTTTTTATGGATCAAATATCATTAGGGTGAAAACATTTAAGAATAAATTATTCATAGTGATGTTGGACTTTAATAATACAATACATCTAGTTTATGATTTTCTCTGCATGTGGGTATTTTTATTTTTTATTTTAAGTGGATATTGGAAAATTTGGACTAGCATGGAATTATTTGTAGTGTAATAAGTGATTTGGGAATGTTTGATAAGTTTTTCAGTTTGTAATTCATGATCATATGGGATGAAATTTTTGAAACACATTTTTTTGTTTATCAGTGAAACTATGTTTTATATAAACATTAAAAATATATTGTGTTGTTTCCTTTAAATTTACTTTTCGGGTATAGTTGATAGGTATATGACCCAATGTGTATCTGAGTACATGCCCATCCACGCCATATGATATGCATGGAATGTAGTTTGAGAATGATTATTTATTAGAATACATAACATAGAATCGGATATGGTAAAATATAAATTCCTCCACTAGAATTCAAATACCATTTATTTGGGAAAACATGGCATGTAGTTTCTAAACATAAGACTTAAAGCCCCATATGCACATAAGAACTAACCCCTAGTGTGTGACACATGATTTTTATAGGTTTAAAATTAATTTTATTACTAAATAAATATGACTCAATATATACTTGTGATACATTTATAGGTAAAACCGAAACTCCTAGACATTATGTACCGCTATTAGAAATTTCATATAGATTGTCCTCACATAAAAAAAATTAATGATATACTCAGAAGTCTTATGCTTGAGACCCATTCTCTCCTGTGTTATAACAGCTAAACCATGTATCCCATTTTGATCATTTTCTACATAGATCATGATGGTATGATTATATTAGGAATTAGATATTGTTTTTGGGAAATTTAAGATATTTTTAGGCCATAGATCTATAAAGATAGTATGCTTTATGTGGGGTGCTCTAGAAAAATTATTGAGTTAGTAACCCCTATGATGAATTTTTGTTATACAAAGATTACTCCTTATATGGGATGGAGTTAGTACCACCACCTGGTTCTGACGTAAAACCCCTCCATTATGACAATTGTAAGTTATATGATAATTTAATGATTTCAGTTTATACCCTCTCAATACCCCAAAAGGATGGTTCATTAAAAGTAAGGTTGTAGTGCACATCCCCCTGTGTATTGGGGTATAGATACTCTTTTTAGTGCTAAGTTTTCTCCATATGATTGAGGCTGTATATACATTGTCCTTTGAGTTATAGACCCTCACCCCTAGTTAGTTTAATCTCATTAGGGAATGAGTCTCCCACTATAATTATGGAGAGGTGAGGAGCACTAGGTGGATGGAATTTTTGTACACCCCCTTGAATTAGGTAAATGTCCATTAACTATTTTTTCCCTTAATCGATACTCTTTCCTTCAATGAGTTTATTTTCATGTCTTTTAATATGGGTTTTAGTGGGATAAATATATTTAGTTTTGTTGTTATGATTCCCATTGAATATCAAGTATGATTGGTTTCCTTGATGATATGATATTCAGTTGGGCTATCAATTTTGTGAAGTATCTAGCTATTTCTTCAGAGTGACTAAAAAGTATGAGATTAAATTAGTTATAGAATCAAGATTGGATGATGAGGATATTCCAATATATTTGGGTTTCTAATCTATAATTAATTTCTCTTTTTTTATAATTTCTGTAGTACTTCATTTATCTAATGATAGGAATGAGTTTTTTTCTCTATAATTTTTTTTATAGGGTCCTATTGTGTATTTTTATTCTCACCCATGAATAGTATTTGTGTGAGCACATTAACTCTATGAATATAGTTTCAAATTTTGATATGATTATGGTGGTAATGGGTTCAGTGTTTCTTGTGAAGAGGTAATTTCTTCAGGTACATCATGGTTCCAAATGATGGTTTCTACTAGTGATTTTTTTTCAGTGACATTTTATAGAATTTAGTGGAGGTGTATGTTGTCATTAGACGTATAAGGTCTTCATGTGAGGGAGTGTTTTCCATTTTCAGGGGGTTTTAGACCCTAGTATATTGGGTTCCTTTATTATATAGATACCCAAATCTTTCATATAGGATTATTTTATTAGTTTTGGATATACATTCATAGTAATATAAATCCCATAATCAATAGGTTTTGTTTCTTTGTAAAATTAGGTTTATACAACATCAATACATATGACACTATATAACATTATTTAAATAATTTAAAAATATCATACTATTATATTTCATGATCTACCTAATATATTTAGTCACATGGGAAGATATATAAATAAAAGGGAGAGATACAAGCCCCATATAGAGTGGAAACAATGGAGTTAAATAAGCCATGAAAAATATTATTATATGGGTGAACATATTCATCATCATTATATTTTAGTTAAATATAATCATAATAAATATATTTTTATCATTTTTTAATGACATGTAATATAGAACATTCATAATATAACATCATAATCCTTATATAAAATCCCCATATATAAAATGTTTATAAATATTTCATCATGTTCAAGAAAAATATATGTGTAAAAACTCAATGTATAAAATGTGATCCCAGCTAGCATCATGTTGACACAAAATAATATCATGATATATATGAAATTATCCTATTCTTTAAAGGGGTATATAATTTTTGACCAAACCATAATTTCATAATATACTTAAAATCATGCATTATACAAAGAAATTAAAATTATATATATGAAAAACATGAAATAAAATCAATGAAAACATGTATGTTTCATTGTGATGTAATAAATAATGATTCAATAAATAAATGTTGAGTTTAAAAAATGAGGTTGTAAAAACATCATCTTGGAAACTTGTGTGTATTATTTATAATGAGACAATCATTGATCATGAAAAAGTGAATAATAAAGATAAAAAGAATCAAGTGAAGGATATGGGAATAAACACATTATCTTTAATCATCAAGGTGGATAAGAATTCATTTAAAAAACTCGGATCATGAATATCCCTTCAATAAGAAAATGTTAAGAAAATTAAAATACATTTTGAAGGTATTTTATAAGAATAATAATATAAAGACAGATTAGAAGTGATGAACCCAAATTTAGGATTTGTGTTCAAGTGTCCCTCTACCATGCTTCCCTTTTTGGTTTAATCACTTTTAAACCTCCTATGTATAAAAGAAATATTTATTAAAATATGAATTTAAAATTATATAACATTTATTTTTTGTAATTGGTCAATTAATATCATTATAATTTATTTATCGTTTTCCTTTTCTAATGATTAAATAGTTGATGGTATGTTTCTATAAGATATCCCATTTTGTTTTGATTTCATGATTTTGATTTATTTTTATTTTCAAATTTTTAAAAATAACTCTTGAAGCATAAAAATATATAAAGTAAACTATTTTTTTAATATAAATACATAATGATAAAATACAAAAGGAGGAGGGTAGAGATAATATATATATTATAAATAAATAGTAGTCGTTGTACTATATACAAATACATTCATATTTGATATAAATTTCAATTAAATTATTTTGGAAGGTAGTAAAATTAAAAAATAAAATAGGTGAGTGGGATGAAATAATTGATGTAAGATGATAGTGGTACCTATTTATTGATGCTTTTCCATTTTCTATAGAAATAATCCTTGAGGGACTAGATTTGGATGACCTAATAATGTCTATAATGATCCTAAGAGGCTTATGAGAATGTAATTTGGTAGTTATTGGTTAATAAGAAGTTATTGGAAAGTGATTTTACAAGAGGGTGAGAGGGGGAAATGATATATTAAAGGATAGGTATTATTGGGTTAAATTATTTAATAAAATATTATTTTAAGGCCAAGACATGTAATAGTGGTATTATTTTATATTATAAATATTTTTTTGAAATATATTTTTTACGACATTAAAAACATTTAAACATAAAATTTACTTGTTTAAACAATATAATTGAATACAAATGGATTTGTTTATGGTGGAATTTTTATTTTTATTATTTATAAATTACATTTTAGGTTTGAAAATTTAAATTATTATTTTTATATGAATAATTTTTTTCATTAGACCTATTTTTAGTATGTAAAATTATTTAATAATTTATTATTTCCTTATCATATCAATATTATATCATAAAACATGTTGTATTTAGAAAACTATATTTTTACCACTCACATAAAAATTGATAATTTTCATAAAATTAATAAAAAATAATAACTCATAATCAATTTCAATAATTTGAATTTCAAAATTAGATTCATTTTAAAAAGCTAAGATTAAATATTATGTAATTTTAATATTAAATTATTTATATAAAAATTATGGTTTTTTGTAAAACATATTAAAATACACTTTTATTAAAAATATATTCATATAATTTTTTTCATTTCATAATAATAATACTTTTTTATAAAAATATATTCTTTATATTTATTGAATTAATATATAGTAAATATTATTTACAAGTACTTTTATAATTTAATTAGCCAAGTTATTATTCTAAGAGTCATATGATAATTCTAATGGCTATCTCACTATTCTAAAAATCATATTACAATTCCAATGCTCAGATTTTGTTTATAATTTTTATAAATAACTATATTTTGATTTATATATATTTCCCATAGTTTTCTATCAAGTATATCTATATCCTTTACAAAATTTAAATCACATTTCTATTGTTTTTCTTTCTGTTTAAAATGTTCGTTGTGAGTATTGTATTTTAAGGTGCCAGTGAATTTATGGATTTAAAAATACAACATGTGTGGTTTATTTATTTTTATTATCCCATTATAATATTTTTAATTTTATGTATTATATTATTATTAATTTTAATATTATAATTAATAAAATATAGCGGCATTTGTTTTTTATTATGTGGTGTGTGTACTATACAATATTCCACATTTTAGAAAATATCATAAACATATATTGAGAAAGAGATTTTCATATAGAAAATTATAGGTTTTTATATACTAACCCTTTTTATTTTGGTTATCATTATGGTATAATTTTGGATAGTAGCCGCCTGATGTATGCACTTTTTTTATGGTTGTTCATTTATCCATTGTAAAAGTTGATCTTATTTATATTATAATAAATTAATGATATATGGTTTATGTTCAGTATCTTATATGTTAAGGACTCCCATGTGTAATATTCATTCATTATTTTAGACACTATCCCCATGACTATCGGAGGTGGGTTCGGTGTGGAATGTTGGCATTACTTTTGAACCATGTGGGGTCCCGATGGTATGGGTCATGACATAATATATCCTTAAGACACTTTTATGTTCCCACCCTAAAAAATGCTCACAGTTCCCTTCTCTAAATTGAATATCTTATTCATTTTCAAAAAATATGAATCATTGAAAATAAACATCCTGTGAGATCACATATGATGTTGTAATCCTAACTCAAACCATTATTCCTTCAATGATTTACTAATATCTACCAATTTTTCATACTAGGTTACAGTCATTATAAAATTACCTATGAAAATATGTTAATGAAAAATAAAATTAATCAGTGTATATGAAACTTAAGAAAAACATTTCCCACATTAACCCGAAATTTTGATTTTAAAAAACTTCTAAAATAGTTCCCGAATTCACCCATTCCCAAATGGTCTAATTGAATACAATATTTCACTAACTTACCATAATAATAATCAATTAAGTTAATAATATCAAAAAAACCTATTGTTAGTGTCACTCTCATAACCAAAATATTCTAATAATTAAATATGAAATATATTTCATATTAAAAATCAAATATTTTCTCAAACCCATTCAATCATCATGAAACTTCTATCTATAAATGATTATATGATTCATAAAAACATCATTATCATATCCCCAGGATGACTACCCTCAATGAATCCAACAAGAAGTTACAAGTTGTTGGATACTGACATTTTCTTCTTACACGTGTTTTTTATTCATGGTTTGTTATGAATTGATTTTATATATATATTTATAAATATTTAATGAGTCCTAACTCAACCTAACTCTATTTATACCTACCAAAAAACTAAAAAACATTATTTTAACAGACCTAATTGACATTCCAACCAATAAAGTTAAGGAATAAATTCAAATTGTTTTTAAAACACTATTTCAGGATATTTTATCATAATAATAATCTCAATCTAGACAAGAATATATGAGGACTTTTCAGTGAGGTATACTTATACTGGGCGTTTGCAATATATAGACAACAAAAAAACCTGGGAAATATATCAAGGACTCTCTATGATGCATGATATAAATATTTTAAAACAAATAAAATCTTCAAAGAAACCTAGAATGTTTACAAGTTTAACTAACAAAAAAGGTAAGGTAGACAGGGCCACCAAATAAGACTCCCCAAAATAGATCCCCAATGATTTCTTAGTTACATATAATAACTCCATAAGTCGTATGGTCATTTGGAAAACCTCATCTATATTATACCTTCCATTATTATGGTCTACCACTAGTGATTAAGTATACCTTATTATCTCTTATGTCACACTTTATTCAATCTATCATTTAAAAAAGTGGGAAAGTAGGGGGTTATAATAGGTAATAAAATTTCCATAAGACATTCCATAAACCCTAGGAATATGAAAATACATCAAAAATTAATTGAATTTTATAAAACACCCAATAATCCCTCGATTATTTATAAAATAATAAGAAATAATATATCATTTAAACAAAAAAAATTAAAAATAATAATAAACAAATACATAAAACATTCCATTATTTCCATAACCAAGGGTTCAAGTACCAAAATATAATATAATGATAAATATAACTCTGATTCCATAGGAAATATCCCACAAAAAAATAAAAAACACACCCGCTATTTAGGAATGGATCAACTATTCAACCATTTTCAATCATACCCATCATACCTAATGAGGCACCCCTACTTAAGATTTAATTATAGTTCTTTTCAACCCTAACAGGCTCTTGTAGTCTTTTAGTAATTTATAACTTAAGTTAGAGTCGTCACCCAATCGACCAATAAATAATGATCATAATATGAAATTTTTTACAACTCAATGTTTTATACCATAGTATTATATTTATATATATATATATATGAAACATAATTCTGAAAACAATAACAATCCCAACCACCATGAAACTCAATGTACCATTAACAATACACCCTATAATCACTATACCTCAATAAATCTCAAAAAATATTAATCATTAAAACTAAATGGAATAATTGAATAAAATATAAAAATTAAATATCCAAATAAATTAAATTTTTAGAAATCATTTCAACCATAATATCAAAATATCCCCATTTTCTAGAAATATCTTATAGACATAGAAATCAATACGATACACTTTTCCAAAAAAATTCAAAAAATATTTTTTTTAAATTGAAAAATTCCTATAATTAAAAAATTTTAACACCATAAAATTATTCAATTAAAAAGTAATAAAAAGTAAAAATTATTTGAAATAAAAATGAGAATAAAAGAGAAAAACTACATTATATCAATGATGATTTATAATAACACCACCAAACATGAGATCATAGTTTTCCTTATATTTCTCAAATATATTGAATAAAAATAACACATTTTATAAAAGATTAATGACATGATTTCATATAATAGTACTTGTCTAGGGGTTCAACAATGGAATACTAAGAATTGAAAAAATATGGGGAGATACAGTCTATTTTATGTTATCTTTGGCACTCTAAAGGTAATATATAGGGAAGATCCCATTTTAAAAATTTTACTTGGTTAAAAAATGTTGAGAGATCTGAGTGATATGGGTGAAATGTTACTAAAATCCAAAAAAATATAAATTCAGATGTTTTTAGAGGGATTTCAAGTTGTTACATGACCTAATTTCACGTTATCAGTGATGGTGTAGCAATCATGCACCTCTCACTGTTTGATTTTTTTTACAAGAATAATTGACATGATTGGTCTTAATGATAATTCCTTGATAGTGTGTTCCACTAACTCATCTAGAACCCATTTTTTTGTTATCTTGATATAATTCATGAACCTTGACACCATTATCCTTCTAAGAAACCTCTAAAAGAACTGAAAAATATCAATTTTCACATCCAAACCTATAAAACATCAGTATATATATATAATAGGAATTGCATAAAAAAGGGTCCCTATAATATGGGTATCATAAACTATTATTGAGGTTTTTATATATCTTGGAATTTTATTTATAAATTTTATATTTATTTATAGAATTATAGTCTCTAGTATAACTAAGTCACATATCATAAAACATGGTTTTAGTTTTTATTTCAATTTCTGACCCACCATATTTTAAATCTAATGTGGGTGATATGGAAGAAAATTCCCCCTCAATAGGGGATTGTATACATCTAGTGATTTCCAAATATCATAAATCATGATATTCACATACGAAAAAATCTTAAAATATCAATTTATATGATAAGAAATCCTAATTCTATTCTTAAATTATGCTTTTGTATATATTTGGATGTTGTATCCATCAATCATATCATAGATAGACATATCAATGTCATTGAACTTGAAATAGTTCTCCGTATTGGGGGGATGAATCACTATGATGACTTGTTGCTACTTATAATAGTTTTTTCTATATTTAAATTTTCATGTACTCAATGAATTTATCACTAACAATTTTATTACCATTAGTTATCATAAATGTTTTATAATTAGTAAACCAAAAACACAACACATAGAAGCTTTATAAGAAGGTTCACCTCCAATATTAATGACACATCACTAGTGTGTATTTTTTCTTATCCCCCGCCACAAAAAAAATCCATATTATTATAAAAATAAAAATTAGGCAATGTATTATTGTTGGACCCATATCTCGAGCACTGACTAGGTACATTGAAACTAGAAACATATAGTTCTTCATAAAAATATTGTACTTCTAATATTGTTCTTTAAGTTGATCTACAAGAATTATCATGAATTCACTTTACTGACGGAATTATATCACCTTCCTGAAAGTGGAATATTCTTAAAGGCTACCTCTAAACCTTCAAAAATTGTTATATAAGAATACCATATTCTAGTATTGTTAATCCTATACTATGATACATTTAGATCATAAGAATGGTTAAATTCTTATTCTTCAACCAAAATAGTAATCAGTTGTAATAATGTAATTATATTTATCTTCATATTCTCCTTCAACACATAGCTACGTTCCTCACATACACATTAATGGATACATTTTTATTCAATAAACAAAGTTCTACCAATATGATTATTTTTTTGGTTCTTCTTCATTAACGTAGATAACGATAATATTAAAGATAAAAAAGCATTGTCCAACTCCAATTTCCTCTTATTATTCTATTATAATATATTCAGATAATCATTTAAATGTAATGGTAAATCAATTATCCTTTAATATCAATATTAAATATCATTTAAAACTAATCATATCCAATATCATTTATTTCTCCTAAAGTCTAAGCCTCTTTTCTCTTCATGATACCATAATTATTGAGGATGTTTTTTCTCAATTATACCTATATAAATTTTCCCACTATTTCATGCATTAGAATCTAATATTTTTATGAATAACTTACTTAGAAATTGAAATTTATTAGAAATTAGAATGGTATAAACAATAAATCTCTTATCATGGAGAGAATCAATCTTGCAATCAATCTTTCTGGTGATCTGATGTGGTGCCTCCCTCTATCCATGGATTTTATAATCTCCATGCAGATTATATTATAGTGTACCCTAAATTTTGATCCCATTTTATGGTCACCATATTAGGCTTTTATTCTCTAGGATGCGATAGCATCTAAAATATTAGTTCCATCATTGGATGGACATTCTTCCTTAGATAGCTTAATGTTTTGAAAAACACTAGGGCCAAACGGAAATAAATTAGAGATGCCTTGATAGGGGTTGATGAATCTAAGTATCTATTCCTTCCCAATATTATCACTTATAATTAACCTAACACCACCCTATATAGATTGTGACCTAATAATTAAAAGGTTAAACAATTTTTCTATTTTTGTTGTTTATCTAATTACTTGAACTACTTATTTTATCATTTTTCACATGTGAATCTTTTTTACCACACCGCTAAAAGATTTTATAAAGAAATTAATTTCAATTAAGAACATAGAACTGGTGGATATATATAATATTCACTAATATTTCCTTTTATAAGGATAATTCATGATAATATGCCAATTTAACAAAATGAAGAAATGTTTAGGCTTGGTCACACCAGCCCAGGGTAACTCACCTTACATTTTTTATTATTGACCCATTTTCACCTAAGGTTCATTTCCCAAACTTCCCTTTTTTTAGTCACTTTTTTAAGACTAGAGACAAATTTTACTCCCATGACATGAACAATATCACCTTGTTTGTTGATTACACTATGTAACTATAGGTGCCTTTTAACTTTGTACTTCTCTTTAATAAATAAGTGGTGAAACACATATTGTGAAGAAAATTCATTTTCATTCTATGAGTTATCATCGAAAAATTATTCCATTGGATATATATTTATAAAAATCCATGTTTTCTTATTTCTATAATATTTCTAGAATTCCTCTATATCTCTAATTTAGAAATCAGAAATCTATCACTTTGAAATTGTACAACAAAACTTATTCTCTATGGTTTCTTCAATGTCATAATGGATACTCTATTCTACATTAGTAAATTATTAGTAAATATATTTTCATTTTATACATGTATATATATCAAAAATATGTCATGGAAAAATTAATTTTTCATTTTGATTGTAGATATTTTGAGGTAATTTTATCTCTATTTTTCTGCAAATATTTTCATATGGTGTAGATCCCCCTCCTTTATTTTATATCATACACTTATTATAATCACAAAAACATTAATATGTGAAATATAACTATCATATTATAGGTCAAAATATACTATCAACTTCCTAACATATAACATATCAAATTTACTTAAACATAAATTCTTGGGATATTCTTATATAAATGAATATGGGAGTCCGTGAAAACTATTTTGATCGAGCCTCAATTTCAATAACAAAAATATTTCAATAAATATATTACACTATTATATATGAAAAATAATATTTAAAAACATAAAATCCCAATAATATAGTGCCAAGGTAATCTATATTTAAATACACCACCGTTTTCATGGTATTTATATAAAAAATGTTCAATAACTCCAAATATGCTACCCAATACTCACAATTACAAGTGAAATTATTCACTCCTTAAAAAAATGAAATGTATTAATCCTTAAACATCCATTTACTTTTATGTATAAAATCATTCAATATGGAAAGAGAAATAACTATGATTGCCTTCCCATTTCCCTATGGTGATCTTACAATGAACCACATTGATATCCATAACATGGTTACATTTTACTTCCCATTTTGATCATACTTTCATGAAGCCAACTACATAATGAATTATTAAATTTCTATAGATAACCTTATTACTTATCATAGGTATTATACCTAAACAAAACCCATAGTGAAATTATGTGGGGGTCCCTATTTTTACTTATTGATTTATTTCAAACAACAAGATCAAACATGGTCTCCTCCTATAATGTGATAACATATTTATGAGTCTTTCTCAACAACCTCAACTTATTTCAGGTAAGGAATAATATTTTTATCTTTCATGGTGTTTTATTCTCTGATAGTTATAGCATGGCGACAAAAGTTTCAATATAGAATACTCAAGTATATAGAAACCATTATAAATATATTGAAAATGAATAAAACAATGATGACTAATTATTTATAAGTGTTTATTTTTAGTTATTTAGTAGTAAAATATTCTATATATTCTACTAATAGAAAATTCTTTGTGATCCACTTAAATTTAAGACCTATAGTTATAAAGTAATTTTGAAAAACCCTTATCTATTTACCCTTATCGCTTGGTCAATTGAGCCTACCAACTCTAGTGTTCCCTCCTCTCTTATATACAAACATCTACAACATATTTCCTTCCCATTCACATATTCTTACTCACAGTGGTTCTCCCATGCACACTACTTCATCTACCTAGTCTTATATTAAATCTTGTTTCAACCTTTATGTATTCCTTTCACTTTTATCCTACTGGGGGATAACCCTATTTATAAAAAAATCCATTAAAAACACATATATCAATTACATACAACTATTCATGGGTTTACATGTAAATATATATATATATATATATATATTATGGTATCATCCAAATCCAAGATTCTTCCATATATGTGTTTTTATTTCTTTAAGGAAAATAATGAGACCCACTTTAACCATATCATACATTCATCTATTCAACTCCATGAATCTATAAATTATAGATTCAATTAAGCCATAAAAAGCTTCCAATAATAATATCCAATGCTTCACCTAAACTTCCTATAAAAATTAAATATTTTTAAAATTATCTAAAGTATCCTCTGATATCATATATTTTAATAAATCTAATAAACACATTAGGAATTAAATAATCCCCCTTTAGATTTTGTTGAAAATACTCCCTTAAATCCAACTCTATAAAATCTCCACAAATTCAAATGAATGACCTTATATATTTAACTATTCTCTCTCCAATTTGAATGAAATAAAAATGTTCCCTTTTAATTCAAGTCAATATTCATGAGATAACTCTTTAAATATTCTCCCTATTTATACTTCAAGTTTAAAATGATATAATTTCAACAATTTACCTTGATTTATAATAAAACAAATAAGAGTGTCACCATTATTATTTATTCCTCTTTTGTTAATGTAAAATGGTAGGGATATTCCATGAGAATCTAATTATCAGTGAACCCCCAAATTTAATTTGTAAATCTCTATTGGTGAATTGAAATTTATCACCCATTTTTAGAAGATTATTAACATTGTTTTTTTTAAACAATATTTCATATAATTTTCGTTAAATTATCCAAATCTAGAAGCATTATACTTCCTAATTAGAAGTAACATTCCCTAAAATAAATTCATATAATCATTGAAATGTAGTTAGTGGAATTACGATGAACATGTGTTTTCATCAATTCCTTTAATAACACTGAACCTAGCCTCAGTGTGCAAAACAAGTGTCCACAATAACAATTATAAAGATGTCCATGTCACTCATTTGATTTATTAAATCCAAGTAATCTTAAATTTTATATTTACTTAATATATGCTATGATTTCAACCAAACGATTAGAATATATATATTAAATTATAAAATGTGTGTGAGATTTAATGTTTTGCATCAATTAATACAATTTTTAAATATTAAATTGTTAATTCCACTTGAATTTCAAGTCATTCATATTCACCAAGGTATATTCAAGAATTGATGAAGATGAAATACCATTTAAAATTATTTTCCAATAAATCCTTAATCATAGCATAAAAATTTTGAAGTTCCTTCCAATTTTCAAGACACCTCTTATTCTAAGATACCTTCTTTTTAGTAAGTAAAATTCAATATCCTAAGAAGATAGAAAAATTATAAAAAATAAGTAAATGCAGATTTATTCTATCCTTATTACTGATCTAATTTGTTTTATTACCTTTTATGGAGAGATTACAATAATCACATTAATTAAAAACAATTGTTATAAGTAAAATTCAACCTGATTTAATAAATTTATTCAATAATGTATTTATGTAATAGAATAAAATAGTACCACTCCCTTATTTATAAATTTTATAAGTCAAAATCAAGATATAATTCACCATTAGGCTAGATATCAAATACTATCTACGTCAATCTCCACTAGATACCACTTATTAAAATCACTTCCCAACTTAAAAATCAATGGTTTTTTATCACATTTATCCCATGGATAATGTATACCCCTGAATTCAACACTTATTAAAAAAGTTAGAAACATTAAAAGTGAATAGGGAGAGGTTTACCTTTTATATTCTTCAAGTTATGGAGTATGGTGAGTCACTATGGACCACTAATTTCATTTTTCTCTTTATCTGGGAATATATTTTCATATCTATCTTAGTTTTAGTGAAATCCAAACCTATACACACTTTATTGACATTTTCATTCTCTTAAAAACCCAAATAAATACATTCTCTTCCATTAAAAACATTATCACTTCGGTGTTTTTCTCATGTGAGTTAGTTTTTTCTTTTTTCAAACCAAATTATTTCATTTATTTTCCCTAAAAACATTGTTCCACTTTTTAATGACCATAGTGCATTATGAAATTCCATATAAAATTTCCTTTTAGTATCATAAAAATGTAAACTCTTCTATTTCTTCAAGTCACTTTTGGTGTCTCTCTATGTGATTTTTGGTTTAGAAATAGCATTGGAGTATCCCTTCACGACACTTTAATTATATGATTCTTCTTTATATAGAATTTAAAATCTATTTTTAAGAGTAATTTTTCTATCAAATTATAATAGTTTATTTATACCATTAATAAAATTGGATATCTTCATAAATATACACTTAAATAATGGTTAGTATTCTAAGAATTTATGAAATCAGACTCATACCATTTCTATTCTGTTAAAGACGTAGTTTCTCAAAATTCCAATCAGAATCATAGAAGATAAAGTACTACAATTATTTAGAGAAAATCTGTGAATATTCACCTACATCCCAAAAATATAGAACTTAATTAAAAAATTTCTTATAGGGATTATATAATATCCATTACAACATGTTTTAAATCAATTAAATATATTTCCAATACCTTCATGATTTTATATCTTCTTCAAAATTTATAATGATTTTTTATTTTCCACATTTGAAGGAAATTTATCATAAATAAAACCTAAATTTCCTATGGATTATGGGATTTTTAAAATTATGATACATTAATTATCCATCATAAGTTTTAATAATTATCCTTTATTTCATCATCACGTACCTAATTATAATAATTTTACAAATGAAAAGCAACATTAAATTTCTTCTATCCATTATGATTAAATTACTTTGTGGCTAAACTTAACTAATATTCTTATTAAATAATATTCATTCCAAACTAATTAATTTAGATCATTTTGATCTTAATTTTGTTCTTTCCCATTAGATATTTCATTCTTTAAATCATGAGAATTTTTTCCTAGAATATCACTTTTCTCATTCATATTCTTATGTATTTGGGAAATAGAATATTTTAGTAATACCTTATATTTTTATAGAATATAGTTCTCCTTAACCAGTTATGATAGGTTTTCCTTTTAAGGATTTTAATTTATGAAATTTCATTGAGTCAAGATCTTCCTTTTTAGAACCTTTATGAAACATATTATTTTTTTAAGACAACACATACAATTATGCATATTGAGAATCATTTATTCCCTAATTTTTGTCCCCAGTTCAACAATCCTTTTATAAAGTCTTTTCAAAATTTCAACATATATTCCAAGAAAATTGATCCATATCTCATATTATCACACTCCTATTTGTGTTTTTGAATTTATTATTTTAACTATAGATCTATCACCTCTAATAATAAGAAAACATCTATTATTGGCCTCTTTGGGACTCCCTCAGTATCAGTAGTCCTAAAAACACATAGAATATCAACCACATAATTATGTCCATTGGTATCATTAAATAGATAAATTGACTCACTATTTTGAATTATTCATTCATTCTTTTTTACATTTTCTGGTTCCCTCAATGAGATCTTACTTTTTTTGAAAAATAGATACCCAATATGGAATTATACTATAATTCCACATATTTTTTGATGTTTCACTATTTCCCATGGATACCAAGAATATAATATCTCTTTAGAACATCCACCTAAAAACCCATCATATAAATTCTGGGAAAAAATAAATCTAATAGAAGAAAAACTATTCTCTAATACAAATTTATTTGGCCTAAATGGGTTGAATAGGGAGGATCACTAAGGGGATAGGGTTAATCCAAGTATATATTCTTTTAAAATATAATTTCTTCAGCTTAACCTTCACTAGAATACTTAGATCTTCAAATACAAATTATAATAGTCACACAATTTTATATTTAATTTATATTGATCTAATTACTCGACCTGCTACTTGTATCATCCTCTCATGTGATAATATTCACTAACATTAGAAAAATATGTCATGAATAAATTAAATAAATGAAGGTAAAAATGATACAAATATTTTTTTCCTTGGTTCATCACTATGGTATATTCTAAAGAGCATGCATAAAAATATTCCAATTCACCAAAATCTCTAAACAATCAAACTCGATCACTCCTACCTATGGCCAAACCCCTTAAAATGTTTTTGGTTGACTCACTACAATCCATGGTTAATTTTACATCATATCAATCCTTATATTTAATAATTTAAAAAAATAAAATAATTTGGGTTATATAAAAAAAAATACCAACATTCTAGTTGATAAAATATTTTAAATGTTAGCGTCTTTGAAATCCATGATATTGTTTTACAGAAAAGTAGTGAAACATCCATCATGATGAATCCTTATCATAATTCCATGAGTATTCATAGAAACACTCCTATTTCAAAAACATCATCAAGAAAATTCAAGATTACTTCTATCAGTAATAATTCTAGAATACCTTATCATTATAATTTTGAAATCAAAATTCATTCACATTGTTACAATGGAATAAATATTTTTCTCAATAATATCTCAATTGTGGTAGCATATAATCTTCTCTTATTTACTTTATTTGTAGTAAATAACTTTTAACCATACACATGTATATATTTATAAAATATTTCATGGATGAATTAGACTTTTTTTGTTAGTGTATATCTCGATTTAAAACTCTCTCTTCATCTAGGAATATTCTCATATCGTGCAGATCCCCCTCCTATATTATATCTCTTGCCCTTTTTACACTTTCACATCCATTATCACATGTGGTATAAATACCCTATTAAGAGTAAAAAAAATTCTATCTTCACCAAATATCAGGGATCTATTTACCATGAACATAACATACTAGAATGTTTTCATATCTATGAATATGAGATCCCATGAAAACTAAACAGATTATGCCTCAATTTCAAAACCCCGTTATTTTCAATCCATTTATTTCATTATTATCTAAAAAATATGTTTTTATATTTAAAAAATATCAAAACCCAATAATATAGTTCCATTAATATCTCTATTTATATACTCCATGATCTTTATAGTATTCTCATTGACCATAGATTATAACTCCCAAACAATTACTTGATACTCACCATGCCCAATTAAATTCTATGCTCCATGAAACTATAGTGTGGTGTAGTCCTTAAAAATCTAGTTCCATTTATCCAAGCATGATTCCAGTACATAGATAGAAACACCCAATATTGGGTTCCTTTTTTATAGGAAAACATATAATTCCCAACCTTGATCACTATGGCATGGTTATATATTGTTGCTTGTTTTGATTATACTTTCATGAAACCAATTAAACCATCTCATAAAATATTCCCATATAGGACCTTCATGTATCCCATTGGTAATACCCTAGACAACCATAATGAGGTAAATAGTATGGTTCACCCCATTTTGATTTTGGGATTTCTTTTCCATAATTATCTAAACTATGATTTTTTTTCTTATAGCATGGTAACATCATTATGATTATTTTCCAATTACCTATAACTATTATGGGAATGGAATAATTATTTGAATACTTTATAGAGTTTGATCATCAAATTATTGTGGTTTTGTGTATATAGTTGTGGATTTTAATACTCATGTATATAAAAATAGTAAGTGGGAGGTTGATAATGAAGAGAACAATGATGATTTATTCCATCCAAGAACTAGTTTTAATGAATGAATGGTACCAACTTTATATAGTTGGACATCATAAAATTCATTGATTGGTGTATTAAATATTACCCTCAACACACTAAAGGACTTCCATCAAATCCATTATCCATAAAAATGTGGTGCTGGGTCACCCAATCCCTCAAAACTAAACTTCTACTTCCTCTCCTATACACCAATCGAAACACCTTTTTCCCTCACATGAATATGTTCCTACTATTAGTGGTTCTCATATAAAAATTGTAACACCCCAAGGTTTTAGAAATAAATATTAAATGAAAGAAACCCTGATTCCCTAAAAAATTACAAATTTTATAATCTATCTGTTAAACACAACTTTGACACTTCTATGTTTTGAATTTTGAAACTAGGTCATCTTGAGTTGTGATCAGTGAGTCATTTCTAGTCTAATAGAACCCACATTTTTTAGTGAA
This sequence comes from Viscum album, assembly GCA_963277665.1. Classification (NCBI taxonomy): domain Eukaryota; kingdom Viridiplantae; phylum Streptophyta; class Magnoliopsida; order Santalales; family Viscaceae; genus Viscum; species Viscum album. The sequence goes on along the minus strand of OY728145.1, from coordinate 839,447,790 downwards.
TAGTAACATACAATTATAAATATTAATATGAATATTAATATGACCCTTATGAATAGTAAATGATAATATTATTTTATTTTCTTAAGGTTACAAGATAATGAGATCTTGATTAATTTTCAATGTAATATAAAACGAATTGAAGTTTTAATATTGCTATTTTTTGAATAAACTATGATTTTAAATAAAAAATTAAGTTAATCATATTTCTTAATTTATTTCTCAAAAAAGGAGTTCATTTTTGAATTCTATGCATCAAAAAATTGTTAGGGTTAATTTATGGGATTTTTTTGAAATTATTGATTTTTTTTATGAATAGTGAAATACAGAAAAATACCGTATATACAAATTATCAGTTAAATACACTATTTATGACATCATGAGTTATGTTATGCCACTTAGTTCGAACTCACATGCACTGATAACAATTAAGGGTCACATGAAACAACAAAATTGGTTGTCTTTATGGAAATAATAAAATTATGAAAAAAATATTCAAAATTCACTCCTCTCCTTCACTATTAAAACCCCACTCACTCCCTCTTCTCATCAATACTATAAGCCTTTAATCTTCTCTGATTTATGCCCAAATACCCTCTCCTAGTAACTCCCCACATCCAATAATCTCTTTGTATTTCGAAAATACCAAAACCCCTTCCCTTTAAGAGATTCTCAAGGAGGTGGATTCAAGAGGTAAATTCACATTTTATTTCTTTCATTTTCATTTCACGTTCCATTCTATTGTTATCCTCTAATCACCTCCTCTATCCAAATGACCATGATTACTCTAGTATAATATTTATATTGATATTGTATCATGTTAATTTATAATCCATAATAAATATTCTTTCTCTATCTCTTTTATTTTATAAACGAAATCATTTTTCATGAGGTTCAGATTTACAACCTTCATGGACGATGAAGTTTTATTCTTCAATTTATCCTTAATTACTGGTTATGAAACCATTTTTAGGGTTTAAACGGACAATAATATATGTATTATAACCTATTTAATATTCATGAACCAGTATATGTACATAATATTAAATCATATGACCAAACTAGTTCGTAATAATTAAAATACCGCTTAAATAATATAAGTGATTCTTATTAATATTTCTTCTAATGATACATCCAAATTCCTTGTAAACAAATGATATAAATGACCATTAACACTTATATATGTTCATAAATAATATTTAATTTCAATTATGTATATTCACATCTATTCCTCAGGAACTCCATTACATAAAAACAAGTAAATTGATTTTGAAGATCAAGGAAACAAACACTCTCAAACGACGAAATTCAATATTATAACTAATCAATAAGGACATAATGAACTTAATAAAAATTTGATAAAATAAATAAATGTATAATAGGTTCTTAATTAATTTATTACGAAGTATAATTTCATATTCCATTACCTTAATTTTAAGAGCGAACACATTAGGACTTATGGTAAGGGTTTTTTCATCTCACCCCCATTTTTATGAGATATTCCATATTCACTATTACTACTTGTGTATGGTGTATGTATACTACCCATTGATATTTCACATAATGAATATTTTTATTTTCATGATAATAAATTTTTCATTGATGATTATTAATTTTTGGGCATATGATTCAATATATTACAAGGTTTTAAGGATAATTTACCCGAACCTCCATTTTCATTCGGGCTGCTCTTATTCATTACTCACCTCAATGATATTATTATTTTTTCTTATGTACTACTCATAATTTCTGTGTGAATTTTCTATATATTTTTACTAACCAGTGTCCTTCTTTCATTTATGGGGAGATATAGGTTTTAAGAGGATCTTTCAAAAATTCTTCCCAAAATACAAGCTCAATTCAAGGAACTTCCCGGATTTTTACCTATTTTTAAGTTCAATATATAATATTTTTTAAGCCATATTTATCTTTATACAATCACATATTTTAAATTAATAAATATATTTTGGTTTATTTCTTCTTTTATGAAAGAAAACATGCCTTTTAACTTTAAAATTCTTTAATATTTTCCTTAAACCACACAAAAATGTTTTATTGCTAAAGCTTCTTTAAAAACTCTTTTTAAATGATTTTACCATAATAAGAATTTATTTAAGCCTCCAATATAATTTCAATAAACTTCCTTTTTATTTTCTAGAATATACATGTTTGAAATCATATTTATGACAAATAAAAATGACTTTCCAAAATAACTCCTCTTTCCAAAGTAAAAAAGATTTTTCTTATCTCACTTTAACTTTTATCGGATATATTCATTGTTCACCACTTATTTATTGATTGTGATGTATATACTGTCATTTGGTATATCATATCAATGGTATAATTATTCACATTATATTCTAAGGGATTATGATTTTAATGTTTCATGGTGGTATGGGACACTTTGGAATGTTCAAATATTACTTCCTCAAAGATTTTATAATTGTCTCATTTAAAAGTATCTACATCTATGTCAACGTCCTTTGTTGAATATTGTTATTCATTGTGGTTTATATCCAAAGTTATCATCAACCATGCTTTACTAAATGTTTTATGATTAGTTTTATTGTTTATGTGTTATCTTGAAATTATTTACCATATTACTTTGAATGGTTGTGTTTATGATTAATGATTGGAGAAGGTTATTTACATTTCATATGTTAGTTTAAATATGAATTTGTATGTTTTTTATGTCCACCCCATTCATATGAGGACTGAATTATACTAAGTAAGTGTTGAGTGAGGCCCTCTATGTCCCCTCAGTCCAGCAGTAGATCTCATGAGACAAACTATGGTCTTGGCACAATGTCTTGACAAAATGATTATCTATGGTCTTGGCTTGAGGGCTTGATGTTATGGTTTTGATGTCCCGAATTATGCATTCCCTCATTATGAAAATAGAATCAACGGTTCATGGGGTTATTCGAATAGTAGAATACCCATGATTATGGAATTATTTATTCAGCTCATATTCCCAGCATAATGTGTTAAATCTTTTGTTAAAGGATTATGTTTTTATTTATTCAACATGCCTAATGTTTATGTTATCACATCTTCTGCTATATTTCTTACACTTACTGAGTATTTGATCCCACCACTTTCATTTTTTTCCTTTCCTAGCTTATGAGGAAGAGATAATTTATTGAGTTTTAAAGGATTCATTTTATTAGTTTTTTTATGTATCATATTTTTCTTCCTTTCCAAATTTAAAATGGATTCCATGTATATATCTAGTTTCTTAAAGACTACTAAACTAATCAGCCCTTCAGGATTTGATTCCTTGTAATCATGCCAATGTATTAAAATAATGGACCATCTTTGGGCTTCTGTGGTCGGGGTGTTACACACATTACCTCCACTAACTAGTTTCCCTTTGAATATTTTATCCATATATACGTGTTCCTTGATCTAGGACAACTGTTGGGGTGGTCCTATTTTTTTTATAAAAACTCATTTCTAGAACACATAGCTGAATTCCCTAAAACTATTCATATAAAAATATATACACACACATAAATACATATATAAATACATATATACACACAAACACACACATATATATATATAATTCCCCATGTTTGTGGTGAATACCATAGTTAAACATATTCTATATATTTGTCTTTACTTCATTAAGGAGAAAAATGAAACCCACTTCAACCATTACATTATTTCATTCATTCAACTGCATGAATCTATATATAAGGGATTTAATTAATCTATTAAAATTATCTAAGTAGTATATATAATTCATTTTACAAAAATCATACTAGTATCATATATTTTCTGCATCAAAAAATACTTATTACAATAACATGTATTTTTAAAAAATCTATTACAAACACTTAGTAATTCAATTGAAACATTCACTATTAATTTTAAAAAATATATCCTCAATTTTCCATTAATATCAGTATAAAATAAAGGCTTAAAACCCAATCATATTTGTGACATTGAAGAGTAGAATCAGAGTCAGAATATTTATTCCTATAATTTTTACTTCTAAAATATTAACTTTTGAAATGATAGGTTAAGTTCAAAAAATAAAAATGTTATCAAAATTCTAAAACCTTATTAATATTATACAATAAATATTATTTATTATAAATCATAATATAATTCTTCATTTTCTATATTTTTATATCATGTTTATTTTTATGTAATTTTTTTATTCATATGCATTGTGTACGGTTATTTATTTTTCTATATCTCTTCTCAGGATTACAGTAGAGAACTTTTGTAATATCAAAAATCATACTCACCATCCAGTACACTATTGCTTTAAAAAAAATCCCTTCAATCAGAAACTTATTATGGATTCTTTTCCTTTGCTGATTCATAGTTCTTTGGGAGAAAAAAATATCATAAAAAATATTTAATATATTACTCATCATAGTATACCTCATTACTTTTCCTAATACTTTGATCATATGTAAATAAATCTATTATATATTCCTGGATGGATATTATGTATCTTAGCACATGTCCACTCTTTTCATTTTTTCATCATCAAAGGATATTATGTATCATAGTAAATATCCTCTATGGATATTTTCAATTTTCTATCTATTCTCAATTATAGAATGAACCATACATATAGAATATCGACTTTCAGATACTCAACATCTTAAATATCATCTAATTTTTTTTGATAATATACAATATACACACCTTCCAAAAATAATTCCCTTAATCTCCATCTCCAGATGTGATTATCATCTAGAAATTCATTATATCTTCTTTGGGACTACAAAACTTTTATTAAAATTATAATATGGTTCATCAAAACTGCAAATAACATCATGTCAACTTCAATCAATAACAAAATGATTTAAAACTTTTATGCAACAACTAAATGATACTTTTATTATTTTAATGGTATTATGAAAACTTAAAAAAAATAGAACAAAATTAAACATTCTCTCTATGAATAATTCTTGTAAGATATATCAAGAAAAAATGAGGAAACGTATGATATAACTTCTCCCCCTATTCACATAGATGTAATATCCATAAATTATAATACCTCCTAGACTTATAACTTCCTCCTCAAAATTCTCAAAATGGATTAAACATATGCTCCATATGAACTAAAAAATTATTCATTTTTTCATCCAGCACTGTTTGGTGAAAGGATATCTATAAATTTACATTGGAATATATATCTCTTTAATAGTTTAAACTAATTCCCTCCCTTTCCATTGTAAATAATTATTGTAACTCACTTATCTTCATTTAAAATCACTCAATAAAAAACCTTCTTTACTTGTTTTGGATGTACTTTAAAATGTATTTACCCTTAAGAAACATGAAAATGCTTGCTACTATATTCCCTAATGTTATCAATTTAGTGTATATATACTATTAACATTATTAAATAAGAAAATATACTTGGGTATATTTAATTAAATTAAATTTATCTTCAAAACATATATTCCCATCATTATATTTAAAATCATGCTCACCAAAAAAACAGGAAGTATATATGATAATATCACTAAATGGATTTATTATCAACACTAATTAAAAAAATTATGTAATAATTTTTTAATTTCCTTATATCTCTCCCACATAATGAAAATAAATAAAATTTTATTTGAGATTTTGTGCTATAAATTCCTTTAAAATAATTTTTCATCAACAGTTCCACTCGAACTTTACTTGATCTATACTCAGTGTAGAATACATACTGATTTAAAATTGTCAACAATGTTTTCCTTGACCAAACTTGAATTTAATAAAACCTATATGTCACGCCCCGACCCCAGCTACCTAGATTCGGTGCATTATTACATAACATTGGCATGATCACAAGAAAGATCAAATCTCGAAAGGTTAATTAGTTTAGTAGCCTTGGAAATACTAGATATATTCATAAAGTTTTACATTACATCATAAAAATAAAAACTACAACAACATCATATTGTCTCCATAGTCCACACTATTATCCCCTCATAATATCCCTGCAGTTCATTCATAATTTACTTCTTCACATCCTGTGAGAAATAAAACATAGAAAAGGGGTGAGTTCAAAAGCCCATTAAGGATAACAATATAGCTGAAACTTTCATAAATAAGAATAAACATTTAAGGCAATGTATAACTAAAACAAAAGCTTTTTAAACTTGAACTACAACATAGTATGGAAAAAATAAAATGAAATAATTCCATTTACTTATACACATGGATATTCTAATAATCTAATAATCACATGCAATATCAATAACCACTTTCATAACGATGGAATGCATAATGCCAGACTATCATAACCACATAGCCAAGGCCTTGTGCCAAGACTACAAATAATATTTTGTCAAGGCCTTATGCCAAGACACTAGTTTGTCTCATGAGACATACCGATGCATTGAGGAGCTATAGTGGTCTCCACCTGTCACATATTAAGTCCAATGCATTCCCATATGAAAAGGTTTAAACATAACATAAACATTCATGTTAAAACTAGCATATGAAATGTCAATACTTCATCCATAAACCATTAATGGTATAAAAATAACACATCCACATTCAAACAAATCACAAAACCTTCAATAAAATATGGAAGTTTTGTATCATAATAAATAAACATCAAATAAGCTTAAAATCCATCAAAGGATGTTGACATGGATGAAATCAAAACTATTTGAGAGAAATATCCCTTTTTTGAAATCATTTAAAAGTAATATAATTATAAAATAAAACATTTACTTTGAAAATTTTCTTATAAGATTTTAACGGAAGCTTTGAAGATTTTATAATGGTGGAAAATAGCCGCACCCGTCGTACAAGTTAAAAAAACATTCTCACCTTAATTCTGTCGAAAAGGTTAAAAAGCACCTTGTTTGGAAAATGACGAAAAGATTCCTTTATAAATCTCTTATAAAAATTAAAACAAGGGTATAAATGACTTTAACCCATATTCTTTTAAATAGTAAAAAAAATTTGAAACCATTTTTACGAAACATGGATGTGGATGATAAAGAGATCCCAGTAGATTATAACGTATAAACAATCTCGGATAACGAAGAGATTGCGAAATAAACCCTTACCTTGTACTTTTCCTTGGTTGGGGTAGGATAACCTCCTGTATAATGGTGAAATAATTGTTATTAAATTATACAAGAATCATATATATTAGTATGATATCATATATGATCTTTTACCATTGATTTGTTAATAATATCTTAGTATTATCGTTGATTTGGGTGTTAACTTACTCATTTTCTTTTATATGTTTTGTTACATAACCCGTGTTTTTCATGGATAGGTTGTATCTTAATCATATCCAAAATGATATCAAGTCTTTATATACTATTATTAATCATCAAATGAAAATTATACTTGAATGGATACGATGGAGAATGAATCTTATCACGTTCGTGGAGACGGTAGTCCGTACGTACGCACGAGTGACAATATCATTCTTTTGATATTAAAATAATATATAATTGAATAGTATAACATATATACAGAATCATTATCATGTTATATTTTCTATTTATATGAGTTACACATCATTATTATGCCCATCCAAAGAACAGTTTATTGAATAACAATTACACCACAACGTGGAGACGGTAAGTCGTACGTACGCACGTATGGTGACATGTTATTCAAAGGATAGATAGAATACTGAATATGGTTGTACCATATTTATAATAACATCATGTTATATATAAGATACTGGAGTTATTATTTTAGAATGGTAATAACAAAGAAGAAATAAGTGGAAGAAGAAAGGAACTTGGAAAAAGGGTGGTGAAATCATTACCTCTTCTTCGGGTTCTTCCTTTTGATTTGATCAAAAGGGATCTTAGGTTGGATTTATGACTAAAGGAAGGCCTCTAGGATGAATTGAGGGATGTTGGGAGAGTATTTGGGCAGATTTTGGCCGAGCCAAAAGGCTTTTAAGGTGTGATTTAATGAGAAGGGAGAGTGCCATTTTATAAGATGGGTGAGGGGCACCTTTGGAAAAGCTAGAAATATTATTTTATAATAAATTCATATTCGGTTTATAATGGCTCCAAAGTGGATTATTTAAATATTAAGGTGAGGATCGGTCAAAAACCACTCAACCGATAGAATTTAGATAGGTTTGGGTTACTATATTAACCTTATCATTAAGTATTAACTCTTAGTTAATTAGTTTCACTTTTACAATGTCTCTTTGTATTTTTATATTATATGGTTAATAAACTTACTATATACATCCAAGAGACCCCCAATTGGTCCATTAATGATACTCCTATCATGATATAAGTCTCTTGGCCGAACCTTAGATTTTTAGGAATTTCATATCAATTAATAATATAATATTTTTTAAAAAAATCATTTATGTCAATTTTGACACTATTTGGAAAATTGATTTTTGTGAAAATCAAAACAGAATTATTAGTTCTAAAAAAGTAAATTAAATCAATCCTAATATGTTATATTATCCTATAAAATTAGTTTAATTGATTAAAAGTCTCAAATCATATTTATTTGGGTACTTATAATACCAATTATTTTAATTTTTCACTATTATGGTAATTACTGCATCATCATTGTGTCATAAATAAATTAAATTATTTATGTCTAAAAATTATAAAGAAAATATCATTATGTATGAAATATTTTTAGCTTTCTAATGAATATTTACAATTTAATTTATCTTATGTATAACTCTATATTAAAAATGTTTTAGTAAATAAACATTGATTTTAACTCTTTTAACTCTTCTTTGAATTAAATAATAATAAATGTCCTAATGTAATCCAAGTGGACCTAAATGATAATATTTTATTCCTAAGGTTGATTTTGGTCGAGATACACTTGTCCAATAGAATTAGGACATGTGTTAGGGTAATATTAATATCATTTTTACCCTTAATTACCCTATTTACTTTTAACCGTGGTAAATAAAAGTAAAAATTTACTATTCACCAAAAATTATTTTCATCTCATTGAACCACATTTTACTCCTTGATATTAACTGTGTCTCTCGGATTTTTGAAATTCCAATCACAGAAGTGGTAAAATTAAGTTTTATAAAAAATCAGTTTTTTAACTACCACTTAGTGGTTTCACTATTCATCAAAAATTGAAGATTTTCTGAACAATGCCAAAATTTCTTCCTAAGATATAATTGATATTCTGAATTAAAAAATGATGCCTATTTTAAAAAATTCCAAACATATAATTTGCATTAATTAATTTTATAATTAATTCCCGTTGTTACAACAAATAGCGTGTTTTTAAGAAACTATATATATCAGAAGATTGACAATTGTTTATGTCCAATTTCAAAGTGAAATTAATTCTAATAAACACCATTGGATAAAATGGTAAAAAAATATTCTAATTATAATTTAAAACCACTAAATAATATAATTTATCACTATAAATTATTTTGATTAAAAAATTTGTTTTTAAGTATTTTCACTATTCATAAAAATTGGAAGTTCTCAGAAAAAGACCAAAAATTCAACTTAGAATAATTTCGATATTCTGAATCCAAAAATGAAGTCCATTTTGAAATATAAAATATATATAATTTCAAAAAATAGGTATTACTATTCATAATGGCTAGTTTGATTGGTTGTGGTGTGTTAGAACTTGATGTTGCGTACAACACACGCTATCGAATTATTCCAAGACAAGCATACCGTAGAAGCTTGGGGTGTTACATTCTCCCCTCCTTCAAATAATTTTTTACTTGAAATTTCTAAAATACTACCACATGAAAAGACTCGGGTGGTTCTTCATCATTAGTTCCTCGGGTTCCCACGTTGTCTCTTCCATCTTATGGTTTCTCCACAAGACATTTACCAGACGAGTCGTCTGGTTTCTCAGTACTTGTTCTCTCATATCAAGAATCCTAACGGGCTCTTCGCAATAAGACAGATCGGGTTCCAGTTCTAATTCCTCATAGGTGAGTACATACGTTGGGTCAGGAATGTATTTCCTCAATAGAGATACGTGGAACACATCGTGAACTTTGGAGTGACTTGGCGGCATTTCAAATCGGTAAGTTACAGCCCCAATTCGTTCGAGAATTTCGAAAGGTTCGATGTACCTGGGACTCAATTTACCTTTCTTACCAAAATGTATGACTCCCTTTCAGGGAGATACCTTCAGGAAAACATGATCACCGACTTGAAATTCCAAATCCTTCCTTCGATTATCGGCATATCTCTTCTGCCTACTTTGAGCTGCTTTGATATGATTATGGATTACCTTCACCTTTTCCATCATTTCCTCCACTAGGTCTGGGCCTACAAGTTTTCTTTCACCAACGTCATCCCAATAGGTTGGTGTGCGACATCTCTTTCCATATAACGCTTCATATGGTGCCATACGAATACTCGAATGGAAACTATTGTTATAGAAAAATTATACCATAGGTAAATATTGATCCCACATACCCTAAAAGTCAAGTGAGCAGGATCTCAACATGTCTTCTAAGGTTTGAATAGTTTGTTCTGATTGTCCATCTGTTTGAGGGTGGTAGGAAGTGCGCAAATGAAGTTCAGTATCCAAGGATTTCTGAAGACTTTTCCAGAATCTTGAAGTAAAACGTTGATCACGATCAGAAACAATCGAGAGGGGTACTCCATGAAGTATCACAACTTCATTAATATATATTCTTGCTAGACGTTCTAGTGGTAGATCTTCTCTTATAGCAAGAAAATGTGCTGACTTGGAAGGACGATCAACAATGACCCATATTGCATCGTTCCTTCTAGGAGTCTTTGGTAGCCCCATGACAAAGTCCATCATAATATTGTCCCATTTCCACTCCGGTATGGGAAGAGGTTGCATGACTCCTCCAGGATGTTGCCTTCCAGCTTTCACTTGTTGACAAACCATATATCTTGACACAAAATCATCAATCTCCCTCTTCATGTTTTCCCTCCAAAAATGTTCCTTCAAATCTCTATACATTTTGGTGCTCCCAGGGTGTATTGAGAAATTGGAACTATGAGCATCATCCAGCAATTCCCTTTTTAGATCAGGTATATCGGGAACACAAAGTCTCTTCCCTAATTTCAAAATTCCATCTTCATACACAAAGTCTCTCAATCTCCCATCATTCACAGCTTTAATCTTCTTTTGAAATTCTTCATCATTGGTCTGAGAACTCTTAATCCTTTCTAGTAAATATGGTTTGTCAACCTTTTGAAAAAGCATTGATGGTTCACCTTCCCTGGTTATTCCTATGTCCATCTTCACTAGATCCATGAAAATTGGATCCCTTTCAATTATCATATTGTTCAAAACTACATGATATTTTATTCTCAAAGCATCTTCCACCTTGTTTTCTTTTCCCGGGTGGTAGTGTATCGTACAATCATAATCCTTGAGTAATTCAAGACATCACCTTTGCCTCATGTTGAGTTCTTTTTGTGAGAAAATATACTTCAAACTCTTGTGATCAGTATAAATCTCAAATTTTTCACCATAGAGGTAGTTCTTCCATATCTTCAAAGCAAAGATCACAGCTGCTAACTCAAGATCATGAGTAGGATAGTTTTGCTCATGAATTTTCAACTGTCGTGATGCATAGGCAATAACCCTATCATTCTGCATAAAGACACAACCAATTCCTTTCTTCGTTGCATCACTATAAATAACGAACCCATCATTCCCTGATGGTAGAGTCAATATAGGAGCATTGACTAATCTTCCCTTCAGTTCTTCGAAACATTCTTCACACTCTTTTTTCCAAAAAAAATTAACCCCTTTACGTATGAGCATCGTTAATGGGTTTGCCAATCGTGCAAAATTCTGGACGAAACGTCGATAATAACCTATCAAACCAATAAAACTGCGTACCTCAGTTATACTCGTAGGTTCTGTCCATTCTTGGATTGCCTTTTTCTTAGAAGGATCAATAGAGATTCCATCTTTAGAGAAAATATGGCCAAGAAAAGAAATCTTCTGAAGCCAGAATTCACACTTGCTAAACTTCCCATATAATTCATGTCTTCTCAGAGTCTTCAGGATAATGCGCAAGTGACTTTCATGATCTTCATAGCTTTTTGAGTATACCAAGATATCATCAATAAATACCACCATAAATTCATTGAGATATTCCTTGAAAACTCTATTCATCAGATCCATGAATACAGAGGGTGCATTAGTCAATCCAAAAGGCATTACAGTAAACTTGTAATTCCCATACTTGGTTCGAAATGTTGTCTTCGGAATGTCTTCCTTCTTTACACACAACTGATGGTATCCAGATCGAAGTTCAATATTTGAAAAGTATTGAGATCCATGCAGTTGGTCAAATAAATCATCAATGCGAGGTAGGGGATAATTGTTCTTTATTGTTATGGCATTGATCTCCCTATAGTCGATACATAACCTCATAGATCCATCTTTATTTTTAACAAAAAGAACAGTGGATCCCCATGGAGAAACACTAGGGTGAATGAATCCCTTATTACTCAATTCCTCTAGTTGTTTCTTTAGTTCAACTAATTCTATAGTGGACATTCTATAAGGGTTCTTCTATATAGGCCTTGATACAGGAATTAAATCAATGGAAAACTCAACTTCTTGTTCTGGAGGATGTCCAGGTAAATCTTTTGGAAATACATCTACATATTCTTTCACAACAGGTACATCCTCTATTTGAACATTCCTTTCCTCACCCATAGTAATTTCATTCTCTTACTCCCCAATAATTGAATTTAGTTGAGCTACTGGGGGTGTATCTAGATAAGAATTAGGTGGTGACAATTCTTCTCTAAAGATAAGGTGTTCCTTATCATCATCATAAAGAATTGTAACCTATTTCTTCTTACAATAAATATTTGCATCATAGTCCGAAATCCAATCCATACCGAGGATTATATCAAACTCAATCATAGGTATGATGATGAGATCTGTCGATAAAGAACATTTATGTGCTCTAATGGGGACTGATTCACAAAACTTTATTGCAATGATACGTCCCTTAGGAGTGTTAACTGACAAATCCCTTGTTAAATCAAATTGGAAATATCTAATTTTCTTAGCAAACTAGGTATATATAAAACAATGTAATGATCCAGAATCAAATAATGCATTTTCTAAACTTGAGGAAACCATTAAATTACCTGCCACCACGTCTTTCGGATCTTCTACCTCAGCAGTAGTGATAGCATAAGCTTGGCCTTGATCCCTTGGCCTTTTCTGAGGTAAGTTACCCTGATAATTAGGACATTCATTTGCATAATGTCCCATATCCTTGCAATTGTAGCATTTAACATTGGTAGCTTCATTTTTCCCTTTGCATTCACAAGCTTGTTGGCCTTTTTCACCACACTTGTAACAGACACCCATTCCCTTCAAGCAAGTACTGGGGTGTTTATTCCCACATTTACCACAAGATGGATATTCAACCTTTCCCTTCTTCCCCTTATTTCCATTCCCCGGTTGATCAGTAGATCTATTCTTCTCTTGCTTTGCTTTAAAGTCATAAGACTTAGAGAATTCCTTTTCTGTCTTGATAGAAAATGAGACAATGTCTTCGTACGACGAGAAGGATTGTGAGACTAATTCTCGATGGAGAAATGGTTTTAACCCATCAAATAAATGATCAATATTACTTCTTGGGTTATGTATATAATCTCCAGCATACCTTGCTAACCTTCTAAAGTTAGCCTCATACTTTGCGACATTCTCATCCTCCTTTTGTCTCACACTCAGAAATTGTCTTTCCATATCTGCTCGATGGTCACGAGGAAAATATTTTTCTAAAAATAGATATTTGAACTCCCTCCATTCCATATTTGATACTTCATCATCTTCTTTCATTTTTTGAATCAATGACCACCATTGATCAGCATTTCCAATGAGGCGATAAACTGCCATGATAACCTTTTCCCTTTCACTACTCCCCAAAGCCTGAAATATTTTCTCTAGGGAACTTATCCATTTCTCAGCTACTAAATGATTTGTACTCCCATTGAACGTTGGTGGTTTCTGCCTCATGAAGCGATCTAACATTGATCCTCCATGCTGTGGATCAGGGTGCTCCATACGGGTAAGGTTATTATTCATAACCTGAGTGGGTTGTCCCAGTATGCTGATTAGCTGATCGGAACCAGTTGCATCACCAGCTCCACTATAATTATCTTTAGCAGGAGGGAAATCCCTACATGGAGTGCTTTCAATGATACGGTTTCCATTTCTTCCACTAGGTGCCATTTCTAAACAATGGCATAAACTAGATCAGTTTATGAATCAAAATACATAATTCCACACTTATAAAACACTTATAAATTGAACTATTTATGGATATAATCCATAATCATAAAAATGTTTTCTTTAAGGAAGTATATACTCATAAACCATTCATAATGATTTGTAAAGAAAATTAGAGTTATCCTAAGAATATCCCCGAGGAGTGTCGTAACTAAGAGTGCGGCAAGGCCCGTTGTCGTGCACCAGTTCCCGTTCAAGTCTAGATCAAATCGGTGTTTTTGGGTTTTACCCCTAGGTACATCTGTGCCAGAGCCGCCTCTACCTACTCGTATCCAGAAAGGGATGTATTTCTCGGAAAACTCACAAAATCTCTACAATACCAAAATTCTAGGAAGTTCTTATATACTAATCCTCAAAGTCCATCTTAAGTCTATGTGCTCTAATCAGAGTTTATCTAAATCTAGCTTCCAAGGTTTGTACTAAAATTCCTCTGTTACCAATTGTCACACCCCGACCCCAGTTACCTAGAGTCGGTGCATTATTATTTAACATTGGCATGATCACAAGAAAGATCAAATCTCGAAAGAACGATTAGTTTAGTAGCCTTAGAAACACTAGATATATTCATAAAGTTTTACATTACATCATAAAAATAAAAACTACAACAACATCATATTTTCTCCATAGTCCACACTATTATCCCCTCATAATGTCCCTACAGGTCATTCATAATTTACTTCTTCACATCCTGGGAGAAATAAAACATAGAAAAGGGGTGAGCTCAAATGCCCCGTAAGGATAACAATGTAGCGGAAACTTTTATAAATAAGAATAAACATTTAAGGAAATGTATAACTAAAACAAAAGCCTTTTAAACTGTAACTTCAACATAGTATAGTAAAAATAAAATGAAATAATTCTATTTACTTATTCACATGGATATTCTACTAATCGTATAATCATATGCACTATAAATAACCAATTTCATAATGATGGAATGCATAATTCCAGACTATCATAACCACATAGCCAAGGCCTCATGCCAAGAATACAAATAATATTTTGTCAAGGCCTTGTGCCAAGACACTAGTTTGTCTCATAAGACCTACCGATTAATCGAGGAGCTATAGCGGGCTCCACCTGTCACATATTAAGTCCAATGCATTCCCATATGAAAAGGTTTAAACATAACATAAACATTCGTATTAAAACTAGTATACGAAATGTAAATAATTCATCCATAAACCATGAATGGTATAAAAATAACACATCCACAGTCAAAAAAATCACAAAAACCTTCAATAAAATATGGACGTTTTGTATCATAATAAATCAACTTCAAATAAGCTTAAAATCTATCAAAGGATGTTGATATAGATGAAATCAAAACTATTTGAGAGAAATATCCCTTTTTTGAAATCATTTAAAAGTAACATAATTATAAAATAAAATATTTACTTTGAAAATTTTCTTATATGCTTGTAAGGGAAGCTTTGAAGATTTTATAATGGTGGAAAATAGCTGCACCCTCCGTACAAGTTAAAAAAAACATTCTTACCTTAATTCTGTCGAAAAGGTTAAAAAGCACCTTGTTTGGAAAACGACGGAAAGATTACTTTATAAACCTCTTATAAAAATTCAAACAAGGGTATAAATGAATTTGACCCATATTCTTTTAAATAGTAAAAATGGTTTGAAATACATTTTTAAGAAACATGGATTTGGATGATAAAGAGATCCCAGTAGATTATTACGTATAAACAACCTCAGATAACGAAGAGATTGCGAAATAAACCCTTACCTTGTAATTTTCCTTGGTTCGGGTAGGTTAAACTCCTGTATAATGGTAAAATAATTGTTATTAAATTATACAACAATCATATATATTAATATGATAACATATATTATCTTTTACCATTGATTTGTTAATAATATCTTAGTATTATCGTTGTTTCGGGTGTTAACTTACTCATTTTCTTTTATATGTTTTGTTATGTAAGTCGTGCTTTTCATGGATAAGTTGTATCTTAATCATATACAGAATGATATCAAGTCCTTAGATACTATTATTAATCATCTAATGATAATTATACTTGAATGGATACGATGGATAATGAATCTTATCACGTTCGTGGAGACGGTAGTCCGTACGTACGCACGAGCGACAATATCATTCTTTTGATATTAAAATAATATATAATTGAATGGTATAACATATATATATAATCATTATCATGTTATATTTATTATTTATATGAGTTACACATCATTATTTTACCCATCCAAATAATATTTTATTGAATAACAATTACACCATGACGTGGACACGGTAAGCCGTACGTACGCACGTATGGTGACATGTTATTCAAAGGATGGATAGAATACTGAATATGGTTGGACCATATTTATAATAAAATCACAGTATATATAATATACTGTAGTTATTATTTTAGAATGGTAATAACAAAGAAGGAATAAGTGGAAGAAGAAAGGAACTTGGAAAAAGGGTGGTGAAATCATTACCTCTTCTTCGGGTTCTTCCTTTTGATTTGATCAAAAGGGCTCTTAGGTTGGCTTTATGACTAAAGGAAGGACTCTAGGATGAATTTAGGTATGTTGAGAGAGTATTTGGGCAGAGTTTGGCCAAGCCAAAATGCTTTTAATGTGTGATTTAATTAAAAGGGAAAGTGCCCTTTTATAAGAGGGGTGAGGGACACCTTTGGAAAAGCTAGAAATATTATTTTACAATAAATTAATATTAGGTTTCTAATGGCTCCAAAGTGGATTATTTAAAGTTTAAGGTGGGGATAGGTCGAAAACCACTCAACCAATAGAATTTAGACAGGTTTGGGTTACTATATTAACCTTATCATTAAGTATTAACTCTTAGTTAATTAGTTTCACTTTTACAATGTCTCTTTGTATTTTTATATTATATGGTTAATAAACTTTCGATATACGTCCAAGAGATCCCCAAGTGGTCCATTAATGATACAACTATCATGATATAAGACTTTTGGCCGAACCTTATATTTTTAGAAATTTAATATCAATTAATAATATAATATTTGTTTTAAAAACTCTTTTATGTCAATTTTGACACCATTTGGAAAATTGATTTTTGTGAAAATCATAACAGAATTATTAGTTCAAAAAAAGTAAATTAAATCAATCCTAATATGTTATATTATCCTATAAAATTAGTTTAATTCATGTAAAGTCTCAAATTATTTTTATTTTGGTATTTATAATATCAATTATTTTAATTTTTCACTATTATGGTAATTACTGCATCATCATTGTGTCATAAATAAATTAAATTATTTAATGTCTAAAAATTATAAATAAAATATCTTTATGTAGGAAATCATTTTATATTTCTAATTAATATTTACAATCGAATTTATATTTTGTATAACACTATATTAAAAATGTTTTAGTAAATAAACTTTGATTTTTACTCTTTTAACTCTTCTTTGAATTAAATAATAATAAACGTACTAATGTAATCCAAGTGGACTTAAATGATAATATTTTATTCATAAGGTTTTTTTTGGTCGATATACACTTGTCCAATAGAATTAGGACTTGTGTTAGGGTAATATTAATTTCATTTTTACCCTTAATTACCCTATTTACTTTTAACTGTGGTAAATAAAAGTAAAAAGTTACTATTCACCAAAAAATATTTTCATCTCATTGAACCACATTTTACTCTTTGATATTAACCGTGTCTCTCATATTTTCTAAATTCCAATCACAGAAGCGGTAAAATTAAGTTTTATGAAAAATTCAATTTTTTAACTACCACTTAGTGGTTTCACTATTCATCAAAAATTGAAATTATTCTGAACAATGCCAAAATTTCACCCTAATCTATAATTAATATTCTGAATTCAAAAATGATGTATATTTTACAAAAATTCCAAACATATAAGTTGCATTTATTAATTTTATAATTAATTGCCACTGTTACAATAAATAGCGTGTTTTTAAGAAACTATATATATCAAAAGATTGAAAATTGTTTATGTCCAATTTCAATGTGAAATTAATTCTAATGAACACCATTGAATAAAATGGAAAAAATATATTCTAATTATACTTTAAAACCACTAAATAATATAATTTATCACGATAAATTATTTTGATTAAAAAAAAATTTTTTAAGTATTTTCACTATTCATAAAAATTGGACGTTCTCAGAAAAATACCAAAAATTCAACTTAGGATAATTTCGATATTCTGAATCCAAAAATGAAATCCATTTTGAAATATAAAATATATATAATTTCAAAAAGTAGGTACTACTATTCATAACTGCTAGTTTGATTGGTTGTGGTGTGTTAGAACTCGATGTTGCGTACAACACACGATATCACATTATTCCAAGAGAAGCATACCGTAGAAACTTGGGGTGTTACACTATAAATATTTTATTAGAGGTTATCCAAAAAGTTCAAGATGATAAAAATTATTGAATATATTTTAATGATGTTCTCTATAAGAATTCATGCACTCCGATCAATAATAGATTAAATCATTTGAAAAAACATTATATGTTATTATTTAATCAAACTATCAATCTTTCATATTCTATTCATTTCCATCTCATTGATAAATTAAACTTTCACACCTTAACAACATATTTTTCTCTTAAAAAAAATTACGTTATAATATGCATTCATCTATTTGTATAAAACTTTTCCTAGAATTTTTTAGATGTTTCTAATTTTCAATGAATATATAACTATAATATATTTTCAAAAAAAATATCCTACTTAATGTTTATATTTTATTTTTTAATTCATTATTGTTCTTATCTTTATCAATTATATGATTCAAGATATCAAACAAGAGATAAATGTAATATGGTGTATTCTATCTTCTCTAGAATATTTATTCTATATTGTTTAGTTTTTTATCTCTCCCCTTTATTATGAATCCCCTTTAATTTCTGGAAATGAATGAACTAAAAACAATATTTGGGAATAAGGTGGAACTCATTTTATACATAGTTATAGAAGTAAGGATTAGAGTTTATTCTTGACTAAGATAATCCTCTTTTTTTAACTACAACACTAGTAAATCACTTCATGTTATCTCCACTTGTTTTACTAGTTGAAATATTTCCAATTGAAGCCTTATATATCTTTTTAAAAGCCTCCTTGTAAAATATCTCCTTTATCTAATTATCAATCAAGTCACATGATTACTTTAGTGTTGGATTCATATTCTTATAAATTTATAATTAAACTAAAATAATGATCAAATAGTCCTTTTAGACATGCCAATATTTATTACACATCCCAAAATGTTATTTAAGAAATCTAGGAATATCATTTTTAGAAAAAACATCATGAAACTTGAGTAATTATTCTTTTTGGACATCTTGATTTACTAGAACGAATGTTTTTAATTTTTTATCCTTTATTTTTTATTACCCTATATATTTGGGTTATCCATGTGATCATAAATTATTTTAAATGATGATCAGATTTTTATGATTTTACACATGGTTTATTTGGAATAATTTTCATGGGGTTATTCATTATATTTTTATCATAGGATTATTTACAATTTTTGATACATTACATTAACATTATCAAAACTAATTTCCATGGGCTATTCACAATGATTTATGTTTGACTCCCTTTCCAACAATAGAAGAAAATTAATCTTTGTTATTGAATAATCATTCTTAGAAAACTTAAATTTATTTTGTAAAACTTATTCTTTAATTTATTAACCAAGGAAAAATTATATGCATTTTTTTATTAATTATTATTATATAATCTTATTCCTATGAGTTTCTCATGAATATTCATGGTATATTTTTACAATAATACATCTTCATCATGACCACTTTGATTGAAAATAAAAGAACATTATCAAATATTTCAAATCTATTTTAGATTAAATAATTCATAGTTTATTCTATGAACTCAAAATCAATTTCATTTTTCACTCCTTTATATATAATCATTATTTTGTTTCCATGGGATGACTTTTCATTCTAAAAACTGATAATGTTTTTCAAAACCTCCTAGAACATAGGAAGTAGCTAACAAAACTTGTTGATATCCATTAAAAAAATCTAACTAACATTATGAGTTTGTTATTATTTTTTACTTTCTACTTCAATGGGGAATCCATTAAGGAACATCATATAATATTTTAAAAATCCTCATAACTTTTCTATAGTTTCTCTAATAAAATATAATGCATTATATAGTTTCTTTCTCATACAAGAAAAAACTAAAATGAAACTATGATACATTAAAACAAAATTATAAAATTTTACCTTTATACTATAGCTATTAAATTAGTGGGTATAAATAGAAGTAACCTTATTAATAAATCTATAAAAATAAGAAATAAAATAGAACCATATAACAAAATACAACCTTATAAAGCATATTTGTATGAGCCTGAAATATAGGTAGATTTAATGGGGATTTTATAAGATCTCTCCCATTTCAAACTCCAAGAATTATTGAATGATTGAAATTTTATGTGTGAAAAGTAAAATCTTGTGAAAATTTTCACAAGATATATGCTAGCATAATATCCACTAATGACTACGATAAGAGATTACAATATGCTTAGATCATGTGTAGATATCCTAAGGGTATATTTAACTCAAAATTAGAATGATAGTAGTATATAATTATTAAAATAATAAGTTATTTATTACAATAATTTTACATATTTTTTGTTTTTTGACTTTTACAAGAAAAGAAATATCGTTATTTACTAATGCATTGATAAAACTAACAAGATAATTTTATTCTTAAATAATTATTATATATAAAATTTTATTTTTTTATTATTTATTTATATATGATAAATATACAAAACATATGTTTTATATTGATAATATAAAACCAATATAATTAGTAATTGATAGGAAATAAGAGTATGAATAGATCATATTTTTTTAAAGGTTATTTTCACATGAAACACATTTTAATTATATTTTAATGTATTTATTTAAAAGATAAAATTTAGAATTTTAATTTCATAAAATTAACTTCATTTTAAGAATTTTCATGTCAGTATTACCATATGATGAATTTTTGGGATTTTATTGAGAAGTTTTATTATTTTATGAATAATGATAAATACAGTTTTTATTAATATAGTAGTGTTTTGACCATAGAATGATCTATTCGTGATTGAAAATATTAATAAATCATTTTTCTTTACTAAGAATTAATTTATGAAATAAAATTATTTGTTTAGAAATATGAGGATTATTTTTTAGAACAGATGTTTAGCATTTTAAGTCATAAGAAATGTTTCATTTTAATAAAAGAATTTGTCATTTTCTTTAATTATGATACCGTAATGTAGAATTATATTATCAATTTCTTCAAAATACACATAATTATTATATTTTAATAACAAACTTATTAATTTCTTGTAAATCAGCAACATTGATAAATATATCCTTAACATTATTTATATGCCTAGAAATATAGTTTTTGTAAAAATGATCTTTTACCCATTATGTGAATTAATATTAATATCAATTTTTATAACCCTTATAAATTTAATTTGAAGAAATTGATTTATTATTTGGATCATTAGGTATAAATTATGTAATACAAACTATTTTATTTTTATTTATAAAAAATGAATTACTTATATTAAAATTAGTTACTATGGTAAAGGTAAATTAAATTTAAAAGTGTTTATAAAAGGGTATTGAACCTAAAATATGTTTAAAAAAATTATAAAAATGTGTTTATGAAAGGTATGTTGACCTTACCCTTTTCTAAATCTATTATTTCTCACTATTGGATCCTTTTCGCCCTTGAATAGTGACTTGGAATTTATATTTTTTATAAAAATGCCACTCCTCTCATTTATAAATACCCCCACTTCACCACATAATTTATATAGTCATTATAAAGAATTAAATAGACCAATAATAAACCCTAGTCTATTCTAAACCCTCTACCCATATCCTTTAATCCTTTGTCTTTCCAAAAAACCAAGCTAAGGATCCTAGAGGTGTTACCTAATGGAGAACATCTAAAGGGAGGGGTAAAGTTCTCAACTGAGATCTCTTTATTCATTTATTATTTTGAGCTCCCAAATATAATCTACTCATTAATATGTTAAAAATAAATTTTATTAATATGATTAAATTTTATTATTCTGTGACAATATTACTTTTTTACCATTCTCCAACACTTTTGAAAAATGAAGATGTCATCATACATACATGAGGACTGTGACCTACATGGACAATGTGTTCTATTTTATATAAAAAACATACATTGATAATCTGAAATAGTTATTTAATAAATGAAAAATAATTATAACATATTCAGGATCCTAAAATAGTAAATTATTTTATTTCAGACCTCCCCTCAATCAATGAAAAATGACAATGTCGGGTATGTGTACATCCAGACTACCACCCCAAAAAAATTATTTATTTCATTATCCATTACCACCTAACATGGATGAATTTAAAAATATATATAATATATAATATTATATTTATAAAACTAATAATATTATATAAATACAATATTTGACATTTTTTGAGTGATATTAACAATAAACATTTACAGTAAACATAACCGCCTTAAAAGAACATATAAAGACACTATTCTTAATGATATTCCATTATATGAAAACCTATAAAGCTACATAAATTTTGTTCTACTTGAAAAATAAAGGATATAAACCTCTAAAATTTTTGATATTATGAATAAATGTTTTATCACATTTGACTATAGTTAATTTACAAATGAAGTTTCAATGAAATTAAATAAAACATTTCGAGTAACTGAAATAAGAAAAAAAAACTTAAAAAATGAATAAATAATGATAATAAATAGACCATTGAAAATTAAATAAAGATAATTGAAACAAATTTTATTATTCGTGAATTTAATTTCATGTGAAAAGTAAACAAGGACCTCGAGTCAGGGTTTTCATATCCCAATTGTGCTTCATTGAGAATTTGTTTATATCCATAATTTATTCCCTCCATATGATGTAAATATTTACCTTGGATTCATTTTATCATAAATGTATTATATTATATGGGATTTAAAAACCTATATCACGTTTTACCTTCATGTTTTTTCATTTATTAATATGAAAAATTCATAAGTGGTCTCTTGACTAAATTTTCCATACATATTTCTCTGGAGATAACATAATTGATTATTTCCTTCTAGGATCCCTTATTATTTCATTTATCTATTATAAATGATAAATCCTCCATTAAAATTAGTAAAAATTATTTATTCAACTAAAAACCATTTTCATATGTTTATTTCTTCCAAAAAGTTTTGACAGGGTTAGGATTAATACTCATCATTCCTAATAGATTTTTCTCCACCATGTCCCTAATTTTCATTCCAACCAATTTTCTTCATTACATGGAACCCAAATACATTTTCTCTCCTATAATCTTAAAATTTCTCCCCATCCATTTTCAAAGTAATTTTATATTATCTTTTCATTTATATGGGTTCCAATTATGGTATTATAATATAGTAAATGGGATATTCTAAACCAGCATCATTACCTTTGAGTTACACATTCATGTTCATTTTCTCCATTTTCCCCTATATTATTCTAAAAAAATTAAAACATATTATGTGTATATGTTCCTTAAATATATAAATAGTTTAATTTATATTTAATTTATGGGGTTAATACAAGTTTTATGTTCTCCTAACAATTCTATTCTTTAAGAGAACCTAATTTATTAAAATATCACAACTTCATATTTCTTGTCAAGTACCACCTCCGTAAAAAATTTTAACCACGAGTACCATTTAAAAAACATAATTATTTTATGGAAAACCACTATATTTAAGTTATTTCCTAAAATAAAATAATTATATACTTCCTTCTTTAAAAATTTCCCATACCTATTTTAGAAATAAAAACTAAAGTGGATCAATTTTATTATTTCTTCTAAAATAATTCCCATATTTTTTTGACATTGGAACTAAATGATCAGTAACTATATTTATTTTTAAAATATTAACTTCCATAATAATTTAATTCCTTCCCCTATTGATAATCCTTATGATATAGCCTACAGTAATGTCTTGCGATAAAATTATGAAACCAACATCATTCTCATGGGTTTTATCATGCTACTGATTTATATATAGTTTCTTTTCCTATTGCATCTCATATATAAATGTTCTTTTTATTAATATAAATGGTTTAATCTTTTATAGCCGAAATTAATAAGGTAAAATTTTAATTTTATGAGATACCATGTATAGTTCATGAGCGGTTATCCAATGGAAATTATATTATATTTTCTTGGTGATGAGACTTTACAATAGTTAATAAGTCGTTATCCTAAGAACATTATATCATTGAGTATTTCCAAGGATCCTTGAATATGGTACACATGTTTCAAGCTTAATAACATCATGTTATTTTTTTATGGTGGTTAGCCTTTAATTATTATAATAATTTTATGCTTTATTTTATTGCCATATATTTTTTATTCCATGATCATATGATATCATTCCCTAAAATCTTGTTTTTATTATTATCTCAAAATATTAGGACATGTTACGTGTTTTTATTTTTTCATTATAAGTTTCAATATCATGACTTATGACCAAGTTTTATAATTACAAGTTCTTTTAATAATATTTTCCACCATTTATTATGTTTTCTCATATTCGTATTATCTAACTATTGATGACATGATTTCCCGTAATAATCATTTGACATAACCCCTTTAATTTGTATTATTTTACCTACAAAATTTTATATAAGTCTATATTTAGAAGGATGTTTTATATAGATATTCTTTGTGTTAGATATTGAAGACATAAATGAGGAAAAAATAATACAGTTGGAAAAAAGTTATTTTCTGATAAAAATGGCACGGTAAATAATTCTCAAAGATAATAAACATCAAATTACTGGGATTATGTGATTATTTTGAGGTGTAATTATTATGTTATGAAAATAATTTGATATATATCCTTATTTATCATGTTTTATCTCACTTTTTATCAAATATAATGCTTAAAGAAAGGTTTATTAGCACTAAACTCATAAGTGTGGGTCTATAGATTTATATCATCTTCCCATATCCACCATAGGTTCTTTTGGTATGTTTATAATCATTTTTTACCACCAATATGTTCCAATATTCTTAAATATTACCCACAATTTTCAGGAAAATAGATTAATTTTCAAACAATATATTTTATGATAATTTATAACTTTGTTTTAATCACTCAATAAGGTTTTAACCAATATTTCATAGCACTTATTTCAACATGATGATGGTCTTTTTCATTCAATATCTTATTTACTAAAAAATATATGTTTATAACCATTCTCTAATCAACTTATAAATAATAATCATGAAATATTTTTTTATTTTCTAATCGAGATTCCAATTAATGACATTTCAAATTGAGAAATTTCTTATCACCCTCTATTAATTTTATTTTATAATCCATATCCTTGTAGATATTCTCAACATTATTCTCAAAATAATTCAGAATATTTTCCTTCTCTGGTAATGAATTATCAGTCTCTTTTATCTTCTAATACTTTTCATCCATATTAATATTTGGGATATAAATTATATCATTTTTTATAAAATAATATATGTGGCTTATTCTAAATCCCTTTTAAGTATTCTTATTCATCTTGAGTATCCATGAGAAAGTAATTTTGAAATATAGAGAACATTTCATTAATATTTAAATTTCATATTATTTTACACTCTAGATTATTGGTGTAACATTTTCACACCAATTCCTTTTGATTCAAATATTATTTTCCTATATTTATGATTCTTCTTCTAGGTGGGATATCTCCTCCTATAATTATTAAAAGTGAAAAATAAATTAATATAACTATAACATGGTGAATATATTGGATGTTTTCCTCTAGTTAGGTACATGATTCATCATATGATTTAACAATTTTTTTAGAAACGTGATCTTTCCCAATAAATATTATTTTATTAGAGGAATAATGTTTATCAGAAAGAATAGTTGAATTTTTTTTATAAATATTGTAAATCACCTTAGGCATAAATGTTTTCCATCATCTTATAAGTTTATTTTTAAAAAACTTATTCAATATTCATGGTAGTTCTGAAATATTCATGATTTAAAAATATATATGTCTGGTTTTATTATACATATAATAAGATAAATATCTAATTCATATTTTTAAATTCATTCTTTATTATTTTTTCTAAGTCCTAATGGATATATAATTTGGATTAAAAATTGAATATTCATATTTATATCTCTAATTAATATTCAATATGGAAGAGGATGAAAAAAATTTAACTACTTTAAATCCATATAGTATTGAGAGAATAATAAAATTTATAAACATAACTCTAATGGTATTTCTTGATTCATTGGGATCAGTGATCTATATTGAGGGGTGGTGAATTAGTGTGATGAATTTTGACAATATAAAACTTTTTATCACTCTCTAAATACACTTCTATTTGATTAATGGAATTCTCACTCCTTCCCCTATATTAGTTAGAAAGTTCATTGCATAATCAATACACAACCTATATAAAATTATTAATGAGAGTTTTCCCGTTGATATATGACTAAGGACATAGTGTATAGTGGTTGTTAATTCTTGTACACACTACTCAGATTTCATTATCTAGAGAAATCTAAGGAAATTGAATATCATGGGAACAATACCCCAGAAACCAAAAGTTATTTATCAATATTAGGATGGATGAATAGTCATGGGTGTGTGAATTGAACCTTTAAAATAATAATCAAAGTGAATATAATTTTTCACAGCATAAATAAAAATAAGATAAATAGTGTGATTTCTATATTAGTTTACATCTAATTAATCATTTTATTTATTTTCACTCATCAACAATATATAGATAAATATAACTAAATATAATGTAATCTATAACTTTTGATGGGAAATCACAACACTTTTACAGGAATTGTTAGTACTTATAAGAAAAATCCATGGTTGAATTTTTTCCTCATTATTTCACAACCTATCTAGCTTTCTTTTATAGTGAGGTAAGAAACAAAACCTACTTTTATCCATATCAAGGCACAATTTAATTCCTATTGACTATTATTATTAAGTCACAACCTGTATGTAACATTTTTATGTGGTTGTATAATATTATGGTCCTAGATTTCTAGGGTAGTATAACCCAGTATAATAATGAACACAGAAATATATAGAAAGCATATGGAACCATAGAACTATTTAAATAATGAGAGCATTGTGTGTTGATTTAATTATGTTCCACCTCATAGAAAAGGATCAAAAGTATAAAGTCCAAGTGAGAAAGTTATACTGAATGATCACAACATGTTTGAATATAGTAATTCTTTAAAATGTCCTCAACCTCAATCACCAATTGGTAATGTTGGACTGTATATATAAAGGTCCATTATGCAAAAAAAATTAAAAATATGGAACCCATCTCATTTATACCTTCCCAAAGAAACATGTTCATATAAATCCATACTATTCAAATTGAGATGTCAAATTTTAATAGGTGAGTATTTATTACATAACAAAATAATTGATTCCAGAATTAAAGAGGTCTAGTTCCTTCAGATACATAGATACATAAATAACTCATTTATATGTGAACTACATAATATCCAACTCTGTTATTCATAAATATCAATCTTTAAATACATATCACACATAATAACTTCCCTTATAACCAATGGAATATAAACATAAAAAATGGTGATCTCGTATTCTCAGTATGGGTTAAAATGGAGATATCAAAAACACATGGGAATAAGTGAATGACAACATGATAATATCACTTGAAAACCATATCTTACATATCATAAATCATAATCAAGAGTCGTGGTATAAATATTGGTAGTTTATAAGATATGAATCACAAATGAATCAAATAGAATTATCCATGAAGAGTATAATTATGGAATTAGGCATAGATTTTTGGAAGACACAAAAGTATAGAAATTTATTTCCATAGTGGTTAAGGATTATTTCAAAAAGTATCATAGTGTAATGGGTTTAATCCCTAAATAATAATAGTATTCAAAATTAATTCCCAGTAATATCATAGTGGTTAGATTCCCTTACTAATTTGGGTTTACTCTCCATTCTAAACTAGTTTATCTAATGGGATATCTATCTTTACACTATGAACTGGAGAAAAATATAATTCCAAGAACACCTATCACATAATAAAATTCATATTGATATGTGAAACAATATCAAAAAATATTCATCATATCATAGCCTATGAAAACGAAACGGTTTTCCCAATCATTTAGTCATAGAATAAACAATGAAAAATAAAAAAGTTTCATAATCATTATATTAATTCACCATAATATAACCCATGGGAAAATGAAAAAACCTTTTCATAATAATCATCAATCATAAAAATAAATAATAAGGATGTTATCATTATATTGTATTCCCAGTAAAGGTTGTGAAACATAAAAAGATGTCAACTTAGATGGAAAATTATTTTAAATATCACTCGAAACATTTCTTGAGGAAATTATCCTTTTAAAATTAAAATAACTCATTTAAAATATAATAAATTTTAAAAATAGAAATAGGAACATTTTATTTTAAAAAATTCTAGGAAACTTTTAAATTAATGATTAAATAATATAGGAGTCACGATGGTGGAAAATATTTTTAAATCCATGTACATTAAAACAAATATTCCATTCACATTTTCGATAAAAAGTAAAAAGTGCCATGTTCTAAAATATACAAGAATATTCATTTTAAAAAAAATTGTAGAAAGTAAAACATGGGTAAAAAATACTTTCAATAATCATAAGAAAAGTTTATAAACATTCCTGAAAACCTTTCTTAGAAAACATGGATATAAAATAAAAATGATCTTCAATTGAAGGGAGAAATAGAGTGGATTTTCCTTAAAAATATTATTCTAGACTCTTGAGTACATAATGAGAGTAATATGAAAGTAAAATATGTAATTTAAAAAAATAAATATAGTAAAATAAAATTCATGAGATTATATAGAGGTATATCATTAAATTCAATCATTATAAACATAATCACAAACAATCCTGACAAACAATAATATTTTAACATAAAACTATTAACACTGGTAATTTTTGAATCATAGGACCCATGAAGGAAATAAACATAGATGTATTTGTAAATCCCCATAACTATAATTAGATAAATCATATATACATTCATTTTAATTATAATAACTACATAAAATAACCAAGGAGTGATTATGGCATGTGTCTCACATAAATAAATGTGAGACAAAAATCATTTAACTAAAGTCTCAACTTTCATCATACACATACGAACCTAATTTATAATAAATAGAAGATTAATATAAATATATTATATAAATATACTCAAATATAACATATCATATATGATATATTTATAATCTTTTATCACCCATTCAATAAAAATAAATTTAAAAGTATTATTCTGGGTAATAACTACTTTGTTTTTTATATATGTTTTGGTTCAATAGTTTTAGTGATTTTAAATTAATCCTGGTTGAATCATATAAATAATAATCATAATTATTTAATTAAATATATATTAATTATATATATATTATTATTTATCTATAAAATTGGAGATAAAAAAAGAATTACACCATTCATGGAGATAGTAGGACATACGAACGTATGAACGATGTTTCCATTTTTTGATGGATGGAACAAATAAAATGTATAAAATTATTAACCTTTAAATAATAATTTATATATCATATATATTTATAATATTTATCCGTATCACCAATCATGTCAAAATAATGAGAAATTATTATCACATCGCGTTGTCGAGGTGGTAGTCCACAAGTATGCATCAGTGATGTTATCCTTTTTCAATTGATTGGATGGTAAGAAGGTAGAAATTATATTAAAATTTAATAACTTTTGTAATGGAATCAGTATATTATATTTAATTTAAATTCATCATTATATCCACCAGTAGAAGGAAGTGGTGAAAAATAAATTATATCAGTTCACAAGGAGTTGTTCTGTCATACACATGATTGATGGTTCCATTTTCAATTTGATCAAAGAGGATAAAAATATAGGTTATTCACTTAAAATAACAAAATATAATTATATGTTATATAATTATTCTATTATAACATAGTTTTTTAATATTATTTTGAGGAGGTGTAATATGAAGTAAAATAAAAAAAAACTGATTATGAATGATACATCTTCTTCAGAAAACCTATTTAGGTTAGCAAAAAAATCCATATTATGAGGGTTTGATAATCAAAAAAATGAATCCAAGACATTGTTAGTAAAGTTAGTAATGGTTTTTTATGGGTTTTTTATTAACCAAATGAATCTTGAAGTGGGTATAGGAGAGGATAAAAGTTGTCCTTTTATAAATGGGGGAGGGGATGTGCTTATAAATTTCCCTAAAGATTATAAAATGGTAGTCATTCTGAAGCCAAATGTCTCAAAATGAAAACCAATTATAATGTGGGGTTTAATAAGGTCTAAATATGGCCAGAAAATAGTATTTATACAAGTATAATTCATAAACATACCATTATCATTCAGTTTAACCCCCAACAAACCCATTTTAACCTTAACTGTGGTAATTAATTTTCACTTTATTCACTATTCATTATGGAAAAAATTTAACTTACACATGTTACATAATAATAATTATAATGATTCAAAATTTATAATCAATTTTTCCAAATTCAATTTGTATAAGTGGAGGAAGTTGAATTAAAATTAAACACAGAAGCATGTTGAAAAGAGGTTTTCTAAAGATGAAGTTTTCTTAAGTACAAAAGGTTTTTATATAAAAATTTGACATGAAATTAATTAAAATGATATAAATTCGATTAACACTAATTTAATTTAACTAATTTTACTTTTAAAAATATTTTAAAACTAAATGGAACTTGGATAAATCATTAAATGAAAAGACAATTTTTAATAAAAATCAGTATTTTTCAATATTCATCAAGAAATTAATTTTTTTAGAAAATTATAAAAAATTACCTCTTATAAAAATTTAAAATTTTTATTTTAAAAAACTAATTTTATTTTTTGAAATAAATTTTATTATAAGTAAATTATTAATTTTAAAATAAGTGTCTAATACTTGATTAAACTACTTCTTAGAAATATACATTTTTTAAGCAAAAAGATGGATTTATAATTATCTAATGCAAAAAAAATATTATATTAATGATAAAAAAATTATATAATATATAATATATAAATATGATTGAAATTATTCATAAATAAGGACTAATTTAATTTATTAAGAAAAAAACACATAGTAATAATAACTACAGTTTTTCCAAAAATATTAATTTTACTCTCAAATTATTTTTATTTTATTTTATAATACATTGATAACTAATGAATATATTTTATACATATTCCCACCATAAGTTTTTCATAATTTAGTTATTCCTATTCATACCCACCAACTTAATGGATAGGTTATAAATGTACACTATATTACAGTTCGTTAAATCTCGGTGTTACATATAATGCAAAATATCTAAGAAATTGAGATAATTTGAAAATACAATATTTCAAAAAACCACCATTATAGGCCCTTATAACAAAATTCACACTCAAAATTCTGTCACTCTAATAAAAAAAGTAGAGGATATTTCTTCCTCATATTATCTTTATGTTCCCATGTGGCTTCCTCAAAATGGTGGTTTCACCATAAACCATTTATTGGGTGAGTGTTCTTGTATCGTAGAACTTTCATTAAACTATAATCTATTATGGTTATACCTTATAAGGGGATATTAATATATTGGTACATTCCCTTTTTTATAACTTTTCATGGTTCAGGTATGTGCTTCTTCTGTACATATACATGAAACACAGTGTGGACTTGAGAGAGGTTCGGTGGAATCACTAAGTGATAATATATTATACCAACTCGATCAAGAATCTTGAAGGATACAATTTAAATAGCACTCATCTTTCCCTTATTTATGGATCTAATAACATTATTCTATAGAAAAAATTAAATAAAATAATTCTCACCAACTTCAAATTATAGGCATTGCCAATTATTTTTTTAGTATAAAATTTCAATCTCTTTTTTTACCGTTATCTATTACCAAATGGTTTATACTTTCTCTTACATTTACTCAACTATGTCATGTCCTAATAGATTTATTTCTCCAAATTTATCCCATCATTTTGGAGTTATACACATATTTCCACAGATTTATTTATAATGAGTTATCATAATTCTCAAGTGAAATCTATTATTGTATGAGAACTCAATTAGAGTAAGGTGTTCATATAAACATGTTTTAAATAAATTTACCAATATCTCAATATATCCTATAGGGTTTGAATGGATCTCTTAGACTATACATTTGTATGAGGATGATAAATCATGTGGAAACTCAAATTTGTATCAAGATCTTGTGAAATACTTGACCAAAACATCAAGGTAAACCTCAGATCCCGATAAAATATAATAGAATACGGTACTCTATAGAACCTTTCCATAGACCTATTGTATATTATGGAAACATGATAAAAATAGAATAATTTTATAATGGAAAATATGTGTGCATACTTGGTAAGGTGATTACCCATTACCCAACTAGTAATATGACTATTAGACATTTTGGGGACTCTATTAACAAATTCCGTGTTGATTTTTTTTAATTCCCATTCTAATATTAGTAATGGTTGTAATATCACCTTAAAAATTTTACTCCTAGCCTTAACTTGATGAAATACTAATAATATATATAAAAACTCTACAATATATATCTCCATGTTATCCCACCAAAAATACTCTTCAATGTCTCTATACAACTTCATACTTATAGGATTAATAGAGAATTACGAACTATGAGCCAAATCCAACTATTATTTTTTAAAATATTGTATGTATTGAACACATACATAGTTCATGAACCCTATCATTCTATCATGATCATTGGTGAACTCAAGAACTTTTTAGAATTTCTCCTATAGTTCTAAATCATCCTTCTATACCTATTTAATCTTTACTTAGCCAGATTGTTGACCACTAATTTGAGAAAGGTAATATTTTTCCCCTTCCTTTAAGATTTTATGGTTCATCCTTTGAAAATAAAAAAATACTAGATATTTTGGGATCCAAATAATAGATAATATAGTATTATTCTTTTGACTCGGGGAATCAAGCACCTTGTTCGCTTTCCCTTGGCGACAATGTATTGAGAAGTCACAATTTTTAATTAGTTCTGATTATTTTCTTAGGTTCATATTCAATTATTTCTGTTAGAATATATAAATTAAACTATTATTATTAGTATATGTATCAAAATTTTCTCTCTAAACATAAATCCTTGATATCTTTAATTTAAAAATTACCACAGCTAACTCCAAATCATGAGTTTAGTAATTCAATTAATTAACATTCAATTACCATGATCCATAAGCTATAACCATTTCATTGCACATGAGAATTAATCTCAATCCCTTTTTCAATGTATCACTATAGATTACAAACACTTTTCTATTTTATGGTAATGTAAGAAGAGCTGCGCTCACTAACCTTCAATTTAATTCCTTGATATTTTCATCACATTCATTTCTCCAACAGAACTTGGATCCCATCTGAGTTTACATAGTGAGTAGATTAGATACTAATGAGAAATTCTCCAAAAAGAACTAGTAATATCTAGTAAAACCAAGAATAATTCACATATCATCCATAGTTTTTAGTCTGGTCCAATGTTGAAAAACATCATTATTTTATGGATCTATATATATATACCCTCTATTGAGATTATACAACCTAAAAAATTACACTTTTGTACCTAAAATTAAAACTTGGTAAATTTTTCATACCAAAACTCCTTCCTTGGAAACTTCAGTGCAGTTCTCAAGTGATCATCATTTTATTCCTTGATCATTGAATATATAATAATTTCATCTATAAATACTACAAAAAAAGATCAAGTTAATATCTAAGGATTCTATTCATTAAATCCATGAATACATCATGGGAATTAGTAAGAAAAAATGGAATCACTATATATTCATATTGTTTATACCTTGTATAGAATGATGTCTTGGCTATATACTCATTTAGGTAACTCAATTGATGATATTTATGATGAATTTAAATCATTTAAAAGTATTGATATCCACATATATGATCAAGAAAGTCATCAATACGAGGTAGAGGATACTTGTTCTGGATTGTGATCTTACTAGTTCCTGATAATCAAGGCAGAGTCACTTAAATCAATATTTCTTATTAATAAAAAGAATTTGTGAACCCCAAGGTTAAGCACATGGATTAATAAATACATTTTCAATATTCTCTTAGAGTTGCTTATTTAATTCCTACAACTCAATCCAGGCCATTCTATATAAAGTCTTTGAAATAGGTGTGCCACAAGGTATGTGTTATAATGAGAACTCAACATCACGATTTAGTGGAACACTATGTAAATATTCTATAAATACATCAACAAACTCTTGTATAGTATGGATATATTTGATTTTGCATTTCTACCCAATGATCTATGATAAAAACCCTTTTGTTTAGGATTCAAAACCCATACAGTGGATGTGACTTACATATGATGTTCATACTTATCATCACACTGATATATGATCATAAGTTAGTTTAAAATATCAAAAATGAACTTCATTCCTTATTAATAGATGTGGGATTTATGAATAGAAGTAAACCCATCCCTAAAATGAAATCAAGTTAAACTAAATGGTTAATAAAATGATTTTTAGGAATCACATTCCCACAAACTTCAACCGAAGAAGAATCGTGGAATTAAGATGTGGTCATCATACCATTATAGGGTATCACTTTGAATTCATAATCTAATCATTGAGGTTATGAATTGATATTCAAAATTTTATTGATATATAGGAATGCATATAAATATGCACAAATAGGGAACTTCAGTATTTTATAAAACCTTTAACAACCTAAAATTTATCATTTTTCTTTAATCCCTTATTAAAACTAAAATGGTCAGTATTAGCATTAGGAATATTTGAATATAGTGATAAATCATGAAAATCATTCATAAATGTCTAAATCCTGATATATTCTATTAAATCTATGACACCTTAGTATTTACATAGGTCATTCAGGTTCATTATCTATTAAAATTCTTCATGATGGTTCATAATGATAATATAAATTAAACTAAGTATATCCCTAGGGAGCGTCAAACTTGTTTCAAAATAAGGGAAAAATCCCAGTGAACATGAATGATGGAAAATATTTACTCAACCAACCATTTTAAGGGTTATTAACCCGAGATGCATTTTTGAGAAAACTACATCCACTTATAGTATCTAGATTGGGATGTATTTCTTGGAAAATCAATATACTTTCTTCATAAAAACATTGGATGTTCTCAAATTCATAAAATTATCTTAAGGCTTCTCACAAATGTTTCCTCATCCCTATTTCCAAAGTTTAATTGAACCATACTATGATACTAACTATAGTGACCTACACTATTCATTCAAAGATATCATATCCTAATATATGATAATTCATTACATAACAAAATGATCCACAATAGAATTATATAGGTCTACTGCCTTTGAAAACATGGATACATAAAAACTCATTCATAAGTGAACTACATCATCTTCCAATATGTTCTTTATAACTATCACCCTTCTTACGCATATCATACATAATAACTTTCATCATAATATAGAGAAACGAAACATAAGAATGGGTCATATCAAATGATCATTAAGGGTAAACATGGGAGATATCAATAGAACATGAGCATAAGGGTATCAGAGCATGAGAATAATAATTTAAAACTATACCGTACATATGATAGATATCAATATAGGGTTATGGAATAATTATTTGTAGTTCATAAGACCTGAATCATAAAGGAATCAAATAACATGATCCATGAGAGGATAACATTGGCATATGATAGTTTTTTGGCATCATATAAGGATAGAAAAAAATTCCCTAATATTCAAAGATTATTTAAAGAACTAACATATAAGAATAATTAAACTCCCCAAATCCTCATATTAGTTACAATTCACTCCCAATATTATTATAGTGGACATTTTCCCTTACTAAATTGGGTATACTATCCATTTCGGTCCTGTTTATCTTATACGAAATAGATTTTTACCCAATTCATTAGAGGGATATATAATTACGACCCCACAATTCACATAATAAAAATAATATATACGTGGTCAAAAATATCATAAAATATTCATCATATCATAATTCGTGAAGAGAAAATGGGTTTTATAAACATTTCATAATAGAATTTCCCATGGAAAATAAATGGGTTTCATAATCATTACATCAATTCCCCATAACATAACCCATGTAAAATGGAATTATTTTCCAAACAATATTGTCATTATAGCCATAAACCTCCCATAGAATGAATAAGTATGTTATCATTGGTTCATATACCTAGAAAATTTTAGTAAACATCAAAGTATGTTATCTTATATGGAAAATTCATTTTAAAATCACTTGAAACATTTCTTGAGGATAATATACATTTTAATTTCAATTAAATTATTTAAATCTAAAAAATATTCCATATGTTAATGAAAAAAAATCATTGAAAATTAACTTTTAAACATGTTATGGAATCTTTAATAAAATTAGCTTTCATGATGATGGAAAGTTTTGTTCATGTCATGGATGTCAAACCAAGGATTCCTTCCATATTTTAGATAATAAGTCAAAAGTACCATGTTCATAAAATGACAAGGAGATTTATTTTAAAACATTTGTTAATATTTAAAAATTGGTTAAAATTTACTTGAAATAGATATATGATAATATTATAAATATTATTGAAATAAAATTTAGAAAACATTGATATTGATTGAAATTTTAATCGGTCGAAGAGAGAAATAAAGTTGGTTTTCCTTAAAAACATTATATTATCATATATAGTACATAAAGAGATGAAAATGACTGAAAAACAGGTAATTTACAAAACTAACCAATGTAGAATAAAATTCATGAGACTCATGATAGGAAGGTTATTAAATTCCATCATGAGAATCATATTTATAAATAATCATGATAAACAATGAGATCGTAATATAAAACCCTACCAACTTTGGTATTTTTTAACCATAATCCCCATGAAGTAAAGAATCATATATGGTTATTTAAATCCCAATAAATATCATTAAATTAATTATTAAATATATTTTTTAGTATTATTTATTCCACATAAAATTAAAAATGGTTAATATGGAATGTGTTTCACAGAAATTAATGTAAGAACAAAATCCTTTACCAAAAATATCAAATTTCATCATATACAATAGAATAGCATGTGAATTAATATCAATATATTATAAATATATTAATTAACTATAAAAATATATATAATACAACATATTATTTACTTATAACCTTTTATCACCCATTCA
This sequence comes from Viscum album, assembly GCA_963277665.1. Taxonomy (NCBI): domain Eukaryota; kingdom Viridiplantae; phylum Streptophyta; class Magnoliopsida; order Santalales; family Viscaceae; genus Viscum; species Viscum album. The sequence goes on along the minus strand of OY728145.1, from coordinate 839,410,192 downwards.
TTAATAATTCTTTGTCAAAATCCCCATTTCGGATAATAATTTCTTTGTTTGTCATGAATGTTTTAGTTCAGTAGTTTTGGTCCCTGTACTTTGATCCCTGTTTGATAATATAAAGAATTTTAATCATGATATAAATATAAAATATATTAATTATATATATGTATATCCAATGATAAAAGTATATATAGAAAAATTAATTCCACCGTTCTTGGAGGTGGTAGGTTGTACGTACGTGTGAACATTATTTTCATTTTTCAATTTATGGAACAAATGAAAGGTATATAATTACTAACCATTAAAAAATAATTTTATATCATATATATAATATATATTTATTAAATCTATCATTTTCACCACCCATGTAACAAAAATGAAAAAATATCACATCTCTTTGCGGAGACGGTAGTCCACACACACACACAAGCGATGTCAAAAAATTTCAACGGACTAGAATATTAAATATTATATGTGATATTATAATTATATAAGTATAAATATTTCATAAATACCCAAAATATACTATAATAAATCATTAAATCTATCTATGGGAGGCAGTAATGGAAAACGAATTACCTCAGTTCGTGAGGTAGTAGTCCACTATACACAAGATTGATAGTTTTGTTTCCCATTTTTTGGGAGAGAAGGTGGATATAGTTTATTTAATAAAAATAATAAAATATTAGTTTATGGGATATAATTATGTTATAATAACAAAAAAATATTAATATTTGATTGATGTGAATGAATAAATAAAATTAAAATTCTCAGTTAAGAACGATACCACTTCTTTGAACAACCTCTTTAGGTTAACATATAAAAACTTCTTAAGAGGTTTTCCTAATAAAACCAAGGCCTAAAATATGTTTTGAGCGAATAAATTAATGTATTTAGTATTGTAATATAATAACCAAAAGGATCTTTAATTTTCGATATGAGAAGAGAGTATGTTTCCTTTTATAAATGGGGGGGACACACATAGAAATTTCTTAAAAGAATAAAAGATGATAAAGTCATTTCCTAGCCAAATTCTTCCATTTAGACATATATTCTAAGGTATATGATGAATTCTATACATGGCCATAAAATATGATTTATCCATGTTTAATTGTAAAACATACCATTATCTTTGGTTTAACCCCCTCGTATACCTATTTTCACCTTGTCCATAGTAATTAATTTTTTTCTTTTTTTATTCTTTATGAAAAAAGAATAAGTTAAAAATATTAATTGATATTAATTATTTTTATTGAAAATATGGAATCAATTTTATTAAATTCAATTTAAAAAATTAGAAAATTTTAATTTAAAATTAAACCCATAAGCGCGATGAAAACCTGGTTACAAAATAAAAAAATCTTATGTACAGAGAGATTTTATATCATAATTAGACATAAAATTAATTCCAAATATCTAAATAGTATTAATACTAATATAATTTAACTAATTATAGCTTTAAAAACATTTTAAATTAGAATAGTACTTTGTAAATTCTTCAAACAAATTTATAATTTTCAATAAAAAAAAGTTTTCTCACTATTCAAAAAAAATTATTCTTTTTAAAAAAATCTAAAAAATTCACACTAAGATAAATCTTAAATGTTTATTTAAAAAATTAATTTCACTATTTTTCAAATAAATTCCCTAAAAAAGGAAAAAAATTAAAATACATGCCCAAAATACGATGAATCACTTTTTGGAAAAGTATTATTTTTAAGTATAAAACAGGATTTATTCTATTCACATGCCCAGAAAACATATTAGATGAATAATAAAAAAATTTAATGAATATAGAATATATAAATTTCATTAAAATTAGTCACCAATATTGACTAATTTAATTCATTCAGATAAAACACATTGTGTGCATAGAAATACTTTTTTTTAATCTTTACTCTTCGTTGATTTTTATTTTGAATTATAATCAATTGATAAAAGATAGATTTCATTAATACATGAGTGCGCTATAGTTTTTTAATAATTTACTAAGTCCTATTCATACCCAAAAATTTAAATTCTAGATATACTGGTATACTAAATTATGGTTCGTTAAAACTCGGTGATGTGTGTAATACCAAAAATCAAAGAAATTAAAAATTTATTTCAAAAAAATATTTTATAAAATATCTGGATGTTACAATTTTAAGTTTTCATTAATGGAATAATTTTTAGATTTTTTTAGTACAATTCTCATAAATTATACATTTCAATAATCTATTAAATTCTCATGAAAAACACTTCTACATGGGTTCACATTGATAATATATAAAACCATAACATGCTATATAGTGGAACATGTTATACCCTTTATGAAATCACTAAAAACACAAAATTAATAATATTAATAATAATTGGAATACTCCTATAAAATATGAGAGGAAAATTGTCTTATTCTAAACATTTTAAAATTGAAAGTCATTTTTCTCTAAGAAATCAATGTTAATATTCTACCCACGTGATGAGAATTTAAACCTATATAAAATTATTCCAAAAACAATTCCACAAAATTTAAATAAATAATTAGTAACTAAGAAACTATTATACCAATAAAATTAATTAATAAAAACTTTCAGTAAGATTAAATATATAAATATTTTTAAAACATGGAAAATATACCATTATAACAATAGGTACAATCACTTTCTTAGAATGATGTTCTTATAGAATGATATACTATAAGGTAGGTCAGAACTCATTGTAAGTAAAATCTCATGGTAGGAAAAAATAAACATGTGTTCAATGGACTAAAATGTGTTTCAATCCATTTTCCTTATAGTTGATCTATTATGTCTAGTCTTTGACTCCCATGATCAGTTTAAATTTGTATGTGGTTGATCAATGAATTTTAAAATTTTTTAGTTAACACTTAAAGAAGACAACTAATTATAAAAATTTAAAGTCTTTTTACATGGAATATAGGCACATACGATCATTTATTACCGGTGGTTGGTCAAATATACTTACGGTCAATCCATTGTATTCTTACGGTTGATGCATTAATAATGCGGTCATTTCATTTCCTACATCACAATCACTTGACAACCATAGTCGATCCAATACATGGGAATATGTTGTTTCGTTGTAAAGAAAAAATCATAAAACATATGAGATTTCAGCCCTTATAGCGATGAATTTTTCTCTGAAATCAGTATTTAAAATAAACGAAAAAAAATTATTATTAAAATATTAAACAATAAATGAAAAATCAAGAATAGAATTTATTTTATCAGACGTGAAAGAAAAAAGCACCTTTCTTAACCCATAATTTAATATTATTAACAAATAAATTTTTAATTATCAAAATAAAATAAACAATTTCATTTAAATAGATAATTCAATATTCACCGCCTTTTTTAAAATTAAAAAAAACAATAGAGAATGAAAAATTATTTCCCCTTTTTGGAATTAATCAAAAAGTTTAAATTTTGAAAAAAATTAAATTTATAAATTAGATTAGGGAAAACATTATCCCCTTAAGATAGAAAATAATTACATAGAATGAAACAATACCTATCAATGTTAGAATTGAACATTGAAAACTCCCACAAATATAAATAGATTTATTAAATATAGATAGATTGTATGTTATAAGTAGATTTTAGAAGATTATAGTATGTTAACAACACTTGTTCCTCAGAAGATGAGTCCGATGGAGAATGAACCTTGGCTGAAATAGGAGATTATGGTATTGTAATGCATAGCCTGAGGAGGATAAAAGGGAATAAAAAGAACAGGGACCCCATAAGTTGCATTGTCACCAAATTGCAAAAAATCAAAGGGATGAAGAGATAACTCATATCTTCCTTATCTGAGGGAGACATGGTCAGCCAAAAAAGATAGTAAGTCCATAGAATAGGAAACTCAACCAATGGAAGAAGGGGATTTTTCACAGGCTGAGGGAACCACGACTGGTAGAAAGGAGGATCAAATGGTAGGCGACAATAGTTCCCCAAAGTAACAGGTGGAGGGGTAAGTGGAAGTTTTGGTCTCTCCTCAAACTGATTCAATTGAGAAGATTGAGGGTCAACTTGGGGTGATTCCACTTCAATTATAGAATTTACGGTTAGTGGATATGGTTGTGCACCCTTCTGCACAACAGTAGGAGGTAAGGATGTCTGATGGTACTCAATGATAGGAATACGCATCTATAGACCCCAATATGGAACTACTCATGCATTCGAAAGAAGAGATAGCGGAGGAAATCCTGATAATTAAGGCAAAAAAGCAATAGGTTGATCAAATGATGGAAATAATTATCCAAGATATTGTTACCAGGGAGAAAGGTGATTGGATAAAGAAGCAAGACCATATATTTATCAGAGGGTTTACCATGGGGAAGATTAACAAATTTGAGTACATGCACTCTCTGGATTATCTACCACAGCACTATGAAGACGTATTTAAGGACGACCCAGACATCCATGTAAATTCTATTCCCTGGAAATTATGTAGGGAAATTGTGTCTAAATGACTAAAACCATTCCTTAATAAGTCTGTAGTTTCTTTTACAGCCTGACCTGGTTAGTTGTGATGGTTCTCACTTTCCCCTTGAAAGTGTTTTAATAATAAAGTACTTTGGAGAAGATTATAGTAGTCTATAAATAATTTTAATATATATAAAAATGAATACTAATCTTTCATAATAAAATAATAAATTATTATCTTTCAAAGTATGTGTTAAATAACTACAACAATTTATGAATTTATATAAATAATGACAAATATAAAAATATTCTTAAAAAAATTGAAATTTAAAAATTCGTATATTTATAATATAAAACACACCCAAAAACACAATAAATATAAAAAATTTACTTCCATCATTCCAAGTTTTATTTTAATATGCTAAAATTTAAATAAATCCAATTTCATAGTAAAAATGTCAGTAAGATGATTTTATATTAAATTAAATTCTAGATTTATTTTTAATATTTGGACATGAGATCTAGGGAAGTTAAATATAGCAAAAATGTTTTTAGTTTGAGTACATTAAAAGGTATTTTTAGAAATATAAATAGTAAATTCATTATCTTAATAAATAAAATTGTTTTAAAATTTTAACCCAAAATTTAAAATATCTTATTTAACCATTAATAACTATGAGTTTTAAGATGAAATATCAATATAATCACTTTCAGTGGTTGATAAAGAAACTAAATTTAATATCTTATAAATTTATGAGACTAAACATTTATCAAGAAGGTGACACAAACCTATTTTGTTTACTATCAATTTTACATTCACCAAAATAAAAATCGCTATAACCAATTAAGTCAAAAGAATTTCTAATAAGGTAAAATATTCCTTGATTCAAAGATAATTTTAAATAATTTATAATATTTTTTTTATCTTTACATTACTTTATTTAGGTTTAATTTTAAATATAGAACACATGATAACATTAAACAATAAATCAGGATTAGAAACAATTAAGTGTAACACGCATCCAATGATTCCTCTAAATTATTTAAATTTTACAGGCCTTCTAGATTCATTATTTTAATGTTTACATGATGTGCTCAAAGGATTGTTACTATATTCATTTGACTCTTTTCCAAATTTTCTTACTAAAATATTTCCATATTTAGATTAATCAATAAATATACAATCTTTTGTTTCAAAATTTTAAAGAATAATAATGAATTTAAGTTAACCCATTAAACTCTTATAAATTTCAATTGTCATTAAATATGGGAATTTATTAGAATCATTTTTTCATAAGAATATAAAAAAATCATCATATATTTTAACTTTTAATATATCTTCATAACACCTTTTAATAAAGAAAATTTAGACCAATTTTCCCTTTTTCAAAATCATTATTTTAAATAAATAATAGAATACATTCATACCAAGATATAGAATCTTGTTTCAATCCATATAAAGATTTAGGAAATATGTAAACATGATATGGAATCTTTTCATTTTCAAACCTGTGTGGTTTCATTAAAAACACCTATTCAAAAATATATCCATTTATGAATTAAATATTCATATTCATATGAAAAGTATTGATTCTAAAATGAGAATTATATACCAAATAATTCTTATAGATTATAACCTTGAAACATAAGAAAATGATTCTTCAAAATCAATTATTTATTATTTATTGAAACATCATGACACTAATATTTCCTTCTTTCTAATTATTTGACTTGATTTATCTAACGTTTTTATAAATATCCATTTGGTTCTAATTATATTTTAATTTTTGGGGAGTCTAAATAAGAAAAATAATTTATCTTAATCTAACTAAATTATTTTTAGTGTATTATGATAACAAAATTTTAATCATTTAAATATTAATCTATATTATTAAGTAAAAAAATAGAAATAAAATCATGATAAACAGAAAACAATATTAAGGATTTTTCCTTTAAACACCTATCACAATTTTACCAATTATTTTTTCAACTGGATAATCATTTTATAAATTTAAATGATGTTCATGATCAAGTATCTACCTCTCAATTGCATCATAAAACTATTTATTTTCATGTTCTCCAAAGATAAAAATTTTTAATCTCTTCCTCAACCTGTTCAAAATTAAATTTTCTCTCTTTAAAATTATTTTAATGAAATTTGACATAAAATGATTCTTCAAAAAATAATGATCACTTTTTGTAAACTCTATATGACTTAGTTGAATTAAAATACCAAAACATATACCTTTTTTATATTTTGAATAAATTTTTTCAATAAATCATTGTTATTAAGAATGAAAAATTTTCAATAAAATACTCTAATATATCCAATTTGTGGCCTCCTTCTATTTTATATTTTATAAGGTATTTTTTATAAAAATGATATAAGTAACGTTTTATTAGAAACATGAAATGATGTATTAACATCTTATAAAGGGATGTATGTTTTAAATTTAGGCTCATGTTTCATAGTCCTATACATTTATTATAATGTAAAATTTTTTATTTCTCCCACACCATTTTTTGTGTAGACCTAGGAGTTAAAATATTATGATTATATAAATTATTTTTAAATAATATATCAAATTATAGATTTGAAAATACAGAACCCATATCACTTATAATTTATAAAATTATATGTCATTTTCTATTTAAGAACAACCTATAATAAATAATAAATGACGACATAGTATTATGTTTATGTTCAAGAAATTAAGTCCATGTAAATAAATTATAGTTACATAAAAATATTAAATAAATATCTTTTTTCTATAAGACGTTAATCTTTCACGGGGTATAATAGATCAAAATGTAAAATTTAACGTGGTTCAGATGTGCACACCTCTTGAAATTTTTAAAGAGTATCCTCATAATGATTAACTTTTAATTATGAATCACATACATAGGTGATATTCATATTTAACTCTAGTAGACCCAAGACATTTTTATTTTTGGAGAGATTGTGCAATACCATGATGATTAAACAACCTAATCATTTCTGCGATAAAAAATTGTCAGATTATAGAATATTTATATAAGGCCCCAGCCTTAAACCTTACTTAATCTTGAGTTATTACAAGATTACACATTGAGGATCTTTTCGGGTTTAGAGTTTTAGAGAATTAGATCATAAAACTTGCATTACATTCCACATATAAACAAAGTGGTTACATAAAGATAGTATTCTTCATTCCCATCAATGGAAACACATTTAAAATAAAACATGGATTATTTCTTGACACATCCTTGACTCTATCATCTTATCATGTACCTTTCCCTTGACCTGTGAAAAACATTTCAAAAACTTGGGATGAGCATAAAAACTCAGTATGGGTTATAAAAAAACATGGAAAGGAGACATGAGTTCATATATACAAAAGAATGAAATCATACTTTACCCATAAAACATAGGCACTTTAACATACCTCATAAAATCATGAATAAATCATAGAAATCATAAGACATAAAGGTAACTTGGGGCATTCATAACATTCTTACGTAGGGAGTAACCCTCTTGGTTACGTTTGGAATACCCATCACAGTATATTCCCTAAAATCTCTTCGGAGAAACCTTAACGTTTCACTCCTTCGCGTTACCCAATGCATTGGAGAGCTATAACGAGCTCACCCGCCCTTAGTTTATCACGGAACCACCCGTCTTCATAATAATGCCCAAGAACCATAACATAATCATATCACATAAAACATGTATAAAGGAAACATAAAATTTCCACATTTCAATCACGAGATATCAATACAACACATTGATATAAAAACATTATGAAAACCATTTTCAATACTAAAATAAAAGAAAAGTAAAACATGGTATTTATTTTTCTTCTAAAAAGAATGTATGGCTTGTAGAGGAAGCCGAAACTCAAATAACGGTCACGACGGGGGAGAAGTCGTTGTCGCCGCATACGTACGACAAAAACATTCCCTTTTGTCATTTAGTAAATGCTTCGCATAAAAAAGATTCCTTTTGAATAAACGTAAAAGTCAAAGGGGTTTATACACCATATAAAAGAAAGTTGTGTATAAAATAAAATATGCCTCAACGAAAGGAGATTGAGACGAAGTCCCATACCTCGTATCCGACTTGACCCGACCGTTATTTAATCTCCCGAATAATACACTTGAGTTAATCTCTACTTGATTATGAATCTTTTTCAAGGTCATTATTCCTTTTATACCATGTTATGAACATCATGTAATCAGTTAAGTTAATAATGTTCATTTTGTCGGTATTTTGTTCTTAAGTAAAAAATAGACTTCTTACACTTACATGTTGTTAATTTGGTCAAAGGTTCATTATATCCAGAATGGTATTCATGATGTAGATATCATATATGTCATATATATCCAGTACATACATGCATTTATAATATTACATAATCATTTAGAGGTAAGAAATGAAATGCACCGTTCATGGAGACGGTAAGCCGTACGTACGCATGAACGCTACTTCAATTTCTATTTCATATTTTTTGGAATGGAATAATAATGATATAAGAGTATATTATAATTCTAGTATAATAACATATATAATATCATTAACTTTATCCTTTACACATCCCACATATGGTATTAATGAATCAAATCACTTTTAGGGGGCGGTAGTCCGCACTTCCTAAAATGAAGATATCGTGTTTTACCCATAATGGAAACCATAAAGGTATGCCAAAAATAAATAAAAAACAGAAGCTTAAGGAAAACATAAACATATTATATATCATATATAAAAATAGTGACATCATAATGGCCACCTTTGAAGGTGTTAAATGAGTGTTGAACAATCATCGTTTCGGGAGGCAGAATTTCGCCATCCACGGAAACCGTATGTTCTTTAACCATTTTATGTAGTTGTGTGAGAGTGTAGATCAAATAAATCTTATAACAACATCCTAGTATATTTATGATACTGGTGTTGTTACAAAAGAAGTAAATAAAAAGAGTTTATGGGGTTGGAGAAGCAAAATAAAACAAATGAACATGAGAGAATGAATTACCTTTAAAAGTGTAACTCCTTTTGAGTTGAGCCTAAAGGATTCCTTTGAAAGGATTCTTCCAAAAGGGAATCCTCTAGGATTAGGAGAGGGATTTGGAGAGAGAAAATGGGCAGGGTTTGGCCGAGCCAAAGGCTTGAAGAGTGTGTGAAATGAGGTAGAGGTGGGGGCCTTTTATAAGAGGAGAGGAGGGGCACTTTTGGAAAGTAAAGAAATATTACATTATTTGAAAATGTGTTTCGGTTTTAAAAGGTCCCCCATTGATAGAATTCGTGGCTAAGGTGATAAGGGTTCGAAATACACTCATCCAATTGGTTTTGGACATGTGTAGTTTATAGATTTTACATTATCTTTCTATTTTATTTAAATCGTCAAATAATGATGTCATCGCTGCATTATTATTATGTCATAAATAATTAAATTTATTTAATGTCTAAAAATTATAAAAAAACTACTATGATATAGGAAATCGTTTTAGATTTCCAATGATTATTTATAATCAAAATTTGGACTTGTATAACCTCACTTAAAAATTGTTTTCGTAAAACATCTCTTGTTTGTGTCATTTTTACTTTAACATTTAATAAAAAAGTAATTTATGTCATTTCCCAACAAAAGTGGATCCATGGGGTCCCCAAGTTGACCCATGGCATGTAATGGTCGGCCATGACACAACCAATGAGGTTGGGACATGTGTCTAGGTCATTTCATTTTATTAAAGCATTATTTATACCTTAAACTACACTGATTATCACTAATCGCGATTAAAAACTTAATAAGTTACTATTCACCAAAAAATTATTTTAATCTCATTGAACCACATTTTACTTCTTAATTACAACCATGTATGTCGGATTTTCAAAATTCCAAACACAATGATGGCAAAATTTCATTTAAACGGAAAATCAGTCTTTATAAGTACCACTTAGTGGTTTCACTATTCATCAAAAATTGAAGTTTTTCAGAAAATTACCAAAAATTCACCCTAAGCTATATTTGATATTCCGAATTCAAAAATGAAGTCTATTTTAAAAAATTCAAATCATATAAGTCACATTAATTAATTTAATAATTAATTCCCGCTGCCAGAGCAAATAGCGTGTTTTTACAAAACAATAAGTATCAAAAGATTGACACCAGTTTAAGTCTAATTTCAAAGTGAAATTGATTCCAATGACCACAATTGGATAAAATGGTAAAAATATATTCTAATTTCACTTCAAAAACAATTCAAAACATAATCTAATCATATAAATAAATTAGATTAAAAAGCAGTTTTGATGTAAAATGCAGTATTTTTCACTATTCATTAAAAAATGAACATTGTCAGAAAAATACCAAAAATTCACACAAGGTAAATTTTGATGTCCCAATCATAAAGAATAAGTTTATTTTGACAAACATAGTTTATAAAACTGTCAAAAGATAAATTTAAAAAGGGTTTTCCATCATAAGGCAGTAAAACAATCTTTTAAGAATATTAGTGTATTCCATGCTTAAGATTGGATTTATTTTCATCTTAAGCCTCTAAAACACTATCTTAATCATTAATAGACATACGTAAAAATATCTATTATTCATTACTTACTTGGGATGTTACATCCTTCCCCCCTTTAGAAAATTGCGTCCCCGCAATTTATTTACTTATCGAATAAATGGGGGTACTTATCCCTCATTGCATTTTCAGATTCCTATGTTGCCTCTTCAATCATGTGGTTTTTCCACAAAACCTTTACCTGCTTAATCACCTTATTCCGTAACACTTGCTCCCTGTGGTCAAGAATCTGGACCGGTTTTTCCTCATAAGATAGGTTCTCTTCCAGCTGAACTACCTCCGGACTCAAAACATGAGATGGATTTGGCATATACTTTCTCAACATTGAAACGTGAAAAACATTGTGTACCTGAGATAAACTCGGAGGTAAAGCCACTCGGTATGCAACTGATCCAACTCTTTCCAGAATTTCGTATGGTCCAATGAACCTTGGACTCAACTTTCCTTTCTTACCAAATCTCATCACAATTTTCCAAGGAGAAACCTTGAGAAAAACATGATCACCTACCTCGAAAGATAGATCCTTCCTCCGGTTATCCGCATAACTCTTCTGCCTGCTCTGAGATGTTCTCATGTGTTTCTGAATCAGCTGAACTTTTTCTGCCATCTCTTCTACCAATTCTGGTCCCATCAACTTCCTTTCACCCACTTCATCCCAGAAAGCTGGAGTTCGACACCGCTTCCCATATAATGCCTGAAATGGTGCCATCTGTATACTGGAATGAAAACTGTTATTATATGAAAACTCAACCAAAGAAAGATGTTGGTCCCAACTTCCCTGATAATCCATAGAACAAGCTCGTAGCATATCCTCCAATGTCTGAATTGTTCGTTCTGACTGCCCATCTGATTGAGGATGAAAAGCTGTACTAAAATTTAATTCAGTACCCAACGACTTCTGAAGGCCTTTCAAAAAGTTAGAAGTAAACCTGGGATCACGATCCGATACAATGGATAGAGGAACTCCATGTAACCTGACTATCTCTTTAAGATACAAACGGGAAAGTTGATCAAGAGAGAAAGTATCTCGTATAGCAATTAAATGAGAAGATTTTGTCAAGCGATCAACAATAACCCAGATTGCATTATTACCTCGAGATGTCTTCGGTAATCCAACAACAAAGTCCATGGATATATTCTCCCATTTCCACTCTGGCACTGGTAAAGGCTGAAGCATCCCTTTCGGTAACTGCCGTTCTGCTTTAACCTGCTGACAAGTCAAACACTTCTCAGTAAAATCAGCAATATCTCTTTTCATTCCATCCCACCAGTAATACTCCCGCAGATCTCTATACATCTTAGTACTGCCCGGATGAACTGAAAACGGAGAACTATGAGCTTCACATAACAAATCTCTCTTCAACTGTGAATCACAAGGCACACACAATCTCTTCCCAAATATCAAAACACAATCATTATCAATGTTGAATTCAGGCAACTTACCTTTCTGAACCAGCTCTACCTTTTTCTGCAACTCACTATCTTGCTTCTGTGCTTGCTTGATTCTATCTGATAGAGATGATCTCACTGATACCTGAAACAAAACAGAAGGACTTCCTGCACCAACAACTTCTATTCCAAATTTCATCAAATCCTTAACCAAAGGATCACGTTCCAAATGCAACATTGTTAATGAAGCATTACTTTTTCGACTCAAAGCATCATCCACTTTATTTGCTTTTCCCGGATGGTAATGAATTGTACAATCATAATCTTTGATTAATTCCAGCCATATCCTCTGTCTCATGTTTAACTCTTTCTGAGTGAATATATACTTTAAACTTTTGTGATCGGTATATATTTCACACTTTACTCCATACAAATGATGCCTCCAAATTTTTAAACCAAAAACAACAGCAGCTAATTCCAAATCATGTGTAGGGTAATTTACCTCATGAGTTTTCAACTGTCGTGAAGCATAAGCAATTACCTGATCATTCTGCCTTAGGAAGCAACCAAGTCCTTTCAATGAAGCATCACTGTATATAACAAACTCACCATTCCTGGAAGTTAGTGCCAAAACTGGAGCATTGACCAATCTTCTTTTTAATTCCTAAAAACAATCATCACATTCTTTTGTCCACATAAACTTAACACCCTTCCGAGTTAGCTTAGTCATTGGACTAGATAACCGTGAAAAATTTCTAACAAACCTTCGGTAATAGCCCGCCAAACCAAGGAAGCTACGAATCTCGGTTACATTTGTTGGTCTTGGCCATTCTTCCACAACTTTTGTTTTTGCAGGATCAACAGTTATTCCATCTTTAGAAACAATGTGACCAAGGAAAGAAATTTGTTGCAACCAAAACTCACACTTGCTGAATTTCCCATACAATTTATTTTCTTTTAAGGTTTGCAAGATAACCCTTAAATGTTTTTCATGATCCTCTTTAATTTTAGAAAACACCAAAATATCATCAATGAAAACCACCACAAACTTATCCAAGAACACATGGAAAATTCTATTCATTAAGTCCATGAATACATCAGGTGCATTGGTTAGCCCAAAAGGCATTACTACAAATTCATAATGGCCATATCTCGTACGGAACACGGTCTTCGGAATATCTGCCTCCTTTACCTTCAGCTGATGGTACCCCGATCTCAAGTCAATCTTTGAAAAAAACTGAGCTCCCTGGAGCTGATCAAACAAATCATCGATATGAGGAAAAGGATATTTGTTCTTAACAGTGATATTATTCAAGGCTCTATAATCAATGCAAAGTCTCATAGAACCATCTTTCTTTTTAACAAATAAAACTGGAGCACCCCATGGTGATGTGCTAGGTCTAATGAAACCTTTCTCTAATAAATCTTGCAATTGCTCCTTCACCTCTAAAAGTTCAATTTGTGCCATTCGATAAGGGGGTTTTGAAATTGGCTTAGCATCAGGAACTAAGTCAACAGTAAACTCAACTTCCCTATCTGGTATTATTCCAGGCAACTCATCAGGAAAAACATCAGGATACTCATTTACCACTGGCACATCATTAATCTGAACAGTTCCTTTATTTTCAACGATGTGTGAAAGGTAACATTCATTTCCATCTTTTACAAGTTTCTCGGCCTCTTGATATGTTATCAAAAGTAAGGGTTCATTCTTGTAAACAAACTGAAAGTCTTTCTGAAAAGAAACTTCTTTAGCTCTACAGTCAATCTTAGCATGGTAAACAGAGAGCCAATCCATACCCAAGATAACATCAAACTCTACTAGAGATAGAACAATAAGGTTTTCAAGTAGGTTCTTTCCACAGATAAGGATAGGAAGATTCTTATAAATTCTTTTTGCCTCGACACTTCCCCCAGGTGTTTTTACCAAAAGTTCAGGAGTCATTTCTTGAGATGGTATTCCCATTTTACTAGAAAAGGTTTCAGAGATGAAAGAATGTGTAGACCCCGAATCAAACAACACACTGGCATAATCTGAAAAAACAAACAAAGTACCTGATACAACTTCATTTGATGGCCCGACATCTGCTGAAGTAGTTGCAAAGGATTTCACCACCCCTTTCTGCTTGTAGTCTAACTGTTTCCCATCACTCAAACTCCTTGTCGGACACTCGTTTGCATAGTGACCCATCTCATTGCACTTATAACATTTCACTAACTGTAAATCAAATTTGTTCTTACCTTCACCTTGATCCTTTTCAGTGCAATCACGAGCCTTATGTCCCATCTTACCATATCGGTAGCACTTCCCAGAATTCAGAAGACATTCCCCAGCATGCCTTTTTCCACATTTATCACAAACTGGAAACTTAGTTCTCTTACCATCAGACTTTTTTGAAGAATTCTTACCTTTATCCTGCCACCTCGGTCTCTTCTTCTGCTGGTTGTTATAGAACACTTGGTCATCGGCAAACTCCATTTCCACCTTCTCAGCACATCGAACAAGCTTTTCATAACTTTTAAACTCATGAGAAGCTAATGCCCTTCGATACTTTGGATTTAATCCTGAGTAAAAACAATTGACTTTACTATCAAGGTCTCGAATAAAATTTGGAGCATACCTTTCCAAACGAGTGAACCTTTCTTCATAGGCAGCCACTGAGTCTTCCTCTTGCCTCAATTCCAAGAATTGCTTTTCCATCCTAAGTCGAACAGCCTTAGGAAAATACTTCTCAAGAAACATACCTTTGAATTCATCCCAGTCAAGAGAATCAATCTCATCGGCGTCCCTGATATTTTTAACCATAGACCACCACTGATCTGCTTCACCCTCCAAACGGTAAATAGCAAGACTAACCTTTTGATTGTCTGAACACCCCATGACATCAAAAATCTTCTCCAGTGTTTTAATCCACCCTTCAGCTAGAACAGGGTCAGATGATCCTCTGAATGATGGTGGATGTTTCCTCATGAAATGTTCCACCACTGACATGTTCCTCTGCGGTTGTTCTGGCTGATCTCGTGCATGGATACCATCGCCATTTATCGCTTGAGTCAACTGCGCCATTACTGCAACAAACTGTTCAGTTCTAATTCCGACCACTTCTGGATGCTGATTCGGAAGGTTATTTCCTTCTGTATGCCTTCCTAGCACTGCTTCCCTGTTTCCTCTGCGGAAAACCATTCTGAACAAACATGTCTTAGATGAAGCAACATGGTAATCTTTAAATGCTATATCATTTCGAAACAAAAAATATTTTTGGATAATCATTTAATAGAATTCTAACTCCTAAAGTTATCTAAACCGACCTTTGATACCAACTATAAGGCCCCAGCCTTAAACCTTACTTAATCTTGAGTTATTACAAGATTACACATTGAGGATATTTTCGGGTTTAGAGTTTTAGAGAATTAGATCATAAAACTTGCATTACATTCCACATATAAACAAAGTGGTTACATAAAGATAGTATTCTTCATTCCCATCAATGGAAACACATTTAAAATAAAACATGGATTATTTCTTGACACATCCTTGACTCTATCATCTTATCATGTACCTTTCCCTTGACCTGTGAAAAACATTTCAAAAACGTGGGATGAGCATAAAAACTCAGTATGGGTTATAAAAAAACATGGAAAGGAAACATGAGTTCATATATACAAAAGAATGAAATCATACTTTACCCATAAAACATAGGCACTTTAACATACCTCATAAAATCATGAATAAATCATAGAAATCATAAGACATAAAGGTAACTTGGGGCATTCATAACATTCTTACGTAGGGAGTAACCCTCTTGGTTACGTTTGGAATACCCATCACAGTATATTCCCTAAAATCTCTTCGGAGAAACCTTAACGTTTCACTCCTTCGCGTTACCCAATGCATTGGAGAGCTATAACGGTCTCACCCGCCCTTAGTTTATCACGGAACCACCCGTCTTCATAATAATGCCCAAGAACCATAACATAATCATATCACATAAAACATGTATAAAGGAAACATAAAATTTCCACATTTCAATCACGAGATATCAATACAACACATTGATATAAAAACATTATGAAAACCATTTTCAATACTAAAATAAAAGAAAAGTAAAACATGGTATTTATTTTTCTTTTAAAAAGAATGTATGGCTTGTAGAGGAAGCCGAAACTCAAATAACGGTCACGATGGCGGAGAAGTCGTTGTCGCCGCATACGTACGACAAAAACATTCCCTTTTGTCGTTTAGTAAATGATTCGCATAAAAAAGATTCCTTTTGAATAAACGTAAAAGTCAAAGGGGTTTATACACCATATAAAAGAAAGTTGTGTATAAAATAAAATATGCCTCAACGAAAGGAGATTGAGACGAAGTCCCATACCTCGTATCCGACTTGACCCGACCGTTCTTTAATCTCCTGAATAATAAACTTGAGTTAATCTCTACTTGATTATGAATCTTTTTCAAGGTCATTATTCCTTTTATACCATGTTATGAACATCATGTAATCAGTTAAGTTAATAATGTTCATTTTGTCGGTATTTGGTTCTTGAGTCAAAAATAGACTTCTTACACTTACATGTTGTTAATTTGGTCAAAGGTTCATTATATCCAGAATGGTATTCATGATGTAGATATCATATATGTCATATATATCCAGTACATATATGCATTTATAATATTACATAATCATTTAGAGGTAAGAAATGAAATGCACCGTTCATGGAGACGGTAAGCCGTACGTACGCATGAACGCTACTTCAATTTCTATTTCATATTTTCTGGAATGGAATCATAATGATATAAGAGTATATTATAATTCCAGTATAATAACATATATAATATCATTAACTTTATCCTTTACACATCTCACATATGGTATTAACGAATCAAATCACCTTTAGGGGGCGGTAGTCCGCACTTCCTAAAATGAAGATATCGTGTTTTACCCATAATGGAAACCATAAATGTATGCCCAAAATAAAAACAACAGAAGATTAAGGAAAACATAAACATATTATATATCATATATAAAAATAGTGACATCATAATGTCCACCTTTGAAGGTGTTAAATGAGTGTTGAACAATCATCGTTTCGGGAGGCAGAATTTCGCCATCCACAGAAACAGTATGTTCTTTAACCATTTGATGTAGTTGTGTGAGAGTTTAGATCAAATAAATCTTATAACAACATCCTAGTATATTGATGATACTGTTGTTGTTACAAAAGATGTAAATAAAAAGATTTTAGGGGGTTGGAGAAGCAAAATAAAACAAATTAACATGAGAGAATGAATTACCTTTAAAAGTTTAACTCCTTTTGAGTTGCGCCTAAAGGCTTCCTTTAAAAGGATTCTGCCCAAAGGGAATCCTCTAGGATGAGTATATGGATGTGGAGAGAGCAAATGGGTAGGGGTTGGTCGAGCCAAAGGCTTGAAGAGTGTGTGAAATGAGGTAGAGGTGGGGGCCTTTTATGAGAGGAGAGGAGGGGCACTTTTGGAAAGTAAAGAAATATTACATTATTTGAAAATGTGTTTCGGTTTTAAAATGTACCACATTGATAGAATTCGTGGATAAGGTGATAAGGGTTCGAAATCCACTAATACAATTGGTTTTGGACATGTGTAGTTCATAGATTTTACATTATCTTTCTATTTTATTTAAATCGTCAAATAATGATGTCATCGCTGCATCATTATTATGTCAAAAATAATTAAATTTATTTAATGTCTAAAAATTATAAAAAAACTACTATGATATAGGAAATCTTTTTAGCTTTCCAATTACTATTTATAATCAAAATTTGGACTTGTATAACCCCACTTAAAAATTGTTTTCGTAAAACATCTCTTGTTTGTGTCATTTTTACTTTAACATTTAATAAAAAGTAATTTATGTCATTTCCCAACAAAAGTGGATCCATGGGGTCCCCAAGTTGACCCATGGCATTTCATGGTCGGCCATGACACAAAAAATGAGGTTGGGACATGTGTTTAGGTCATTTTATTTTATTAAAGCATTATTTATACCTTAAACTACACTAATTATCACTAATCGCGATTAAAAACTTAATAAGTTACTATTCACCAAAAAATTATTTTAATCTCATTGAACCACATTTTACTTCTTAATGACAACCATGTATGTCGGATTTTCAAAATTCCAAACACAATGATGGCAAAATTTCATTTAAACGGAAAATCATTCTTTATAAGTACCACTTAGTGGTTTCACTATTCATCAAAAATTGAAGTTTTTCAGAAAATTACCAAAAATTCACCCTAAGCTATATTTGATATTCCGAATTCAAAAATGAAGTCTATTTTACAAAATTCAAATCATATAAGTCACATTAATTAATTTAATAATTAATTCCCGCTGCCAGAGCAAATAGCGTGTTTTTACAAAACAATAAGTATCAAAAGATTGACACCAGTTTAAGTCTAATTTCAAAGTGAAATTGATTCCAATGACCACCATTGGATAAAATGGTAAAAATATATTCTAATTTCACTTCAAAACCAATTCAAAACATAATCTAATCATATAAATAAATTAGATTAAAAAGCAGTTTTGATGTAAAATGCAGTATTTTTCACTATTCATTAAAAAATGAACATTGTCAGAAAAATACCAAAAATTCACAGAAGGTAAATTTTGATGTCCCAATCATAAATAATAAGTTTATTTTGACAAAAATAGTTTATAAAACTGTCAAAAGATAAATTTAAAAAGGGTTTTCCATCATAAGGCAGTAAAACAATCTTTTAAGAATATTAGTGTATTCCATGCTTAAGATTGGATTTATTTTCATCTTAAGCCTCTAAAACACTATCTTAATCATTAATAGACATAGGTAAAAATATCTATTATTCATTACTTACTTGGGATGTTACAATTTAAACATTTTCCATTTTTATAGTTTAATAATCTAAATTGATTAAAAATCTATTATGTTTTCTATTTTCATAAATTATGATAAATTTACCCATAAATACTATACTCAAATCATTTTCATGTTACACATTCATATTACCATAAAACATAAGCGATATAATCATATTTTTTTAACTATATTTGAATAAAACAATTAAAATAAATAAGGAAATTGAAATTATTACTTATCCAAAACATTTTTACTCTTCCCTTTGAGTTGTCACTAAACAGAACACTTCCACCATTATTGTTATTAAATGATAAAAAATTATATATATATTTGTTAATATGTCAAGAACATCTAACATCCATATATTTTTTCACATTTTGACACTTCCAAGACAGAATTCTTATAAGATATGGAATCAAGAAAATTTTTTACCCAGAAAATCATAGTTCCAATTTGGTCAGAAAAATTACTATTGAGAACCCAAAATGATTTAGAGCATGTAATCAAGGAAAATATAGAATAAAATGATTATAAAAAATCCTTGGTGATTCAAAGAGGTTTTAGAAATCTCATGGGTCACTTATTTTAATATTGACCATTCATGTGACATACAGATAATTTATCATTTTAAGTACTTCTATTTAAATTTTTGATAAACATTTTCTTATATATATTTGGTAAAATATTTTCATTTCCATTATCATTTCAATTTTTTTATTTTGTTCAAACTCAAAATGTTATCACAACTCTATCTATCTTGAATATAAGTCAATATATTTTCTTTAAATTTGAGATTTTCACTTATAATATTTTCATTTTAATTCAAAATGGAATTGAACTTAATCTCTTGGGATTAATCATGATTTTACTAAAAAATCTTGAGACACAAATTTTCAAGTTAAACTTTTCCCAAGTCATTACATAATGTATCATTGGTACTCAAAGGAACAAGTCTTAATTTTTTTATTTTCTTCATGGAATTTCTTATATTTATTCTTAAAAAAAATTAATAATCCATTAATTTTATTAAATTTATAATTTATTATATCAATTTATCCATAAATATTATCTTTAGTTATATTTGATTTATATTTAGAAGTTGAATTAATATACAATTAACATTTCTATTTTGAGGATTCCATTAAACATAGGTTTGTTCATTCATTTAAAAAACTTGATTCATCAATATAATATGAGTAAGATGTATATCTATGGACTTAAATCAATTATTTACTTTACTTTTTGTATGGTAACCTCTTATTCATTCAATTATTGAGCCTCATGAAATTAGTCAAGATATGCCCTCTTTTTCTAAAGTCATAAGAAATAACATTAGAATCACTATTATAAATATCAATAAATTTTATCTTCTCTTTTAAATCATTTTTAAGATTATTCTCTCTGAATCATTGAAGGTTCCCTTAATTAATTATATATTATCACTTTATTATAGGATCAACACCATCACTTTCACTAGATTTTAGCTAGGATTCATAATAATAAGTAACAAAATTTAATTTAAAAATGATTAATTATTTTTCAAAATATATACTTGAGAAGTATTTTTAGGTTCTAAATCATGTTTTAATAAAGAAGTTATAGGTTTTTCTAAATTATATTCCATGAAATTTTTTATTTCATCAATTATGATCTTTTTAGCATGCTTTTTATTTTATAAGGCACTTAATGATATTTTAATAAAAAATTGATTTATTTAATTTTTCTCTCAAATTACCCATGTCATTTATAATACTAATAAATCTATGAAATATTTTTTTACAGAGTTTTCCTCACATATCTTAAAATATTGATATTCTTCCTTTAGAATACTAGTATTTGTTCTTATCATCTTATTTGAACCTAAGTGAGTGACTAAAAAAATTAATCATATATCATGATAATTTGTATATATAGATACATAGGTAAATATGTTTTTACCAATTCAAGATTATAATATGGTTATTGGACGGTAGTTCTAAACATATCTACTTTTATTATTACCTATCAATATATTTGGTCCAATATTACCTACTTTTTATAGTTTTACTATAATAGTACTGTTATCAGTGATTTTAAGTTCAAGATAAAACTCTATGCATGATTTATAATTTTCGTAGTCTAATCCATCTAAGAATGATGGCCTCTTATGTGTGAAATCATCATTAACAGTAGTTCCTACCATCTCAAACAAATCTTTCCCTTTAGCAATTATGTTTGGATTTGATTAACATATAGAAGTATAAATATAAAAAATCTAGGGGAAAACCATTGATATCAATTATTTGGTTCCAATATATAGATAGGGAAATGTTCAATAAGGGTTGAATTAACCTTTTTAATAAATTAAAATTTTTAAAATATATTTTTTAGAAAAAAACAAAAATATGATAAACATGTTATTATTTATATTATTTTGAATCTAATTGATACAATATATACTATTTAAACCCTCTTAAAGATATGGAATCCCTAACTATTTATAGTGAGTGAAATCAATTTAAAATGATATTTTATACACTAGAGGCACAACAAAAGTCTAAATTTTTATTACATGGAGTCACAACCATTCTATATTTATTTTTAGGTTGTGGAAGAAACCATACATCCCTTTATATATACCATGGCACAATGCAATTCCACATGACATTTAAGAGTTTGTAAAAACCTATGTGTACCATTTTTATGGGTTGGTATAACTTGAATGTCCAATATTTTACTAGTATTATAACATAGTATAGTAACTCACATAGAAACAATAAAAATAATTAATAACCAAATAATTTTTTCAATAAAAATTTATCTTAGTTTTAAGGAAGTAGTTTTCCTTCCAATAGGAAAAGATTAAATGGATGAATTCAAATAGAGAGAGTTTAATTTAATTCTCATAAAATTTGTGAACATAGAAAATATTTAAAATATGCTCAACCTAAATAAAAAACTAGTTCCTTTGATCTTTATATAAAGTTTTTATTCATGAAAAATATATTCAAAATATAAAACCCATTTCTTTTCAGATTTCTTGAAACTATACATGAACATTTTTTTAATGAACTAATACAAAGTTGTTCAGGGTATCATCACCATAAATGCTACACACTAATTTCTATATTAAAATCACATGGAAAAAATTTCAATGTGGGATTAATTTGAGGATGTGTAAAAGTATAATATTTTGTATAGTGGAACTTGTTTTTATATTTAATATAACACCAATATTATTTTAAATACTCCCAAAAAATATGGTAGGAAAAGTTTTATTATTTCAAAAAAATTAAATATTATAATTTCATTTTTTTTAAACAATCAGAGTATTCATACCATGTGCTAAGCATTTAATCTTGTATGAAATTTATCTTAACAAAATAAAATTACATTAAAAATAATTTATTATAAATTATTAAATAATTAAATAAATTAATCCTATTAGAAAAAAAATTATGTTAAACAAAATATTTATTCATATGAAAAACATCAAAAATAGAGTATACTAAAATCTGTTTCAGTCGAATTCTTAGGATGAGGTTATTTTGATATGTAATAAATCGTGGTTGGTTAAAAATTATCGTATTTCATGTATCATGGTAGGTTGAAATAAACATGTGATAAATTGAATTTAATGTACGATAAATTAATTTTCCTTATGCTCGGTCCCATACAATTGGTATTTTAAAAATGTAGTTGATTGAAATGAGCATGTGATCGACTAATGGATTTGAAAAAAAAATCATTTAACTATTCATATAGTTTATCTGTTAATTACTTTTTTTACCCTTTATAACATATTAGATTATAACTTTAGATCCTTTTTTACTTTTTGTTGATCTAATATACTTATGATAAATCCACCATATTATTTTAGTCAATGAATTTTTGATGTATTTGATGCATTGCCCACCTTATGGTCACTTGACCACCGTGATCAATCCAATATGTTGAAATATTTTTAGAAAAATGATAAAATCATATTTTCAACACAAAAGAAACCTAGTATTATGGTGATTGATTTTTCTCCCAAATCTATCCATAAAAAACATGAAAAACATGAATATCGAAATAGTAAATAGCAATACAAATATCAAAAATATAATTTATTTTATATGCAGTGCAGGAAAAAAACTTTTCTATAATCATGTTTAAATAGGATGAAGACAAAATATTATAATTATCAAAACACATTAAACAAATTTTTTCAAGGATCCACTCCATGAAAACCCAGTTAAAGAGAATGCACAAACTTATAGATGTTTAATGTAGATGAAAATTTGGACTAATACTATTACAAATGTTTAATGGATATATAAAATAATTTAGTAGATTGAATAAATCCAATCACCTTCCTCAAATTATAGAAATACCAAGGGTTGACTATAACTCTTTAGACTTCAACATCATCTAACATCAATTTTCTATTCTTTTTTTCTTATATATTCACCCAATTATGATAATATTATTGAACATTCGTTTCCATTTTTTTATTCAATCTTAATGAAATCTATCCAGATCTAATATGTTTTAATTATCTTTAAATCTTGGAATTTTATATCCTTATAATATTATAATTATCCTGACATTTTCTACCCAAATTACTAATGTAAATCTCTTTACATGTTTACAGAGTGGAATCTATTTTGATCCTGATGATCTTCCCTGTGATGTTTGTTTAATGATTTTTTTATGGTAACACCTGATATAACGGTGCGAATAAATCACATAATTACTTTTCATGTTATCTAAAATTACCTATAAAATTCCCATCATGTACCTCCATGTTTTATATAGGGATTTTTTAAAATAAATACAAATCCTAATATGAAATGGTCTACATTTTCATCGTATTTCATGATAATCATGGAATATTACATCTTTATCACATACCAAATAGTTTCTCCTCCTTTTGTAAGGTAATTCTTCCTCTGATAGCTTCGTGACAACAAAACCTTCATCATAGTATTGAAAATTTCTTCATTAATTCTCTGTGAATATTAGAATGAATCACAACTTAAAATAAATCCTGTGATATTTGAAAAATTTGGAAATGTATTAGAAATTATCATATATATTCCTCTATTTATTTCTTCTTCCAGATGATTAAAATATAAACCTATAGGTCATCATCAAGAAAACTTCATGTTATCAAAATTATGAACACTGATTAATATTATATAAGGAATATAATATATTACATATCACAGTGTATTTCTTCCCTTTGATGCATTTTCTGAATATAAAGACTCTTATGTAAAAAACTTTATGATTTATTATTATATAATGTTATTAATTCTTCTCTATCTCTACACTATCATTCAATAAAAACTATTAAAAATGTGAAATATCATGCAAAACATCTAGAGATCTAAACCTTTAAATAATATCACTCAATCAATAAAATACCATGTGTGTATTACCTTTACCGGTTCATGCTTTTATGGTAGTATGAATGGTTACATATAATATTGAATAGATTAGATATATTATTGTAAATTTTAACACATGATGTCTTAATATGAATTTTATTCTCAATAGCTTGGTTAACACACAAAATCGGTATTTAAGTGAATTGGGTTATACAATAAATTTATGGTTGTTTAAATGGGATAGTTATAACCATGATTTGGAATTAGTGGGTATGAAAAGGATTAATAGAATTATTGAATATATATAGATTTCATAATATATAAAACTTTATTGATAAATGATTTTTTAAAAAAAATAATTATTTTTTTGTAAAGTCCTTTTATTCTTTAAAAATAAGTTTTCTAAAAAATAGGAATTGTTGGTTCTTCTAATAAAATATTATAATTAATTTCTAGAAAAACAACAAAATTTATTTAATAAATTGGATATCATTATTTAAGTCATCATATCAAAATTATATTTGGTTGAAATTTTTATATTTTTAAGAAAATCTTGAATTTTCAATGTATAGTTAGAAAATTTGATTTTTATTACAAACTATATTTTATTTTAAAGAATTTTGAAAGTAAAATTATATTCTAGATTAGAATTTAAATTTAATTATTTAATTTTTATTAAACATAATACAATTTTAGTGGTTTGAATGAATTGTATACTTGAATTTTGTATAAAAACATTTTTATACCTAACATGTATTTTTCTAAAAAACTATAATTCGTTATGATTTAAATTTTAAACTAAAATTATTTTCTTCCACATCTATAAACAAAATATTGAAAAATTAATTTCTATATTAAATTGGGTGGTTCAAATTTTGTAAATACACCCTTTTTATTTTTGATCATCATGATTAGTGACCATGGTAAATAATTTTTACCACAGTAATGGTAAATTAGATAATTAAGATAAAAAATTTGATAAGAACTATAAAATGAACTTAACACTTACCTTTATCCTATATTATGAGTGGTTGTTTTACATTTTCGTCCATATTTGGAAAATATGTTAAATTTTTTCATATTATTTTTCTTTTCTACTTCATATTATAATCTGTAATGAAAAGTTAAAAATGAAATTCTATTTGATTTATTATCACTAAAATTATGAAAATATATTAATAGAGGAAATGTTAAATTAGAAATGTTTAATTGATAGATAAATTATTTTTAACATCCTAATTTACTTTTTGTTTTTATGAATTAAATTATTTCCTAAAATTCTTATG
Organism: Viscum album; assembly: GCA_963277665.1. Taxonomy (NCBI): domain Eukaryota; kingdom Viridiplantae; phylum Streptophyta; class Magnoliopsida; order Santalales; family Viscaceae; genus Viscum; species Viscum album. The sequence continues at coordinate 839,384,299 of OY728145.1, read as the reverse complement.
CAATGCTGACATCGTATTAATTCAATTAATAGAAAAATAAAATAAATGAAACTATAAATTTTAAAATTAATATAATTTTAATTAAATATTGTGTTCCCCATTAATGTTTTAGATAAATTTAACATGTTAGGAATATTTAAAATGATTATATTCGAATTCATGTTGTTTAAAAAGTCAAATTAAATAAATAATTTCCAAGAGGATATTAATGATATTTTATAATTTGTAATATTTTATTAAATGATATAAAATTATAAAAAATATTATCCTCAACAAAAATATTTATATATGGTTTAAAATATTACCTATAGTAAATTTATGGGCCATTTATCCTTTTATAGTAACTATCATGACCCCCAAAGTGTAAAAAACTTTGTTATCATCATAATTGTCAAAAATGATAACATAGAGTTAAAACAAAATTAAAAGTTTAAAACCATATTCTAAGCCTATTAAAATTTTATTGGATTGTATTATTTCTAATCATTCTAAAAGTATCATTTAAATATATCATTTTGATCCATTTTTTCATGAAAAATAATTTATATTAATTTAATACACTAATAAATTACAATAGTGCCCCTCCCCTCTCTTGTAAAATGGTACCCACTCGCCACTTTTTTAACACATCAAAGTCCTTTTTATTAATTGAATCCTTACCCAAATCCCTTACTAAAATCCCTCACCATGTTATAGAGGTATTATTTTGGTAATAATATCCACCATTGAGGGCTTAACGTAAAATCAAAAGGATGTTGTTCAAAGAAGTGTAAGATGAAGAATGTATGTGGAGTGTCACATTGATAGTAAGGGTTACTTTTCTTTAAAAAACATATTTTAAATGTTTTAATTATTTATTTTTTAAATATATATATTCCACAACCATATTAATAAAATTATTTTTTTTGATATATCTATGAATTAAAAAGGAAATTTTAGGTCTCTTCTAACTTAATTTAAAAGGTTTTTAAAAGGAATATTTTTATGTATTTTATATGGAAATTTTTGAATTTCTTTACAAAAGAAAAAATTGTTGTTCTACTTCAGTTTATTTGAAATTAATATATTTTCCTTCCACAAAAACCATTACTTAATTTTTGTCTCCCTTTATAATCTTTCATGTTCTCATAAAAAACAACCATCAGTTGGCTCTGGGAATTTTAGTTTTGAGAATTGGGTTTTAAAGTAAATATATATGTCAAGATCGGAAAATGATTATTTATAGGATAAAATAATATTTTTATGATTAAATATTCAATTTATTATTATTATGTTATGGTTCTTAGGAACTTTTTATGGTGATTGGTGGTTCCGTTATAAACTAAGGACAGGTGGCTCCGTTCTGAACCCAAGGTAGGTGTTTCCATTATAAATAAAGGATAAGTGTATCCTTCATATCCCTCTAATTCATTAGGTAATGATTTAATCTCATGATACATTATGTATGGAATGATGGAGTTAACAGGATCCATAATGGAACATTTTTTTACCATGTGATTTTTTCTCAGCAATTAGCCTTGAATTATTCACATATATTATTTTATATTGACGTCATTTTTCCTTTATTTTCAAAACATGATTTATTATGGAATGTCTTATAAAAACCATTATAATGAATAGTTTATTTATTTGGTAATAAAATGTTTATTTTGATCCAAAAGTTTATATTTGAAAAGGTATTTTCTTTATATGCATTCATGACTGAATGGTTTTCTTTCTTATTTTTCATATACCTTACTAAGATTTTGTGATCATATCAGGTTTTAAATTTTATTGATTAAGTTTTATGAATTTTTAGGGAAATATGAGGTGAAGATAAATTTTTTTAAAATATTTCAGTAAAATAAAACTTGTTACATCATAAAAGTTTTTGTTTTATGGGGAAAATGGACACAAATTCGGAGTGTCCACTTTGTGATTTAATATTTCTTTATACAAGGGTTATATCTTAATTCTCTAAAAGATTAAACCATAAACATACATAAATGTAAGATAATGAATTATATACATAAAATATATATTATTTAATGATTAAGGTTATATTTTCATATTTATTTTCAAAGGAAAGATTTTGATAACTTTAGAGATTAGGATTAGAGACCTTTTGGTGAAAACTATATCGATGATCTTATGTATTTGATTACATTATACTATTTTTCTAAAGATATAAATTAGGTATTTTTCTTAGAAATACATCATATCTAGATATTATAAGTCAATGTTATTTTTACATAGATTTATCTAGGGGTAACAAAGCTGAAAATAGTTGTCCAAGTATATCTCATCTATCATTATAGTGCACACTGATTATGACCTTACTATTCACCTGGTTTGATATTCCCTAGGTATATGAATGGGTTATTTATAATTTTTATTATGAATAATAAATAAAAATTTTAATAGATGTTGATTATTTATGAAATTAGTTAAACCTAATGTGTCATATATTTAAAATAAGGTGTCATGATTTATACATCCTATAAACGATTTTCCATAATTATGATTATTGTTTCTCACATAATGACTTTGGGTTTAAGCCAATTTCTTGAACTAGGTGGAATGGTGTTAACAAAAAAAATATGGTAGAAAATAATTTGATCCTGAGAAACCAAATGTTATGATGATTAAATTGAAAGATACTATGAAAATTCCTAAACAGTGATCATGATATATAATTAACAACGTGTACCCTAAATGACTGTTAAACTCACCAAAGAATAAAATTATTGGGTTTTATATGTGTTCATGTGGTGGAGAGTATGGTGTAAGAAGGCACAATTTCATCCATGTCAAAAATGTGGAATACAACACCCAACATAATGTCTTGAAGAAATATGAAAATGTTTTACATGTAGAAAATAATGGAATAAATAAAGGAATTATAGAGGGAAAATGAAGAGTTTGAGGGAGAGAAATATATTTAACTGAATAGATACAAATATCAATTGTTTCCTTAAATGTTTAAAATGTAATAATTATTATATTTAATTACCCATTCTAAATGTTAACCCATAGACCAAGTAAGGACATATGTTATACCTTTAATTCAAGTGAATAGATTTAAGAATCAATGTATTATGATTCATTAATTATATTGTATAGGTATTTTTATAAATGATATTTTGATTACCAGAATCCAAAAATATCTAAGTATAGGTTTACAATAGTTTTTCTATAATTATTTGAAAAAAAAATTAGAATGGAACTGATAAACAAGAAAATCGATTTCCTCTTAAGGTAATATTTTTTTAAAACAAATGATTAAGGGGAATATAACCCTTTCTATATGAATTATCTTGAGTTAGTAAAGTTTTATTGGTGGAAATTGATGATTGATATAGATTAAGTAAAAGGGATAGTGTTGGTAACCTTACAATTGGTTAGTGATTTAATGAAAAGTGATTTTGGTCATCTTTGATTGTGTTTATTACATTTTTTTATTTATAGAATATATTCAATATTATATTACTAATAAGGATTGTTTTATTTTTTGGAAACATATATTTCCTCATGTGAGGTTAACTTACGATTTATAGACACTATAATGGGTTTACAAGTGTAAGGTTGATCATATGTTGAAAGGCATATATACCAATTTTATGGTTTTAAGTAATGGGATTTTAAGGTGATTTGAAAATTTTATTGGGTTTTAGGAAGAATAATCTAGTGTGGTTTAAATAGCCATTTGGGTTATTTTAGTATTGTTTTATGTTAATTGGATAGTGAGATATATTTAATCTTGATGGTTGAATGTTGATTCATTAATAATATGATATTTTCATAGATATTTATGGTTGAGCATGGGATTAACTTGAAGGTTAGTCTTTAAATTTGATTTATTATATTTTGGTGTAATAAAATAAATTATTAGATTATATATTGATTTATAATGGTGATTAATGATATTTTATGAGATGCTTATTTGGGTTGAGGTATATATAACAATTAGATTTAACATTTTATTTAATATGAATGATTATACGGAAATAATTCAATTAAATGTTTTATTAATGTATGATGAAAGGTATGAGATCGCCTTTGAAGATAAAATAATCTTTAATGTTGAATTAATTAAACCTATTTGGGATGTAGGGTTATTTATGTAATGATATAAGTAGAACCTCTATTATTATTATTGAAATTTTTTAGGTAAACATATTATTTCAGCATATGAGGGTTTATATTATCTTACACTATGCTGACCATTGATTTTGTGTTAAGATGATATAATAATAGGAATAGGTTGATATCCTTTTATATATTATGAAGATTATTTTATCGCTTCAAGCAAATAAAATTCATATTGATTACACATCATTTGGATAAAAAGATGATATTATCATGGAAATTGACTAAAGGGTGAAATTACTCTTGTCATGTAATTATATTTCATTTTATTCTCAGTATATATGATAAATTAACTACAAAAATGTAGGAAAAAAATCTTGGAAAAAATTTTAACCTATTACCTTTATTTCTCATGAATCGGAGTAATTTTTCAAACCAATTTGGTTTATAGTTTTGTGGTCATTAACTTTTTAATAATCATTCACTTTTGTGTTATCAATGATCTCTATCACTCCCCATTATTATTTAAACATTAAGCTTTTCATCCATACCCATATTCTCATTTCCCATGAATTTTCTCTTATATATAAAGCTAGTTATGTGGTATTTTATATGACCTTTATATATATATCCCTCTTTTAAAGAGAAGGTTTTATTAACCCTTTTTACGATGTGGTATTCCATCCAAAGTACATTGAAAATTGAAACCATTGTTCATTAATCCCAAGATCAAATTTCATGGGTTAAATTTATTAAAGGGGGAGGAATTTAACACTATGAAATTTAAAAGAATACTATGCTCAACAGTTTTCTTAAAATGCAACACTGAGATTTAAACGAATTACAATACAATATAAAAATATTATTATTTAATTGTGTATCTTATAACCTTGATGCTGAATTAGAAAGTATGGAGAGGATTAAAAATATTATGAATTATATTTAAAGATCCTATTTAATAAAACTTTATTAATAAATTCTTTTTAAATAATCATTAATTTTTTAGTAAACTCATTTAACTCTTCAAAAATATGTTTTCTACAAAAATGGTTTTTAATGAATTTTGTGAAAAAATATTATAACTAATTTAAAGAAAATTTAGAAATATAATTTGATAAAAATTATATCTCTTTTATAATAATTATAAAAAATAATCTTGTGATAAAATTTTAATATTTTTCTAAAAATTTGTTTTTTTCAATGCATAGTGAAAAATACTAATTTTTATTGAAGACATAATTTTGTTTGATAGTATTTAAAAAGTAAAATTGTATTTAGGATTAGTTTTAAAACTATAAAAGTTGTATTTTATTAAAAATAATTTGGATATATTTTTTGAGTTAATTTTATACGTTAATTTGGTATAAATACACTTTTTAAACCTAAAATCCATTTTTTTAAAAATTTCGAATGCTTTTTCATTTTAAACTAAAATAATTTTCTTCCAATTCTAAAAAATAAATCTAAAAATGGATTCAATATTTTTTAAAAAATCTTCAAATTCTATAAATAAATCCCTTTTATATTTTTTATTATGATTAGTAACAATTGTATGTGTGTAGTTCAGCCATTTCCATCCATTTTTATAAAATATGGAAACTTGGTTTCATATTTCTCTAATTTTGACCTCTATAATATTTTTTTAAAGAAAAATAAAAATTTCAATCTCTTGGATTATTTTCGCTAAATTTTTGATGTAGGGATAAATAGAGTATACATTTTTTTATAAATGGTAATTTTAGAAATAAATTCTTTTTTATCATGGTAATTTTTCTATAATTTTTATTTAAGTAATAATTTCCTTAAATTCTTATGAAACATTGACATAATACTTATTCAATTAATATAAAAATAAAATAAATGATTTTGAAGATATTAAGTGTAATATAATTAGAATTAATTAATGTGTTCCAGGATTTTTTAGATACATATAATATCTTAAAGATTTCATAAAGTATTAAATTGAAATTCCTTTGTTGTATTGTTATTTTCAAATTCAAATTAAATGAATAGTTTCCAAATAGATATTAATGATATGTTATAATAAATAGTATTTTATTAAAGGATTCAAATTTCCAAAAATATTATCTTTAGAAAAATGATTGGTATAAGGATTAAAATATCAACCATGATCCATTTATGGGCAATTATCATTTTATAGTAACTTTCTTAACTGCTAAAGTGTAAAAAAAATTGTTATCGTAGTAATTGTTAAAAAGGTTAACAGGGGTTAAAATAAAAAAATTGGGTAAAAATATTATGTTAACTGGTCCAAATTTTATCAGAAGAGAATATTTCGATTCATCCTCTTCATATCATTGAAATATATATTTTTGATCCATTTTTAGAAGATAAATAATTTATATTAATTTAATTACTTAAGAAATTCCTATATTTCCCCTCCCCTCTCTTATCAAACGGTACCTAAACTCCTATTTTCTTCATGCTTCATAATCCTTTTTTATTCATTCATTCCATACCCAAATGTCTTACACAGGTTCTATATTTCTTTTATTGTAATAAATATTGAACATTAAGGGTTTATGGTGAAAATAAAATTAATTTTTCGAAAGAAATTGAAGATAAAAAATGTACATAGAGAGTCAGAATCTAGGTAATATACAATTTATATTAAAAATATTATTTTAAATGATTTATGGATTTATTTTATAAATATTTATCTTTCATTTCAATATTCATAAAATTATTTTATATATTTATTTTTGAATTATAATGGAAATTTTATGTCTCTTTTTACTTTCATTTAATGGTTTTCAAGAGGAATCTTTTTATGTATTTTATATGGAATGTTTTGACATCCATTAGAAAAGAGAAATAGAATTTTATAAGTTAGAATATATGGAATAAATAGAATATCTTACTTCCATAACCATTATTTTATTTTTTTTATTCCTTTATATGCATCCATTATTTATTGAAAGCAAAAACCCTCCATTCTTTCATTCTTGGAAAAAAAATTCAAAATTGGTGTTTAAAGAAAGGTATATATCAAGATATGAAAATGATTTTTTATGGATGAAAATAAGGTTATTATAGTGAATGAATCTTTATATTGTAGTTATATTTTGGTTATTTGGAATTCTTTACGGTCACAGGTTGGTATATTATAAACAAGGATTTGTAGTTTAGTTATAAAACAAGGATGGGTGGTTCCATTACAAACCAAGGATGGATGGGTACATTATATCCTTTCAATGCATTGGGTAATAATTATGTCTCATGAAACATTATGTATGGGATTAGGGAGTAATCTTAATACATGATGGGACTTTATCCCCTATGTGATGTTTTCTTGGTAATTAGGCTTGACTTATGCTTATGTCATGTTTTGTGTAGCTACCACATTTCATTAATGAGATTTATTTTTCCATAAATATCTATTACGAAATTTATTTTGAAAATCATTAGGTAGAAAATGTTGATTTTTTTATTAATAAAATGTTTATTTTGAGCCCAATTCTTAATTTTTAAAAATTTAATGCTTTTATAAGTATTCAAAATGTAACGAGTTTTTTCTTCATTTTTATATCCTCTAAAAAGTTATTTTTTTCTCATCCCATGTTTAAAAATACTTTTCACTAGGTTTTTAGGATTATTAGTGGAAAGGGGGGGTCAAGATTAATATTGGGGACATATTTAATGAAAATAAAAATTGTTATGGCATAAAAAAAATTACGGGAATATGGAAACTAATTATAAATTTCCACCTTTTTATTTAATATTTATTTATATCTGGGTGATGCTTTAATCCTATAAAACTCTAAACTATACAGATACTCAAATTTAATAGAATCAATTCTTTAATTAAAACTCAATATTATGTAATATGTAAGGTCAGGTCCTTATAGAACTCGTTCATTTTTAAAATCTTTTACTATTAGGTAAATAAATATATTGTGTATTTTAGGAAGGATATTATATATATCAATTTATGTTACAAAATTTTAATTTTTTCATCCAAGAAATATCTTACATGTTATAGTATATGTCTTATAGGGACTTTTCTAATTTTATAACTCTGGTCATTTATAAAATCACAAAAACATATGAATTCTCAACCTTGAGTTACTCAACTTCTTTATGAAATTTCAATCATATGGATAATATATAATGTACACACATTAAAAAAATGATTCCAAAATTTTTATATGGATGTGGTAATTTTTTGGATATTTTACAAATCTTCTTCTAAACTACTAAATTTCAAAGACATATTTAATACAATTAAAATAAATTAAAATAAGAAAATGTAAATACCTATAAAAAGTAAACTAATACCAAATATTTATACATCAAATAAACACTCTTTATTGTATTTCAATGTTATATCACTACCTTATCAATATTTAGATCCTTATAAATCATTTTCAAAGTTTACTCATCAGTAATCATCATTTATCCACAAATGATAACATATATTATATTACTTTTAAAATTTGTATAGAGAAATAACATTCAAAAGTTACCATAATTCATGGATTTTAAACTTATTTGATCTTTTTAAAATTTCTTAAATTTATTATTCATAAGAAATAAGGAGGTTCCTTATTTTATCAACTAGCTCTATAAAGTGAGTGGATCTCTTGTAATGTACAACAGAAGATCTCTCTATCAAATGGTGGAAACTCACTCAATCCATTGAAATTATAAGAATTATCCAAAAATAACTCATCTTTCCTACTAATAATTTATAGAACCTCCTTATACCATCTAATAAAAAGTTATTTAACATGGATTAATCATTAGGGAACATATTAATTAATTCTTCAATATTATCCTGTCATCTATATAATATTTATATAAACAACCTTGATTAGGAAGTCTAAATTACTTTCAATAAACCCTTAATAATAAAAATTAACATCATGCTCATTTACTTCCAACTCATTGATAAAAAATAAAACAAATAAAAAGTGGTTTTAACTATCTACCCATTTATATTTGATTTCAACACCAATATATAAAATGAATTTCAATTTGTTTAGTATTTTAATTTTTAACCCCCTTCCTGATAATAAATAAGATGAACTTTGATGTAGTATTGAATAATTCCATTAAAACAATTTTCCATCAATTATTCCAATCTATATATACTTTATCCATGATCATTGTAGAACAAAAGAGGGTTTAATCTAGACAAAAATAATATCGATAATAATACCAGAATTTTTTATAATCTCGACATCCTTTTGTTAGGGGTTATCCATAAAGTTCCAGGCTAATAAAAATTATTGAATATATTCTCTTGTGGTTCATTTCCATAATTCTATCACTCTTCTTAATAAATAATTCAAAAAATTAATAACATATAATAGTCTATGTTTTAATCAACACTTTAAATTCTCGTATTTTATTTACTTTCATGTCATTGATAACTTCAACTTCTCAACCATAACACTAAATTTTTATCTTGAAAAAATAAATATGATAGAATATGAATTCATACCTTAATTGTGATATTTTCTAATAAAACTCAAGAAATTGAAAATTATCAGTGAATATAATAGTTGGTTAGCTTTTTAGAAATTAATCTCCTCATCTAGAGACATGATGTTAGGTCAGAAAATATGAAACATACAAGAGGGGTTGAATTATGTATTTTTAAAAACTCTTTCATAGTTATGAATTTAAACACCCTATTTAAATTAGTGTAGGTCAGAAATGATTTAAATCTAATCAAATAATAAGAAGTGGTTAAATAGAAATAAATGACAAGGCTTTCAATAGTGGTTCGGGGCACAAATATCCCCTAGTCCACTCCACCAGATGCTCTCTCTCTCTAAGCTTGGTGAATTTTACTAGTCTGGTCCTTTTATTACAAGACCGAAAATCTAACAGTTGAGTGTAGGTAGTTGATAAAATTACAATTAAGACTAAAAAAATCTTCTGGTTTTAAATAGAGAACCAATTATCCAAATCATAGATCAAGAAGATGAAACTCCACTTCAACTGAGTACGAGGAGTCAAAATTCGAATAAATAAAAAAGATATTTGATTTGTTGAAACAAGTTTATATTCACAGTTTAAGAAACACAAAATGGAATATAGATGGATATTATTCTTTAGAAAGACAATTTTCAAGATGAAATGAGTCTGAAGAGATCTGGTTTCATAAGAGGTCTTCAATTTTAAGAATGGAAACAATAACATGGTAGTCACAATCTTACAGAATTGAACATATATATCTCAAAAGTGTAGTCTTCTTCCTGATTAGTTCATTTACTATAGTACTATGTATATGAACACAATAAATATTGAATAATAATTCTCCTCTTTTGATTATCTTAATTAGATTTTTGAAGATAATACTTGAAGAAATATATATCGAGCATCCTTCTCTTGAAAATTCTATATCCACAAAAGATGCTTGATAAGAAATAGAAATTAAAATTTGAATTTTTTAGGGGATTCGTAACTTACCATAAAAATAAAAGTAAATATAGCCATTAAATACGATCCTTTGAATCAAATAAAACAATCCTAAAAAGAATTGAATACGAGCTTTAAAACAGCCTGTAACTCAGTCAAGTCTGTTGCAGAATTTACGAAAAATATCACAAAAATAAATCTCCAACATTGAAAAGTCGAACATAGCTTTCCTTCACAAAGTGAAAAAACAATAAACGTAGAGTTCAACTACATAGAATTAATCTTTTAAATATAAGGTTGACAATATAGGGTTGATCATAAAAATTAATGTTGATGATACATACATTCCTCTTTGGAACATAAGGTTCATTACTTACGTAGAGTTATTTAACCATACTTTCTTCTCTTTCAAAACGTAAGGTTCATTTAAAATATAAGGTTCTTTAACCATAATTTTCTAATAATGTAAGGTTGATTAACCATGTGTATTGATCTGAACGTCAGGTTTCTTTCTTCTTTCAGGTTAAATTTGAAGACTAACGTTGGGATCACAATCCATACACACTGTACATAGCGTAGGGTTGATTCCATATATTACGCTACACCACATAGGGTATGAAAAGTGTTTCAAGAATACTTAAAAACACATCCAAAACAATTTGATAAATATTCCTTGTGAATTAAAAACGTGAAAGTAATTTCAAAATATAAAATACCTAAAATACACATAAATGAAATTATTAGTAAAACAAATAAGGTTATTTGTGAGCATGAAAATCATCTTAATTTATAGATTACTGTTGAAACGATACATGCCCAACACATAATCCATTTTCACAAGATCATATTCAAGCTCTTTATCAAGGATATAACTAAATATATTGAATGTGAGGTAATTCCAATATTGTGACTTCCATTATGCATAAAATAGTTATTCTATTTTATCTAGTTTTATTTTTCCCTCCTTAATCATGCATCATATTTAATTACCTACAATGGAATAATAAACACATTATATTAATGAATAATATAGAACTAATTTGATTTTTAGTTTGAGAAACATTGTTTAGAGTTAATTCTCATCCAAGATATTATTCACATTTTGATTATTTCATTCAAATAACTCTTCATGTGGTCATCCATTAATTTTAGAATTGAAATTAAAAAAAGAAAATTTTTCATGCCAATTTAAAGAGCCTCATTGAATGTGATCTACTTATTATACATTTCCATACGATAACATGAGTCGCATAGTGTTATAATTACCTTCTTAAGAATTTATTTTTGATCTTGTAGATTAATAAATGAGTATTTTGAGATAATAACAACATGCATTCCCCCACCCACACCCAATGTTTAACAAGAACCCTTATTTCAACATTTTTTGAAATCCACTCATTAAATTTAAATTCTTCTTCATTTATAACTACTTTTTTTCTAAAACAAATTATTAAATTATGTTTCAATAAATTTTTATTCCATTTATAATGATCATAGACAAATGATGAACCATTTTTTAAATAATTATATGATTTATTTGGTTTTTCACATGATCTCTCTCCAATTCCTTGCACAGAATAAATCATTAGGTATTTATCATGGGTTTAATTACCTATTTAATGATTCATCATGCCTTAATTAGAATTTATTTCAATGGAATCTTCACAATGATCAATCGTGTATAATATTATCCCATAACAAAAGCAGTATCTTATAGTTATTATTTAAGAATATTTCGAGGACTTCATGGTTTTATTTTGAACAAAATTCTAAATTTCATTATTTCCTAAGGAAGACTCATCTATAATATTTTATGAATAGAAGTTATATATTTTTCCTCATTTCATAACTTTAATATTACTCTTGGTTTCTTTTCATAAGCATGCATCTTCAAATAAAAACATGGAATGAAAATACCATATATATTTTATAATCTTTAGAATCCATTTGAGAGAGAAATATTCATACATTTATTCAATGGAAATTGCATCAATTAAATTTTTTTCTACATGATGTTGAATTTCATTTATTTCCAAATATTGACATATTAAAAAAAATTCAAAATCCTTACGCAAAAAATATCACAAAAAAAAAGAATTAACACAAAGAAATGGTGCTCTTCTCTTTTGAATGTGATGCTATTTAGTTTTAAGTGTTTAAATTTTTTATATATTTTTTACATTAGTTATAATTCCTTAGGTTAACATATTTTATAACATTTTCTCACATCCACCATTTTTATTTTAGTAGGTTCTTCACTATATTTATCCAAGCATGTTCTCTTAGATTTTGAATTATAATGAGTACTATTCAAGAATACTATTTTCGTGTCAAAAATATTTTCTAGGATAATGGAAACGTTTTTTGATAATTAAAGACATTTTTCATAATATTTTATAAATATCCTATTAACAGATGATATATGTATTTTTTTCACAATGAACATCTTCAAAAAAATTTATGACAATAACCTTTCTTTATAAAATACATATATACTCAGTTGGAAAATTTTATAGATTCTACAATCTAACTTTAAATTCATGATATTTTATATTGAGGATATTTTTATCATTATATAATGATTTTATTTTATTTTTTCAAATCAATATTTATCTCATTTATGTACTTCCCAAAATCATATTTCAATTTTTTTAATGAATTTTCAGGCCATTTTTCCAATTTGTCTTTAATTTCTGTTGAATATTCTTCAAAATAATGATATCTTTTTATTTTACATCCAATGTATGAGACTTATTCTCAATTTCTTTTAATTATTACTCATTATCTAGAGTCACTTTAAGAAAATCCTACTAAAAAATTGTGTTTGTTTCTTCAAGATCAAAATTCCAAATGGTTTTAACCTATATGTTTTTTATGAGACTTTAGGACCCCCAATAATTTTGTGTTAAGTCATTTTCCATTACTAATAATCATTCTTAATGGTGGTAGATCTCCCACAAAAATTACTTAGAAGTTCCAAAAATAAATGTATCAATATCATTGGATAGCTTCTATAGGGTTTCCTCTAAGTAAGAATATGATTCATCATATGCTTTGTCAAGTTTTTTTATAAATGTGATCTTCCCCACTTGTACTTTATTCATTATTGGAAAAATCTTGATAAGAAAAATAATTACCCTATGATATTTGTAAAGAACCTAAGGTAGAATATTTTACAATATTCTTGCATGGCTATTTTTTAAAATCTTAAATATCCATCCTAGGTCTAATATAATCAGGATTATTACATTCAGAGGTTCAATTTTCTTCCTACTTTCATAATTTATAAGATTTAATTATATTTTCATATAATTATTTCTTATATTATTCTAAGTATTAAATTATATAAAATTATGATAGGTATATAAAACTTATTTTAAATTCATAAAAAAATAGTAACATTGGAGGAGAAATCAAAAAATTAAAAAAAATTAATTTTAAATATTTTTTAAAATATAATCAGAGGTGGAACCATAGCTCGGATAGGAATTCATATTCAAATAGGATTGGTAACCCACACTGATATGGGGTAGGTTGAATTTGTGAGAAGAACTATTACCATGGGAAAAAATCCCCCTCTTTACTACCACAACAATCCAGTGAATGGGTCTCTCACAATTTCCTTACCTTTGGTTAGAAATCAGTGTGTGTAAGATGTAAAGAAACAACGCATAATTTTTTTAATGGGGTTCACCTATAAAAAGCATAACTACATCAATTAGGTATTTTTGTAGTCATCCAGAACACAAAAAACTTCCCTTTTATTATTAGGAGATATATTTAACAACAGAATATCCTTTGATCTATAATCCCAAAAACAATAAGGTATAATGAATGTAGAAAATTTCAGATCTTCAACAAATTAAAAGATTCAACCAGATCCTATGGAAGCTGATCAGTGGGAATGAAAAGAACTTCATTATAATAAATGAATATAATCAACAATATAACTTTTATCCATAATAAGGTCTTTATTCAAATAATTATACATTATAATTTTAAAATACAACAGAATAATCATCTAAATCAAATTTTACAATATAAGGATAATGTATGCCTATATTCGTACTTCCTATTATTTGGAATGAATACTAATTGATAGTGTAAGGTAAATATATTTATCGTATTTTTATTTATAAAAAATGATGAATATCAAATATTTAAGGCCAAATATCATTTCCCTTACAACCAAATATCCCCCAATATGATTACAAGGTTAGTTCTCCTTCTTTAACTTCGACTCACAAAATATTAATTATAAAAACAACATCTATTAACTTCAATTTTCTAATAACCTTTAAGTATTTTGAGGGCACAATAATTTTTTTTAACATACCATAATTATCACAGATTCTTCTCTCTATGATACCTATGTAAATAAATAAATGTTTACATGTAGCAATATATTTTTTTATTGTGATGAACATTCTTTTTTTATGGTATGAATTAGGTTTTTCCTTGATAATGATGTTTCATGGGATTTGTTAGCATAAATCAACACCCAAACCACTATTTTTTGTGATCCAACGTGACTTCCACAACACCTATTATACAACAACCTATTTTTCACCAGCATTTTTTAATACCTATATGAAATCTAATATAGAGTGATTTAAATTTTATTCAGGTTTAACGATCATGAAATTATGGTTTTCCTCTCAAAATTCTAATAGAATATCAATTATATGATCTATCTTCGATGTTTATTATTCGTTAGACAACTTAATTCCTTAAATGAATCTTCACGATATAGAAAAAATATGCATTCCTTTACTATATTCCCAAAGTATGATGATTATTAAATAATATTTTATTATTCTTCTATAATGTGTATTTTTATTTACTTTTCCATATATTTTTTTGATTTTTTTAAAAAAAACCATATGTGATATCAAAAATATTATGCACCATCCAAAGAACTGATCCTTAAAAAATTTTACTCAATCAATAAAAAATAATGTATGATTTTACATAACAGATTCTTAGTTATTAAACAACTTAAAATCATCATTAAAACATGAAATTCATTATGAATCACAGTGAACCTCATGTCTTTTCTAAAGTTTCTACTATATAAAAGAAAAATATTTTATATATTCCATTAAATATATTTTATATATAAATTCACATTAAAACTTTATAAATTTTATATAATGGAGGCATATTACATATCATAGTATATATCATCTAAGGTAAATGTCAATTTTACTGATATTCTCAATTCCAAAATCTAACATACATTTGGAGTCATAAATTTTAGTTACTCAGATTTTTAAAGAATATTTGATCACATGGACCATCTATAATATAAACAACTACCAAAAAATATTTCAGTATTTATCACAATATGTTTTTATTTTTTGGATATTCAACCGATCTTCTTCCTTACTACTAAACTTCTATTGAAAATTTAAACCACTATTAAAAATTTTGAAATAAAATCAAGTCAAATTCAATCCCAACCAATATAATCCAAATATTTATGCATCAAAAAATACTCTAAGGATTACTTTAAGTAATTAATATAACTTAACCAACTTTAAACCCTCTAAAAATCATCAAAAATTTATCTTTATAAAACATATTTCTTCATAAAATTATAACACTTAGGATTTAACTTCTTGTCCTTTTTATAGAGATGAAGCATCCAATAATTAACATAATCCATGGTTTTTTATTTTCTTCCCCAAACTTCCCACAAAATTTTAAATTGATTTTTTATATTAACATAGAAACTTCCTTGTATTCTCAACCAGTTTTATCATGTAAATATATCTCCATGATGTCTAGTGGAAGATATCTCTATTAAAGTTGGATATATCACTCACTCCATTACCATTATAAATAGTGGTAGAAACTGACTCATATTCCTTTACAATCATTCATGGGATCACATTTTTCACTCTTATTAATTGTTCTTTTACATGGATTAACCATTAGGTAACCTCAAGAATCAGGCAACAGGATTCTCCAATATTCTCAATTTTGAATATATTGATAACTACTCTTGTGTAAATAAAAAACCTACTTGGTTACTCCAAATAAAATCAAATATTACCCTCACAATGAATTTTTAAATACATCACATTGTAATCATACTCATTGAAATAAAATACAACAAACCCCAAGTGGTTTTAACAATATATCTCATTGAATTATTATTAATACCAACATAGAAAATTCATCTTAATATACTTTCTATTTTATTCTCTCTCTCTCTCAATCTTATTTTCAATAAAAAATAGACATTAAAATAGTATAGTATCAATTTCATTAAAATAATGGTCCATCAATTATTCCATACTAAGTCTACATGAGTTATGATCAATGTGGAAAATGAGAGGGTTTAAGTTAGATTAAAAATTTATCCATAATTGAGGATAAATTTGAAATAAACTTTAAATCATTTTCTAAGGGGATAAAAAAATATTTTCATACTGAAAACATTATGGAATAAATTCTCAAAAAATTTAGTAACTAATTTTATTTACTAATCTCAATAACATATTCAAACATTCAAAAACATCTGGTAGGTGATTTTTTTAGTTAAATATTCAACTTTACATCTTATTCAAATTTTCATGCCATTGAAAAAATTCTACTTTACCCCATTAATACTAGATATTTGTCTTACATGAAAAATGATGAGAGAATATGAAACCATATATTTTTAATTAAATTTTCAATGTATCATATATAAAATCCATATTTTAATGGAATGTATAACTTTGAGATCTCTTTAAAAAACAACCCTCAAGGAATATACTCAATTTTTATATCATTGTGGTTGATCTCATTATCATGGATATTATCTAAGATATCAAATGTGATATTATAATAATATAGTCTCTTTTATCATGTTTTAAATAGTTATTCCATTTTTTATTTTTTTATCTCCCCCATTCAACAATGGATTAATGACCATATTTTAGTCATAATATTTAAAATTTTAATTCCATTAAATTTTACATATAATTTATTCATTTTTCATAAGTATTTACAAATTTATATATTTTTTAGCTAACTTACATTTTAAGAATATTTCGTAAAAAATAAATAAAATAGATATTTTTATGAATTTTAAAAAGAATTTAAATTTGGAAAAAATAATATTTAATGAAAAAGTATTTGAATAATACATGGCCCATGGATAGAAAAAACATGATAGATCTAACGTAAAGGATAGTGCACATGCATGGATAATCTGGGGGTAGTGATGTTCGTGCATGGAACTAGGGCCATCTTGGGTGATATGATTTCTTGATAATAGTGTTCAAAATACTACCCATTCATTTAGTTATAAAAAATAATAAAAAATTTAGAATTTCTACAAATAAAAAACATTGAAATAAAAAGGTTTTATATAAGAAAAATGATAATAATTGACCCATACAATGGAGAGGGGTTGTGATTCTAATTTTATATCATCTAATGAAACAACAGATACTGTGGGTGATAGTTGAATAGTGGGAGGTTGAAAATCATATTTAAGTGGAAGCTATAGAGAAGGGGTGCATAGAGTAGAAAGGCTTAGCTGGTATGGTCAGATTTAATAAACATGAAGCGGGAGTTAAATATGGTGTGAGTGGAGGTGGATGAGATAAAGAAAATTTATACCCTACATAGATAATGGAAGAGGTGGGTAGTGGTGGGAGATCATAGAAGTGAGGAGGCATCAGGGGAGAAGGTAATGTTGGGAAGATCTATCATGGGTGGAGTGTGTATAAGAGTGAAGATAAAGTTTCCCCCTTCTTATCAGTTTCCTTGTGTTAGGGTAATTTTGGGATTTTCCTTAGGCTAGACCTATATGTCACATGGGTCAACATGCATAATGGAGAGACTGGATAGCTTCACTAGGGGAATAGGTCGAGTGTCTATTATAATGGGGATTAAATAATCCATGATTATAACTAAATTTATTATTATTGATAAATTAAAACTACTTTATACAAATGTGCATTGGAAATTGATCTGACACATTTAATTTTAAAAAAAATCCAATATTTGGTAAAGAATGTGTGTTTTCCTCCATTGAAATGAATTTTTCACCGTTTTTGTTGTAACGTCCCGGTTCCAGAAGCCACCCAGGGGTGCCTCGTACCCGGTTGGTCACATGGACTCAAGCACATTTCCCCCGAATTCCAGAGGCTGCTGACTAGAAGCGAGGGCCTTGGGTGCGATAGTGGGGAAACTATGCCCTCATTGGCAGAGTACACAACGGAAGGGAAAAAAGTATACAATAGTAGAAGCAGTAAATAACCAACAACATTAAAAAGAAGAAGATTATAAGAATAAACCACTGGAGAACATATATATATATATATATTGATGCATGTTACATATGTCTCGAAAAAGCATCCAAACGAGTCACAATGCTGAATACAAACAGTATTAAAACAAAGTACAAAAGAAACAGATGAGAAAATCCTCAGCATCACAAGCCTCGGCTTGGTCCCATGCTCTCCATCTCCAATGTAATAAAGTACCTGAAGTCGAATGGTGCTTTCCCTTATCTATACCTGCAGTAATATAATCTGTTTGGGCCCAAAACCATGTCCCAAACAGGGTGTGAGACAAAATCCCAATAGGCAACCACCACAAGATATGTGACTATTAGTCAGTGAATATATGGCAGGTATAAATACAGAAACAGTAAAAAGGAAAGTACTAAACAATAAAAAATCCACAGTTTCAAGCATCTAATCCATAACAGGTAATCAGATACACAATCAAGAAGAACAAATAGGTAACCCTATGGGTAGTTCTCACAGCCTGACCCCTATGGTTCAACTAACAAGTACTATCAACCCTATGGGAGGCACACACAGTCTCACCCCTCTGGTTCAGCTAAAGAATAGACTCTTTGGGGAATCACACACCGTCAATTCCCCCTATAGTCTTGTATCGTACTAAGGTGCTCTAGAGAAGCACTCAACGTCTCATTCCCCCTGTGGCCCATGTTGAGGAACTAAAGAAACTATGGGGAAGCATTCAACATCAATTCCCCTTGCAGTCTCGTATTGTATTATAAAGACACTCTAGAGAATCCCTTACTTACATTCTCCCTATGGTCTACTACAACAAGTTCTCACAGCCCCATGTAAGTCATCAAGATTATAGTGCCCATATTGGCCAAAGTAAACCTCAAGAACTACTTGACTAGAAGTCTACAGCATCTCAGCATATCAGATGATCACAACACACCATCCTATAACACTAGGCATGGTAAATTGGTCATATCCTAACAGGCGAAACTAGACCAAACGGTTATATCGTACATGCATGGGAAAAACATCCAAAGCATAGAAATTATCCCGAAACACATTCAAAATCCTCTACTCTAGCATACAAGAAATCTGGTAGTCAATAGGGCTAAAACACTAACACACAATACCCCATTCATGGGTATTGGCAATTTTTCACAACAATTCAAAGACCTTAAACGGAAAGGAAAAAACCACCTACCTTTAAGGTTCGGATGAAAACTAACCACAAGCAACCGCACTCCAAAATCCAGGAATGCTTCACGAGAACCGCTCTATAACTCCTTCTCTATCATCCAAAAGCCTTAAAATTAACACCCAAGGCAACCCCAACACTATATCTACAATAAATGGATGTAGATCTAGAAAACCTAGAGAGGGGGAAGAGTAGATCTAGGGAAAACCAAGGAGAAGCCAAGATGAGGGACTTACCCGAGAATAATCTCCTTTGATCCACCAATAAAACCCTTCGATTTTCCTCCAAAATGAGTGGGATGTTAGGATGGTATGACTCTGATTATGATATAATCTATAATACTAAATGTAGGATCGAATAAGTAAAATGAGATACAAATATAAGAGGGCGGTGAATTGTACCTTTTAAAAATTCCCTTAGGAAATGTTGGATAACCAACATTCACAACACCTCTAAGTTCTCAAGACTTGCTTGATTCTGGAAAAGTGATTCTGGAAACTAAACTTAACAAAATTTACACCAAATAAGATTCTAACTTAAAGCATATAGAATATAACTAAATCAGGGTACAAGTAAGTAAGTATAAGAAAGTTATAAATTTCCTTAACAATAAAAAATGCAGCGGAAAAACAAATTAGTAAAAAACTACAAGTAATAAACAATAACTCTCTTAACCCATAGAGAAGGGTATCCAACAACCCTGGATAATAGGTCCCTTTATTTATACTTTCAAGAAATTCTGTCTTACCCACACCAGGGTAAGCCCTCGATACAAAGATCGGAGTCTGTCTTGTTATCCCCACAAGACCTCAACTATCAGGTAGTCGGCACCTCAGTCTTCCTCAACAAGGAAGCCCTCAACTTCAAGGTGTTGGAACCTCTGTATTCCTATCCCCGGAAGCCCTCGATTGCAATCAGAAACAATCGGAGTCACACGAATCAAGTCTGCATAAGGAAAAGTTTGAACAAGCCGTTCAAACTTTCTACATGAAGCTTGAGAGTTGATAAGATCCTCACTCTCTAGAAATCACTTCAACAGCATGTAATCACGGTTGTCAAAGTTTTCTTTTAAGAGTTTTCAAATGAGCTCATATTTATAGGCGAAGCTCCAACGGTCGGCTACCTCCTCCAACTGTCATATTTCTCCTTAAATTTCAGAAGGACCAATATACGTGTCACTCAACCAATGGTTAGTCAATAACTAAAAGCACGACATAGTTTTGTAATGAAACATGTGTAAGAATAAGTAAAACTGAAGTTCGGAATGTAAGAAAATAAAAATTCAGAGTCTAACTAAAAATGGAATTTAGAGTCTATAAGAAAGAGATATTTGGATTCTGTTTTTTAGGAATTCAAAACCTGAATTCTTTAGAAATATGGACTCTGAATTTCAAGGAAATCTAGAATCTGGTTTCATCAGAATTCAAAACCCAAACTAAAAAAGTTCGGAGTCAGAGTTCATGGGAATTTGGACTCAGAACTCATAGGATTTCAAAGTCTAAATTCAGAGAACTCGAAGTCAGAACTAAGATAAGTTCGTAACCAGCATTCATAATCGAACTACATGAGAGTTTTTATCCATAATTCGGAGTGGAACTTCATGAGAGTTTGTATCCAGAATTTGGAATGGAACTTCATTAGAGTTCATATCCAGAATTCAGAATGGAACTTCATTAGAGTTCGTATCCAGAATTCGTAATGAAACTTAATTGGAGTTCGTATCCAAAATTCATAATAGAACTTCATTAGAGTTTGTATCCAGAATTCAGAATCTAACTTCATTAGTGTTCGTATCCAGAATTCGGATCCTAAAATAGAATGCCTCATATCTAAGTATTATATGATTCTGAGGTTTTAGATATGAATCTGATTTTTATACTTAAGAAAACTATTAATATGAACAATGAAAACATGGTAGAGGTAAATTCCTTTGGGAAGGAAATGTTCCTTACAGAATTAAAATATAGATTTGCTTACGTATAAGGTTTTTGTGATTTTCAAAACAAGAAGGAATGGAAAAGTCATAAGGAAACCCTTATTGACTCAACAATCTCCCCCTTTTTGGAAAGCACAAACAACCTTTCGAAAAAGAATATAAGGACTTAGAAAATTTTCATTAGAGTATGAAATTAAAACTTATCTCCCTTTATTCATAGATGATGGTGAATGCAACTAAATCCCCCTTAGGCTTAGGAACTCTAAGGATTGTATTCTGGATTTCCATAATGGAGTTTTCATTATCATGGGAATGAAAAACTTCCTAATGAGAAACTCCCCCTTACTTACGGATAGTTCTTAGCATAGAAATTTTTCTTCTCCCTTTAATATTTTTCCTTCTCCCTCTTTTGAGTTGTTCTTTTTCCTTCTCCCACTTTGTGATTTTCAAAAAGAATTTTAAGGGAATGGAAAATAAATAGAGTACCTAGAAAATTAGTACATAACAACACAAGATACAAACAACCAGAGATTTCATTAGAATTGAAATAATTTTTACAAGGAAAGACATTACAACAAAAAATCATATTGGTCTATTTGTCTTCCTTTTCCTTTGGGATTAACTTCTTCAACAAGGTTTTCATCTTCTTCAAGTCTTTATGGTCCTCCTCATCTTGTTTCTATAAGGCTTTAATCCTTTCATCTTGAGCCTTCAGAGCCTCAGACTGTGCCTTAATAATTTCATCCTACTTTACAAGCTTTTCTTAGATCTCAATTTGGAGATCTCTTTCCCCCTTCAAGATTTGAGCAACTGAGTTAAGCTTCCCATTAAGATCCTTCACCTGTTGAGTCTGAGTATTTTGATCAAGGGTCAACTTTTCCTAAATATTCTTTATCTTTTCATCCTTGTTAACAAAAGAATATTTTACATCATTTTGAAAACAATCAAACTCTTCCAAGTCATCATCAACTTTCTTTGACCATAGAGTGATTTTGCTGCATGATTTTCTGTGAACATCAAAATTGATAAGAAAATTTCTATGCTCAGCCTCAATCATCACACACTAATCTATGACCATGGATACAGATTCTGATTTCTGATTTAGGTTGTGTTGAAGCATTTGTCATATGGAGTCTATGGTGGGAAATATCAGAATTGTATCCACCAATTTCTTCAAATACTCAACAACAAAGTCATGACCCAGTGCTGATGACTCCGAATCAGACACCTTGCTTGGGGATTGTTTTCTTCAATTTCCACCAACTTTCCCTTAGAAGATCCACCAACATTCTTCTTCCTTATGATATCTTTTGTTGGGGTTTCCATAACCACTTTCTTACCCTTATCAACTTTTGGAAAGGGTTCTTCATCAGGAGATTATTCCTCACTTACAGATAGTTGAACTATCTTGTCTTCATCTGGTTTCTCCTTCTCTGGTCCTTCTTCAAGAAAATGTTTATCATAGCTTTCTTCCTCAGATAATTCATTTTCCTTCTATTCTTCCTTTTTATCATCTTTCTTATCATATTTGTCATCTCCCTTTCCCGTAGTGACAACCTTTGAGGATTCAACCATTTCTTAATAATACTCAACTTTTTTAATCAAGTCATCAAGATCACCACTGAATTCTTCTACTTCTTCTTCTTCTTCTATTTCCTCCACTTCTTCTACTCTTTCAACAAATTCTTTCTCTTTATGTTTTTCCGGAGTTAATTAGTTCTTTCCAGGGGTCTCCGGTAATGGTGGAACAACATGATTTTCCGGAACAGGAATATTATCAAAAGCTATTTATGTGTCTCTCAAAAGAGATTGTACAACCTCAGCTTCAGACATCTTCTTCTTCATCTTCTTCTCTTTTTCTACCTTCTCAAGGTATTCATCCATCTTCTCCCTTAAGTATTTAGCTTCAGCAGGGTCCAATCTGAATAGAGGGTCCCCTTCTTTCCTTTTCCTCTTATCTTCCATCCATTTAGAAGCCACCTCATCTGGATATGATTTCTGTTTCTTCGGCTTGGGAGGTGCGGATTGGGTTTCATTAGCTTTAGGGGTCTTTCATTTAGCTACCACTTGCTTCAGCTTCTGCTTCTTCCCTGTCTTCTTAGATGGTTCTACTTTCTCTACATTTTCCGGAACAGCTTCTGCCTCCTCCTCAGGCAGATCATTAAACTCAGTTGACTCTTTTGAAAAACCATCTTTTATCCTCTTTAAGGTGTCATCACGTATCATCATCATCTTACAAATTCTCGACTTGGAGCTTCAAGAAACCTTAAAATAATCAAGGCACCGAATAATAATCTTGGAGAGAAGATAAGGGTACATAATAATTTGAGCTTTCAAAGTTACATTCTTGATGTTCTGAACTATAATAAGAATGTGCCTTATCAGATTGATCTTTCTTAGATTTACCAAGAAATCCAATAATTAAATATCACTTTTCTTTAGGTTATCCTTATCACCTATTCTTAGTACAAAAAATCCTTGTACCCACAATTGCAGAATCAGATTGTTGGTGGAGAGATGTGCAATCTTTGTTGTTTTATCATCTTTGAGTCCGAGGCATTTCATTTCCTTCACTTTGCTAAAACTACCTTGCACATCTGGTAGCTTATGTGAACAAAACTCTACTTCACCATCATAGGATAAGCCCACCAAGCTTGCAGCCTTGGTGTAGGAGAGCTTGTAAGTCTTTCTATATCTCTTAAAGGAGAATTTGTCTCTGCCATCTTCTTCATAGAAGGAGACAGACCTATAAAATTCTACAAGAAAATCTGTATAAACAGCATGCTGATCTCCTGGTTTTGATATACAGAAATATTCCCTTTAATTGAGATTAATATTCTTAGAAATTAGAGAATCATACTCACTGAAAAAATCCGGATGGACTAAACTTTCCCTATAGACTAACCATTTTGAGATTGGCTTCGTAGAAGACATATCTTGGGAAGTGGATTCTACAGACATTCGGAATGGAGGAGCACTGAAAGATTTGGAACGGGATTTAAGAATGGAGGCAGAGCTTAGACACGTGAGGGATTTAAAAATGATGTGGGACACAAAATTGGGTGCCCTTTATATAGGTGATGGAGGTGACCTTTCATCTTCCAAAACCAATCTAACGGTTGAAAAACTCTTTGATTTTATCTGATGGTTGAAAACATACCCGCAAGGAAATCTTGAATCCAATATTTTGACGTTTTAATAAAAACATTCAGATTTAAGAAGAAATAAATCCGAGAAATTTTATAAGAGAAAGAAACTACCAGCAACTAAAAATGATTACAAAAACTTAAGTAAGGAAGTCATACCTTTCGGATTGGCTAGTAAGTTTATTCGTAATAGGTGATATTCTTCTTGAAGATTATTTAACTACGAAAAACTTACTACGAGAAACTCAGTATGAAAAGTATGAGTACGAAAATTCCCATTATGAAAATTCTTATTACGAAAATTCTTAATACGAAAATTATCATTACAAAAATTCTCATTACAAAAATTATTATTATGAAAATTCTCATTACGAAAATTCTCATTACAAAAATTCTCATTACGAAAATTCTTGAAAGACTCATTATGAAAAATTTGAAAGGCTAACAAAAAATGTACTCCCCCTATAAAAATGAGTTTATTACTGTAAGGAGAATGGTTAAAAAAGAAGTTAATGAAGGAACATTACCTCACAGTTATCATTCCTAACTTCTGTTTAATGTATTCAAATCTATCGTAGGGTAAAGATTTTGTGAAAATGTCAGCAAGTTGATCTTGCGTTCTGATAAATTGAAGAAAGATATCTCCTTCTTGTTATTAAAATTCACAAGGTATCCTTCACCACATAATTGACTTATGCTGGTGAGGTTGTGCTTAAGACCACTAACAAAAAAACATTTGAAATCAAAGTTTTTCCAAGAAGAACAATGTTACGTATACCAACAATTTCTCCCTGAGCATTATCTCTGAAAGTTACTTTTCCTCCTTTCATCTTGATAATCTTTTCAAAATAGTTTTTGTTACCAGTCATATGCTGGGAACATCCACTATCCATGTACCATGTATTTCTGTTGGTATTTTCCCTATTTTCCTTAAAATAAGAAAAAGTTAGGTTTTCGGAATCGAGACTTTCTTGGGTCCGGAAGTTTCAGAAAGTAAAATTTTAGGTACCCACTTCTTCTTAGAAAAATAAGCATTATGAAATCCTAAAGATTAGGTTTTGTTTAAGGAACAATTATTTTCGAAGAGACCACCATATTGACACTTTGTGAAAAATGGGGCACTTTGAAAAACAAAGTAGTTATTACTAAAAATCAGTTTAGAACTTGTGTAACCAAAACCAAAAGTATTCTTTCGAGGTTGGATTTGTGAATACTTTTTATCAAAATTTTATTTACCCAGGGTAAAGTTTGACAAACACTTCCTCAAGTAAAATATTTCGGATTTAAGTTTGATAATTAAGTTCTTATCTTCAAAAACATATGAACTAGAGCTAGGATAAAAAACATTTTTCTTAGAAATTATGTTTTGAAGATATTTTGAAAGTTTATTCTTCTCAGAACTTACTTCCTAAAGAGTTTTTGGAATACTTTCAAAATCATCATTTTTCTTATCAAGATATTTAGAAAGATCTGATATTTCCCTAGTAAGAATAATATTCCTAGAGTTAAACTTATCAATCTTTTTCATGAGTTTTGAGTTCTCATTTTCAATAAGTTCAGCAAACCTAGAAACTTCTTCATAGGTAGGTAAAGTATTTTCTTCATCAGAAAAATATTCTTCATCAGAAGGATTATAATATTTACTATCATTAGCATTTAAATAAACTTTGGTCAAGGATTCATCATTATGTATCTTATCCATAAATCAATGATTATAAATAGGTAGCCTGGCTATAAGACCAAGATTCTTCTATACAGAAGATTCATAGTCATAAGAGTCATCTGAAAAGTCACCACCACTGGAACTCCAGGTGTCATTAGATTTCAGAAATTTCTTAGTTTTGGACTTGTAATATTTCTTTCTGTTCCTTTTAGAATGCCTCTCTTTTCTTTCTTTTCTCTTGAGCATAGAGAAATCAGGTCTTATGTGACCAGCTCTCTTGCATTCATAGCATGTGACTTATGAATCTTTCGTATCTTTCCTTTCCTTCTTCTTATACTTGGATTGAAAATTTCTCTGTCCAACTATCTTGTTCATCCTTCGAGCAAGATTAGCTAACTCATTTTCTGAGACTTCACTCTCACTAGATTCGGATTGAATAATAACCTTCTTAGATTTGGATCTAGTAACTCTCTCAGAGGTCTTAGCTTTCATATGACTTAAAGTTGTAGTAAAATAAACACTACCATTCCCATTATTCTTCTCTATTTTGTCATCATCTCTCTTCATTCTAGTCTCATGTTGAAGAAGATTTCCAAATAGTTCATCAAGATAAATTTGAGTGACCTTCCTATTTTCATCAATATCAGTTCTCTTTGATTCTCACTCATTCGGCATGATGTCTATGATATTGTCAACAAGGGATTCATCATCTAGACCTTTCTATCCCATAGATTGTAAGTTATTCATGATCATCATGAATCTCTATTGCCCCTTACAAATTGGTTCTCTATAAGGAAAATTAAAACTATGATACTCAACTCTGAGCATGGGTCTCCTAGTCTCAATCACTTTAGATATACCAAAATGTGTAACTTCAAGTTTCTTCCACATACAGTTAGCTATTTCAAAAGAAGAAATTTATCTATATATGTTCCTAGTCATTGAACAAAGTAAAGTATTGTATACCTTATAGTTGAGTTGGTATTCATGTTTTTCTTGATTAGTAAAGGTACTAACATCCTTATCAGGAATTTTTTATCCACCAGTAAGCATGACAAAGTTATCTACTCCAGTATTGATAATTAAAGTCTTCATTTGATTGATAATGAAAGTCTTCATTTGATCTCTCCAATACTCGTAATCATTACCATCAAAAATTTGTGGTCTGGTAGGATTTAGGTTGTCGATAGAACCAATATTTAAGCCTGTAATCCTTAATAAAGACTTTGGCACACAAACTTGTTTGAAGTATAAGTCTGTAAAAAAGAGAAAATCTTCTAAGCAAGAAAATTTTTATCTCTAAGAAAAAAGTGAATCTGAACTATGATTCCAAAAAATAGATTCCGAAAATTATGAATTGGGAAATATGAATCTGAATGATGAATTTCGAATGTAAAAAAACCTTCTGAATCTAATCGTGAGATTAATTCAGATGGAACTAATTCCTCTAATACCAAATGTTAGGATGGTATGACTCTGAGTATTATATACTCTATAATACCAAACGTAGGATCAAATAAGTACAATGAGAAACAAATACAAGAGGGGGGTGAATTATACCTTTTAAAAATTCCCTTAGGAAATTTTGGATAACCAAAATTCACAACACCTCTAAGTTCTAAAGACTTTCTTGATTCCAGAAAAGTGATTCTGGAAACTAAACTTAACAAAAGCTACACCAACTAAGATTATACCTTAAAGCATATAGAATATAACTAAATCAGAGTACAATTAAGGAAGTATAATAATGTTATACTTTCCTTAACAATACAAAATGCAGTGAAAAAAAAAGTAGTAAAAAACTACAAGTAACAAACAATAACTCTTTTAACCCAAAGAGAAGGGTATCCAACAACCCTAGATAAGAGGTCCCTTGATTTATAATTTTAAGAAATTATGTCTTACCCACACCAGGGTAATCCCTCGATACAAAGATCGGAGTCTGTCTTTCTATCCCCACAAGCCCTCAACTTCAGGTAGTCGGCACCTTTTTCTTCCTCAACAAGTAAGCCATAAAATTCAAGGTTTTGTAACCTTTGTCTTCCTATCCTCGAAAGCCCTCGATTGAAATCAGAAACAACCAGAGTCGCATGAAGCAAGTCTGCACAAGGAAAATTTTGAACAAGCCATTCAAACTTTCTGCACGAAGCTTGAGAGTTGATAAGAGCCTCTCTCTCTATATATAAATCACTTCAATAGCATGTAACCATGGTTGTCGAAGTTGTTTTTAAAATTTTTCAAATGAGATCCTATTTATAGGTGAACCTCGAACGGTAGGCTCCCTCCTCCAATGGTCATATTTCTCCTTAAATTTTGGAAGGACCTGTATACGTGTAACTCAACCAATGGTTAGTCAATAACTAAAGGCACGACATCGTTTTGTAATGAAACAATTGTAAGCATAAGTAAAACTAAATTTCAAAATGAAAGCAAATAAAAATTTGGATTATAACTAAAAATGAAATTTGGAGTCAATAAGAAAGAGATATTTAGATTCTACTTTTTAGGAATTCAGAACCTGAATTCTCTAGAAATCCAGAGTCTAAATTTCAAGGAAATCCAGAGTCTGGTTTTATCAGAATTCAGAACCAGAACAAAAAAATTCTAAGTCAGAGTTCATGGGATTTCGGAATCAGAACTCATAAGAGTTAGGATTCTGAATTCAGAGAACTTGGAGTCAGAACTAAGATAAGTTTGTACCCAGAATTTGGAATTGAACTACATGAGAGTTTTTATCCATAATTCAGAGTTGAACTTCATGAGAGTTCGTATCTAGAATTCAGAATGGAACTTCATTAGAGTTTGTATCCAGAATTCTAAATGGAACTTCATTAGACTTCGTATCCAGAATTCGGAATGAAACTTCACTAGAGTTCTTATCCATAATTCATAATGGAACTTCATTAGAGTTCGTATCCAGAATTCGGAATAGAACTTCATTAGAGTTCATATCCAGAATTCAAATCCTAAAATAGAATGCTTCATATCTAAGTATTATATGATTCTGAGGTTTTAGATATGAATCTGATTTTTATACTTAAGAGAAGTATTAATATGAAAAATGAAAACACGGTAGAGGCAAATTCCTTTGGGAAGGAAATTTTCCTTACAAAAGTAAAATATAGATTTGCTTAAGTATAAGGTGTTTGTGATTTTCAAAACAAGAAGGAATGGAAACATCATAAGGAAAATCTCATTGACTCAACATGGGAGAGCTCCTTCAACCTTTGAGAACCCAAAATCCCAAGTGATGCTCGAGTGGAAGAGAGTTTGGAGGAGAAATGAGGAATCTAGAGCGACACAAGGCTTTAAACCCTAATTTTTAAGTGGTCGCACGGTTTCCCCGCACGGTTTGGAAAACCGTGCGCCAACCCTGCGGTTTCCACTATCTTTCCCAGGGACTTCGCATGGCCTGCCCGCATGGTTTGAAAAGCTGTGCCTCGCCCATATAGAGCCCACTTTCTCCTCCAGGAAATTCTCAAAGTTTTTCCCGCACAGTTTGACAAACCGTGCGCCTCCCATGCAGAGACCACTATCAAGGGTGCATGGTTTCATGGGCTTTTCGCACCGTTTGAACAAACCGTGCGCCAACCGTGCGCCCCTGCATAGCCTCTACAACTTTAAAAGTTTTCATCCCAAAATTCCTCTTTTTCTCAATAATGAAAATAAAAGAGAAACATACATGAAAAGAAGGTTTGGGTTCTTACAAACTTCCCCCCTTAAAGAAATTTGTCCCTGAATTTCCCTAGTGCGGTGAAGAAGAAGAGACCTCATACAGATCTGGACACTAAGTTCATACATTAGCCTCCCTCTCCCAAGTCTCATCTTGCACTCGCTCGTGCTGCTATAACACTCATACTAGAGGAACAAACCAGCCACAGAGAACATTTGTACTATGATCGACAATCTGGATAGGATGCCCCTCTAAAGATGCATCCTCTTCGATCTCAACCTCCTCAGGTTGAAAGACATGAGATGGGTCTGAAAAGTAACGTCGAAGCTGAGAGACGTGGAAGACGTCGTGCAAAGCCCGGTACCTCTGAGGTAACTGCAACCGATAGGCAACCGGACCAACTCTCTCCAATACCTCAAACAGCCCGATGTACCTTGGCGAAAGATTACCCTGACTCCTAATATTCTTGTGTCCCAACCTCGGTGTGACACGTAGAAAAACCTAATCCCCGGCCTCGAACTCTAGAGGTCGTCTCCGCTAATTAGCATAAGACTTCTGACAAGACAGTGCAGTGGCCATCCTCTTCCGAATCAACTCTATATGCTTTGTGGTCTCCTGAACAAGATGAGGTCCTAGAAAAGCTACCTCTCCTACCTCCAGCCAACATAAGGGTGATCGGAATGGCCTAATGTAAAAAGCCTCATATGGTGCCATATGAATAGTTGCTTGAAAACTATTATTGTAGGAAAAATCCACAAGAGGTATATGTTTCTCCCAAGAACCTCTAAAATCCAGGATGCAAGCTCGGACCACATCCTCAAGCACCTGAATTGTACGCTCGGACTAGCCATCTGTCTGAGGATGGTATGCTGTACTCAAATGTACCTGTGTACCCAAAGCCTTCTGAATCCATTTCCAAACCCAAGAAGTAAAATGTGCATCCCTATCTAAAACAATGGAGTGTAGAACTCTATACAGATGTACAATCTCACGGATGTACAACTGTCCCAGCTCGTCAACACTCAAGGTCTCCTTAATCTGCAAGATGTGAGAAACCATCGTAACCCTATATATGACAACCCAAATAGCATCATTCCCTTGAGTTGATATTGGTAAACTGGTTACGAAGTCCATCGTGACATCGTTCCACTTCCACTCCGGAATGGGTAGCTGTTGTAAAATACCTACTGGTCACTGATGCTCTACTTTCACCTGCTGACAAGTGGAACACCTCACGAAAAAACCAACAACATCTCTCTTCATACCTGTCCACCAATACTGGCAGTGTAGATCATGATACATCTTGGGGGCGCCAGGATGAACTTCCCAAACTGAGTAATGAAAATCCCACATCAGATCCCCACGTATGTCTTCTAGAACCCATACGTGTCCCTAGAACCGCAAGATCTCATCCTCGCCTACTGTCCATCCAGGAATAGGGTCCTCTCCTAACATGTTTTCTCATAGTACTAGGCCTTCATAATCTGATAGTTGCCTCATTCATACCCGATCAAGAAGTGTAGAGGTAACAGCTACAGAAGATAGCAAAGTTTGCCCTTGTCTATCGTGCACCTCCAAATGCATCTCAGAGAACAGAGCCATAAGCTGCCACTCACTGCTGGCCTCCCGAACTGCCTGTATCTGAGTCCTCCTACTCAACGTATCAGCCACAGCATTTCCTTTTCCCAGGGTATAGGAAAGATCGAAATCAAAGTACTGAAGATACTCGACCCACCTACGATGTCTCAGATTTAGATCACGCTGAGTGAAGATGTACTTGAGACTTTTGTAGTCAGTGAAAACCAAAAAATGCTCTCCCAGAAGATAATGTCTCCAACAGCGTAAGGCATGGACAACAGCTTCTAACTCGAGATCATACATCGGGTAATTCATCTCATGTGGCCTCAACTGCCGAGACCCGTACACAACTACTCGATCACCCTACATCAAAATTTCTCCCAGCCCAATACCTGATGCATCACAGTAAACTGTATAGCTCTTCTCTTTCTCTAAAAGTATCAGGACTGATGCTGATGTCAACCTTTCCTTCAGCTCCTGAGAGGTTGTCTCGCAAGCTTCTGACCAAACGAACTTCGCACCCATCTTGTTCAGACCCGTCAGCGGCACTGCTAAGAGGGATAAGTCCTATATAGAGCTCCTGTAGTAACCAGCCAGCCCCAAGAAACTCCGTATCTCAAATAATTTCTTTGGATGTTCCCAGGAAACTATTACTCTCACCTTCTCCGGGTCTACTGCAACTCCTACCTCTGAGATAATATGACCTAGGAAGTGAATCTGGTCCATCCAAAAGTGGAACCTTGAGAGCTTAGCATATAGTTGATGCTACATCAGTGTACTCAATATGATCTCAATATGGGTGGCATGGTTGTGTCGGGTGTGAGAGTACACCAAGATATTTCCCACGAATAATACCACAAAATAATCCAGATAAGTGTGGAACACACGATTCATCAGAGCTATGAAAATAAATGGCACATTCGTGAGTCCAAACGGCATGAACAAGTACTCATATAGACCATACCTGATCCAAAAAGCTCTAAGCAGTATGTATGATGGTCTACCGAGAAACTGATGATATCCGAATCTCAGGTCAATCTTCGAGAACGCTCGTGCTCATCAAAGTTGATAAAAAAGAACATCAATCCTTGGCAATTGATATTGATTATTGACCATCAATTGGTTCAACTTCCGATAATACACACACAGCCTAAGACTACCGTCTGCCTTATTCGCAAAAAGGACAGGCGAACCCCAAGGAGAAGTACTGGGTCGGATGAAACCCTTTGCCTGCAACTCCTCTAACTGCTTCTTGAGATCCTATAGCTCAGGTGTTGCCATCCTATAAGGAGTAATAGACACCGGTGCCGCTCCTGGAACGATCTCAAAAGAAAAGTATACCTCACTCTCCGGAGGAAAACCTGAAAAGTTATCTAGAAAGATATCCCTGAAACGATCCACCGCTGGAGGAAAGTCCAACTGTGAATTCCCCTGGTCATCCAGATAAAGACTAGAAATCTGAGTTGTAACTCCACCTAGCCCATGATGCTCGGGTCCTGCTCTACTCGCCCGGGCATCCCACTCGCCCTTATGAAGAAAAGATCCACCCTCTAGTTATATGAAACTCACCCTGCTATGGTAGTAGTCGACTACTGCCTAGAAGGGGACTAGCCAGTCTGTTCTGAGAATGACCTTATAGTCGGTCATCTCCAGATCATAGAGATCCTATAGAAAGTGATACCCATCCACCTCTGGAGGGCACTCCTTGCACTGACGTACACTAGTCGTCCTAGTCCCCAACAATGTGTCTAGAGTCAAAGTATTGATAGAGGAAAATATGCAGATCCCAAGGCTCTCCACAACAACAACAGAGATAAAACTATGGGAAGCCCCTGTGTCAAAAAGAACAGAAGATAAAACTGAGGCAACTAGAATGGTACCTCGAACTGTAGAGGGTCTAGGATCCTGCTCTTGCTGGATCTGCTCCACCGTAAAAGTCTGGCCTACTCTATAGCCTTGTTACCCAGTCTGGCCACTCTTAGCTGATCCACCCTGCTATCTCTAAAGGATCGGTGACTGACCACCACAACCTCTACCTCCACCTCATCCCGAACGGCTGGAAGAACTCCAGTTCCCAGACTGGGGAGAACTTGGTGGCGTTTCTCCTAAACGAGGAGTCATGGAAGAACCCCTATCACCAGCTGCTGGTGAGAGAACCTGACCGAAGCACTAAAGGTGACCCATCTTGCCGCAAGATCAGCACTCCACTGGGTCCCTCCGGCACTACGGCCTCGTATTCCCAGCTCTTCCACACTGGTAGCATACAACCTGGCTACCTGAAGGTGTGTCTCACAGCCTCGGATCACCACGTGTAGACTCCCTACGGTGCATCCTGCTGTCATCTGGTGAAGCACTAACACTGGAAGTGGAAACTCCCTAGCTCTCAGTTCCGGACTCTCTCAGATTGCACTCCGCAATCAGTGCATGGTTGAAAATCGAAGCGATGGAAGTCAGCCTGAAGATATCCACCTGCGAGCGGATCTCTCGTCTGAGACCATCCTCAAACTTCCTTGCCAAGAACAACCCATATCCGCATTGGAGGGGTGTGAAATGTTGAAGCTGTAACACCCCGACCCCAGTTACCCAGAGTTGGTGCATTATTACATAACATTGGCATGATCACAAGAAAGATCAAATCTCGAAAGACCGATTAGTTTAGTAGCCTTGGAAACCGTAGATATATTCATAAAGTTTTACATTACATCATAAAAATGAAAACAACAACAACATAGTCCCCATAGTCTACACTATTATCCCCTCATACTATCCCTACAAGTCATTCATAATTTACTTCTTCACATCCTGGGAAAAATAAAACATATAAAAGGGGTGAGCTCAAATGCCCAGTAAGGATAACAATATAGCGGAAACTTTCATAAATAAGAATAAACATTTAAGGTAATGTATAACTAAAACAAAATCCTTTAAACTTAAACTTCAACATAGTATTGAAAAAATAAAATGAAATAATGCCATTTACTTATTCACATGGATATTCTACTAATCGAATAATCACATGCAATATCAATAACCACTTTCATAATGATGGAATGCATAATGCCAGACTATCATAACCACATAGCCAAGGCCCCGTGCCAAGACTACAATTAAGATTTTGTCAAGGCCTTGTGCCAAGACACTAAATTGTCTCATGAGACCTACCGATGCATCGAGGAGCTATAGCGGGCTCCACCCGTCACATATTAAGTCCAATGCATTCCCATATGAAAAGGTTTAAATATAACATAGACATTCATATTAAAACAAGCATACGAAATGTAAATACTTCATTCATAAACCATTAATGGTATAAAAATAACACATCCACAGTCAAACATATCACAAAACCTTCAATACAATAAATAAGTATTGTATCATAATGAATCAACTACAAATAAGCGTAAAATCCATCAAAGGATGTTGAAATATATGAAATCAAAACTCTTTTTAGAGAAATATCTCTTTCTATTTTGAAATCATTTAAGAGTCATATATTTATAAAATAAAACATTTTCTTTGAAAATATTCTTATAATATTTTAAGTGAAGCTTCGACAATTTTATAATGGCGTAAAATAGCCACACCCGCTGTATAAGTTAAAATAACATTCTTACCTTAATTCTATCAAAAAGGTTAAAAAGGACCTAGTTTGGAAAATGACGGAAAGATTATTTTATAAACCACTTATAAAAGTCAAAAAGGGTATAAATTAATTTATACCATAGTCTTTAAAATAGTAATAATGATTTGAAATAAATTTTTAAGAAACATGGATGTGGATGATAAAGAGGTCCCAGTAGATAATCACGTATAAACAACCTCAGATAATGAAGAGATTGTGAAATAAACCCTTACCTTGTACTTTTCGTTGGTTGGGGTAGGTTAAAATACTTTATAATGGTGAAATAATTTTTATTAAATTATACAAGAAACATATATATTAATATGATATCATATATGATCTTTTAACATTGCTTTGTTAATAATATTTTAGAATTATCGTTGTTTCGGGTGTTAACTTACTCGTTTTCTTTTATATGTTTTGTTACATACGCCGTGTTTTTCATGGATAGGTTGTATCTTAATCATATCTAGAATGATATCAAGTCCTTAGATACTATTATTAATCATAAAATGAGAATTATACTTGAATGGATACAATGGAGAATGAATCTCATTGCGTTCGTGGAGACGGTAGCCCGTACGTACGCACGAGCGACAATATCATTATTTTGATATTAAAATAATATATAATTGGATGTTATATCATATATACAAAATCATTATCATGTTATATTTATTATTTACATGAATTACACATCATTATTATACCCATCCAAATAATAATTTATTGAATAACAATTACACCGCGACGTGGAGACGGTAAGTCGTACGTACGCACGTATGGTGACATGTTATTCAAAGGATGGATAGAATACTGAATATGGTTGTACAATATTTATAATAACATCACATTATATATAAGATACTGGATTTATTATTTTAGAATGGTAATAACAATGAAATAAGAAGTGGAAGAAGAAAGGAACTTGAAAAAGGGTGGTGAAATCATTACCTCTTCTTTGGGTTCTTCCTTTTGATTTGATCAAAAGGGCTCCTTAGGTTGGATTTATGACTAAAGTAAGGCCTCTAGGATGAATTTAGAGAAGTTGAGAGAGTATTTGGGCAGAGTTTGGCCGATAAAAATGGCTTTGACGGTGTGAATTAATGAGAAGGGGGGTGTCCTTTTATAAGAGGGGTGAGGGGCACCTTTCGAAAATCTAGAAATATTATTTTATAATAAATTCATATTCGGTTTCTAATGGCTCCAAAGTGAAATATTTAAAGTTTAAGGTGGGGATGGGTCGAAAATCATCCAACAAATATAATTTAGATAGGTTTGGGTCATTATATTAACCTAATCTTTTAGTTATAACTCTTAGTTAATTAGTTCAACACTTACCATATCACTTTGTATTTTTATATTATATAGTTAATAAACTTACTGTATACCTCCAATAGATCCCCAAGTGGTCCATTAATGATAAAACTATCATGATATAAGTCTCTCGGCTGAACCTTAGATTTTTAGTAATTGAATATCAATTAATAATATAATATTTGTTTTAAAAACTCTTTTATGTCAATTTTGACACTATTCAATAATTGATTTTTGTAAAAATTACAAAAGAAGGATTACTTCGAAAACAGTTACTTAAATCATTACTAACATGTCATATTAACCTATAAAATTAGTTTAATTCATAAAATTCCTCAAATCATACTTATTTTTGTACTTATAATATCAATTATTTTAATTTTTCACTATTATGGTAATTACTGCATCATCATTGGGTCATAAATAAATTAAATTATTTAATGTCTAAAATTTATAAATAAAATTCCATTATATAGGAAATCGTTTAATATTTCTAATGAATATTTACAATCGAATTTATCTTATGTATAACATTATATTAAAAATGATTTAGTAAATAAACTTTGATTTTAACTCTTTTAACTCTTCTTTGAATTAAATAATAATAAATGTCATAATCTTATCCAAGTGGACCTAAATGATAATCTTGTATTCCTAAGGTTGTTTTTGGTCGAATTAAGCTTATCCAATAGAATTAGGACATGTGTTAGGGTAATATTAATATCATTTTTATCCTTAATTACCCTATTTACTTTTAACCGTGGTAAATAAAAGTAAAAAAGTTACTATTCACCAAAAAATTATTTCCATCTTTGTGAACCACATTTTAGTCCTTGATATTAACCGTGTTTCTCGGATTTTTGAAATTCCACTCACATAAGTGGTAAAATTAAGTTTTATGAAAAATTCAGTTTTTTAACTACCACTTGGTGGTTTCACTATTCCTCAAAAAATGAACTTTTTCAGAAAAATACCAAAAATTCACCCTAGGCTAATTTCGATTTTCTGAATCCAAAAATGAAGTCCATTTTAAAAAATAAAATTTATAAATTTCAAAAAGTGGGTATTACTATTCATAACGGCTAGTTTGATTGGTTGTGGTGTGTTAGAACTCGATGTTGCGTACAACACACGCTATTGCATTATTCAAAGAGAAGCGTACCATAGAAGCTTGGGGTGTTACATTCTCCCCTCCTTCAAATAATTTCGTCCTCTAAATTTCTAGAATACTACCGCATGAAAAGACTCATGTGGTTCTTCATCATAAGTTCCTCGGGTTCCCACGTTGCCTCTTCCATCTTATGGTTTCTCCACAGGACTTTTACCAGACGAGTTGTCCAGTTTCTCAGTACTTGTTCTCTCGTATAAAGAATCCTGACGGGCTCTTCGCAATAAGACAAATTGGGTTCAAGTTCTAATTTCTCATAGGTGAGTACATGCATTGATTCAGGCATGTATTTCCTCAATAGAGATATGTGGAACACATCGTGATCTTTGGAGAGACTTGGCGGCATTGCCAATCGGTAAGCTACAGTCCCAAATCGTTCTAGAATATCGAAAGCTCCGATGTACCTGGGACTCAATTTACCTTTCTTACCAAAACGTATGACTCCCTTCCATGGAGATACCTTCAGGAAAACATGATCACCGACTTGAAATTCCAAATCCTTCCTTTTATTATCAGCATAGCTCTTCGGCCTACTTTGGGCTGCTTTGATATGGTTTTGGATTACCTTCACCTTTTCCATCGTTTCCTCCACCAGTTCTGGGACTACAAGTTTTCTTTCACCAACATCATCCCAACAGGTTGGTGTGCGACATCTCTTTCCGTATAACGCTCCATATGGTGCCATCTGAATACTTGAATGGAAGATATTGTTATATGAAAATTCTACCATAGGTAAATACTGATCCCACATACCCTGAAAGTCAAGTGAGCAGGATCTCAACATGTCTTCTAAGGTTTGAATACTTCGTTCTGATTGTCCATCTGTTTGAGGATGGTAGGCAGTGCTGAAATGAAGTTCAGTATCCAAGGGTTTTTAAAGACTTTTCCAGAATCTTGAAGTAAAACAGAGATCACGATTAGAAACAATCGATAGGGGTACTCCATGAAGTCTCACAACTTCATCAATATATAGTCTTGCTAGACGTTCCAATGGTAGATCTTCTATTATAGCAAGAAAATGTGCTGACTTGGTAAGATGATCAACAATAACCCATATTTCATCGTTCCTTCTAGGAGTCTTTGGTAGTCCCATGACAAAGTCCATCGTGATATTATCCCATTTCCACTCCGGTATGGGAAGAGGTTTCATGACTCCTCCAGGATGTTGCCTTCCAGCTTTCACTTGTTGAAAAACCATACATCTTGACACAAAATCAGCAATCTCCCTCTTCATGTTGTCCCACCAAAAATGTTCCTTCAATTCTCTATACATTTTGGTGCTCCCAGGGTGTATAGATAAATTGGAACTATGAGCATCATCCAGCAATTCCCTTTTTAGATCAGGTATATCAGGAACACAAAGTCTCTTCCCGAATTTCAAAATTCCATCTTCATACACAAAGTCTCTCAATCTCCCATCATTCACAGCTTTAATCTTCTTTTGAAATTCTTCATCATCGGGCTGAGAACTCTTAATCCTTTCTAGTAAAGATGGTTTTGCAACTATTTTCAAAATCATTGATGTTTCACCTCCCCTGGTTATTCCCATGTCCATCTTCACTAGATCCATGAAAATTGGATCCCATTAAATTCTCATATTGTTCAAAACTCCATGGTATTTTCTGCTCAAAGCATCTTCCACCTTGTTTGCTTTCCCTGGGTGGTAGTGTATCGTGCAATCATAATCCTTGAGTAATTCAAGTCATCTCCTTTGCCTCATGTTAAGTTCTTTTTTTGAGAAAATATACTTCAAACTCTTGTGATCAGTATAAATCTCACATTTTTTACCATAGAGGTAGTGCCTCTATATCTTCAAAGAAAAGATCACTGCTGCCAACTCGATATCATGAGTAGGATAGTTTTGTTCATGAATTTTCAACTATCGTGATGCATAGGTGATAACCCTATCGTTCTGCATAAGAACACAACCAAGTCCTTTCTTCGATGCATCACTATAAATAACAAACCCATCATTCCCTGATGGTAGAGTCAATATAGGATCATTAAATAATATTCCCTTCAGTTCTTCGAAACATTCTTCACACTTTTTTGTCCAAACAAATTTAACCCCTTTACGTGTGAGCTTCATTAATGGGTTAGTCAATCAGGCAAAATTATGGATGAAACATCGATAATAACCTGCCAAACTAATAAAACTGCATACCTCAGTTATACTCGAAGGTGCTGGACATTCTTGGATTGCCTTGTTCTTAGAAGGATCAACATAGATTCCATCTTTAGAGGAAATATTGCCAAGAAAAGAAATCTCCTGAAGCCAGAATTCACACTTGCTAAACTTCCCATATAATTCATGTCTTCTCAAAGTCTTTAGGATAATGCGCAAGTGATTTTCATGATCTTCGTAGCTTTTAAAGTATATCAAGATATCATCAATAAATACCACCATAAATTCATCGAGATATTACTTGAAAAATCTATTCATCGGATCCATGAATACAGAGGGTGCATTAGTCAATCCAAAAGTCATTACTGTAAACTCGTAATGCCCGTACCTGGTTTGAAATGTTGTCTACAGAATGTCTTCCTTCTTCACAAACAACTGATGGTATCCAGATCGAAGGTCAATCTTTGAAAAGTATTGAGCTCCATGCAGTTGGTCAAATAAATCATCAATGCGAGGTAGGGGATACTTGTTCTTTATTGTTATAGCATTGATCTCCTTGTAGTAGATACATAACCTCATAGATCCATCTTTCTTTTTAACAAAAAGAACAGGGGCTCCCCATGGAGAAACACTAGGGTGAATAAATCCCTTATTACTCAATTCTTCTAGTTGTTTCTTTAGTTCAAATAATTATACAGTGTCCATTCTATAAGGGGTCTTCGATATAGGCCTTGATCCAGGAATTAAATCATTGGAAAACTCAACTTCTTATTCTAGAGGATGTCCAGGTAAATCTTCCAGAAACACATCTACATATTCTTTCACAATAGGTACATCCTCTATTTGAACATTCCTTTCCTCACCAACTGTAATTTCATCCTCTTCCTCCCCAATAATTGAATTTAGTTGAGATTCTGGGGGTGGATCTAGATAAGAATTAGGTGGTGTCGATTCTTCTCTAAAGATAAGGTGTTCCTTATCATCATCATCAAAAATCATAACCTCATTCTTCTTACAATAAATCTTCGCATCATGGTCCGAAAGCCAATCTATACCAAGGATTATATCAAACTCAATCATAGGTTTGATGATGAGATCAGCGGATAAAGAACATTTATGTGCTATAATGGGGACTGATTCACAAAACTTTATTGCAATGATACTTCCCTTAGGAGTTGTAACTGAAAACTCTCTTGTTAAATAAAATTAGAAATATCTAATTTTCTTAGCAAACTGGGAAGATATGAAACAATGCGACGATCCAGAATCAAATAATGCATTTTCTAAACTTGAGGAAACCATTAAATTACCTACCACCACGTATTTCAGAGCTTCTACCTCAGCAGTAGTGATATCATAAGCTTGGCCTTGATCCCCTGGCCTTTTCTGAGGTAAGTTCCCCTGACGCTTAGGACATTCATTTTCATAATGTCCCGTCTCCCTGAAATTGTAGCATTGGACATCGGCATCTTTCTTCTTCCCCTTGCAATCACGGGCTTGGTGGCCTTTTTCACCACACTTGTAACAGACTCCCGTTCCTTTTAAGCAAGTACCGGGGTGATTCTTCCCACATTTACTGCAGTATGGATATTCAAATTTTCCCTTATTCCCTTTATTTCCATTCCCAGATTGATCAGCATATCTCCTCTTCTCTTGCTTTGCTTTAAAGTAATAAGACATTGATAATTCCTTTTCTGTCTTGATAGCACACGGGACAATGTCTTCGTATGACGAGAAGTATTGTGAGACTAATGCTCGATGGAGAAATGGTTTTAACCCATCAAAGAAATGATCAATCTTACTTATTGGGTTATGTATATAATCTCCAACATACCTTGCTAACCTTGTAAAGTTATCCTCATACTTTGCGACATTCTCATCCTCCTTTTGTCTCAGACTCAGAAATTGCCTTCCCATATCTGCTTGATGGTCCCGAGGAAAGTATTTTTCTAAAAATAGATCTTTAAACTCCCTCCATTCCATATTTGATACTTCATCATCCTCCTTCATGTTTTGAATCAATTACCACCATTGATCAGCATCTCCAGTGAGGCGGTAAACTGTCATGATAAATTTTTCCCTTTCACTACTTCCCAATGCCTGAAATATTTTCT
Organism: Viscum album; assembly: GCA_963277665.1. Taxonomy (NCBI): domain Eukaryota; kingdom Viridiplantae; phylum Streptophyta; class Magnoliopsida; order Santalales; family Viscaceae; genus Viscum; species Viscum album. Next base: position 839,342,040 of record OY728145.1, on the reverse strand, counting down.
CTAGAGAACTTATCTTTTGATCAGCTACTAATGGATTTGTACTCCCATTTAATGTTGGTGGTTGCTGCCTCATGAAGCGATCTAACATTGATCCTCCATGCTGTGGATCAGGGTGCTCCATACGGGTAAGGTTATTATTCATAACCTGTGTGAGTTGTCCCAGTATGGTGATTAGCTGATCGGCACCAGTTGCATCACCAGCTCCACTATAATTATCTTGAGCAGGAGGGCAATCCCTACATGGAGTACGTGCATTAATACAGTTTCCATTTCTTCCACTAGGTGCCATTTCTAAACAATGGCATAAACTAGATTAGTTTATGAATCAAAATACATAATTCCATACTTATAAAACACTTAAAATAAATCGAACTATTTATGGATATAATCCATAATCATAAAAATGTTTTCTTTGAGGAAGTATATACTCATAAAATCTTCATAATTGTTATTGAAGAAAATGATAATTATCCTAAGCATATCCCCCAGGAGTGTCGTAACCAAGAGTGCAGCAAGGCCCGTTGTCATTCACCAGTTCCCATTCGAGTCTAGCTCAAAGCGGTGTTTTCAGGTTTTACCCCTAGGTACATATGTTCCAGAGCCGCCTCTACCTTCTCATATCCAGACAGGGATGTATTGCTCAGAAAACTCACAAAATCTCTACAATACCAAAATTCTAGGAAGTTCTTCTATATTAATCCTCAAAGTCCATCTTAAATCTATGTGATCTAATCAGAGTTTATCTAAATCCAGCTTCCAAGGTTTGTACTAAACTTCCTCTAATACCAACTGTAACGCCCCGACCCCAGTTACCCAGAGTCGGTGCATTATTACAAGACATTGGCATGATTACAGGAAATATAAAATCTCGAAAGACTGATTAGTTTAGTAGCCTTGGAAACACTAGATATATTCATAAAGTTTTACATTACATCATAAAAATAAAAACTACAACAACATAGTCCCCATAGTCTACACTCTAATCCCCTCATACTATCCCTGCAGGTCATTCATAATTTACTTTTTCACATCCTGGGAAAAATAAAATATAGAAAAGGGGTGAGCTCAAATGCTCAGTAAGGATAACAATATAGAGAAAACTTTCATAAATAAGAATAAACATTTAAGGCAATGTATAACTAAAACAAAAGCCTTTTAAACTTGAACTTCAACATAGTATGGAAAAAATAAAATGAAATAATACCATTTACTTATTCACATGGATATTCTACTAATTGAATAATCACATGCAATATCAATAACCACTTTTATAATGATGGAATGCATAATGCTAGACTATCATAACCACATAGCCAAGGCCTCGTTCCAAGACTACAAAAAATATTTTGTCAAAGCCTTGTTCCAAGACACTAGTTTGTCTCATGAGACCTACCGATGCATCGAGAAGCTATAGTGGGCTCCACCTGTCACATATTAAGTCCAATGCATTCCCATATGAAAAGGTTTAAACATAACATAAACATTCGTATTAAAACTAGCATACGAAATGTAAATACTTCATCCATAAACCATGAATGGTATAAAAATAACACATCCACAGTCAAACATATCACAAAACCTTCAATACAATATATAATTTTTGTATCATAATAAATCAAATTCAAATAAGCGTAAAATCCATCAAAGGATGTTGACATAGATGAAATCAAAACTCTTTTTAGAGAAATATCTCTTTCTATTTTGAAATCATTTAAGAGTCATATATTTATAAAATAAAACATTTTATTTGAAAAATATTCTTATAAGATTGTAAGGGAATCTTCGAAGATTTTATAACGGTGGAAAATAGCCGCACCCGCCGTATAAGTTAAAAAAACATTCTTACCTTAATTCTGTCGAAAAGGTTAAAAAGGAACTTGTTTGGAAAACGACGGAAAGATTCCTTTATAAACCACTTATAAAAGTCAAAAAGGTCATAAATTAATTTATACCATAGTCTTTAAAATAGTAATAATGATTTGAAATACAATTTTAAGAAACATGGATGTGGATGATAAATAAGTCCCAGTAGATAATCACGTAAAAACAACCTCGGATAATGATGAGATTGTGAAATAAACCCTTACCTTGTACTTTTCCTTGGTTGGGGTAGGTTAACCTCCTGTATAATGGTGAAATAATTGTTATTAAAGTATACAAGAATCATATTTATTAATATGATATCATATATGATCTTTTAACATTGCTTTGTTAAAAATATTTTAGAATTATCGTTGTTTCGGGTGTTAAATTACTCGTTTTCTTTTATATGTTTTGTTACATAAGACATGTTTGTCATGGATAGGTTGTATCTTAAACATATGCAGAATGATATCAAGTCCTTAGATACTATTATTAATGATCAAAAGAGAATTAGACTTGAATGGATACGATGGAGAATGAATCTCATCGCGTTCGTGGAGACGGTAGTCCGTACGTACGCACGAGCGACAATATCATTATTTTGATATTAAAATAATATATAATTGGATGGTATATCATATATACAGAATCATTATCATGTTATATTTATTATTTACATAAATTACACATCATTATTATACCCATCCAAATAATAATTTATGGAATAACAATTACACCACGACGTGGAGACGGTAAGTCGTACGTACGCACGTATGGTGACATGTTATTAAAAGGATGGATAGAATACTGAATATGGTTGTACCATATTTATAATAACATCACAGTATATATAAGATACTGGAGTTATTATTTTAGAATGGTAATAACAAAGAAATAATAAGTGTAAGAAGAAAGGAACTTGAAAAAGGGTGGTGAAATCATTACCTCTTCTTCGGGTTATTCCTTTTGATTTGATCAAAAGGGCTCTTTAGGTTGTCTTTCTGACTAAATTAAGGCCACTATGATGAAGTGAGAGATTTTTATAGAGTATTTGGGCAGATTTTGGCCGAGCCAAATGGCTTTGAAGGTGTGAATTAATGATAAGGGGAGGGCCCTTTTATAAGAGGGGTGAGGGGCACCTTTGGAAAAGCTAGAAATATTATTTTATAATAAATTAATATTTGGTTTCTAATGGCTCCAAAGTGGATTATTTAAATTTTAAGGTGGGTATGGGTCGAAAACCACCCAAAAAATATAATTTAGAAAGGTTTGGGTCATTATATTAACCTTATCATTTAGTTTTAACTCTTAGTTAATTAGTTTGACACTTACCATGTCACTTTTTATTTTTATATTATATAGTTAATAAACTTATTATATACCTCCAATAAATTCCCAAGTGGTCCATTAATGATACAACTATCATGATATAAGTCTCTTGGCTGAACCTTAGATATTTAGGAATTGAATATCATTTAATAATATAATATTTTTTTAACAACTCTTTTATGTCAATTTTGACACTATTCAATAATTGATTTTTTTAAAAATCACAATAGAAGTATTACTTCCAAAAAAGTTACTTCAACCATTCCTAACATGTCATATTAACCAAGAAAATTTGTTTAATTCATAAAAAGTCTCAAATTATATTTATTTGGGTATTTATAATATCAATTATTTTAATTTTTCACCATTATGGTAATTACTGCATCATCATTGGGTCATAAATAAATTAAATTATTTAATGTATAAAAATTATAAATAAAATACCATTATGTAGGAGTTATTTTTATATTTCTAATGAATATTTAAAATCGAATTTATCTTATGTATAACCCTATATTAAAAATGATTTAGTAAATAAACTTTGATTTTAACTCTTTTAACTCTTCTTTGAATTAAATAATAATAAATGCCCTAATCTAATCCAAGTGGACCTAAATGATAATATTTTATTCCTAAGGTTTTTTTGGTCTAATTAATCTTATCCAATAGAATTAGGATATGTGTTAGGGTAATATTAATATCATTTTTACCCTTAATTACCCTATTTACTTTTAACCGTGGTAAATAAAAGTAAAAAGTTATTATTCAATAAAAATTATTTTCATCTCAGTGAACAAAATTTTAGTCCTTGATATTAACCATGTCTCTCAGATTTTCTAAATTCCACTCATAGAAGCAGTAAAATTAGGTTTTATGAAAAATTTAGTTTTTTAACTACCACTTAGTGGTTTCACGATTCATCAAAAAATGATGTTTTTCAGAAAAATACCAAAAATTCACCCTAGGATAATTTAGATATTCCAAATCCAAAAAATAAGTCCATTTTGAAAAATAAAATTTTTAAATTTCAAAAATTGGGTATTACTATTCATTACGGCTAGTTTGATTGGTTGTGGTGTGTTATAACTCGATGTTACGTACAACACACGCTATTGCATTATTCAAAGAGAAGCGTACCGTAGAAGCTTGGGATGTTACAGAAGCTTAGTGAAACGAGAGGAGTACTCCATGACAGAAAGAGTACCCTGCTCCAGGATCATTAACTCTCAGGCTCGGTCACAAAGATTCTATCGTGGAATCTATCACAACATCATGCATAATATAAAAAATGTCTATCACAACAACATGAAATCTCTAATGCATCCTAGATGGCATGGAAAGAATGCATGAAATGTGATTTATAAAAAGTGTCTATATGATGCATGAGATGGAATACCCTCATCTCGTTGGGTTGCGATAGAAAATAGAACCGCAATAAAAACAATGGTAATAGCACAAACAATGTGAATCACTCAATGGTGAAATCAAATCAACTGTAAAATTTGAAAACCAAATAAAATTGTAATAAACAAGGTAGTATGGATTTTTCCAATACACGGGTTAGCTACTCCCGGGCACAGCTCATTACCAAGTACCTATTCCATCCTATCCCTAGCTAAAAGCTCCAAACAGTAAGTCAAGAGAAAAGAATCTCCTGATACCACTTTGTAACGTCCCGGTTCCTGAAGCCACCTAGGGGTGCCCCGTACCCGGTTGGTCACATGGCCTCAAGTGCATTTCCCCGAAATTCAGAGGCCGCTGACTAGCATTGAGGGCCTTGGGTATGATAGTGGGGAAACTATGCCCTCATTGGAAAAGTACACAGTGGAAGGGAAACAAATATACAATTGCGGAAGCAGTATATAACCAACAAAATTAAACAGCAGAAGACTGTAAGAATAAACAAATAGAGCACACACACACACACACACATATATATATATATATATTGATGCATGTTACATATGTCTCGGGAAAGGTTCCAAAAAAGTCACAATGCTGAATAAAAACAGTACTAAACAAAAGTACAGAAGAAATAGATGAGAAATTCCTCAGCATCGCAAGCCTCGGCTTGGTCCCATGATCTCCAGCTCCAATGTAATCAAGTACCTGAAGTCGAATAGCGCTTACCCTTGTCTATACCTGCAACAATATAATCTGTTTGGGCCCAAAAGAAAGGCCCAAATAGGGTGTGAGACAAAATCCCAGTAGGCAACCACCATGAGATATGTGCCTATCAGTCAGTGAATATACGGCAGCTAAAAGTACAGAAACAGAAAGCAGGAAAGTACAAAACAGTAAACAATCCATAGTTACAAGCATCTAATCCATAACAGGTAATCATCTACACAATCAGGAATAAAAAACAACTAACCCTCTGGGTAGTTCTCACAGCCTGACCCCTATGGTTCAATCAACAAGTACTAGAAACCCTATGGGAGACACACACAGTCTCACCCCTCTGGTTCAGCTAAAGAATAGACTCTCTCGGGAAGCACTCACCGTCAATTCCCCCTATAGTCTCTTATCGTACTAAAGCTGCTCTAGGGAAGCACTCAATGTCTCATTCCCCCTATGGACTACGTCAAGAAACTACAAACACTCTAGGGAAGCACTCAATGTCAATTCCCCCTGTGGACTCGCATTGTATTATAAAGACACTCTGGAGAATCCCTTGCGTCCATTATCCCTATGGTCTACTACAACAGGTTCTCACGACCCCGTGTAAGTCATAAAGAGTATAGTGAGCATATCGGCCAAAGTAAACCTCAAGAACTACTTGGCTAATAGTCTACAGCATCTCATCATATCAGAAGATCACAACAGGCCATCCTATAACACAAGGCATGGTAAACTGGTCATAGCCTAACAGGAGAAACTAGACCAAACGGTCATATCATACATGCATGGCCAAAACATACAAAGCATAGAAATTATCCCAAAATACATTCAAAATCCTATACTCTAGCATACAAGAAATCAAGAAATCAATAGGGATAAAACAATAACACGCAATACCCCATTCATGGGTATTGGAGATTTTGCACAATAATTCAAAGACCTTAAACCAAAAGGCACAAACCACCTACCTTTAGGGTTCCGATGAAAATTATCCACAAGAAACCGCACTCCAAAATCTAGGAACGCTTCATAAGAACCGCTCTATAACTCCTTCCCTATCATCCAAAAGCCTTAAAATTAACACCCAAGGCAACCCCAACACTAGATCTACATGAAACGGATGTAGATATGGAAAACATGGAGAGAGGGAATAGTAGATCTAGGGAATCTAAGGAGAAACCAAGAGGAGGGACTTACCCGAGAAGATTCACCTTTTATCCACCAAGAAAACCCTTCGATTTTCCTCCAAAATGAGTGGGAGAGCTCCTTCAACCTTTGAGAACCCAAAATCCTGAGTGAGGCTCGAGTGGGAGAGAGTTTGGAGGAGAAATGAGGAATCCCGAGCGGCTCAGGGCTTTAAACACTAATTTTTAAGTGGCCGCACTGTTTCCCCGCATGGTTTGGAAAAAAGTGTGCCAACCGTGCAGTTGCCACTGTCTCTCCCAGGGACTTCGCACATCCTGCCCGCACAGTTTGACAAACCGTGCGTCGCCCATGCTAATCCCATTTTCACCTCCAGGAACTTAGCACGGTTTTTCCCGCACGGTTTGATAAACCGTGCGGAGCCCACTGTCAAGGGTGCACGGTTTCCTGGGCTGGCTGTAGGGTTTGAACAAACTGTGTGCCATTCATTCCCCCCTGCACAGCCTCTAAAACTTTTAAATCTTTCTTCCCAAAATTCCACTTTTTCTCAACAATGAACAGAAAAGAGAAACATACCTTAAAAGAAGGTATGGGTTCTTACAGCTACTCTCTTACGCTATAAGATTGAACATGAAAAATGAGTGAAGCATAGGGACCACAATTCTATTATAAAGATGATAATATTGAATACCTTAATTTGTGTCATAGAATACCCAGGGGAAGGAAACTAGAATTTGTTAGTATCATATTCCATTTTCATATTTGAATGGTGTATCCTGATCCTTTTATATGAAGTTAATCCAAATGCTAGCAGTCTGGACTATAGAATATCAAACCATGTGACACTGATAGAGAACTATGGTAGAGAAGACTATATAATAGTTACTATATTATATTAGAATTTGATCCATCATTACTATAGCTCTGTATACTTTAATCCACCATTTACTATAGTATAGTGGACTTACTATATGGTTCGTGTCATGGTTTAATCATCTTATTTATGAGATCATTCAAGATAGAGTTTCTATGTTTATGAAATAATGATATTGTCCTTTAGTTATACTACTATTCATTGTGAAATTTTTGGCTCATAGTGGATTTAGGGATCATTTCATGAACCACATAAATCATTGCGTCTTATGATCTTCCTCTAATTATTTTGTTTTTCTCTTTTACTATTTTATGAATCAATTTTCATTTGTTTCAACTATTTTTTCATAAAATTTCCAACATGACCAATATCTTTATGGATAGGTGTTTTGAAATGAAATATTTTACTATTCATTATATAATATAGAAAATGGATAGAGCTTGAAATACTTTTGGTGTAGGAGATGATTGCATAATTGATGACCAGAGGATGAAAATAATGGTTTTAATGCTAAATGAAGTTCTGATGAAATGGTTTTAGATTATCCATGGTATGTAATGAGAAAATTATAATCTAAATATTGGAGATATATATGGTACATGGATATATTACAATGTGTAGGTGCCTCATTTGATAGTTATCAGGTCTTTAATGAAGAAGAATCATGTGTCGGAGTCCCATTCTACACTATAATATGAGTTGAGGAGCTGATTTTGGCACCTCTTTTTACTATAAACTCTTTATGATTCTTATCTATAGATATAAAATGCTTGATAATTTCTCCTCTATACTTTTTTTTGGTGTGTATCCGAGGATATTTGAAGAAATATTCTTATAGGTTTTTACTCTATATCTGATGGGAAGGATTTCCATTTAATGAATAAATATGAATGAAATATTTTGAGGTTAATAATATATATAATTAAGGTTTAAGAATATATATAGATGAAGCATGTTAAGGCCTATTTCTTAGAAAATTAATGATATGTTCATAAGGATATTAGAGTAGTATTATCAAACATGGGGGTATGGTAGAAGAAAAAAATAGGAAATATCACAGACAAAGTAATAAGATATGATATATTCAAAGGTAGATATATGATGGAAAGTTGTTTATAAATAGTAGAGGGTGACGCTTTGGAGAAAATAGACTTTTTCATGGAGATAGTTTATCGGACAATGATCAAATGGGGTATATGAGATCCGACTTTTCAAGTCAATATAGAGGAGGAATATCAACACTAACTATCCTAAGAGCCATATGTAGTTAGGATTTATTTTTTTATTTTGTTTTTCACTGTGTAACAGTGATATTCTAAATTTGGATTTTAAAATCTATACAAGTGGACTTTATTCCTAATGATTAATATCTTTTATAGTGTCTTTTTATTACCTCCCATAAAATCCATAGATTATTATTTGTCCGGTGAATAACGTTGTATGAAAATGTGTCATAGGAGTGAGTGTAACGTTTTAAGGGGTTGTGTATGAAATTTTTTAATTATTTTTTTCTTGTTCGGTGATCATATTAATTTTTAATTTCTTTGAGACATACAATTTACCTCATTTCCCAGTTCCTATTAATATTGATATTTTTAAGGGGAGGATAAACAATATCGTTAAGGGGAGTGGGGGAATTAATTCCCTATTTATCTTTTCCTTTCAATTTGATATTGAATCTAATAAATCTGGGTTGGTTATAGATTAGTTATAGAGAGGGTTCAATGGGACTAGGTAGTACTAGTTGAGGCATGGATGCAAATTTAATTAATTCAAGAAGTCTCATATCTAAATATATGATTTATTTCATGGTTGAGGTTGATTATTTCCAAGTTTATGATAAACCATCCCAAGATAGTAGTTCTCTTCCATTCATTATTTCTATTGAGTTATTACTTACATTACTCAAGTCACTCTAGTTTTATATATTTTAATTGTTATTCCCTAACGTGTTCTAGTTGTTGAATTCTATATGAATATTCCCCATGGATTTGACCTCGAGACTTACAATTCCTATAATGATTATTAGTATTTTATATGATTTTTAGTTTTATATTTTTAAATTCTATACTAATTCAAGACCATGGGACATAATGAAAATAATAGGTATGGAAATGTTTCTTTCAATAATGTTGGGAATTATTTTTTCTTTAATTCAGCAGTTCGTATAATACATTTCCCTCTATATATTATATTTTCTCATTTAAGAGTTATATTTAATTTTTTATTCAATTTACAAGCTTGGTATTTTTGGTTATAATGGATGGAAATTGATGTATATTGACTGATAGGAAAAATTTCATTATCCATATGTTATATATTTCACATCAAAATGAATAACTTAAATGGATCGATATTCTAGAATAAAGGAACCCAAAACCATACCTAGAAAAATATGAGGCACTAATCAAAGGCCTAAGAACTTCATTCAAGGAATATTATAATTGAAAGGATACATCCAAGGAGGAATCTAACCATGAAGCAGAACTTGATGAGATATCCAAGAGTTGTTTTGTATATAAGAATGAATTTCAGGTAACTCTTACCTTAAAAGATGAATCATTTTCTCTAAATGATAACCTCACCAATATAGATCTGGATAAAGGAGTAAAAAAATAATAAGCCTCACTAAAAAAGAAGATTATTATGAGTTTTATCAAGTGTGTAAAAGGTAATTATTAATTCTTCAAGATCTTTATAATACTTCTTTTTCTTCTTCTTGTGCCCGAATGGCCCGAATTCCTTCTTTTTTTTATTAATTTTTTATAACCCCCCATTCAAGAAATGAGGGGGAACCCTTTCAAGGCTTGTATATTTAGAGATTACATGACCCGTAGGCCTTAAGAAATTATATAGACTATATTTGGAACTCCTCCTCCCAGCTTCTTCATCGTGATATTGTCTCTCCACTTTTGCATCACTATTTGGATAGGCTTCATATGAAAGAACATTCTGGTACCGATGCCAATGACATACTATCTATTTCTAACAAATCCTCTTAGCTTCTACTCTGGTGAATGCGCCTGCTCTGATCCCCATCTGGAGTCTTCTCCTTATAGAGTATTCGGATCATTAAGCACAATTTCAGGTTGCCCAAAGTCCTTGAGGTGCCCCGAAGGCCTCAATGTGTCTTGAAGGCCTTGAGGTGGCCCAAAATCCTTACTGGCCCAAAGGCCTTGGGTGGCCCGAAGGCCTTAAAGGACCCAAGGCCCAAATCGGTAATCTGAAATCCCAAACTGATGAATAGTTCCTACTACTATAGTACTAAACAGTGTATGCTATGGTACCTACTATAATACTGCTACAGTAACCCAGAAATGTCTCTCCACCTAGTTTTGAACTTGGGTCTCTTGGATGCACTTGTTGAGTCCTCACCAACTAGGTTGAGGCTCTTGTGCTTTTCTTCTTCTCGTGGTTTAAGAAGTTTTCAAAGCATTGGTGTAAGGGAAGAAAATTAAAATCACTATATATTTATGATTGGGATAATATTATATGGTTTTATTTATCTGATACTCTAATTACATGAACCAAGAGGCACTATTTAGCTAAATAAACTCAATAAATGAACATTTTCATATAGTAACCTGAGTTTTTTATAGATTTAAGAAAAATATTTTACTTTAGGAATTTGTTTATGTATATAGATTCAAAAATCCCCTAAATATTGTGTTTTAAATTTCATAGTCCTTTCAATTAAACCTACTAATATTATATTCTACGTCTATGAAGAAGAAAGGCTCCAAGAAATAAAGGAAGATGAGTTTCAAGTTTAAAGGGGAGTAAAACTTAATTTCTTTATTCACTTTAACTCCCCTAATTGTTTTTTAAAATAGGTTTTTAATGAAAATTCAATTACTAAACATAGATTTATGCTATATTTTTTCCTTTGATATAGAATAACTTAGGAATCCCATGATGGAATGTTTTAGATTTAAATATTAATGAAATTAATGATTAAGATAGAAGAATGGATGATTGGAGATAAAAATTGGGATATTTATTGGATAAATAATGATTTTTGGGGAGTTTAGGATTTATATAGATGAAATTTAACATAAATTTTTCATTCTTTGAAATTCTAGAGTTCATATAAATTGATTTGTTATTATTATGTATGTCGTGATTGATTTTATGATATAATATATTCTCATTGTCAATAGAATTATATACCTCATATTTCTTATCTTACTTGAGAATATATCTTGAGAGTTACATGGGAATTATAAATTTATTAGCACTTTTATTGGTATCCTATCAAATCTATGATTAACAAATTCACTTTTGATATGATTAAGGAATTTATTTTGATAATACATTATCAAATTATAATTTTATGTTTTGAATTTCCTTTATCTTTTAGTATCCATGAATTACCTTATTAGGTAAGTTCCACTCTATAGGCCTATCTTATACTTTTGTATGAGAATAATTATATTTTTCATGATATTCAATGATTTTAGGGTGGGGGTGGTTTATTATGGTGGAAGGGATGTTTCCATTGTGAGGATAGATGTTAATTTATTCCTTGGATATTATGAAGGTTCATGAATATTAATCACTATTTATTATTGTTTACCCCTATTGAAAAAATAAAAAAATGTTCCAAAAAAATAAAATTTAAGGAAAATATGGTTTATGTCTTTGGAGGGTCCAAATCAACATTTTTTACCAATAATTGTAACATCCCAAGTAATTAATGAATAATAGATATTTTTATCTATGTCTATTAATGATTAAGATAGTGTTTTAGATGATTAAAATGAAAATAAATACAAGCTTATGCATGGAATACACTAATATTCTTAAAAGAATGTTTTACTGCCTTTTGATGGCAAACCCTTTTTAAATCTATCTTTTGACAATTTTATAAGCTATATTTCTCAAAATAAACTTATTTTTTATGATTGGTACATCAAAATGTACTTTGTGTGAATTGTTGGTATTTTTCTGACAATGTTCATTTTTTAATGAATAGTGAAAAATACTGCATTTTACATTAAAATTGCTTTTCCATTTAATTTAATTATATGGTTAGATTATCTTTTTAATTAGTCTTAAAGTGTAATCTGAATATATTTTTAACATTTAATCCAATGGTGGTCATTAGGATTAATTTCACTTTGGAATGGGTCATAAACTAATGCCAAACTTTTCATAGATATTGTTTCAAAAAAACCTGCTATTTGTTTTGACAACGGGAATTATTTTTAAATCAATTATTGCAATTTATGTGTTTGGAATTTGGTAAAATGGATTACATATTTGGAATCATAAGGTACAAATTATTTAATTAAGACTCTTTTATTTTTGGACATTATGAATAGTAACGATGGTAATTATCTTTAATTATCTTGATTAATGAGTAATCAGGTAGTTAAAGATAATAAAATGATATCATAATAATACAAAAAGACCAAAACATGTGTCCTAAGGCTACTTGTTGTCTCATGGCCGACCATGGGATGCCTTGTGCCAAACTTGGGGGCCCTATTGAATCACTTTTGTTAGAAAGTGACTTTTTATCTTTTTATTTTTAAAGAATGTTAAATATGACAAAGAATGTATCACCTAAGTAAAGTATTTTTAATTTTGTCTACATAAATGATATTTTGGACAATAAATATTAATTATAAATATAAGAATATTTCCTACATCATGATATTTTTTTTATAATTTTTAGACATTAAATTTATTAAATTATTTATGACATCATGATGATGAAGTGATTACCTCATTAATAAAGGATTTAAATAAAATGGAAAGGTAATGTAAAATATAAGACCAAAACATGTCCAAAACCTAATTTATGGGTGGATTTAGAACCCTTATCACCTTACCCTCGAATTATATCAATGTTGGACCTTTTGAATCCGAAAATCATTTTCAAATAAAGTAACATTTCTTTATTTTCCAAGAGTGCCCCTCCTCTCCTCTTATAAAAGGCCCCCACATCTACCTCCTTACCCACACTTCCAAAGACTTTGGCTTGGGTAAACCCTACCCATTTTGTCTCTACACATCCCTCTCTTACTCCTTGAAGCCTCTCTTTGGGAAGAAGTCTTCCCAAGGAAGCCTTTGAGCTCAAACCAAAGGGAGTTACACGATTTTAAGGTAATGTCTTCACTTGAGTCCTTTTGTTTTATTTTGCTTCTCCAACCCCCTAAAATCTTTTTATTCATTTATTTTGTAATAACTCCAGTATCTTGAATATACTAGGATGTTTTTATAAGAATTATTTGAGCTACACTTACACACAACTACATCTAATGGTTAATGAACATACTATTTCCGTGGATGGTGAATTTATGCCTCCCGAAACGATGATTGTTCAACATTATTTTAACACATTCAAAGGTGGTCATTAAGATGTCACTATATTTATATATGATATATAATATGTTTATGTTTTCCTTATGCTTCTGTATTTTTCATTTTGGTCATACCTTTATGGTTTCCATTATGGGTAAACGCGATATCTTCATTTAAGGAAGTGCGGACTACCGCCCCCTCAAAGTGATTTGATTCTTTAAATACCATATGTGGGACGTATAAATGATGGAACTATGATATTATATATGATATTATACTGGAATTATAATATACCTTGATATCATTATGATTACATTCTATAAAATACGAAATAGAAATGAAAGTAGCGTTCATGCGTACGCACGGCTTACCGTCTCCATGAACGGTGCATTTCATTTCTTTCCTCTAAATGATTATGTAATATTATAAATGCATGCATGTACTGGATATATATGACATATATTATATCTAAATCATGAATACCATTCTGGATATAATGGATACATGAACAACTTGTAATTATAAAGGGTTTATTTTTGACTCAAGTACCAATGATCGTTAAAACGACCGTTATTAACTTAAATAATTACATTGTGTTCATGACACAGCAGTTAGTGATATAAAAGTAATAATGAACTTTAAAAAGGTTTTTAAACAAGTATAAATTAACTCAAGTTTATTATTCAGGAGATTAAAGAATGATCGAGTCAAGTCGGACCCGAGGTATGGCACTTCGTCTCAATCTCCTTTCATTGAGGCATATTCTGTTTTATACACAACCTTCTTTTATACGGTGTATAAACCCCTTTGAATTTTAAGTTTATTCAAAAGGAATATTTTTTATACTAAGTGTTTACTAAAAGAAAAAAAGGAATGTTTTTGTCGTACGTATGCGGCGACAACGACTTCTCCGCCGCCGTGACCATTATTTGAGTTTCGGCTTCCTCTACAAGCCATACTTTTTTTTAAAGAAAAACAAATACCATGTTTTACTTTTCTTTTATTTTGGTATTGAAAATTGTTTTCATAATGTTTTTATTATATCAATGTGTTGTATTGATGTCTTGTTATTGAAATGTGGAAATTTTAGGTTTCCTTTATGCATCATTTATGTGATACGATTATGTTATGGTTCTTGGGAATTATTATGAAGACGGGTGGTTCCGTGATAAACTAAGGGCGGGTGAGCCCGATATAGCTCTCCAATGCATTAGGTAACGCGAAGGAGTGAAACGTTAAGGTTTCTCCTAAGAGATTTAGGGAATATACTGTGATGGGTATTCCAAATGTAACCAAGAGGGTTACTCCCTACGTAAGAATGTTATGAATGCCTCAAGTTACCTTTATGTCTTATGATTTCTATGATTTATTCATGATTTGATGAGGTATGTTAAAGTGCTTATGTTTTATGGGTAAAGTATGATTTTATTCTTATGTATATATGTACCCATTTTTCCTTTCCATATTTTTATATCCCTTACTGAGCTTTTTATGCTCATCCCAAGTTTTTTGAAATGTTTTTCATAGGTCAAGGGAAAGGTACATGATATGATGATAGTGTCAAGGAAGTGTCAAGAAAGAATCCATGTTTTATTTTAAATATGTTTTCATTGATGGGAAAGAAGAATACTATCTTTATGTAACCAATTTTTTTATATGTGGAATGTAATGCAAGTTTTATGATCTAATTCTCTAAAACTCTAAACCTGAAAAGATCCTCAATGTGTAATCTTGTAATAACTCAAGATTAAGTAAGGTTTAAGGATGGGGCCTTATAGTTGGTATCAAAGGTCGGTTTAGATAACTTTAGGAGTTAGAATTCTATTAAATGATTATCCAAAAATATTTTTTTATGGTCAAATTGAAATGATAAAGCATTTGAAGATTACCATGTGGCTTAATCTAAGACATGTTTGTTCAGAATGGTTTTCCGCATAGGAAATAGGGAAGCAGTGCTAGGAAGGCATACAGGAGGAAATAACCTTCCGAATCAGCATCCTGAGATGGTCGGAATTGGAACTGAATAGTTTTTTGTAGTAATGACACAGTTGAATCAAGAGATAAATGGTGGTGTTATCCAAGCACGAGATCAGCTGGATCAACCGCAGAGGAACATGTCAGTGGTGGAACATTTCATGAGGCAACATCCCCCATCATTCAGAGGATCATCTAACCCTGTGTTAGCTGAAGGGTGGATTAAAGCACTACAGAAAAGTTTCGATGTCATGGGTTGTTCAGACAATCAAAAGGTCAGTCTTTCTATTTACCATTTGGAGGGTGAAGCCGATCAGTGGTGGTAGATGGTTAAAAATATCAGGGACGCTGATGAGATTGATGCTCTCAACTGGGATGAATTTATAGGTATGTTTATTTAGAAGTATTTTCCTAAGGCTGTTCGACCTAGGATGGAAAATCAATTCTTGGAATTGAGGCAAGAGGAAGACTCAGTGGCTACCTATGTAGAAAGGTTCACTCGATTGGAAAGGTATGCTCCAAATTTTATCCGAGACCTTTATAGTAAAATCAATCGTTTTTACTCAGGATTAAAGCCAAAATATCGAAGGGCGTTAGCTTCTCGTGAGTTTAAAAGTTATGAAAAGCTTGTTCGATGTGCTGAGAAGGTGGAAATGGAGTTTGTTGATGATCAAGTGTTCAATAACAACCATCAGAAGAACAGACCAAGGTGGCAGTACAAAGGGAAGAATTCTTCAAAAAAGTCTGATGGTAAGAAATCTAAGTTTCCAGTTTGTGATAAATGTGGAAAAAGTCATGCTGGGGAATGTCTTCTAAATTCTAGAAAGTTCTACTGATGTGGTAAGATGGGACATAAGGCTAGTGATTTCACTGAAAAATATCAAGGTGAAGGTAAGACCAAATTTGATTTACAGTTAGTGAAATGTTTTAAGTGCAATGAAATGGGTAACTATGCAAACGAGTGTCTGACAAAGAGCTTGGGTGATGGGAAGCAGTTAGACTACAAGCAGAAAGGGGTGGTGAAATCCTTTGCAACTACTTCAGCAGATGTCGGGCCATCAAATGAAGTTGTATCAGGTAATTTGTTTGTTTTTTCAGATTATGCCAGTGTGTTGTTTGATTCGGGGTCTACACATTCTTTCATCTCTGAAAACTTTTCTAGTAAAATGGGAATACCATCTCAAGAAATGGCTCTGGAACTTTTGGTAAAAACACCTGGGGGAAATGTTGAGGCAAAAAGAATTTATAAGAATCTTCCTATCCTTATCTGTGGAAAGAACCTACTTTCAAACCTTATTGTTCTACCTCTAGTACAGTTTGATGTTATCCTGGGTATGGATTGGCTCTCTATTTACCATGCTAAGATTTATTGTAGAGCTAAAGAAGTTTCTTTTCAGAAATACTTTCAGTTTCTGTACAAGAATGAACCCTTACTGTTGATAACTTATCAAGAGGCCAAGAAACTTCTAAAAGATGGAAATGAATGTTACCTTGCACACATCGTTGAAAATAAAGGAACTGTTTAGATTAATGATACGCCAGTGGTAAATGAGTATCGTGATGTTTTTCCTGATGAGTTGCCTGGAATAATACCAGATCGGGAAGTTGAGTTTACTGTTGACTTAGTTCCTGATGCTAAGCCAATTTCAAAACCCCCTTATCGAATGGATCAAATTGAACTTTTAGAGTTGAAGGAGTAATTGAAAGATTTATTAGAGAAAGGTTTCATTCGACCTAGAACATCACCATGGGGTGCTCCTGTTTTATTTGTTAAAAAGAAAGATGGTTCAATGAGACTTTGCATTGATTATAGAGCCTTGAATAACATCACTGTTAAGAACAAATATCCTTTGCCTCATATCGATGATTTGTTTGATCAGCTCTAGGGAGCTCAGTATTTTTCAAATAATGACTTGTGATCGGGGTACCATCAGCAGAAGGTAAAGGAAGTAGATGTTCCGAAGACCTCATTCCGTACAAGATATGGCCATTATGAATTTGTAGTAATGCCTTTTGGGCTAACCAATGCACCTGCTGTATTCATGGACTTAATGAATATAATTTTCCATGAGTTCTTGTATAAGTTTGTGGTGGTTTTCATTGATGATATTTTGGTGTTTTCTAAAAGTAAAGAGGAGCATGAAAGACATTTAAGGGTTATCTTGCAAACCTTAAAAGAAAAGAAACTGTATGGAAAATTCAGCAAGTGTGAGTTTTGGTTGCAAAAAATTTCTTTCCTTGGTCACATTGTTTCTAAAGATGGGATAATCGTTGATCCTGCAAAACAAAGGTTGTTGAAGAATGGCCAAGACCCAGAAATGTAACAGATATTCATAGTTTCCTTGGTTTGGAAGGCTATTACCGAAGGTTTGTTAGATATTTTTCACGGTTAACTAGTCCAATGACTAAGCTAACTCGGAAGGGTGTTAATTTTATCTGGACAAAAGAATGTGATGATTGTTTTCAAGAATTGAAAAGAAGATTGGTGAATGCTCCAGTTTTGGCACTACCTTACAGGAATGGTGAGTTTGTTATATACAGTGATGCTTCATTGAAAGGACTTCGTTGCGTCCTAATGCAGAATGATCAGGTAATTGCTTATGCTTCACGACAGTTGAAAAATCATGAGGTAAATTACCCTACACATGATTTGGAATTTGCTGCTGTTGTTTTCGCTTTAAAAATTTGGAGAAATCATTTGTATGTAGTAATGTTTGAAATATATACTGATCACAAAAGTTTAAAGTATATATTCACTCAGAAAGAGTTAAACATGAGACAGAGGATATGGATGGAATTAATCAAGGATTATGATTGTACAATTCATTACTATCTGAGAAAAGCAAATAAAGTGGCTGATGCTTTGAGTCGAAAAATTAATGCTTCATTAGCAATGTTGCGTTTGGAATGTGATCCTTTGGTTAAGGATTTGATGAACTTTGGAATAGAAGTTGTTGGTGCAGGAATTTATTCTATTTTGTTTCAGGTATCAGTGAGATCATCTCTAGAATCAAGCAAGCACAGAAGCAAGACAGTGAGTTGCAGAAAAAGGTAGAGCTGGTTCAGAAAGGTAAGTTTCCTAAATTCAACATTGATAATGATAGCATTTTGAGATTTGGGAAGAGATTGTGTGTTCCTTGTGATTCACAGTTGAAGAGAGAGTTTTTATGTGAAGCTCATAGTTCTCCGTTTTCAGTTCATCCTGGCAGTACTAAGATGTACAGAGATCTGCGGGAGTATTACTGGTGGGATGGAATGAAAAGAGATATTGCTGATTTTACTCTGAAGTGTTTGACATGTCAACAGGTTAAAGCAGAGTGACAGTTATCGAAAGGGATGCTTCAGCCTTTACTAGTGCCAGAGTGGAAATGGGAGAATATATCCATGGACTTTGTTGTGGGATTACCGAAGACATCTCGAGGTAATAATGCAATCTGGGTTATTGTTGATCGCTTGACTAAATCTTCTCATTTCCTTGATATACGAGATACTTTTTCCCTAGATCAACTTTACCATTTGTATCTTAAATAGATAGTCAGGTTACATGGAGTTCCCCTCTCCATTGTATCTGATCGTGATCCCAGGTTCACTTCTAACTTTTGGAAATGCCTTCAGAAGTCGTTGGGTACTGAATTAAATTTTAATACAGCATTTCATCCTCAATCAGATGGGCAGTTAGAACGAACAATTCAAACCTTGGAGGATATGCTACGAGCTTGTTCGATAGATTATCAGGGAAGTTGGGACCAAAATCTTTCTTTGGTTGAATTTTCATATAATAATAGTTTTCATTCCAGTATACAGATGGCACCATTTGAGGCGTTATATGGGAAGCGGTGTTGAACTCCATCTTTCTGGGATGAAGTGGGTGAAAGGAAGTTGATGGGAACAGAATTGGTAGAAGATATGGTAGAAAAAGTTCAGCTGATTCAGAAACACATGAGAACAGCTCAGAGCAGGCAGAAGAGTTATGCAGACAACAGGAGGAAGGATCTAACTTTTGAGGTAGGTGATCATGTTTTTCTCAAAGTCTCACCATGGAAAAGTGTGATGAGATTTGGTAAGAAAGGAAAGCTGAGTCCAAGGTTAATTGGACCATATGAAATTCTGGAGAGAGTTGGATCAGTTGCATACCGGGTGGCTTTACCTCCTAGTTTATCACAGGTACACAATGTTTTTCCCGTTTCTATGTTGAGAAAGTATATGCCAGATCCATCTCATGTTTTGAGTCCAGAGGTAGTTCAGCTGGAAGAGAACCTATCTTATGAGGAACAACCAGTCTAGATTCTTGACCATAGGGATCAAGTGTTACGAAATAATTTTATTAATCAGGTAAAGGTTTTGTGGAAAAACCACATGATGGAAGAGGCAACATGGGAATCTGAAAATGCAATGAGGGATAAGTACCCCCATTTATTCGATAAGTAAATAAATTGCGGGGACGCAATTTTCTAAAGGGGGGAATGATGTAACATCCCAAGTAAGTAATGAATAATAGATATTTTTATCTATGTCTATTAATGATTAAGATAGTGTTTTATAGGCTTAAAATGAAAATAAATACAATCTTATGCATGGAATACACTAATATTCTTAAAAGATTGTTTTACTGCCTTTTGATGGAAAACCCTTTTTAAATCTATCTTTTGACAATTTTATAAGATATGTTTGTCAAAATAAACTTATTCTTTATGATTGGGACATCAAAATTTACTTTTTGTGAATTTTTGGTATTTTTCTGACAATGTTCATTTTTTAATGAATAGTGAAAAATACTGCATTTTACATTAAAACTGCTTTTTCATTTAATTTAATTATATGGTTAGATTATATTTTTAATTGGTCTTAAAGTGTAATCTGAATATAGTTTTACCATTTAATCTAATGGTGGTCATTAGGATTAATTTCACTTTGGAATTGGTCATAAACTAATGCCAAACTTTTCATAGATATTGTTTCAAAAAACCCGCTATTTGTTTTGACAACGGGAATTATTTTTAAATAAATTATTGCAATTTATGTGTTTGGAATTTGGTAAAATGGATTACATATTCGGAATCAAAAGGTCCAAATTATTTAATTAAGACTCTTTTATTTTTGGACATTATGAATAGTAACGATGGTAATTATCTTTAATTATCTTGATTAATGAGTAATCAGGTAGTTAAAGATAATAAAATGATATCATAATAATACAAAAAGACCAAAACATGTGTCCTAGGGCTACTTGTTGTCTCATGGACAAACATGGGATGCTTTGTGCCAAAATTGGGGGCCCCATGGAATCACTTTTGTTAGAAAGTGACTTTTTATCTTTTTATTTTTAAAGAATGTTAAATATGACAAAGAATGTATCACCTAAGTAAAGTATTTTTAATTTTGTCTACATAAATGATATTTTGGACTATAAATATTAATTAGAAAGATAAAAATATTTCCTACATCATCATATTTTTTTTATAATTTTTAGACATTAAATTTATTAAATTATTTATGACATCATGATGATGCAGCGATTACCTCATTAATAAAGGATTTAAATAAAATGGAAAGATAATGTAAAATATAAGACCTAAACATGTCCAAAACCTAATTTATGGGTGGATTTAGGACCCTTATATCCTTAACCTCGAATTATATCTATGTGGGACCTTTTGAATCCGAAAATCATTTTCAAATAAAGTAACATTTCTTTACTTTCCAAGAGTGCCCCCCTCTCCTCTTATAAAAGGCCCCCACCTCTACCTCCTTAACCACACATCCAAAGCCTTTGGCTCAGCCAACCCCTGCCCATTTTTTCTCTCCACATCCCTCTCTTACTCCTTGAAGCCTCACTTTGGGAAGAAGTCTTCCCAAGGAAGCCTTTGAGCTCAAACCAAAGGGAGTTACCCGATTTTAAGGTAATGTCTTCACTTGAGTCCTTTTGTTTTATTTTGCTTCTCCAACCCCATAAACTCTTTTTATTAATTTCTTTTGTAACAACTCCAGTATCTTAAATATACTAGGGTTCTGTTATAATAATTATTCGAGCTACACTTACACACAACTACATCTAATGGTTAAATAACATACTGTTTCCGTGGATGGTGAATTTATGCCTCCCGAAACAATGACTGTTCAACATTCTTTTAACACCTTAAAAGGGGGCCATTAAGATGTCACTATATTTATATATGATATATAATATTTTTATGTTTTCCTTAAGCTTCTGTATTTTTCATTTTGGTCATACCTTTATGGTTTCCATTATGGGTAAATGCGATATCTTCATTTAAGGAAGTGCGGACTACCGCCCCCTCAAAGTGATTTGATTCGTTAAATACCATATGTGGGACGTATAAAGGATGGAACTATGATATTATATATGATATTATACTGGAATTATAATATACCTTTATATCATTATGATTCTATTCTATAAAATACGAAATAGAAATGAAAGTAGCGTTCATGCGTACGCACGGCTTACCGTCTCCATGAACAGTGCATTTCATTTCTTACCTCTAAATGATTATGTAATATTATAAATGCATGACTGTACTGGATATATATGACATATATTATATCTACATCATGAATACCATTCTGGATATAATGGATACATGAACAACTTGTAATTATAAAGGGTTTATTTTTGACTCAAGTACCAATGATCGTTAAAACGACCGTTATTAACTTAAATAATTACATTGTGTTCATGACACAGCAGTTAGTGATATAAAAGTAATAATGAACTTTAAAAAGGTTTTTAAACAAGTATAAATTAACTCAAGTTTATTATTCAGGAGATTAAAGAATGATCGAGTCAAGTCGGACCCGAGGTATGGCACTTCGTCTCAATCTCCTTTCATTGAGGCATATTCTGTTTTATACACAACCTTCTTTTATACGGTGTATAAACCCCTTTGAATTTTAAGTTTATTCAAAAGGAATATTTTTTATACTAAGTGTTTACTAAAAGAAAAAAAGGAATGTTTTTGTCGTACGTATGCGGCGACAACGACTTCTCTGCCGCCGTGACCATTATTTGAGTTTCGGCTTCCTCTACAAGCCATACTTTTTTTTAAAGAAAAACAAATACCATGTTTTACTTTTCTTTTATTTTGGTATTGAAAATTTTTTTCATAATTTTTTTATTATATCAATGTGTTGTATTGATGTGTTGTGATTGAAATGTGGAAATGTTATGTTTCCTTTATGCATGTTTTATGTGATACAATTATATTATGGTTCTTGGGCATTATTATGAAGACGGGTGGTTCCATGATAAAATAAGGGAGGGTGAGCCTAATATAGCTCTCCAATTCATTGGGTAACACGAAGGAGTGAAACTTTAAGGTTTCTCCGAAGAGATTTAGGGAATATACTGTGATGGGTATTCCAAATGTAACCAAGAGGGTTACTCCCTACGTAAGAATGTTATGAATGCCTCAAGTTACCTTTATGTCTTATGATTTCTATGATTTATTCATGATTTGATGAGGTATGTTAAAGTGCTTATGTTTTATGGGTAAATTATGATTTCATTCTTATGTATATATGTACCCATGTTTCCTTTCCATATTTTTATATCCCTTACTGAGCTTTTTATGCTCATCCCAAGTTTTTTGAAATGTTTTTCATAGGTCAATGGAAAGGTACATGATATGATGATAGTGTCAAGGAAGTGTCAAGAAAGAATCCATGTTTTATTTTAAATATGTTTCCATTGATGGGAAAGAAGAATACTATCTTTATGTAACCACTTTGTTTATATGTGGAATGTAATGCAAGTTTTATGATCTAATTCTCTAAAACTCTAAACCCGAAAATATCCTCAATGTGTAATCTTGTAATAACTCAAGATAAATAAGGTTTAAGGCTGGGGCCTTATAATAATCATGATAATTTGGGTTTATTTAGTGGATATGATACTTTCCCTAGGAAATTTTTCTGAAAAAAAATTAAAAAATGAAATTGAAATATTAAAAAAACAAGGATTTATTATTTCATTATGATTACATGTCATATTCATGAACTAAATTAATCTAGGGAAGTGAGAAGATGTCACATTTAATTATAATATTTCCATTGGACTTCACATTTTATTATCATGAAATATGATTTATAGGTAAAGAACCTTTTTTAGCCCCACTTATTTTTAACATCAAATACCTACCTATACTAAAGCAACAGGTTAATTTAATCGTAATTGGAAATCCCACATGACTGTTTGTGATCATAGTACTTACATGTTGGAGATTGTATATCCTTTGAAAGATTATATATAATACCATGTACATGGTGCCTGAGAAAAAATCCATTAAATTTTTACCTTGAGGTGAGTGAAAAAAATCAATGTGTGGAAGGTTATGATTTTCATTCTTGATAATAATTTATTAAGATTATTTAATGGGAGTTTCATAAAGATAAACTAATTTAAATAGGGTGAGAGTAAAATACATTTTCAACTTGGTTTCTTTAAAAAGTCAGTATTTGTAGAAATAATATTATATGATGCTTTGAAGTTCATCTTCTCCCCTATAAAAATTATTTAGTTTTGTAGATAGTAATATATAAATATTTTTATCAGTGGTCCCCTATGATGTCTGAGTTATGATATTTTCTTGAGGAAATTATGGATTAAGTGTGAGGGTATTTGAAAACTAAATTATATTTATACTATTTAAAAATTTAATTATATTTATTTTTTAATTTAACTTAATTATTTTTCTAAATTATTTATTATTTTATATTATTTTTTGGTAACTCATATTTTAATGGTTTTTATTGAAAATAAAAATTGAGTGAGATTTTTATAAACTTTAAGGAGAATTTATATTTGGGAAATGATGTTTTTTTAAGGGAATGGGTGGCTAAACAGCAAATGACTAAACAATGGAAAAAAATGTCTGATCCAATGCAAAGGAGGGAGTGAATGAATGGCTAATCTAGGGGTAGCATAAGTCAAATATGGAATACATATCGGTATGCATAGGTATGATAGTGGATGGCTTGGCATGAGGGGATGTCATGTATGACAAATATAATATTCCCCAAACTCTAGTTGTTATTCAATGATCCATACATTCCATGGAATCTATTATTAAAGACATATCAAAACTTGAATCAATTTATTTGGGATAGATAATTGATCAGGTATAGTGTATTTAAAAAAGACACCATTTGGAAAAGAATTCAAATCATTATCCAATATAATGAATTTTACACCATGACTACTCACAAACAACATAGGACCTTCTAGGACCAATGAATAAAGATATAGGTTTGCACTATCATTCTAAAGAGGGGAATGCAGGGACCCATAAGAAGCACCATAGATTACCATAGAGGATGTCACAATTATGAGTGAGTATTGTAGGATTTTTTCTATACATATTATGTCTATATGAAATGTAACTATGAAATGTAATCTTCTATTTCATTTTAGATAATAATGAAAAATGATATATCATGAAATAGCTAATGTGTAGAAGATTCCTACACCATTGATGAATGGAGGATGAAATAAGGAGTTTTTATACTATAAGAACCTATGATGAAAGGGTTGTGGTTACACCATAGTACATAATGAGAAAATAATAATCTGAATGGGAGAGAGAAGTGAAACATAGGTATATATTATAATTTTGATGTAACTTATTAAAAAGAAATGAGGGTTTTGACGGAGTAGAATCTTGCACTGTAGCCCTTATTGATGTTGTTATTGGAGTTAAGGATGTGAAGTTTTTACCATATCCTACTATCCATGATTCATAATTCATATCAATAGGTATATTTAGACTAATAATTTCTCCATTATATATATGGTCGTATGTGTATTTTAAGGGATATGTGAAGGTGTTTTAATTAGTGTTTTTTCTACATATCCTATGAAATATAGTTTTAAGTAATTAATAGATATATACTGTAGAAATGAATGAATTATATGTGATATAAAGAAGGCTTAAACCAATATATATATATACAAAAAGTTAAATCCATTTTAATGGATTATGAATGATATGTTCATAAGGACATAAGAGGATTATTATCATACATGGAGTGATGATAGCTTCAAAGAGGAGGAATAATATGAGATAATAATATAATATTAGAGTCATTCAATGATATATATAATATGGATAGTTGTCTATTAGTTTATGATAGGGATTCTTTTCACAAACTATACTTCCTCCCAAGGGAGTTTTCCCAACGATAATCAAAGGGGCTATAGAGATTTGAATTTTGAAGAGAGAGTGGATTTGGAAAATAAAAACTTACCATCCCAAGATCCATGAATCATTTGGATTTATTTTTATTATTTTTTCTCTTTATGTAAAGTTCAAATTTCTTTGTGTTTTTTCAAAATAAATATAATTGATTTATATTCCAATTTCTCAATATATTTTTTATTTTAATTTTATTCCCACCACTATAATTATAATTTTATTAAAGATTTTGAGGTTAATTATGATTGGATAAGTTTCACAGGAGGGTGTGGAATTAGTTGAAGGGGTGTGTATTTAATTTTTTAATTTTGTTTCTCTTGTGGGGTGATAATATTGTTTTAGAATTTCATTGATCCTTACTCTATATCTCATTCCCAAGTGTATAATGGGAGTGATGGTCTCTGAGGAAGGATATCTAGTATAGTTGAGAAGAGTGGGGTGTGAGAGATGACTTTAACTCTTACCTTCACATGGGTATTGATTCTAATTCCCATGGGATGGTTATAGATTACCTATATAGAGGGATTAGTGGACTAAGGTAGACCTAATTTTGGAAGAGAGGAAAAAATAGTTAATTCAATATGTCTTTGTGTTAAAGATTTAATTAATTTCACTAGTGAGGATGAGCTTTTACTAGATTATAAGAAAATATACCTGGATACTATATATATTCCCTTCATCCTATTCATTTAGTCTTTACAAGAATTATTAGAGTCATACTTATTTAGTATAGTTTAGTTAATATTTTGTGACAAGTTATTCCTATTAATTATAGTGTTCCTATTACTCATGGGTTAGAAATAATGATTTAAAATACCTATACTTGTACATAGTAATTTATGTTGTTTTTAGTTTCATGTTTTTAAAATATAAATTGATTTGAGGCTATAGGAAGTAACAACTCTTGTTGGATAGATCCTTCATCGCATTAAATTACCTATATATAAAGAATAGACATATTATATATTGGAATAAGGTAGATCTCCATTACTTATTAGTGATATAAATAAGGATAATATTTTATTCTCAACTAAGATTATCTTCACATTTTAACTCCATTTTTGAGTGAACTCTTTATATTGGATCATAAAGTTTTCCATGCTGAAATTCTAAGCAACAAATCTATATAAATCCTTTCAAAATCCCTTTTATATGGTATCAGCTTATTTTGATTATCCATTGAATCATATTATTCCATTAATAATGAAATTGTATTCTTAAAAATTTCTTCTTTTTCTCAAATGATGAGAAAATATTACTATAATATATGAACATCTCATTTCCACCTCCCATATAGTTCTTCAAGAACTCATGGGTCATCCATTTTATATAACCTCTCTTGAAATTGAATATCTTCTTCATGCAAGATTTTTTTTTAGTATATTATAATCTTAAAATTGTGATTCATTTATTTTTATTTCCATATATTATTCATCTAGAAAAATGATCACGCATTATCTTGAATCATGGTCAGTTATCTCTGATTTTCTATATGGTCTCTTAAGAATTATTTTCACCAAACCAATTTAGTTATTTTTATAATGGATTAATTTACCTATTTTATGATTTATAATTCCATAAGTATAAGAAAAAAATATTTCTTATTCTCATATATTCTTGGTGTGACAATTTCTATCATAATCAATCTCATCTTGTTCTTGTTAATGAATTCTTCATGAATTTATTGGGTTTTTATCAATATTTTTTTCATTATTACCCAAAAGATTAATTTTTCTTCATTTATAACATTTTATTCAATATTAATATTTCATTGAGTATGTTATACATATTTTTAGTTGATTTTCACAAGCATGAAACTTTACAATGACAACTTTGAAATCTAATACCACATATTTTCTCCAAGAATTTGAATATTTGAGATAAAAAGACTCTTACTTTTCCATTATAGTAATTTCATAAAATTATATTTTCTCTATATAATATAAGATTTATTTGATTTAAAAAGTGTTAAATATTATTCCAATAGTCTAAATCATTATTCCAAAACCTCCCATGACATAATCAATTTCTAACAAACCTTATTTTTGTCCTTTTATCATCTAGATATATAACATTAGTATTTTTCTATTTTTATTATATTTTATACTTAATTTGTGATTATTTTAGTGAATATATTCTATTATATTTACTCACATACACCATTGGTATAATTATGGTTTATTCTCAATTTTTTCTTACCATATTTTTCCAAATTGTTTATTTTATCAAGTACTAATTAAGAAAATCGATTATATGCAGAAAATATTTTCTTGGGAAAATAATGCATTTTTTATTGACCCCATAATAGGTTTATCATTAGTTTTTCTCAATATCATCTTTCCACAAGTTATAGATATTTTTGTAGAAAGAACCACGTCATTAGAATGTATAAATATAACAAATATCTTAATAACATATGAATAATTAGCTCAATTTGTTTCTGAATTTTCTATTCAAACATACATTTGAAGACACTTCATATTGAGAATATTTTTTAAAAACTTATTTTATTTTAATTTTTCTTTACACTTCTTATTTATATTCTCAATATTCAACTAAAAATAGTTGAAAAATTACCTTCTCTTGTAAATAATGTTCAGGTGTTGTTATTTTCTTTGCCTTTACATTCAGTTGAACATTCATGATATGAATGTTGTCATTTTTTTTAAATGGTGAGTGTGTGAGACTTATTCTTAATAATAATTATAGATTATTCTTTTTCTCAAGTTATCTTGAGAATATTTTTCCAAAATTTAGATCATTTTTCTTCAACATGAAATTCCTTATGCATTTGGCCACCAGTTATTTGGTAAGTAATTTTGACAAAAAAAATTATGTGAAGGAATTTTCCTTCATCTATAATGTCAAGACCCATCCCCCGGGGCCTATTCTGTGACAATCCAAAGCCCACCTTTCATAGGCCAGGGGCTGGCAACTTGCACTGGAAAGGTGTATCCCTAAAACGGGAAGGTGGATCGGTGATCTTCATTCCCGTCATAGGCTTTCAATGACGTTGTCTGCATGTCATCCTTCATTTAGAGGTTTGGTGTTGCTCGTCACTGCTCGCCAGAACCAGCTCCATCATCCAAGGGTTTGGCATCTCAGTACTCCTTCAGCGCTTCGTTTCTTGGCGAAGCTGTGCCGACACCTATCCCAAGCTCCATGTCAATAGAAGAGGGGAAGGGTGTCTAATGGTGTTAGGAATTAATGGGGGATCATTAATTAGGAGGCATCCAAATTCTCCAACGATACTATTACATAGGAATGAAGGGTCAATCCATTTAATGTCTTGACACATCGCTTGCCCCACCTTTTCTTGTCCATTGTAGGATAAGATAGAAACAAAAATAAAATAATAAAATTATCTTATTTTATTTCTTTTAAAAGGTCGCAAAACTTAACTTTTTCTCCATACCTACTGTGGTCAAAGTAAAGTCTCCCTTATGTGAATCATGGCACTATGAATTCAATGGTGCCCTTGGATTTTTAATCAAAGCACCGATTCAAAGGTTCAAAAATGCCGCTTTCACGTTTATTGAACGTACATTAAAAAAAGTTCTGAAATTAATTCAGGACACACCAGGCCTCAGAATCACACGCTGTAAATTTTTACAGACTCGTAATAATTCCATATAATTAATAAAATTACATGGAAAATTAGGGTCTTTACATTCTCCCCACCTTAGGGCCTTTTGTCCCCAAAAGCCACAACATATACTAAGGGAACAAATGGGGGTATTGAGCACGAATCTGATCCTCCCACTCCTATGTGATCTTCTAGAGGTTCTCATCCTGCCAACAAATGCACACCAGAGGTATCAACCACCAATGAAGGACTCGCTCTTGTCGATCCTCAATCTCCACAGGAACCTCCATAAACATAGCCACATCATTGAAGTCTATCTCTCCATGGTCGATGATGTGAGATGGGTCATGCATCTATCTCCTCATTTGGGATATGTGGAAGATGTTTTGCACCCTCTCCAACTATGGTGGAAGTTCCAAGCAGTATGATTCCTCGCTAATCCTCCGAAGTATCAGAAATAGTCGATTAAACATCGGTGATAACTTGCTACCTCAGCCAAATATTTGTAGTCCCCATCTAGGGGAGACTCTCAAGAATACGTGGTCCCTCTCCTGAAACTCCAAAGGTCTCTATATTCTATCTTTATAAGACTTTTTCCTATTATGTGGAGTCTTCATCCACTCCTGGATGATCTGCACCAACTCAGTGGTAGCCCGTACCAACTCTGGACCCATAAGTGCTGACTCCCGTAGGTCCGTCCAGCATAGAGGTGGTCTACAAGGTCGACCGTATAGGGCCTCTAATGGTGCCATACCAATGTTGGAGTGATAACTATTTTTGTAAGTGAACTTCACCAAGGGAAAGTGATCCTTCCAACTGTGCCCAAAATCTAGGACACAAGCACAAAGCATGTCCTCTAGTGTATATATAGTCTGCTCTATCTGAACATCCATCTGAGGATGAAAGGAAATGCTCAAACATAGTTGAGTCCTGAATTCCTCCTGTAATCCCTTCCACAAATAGGAAGTAAAACATGCATCATGGTCAGAGACGATCGTTGATGGCGCTCCATGAAGTCGCACAATCTTCTGTACGTAGAGTCATCCCAAGCCCTCTATTGATCCCTGCTCTTGGATATGTAGGAAGGGTGCCAACTTGGTGAGTCGGTCAATGATCACCCAGATGGAATCATGTCCCCATGGCATATATGGAAGACCTGTTACAATGTCTATGATGATTCCATCCCACATCCACTCTGGCACCTCTATTGGTTGTTCTAATCCTACTGGAACCTGATGCTCGGCCTTCAATTGCTGACAAGTGAGGCATCGAGAAAACAAACTTTTTCACTACTTTATTCATCCCTAGACACCAATGATGATGCTAAAGGTTTTAATACATATTTTCCACACCAGGATGTACCACCATAGGGGATGTGTGAAACTCCCTCAACACCTCCTCCCATAGCGCCACTCATACCATGGTACGTCCTCTTAAAAGGATGATGTGATCCCCACCTTCAGAAAAATACTTTAGGTGCCTGTCCTGAGGATATTTGAGCACATTGATCCTCACAGTCAGTGTCCCCAAGTTGATCCTCCCTTACTCGCTAAAGTAGTGGGAGAGTGACCATCACAGAATGGAGGTATGCTGCTTTATCTCTATCTGTGAAGGATATCTGCATTGTGGCTAGCTACTCTGTCGCCTCACTCAGTAGCTCCAGACCAGACCTCCTACTGAGTGCATATGAAACCACGTTCCCCTTCCCAGAAGTATAGACTGTCTCAAAGTAATAGTCCTAGAGAAACTCTATCCATCGCCATTATTTCACGTTCAGGTCCTTCTATGAAAATATATTCCTCAGACTCTTATGATCAGAGCAGATGGTAAAATGTTCTCCCATCAAGTAATGTCACCACATCTACAGAGTGAAGACCACTGATGCTAACTCCAGGTCATGGGTAGCATAGTTCTGCTCCTGTTTCCTTGGATTTCGTGAGCTGTAGGCAATCCTTTCTTTCTCCTTCATTAGGACACACCCATGTCCGGTCCCTGATGTGTCGCAGTAGACTACATACCCAACGCCCTATTCTCGTAGCCTTAAGATGGGGGCACTCATCAGTCTTTACATCAGCTCTTGTAAACTCTACTGGAATCTCTCTATCCATACGAAGTGATGTCCTTTATTTGTCAATGCTGAATATGGTGTCGCAACTGTTGAAAAATCAGGCACGAATCTCCTGTAGTATCCAACCAATCCCAGGAAACTCCGCACCTTGGTCACACTCCTGGGTGGCTCCCAATCAAGTACAACATCTATCTTTTCTGTATCCACTGTAACTCCAGCCTCCAATATAATGTGTCCAAAAAATTTGATCTCTCGTATCCAGAACTAGCACTTCGAGAGCTTACCATAAATCTGGTGCTCTCAGAGTGTATCCAGAACTATCTGCAAATGATAGGCATGCTCCTCCTCCATCGCTGAGTATATCAAGATGTCATCGATGAAGACCACCACAAAGAGATCGAGGTATGGATGATAGATCATTTTCATGAGTCCCATGAACACTTCTATGGCATTGGTCATGCCGAATGGCATAACTAAGAACTCATAGTGGCCATACCGACATCTAAAGGTCATCTTCTGTACATCCTCATCTCGTACCCTAAGCTGATGATATCCATATCTAAGTTCTATCTTTGAAAACCAATGAGATCCCTCCAGGTGACTGTGAAGAATAAGCATACACTTCTGAGTATTGATGATATTTTCGATTAGCTGAAGGGAGCTCGTTGGTTTTTGAAGATATACCATAGATATGGCTATCATAAACTCAGGTTATGAGATGAGGATGTGCAGAAGATGGACTTCAGATGTCGGTATGTCCACTATAAGTTCTTAGTTATGAAATTCAGCATAACCAATTCCCCAGTAGTGTTCATGGGACTCATGAACTGAATCTTTTAGCCATACCTTAATTGCATTGTGGTGGTATTCATCGATGACATCTTGATATACTCAGTGACGGAGGAGGACCATGCCTATCATCTGTAGATAGTTCTGGATACACTCTGAGAGAACCAGCTTTATGGTAAGCTCTCGAAGTTTCATTTCTGGATACAAAAGTTCCACTTTCTAGGACACGTTGTATCGGAGGCTGGAGTGGTAGTGGATCCAGCAAATATAGAGGTTGTACTTCCTTGGGAGCCACCCAGGAGTGTGACCGAGGTGTAGAGTTTCCTAGGATTGGCTGGATACTACCAGAGATTTGTGTCTGACTTTTCCAGAGTTACAGCACTCTTTTCATCATTGAAAAAGAAGGGAAAACCCTTTGTGTAGATAGAGAGATGACGACAGAGTTTTCAGGAGATGAGGCAGAGAATGATGAGTACCCCCATCTTGAGGCTACCAGAAGAGAGTGTTGGGTATGAAGTCTACAGCGACGCATCAGGGACCGTACTTGGGTGTGTTCTAATGTACGAGTGATAAGTTATCGTAAATGGCTCACAAAAACTGAGGAATCATGAGCAGAATTATGCTACCCATGACCTGGAGTTAGCAGCAGTGGTCTTTAACCTGAATTTGTGGCGACATTACTTGATGGGAGAACATTTTACAGTCTCCTCTGATCACAATAGTCTCAGGTATATCTTCTCAAATAAGGACCTGAACCTGAGACATCGATGATGGATAGAGTTCCTCCAAGACTACAACTTTGAGATAGTCTATACTCTTGGGAAGGGAAATGTGGTAGCAGATGCACTCAGCAGGAGGTCTGGTCTGCATCTACTAAGTGAGGTGACAGAGCAGCTAGCCGTGATGCATATATCCTTCATGGATATAGATATATCACCATACCTCCAGTCTATGATGGTCACTCCCCCACTCCTTCAGCAAGTTAGGGAGGAGAATCTTGGGTAAACTGACTTTAAGGCTCGACGTGCTCAGATATCCTCAGGACAGACACCAGAAGGATTTTATGAAGGTTGGGATCACGTTATCCTCTTCATAGGATGAACCATGGTACCGATGGTGCTATGGGAGGAGGTGTTGCGGGAGTTTCATATGTCCCCTTCAGCGATACATCCTGATGTGGAGAAGATATACTAGGACCTTCGGCATCAGAATTGGTGGTCAGGGAAGAAGAAAGAAGTGGCAGAGTTTGTCTCTCGATACCTCACTTGTCAGCAAGTGAAGGTCGAGCATCAGGTTCCATCAAGCTTAGCACAGCCACAAGAGGTGCTAGAGTGGATGTGGGATGGAATATCCATGGAATTTGTGACATGCCTTCCACATACGTCCATGGGACACGATTCAATCTAGGTGATCATTGAACGACTCACCAAGTCAGCCCAGTTCCTACCTATCTGAGACCAGGGATCAATAGAGGGATTGGGATGCCTCTACATATAAAAGATTTTGTGACTGTGTGGGGTGACATTGAAAATCATCTTTGACCATGATAAATGTTTTACTTCCTGGTTGTGGAAGGTATTACAGGAGGTTTTTGGGACTCATCTTTGTTTTAGAACCGCCTTTCATCCTCAGACAGATAGTCAGATAGAGTGGAACATATAGACACTGAAGCACATGCTTTGTGTTTGCGTCCTAGATTTTCGTCTCAGTTGGGAGGATTTCTTTCCCTTGGTGGAGTTCTCTTATAATAACATTTATCACTCCAACATCGGTATAGCATCATTAGAGGACCTATAAGATCAACCTTGTAGATCACCTCTATGTTGGACAGACCCAGGGGAGTCAGCACTTATGGGTCCTGAGTTGGTACGGGCTACCACTGAGAAGGTGGAGATCATCCAGGAGCAGATGTAGACTGCACAAAGCAGGAATAAGTCTTATGCTGATAGAAGACGGAGACCTTTGGAGTTCTAGGAGGGGGACTATGTATTCTAGCAAGTCTCCCCTAGATGGGGACTATGAATATTAGGTTGAGGCGGCAAGTAATCACAAAGGTTTATCGGACCATTTCTGATACTTTGGAGGATTGGCGAGGTAGCATACTGCTTGGCACTTCCACCGTAGTTGGAGAGGGTGCATGACGTCTTCCACATATCCCAGTTAAGAAGATATGTGCACGACCCATATCACATCATCAACCACGGAGAACTAGACTTCGATGATGGGGTGACATTTACGGAGGTTCTAGTGGAGATTGAGGATCGACAGGAGTGAGTCCTTCGTGGCTGGTTGATACCTTTGGTGCGCATTCGATGGCAGCAGGGGAACCTCCAAGAGAGCACATGGGAGCAGAAGGCTCGTATTTGTGCTTAGTACCCCCATTTGTTCCCTTAGTCTATGTTTTGGCTTTCGGGGATGAAAGTCCCTAAGGTGGGGAGAATGTAAACACTAAGATTTTTTCATGTAAATTTTTTTTAATTATATGGAATTATTACGAGTCTACGAAAATTTACAACACATGATTCTGAGGCCCGGTGAGCTCAGAATTAATTTCTGAACTTTTTTTAAGATACATTTAGTAAATGCAAGAGAGTTGTCTTCAAACATTTGAACAAGTGATCGGATTAAAAATCTGAGGGCACCGTTTAATCCACAGTACTGGGATTCACTTAAGGAAGAATTTACTTTGACCACAGTAGGTCTGGAGAAAAAGTTATGTTTTGTGACTTTTTAAAAGAAATAAAATAAAATTATTTTATGATTTTATTTTATTTCTATATTATCCCCCAACGGACAAGAGAAGGTGGGACCAGCGATGTTTCAATCCATTAAATAGATTGACCCTTCATTCCTATATAACAGTATCATTATATAATTGGGAAGCTTCCTAATTAATGAGCCCCCAATAATTACAGACACCGTTAGACACCCTCCCACTCTCCTATTGATATGGATCTTGGAGAGAGGTGCCCGCATAGCTTTTCCAAGCAATGAAGTGCTGAAGGAGTACCGAGACGCCAAACCCTTGGAGTATGGAGCCGGTTCCAGCGAGTGGTGAAAAGCGACACCAAACCCCGAACTGAAGGATGACGTGAAAGCGGCGTCCTTAGAAGCATGTGGCAGAAAATGAAGATCATTGATCCACCTTCAAGTGCAGATGTTCTACAATAGTTGTATGACATAGGGGTTTTATTTTTGTTTAATTCAAGTGTTTTTATTGAACCCTTTAATCCTCCCTCATGATTACTAGCTAAGGCGGAGGGTGCGGGCCTAACGAACCCAAACCAGACACTCAATTATCTTGCTACGCTTGTGCCTCCATGAAAGACCTTCGGCACGGCAGCACCAACCAGCTACAATGGAAGCGGCATGTCATCATGCGCCTCAAGAGGAGGTCGCGGCACTAAGCCACAGCGGTCAGCGGATCTGCCGGCACCGGCTGGTCGTGGAAGAGGTGCGGCATGATGTCGCCCACTACCGGTGAGCAACGGGTCGCGGCTCGTCAGCCGCGGCGGTCGGAGGTGGGTGGCGGCACATCGGCCAGCCACGGAAGAAGAGGGTGGCGCGACCAGTGCGCCACTGGTGGGAAAGAGGTCACTGCCTAAGCCGTGGCAGAGGAGAAACTCACTGCAAAGGTTCTCAGGCAACCAAGTGGCGCCCACATGGTGCTGTCGTTTCACAAGCCGAATGGCCTACGGGCCGTTCGGAATATCGGGGGACTCACCCCCTCCCCCCCTTCCAGCTCGGGCGGATAGTGGGTCACGCCCCCTACAAGCTGCACCTCACATGGCCAGGCTGCCTACCCACCGGGCCACCTACCCAGCGGGCCGCCTGCCCATCGGGCCCAGCGCCCTGTGGGTCGGGCCACCCCCTTGTGGTCTTGGATGCACTCTTATGGTCTGGGCCTCCCCCTTGTGGGTCGGGTTGGACCGTGGCCCCGCAGAATGAGCCCACCGGGGCCCCACTCAAAGGGGTTGGACCCATAACGCATTGGGTCGACCTGAAGTGGGTCGGTCTGGGTTAGTTCGACTGGTTCGGACCGAACTCAGGCCCCTCCAGACCCAGAAACACTTAAAGGGTCATATCTTGATAACCAGACATCTGTTTGAAAAACCATCTTTGGAATTGGGATCCTTGGATCAGGGCGGTCCTTTTAATATAATCCACTTGATTTTTGAAGACATTTGGAGTACGGCAGGGTTGGATCGAACCCAAATCTAATCAAGCCCTCGGAACTAAAATGGTTATAACTCATAAATTGGGCGTCCGATTGATGCACCATCTATCACGTTGGAACCCTTAAAACATGTCTTTCCTTTGGGTTACTTCTTTCTGTAGCTTAGTGGTGGTAGAGGTACGACCGATATCTCGAGAGGAAAAATCTATGAAACTTGAGTGCACGGGGTGCGAGGAATCCTATGGCAGGCTGTAACATGAAGAAAGAACATTGATCCTATATGGTTCAGCATTTATTGATCCTATGTGGGTCAGCTTCTATCAGATCCTATGTGGGTTAGCGCTCAGTGATCCTGTGTGGTTCAGCACATACTGATCTTGTGTGGGTCAGATCATGTGTGGGTCAGTAGGGGTTAGTAACTATTGATCCTGTGTGGGTCTGTAGCAGTGCTTTTTAATAGAATAAGATGATCTAGCTTACAACTAATCATCTGTACTTATTTACTTAAGTTATACCTAATTGTGAGCTGATTCTTTTACCTTTGTGGCATTATCTTCGTGGTGTAACCTGTGTGGTACTTCTGTCTTCATGGTGTTACCTGTGTGGAACTTCTATCTTTGTGGTGTTACCTGTATAGTACTTCTAGCTTCGTGGTGTTACCTGTGTGGTAATTCTATGTTCGTGGTGTTACCTATGTGGTACTTCAATTTCTTGGTATTAACTCTGTGGTGCTTCTGCCTTTGTGGTGATGTCTTCATGGTGTAACTTGTGTGGTACTTCTATCTCAGTGGTGTTACCTGTGTGGTATTTCTACCTTCGTGGTGTTACCTTTGTGGAATTCTTCCCTCATGTAAAAGAAGAGTGTATCTTTATAACTTAGGTATATGTATGGGAATATACCTAAGTAAATTTGAAGTCTTTATTTGTGGTATTTCCTTCATAGAACTCTAGGAGAACTACGGGGTATCGGGGTCCCTTCTGAGTATCATTATATTCACCCCTGCACGGGTTACTCCTGCACCTTGTTGTGTCTTGTGCAGATGACGGATAGCATTGATCGAGGCTCAGGGAGGCAAGACTAGATGGTACTTGGAGGTGGAACATTTGGCATGAAGTGACGCAGGGACTACTGATCATGAGCTCTACCTACCCTAAAGGTGGGATCCTCAGTGGGGGATCCAGGAGATGTTTTCCCCCTTTTCAGTTGTATTTTAATTTTCAGTTGTACTTGTACTTTTATAGTTGGTCTTTTATTCCAGCACCTTTTACTTACATCACTCTTTTTACTATGGAAGTATATTTATTGGTTGCTTCTTATTGTGTTCTTGGATTGTGTGTCTATACAGATTAAAAGTCAATGCCTTCCCATTATTGGGATACGCCTTCCTGGTGCTAGTCGCCAGCCCCTGACCTATGGAAGGCGGTCTTGGGGTAGTCACAGCATGGGCCCTATGGGACAAGTCATGATATATAATTCTTCCTCATGGTCAGTGATCTCTCATGAAAATTATTTAATATAGCCAAATGTATATACAGCAATGACTTTGGATAACTCTTACTAAGTTTCCTATAAGAAAGTGCATGATTTATCATACATTTCTTTAAATATGTGATCTTCCCTACTTGTGCACGGTACATTAGACGATCAATCATGACATTAAATAATTATAACATCATCCTCATGTAAACATTAGGAACCACCCAAGTTATAAGTTTTTTTTATCTTTTAATCATTCCATTTTTCAACCAAATATTCAATATTCTCTCTATATTTTTACTTTATAGTTACCCTAAAAGACAACAAAAAAACTCTAAATGAATCCTATCTTAATATTTCTCTCAATAAAATATGAATTTGAACCATAGAATTTATATAAATTATTATTTCACTCACACTGGTGCTTTTCAAATGGAGTAGGGACAGGCCTGGTGATTCAATGTGATGAAAAGTTACCACATAAAAAATTTACCTCTTTTATTATCTATAAAATTATATTTTGAATGGATCTTCTTATATTTCCTAACCTTTAGTTGACATTAAATTAATTTAATTATAAAAATTAAAATAGAGAACACTAAATTGTTTTAGTAAGATTAACCTCTAAGATGGTTGACTATATCCCCAGTTTATGGGGGTGGTTATTCGACATACACAAATGTCCCCTTTCATTATCAATATAAATATATTACAAGGTAATATCAATATATATAAACTCTTGGAACATACCAAGTAAAATTAGAGAACCAATTTACAATTATTCATTTAATTAAAGGACTTTTCCAGATTATCTTGATGTTGATAAGTGGGAATAAAAAACGTATTTACTAGACTGAATGAATTTAATCATATTCATTAAAGGAAAAAATCTCAATGGATAACCCCAAATCATTGAACCCTATATTATAATAATACTTCATAAAATTCTTCTTAATTTAATCAAATTATATAAGTATTTCACGAGCTTGTTATTTTACTTCCACATATCCATCCTAAATTTTAATTAGAAACTTTAATGTGGGTCTATTTACATTTATATTATTATTTAGACTAGTACACAATATATCCTTTATGATGATTTTTTAAATATATATTTTAAATAAAGGATGTTAAAATATTTTTTAAAATCTATTTAATATATAACCATCATTTAAAACATTACAATATAGGTAGTAACATTGGTTATTTAAAAACTGATATTAAAAATGATATTTTAACATTGATTAAAATGTTACATATTTGAAAGATAAAATTTTAGATCTCCCCAATAAGTGGATCCATTTTTTAATATCATGTTTTTGAAATTTTCAATTGCCTGCTAAAATTTATGATGTCGTAGTATACTTTTATAGTGCTATTTATATGTTCTCAGGAAACATATATATTTATTTCAGAACAACTCTGTTGATCTTCATCATTATTCCACCAATACTTATTTTAGTGATATAACCATGGTTTTTAGATTTATTTTTCCATGATTTAATTTTTTATGATTAGTTTTCTCAATTGATACACCTATTAATGATTAATTTTTTTATAATGAAGAATGATTCTACATATGATGTTAAACTCACAAAGTTTCCAAAAAATTTCAAAATGAATTAAATTACATAGATTAAAGAAAATATTATTTATTAACACTTTAACAAGCTTGAAAATTAATTCAAAACTTAAAGTTTTTTTCATGAATTCATTTGTTTTTTATGATTTTTTTACCTTATTTAATTTAAATTTTCATCTTTGGGAGTAATAAATTTTGTAAATTGAAAGTAATAGATTTATTTTTAGATCATTTATTATATAAATAATGTAAAAAAAATTTAAATAATAATATTGACATTGGTTTTAATAACTCACATTAAAAACATATTTTTTACATCGTATAAAATTATGACTTCTAAAAAAATGTAAAAAACATGAAAAAAATGATATAATAAATCTATTTTTTACTAGTGTATTCAACGAAATATGATGATATTAAAATTTATATATTCATATATAATTATCTATGACACTAAGGGATCTATCATTTTTATTTAAGGCTCGGTTATCCTTCTTCTACTTTAGAAAACTAAATATGCATGAAAATAAGAGCATCAGTTAACCTCAAATTTATCTTATTTTTTCAAATATACATATAATCCTATGAATATTATATAATTATAAGTATCCTTTATTTTTTATTCATTCCCATATAAAACTTATCACAACCAATATTTTATAAATATTATAATAAATCAATATTTTCCTTAATCCTTATGCCTATCTAAGTCTCTCCTTGTAAGCAGGCATTGGTATCTTTAATTATTAGGAATAACATCATCATGGAATAAGATTCATTTTGTTTTTTATTGTAATGACAAGGTGCATCTTGTTGTTGTGTGAATCCATCCAACAATCAATAATTATAGTGATCTAGAATGACCTCAACAATGCTCGTGACATGGTGCCTTGTTTTTCATGGGGATTTTGTAATCCCTATATGATATCCGCTATGGAATGATTTATATTATCTTAATATTTCATTATTATCACAAAAGATTCATATTTACATGTTGTGATAACATATCCTATAGTATGTACAGTTTCATAAGGTATTTTTCCCCATATCTCTCCACAAAATGGAAACAATCATCAATGTGTTGTAACTATCATAATTAATTATCTACAAATATAAGCATTAATCAATTCATAAATAGAAGACCATGATTTTTATTACATTGAAGAACAAACTAAGCATGGTTATATTTAATCTTCTATAAATTATTTCTTCATGAATATTTACTTCAAAACTTCTATGTCAACTTCAAAATAATCATCTAAAAAATATATATAAACTAAGTAATCTTACAATATAAATATAATTCAATAAGCATCAAAGTTTAATTCACATCTTTTATTCATTTGGGTATTTTTATGAATCTTAGATAAAATTTTATTATTATTATATATTTCATAGGATTATTCAGTTTTTCATAACTTTTCATGTGTTTCCCATAAATACCTTACATAATATAAAATATATTATTCACCATATACTTCATTAGTCATTAAAAAAGTTTACCCAAACATAAAAATATTACGTATGATTTTCCTATAACAATTCATACTTCTAGGGGAGATGAAAATCATACATAACATATTAAATAAATTATGCATCATAGTGGACACGATTCATTAACCAAATTATCTAATCTCGAGAAAAAATAAATAAATTACAAATTCCATGAAGAATATTACATATCTCAGTGCATGTTTTTCATTTTTAATTTTTTATCCTATAAGGATATTATGTATCAAAATATATGTCTTGAAGGAACATTCCAAATTTTCTAGTTATTCTCACATTAAGAATATCACTTACATTCGGAGTCCCATAATTTAATTACTCAAATTATTAAAAAACTTAAGATAATCTAGATAGTTTACAATGTACACACCTTCCCAAAATAATACTTCCATTCTTCATCTAAAGTTATGGTCATCATCCATAAATTAAATAGATCTACTTATTGAAAACTAAACATCTCCAACACATTAAAAACACTCTTAAATACAATAGAATAGCTTCATGTAAACTTCAATAAAGACCAAAATAATTCTAAAACCTTATATTGTAAATAAATACTCCTTTGAGTATTTCAATGGTACCCCACTACATTAACTAATGTTAGATCCTACTCAATTTTTATCCAACTATACTCATAATGATACATTTCTATTCATGAAATAATAACACTTAGGGTAGAACTTTTTTTCATCATTATAGAGATATAACATATATCAATTACTATACACTGTGGACCAGAAACTATTTCCCAAAAAATCTCAAAAATAGCTTAAACAATTTATTTATATGAACTATATAGATTCTTTATTTTCTCAACTGGATTTTTCATGTGAATATATCTTCAAACATATCCAATGGTATATATCTCTATTAAATATAGGATATTCACTCAATCCATTTCCATTGTAAACATGGGCATAAACTAACACATATTTCATTCTAATCATACATTATAATACATTTTTAACTATTATTGATTGTTCCTTAACATGGATTAAACATGAGGGGACTAATAAGTCCTATATAGAATATTCTCCAATCCTCTCCATTCATGGTATATAGACAACCTCACTTAGAAACATAAAAAATGATACCTGGGTACAAAAAATTATTTCCAAGATTCTCTTAAAAATTGAACTTTTCATCCATCCAATTGAATTAATTACCATTTATAAAAGAATACAACAAACACCATGTGGGATCAACAACCAGCATTTCATATTCTATGTATTTGGTTTTCTATATATTCCTGATTTTCATCCCTTAAATATATATACAATCAAATATAATTTAAAAAATATATTTTTATGAAATAATTTATAGTGGTCATTTGTTAGTATCAACATGGGTCAATGTAACCAACCTACCTGAAATTATTTGACATATCACATCACCCGTATCACCTTGATTCCTAGATGGAATTATAGATACACATGAGCTGACGAACAATTCTTAGTCATTAAGAAAACTTTATTTAGGAATGGTTTCACCATCAAATTAGGTCCAATAAGCAGAATATCTTATAAAAAAGATTTTTTGGATCATCCATAAATCATATTTCCATGAAATATCAAATAAGAAAGATCAAATCAATAAAAAATAGCATTATTCTAACAAAAATATATACCAAAAAAATTATATAAGTGAATAAAATAAAATATACTCAATGGATTTTGAATCAATGAAACAATAGAAAAATATAGTAGGTCGGATTGTCCAATAAAACAATATCCAAAATGATCAAAAAAATTAAATAGATAGCATAAGGACTCCCCTACACAGAACCCATGGTTTCTCACCACATCTTGACTCATCCATTGATAACCAAATAAATAGTTATGTAGACAACAAGAGTGAAACCTAGAACCTGTATACAAAATAATAGATGCATACACACACATAGAACGAAAATGCTGGGTACCTGAAAATAAAAACTTTAGGATCTCACTAAGGATTATATGTAATTTATTCTATAAACCACATAATAAATAACAATTTTTAATACACATATAAAATAGAGGTTTTAAAAATAGGAATACAAAAAACAGTATTAAGTCCATGGACATGTTCTAGTTTTTATTTTATTTATTTTTAAATGAAATCAATCTCTTTGAAAGAATTCCCATATACTTATAATTATTTAATAAAAACCCATTTTAAACAACTTTGAAAACCCAAAACTATAGATTTTAATTCAAAATAGTTCCTCAAATATCATTCAAAAAATTAAAACAAAAAAAATAAAAAAACAGAGGCTTGATCATGCCATAGATTGGCACGAAAATTCAAGAGATAAATAATGAATATAAATCGCATGATTAATTTCATGATAAATGTAGGATAAGGGGAGTATAATCAAGAATGATATGAGATCCCCATATAAAAATCACCAATTAAGGAATGTATGTCATGAGATATACCCTAGGAACTAGTTTGAGATAATCCTAATAGCACAGACCCAATATGAACCAACATACAATGGATATTGTGTCATAATGATAACACAAGACGTTAGATTAACACACATTGACCTCATCCAAATGGAACCTATCCTATATCCCTAGCCTATACACAACTAGGGGACATGATTATTATGTGTACTAACCAATATAACCTGAATTGGGATATACCACATAGTTAACCATGTTCCCTTGACCAACCTAGGTGGAGGTGAGAAATAAATCAAAATAAAATGTGTCAGTATGATAAAACCAAAAAATATACCTCACCTTAAACTCCCTCACACCGAAAAATAACTTTATAACATGATTCAACCATCACATATCAATGTGTATCCCATCAAGGGTAATAAAATAATAAGGGTTATCAATGAGGTTCATGCATGAAATTAACCATTTATTATAAAAAGTGATAAATGTGCCTTCTTAATGAAACTTTTATTAAGATGGTTATATATTCTTTATTTCGTAATACTCCACTTAAAACCCCATTTTAGATTATTTAAAACTAAACACACCATTCATAAATAAAATTGAACTTTTAAAATCATGTATTTCCTTCTTTTAAATCCAAAAAAAAATAAAATCAATTCATTTATTTTAACCATCATTAAAAATCCATACATGTATATCCCCAAAATAATTTTCATAAATAAAAACTAATTTTAATGATATATATAAAATTAATAAAAGTAACACTAAATTCTAATTTAGAAACTTATGGAATCAATTTAGGAAACACCATATGAATATCACATATATACATATATTTTGTGAAAAGAAATATATAAAATTAGTGCATACAAATAATTTAAAAAAACAATTTCGCAAAAGCACTAAAATACAATTTCACATTTTATGAAAAACATTTATAAATTTTACACAAGATTTTGAATCACATTAAACCCAAAATCATCTATCAATGCCCTTAGGGTTTGTGGGAGAAATTAAAAACAATATGAAGGATAGAAAAA
Organism: Viscum album; assembly: GCA_963277665.1. Classification (NCBI taxonomy): domain Eukaryota; kingdom Viridiplantae; phylum Streptophyta; class Magnoliopsida; order Santalales; family Viscaceae; genus Viscum; species Viscum album. The sequence goes on along the minus strand of OY728145.1, from coordinate 839,297,595 downwards.
AATGGTAGGATAAGAGATTATATTATATTTTCTTAGAGAATCAAGATTATACATAAAAGGTATCCTTTATAAATACCATGTAGAAGTATAATAAAATGGGGGATATATGTTTAATAATGTTGGGTCTATGTGGGAGGAGTAAATGGTTCCATAGGCTAAACAAATGGGGTAGAAATATAAGTATTTCAAAAAATTATAAAATTGGGGTAAATCTCATCGTTTAGCCATATGATTTGGGAACTATATTATAACCATGAAAACTGATCCTTACAAAAAATAAAAGGTACAAAGTATCATTGGAAGTGTCAAATGGTTAGTCAAATAATATTGTACCAGTGGAAACCTCTATTATCACCATAATGACACCACTTTCACAATTATCGCACGATTACTCCTAACCATATAGGATAACCATATCAAACCAATAAAATTGAAAAAAAATACAATTTAAGATCCTAGTTTTTTTTAGATAAATATCCATTAAGTTTTCATTTAAACCATTTTTTTGGAATTAATATAAGTGCATAAAATGGTGATAAAGATTTTAAGAACGTTCAAGATTTATTTTGGGTGTGATGTTCCGTTTTTTGGAAAAACATGATGAGGTTCATGGTTAATGCTAAACATGAACCACAAATGTGTAGATATATAAAGTTGGAGTGTAATTTTTAAAACTATGAAATAATTTCCAAATGACCATTAAAAACATGAAATTAATTATAGAGTCACCACACATGATTTACACACATTTTGTCTAACTATACAGTTATATCGTGTAAGGTGTGGGATCCTAGACACTGGGCATGAAAATTTTGGCACATGGTTTTTCCAACCATACAGACAAATATTATAGCCCATAGAGATGCAGGAAATGATTATTTTACCCATGAATCCCATATTCCTTTTTCTTCCCCTTTCTCTCTCCATTTTTTCACAGTAGTTGTAGGAGCTCTCCCTTATCCTCTTTAGTTATTTTAGTGGGGAAACTTCATATGGAATCTGAATTGACCACCTCCAGTCATGTTGGATCACCATCAGAAATTATAATAATCTTATCACTACATTTATAAGTTTTCCTTATAATTTTAAAAAAAATTAAAAATAATAAATCCTATTTTTAGGGTTTTTGTTTGGTATTTAATTTTCACCCATTTAACTGAAATATGAGTTTGATATTGTATAAGGAGTCAACCATAAAGACAAGGAATATGTTCTAGTACTTTTCCCTAAAATTATTATTGATTATATGTTTTCACAATTGTTCTACTTTCTAGATCTTCCACACATCACTCCTAAAATTTGAAACACTTTAAATTAATTTTCTAAACCTTTACATAGATATTATATGAGTTGTTAGGAACTTTTTAAAGTTAATGAACTCAACCTAAACCATCCCTTAGGATATTCTAATATAAATTCTCTTGAAAATTGTTATTTCCTTTGGCTAAGACACAACTGGGGTGTATTTATTTTTTTACCTATAAAAATAATGGATAAGTTAAAATAAATAAATTGTAACATGGAATTTAGAAATTACTTGACACTTTTGATCATGTGTATGTGAAAAGAATAATTAAGTTAATTTAATTGTTAAATGAAAAAGGATATATCTCTTGGAACTTTATTTATTTAATTATTCTTGACTGTTAAGGTGGAATATAATGATACTATATGGACGTGGCCTTCCATAAATAAAACATAGATTCTCAACCTATAACTCTATAGGTGAACTCATTAGATGCTAGCTAATTCATTGATGTAACCAACAATAGAGATACTAATAAAGAGCTCAATAAATTTCTAATATACGTGAAGACCTCATCTACAAACCAATGATTCGCTTTTATACTATAGAAAATATAATTCATTGGATCATATTCATGGATTCAACTTAATTTCCACACACAAAAACCACCATGTATTATCTACTTAGGCTCCAATAAATTATATCCTTATATTATCTTAGACTTATCCTCAGTCTTGCTTAGAAACTATTAGGGTGTGATACTAGGGGTTCATCCCTTTGATTACACCCATACCCACCAAAGCATAACATTTTGGTTGATCACTATGAGTGGGATCGACCTTATAAGATCACGGATTATGGGGGTTTCCCTTGAATTCATTTTGATTATTATACATTAAAACCTAATATATTTTCATTGGGTAATAATATAAATTGAAATATATTATTCTTATAGATATCTAGGTTAGGGAAAAAATGTAGGGTCTTATAGGATTCCCACGAGCAACCCAATCTTGAAAAAGTTTATATTTACTTTCTAACATTATTTGTTATACATACACATTGTTACACAATATATTAACATATTGGATTTCCATTAGAAATCATTGGTGGTGGCCTATTAATTTTTTTCTCAAACCCTATTCAGTCCAATGTTTGGTACCCAACAAGTTTTGATGGATATAGGAAAAGATAAATGGAAGACCCAACTATGGATGATTGATTTCTTTTTTATGTGTGATTGAGAGTAAATGACCAGGCCAGTGCATGGGATGATCATAGAGGTAAAAAAATTTGGACTCTTTGTATCTTTTGTAAACATGGGTTATGTATTGTATTTATGTTACCATCTCTACATGTTTTAAACTTTTTTAATGTCATGACATCATCTGTATATGATTCTGTTTATATTTATGTGTGTTTATTATTATGTGGATTGATTACATTATGTTTCCTTACTATTTCTACTACTTATTCATTATTACTACCATTGTTCACTAATATAATAAAGAGGTTATTGTCTACTCAACATACCATCATAGACACTTGATGTTAATCAGTAGCCTCTAGCATATGGGTGATATGGTTGAGGCTTGATGGACCTCAGGTTTAGTTAATTATAGATAAACTAGTCTGGAAACATTAAAATGTTTTAATAAAGTATTAATTTTCCTTTTTCTTAATATTTTGGGTTGGTAGACAGAAGACTGTGACATGTTGGAAAATAGTAATAAGTTATTCCTGGGAGTCGAAAACCCATTTTTTGTGAATATCCAAGTTACTTGAGATGTGACTTAATGTTCTATATTTTTTATATTATAATTTCACTATATTCATCATTGGGTGATGCACATGATTTAGGTCAGTTGTTATGATTATTTATTTTTACCCTTGGGGTATTATATAAAGGGAGTATTTCCTCATGCATCATTATAGGAATATAGGTCTGTATGTGTCATTCATATTCCATGTCATGGATATTTCATTTCTTGATTTCTTATTTCATATTATGTGTATGTTTATTATTATAATTTTAATTTTATAATGTTTCTCACGTGAATAAGGGGTAAATTAATTGGTTACTTAAAGTTTCTTCATCAACCAATCTTGATGATGGCACCTTAACTAACCAATTATGAAATGTTAAGACAAAAAACCTTTGTTACATGGCATGAAACGTTAGTTTTTGCAGTTAAATGGATACCAATGGTTATTTAATTTTTTTCATCTATAAATTTGTAATAATGATCCATTTAACTGAACCATAATATATGGACTTGTTATATAATTAGAAAAAATTTAAAATAATCATTTTAATTTCATAGAATTCCAATTGTAACTTATAAATCTTGGGTGTATAAATCTTTGGAATGGAATTACATATAACTTAACCACTATATAAAAATGAAAATTTTAATTATTAAAGGAAGTGGTTACAATTAAATGGGGTTTCCAGTTACAACTTAAAGGGAATTTTAATCTATAACATGAAATTAATACCTCATATAATGGAACCCTTATGTTTGAATCTTGGAATCTTAAATTATGACCGTCCCTATAAACGGTTAAGTGGGAAATGTATTTCTAGAATTTAGGTCGTGAGCCTGTACTTTTTTCTGATTAGTAATAATTTCATCTTAGTATTTTGTTTGAGTAATTTTCTTGTAATTGTAGATATGTGCCTCCATGACAGCCTTAGGATGAGCACTAGAAATTTGATGATGACCAAGCTCCTAAGGTGGTGGGACCTAACAAACCCATAGTGCCACTAATGACACCTTCATTAGTGCCACATTTTATCTCAAGGCTAGAACTTGATGCTTATCTTAGAGATAGTTTTCTATGCATATTGATGTCTATGAAGGTATCACCATAGACTAAACCTACTATGTTATATTTTAAAAGTTATTTCCAATAGTTTAACCTACCTACTACTTTAGGAGAAGGTATTCCACAAGTTGTTGATTCATTTCTTGAGGCAATGCTATTGATCTTTGAGAATTTTGTGAAACCTTATGAAAGGAGGGTAAGTTTAAAATAATATATGTTTCATAAACATGGAAAGTTATGGTGGGATACTCTTACTGGGTAGGTCAACACCAGAGCATGGTCCAGATAGATTTCCTGGAAACCTTCTATGACAACTTTTTCACAAACTCTAGGATCTGATAGAGTTAGGTAATTAATGTATCTAGTGTAGGGTGTTATATTTATCATAACATTTTTTCTCATTTTACAAAGATACAATGGTTTTCACTAACTCCTATAGGTGATGATCTATCCAAGGTGAGATTCTTTGAGGATAGTCTTAGGTATTATATATGATCTCAAGTAAGCATCTTACAACTATTAACCATCTCTCAAATGGTGACCCTAGACCTTTTCCCTAAGAGAAATATGAGGAAAGATAAAGGTACATTCTAAGTTGGTTCATCACAAAAGTATAGATGTGCTTTTTCTAGTGTCCAAAAGAGTGTATTTGAAAATTCTCATGAGGGGAGTGAAAATTGGAGTGTTCACACTGGTTGTTTCATGATTTTCCATCAGTGTGGAATACCAGGTCACACAAAGTCCTAGTGTTCCAAAGACCCATATATTGTTGTGATTTTAGTAGAATGGTAAATATATATAGATTTTATTAGACCTTTCCATTGTTCCGCAATGGGATAAAATCTATATAAACTCTAAATTCTTGAGTGTATTAAGTGAAAACATGCCAGGATGGGACCTAGAGTACCACATGTCATACATGATGAGGACGTGGATGAGGATGAGGAATCCTAGCTTATGATGTGATACACTAGTAGAAAAGTCTTGATCAGGGAGGAAAGGTTATAGCTCAAGGTCTTAGATCAAGAAAATTACATGCAGTATAACTTATACCTAAGGATCAGAGTACTAGGATATCTATATTATGAGGTATGATATTATTAGACGTGAATTTAGTATCTTCATTGTTTAATACATGTACATTATAGTAATTTATATCTATAGATTTAATGAAAATGGTTGGCCTTGATATCGACTACTCTTATGGGGTAATTTTTGTTGATACTCGGTTAGACGTCTGGTTAGAAAGATTTCATGCTTCTAGGGAGTGTCCCATAAAGATTAATAGTTATCGTTTCATATGGAATGTTTTTTACTCAAGATAATGAGATTCCACATAATTATTGGGATGGATTGGATATTTCCTTGTCAATTCCATATCGATTTTTACCATCACATGGTGTCCTTATCATCACCAAAGGGGGGTAACTATGTTCACAAAGGAGAATGGTATAACCAATCATGTTGTGTTATACTTTATCATCACATGCTAGGTAGAGTGTTGGTCTAGATTTCCAGTATTTTTCATGAAACTTATGGAGTAAGATATGATTATTTCCCTCTAGTTATTGACCAATTTATATATGTCTTCCCTAAAGATGTTTCTAGACTACCTACTGAGATAGATATAGTTCTCACCATCAATAATTCTCTAGGAGAAAAACTTGTGTCAATACCTCCATACAAGACAGATCCAACTAATATTCAGAAACTCAATATGTAATTGGAGTATGACAACCCTGCTTTTATTACAAACTTAAACATGATTTATTACATAAACTATTCACTTGATACAACATGGGAGATCGAGAGGTCTAGTGTCTTTGTGGATTAGGATCATTACATAACAATTGAAAACATGAAGTACAACATCTTTATTGAAAACATCCTTTACATGACCACTACATTCCCTCGTACTTAGCATTGCATGGGATAACCTGAGGACATGCATAAGAAAAGGGGTGAGCTATAAATCCCAGTAGGGGAATAAACATGGAATACATGAGGAGTAAAATACATGTTAGAAAATAGGTATATCAATAGATCACAAGAGAAACATGAACATAAAGGCATGATAAATCATGATAATCATAACATGGAAATGCGGCAACAACACTTAACATGGAATTAGCATGAGCCAAGGCTCATTGCACATGGAGCATGAGTAAATTATCATTGCACATGAAGCACGAGTGAAACCTCGTTCAACTTGAAATATCATGATTCAACACTCATTGAACATGACGTATCATGATACTATACTTTACCCAATGCATTGGAACGCTATAAGGACGCACCCTTCTTAAACATTTCAGTTCATGCATAAGTGTACCACATGGATCATAAAACATGGATTCATTAAACATAATCATTTATCCCATGATAAAGGAATGTGGAATTCATACATGAAACTTTATAATCAATAAGTAAATTTTCATAAAGGTGAATACCCTTGATGGAGAAATGGGAATGGTATTCACTACACAAAGGCATTGGCTTAAAAAATCGGTGCAACTTCAGCAACGTAACGGTGTGACATAAGAATTCATGAAAATGGTTGATGAGAGAGAAAGGGGGTCTCATCATATTTACTTGAAATGGACAGTAATAGGGTAATATAGATACATTTCCAAACAATTTTAATGCAATTTAGATTCATGATGCAAAGGTATTGCTTGAATGTAAATGAGGAGAGAGAAGTTCTTTCAGAATTTCGGCATAGTAACGGGTGTACATGGGAGGAATATAATGAGAGATAAAGGGTTCTACCATCATTAAAACAATAATAGGGAAGTATGGGGGAGGTTAGAAACCATACCCCAGCATTTATAATTTAAATTAAAAGTGCATAACAATACTAAGAAAATTGGTCAAAAAAGTGAAAGGAAGAAAAACCCTTACTTGGAAGTGTGCTTCCAAAGGCTTGAGAGAGGCTTGAGAGAGGCTTCTTAGGAGCTTGGGGAACCTTGGGAGGATTCTAGAGAGAGTATGGCAGAGGTTGGATGAACTCCAAAGGCTTTGAGTGAGGAGGAAGTGGGAGCTTGGGGGAGTTTATATAGGAAAGGTGAGTGAATTCTTTATTATTTAGGTTTGGGACCCCTTACATTAAACTAATCCAATCCACACATCAGCTCATGGTTTTTGCCCATGGTTTTTGTCAAAGGGGAGAGTAAAACAATATTTTATAAGTCCAAAGTCCTAACTTCTTAAAATAATTGGGTTGCTTATGTGGAGGTGAGTCACACTCCCATGGAAAATAATTTAAAAAGACAAGATGTTTAATAAGTCTTGAGGGGTCCATTAATGCTTTGTAAAATAAGTAAAACAAACCCAAAATCACATTATTTTAATGGTAAAACATATATTGGCCGAACATAAATCTTATAGTATTTTATTATATCACTATTTGGGCATTATGATGTCATAAAACACATTATATATTTAAACGGTATTTAATTTTTACCCAATAATTTGACTGTATCAGAAAATTATGAAAAATTCACCATTGGATAATTTCGACGTACTAATTCCAGAAATAACATTTATTTTATCTAAATAATTTTCTAAATATGTTAATTTTCACTTTTAAAATAAAAACTGACATTTATCGAAAATTCACGGGTTTTGACAAAAATGGCTTTCAAACCTTAATAAAAATTACAATTGCGTTCATAAAATTATAAGATCATTTATATTTAATAAAAATTAATTTGATAATAATAATAATATTTTATTAAACTATTATTTAATTCAAAAATTCATTAATTCATCAAAATAGATTTCTTAGCTGAATATTAACTAAAAAATACTATTTGTTCTTTAAAAAAACTATTTACAAAGTCTCAATAATGACAAGAAGGTATATTCATTATTATATACAAAAAAATAATATACATGAACATAGTACTAGTGATTTGTTACATAACCCCTTAAAACAACAGCATAAGACCTAAGGGTAAGGTGTGTGATGGTGACAGACTCTTGGGGTGGCTCGGATAACATCGCTCGAGTGGTAATCTCTATCAACTTCTACTTTTCCCATAGATGGTCCCGTTCAAGCTTGACATGATGAATATCATATTAGTCTTGGTCAAGAGCGAAGCCCAAATACACCACCTCTTTTCCGAGCTCCAAAAAATGGGCTTCGTATGGAGCAATTCTACTGGATGAGGCCATCGCTTCCTTTGTCTGAGTAAATTGGGTTTGTTAAATCCCTATATTTATACTAATCATATGATCACTATTCAATGGATATAAAAGAAACGGTCACAATTATTAACATAAAACCAAAGAATTTGACATTTTATATAAACATTTTACATAAAGAGACATTTAATTAGATCAATAGGGATTTCCATTAATGAAACTTTGGGTCATTACAGGAGGACCTAAAATAAAAAAAAAATTATATGACCCAGTACTTCTCTTTGGGGTTCCCTTGTGTATTTTACCATAAATAATAGTGATACCCTATACATATTTGTGGATTACAAGTGTTTTAATGGTATAATAGTTAAGAACTAGCACCTAGGTCCTCATATAGAAGATCTCTTAAACTAGCTCAGAGGGGCTAGGGTCTACCCAATGATTGATTAGAGATTCAGCTATCATAATTTGTAACTTAGGCCTTCAAATATACCATGTAAAACTCACCAAATTATATATAGTATTTATGAATATATGTTTATTATATTAGGTTTAATTAACATAGATAATATCATTATGGACTTGATAAATTGGGTTTTCCACCCATAAATGGATGATTTTTTGGTCATTTTTCATGGTTGAAATCTTGGTGTATTCTCATACTAGACATGATTGTGCCAAACACCTTGACATGGTACTAATTACACTAAGAGTTCATGTGTTATATTCCAAGATAATAAAATTCCACTTTTGGATTGATAAAGTTCACTTCCTAGGTCATATAATATAAAATGTTGGAGATTCTTTGGATCTAAAGAAGGTGAGTACTAATATTTCCTAGGATTATTCCAAGAGATTCATTGATATAAAGAGTTTCTTATAGAAAGATAGCTACAATAAGCATTTTACTGAAAACTAATTAAACCTTGTCACACTGCTTATACACTTGACTAAGAAAGGTGTAATGTTTTCATGGTATGAAGATGTTGGGAGAGAATATGAGGTGTTGAAATAATGGTTGACCTCCATGATAATCTTGATTTAACCTAGTACAAGTAGAGGTTACATAGTTTATTGTAATTCATCAATCATCAGTATAAGAGATATTTTTATGCAATAGAAATGATTCATATCATAAGGGTATCTCTAGTTGAGGCCCCTTGTGAGAAATTACCCAATTCAGGACCTCAAGTTAACATTTGTTGTTCATGTGTTATATTTTGGGATATATTACTTTCTTGGGGGTAGTTCATTGTATACATATAAAATAAATGTCTCACATACATATTCACTCATAATAACTTAAAACCCTACTAAAAATATGGGTGGAATAAATCTAGTTTTTCGATTTGGATATTACTTACATTCGAGGTATGGGAAATATAGTTGTGGATGATATGAGCTAAAAGTATCAAACTCATGTTGTTCGGGAAGCTTAGATTGAATGGAAATTTATGGATCCTCTTTTTAAAATTCATATGAAAGTTTATGTGTGTCAAAAACAATATTTTATTTTTTATTTAGAAGTGACCTCATCAATTCTGGATTAAGTAAAGAGGATGAAACATTTCATATCCCAATATCCTACTCCATAGGTAAAGTGTTTTAGGTGAGGACCCATAGTTTTGTTAAGTTCTTGATGAGGATGACATCCAAAATAACCATGGGTGTCTCTGGATACCTACAGACATGTGAGAGGAGATGTTGGGTGAATCTAATTCATCCAAGTGGGCAATACATATTTGAATCACTACAATGTACTATAACATACACCGCAATTATTGTTGTCCTAGGATGAAAAGGGAGATTATAGGATTTGTTATTATGTGTTACAACGTTCAGAAAGTGAATATATAACACCAATTACTAGTGGGACTCTTATATTTTTTACCCATACCATAGTGGAAATGAGATTACATCACCATGGATTTCGTGAAGGGGTTACCAAAGTTACCTTGATCCAGTGGCATAGTGGGGTTAATTATGGACAGTCTGCCAAAGGTTTCCAACTTATTTCCTATCCAAGATACCTTCTCAATGGAAGATTTTGGGAGACATTATGTTCAATAGATCATACACCTTCATTTGGTTCCAAATACCCTCATATAATATAGGGATGATCAATTCACTTCTAAATTCACGCAAGGGTTGTAGAGGTTTCTTGGTTCATAGATACTTCTAATTACAACATACCACCCTTATACTAATAGTTATTCTAGGTTCACTATAAATATACTAGAGGAAATTCTTCGAGCATGTGTCTTTGATCTTGGAGGAACTTTGGAATAACAATTTTCTCTATATGATTTATCTAATAATAAAAAGATTCAAGTGGATATAAATGGATTCAAATGAGTCACTATATAGTAGGCCATTACATTCACATATATTCTGGTTAGAGGTAGGTGAGGCAATGCTATTGGGATCCAATCTAATTAAGGAGAAATTAGACCAAATAAAACTAATAGGAAATATAGGGATACATCTCAGTATAGTAAAAATTCATATTACAATCACCATCACTAATCTTTAGAGTTCAAGGTGGGGGACCAGGTCTTCTTTCAAGTCTTTCCTATATTGGGTCATTAGTGGATTCAAAGGACAGATATTTGTCACCTAAATTTTTTGGGTGTTTCTAGATCTTGGAGAGGGTTGGGATAGTATCATATTAGATATATATTCCTCATTTGTACATGAATATTCATATTTCCCTCCATTTTTCTCATCTCTATCATTATCACTCTGACCCATCGCCTGTTTTTTATCCTAAGGATATCGATTTAGAGGTTGGTTTATCTTTTGAGGAGTTTCTAGTTTGTATTGTTAATCATAGAATTAAATATAATTTTGTTAGGATAGTTCCTCTATTTTGGGTGATATCGAATCAAGGTCATGTACAGGATAAGACTTGGTAATGATAGTCTGATATATGTGATAATTTGATGGATTTTTTCTTGGATGTTTCTACACCACCCCTGGAAGGGAAACTCAGGGTTGGGTTGTTATAAAGAGGGGAGGTTGTAAGATCCTAGAATTTTATTAAGGTGTTGATCCTTTAACATTATATTTAAACCAATTATTTTACCTAAATTGAAGTTCCTAAAAATGTTATGAAGGTTATAGAAGCATTCAATCTTTGTTTGGGACCTTAAGTTCCTATTTTTAGAGAAACAATATGAGGCACATGGTCAGCGCATAGTTATTTGTAATAATTACCCTAAAAATTGATACCCTATAAGGTTAGACAATGAGTATTAAAACCATTAATTAGAGATTGCATGATTGAGAAAAACCTGTAATTAATTTAATAGGCACAAAAAAATTGTGTACACATGGTTTGTATAACCATGCACCAAAACCATGTGAGGTGTGGGATCATAGAAAAATTGGCATCACATGGTTGGTGCATGACTTCCCAACCATGTTCCCATATCATGTGACCCTTAAAAATGTTGGAAATTCAATTTTATCCATGAATACCAAAAGTATTGTTCTTCCCTTTCCCCTTCCCATTTGTAAATAGTAGACATATGATCTCTCCCATATCCCTCTTTGGAGATTTTTGTAGATCAATTTAGTCTGACATATAACTTGTTTTTTGTCAGTCAAGTTGAATTGTCCATATTAATTTTAATAATCCTCTTTCTTCCTCTCTTATTTTTCCTCACTATTTTAGGTTTTATCTTCATTTGACCTAATGTAACCTATTTTTTGGGCATTTTTATAGCTTTTAATTTTCCCTCTTTCTATCCCAAATCTCTAGTCAATAATGGATGTGGAGTCTACCACAAGACAAAGGTAGGTGGTTTAAAAAAATTTACCTAAATGTATTGTTGATTATACTTTGTCTTCATCGTTCCATATATCAAACATTTCACTTGTCACTCCTAAAATGTGTATCCCTTTAAATTTATCATCTAATACTTGACCTAGAAATTCTATGAGACATTTGAAACCATTTTAAGTTAATAACACTAAATTTAATAAAAACTTAGAGCAATCTAGTTTAAGATCTCTTAAAATATGTTCTTGCCTTTATCCAAAACACCCATAGGGTGTGTTTGGTTTTCCACCTTTAAATTGAATTGACAAATTGAATTAAATGAATGATAATATAGCATGTATACATCACTTGATCCTTTTTATCACATGTATGTGAAATTAATAATGTAATGAATTTAATTTAATTTAATTTTCAAGTGACATAGATATATCTATTGGATCATTATTATATAAATTATTCTTGATATTTATTATGGACAATAATGACACTATGAGGGTGTGTCCTTCCATGTGAAAGACTTAGATACCCAACCTAGAATGCCATGGATGATATCTTAGGATGAAAACTAATTCATTTATGATACCTATAAGTAAGATATTAAACTTGGTCTTGGTCAATTTCTTATATAAATGAATTCCATAGAGAGAAACTAAAGATTCACTTCCATACTTTGAAAATTATAATTCCATAGATTATCTCCTTGGATTCGACATGATGTCCTTGGACACAGACCTCCTTGTATTATCTCATTATTATACAATAATTTTTATCTTAATATTACCATGGATTTATCCTTGGGATTAGTTCCAAATTCTTGTGGTGTGATTTCAAGGGTTCATCCCTTGGATTACACTAATACCCCCATAGCCAAACAGCTTGGTTAATCACTATGAGTGGGATCAAACTTCTAAGGGAAATTATTCAATGGTTCATCCCTGTATCCCTTGTGATTATTATACAAAAATTCCTTATCTAGGATACATGGGTCGAAAACCAAATTAAAATATCATATATTAAAAGATATTTATCTTAGGTCGTAGTAGGTTGGTTCAGCTTATTTTCTCAAAAGGAACCCAAGATTGACATGTTTTTTATTTTTTTTTTACATTTATTTATTATATTTATAGACTATTAAATTTTGTATTCATATAATTTATTTTAATTAGACAATATTAGAGGTGTCCTACTGAATTTTACTAACACCCTCTTCAGGCCACCATTTGGTACTCGAACAGATTACATGGATGCAGGAAAGGATAAAGGGATGAACCCTGCTATAGATGATTGATTTCTTTTGATATGGGAGCTTAGGTGCATATGAGTGAGATGGTTCTTAGTATCCTCATAGAGATAGTTTTTTTGGTCTTTTAATATCATTTGTATGTACTAGTATTGTATTGTATGAATGTTACCATGTATGCATAATTTCTACTATTATACTATAATGACATCATCTATGTATGAATATGGTGTTGTTTATGTATGTTTATAATTATTTTTATTGATTAAATTCCATTGGATTACTATTTCCACTAATTATTCTTTAATAATACCACTATGATTCACTATAATAAAGTGATTATACTTTCCCCATAGTACCACCATAGACCCTTAGTGTTAGTCGGTAGTCACTAGAAATTCCTTGGTCTAATGTAAAAGGTATAAGATCATAAAAATTCACATACCCCTAGAGTGAGGCAGGTGTGTTAGATAAATATTCAGAATGAACTGAAAAAAGTATAACTACCCAACACTAACCATGAAACCACTACAAAAGAAAAAACTATAAACTATAAAAACAAAGAATAAATTGAAAACTAGTATCCCGCCATTATTAATCCCTCTAACATGGGGAAACTAAAATAATCCACATAGAGATATATCCTTAAACATCCAAACATCCACAAAAAAACCCATACCCTATCTCTAACACTTACAATATAAAATATGGATGAAAATTCCATATACAACCTCAAATAATGACTTGTGAAACAACATCAGGACACAAAACAAAAGGGAAACCAATTATCAAATAAGGTAATACCATCTCACAGTAAATACAAAAAAGTATAAGAAAAAATCGAGCAGTTTAATAATATTAACTGGTGAGTCACCCAACCAAGTTACCTAAATATTCACCCATGGTATCCCCCCATGACAAACCAATAATACCAAAAAATCTCAACAACTCTGATAATCAAAAAACTACAAGTCTAATGAGATACACACCAAAATAATGAGGTGAATCAATGGAAAAAAAATCAACATTATCCATAAGAAAACCATCCACTATATTCCAATAATATAATATCATAATCCTAAATCATTAACCAATTTTATGCCCATCAATCAAAGGTCCAAAAAAAGTAATCATCCACAAAAATATCCCAACAAATACTTCTTTTGATTACCTAGAATAATATTTTTCTCAAGATAACCCAAATGGAAATAAGAGAGGAAATTCTATGTATATTTATGACTCTTTGTTCTAGAGTGCTTAGGATCCCTGTATAGGACGAAAATGAGAGTTCTATCCTTCTTTTGAGGATGGACCTACACCTCCAATTAAAATTCCCCCTACTTCTTCTCCACACTTTTCTATCTAGATTTATTTCTATCAATTGGAACCAAGGAATCACCCATTACTGGTGGACTAGAATAAACATCTTCTACTTGAATATCCTCATTGAAAACTTCTTTTAAGGATTTCATTGTAGACACATTCACAACTGAAATGAGAAAATGGTAAATACCACCTACGATGATATGTGAATTCACATAATCATTGATAACCATCTCCAGAACAAAGGGTTCATATTCTATGAAATTCTAGGAATATTCCCTCACTAACCATTCACACTGATTAAGGATAATAAACTAAATATCTCTCTCTAATTTCAAATACTTAATATAGAATCATTTTACAAGAATCGTCTTGATAAACTCACAAGATAAACCTTCTAGTAACTGACAAGTTACCATAGACTCCCACCACACTTGAATAGAAAAGGACAAAAAACCCAAAATATATACCACACTTTAACTTAAAGTGTTATTAAAGAATTGATGATTCCATTAATCCGTTACAATCACCCCACCATTTTATCTGGTAATTGATTACAATAAAATAAGGTAGTTATTGGAACAAGAAGTATAAAGCAGGATCTAAGATTAGACAAGGTAATTAGGCTACCAATATTTTTAGTATCTAAGTATATTCTAGTACTTAAGAAAAATATTTTAAATGATGATAGGAACAACTAAAGAATCATCATTAATAATTGGCCATTTACATTAAATTTTGACTATTCTAGAAGGAACAAGATATCTAGATTGAGATATGAACACAATCACTTCTATATAATAACCAAAATCAAATAATTCTAATTCAAACTTTTGAAATGATCCAAAAACAAAAAACCATGAAAGAAATAAATCAATACCAAAATATAAAAAGAAAAACTTTTTTAATTCAAAAAACCCAACATCAAATTAAAAATTTTATGATATATTCCACCTAGGAATTCACTTGAAAAAAATAAATCAGACCCCCATTTAAATACAAACCAAACTTGGTAAAATGAAACACTCTATTGAGATTTAAATAAAACCATTTGAAAACACAATTATAATTTAAAACCATTTACAAATCAAAGATACTCCTTCAAAATATAAAAAATTAAACTTTCATCCAAATAATTAATTTTTTGAAAACAATATAGTGAAATTAATACATTTTTAAAAAAATCCTTGGAAAATTGAGGAATTAATTTTAATATGGACCAATATTTTTTAAAATGAATGAGTTAAAAAAATATCCCTTTTTAACCAAAACAACCATTAAATAAGAAATGTAAAAAAAACACTACACATTTCATCAAGAAAACACTCTAAAACATCCAAATATAATCAAAACTCTCCTTAAATTCTTTAAAACAAGTGAAAATTACTTTGAGATAAATATGGAAACATGTGGATTCAAAATAAGAGATCATGAGTAGTAAATAGGGATGTGCATTGTTTTGTTACATGGGTTGGGTAAAAATCACATAATCAACTTTGTAATGGTTATAGACCAAAAGAATATGGGATTTGTACAATTTTCTAGACCATGGGAGATGACCATACAACTCATTATTTCTTTATTTTTCATCTATAATCCAAAGAGAGGCCCCTAAAAATCACTAGAATACTAAAATGGGATAAAAATATTATCATTTTATATCATAAAATCTTAATAATAGCCAAAAAATATAATCAAATTCACATTTGAAAAACCAGACTAACCCTAAGAACTTGAGTCTTGGGATGATAAGATATAGATAAACTCTCTCATAACTTACCTCTCATGTTTTGAAAAACCTAATCTCCATTATTCCTTAAAGAATCCTAAACAAATAGAGAGTTATCAAATAACTTGTTTCATTTTTCTATGAACCTAGGATCTAATTCAATTTACAATGAACCCACCCAGTATGATTCATCATATAACCTAAACCAACTTACCAATATTCCCAAATGGTGTTCTGTATCCCTATAGACTGAAAACTAGTGCATCGGAATGAAGAAAGCTAACTTTGGGAGTGATTTAACCCTCAAATCAAATTTAAGAATTAGTGTATTTTATATCAAAAATGTGGTATAGACCATCCTTACATTGGACATCCATGAAACATCAAATATGCAGTAGAAAATAAATATATAAACCAAAAAAACAAGGATAAAAAAATCCATTCAGAAAAATAATATAATAGAATAAAATAAAAGAAAAACCAAATGAGAACAATTAATAACACAAGAGTAAAAAATCCTTGGATGAATTGGATAATACAACAACATCCAAAAAAATAAAATGAAATAATACTAATATAAGAAGGATATACTACTATGTAACCCATTGTTTCTCACTACATCGCAAATCATCCCTCAGAGACCCATGAAAGAGGTAACCAAACCATATAAATGCACATTAGAAACTACATACAAAATAAGATCAATATAAAAACTCATGGAATATATGCATAGTGTAAGAAAATAGTCCCAGTAGGATCTAAAAAATGGGTCTATGAAATTTATTTCATAATGAATTTCAAAAATACTTTTTTGGAATACACATAAGAAGTAGATATTTCAATGATATTCACATGAAAAACAATCAAGGGATTTTCCATTTTATAAACCTTCCTTTTTTATTTTCATTATTTTATATAAATCACAATGAAAGCATTCCATGGGATTATCCCTTACTTAACCAAACACCCATTTAAAACTACTTTAAATACTCAAAATTTGATATTTTAATTCATAATAGTTTCCTAAATTTATTTGAAATATATTTCAAAGAAAAAAAGCTAAACACAAAGTCTAAATAATATACATCTAAGCACCACATGGAGATAAATAATGAAAGAAAACGGTATGATTGGTGCTACAAATACTACAAGAAAAGGGGAGTAGAATCAATAATGAGATGAGAATACCCTACACAAACCACCAATCAAGGAATATGATTCATTGGCTCCACCCCAGCTACTATTGTATGATAATTCTCATAATGCATATCCAATATTGACAATCATCTAGCATACATTGTGACCCAAACATAACACAACCTATTTAATTTTCCAATAGTTTCTTTATCAAAATAGAATCTCTCTCTATCCCTATCTTAATCACAAATGGGGTACACTAATAAAATTTATAATAAGTAGTATAGCATGAATTAAGATCTTCCATGTAGTTACCAAGATTCCCATGACTATCCTAAGATGAGGTGAGAAACAAATCCATCTATAATACCTCAATAAGATATAAACCTAGAATCCATCCCTTATCTAACTCCCTCTCCACAAATATACCCCTTTTAACATCATAAAACCATCACATAATGATCCATTCATTTTAAGAAGTTCCCATCAGTCCTCTATAATTAAATGTGTATTAGGAGGATGATCCCTTCTTCAATTCATAAAAATCCAACTAAAAACCATCATGAATTCATTAAAACCATTCGCACCAATTAAATTATAAATTCCCCTTCTAAAAGAATTTATTTAATGATTTAAAAACCAAAACAAAACTGACATACTTATATTTATTTTGAACTTACATAAAGGAGACGTAGAGGCATTTTCACTGAGGAATAGGCTTGAATAAATACTCAATTCAAAAAACATTTTAAATTCATAAAAGGAAACCTGTATTCTGAATGAAAAACTCCTAAAAATAATCTATAAAACACAATATAGATATCATATATAACTATATATTCAATGAAAAAGTATTTATAAAACCCAAGAACATAATGATTTGAAAAATAAATTGATTTCACTAAAACACCTACCACAAAGTAGCAAAATCATGATGCAAAAATCTAAGAAATGTTATCTTCGATAGAAAATGACAAAACCTAGAATATGATAGTGTCTATAGACCATAAAAATGAAAATATCTCACTTTAGGTTCACCTCAAACCCTAAATAATCCAATAAGATACCCGGGGTTCACTGTAGAAATTGAAACCACTAGAAAATAGAGAAACAAAGGAAAGAGGAGAGATAAAATGAGTTTACCTTAGTGAATCATTCTCAAAAATGTATGGATTCCATAAAAAATAAATTGGATTTGGAGATGAAGACTAGGGACATGTGCATCTAGGTGGTAAAACTGAGTAGGAGAAAAGAGGTGTCTATCGGCTAAAAATCAAGGGATGAAATCATAGGGATTTAAAAAATGTTAAAATATATTTAAAACATATAGATTTGTTTTATATTGAGGGAAATCGTGTACCAAACTTATAGAATTCCCTTTTTCACTAAACCAAACCACACCCTCTCTCAGTAAGTTTCATATTGTTTGAAACACTATTTAGATCCCATGTAAATATCCAGTATCACCATAAAAAAACCCTCATACGGTTTCCCTACTGTTATATATAACTATGCAAGTTAACCATTCAATGCCTAGAAGAGAATAAAAACTTATAATTTCTAACCCAAAATTATTAAAACTCAATATAACACAATATAATATAATATAATATGAAAACCTATGATATGTGGGTCTTATATTCATCATGGAAAGCATTAACCATTAAATAATTAAAGTAAAAAAATTAAAGTTCATTCATGTTGATTCAAATCTAATATTAATATTAAATTCATTAAATTCGTATTTTGTGTGCATTATATAGTTATTTCCAAAATTATAAAAAAATAATAAAATGTTATAAATGAAAATATATAATAAAAATAATTGGGTTAATATCAGTAAATTATAGAATAAAAATTTTAACATTTGGTTATAAAACTTTCTCCATATATAATCTTTTCAATCTACGTAAAATACTATATGATAAGATCAATGAAGAAAATTACCCTACAAAATTTAAATACAAAAACATGGGATGAGACTAACTTGATATATCCTTTATTAATGAAATTTATTTTACTTCTTATATGCCTCATTTTCTCTACCTATATTTCCCT